>CM060916.1:533382575-534678825 GCA_030737875.1 Allium sativum
ATGGGTATTGTTGAGGAATTTGGAAGATACAGATATCGTTACTCCCAACACGATATTTGTAACACCCCACTTCCATTAAAGTCACTCGCAAAGGGAATGCATTAACTTTAGTGGGGTCATAAGAGTATAGAACAAATAAAATTACAAAATTGACAAATTTAAGCAGCGGAAAACAAGTAGAACTTTTATTCCATAGTAGCATAATAGGATAAACTTTCATAAGGGTTGTTTCAAACATCAACACCAAAACATCAAAACCCATTACATCAAATATCTGTCTTGTTTCTCAAAAGAAGCATAATACAAAATAACATAACATAATTCCCCAATTAAGCAGTAGCTAGCCATAGCAGTAAAGCAAAGAGTCCAAAGCAATACATCACAATCTTCGAGCTTGAAAAAAAACTGAACTAAGCGGTGGTATTCCCTCCCTGTGGAACGGGGGGGAGGGGGGACGAAAGAAAGAAGGCGAAACAAAAACAGAGTTAGACATAAAGCCTGGTAAGTCCAGTGACTTTCAGCATGTAAACAGGTAAAGGTATCATGACATGAATAAACTAGATACAAGACATAACCATGATAATAAACATCGCAAGATAACGAGATAAGCATAAGATAAGACTAGAACATGATAAGGTATCGTACTGATTCATAATTTCTCTGCACCACCTAACTAGTGTTCGCCTAATGCCATTTGTTACAAAACAAGATAAGTGATCCCCATTTCCCACATGATAGTTTTATAGGTACATATCTCATGATGAGGGTCCCACCTCATATTGACAGCTTACCTGTCCCCACTGTACCTATCTTAACTGATCGGCTCCTACTCATAACGTTTCGCATGTGTTTGTATCAACCCGACCCCTACTTGTAGATACATGTGCTGGTCCCACCATATGGTGTATCATTTCCTAGGGTGGCAACCCGATACAGCTCTAGAGTGCACAGCTTTATACCTACTTGGTACTCAGTGTCTAAATTTCCCCATGTTGGAATTACGTGCACGCCCGTAGTCCGTCGGAACCTGCACTGTCGTACCACATGCCGCTATTTTGACTGCTTATAATCAGCCTAGTAATCGTGCCCCACCCTGCCTAACTCAGGGTCCCGTTGATACCTAATGTGGGTTACTGCTAAAAAGGGTCCCGCTACTAGGGTTTTCCTAGGGTCTATCCGTATACCCCCCATATTGGTTAAGTGTCATCAATCAATCAATTCAAGTTTACTTAACCCACCTATTCATCATGTTATATTGGTAAAGTATCATTAATCTAGTCGAGTTACTTAACCCACCCACTTGTCATGTCATATTGGTTAAGTGTTGCATGTTGACTTAACCCTACCATACGTAACAAGTTTGTTTAGCATTATTTATTTATTAATGCATCAACCTCTCACATTGGACTTATTTGCGGTTGCTGGATTGTGCCGGGCGGTTCCGGGCAGTCTTACACCGCAAACCCATTCCAACCTCGGGTTCAAGCATTCAATGTGCTAACCTCTCACATTAGACTTGTTGTTTGCGGTTGCTGGATGTGCCGAGCGGTTCCGGGCAGTCTTACACCACAAACTCATTCTAACCTCGTGTTAGGCATTATTACCCATCTAATCTTCGCCTTTGACCTCTCACATTAGATTGTTGTCGTTGCGGTTGCTGCATGTGCCGGGTGGTTCCGAGCAGCCTTACACCACAACTCAAATCTAACCTCGTGTCTTAGGCGACCATTAGATTTAATTAAATTATATACTTGCCAATTATATCCAAGTTCCAATTTTTACATGCCAATTATCATATGCCCAATTATTGAGTTACATGCCAATTTACATGTGCCCAATTATTGATTTACATGTCAATTTACATATGCCCAATTATTGATTTACATGCCAATTTACATATGCCCAAATATTGATTTACATGCCAATTTACATATGCCCAAATATTGATTTACATGCCAATTTACATATGCGCAATTATTGATTTACATGCCAATTTACATATGCCCAAATATTGATTTACATGCCAATTTACCCAAACTTGCAATTATAATAATAATACTACCCCATATCCATCACAAATTATGCCCAATAATTCCACCAAACATGTTATGCCCATAAATTCACCCAAATGGGCAATACCCAATATTCCCTATATTCCAAACGTTTGTATTTCGCGATTTCAGCCTAGATTCGAAGTTAACCCAGGTTCAATAAAAGAAAATAAATAGTGGGAGATAGAAGTTGCATAAAATAAGAATAGAGGGAAAATAGGCATGAAAATATCATCACAGGCATGAAGTCTAAGACTTGATAAGAACATCATCATGAACATGAAAAACTGATGTACAACAAGACAAACTGATGATAATAGCATCATGAGAATAAGAATAGAAGCAAAAGAACAACTTAGAATCAGGCATAGTCTCAATTTCATCTTATTACTTGTCAAGACTAGATTCAAATCTAAAAATAACTGAACTTACGTCGTTTGGATTAAAAAAGATAATTGAATCGCTTGTTGTTGTTGAAGAACTCTAACTTGATATTGATTAATCCTCTAGGCTAATGAAGAACTTTTTGATTTGATTTAGGTTTTAGTGGCGGCTTGGTTTATATGAGAGTTTGGCAGCATGGAGGCACCATGAGAGTGAATAATAGAATAAGGGTTTAGGTCTAGATATGTATTTAAAGGTGTGTTAGGCAAACCGTGGCCTTTAGATTAGCATAGGAGTCATCAGAGCCATCTAAACCAAAGAGACATATCACCCAGCCAACCGCAGTGCGACACATAAACCCTAAAACACAAAATTTCGTCACAGACCATTCTAGGCCGACGGGGTCGATTCCAAACACCCTGAGTTGACCCTGGGGTCGACTCAGCGGGTCTCCGGTTGACCCATAAAATAGATCGGTTTGGCGTTTTGTCTTCCCGCTTCCGCTGTTTTGATTTTTTTTCTTGAATTTTAGGTTGATTTTCATTTTATTAATTTATATATATACATATATTTCCCTTATATGTATACAAACTTCCAAGGTCCATAACTTTCTCATACATTATCCATTTAATGCAAACTTTGGGTCCATCTTGACCAGAATTTTTAGAGGAACGCAGTGGTATAATATGTTTTACTTAATTCTCACTTTTAAAATTAAGTATTCTTTTAGTTCATCTATTAATATTCATATAAAAATATGGGTTGTTACATTCTCCCCTCCTTAAAGGATTTCGTCCTCGAAATCTCTAAGTTAAGAAGAATGCATATTACCATCCAAGATCCATCTACTCAACCATCATTCACAAGCATCCATTTTCCTTAAAAAAATATATTCTAATGCTACATGAACATATGCAAAAGTGTGCGTGTATATGTTCCTTATCTAATGCAAAATCAGGCGGTCTACTGATTCAGTTGATCTCCTTAATGCGAATTATGTTAGTGCCATGAGTCCAATTATGTATGCAATTATTCCTAATGTACTTCATAACCTCTACATGAGTGCATAATCATTCATCCATATGCAACATTCATATGATAACACGTCCAATTTCAATCTCATTCATAACCAAACATATATATGCATATGCAATGTGAAAGTGACTTGAGCCGATCTAGTGCCTAAGGTGTATGTAAATGCATCCACGAGCAACCACTTGCATCCACTTGTGTAACGACCCGCATTTTTAGCGATATAATAATTAATTAATTTAATTATTTAAATAGTGATTTAGAGAATATAATGGTCGTTAATAAATAATTTGGAATATTTAATTAAAATAATAAATTAAATAATATATTTAATTCTGAAATAATCAGAACTGGCTGAAATGGCGATATGGTGTGAACTGGATCATCTGTGATATTTAATTTAGTTTAGAATTTGATTTGAATAATGAATATATTTATTTGAATGAAGTTTGAACGTAGAATTTATAATATAATTAAAATCAAGCTCGAAATGGCGCTGTAGTTCGTAAATTGGCGACTCGAACTTCAACTGAATGTACAGGGTCCGTTTTAAATCGGATTTCTGTGAAACAAGAAATGTAAGAGCTGGTGAAGTATATTTTTCTAGTGGAAGAGAAAAATCGGGATTTCGTCATGTAGATTTTTAGTTATGTCCAAATTAAATATTAAAAAAAATAGCGGTATATTTGTTCGTGGCCATAACAATTATTTAAAAATATTTGAATATCGGGTTTGAATTTAGATAAGGTTCTTTTGAGACATAACGATAATTTAATTTTTAGAATTTTACCGTAATTTTTAATTAATTAAATAAGCAACTTTTTATTTGGAGTGTTTGGCACCCTATATCAATATTTTTGGGATTCCCCAATATGAGTTAACCTATCGATATTATTATCTTTCTGGAGTCGGGACACCTCGCTCGTCACAATGGTGTTTTTATTTCTGTCTGTAGCAGTATGTAACTATATGAATTAATAAAATAGCGTAGCAATATGAAGTGATATATATAAATACAACTCCTTCTAAATTCCTAGGGTATTCCTCGTTTTCTTTAATCAGAAAAAGGCCACGCCTCACACGTTTTCAGCCGCAAGTTTTGTGTGATCAAAAGAAGAAAACGTGGAGGTTTGATCTCCACAAAATCAAACAAACCCAAGGAAAAAAACTTCTATAAATATACCGCATAAATCTTATTTAACCTAATTCTCGCCTTCATTTAGTAGCCGCCAGTTATTTATTCTCCCTCAAAACCCAATCGTGTTATTCAAACCGAAAAAATATCAAACAAAATTCTGGAAATCCTAAAATCAAGCTTTTTAATCTCGATTCGGTTAGAGCTTCATGATCAAATACTTTTGTTAAATCCTGTGCTACTACTGTTCGCTGCGTAATAAGGGAAGTGGAAATTACTGGGAAGGTGCGAATTTGCAGAGGGGTTTTGGGTCGAGCTGAGGCTAATGTTGACTTCGTGGAGGACCTCGAGTTCATCAAAAATGGAAGCCAGTCTTCGGCAGTAAAGACAGCAGCAGTAGCTCTGACTTCGATCACCAGAAGGGCGCAGGTTTCAGTGGGGCCTCAACTTGGCTGATTCGAACGTGAGACTCGAAGGGAGGCTTGCGGCATTTTTTGTTGTTTGGGAAGGATGGTAGTGAAGAATGACGATGGGGACAGTCTGCGGTTTTGTATGGTGGAAGCAAAATTTGGTTATGGCGGAGTTGATATATACTGGAGCGGTATATTTCGTGGAAGGAGATGGACAGGTTCAAGTGGGTATGGGCTGTCCAGGGGATTGTTGGGCCAACGAAATTTAAATGGCGAAAATAGGATCCGACGGGATCGTAGGGACGGACACTACAACGTGGAACCAACTGGAAGTGAATCCGAGCTCGTCACAATTTATGGCGAAATAAATTGTTTGATTCAAAACAAACAGTTTATCATTCTTTAACGATGAACTGTCAAAGTGAGTAAAACTCACCAACTCTGAACAGTTCTATTTTTATAACGTATATTTAGAACTGATAAATGATGACTGATTGCTGTGTGTTAACTGTTTGGTTGAATTGCTTATGTATTGGTTGAAATTATAGATAACGATATGTATATATATCGTTAATCAAATATTGATTCTGTTTAGCAGAATATTTCATATTGAAATGAAATCGATGTTATTATGTTGATTAACATCTGTGATGCAGGGAAACCGGTTGGAGGGACCCAACTGGGTTCCTCAATATTTAAATACTGTTTTGTTTCATATATTGTGATATATGATGTGATATATAATATGTTGATGATTATGTGTGTTTAAATGATATCGATCATTGTGATATGGTATTTTAAATACCGTGAGAGATACTGGGATGTAAAAAAGGGATTTTCAAATTATATTTTGAAAATAATTTATTTATATAAAATCAATGGATTTTATATATATAAGGAAAAAGGATTTTAATAAATTATAAAATCAAAAGAGTTAAAAAGAGAAAATATTTGTAAAACAAATATAAAGGAAAATATTTGTCAAACAAATACAAAGGAAAATATTTGTCAAACAAATATAAAGGAAAATATTTTTAAAACAAATATAAGGGAAAATATTTGTCAAACAAATAAAAAGAGGAATATTTGTCAAACAAATAGAAAGAGGAATATTTGTCTAACAAATAGAAAGAGGAATATTTGTCAAATAAAATAGAAAGAGAAAACATTTGTAAAACATTGACAAATGGAATTGAAAAGGAAATATTTGTAGAATATTTACAAATAGATTAAATGGGATTATTTATTTATTTAGGAAAGAAATAGAAACGAAAAAGAGATATTTATTTGTTAAATAAATAGAATTAAAAGGAGATATTTATTTGTTAAATAAATAGAATTGAAAAGAATTATTTATTGGTTAAATAAGTAGAATTGGAAAGGGAATAGTTATTTGTTAAGTAAACAAATAGAAAAGGAATAAATCAAAGGAGTTAATTCAATAGGAGTTATTCGAAGTGAGTTAACCAATTAGAGTTAATCAGTTAGGGTTGACCAGTCAGAGTTAATCAGTAGAGTTGATCAGTCAGAGTTAATCTATTAGAGTTAATCAGTTAGGGTTGACCAGTCAGAGTTAATCAGTAGGTTTGATCAGTCAAAGTTAATCAATTAGAGTTAATCAGTTAGAGTTGACCAGTTAGAGTTGATCAGTTAGAGTTAACCAGTTAGAGTTAGAATTTACCAATAGAAACTTTAAATAGAGTTAATCGAATTAGAATAAATCGATTAGAGTTGGTCGAATAAGGAGTTACCGAATATTAGTTATTCGAATCGAGTTAAAAGGAGTTATCAAATATTAGTTATTCGAATCGAGCTGAAAGGAGTTAGTCGATGTTAGTTTAATTGAAAGGAGTTATCGATTATAGTTTAATAGAAAGGAGTTAATCGAATTTAGTTATTCAAAAAGAGAGAATTATCGAATATAAGTTATTCGAAAGGAGATTTTCGAATATAGCGTATTCGAAAGAAAGAGATCGAATATAGTTTATTCAAAAGAGGAGTTAATTGAATATAAGTTATTCGGAATGAGTTATTCGAATTAAGTTATTCGAAGAGAGATAATCGAATATAGGTTATTCGAAGAAGAGTTTATCCAATAGAGATTACTCGAAAGAGAGTTATATCGTCGAATTCGATTATATCGAATTAGGGAAAGTACTGATACTTTCCGGTGTTTAAATCAAGATTTATTTATTTATAAATCAGGTGTTTAATTATTTATTTACATTTAAAGAATAAAAGCGAAAGTAGGGATTATAACGTTATCGTTATAACCAATGTTTTCAATAAAGAAGTGGATTCGTGAATAGAATCCGAAAGTTACGTAAGGAAGTTTGTTAAAGATTAAAGATAAACTTTGACCATTTCGAAGTTAAAACGTTGTTCAGTTAAGGTCTGAGAGGTAATTATATACAACTTGATTGACTTCCTTCTTAACTAAGGAATGGTAAGGTTTGATCATGAAGGAGTTTTGGAAACGTTTTCCAAATATGAATCAGAAATGTTTTCTGATAATAGAAAATAAGAATTTAGAATATAAGGAAACAGGAGATAAGTAAATTAATGAAATAAAGAGATAAATGTTAAATGATGATTGATCGATATGATTTCCATTTGGAAATGATATCGTTGTTTGCACACGTGTTTTTCTTTGATAGCTAACTCACTGACTATCAAAGTTTTTGACCATTTTAACGTTGTTAATATGGAGAGACCGGTTGGATTATTATCCGAAGAACCACTCTGTATTGGCATAAGCGTTGCGAATCATATATGCCAAAGATAGTTGAAGACGGAGAAAGTGTAAGGGCTGTTGTATAAATCTTAGATAACAGTGCCTAAGATGGATATACTGAATAATGCCTTCGGTTTGTCCAGTCCCAGGACAATTTGTATGGACGAAGGTCTGACAGAGTATATCTAATAGATCGCGTAAGTTGATCTCTTCAAACGTATTCACGTTTGGTGGCAGGGGAACTCGTTTCTCTTAGCTGTATACCCGTGTTATTTTTAGATAAATCAATTTGTGATTTGGCGGATAGGACGATGTGACATTCTAAGTGAATGAAGATGTGATATGTAAAAGATAAGCGTAGCTTCTAGCCTCACATCCGGTAAATGACAGAAATCGGGCAGTCAACATGGCTATGTATGTCGCACCTATTAGGGTGTATAATCACATGACCTAGAGTTTCATTTACTTCTAAAAATCTATTGTTGATGCTGTCCCATTCGGGAAACGATTGCTAATCCCAACCGTTGGTGATATACATTCGATACACTCAAGCGAAATGAGTGGTCGGTCATGTGTGGTCGGGTTGCAAGATGTTCTTGTTGAACCCAGTGTATTCCTCTCTAGAGGTACACTAGCGAAAGGTGGTTCCATACCTTGTCATAGTTGGAAATCCATTACCCAATACGTGCTTGCGGTTTTGATTGTATCTATATATGTAGAACGTGAGATGAAAGCGTTTCTGCTAGATGATTATTATATTGTGGTTGATAGACACTATTATGATATCAAAAGGTTTTTGATATAAAGATATTTTGGATTCTCATAAAGGAAAAACCCGTTCCGTTATGCAGCGTGGTCTTATGAGATATCGTTTACTTGTTCAAACTGTTTTAAACTATTTTACTCATACCAGTCCCACGAATGACCCGAAGTTTATTTTGTTTTGTTTTCCCTAAACTCTTGGGTGCCCAATTTTGTATGGGCAGTCAAGTAGTCGGGATTTATAGATACTTGAAGAGCTGGAGCAGGAGGCTTCAGGATCATATAGCTATTGTTTATTTCCGCTGTGTTGTAAGTACTATACTTTGGAAATGATATGTATATTCAAGTACAGATTTATATTTCAAAGTTATGATATATATTATACGTTATTCGTTCCGCTGTGAGGTTCGTGTTACTCTGATGTTGTGTTCTTCTTCTTCTTCTTCTATTCTAAGTTTCTATGTTATCAATCCTCACCCTCTAATTTCTTTCATTAACTACCGGTATTTTCGATCCTTGGATGTTCGATATGTGTTGTATATCGGATAACCAAGATCGCCTTTTTCCAGGTCGTTACAACTTGCATCCACCAAACGTAACATGTCTCAAACACATGTTTACAATCATAGGATATTCCAATCTAAAGGTCGATGATATAATCAAGAGGACGTCCTAAACGATAGAACAAGTATAAACAAAGCGGTAGAAAAAGGGGAAATTAAGAACATACCATCAAAGAGAAAAGGATACAACGTACGCATCTTAGCTTCCATCTCCCAAGTAGCATCTCCTTCATCACTTCCCCATTGTACTTTGACTAGCTTGACTTCTTTGTTGCGTAACCTCTTGACCTCCGATCCAAGGATGCACGTAGGGGCTCGTCTAATCGTGGCATCTCGCTCCACTTCAACTTCCTCAAGTATGCTCGGCTCCACCACTTCCGCGGTGTCATGTAAGCACTTCCTCAAATGTGATACGTGAAACACATTATGTACACCACTAATCTTCTCGGGAAACTCTACTCTATAGGTCATCTGTCAAACACTCTCTGTAATAGGAAACGGTCCTACGAATCTCGGTGCTGGCTTCCCTACTGACCCAAAGCGAAAAACATTCCTTAACGGTGATACTTTGACAAAGACCATGTCTCCAACACTGAACTCAAGGTCGGTCCGTCTCCTATCAGCATACGACTTATGCCTATCTTACGCGGTCTTCATATGTCTTCGAATTAGATCCACTTTCTTCGAAGTCTCTCTAATCATATCCGGCCCAAGTACTAGCTTATCTGTGGATTCCCACCAACAAGTTAGTGATCTACATGGTCGTCCATACAAAGCTTCAAAAGGTGCCATGCCAATGCTAGACTGATAGCTGTTATTATACGCAAACTCTACTAGTGGAAGGTGGTCCTCCCATGTCCCGCCAAAGTCCAAGATACAAAGCCTCAAAAGGTCTTCTAGAATCCGATTCACCCTCTCGGTTTGGCCGTCCGTCTGAGGATAATACACCGTGCTCAAGCATAACTGAGTCCCTATGGCTTCTTGCAAACTTTACCAAAAGTCACTAGTAAAGATAGGATCACGATCGCTTACTATGCTAGAAGATACCCCATGCAAACGAACTATCTCCCTAACATAAATAGGTGCTAACGATGATGCAGTCCTCTTTCTCTTGATAGGAATGAAGTGAGCACTCTTCGTAAGTTTGTCCACTATCACCCAAATACTGGTATTGCCTCTTCCAGACCTAGGCAACCCATATATATAGTCCATCGAGATACTCTCCCATTTCCATTGTGGAACCTCTAGAGGATGAAGCAGTCCACTGGGCTTTTTCTGCTCAGCCTTGACTTGTGACATACCAAGCATTTAGAAATGAACTCAGCCACGTCCTTCTTCATTCTGGCCCAAAATAAAACTCGCTTCATGTCTTTGTACATCTTGTCACCACCGGGATGTATGGTCATCTTAGAATGATGGGCTTCCTGAAGAATTGTCTTCCTCAAGTTCTCGTCTTATGGTACACAAAGTCTCCCGTCCCCATGTAACCAACCCTTGTCATTTAAGGTATACCTACCAAGATGGGTCGAAGACTCCCCTCCTATGAGCTTTTCTACTAGCTCAAGCAACTGTGGGTCATCTCGCTGGGCCTCTCCAATCCGTCCCAAAAGCGCAGGTCTCACCTCTAAGGATGCTAACAAACCGGTCACATAATCGACAGAGGGTCTAAAGTCAAAGGACGTTATGTACTCTAAGCTCTGCCTCTCCACAAACATAGTACTCAAAGTCAACTTCTTCCTACTCATGGCGTCAGCTACAACGTTACCCTTGCCAGGGGTATATGCGATCTCAAAATCGTAGGATGCTAAGAACTCCATCCACCTTTGTTGCCTCAAGTTAAGATCTTTCTACGAGAAAAGGTACTTCAACGATTTATGGTCAGTTTACAATTCAAACTTCTCACCTAGGAGATAATGGCGCCAAGACTTAAGCGCAAAAACGATGGCAGCTAACTCTAGATCGTGGGTTGGGTAGTTTTTCTCATGTACTTTGAAATATCTTCCATCATAAGCTACTACCTTCCCTTCTTGCATCAAGACATCGCCTAGTCCCATACCGCATGCATCCGTGTATACTGTAAACATTTTACTCCCGTCTGGCATTGTCAACACTGGGGCTGTTGTAAGAGCCCGTTTCAATCGTTGGAAAGCAATGTCACGATCAATGTCCCAAGCAAAGGCTAGATTCTTCTTCGTCAGTCTAGTAAGTAGGGCTGATATCTTCGCAAAGTCCTTAATGAACTTCCTATAATAGCCCGCTAATCTAAGAAAGCCTCGCACCTCTGTTGCATTCTTTGGGATCTTCCAATCTTGCACCATAACTACTTTTGTGGGGTCTACAGCTATCCCGTCTTTGGACACCACATGTCCTAGAAACCTTACTTCTTCTCTCTAAAAGTGACATTTGGTGAACTTCTCTTTAAGATGGTGTGCTCGAATTGTATCCATGACTGCCCTCAAATGCAAAGTATGTTCTTCCTCGTTCTTTGAGAAAATCAAGATGTCGTCCACGAAGACTACAACAAACTTATTAAGGAACTCCCTAAACACCCTACTCATCAAATCAACAAAATAGGCGGGTGCATTCGTTAAACCAAAAGGCATGACGAGCCATTCAAAGAAACCGTCAGGGGTCCTAAAAGCAGTCTTGTCTATACTGTCCTCAGCCTCTCTTAGCTGATGAAAACTCGTAGCCAAATCTAGTTGTGAGAAAACGGATGCACCTACAAGCTGGTCAAACAAATCATCTATTCGTGGAAGTGAGTGCCTATTTTTCTTAGTCAGCTTGTTTAACTCTCTATAATCCACACATAAGCAAAGTGAACCATCTGCCTTAGTAGCGAATACTACTGGAGCAGCCCATTCAGAAATACTTCGCCTAATAAACCCCTTCTCAAGCAACTCTTTAACTTGTTTACTAAGCTCCTTCCTTTCCCTAGGAGCCATGTGTCGTACGGGTAAAGCAACTGGTTTGGCATTATCAACCAAGTATATGCAGAAATCTATTTCACGTTTTGGGGGTAAACCCTTCTCCTCGTCAGAGATATTGGGATACTCACGGACTACTAGAACAGATTGCAAATTATTAATAGATGCATCAAGAGATTCTAGGTAACTAAGCATGACAGAACCCTTGGGGTTACACGAGATTTCGAGTGTATTACCGAGACGAGTCAAAAGTCTAACTACCCTCCTTTCACTATCGAGAATGGCACCATTTCTGGGAAACCAATCCATCCCTAGAATCAACCCATAGCCCATGAAACCAAGAACATATGCAATACATCGAAACTCAACACTAAGTATAGATATTCCCAAATCCAAGAAAATCACAGATAAATGAGCCGAACCCCCAATCGGATTTGAGACAACAATGGGATCCTCTACCATACATGTACTAAGGTGCAGAGACTCTACTATAGAAACAGATATAAAAGAATGCGATGTGCCCGAATCAAAAAGAGTGCGTACAGGATGATCAGCAAGAAAAACTAAACTTTCAACGGAAATATTTCTACCTCTCTCTTGAGTAGGTGCCATGAGAGCATGAACTTGCCCTCCAGAAGGTCCTGCCCTTTGCCCTTGCTTCTTTGGGCAATCCTTAACCACATGTACTATCTCGCCACAATGGAAACAACCACCTGTCTTCCTATTCTTCTTTCTACAATTTTTAGTGATGTGGCCAATGATATCACAATAGTTAAACTACACCAAACAGCCCATTTCGTCACACTTTCCCGACCTCACTAAGTAACAGTTATATCTGTTATTAAGTAATCACGTTTATTACTGTTATTATTAATTATAATGGTTATAACTGCTATAACGTTTGGTGATAATGTAAATAAATTGAAGTAACGTGGATGAGATCGGAAGTTTACATTTTCCTCGTGTTTTAACGCATTCACGGTTTCGATTTCTTACTTCAGTCATTTTTACAAAAAATTCCCAAATCTTTCCATGCCGCTGCTAGGGTTCTTCTTCCTCATCGATCTGTAGCCACCGACATTTAATTCGAGGCTGGCTCACCTTGGTCTGTCATCCTTCTCATCATCTATTCAGTCGCTCAGGTAATTTGTATATCATTGAACCTTTTCTTCGATGATTTTGTGAATAACTGCAATGGTCTAATTTATATATTAGTTAAACTTTGGTTATAGGATACTATGAAATTTGGTAACTATTTTAGTGGATGGCGGCAAAGATGAATTTTCGATAGGGGAAATTTTGTCATGATTTTGATATAGGTACTTCTTATTACATTGAGTTGAGAAGACTGGTTGCTAAAAGTTGGAATCAATACATGTAAATGTAATATGACAAATTTCTATATTAATTGAAGTATATTGAGATTTCTAAGTATATGACAAAATTCTGTCTTAAGTTTATTATAGAAATGTATGACAAATTTTGATTTGATACAACTTTCTTTTGCAAGGGTATAAGTTTTTTTTAAAGCATCTTTTTGAAGTGCTTTACCAGTATAAGTTACATATTTATATATGTGTTGGTGTCCAACTTCAAAATTTATAAGTTTTAGGAAAAATTAAACTTTCGATGGGTTCTCAAATATATGTATTTTGAGATCCAATTCAATTTGCTTTGCACACTTGGATAAACAAAAATAATGCTTAAGCATTTCGATTTTTATAAACAGAGTAAATGATTTGAAAGGGGTCAATTTTAAAGAAGCTGGACTTCACAAATTATTTATTTTATACTATAAGTTAAAAAAAATGAAATCATCATAATAAGTTACCTTTTGCGAATCAAATAGAGAAATAGTTATTTTCACCTTCATTTGGTTATTAGTTTTAGCTATTTTAAGCAGAATTAATCTCCACAAAAGATTAACCATTTTATCCTATTTGATTGTTTGTAATATATTTAATTTATAAAAACTAGTAAATAAACTTATATATGAATTACTTGAGTAGTAAAACCAAAGGCTACTACAGTTTCGTAAAGGGTCATTCACTACAAGCTATCAGTAGTCTCGTAGAATGAAGACAAAAAATGATAGTCAACGTTTAATTGTTTTTAAAAAAGTTGACCAATTCTATTTCTGGTTCCATAAATTGTATAAAAATATAAAAGTAACTATTTCTATTATTTGTTGTTAACATAGTTGAAAACCAAACGACAATAACTTTGGTAATATAAATCACATTATTATATTATGTTTTAGTGCATATTGCTTGAAGAAAATTTATGTTTTTGTAGTATTCTTTGCAATTGATGAAATATTGGTATTTACACTGGTAAATTAACGTTTACCATATATGATTGACTGCTTTTCAATAGAATGAGCATTTTTGTTTTGTTTTTTCTTTTATTTTTCCTGTTGGAAGCATAGGAATTCATTGTGATTTACATTGTTCACTTAACAAGAATCAAGATTGTGGCTCCGTGTGTACTTTTGTGTTTATTCTGAACAGGTTCAAAATACCCCCTTATGATTACAAATAGAATGAAAAAGATTGACCCTTTTAGCATTGACTTTTTTAGCCTGTTCTTTGATTATAAATTTTCAGTTTTTGAAAAATATTAAACTATCGACTCTGCTATAAAGGAGAAGCTGCTGTTAGCAGCAGTAGTAAAAAAAAACATCATTGGCTTTTGTTATTTCGCTTGTTTTAATGGCTTAATTTGATTCAAAATTGGCTAAATGACTCAGGAACAAGTTTGACATAACTTGTCAGCATATATTGGAAACAATGTTGGAACATGAGCCTTGCTCATGCATTTAATATTTACAATTTCGTTTAACCTCAAATGATATTCGTGTTTGAGCAATGGTGTAAGATTTTTTTTTCTTCAGATCTTTAATTTCAAAACAGTGAACCAGTAATTTGGAAAGAAAAAGGTTTGCTCAATCCAAATTTCTAAAATTGTGTTTACTATGCATCTATGTAACGGATGAAACATACCAAGCAGAATTGGTTGTATACATGCTTTTATTTTGCTTAAAGATAAACAAGGATACAAACTGGGCACATTGGGTCATTCACATAGTAGGAAGAAAGGGAACTTTCATTGTGATTCTTTAAATGCTGGGAGTTATAAATTTACCGGAATTAGAATTAACTAGATTCAATTAATTTGATGTGTTTGTGTTGCTTCCTTTTTCCTTTTGGGTTGCATGCACAGTCTACTACTATCTATATGGAAGGAGAACGCTCTTCAGTAATAGTTTTAGTTTTCAAAAAAAAATGATATCTGATTTGTGGATGATGATTTTTTGCATCATGAAAATGCAGATAGAAGCCGACTGACGAGATTAAGGTTTGCAACTCAGTCCAAATGTCTTTAACCGCTTGACAAGTTATCGGATTCATCTAACTACATTATTGCGCCGGAAGTGGTGATTGTAAAGTAGTTGAAACTCAGATAAATACCCATACCAGCAATGTCAGGCTCAATAATACATGTACCAGCGGAAGTTCAGATATTGATATTGTGTATGACAGAGGCACAAATGTAGATACTAACTTGAAGATATTGCATAATGTAGATCCTTTACTTGATGTCATTTATGTGATTGAACCTGAAAGGGTACATTCTGATGGTACCACTGAAAGTAATTTTGAGCAGAATTGTCACATATTTGTTGAAGAAAACAAGGAGCCTCCTCGAGATGTTGCAATAGATTTAAGGAGGTAATGCAACCTATAGCCTTTTTTCTTTTTGCAATTCCTTTGAAAAAATTGATGCTTCTGACAATGATACTTCAGAATGCATAGTGAATGCAGATACCACTATTACAAAGCATGATGCTAAGCAAACTGGGTTAAAACTGGTCGAAGTTCGAGTGCTCTGAATGTCACTTTCAACCTGTATCGTGTACGGAATCCTTCTATCATATTCTGAAGGCTAAGTTCATCTTGTTGTTCAAGTTCGTTTTCTGATATCAAAATTAATTCATGGACAATTATGCTTTGCATATTTTGGATTCTGATTTCAAAATACTTAACAAGTTTGTACATAAAAAAAGTAAGGAGTGTGACTAGAAATCATCATTAAGTGCATCCTTATGTCAAAAAAGTGGTAACTTAAATAAGAGTGAAGAAAATCCCAATGGTCATCAAGCATTTGTTGATTGGGTTTGGAATTATTTTAGTTACCAGGGTAGTACTAAATTCAGTAATATTCAGAATGTCCTTGTAAGTGAGAAAACTTAAGTCCTTATATACCTCCTTTTCCTTCAGTTATCATGGCTTCTCAAACTAGTATAACCGAACTCCCGCCGATAATCCGCTTTTCTTTGTATAGAGTGTCTGCTTTATTTTTGTTAACCAATACCATGAACAAAACATTTTACGGATAAACATTGCGAAATTGAAGATTTGAGTTTTGTTGGACCTTAATTTCATATTGTAAGGACTATAAGTAAGCATATTAATATTGTTACAATATATGAAACCATGTTCATACATATGATCTTGTATTTTACTGAAAGCAACAACTTATTTTCTCTTTTGCCATTTCCAGCACTTTCAACCTGGCTTCTGGCATTGTTTTTATTAGCTTATGTTTGGTCCAGATGTGTTTAGGTGAGACTGACACTTAGATTTCGTTTTCAGAAATTCAGTGCGTTGTGCTCATTGTAAGAACTTCTTCCAGCATGATGTTGCCTAAATATATTTTCATTCGGTAGAAAAACAAGACTTCTTCCAGCATGACGTGGTACTGGACAGATAAGGTAAATCATCTTTGGGATCTGAAATTTGCTTTTCCATTCCTCCGCTAGTTAACTGATGTTTTCCTTGGCTTTATATTTCTAGTTGTCTATTTGTGATGATCCAAGAATTTTGCCTTAAAAAATCTTCAAGTCATTCTATGATCTAAGTTTATTTGTGTTGCCTTAGAAGATGTATGTCGTGATTGTGATCACTGCATATATTTTTTAACAAAAGCTTAGTTCATCTGAAGTATCTTAGTTTTTAACATATTCCCCTTATCCAAAGCCTTGGCTGAGTTCACATATTGAACAAACCCAAGGCAATCTTTTTTGTCTTCCCATTTTCTGTGATAACCAGATCTACTCTAGTTCAAGATGGGGTTGGCTACACACATTTTAAACAGATGCCAAAAGATTTACTCTTGTTGAGTATAGGGATGATTTCAACCATCTTTTTTATAACTAAACCAGCTGCATTATTCATTGACTTCCTTTCAAGTTTCCTGCGTATTTATTTTGCTTTTTTATGTGTTAACAAACGTATAACCAAGACTATTACTTTCTAAAATGTTGTTATTTTCAGCAGTAGAATCTTCATGTCTATCATTACTTTCATCGCCATACGTATGTGTTGTCCTAAAGCATATTATTCACCTTTTGGCAGTTTGAATCTACTTCCATAATTATTATCTAACATTGGCATAAATATCGACTCATATTCAACAGTGTTTTGTTTTACTGGAGTGTTATTAGTTACTTTTGCACTATTTTGTCCTATTTAATCAATACTCCAGGCACTACCTTATTGATAATGAGGTATGGTTTGTATTGTAGGAGCACGGGAGTTCAGTTTTTGATTTCCACTACAATTCATGGATCTACCATTCTTGATTTCCACTAGATTTTATATTGTAGGAGCACGGAAGTTCAGTATTCAATCTAGGCTTTATACTATTAATTTTGGATTTCCACTGCAATTCATGGATCTACCATTCTTTTGCAATTTGTTTAAATTATCACTATTTGATGATGTTTTCAACTACCTTGTTGTCACATATCCTTCATCACTAGATTTTTTTTTAATACAAATATTTGCGATCTTTGGTCAAGTGCTGGGATACAATAAGAAGTTCCTAATGATACATTATCACATAACAATGAATGATACATTATTACATAACAATGAATGATACATTATTACAAAACAATGAATCATCCCACCAATTCAAAGTTTAAAAGTTATTGATCTTCGGCCTTGGTGTAATGCCTGACAGCAAAAGCTAAAGCCAGAATCATGATGGGGACGAGGAACTATAAAATTTTGATGATGAACTTCGAAGTTTTATCATGGTTGTAAGCGCTGCTGAGGAGGAACATATGCTCGTTTGGCTGGAACGGATGATGCATCGATCTGTCTGATGTAGTACTTCTCCATTGTCTCTCTTGCTGAGTCGCTGTGGCCAACATCCTCAAAATCATTTGTTGCATCCTTACCAGTAGCAGCCAATAGAACTTCATCACCACCAGGATAGTCATCCATAAAAGGGGTCACATCGTAAACCTTGCCATCAATTATTAGCCAGCAGTCCATAGTAGCTATGTGCTTCGAAACCTCTACAAAGTGAAAGATCTTGGATTCAGCAGCCATTTCGGATAATATACAAGGAAATTTGCTGCAGCTTTCACCTCTTCAAACCACATGTAGGATTCTCCTTCATCACTAGATGTTGAATGCTTGTCTGTTTCTTTAATTGGAGAATGAATTTGCTATCGAGGCTTGAAGCATGAACTTGCAATTGAAGAATGAAGTGCACTAGTGTTTATATATGATCCATGAGTGCTAATTAAACCGCAGTCAACGGTTTCTTTCCAGGCTGCTGCTCCAGCATGCTGCAGTTCAATGAATAAGGTTCCAGTTTTCTTCTCTATCATTATTTCGGTTAACTTTTTTATTACTTAGACGTGCACGTTTATTCACAACTATAAATTTACTTCTCGTGCACTTGAACGAAATGATATTTATGAAGATATTCTACTAAAGATACATAATTGAAACAAGTTTATGGTTTATGTTTTGATTTGGATTAATCAACCATAATTGAAACAGGTTAGTATTTGAATCCATGGGCTTATGTCTCAGAGATGTTAGAGTCAGGATATCAGCCCAAGCCCAAGGTTAGATCTTCTTCCTTTTTACATAAAATAACAATATGAAGTGCTAAATATATTTTAATTTAATGCATAGATGGATGACTTTAGTTTAGAGCATACGAGTTGTATTTACAGTAAACAAACACTCATCTTATATTTTTGGATTATCCTCTGTCGTTCTTACAGCAGTCACTGAGCCAAATGAATCTTTTCACAGCAGTTGAATGTCATATATTTTTTAAATTTTAAGTTTTCAAAATGGTTTATTTCCATTTTAGTCTTCCCAACTGGCCTCATGAAAAACTTTGTTCAAGATGGGTACATGTATGTCAGTTATTTACTGGTTAAGATGTCAAGAGATAGTTTATATTATAATGTCTGAAAATATCTTTAGTAGTTTCCAAATAGTAATTTGAGAATGAACTATGTTTATATTATCAGAAAGAAAGGTCACTGTTGATTCTTCTTGAAGCATCTCAATCAGTTATCTATCACTGTTGAACAATTACAATGGACTGTCTTATTTGCATTTCTGTACCATTTGATTGCAAATGCAAGTTAGTATATATCTCTGTTATACAAATCTAGTATTCTATTAGGAAACCCTAATAAGTAAAATAATGTGCTAAAAATGAGTTAAGAAGTTACTATCAATGGTTAGTTGAAGTGGTATTGTGCTAATGATGGTGATGATGTTGATCTACGCTTTCAGTATAACTTGCTCCTTTGTGTATTATTGTACTCTTTTTGTAATAATATGAGAAATGAATCAGTGATGGAAGTGGATGATAATGTCCAAACCAATTTACAGATGGACAAATTCAATTCTTCTACAACTGATAAATCTGGAAACATGGGCTCAAAAGTAGATAGCCGTGAAAAAATAATGTTTGCCCATCTTACTTCTGATTAACTCAGTCCATAAATGAAGCTTCTATTAATAATATAGTTGATACTCGATTACAGCAACATTCATCTATAAAAGAACTAGACCTGTCAAAATAGTTTGAAGTTTTTAATCAGTCTGATACGATTTTCAACAACAGCAGTGAAGATAATAATGGTAATACAACTTATATAGTTGAGGAGGACAAGCTCCCTGCTAAAGAAATAACTCATGTTAATGGGTCAGCTGAAGTGCATATGGAAGACATTGAACACAATGCTGGGTGAACATGTGTAATGGTTGTATGTTAAATTGTGATACTTCGATGTTATTTGATATTTGCTATATATGATGAATGGTTGTATGTTAAATTGTGATAATTTGATGTTTATCGAAATGGAATTTGCTTTAGGATACAAATTGTGATATGTTGTATTTGATTTGGGATGTTATATTATATGTCGTATGTTCTTATTGGTATATGCTTTATGAAATTAGTTGGAGCATATTATGATTGTTACTTGTTTAAAGGAATTACGTACTATAGGCTTGGTACAATATTCAAGTTTGTAACAGTTATAACTATTATTAAATTGATTGTATGAAATAGTGAGTTTTACATACTAATTGTCATAACTGTTACATATTTAATATTTGTCACAGTAATTATTGTTATAAAAATAAATATTATAACGGTTGTAAGTGTTATAATTTTTTTAGTACCAACGGTTATAAATGTGATAGAATAATGGGTTTGTAACGGTTATAACCGTTACAGTATACATGCTTTATAACAATTATAACCGTTACAATATTCGTGACAACAGTTTGTCACATATGTTGTAGTAACGGTTATAAATGTTGCAAAGTTAATTAGTAACGGTAATAACTGTTAGAAAACCCCTTTTCCGGTGTTGTGTTACACTTCCTCTTGTCGCGTGGCTTGTTGTTCTTTCTACCCTTCCTATTGTCCACCTTCTTGTTTTGAGGTTCATCCTTATTCGCTTCTTTCTTCCCACCCTTGTCTTCTTCATGTAATAGCGGCATGTCGACCAATCTCTCAAAAGTTGCGCCCATTGGAATATGGGACATAGCTAGACCATGCAGTGGTTCATTCAAGCCTCTAGCAAATTGTAAAGCTTTCTTGTGAGGTGTATCTACCAACTCCAACCCAAATCTTGCAAGCAAATTGAATTTGTTGACGTATTCCTTGACTGACATACTCCCTTGTTTGAGTGCTAGAAACTTCTCCATCTGTAGGCTTTGTTCAGCTGGCGAGAGGAACTTCATCTCAAACCTCCGCCTAAAGTCAACCTAAGTCTCAATTAGTTCCTCGGCACTAGTAACTTCCCACCAGTAAGAGGCTTCTTCCTTCATTAGCCAAGCAGCCAATTGTATCTTCCTCCTATCATCCACTTCAAAGATAGCAAACAACTCTTCTGTTTCCTTGAGCTAGTTCCATGCTTCAAGAAACGTCTCAGTCCCTTTAAAGATCTTTCCGCCCATAGCACGGAAGTCCTTACAAATCTTAGCAAAAGCATCTACGCGAGGAGCGACAGCAGCTGGGGGAGGAGGAACTTTGGCTGGGCCAGTGGCCGTTGCCCTAGCCTCTAGGTATCGTCTGAACCAAGCTGGTATCAAAACACCCTCAGGTATCTCGGGTTCCCCAGACATGCTGAAAAGAAAAAGGAAAGGATTCAAAACAAAGAAAAGAAGGATAATGCATATGGCTTTGGGGAATATGCCTTTTTCAAATAACAATACTTTTCCTTGAAAATGCTTCTTTAAATCATGGTTTTGAAAATATTTTCTTTAAAATATGCATTTGAAAATAGTTTTCAAAATCTTTTATCCGTTCTGGTAACCTTCAGTTCTGATACCACGTGTAACACCCCACCTCCATTAAGGTCACTCACAAAGAGAATGCATTAACTTTAGTGGGGGTCATAAGAGTATAGAATAGATAAAATTACAAAACAAACAAATTTAGGCAGCAGAAAACAATTAGAACTTTTATTCCATACTAGCATAATAGGATAAACTTTCATAAGGGTTGTTTCAAACATCAACACCAAAACATCAAAACCCAATACATCAAATATCTGTCTTGTTTCTCAAAAGAAGCATAATACAAAATAACATAACATAATTCCCCAATTAAGCAGTAGCCAGCCATAGTAGTAAAGCAAAGAGTCCAAAGCAATACATCACAATCTTCGAGCTTGAAAAGAATCTGAACTAAGCGGTGGTATTCCCTCCCTGTGGACCTGGGGGGGACGAAAGAAAGAAGACGAAACAAAAACAGAGTCAGACATAAAGCCTGGTAAGTCCAGTGACTTTCAGCAGGTAAACAGGTAAAGGTATCGTTACATGAGTAAACTGGATACAAGACATAACCATGATAATAAGCATTGCAAGAAAACGAGATAAGCATAAGATAAGACTAGAACATGATAAGGTATCGTACTGATTCCTAATTTCTCTGCACCACCTAACTAGTGTTCAACTAATTCCATTTGTTACAAAACAAAATAAGTGATCCCCATTTCCCACATGATAGTTTTATAGGTACATATCTCATGATGAGGGTCCCACCTCATATTGACAGTTTACCTGTCCCGACCGTACCTATCTTAATTGATCGGCTCCTACTCATAATGCTCTGCATGTGTTTATATCAACCCGACCCCTACTTGTAGATACCTGTGATGGTCCTACCATAGGGTGTATCATTTCCTAGGATGGCAACCCGATACAGTTCTAGAGTGCGCAGCTTTATACCTACTTGGTACTCAGTGACTAAATTTTCCCATGTTGGCATTACGTGCATGCCCGTAATCTGTCGGAACCTACACTGCCGTACCACCGGCCGCTATTTTGACCGCTTATAATTAACCCAGTAATCGTGCCCCACTGTGACGAACAAGGAATTTCGCTCGGTCCGAACCAGTCGCTAAACCGATCCAGGCCGTTCAAAACGCCCTATCGTTTGAGAACAGGACAAAACAGAACGCATATAGAAGAACATTTCATTGTATATTACAACAATGCATCAGATTACAAGAATATACAGAGTAAAAATGAATAATACACAGAATTATCAGAGATTTAAATTACATTTAAATGCATAGCAGCGGAAAATAATACAATACACAACTAGAAGAGATATACGGATACAAAGCTTTCCGGATATCGTTCAAGCTGTAAACCAGGATCCTGTGAATATAAATCTGCAAAACCAAAACTACTAGCTGCCCGTGTCAAAATAAGGGCACCCAGAGTTTAGGTTAAAACAATAAACTCCAGGTCAGTCATGTGACTGGTGTGAGAACTAAAACAGTTATTAATCTTTATTTTAAATCATTAGGTAAATCAAGGGACCACGCCGTATAACACGGAACGGGTTTCCTCCCAAGAATACCAGTGCATAAAACAACAGCGCAATGCTAAATAAAGAAAAATGAAGCTGTTATAAGACCCAGGTCCCATCACACAATGCAACGCAGTCGAGGATAGGGTTTTCCCTTATAACAGCCAAAGAATGCTTGATACGTTTAAAACAAATCATTTGATACTATTCTAAGTGCATAGTGTATAAAACAACTTCAAATCATAAGTATCAATCATAGGCGGCATAAGCGCCCCATCCCACTATGTCGCCATATATAGGATTACAACTAAAACCGCAAATGTCACGTATTTGGAAATTGGATTTCCGTCTATGAACCGAGGCAAAAGATAGTCCTCAACCGATTCGAGACTGCCTAGCCCGAGCCTCAGGATCAGAGCTCGAGTGACCCTTGGATCCTCAGGGCCAGTCCACCGATGTGGATTAAACTTAAACCCTGAACATGCGTTTCCCCACCCTATGGGGTGTAAGTCTGGTCCGTCTGCCGACCAGAATGCATCGGCCGAAACCGATATAACCGAGGCACCTCGCAACAGCAACAACCACATAAGTCAAACTCGTCAGGGCGTGTAAAACCACTGACGCCACTTCTAGCTAGGAAGAAACGCATGCCCTCCCTGACGTCCTCTCCCGTTTTTGGTTCACAACCGGGGTGCGAGGCTCGCGAATTCACGTTACACAAAGCTGTGCCACACAGGCCGTGCTTTGATCATCACCACAAGACTTTGCTTTTCAACAGAAGCCTCGATCAATTGCCACTTAGGCATGCCACACAGGCAATTCACTCTATGTGTTTGATATCCATCAGTATATAACCCCTGAGCTCGTACGTCTCAGAGAAGGGCGTTAAGCAAGAGAATAAATTCTCCGCCGCCAAACAGATATATATTTAATAGAAATCAAACACACAGACTAAAATCCAATGTCAGACACACAGTCCATTTACAAGTCCGTTCTGGGTCTGAACGAAACCGGAGGCACCTAGTACCTCGCATATCCATCGATCTCCAAGTACGTCTGGACGATCACCAACTGTTTCCATCTTCTTGGGTGTACAGCCCAATCAAGATCATCAGTTATCACCCAAACGACGTGAAGACTTCCGGTCTTCGACCACCGTCTTCATCTTCGACACCACGTCGAATCAGTTATTCAGAATGGGATAAACCCGGTCTTTCTGAATAACTCGCGTATATATTATAAAAGTGTTACACAAACACAACATACGCCTCATTCCAATCCAGAATATTCTTTTATCCAAATATTCCCATAAATTTTATCCAAGATAAATTCTTTAAATTTATTCTTTAATCACCTTTGAATATCAATTCAAACTAGTCGGGATTAGCGAACCACACCGAAGTAATCTTTTATTTTATTTCTCAATCCCAACCTATTCATCCCATGAAGTAAAACTGGTAGTACTTCATATCTAACACCACAGTGTTATCGGTAATTCAATTACCATTTCACGTTCAAATCTAATTAAAGATTTAACTATCGCCTGGAGTAAAACTGGTGATACTCCATTCTCGATCTTTTCAATCTATTTAAAGATTCATTAAAACTCCACTTAGTTTTAATCGTTAACTGGGTTAAAGAATCAGTGTCTTTTAAAACACAGTTCACGATAAACCCAAAATCACATTCCATTAATTATCGGGTTAAAGAACGAGGGTTATTTAAAACACTGTTCACGATAAACCCAAAAATCAATATCAATTCAATTCCAATTAAATATCATTTAATTGGTACACTTCATTAAATCTAAACAAAAAGATTTAATCTTTTCTCAACTGGGTTCAAGAACAGTGTTAGTGAAGACACTATTCACGACAAACCCAAATCACATTTGATATTCAATACAAGGCTCTGAATAGAAAATATACCGGCTTATATTCAATATCCAATTCTACGACTAACAAATGTCGTATTGGAAATAACGATATAAATATATATCTTTCAAATTTCCATAACAACATCTGTATAATCACGAATTCCAACATCGAAATATTCCGAAGACAATTTCGATTCAAATCCACTCCAATGCAATCATTGGAAATTTTGGTTATTTTCAAAACCCTTTTTCAAATTCAATTTATTTATTTAAAAATAAATAGAATTATAATTCTAGTTCAAAACTAGTTCATTTCGATAAAAATCTATTTTTATCTTTTCAAACATGCAGTTTTTCATCCCAAATCTTCACAAATCATTTCTTATGATTTTACACAAATTATTACTATTTTTAATAATTTTATCAAGGCCCGTACAGTCGATTTCCATCAACGGTCATCGAACTGCACTTACAGCGACCTTTTTCGAATTTGATTTGGACATAATTCCAAATCCAACCGTTAGATTTCTAATTTATAATATTCGTTAGAAAGCTCTTTTTGATACGAACCCAACGGTTCCGGTTTTAGGAGAATCCGACGGTCGGATCTCCCGCAATGTCCGTTTGAAATAAATGGTCGAAATTCACGAACTACCGCGGCGCGGCGCGTTCTATTCAGGCCATTATATTATATATATAATATATATAATATATATTTCGTCGATTTCTATTCAAAACGAATTATATAAATAGTTTTAAAATCGTTTCAAAACCTATTTCAACTTCCATTTCAATTCAAAGCAAAATTGAATTCTTCTTTAAAAATTCGTTTCAAAATTCATTTCTATTCAATTCAAATTTCAATTCAATTTGAATTCGTTTTCAATTCAATTCATTTCGAAATCGTTTTCAATTCTCTTTGAATTCGTTTTCAATTCAATTCACTTTGAATTCGTTTTCAATTCAATTCACTTTGAATTCGTTTTCAATTCAATTCACTTTGAATTCGTTTTCAATTCAATTCACTTTGAATTCGTTTTCAATTCAATTCACTTTGAATTCGTTTTCAATTCAATTCACTTTGAATTCGTTTTCAATTCAATTCACTTTGAATTCGTTTTCAATTCAATTCACTTTGAATTCGTTTTCAATTCAATTCACTTTGAATTCGTTTTCAATTCAATTCACTTTGAATTCGTTTTCAATTCAATTTACTTCGAAATCACTTTCAATTCAATTCATTTCGAAATCACTTTCAATTCAATTCATTTCGAAATATTCCATTTCAAAATTACTTTTTAATATTCATATTAAAATGAATAAAATCGATATAAATATCGTTCACGTCAAAATGGCGTCAATCTAATCAACACGGCTTCATATATTGATATTTGCAAATATTCCATTTCGAATATTTCTATTTCAAATATTTCTAATTTAAAACTGGAATGAGGCCCAATCAATTACCATATAAAGTTAATTATACGGATTTTCATACAACACATGTATATAATAGCATTGAAAAATAATCAACCATCAACCAAAGTGCACTATACTGTATAAGCATCAAATATAGATATCTAACGCTTATAACAGCCTGTCAATCAATCGATCGACATATTCAATCAATCAGGATGAGTGAACTTCAAATTTCATCCCAACACCCGTGTGGGGTTTCAAACAATCAAACACATACTTTATTTGTGCAGTTGGGAGATGTGTAAAATTTATCGACCCAATCAATATCAGTCAAATCAGTGTATATACAAACAAATCGGCCGATTTGTTTATAACTATTCATTTATTCACATTCACGTTAAAAATTATATTTTTAACGACAAAACATTTTATTTCAACCTATGAATTTCTATTCAATTCATTTACACAATAAAATGATATTTTTATTTTCTAACACATTTTAGAAAATTTCGGCGGCATAACGGCACGATACTAGAAACGGGACAAGGCCTAGCCTTATCCCCGGTCTAGTGAAGGCCCACGCCATTCACACATCAATCATATCAATTTCATTTCACCAAACTATTCAAATCAACCCAAACAATCTAACTAACAACACAGCCAAACAAACAAGTCCATGGTCTGTGGACGATTGTGTCGGGTGCTACTAAGCACCGTCTGCATCCTAGTATATATATATATATAACTAGAAAAATAAATTGAAAGGTGAGAAATTCTCACCGAAAGCTATCCAAGCTCCACGGCACTTCATTTGCAGAAGTCTTCGCCGTTTTCGCATCTTCGTCAGCTTCGTCGCCCGTAGCCACTATATATATAAAAATCGAATTTTTATTTCGCTATTCAATATATAAAAATCGAATTTTTATTTCAAAGTTCAGTATATAAAAATCGAGTTTTTATTTCAAAGTTCAATATATAAAAATCGAGTTTTTATTTCAAAGTTCCATATATAAAAATCGAGTTTTTATTTCAAAGTTCCATATATAAAAATCGAATTTTTATTTCAAAGTTCAATATATAAAAATTCTATTTTTCTATCGAAGTTCAATATATAAAAATTCTATTTTTCTATCGAAGTTCAATATATAAAAATTCTATTTTTCTATCGAAGTTCAGTATATAAAAATTCTATTTTTCTATCGAAGTTCAATATATAAAAATTCTATTTTTCTATCGAAGTTCAATATATAAAAATTCTATTTTTCTATCGAAGTTCAATATATAAAAATTCTATTTTTATTTCGAAGTTCAATATATAAAAATTCTATTTTTATTTCGAAGTTCAATATATAAAAATTCTATTTTTCTATCGAAGTTCAATATATAAAAATTCTATTTTTATTTCGAAGTTCAATATATAAAAATTCTATTTTTCTATCGAAGTTCAATATATAAAAATTCTATTTTTATTTCGAAGTTCAATATATAAAATCAGTTTTATAATTCCTTTTAAAACAGTTTTTATGATTCCTTTAAAACTGCTTTTATAATTCTTTTAAAATTTCAGTTTTTAACTTTTAAAAACCAGTTTTCAATTCTTTTTAAAAATCAAAATCAGTTTTATACTTTATAAAATAAATCAGTTTTATTTCTTTATTTTTAAAACAGTTTCAGTTTTTAAATCCTTTTTAAAAAAACTGTTTTTAATCCTTTTAAAAAAAACTGTTTTTAATCCTAAAAAAAAAACTGTTTTTAATCCTTTTATAAAATCAGTTTAAATTTTATTTTTATAAAATAAAAATAAAATAATAATATAAAAGAAATACTTACAGAAGAAGGGGGGGGGGGTTTCTCCGCAGATCGTCGGGGCTGGATTCTCGAGGGCGGCGGCTTGGGGGTTCGAACGATGTGGCAGGAGGCGCTGGCTTCGAGGTATGGACGGCGGCTTCAGCGTCGTCAGCGAGGGGGGGGGCTTCGTCGGAGCTCGTGCGATGGGGGGGGAGGCTTCGTCGGAGCTCGAGGGATCGGGGGGGGCTGGCGATTGATCGCTAGGGTTTTTCCTTTTTTTTTTATTCTGTTTAAATGAAATCGGGAATGAGCTACGGGGGGGGGGGGGGGGGCAGAACGAAGATAAAGGGGGGGGGAGGGAAATTATTTTTTTATGTTTTTTTTTATTATTTAATTATTAAATTTTTGCAAAAAGGTTGACTTTTACATACGACCTCGAAACGAGGCCCACCGCCTGTCGTCCATAGCGTTTCACCCCCATTCCGAACACAATGGGATATGTATCGCAAGCTGATTTGATCGTTACAATCAGTTTCCTTTTGAATTTTCATTTAAATCATTATATTGAATTTTAAACGTACATTTCAAATTACCGGGGTCACATACTAACTAGAAAAATTCCCGAAAAATATTTTCTAGCTTCGTATTGACGATACGGTCCTAACAAAACTAATTTCGTCGAATTCTGAGACCGTTGGAAAAATGGCCAATTTCCAGTCGATTAAAATCAACTGAAACCGGTCAAATGCGTTTTCCTTTGCCACGCTCACATATTGATTCGAAAAATTATGAAATTTAGAATCTAGCAATAACTCGACATCACGGACCCAACAAAACTGGTTTCGTCGAAATCCGAGGTCGTTTGCAAAATTGCTATGGGGGGGGCAGAACGAAGATAAAGGGGGGGGGGGAGGGAAATTATTTTTTTATGTTTTTTTTTATTATTTAATTATTAAATTTTTGCAAAAAGGTTGACTTTTACATACGACCTCGAAACGAGGCCCACCGCCTGTCGTCCATAGCGTTTCACCCCCATTCCGAACACAATGGGATATGTATCGCAAGCTGATTTGATCGTTACAATCAGTTTCCTTTTGAATTTTCATTTAAATCATTATATTGAATTTTAAACGTACATTTCAAATTACCGGGGTCACATACTAACTAGAAAAATTCCCGAAAAATATTTTCTAGCTTCGTATTGACGATACGGTCCTAACAAAACTAATTTCGTCGAATTCTGAGACCGTTGGAAAAATGGCCAATTTCCAGTCGATTAAAATCAACTGAAACCGGTCAAATGCGTTTTCCTTTGCCACGCTCACATATTGATTCGAAAAATTATGAAATTTAGAATCTAGCAATAACTCGACATCACGGACCCAACAAAACTGGTTTCGTCGAAATCCGAGGTCGTTTGCAAAATTGCTATTTTTAAGGGCCTTATATATATAAAATATATATAAATTCCACAGCGACTATTTCTAACTTTTAACTGGACATATCTTTTGATTCCCGATATGAAATCTTGATTTTTCGGATTCGTTGGAAAGATATTCACTATTAGATTCCATTATTTTTGGTTTCACTAAAATCCGGATTGTTTTGCACCCGGTACATTCAATTGAAGTTTGAAATCGAATTATCGAACTACCGCGCCATTTTCAATTCCATTTATAAATATATATAAATTTTTATATTCTAACGACGACGTGTAAAATATATACGTTCGAATTATATTCAAAATAAATTTCTCGTCGATATTATTTAAAATAATTCATTTTAAATAATCAAAATTCGCTAAAATTGCCAAAATAAAAATTTTAAACTGGCCCAGATTTTGCGGGTTGTTACACCCACCCTGCCTAGCTCAGGGTCCCATTGATACCTAATGTGGGTTACTGCTGAAAAGGATCCCGCTACTAGGGTTTTCCTAGGGTCTATTTGTATACCCCCCATATTGGTTAAGTGTCATCAATCAATCAATTCAAGTTTACTTAACCACCCACTCATCATGTTATATTGGTTATGTGTCATTAATCCAATCGAGTTACTTAACCCACCCACTTGTCATGTCATATTTGTTAAGTGTTGCATGTTGACTTAACCCTACCATACTTAACATGTTTGTTTAGCATTAATTATTTATTAATGTATCAACCTCTCACATTGGACTTATTTGCGGTAGCTGGATTGTGCCGGGCGGTTCCGGGCAGTCTTACACTGCAAACTCATTCCAACCACGGGTTCAAGCATTCAATGCGCTAACCTCTCACATTAGACTTGTTCTTTGCGGTTGCTTGATGTGCCGGGCGGTTCCAGGCAGTCTTACACCACAAACTCATTCTAACCTCGTGTTAGGCATTATCACCCATCTAATCTTCGCCTTTGACCTCTCACATTATATTGTTGTCGTTGCGGTTGCTGCATGTGCCGGGCGGTTCCGGGCAGCCTTACACCACAACTCAAATCTAACCTCGTGTATTAGGCGGCCATTAGATTTAATTAAATTATATACTTGCCAATTATGTCCAAGTTCCAATTTTTACGTGCCAATTATCATATGCGTAATTATTGATTTACATGCCAATTTACATATGCCCAATTATTGATTTACATGCCAATTTACATATGCCCAAATATTGATTTACATGCCTATTTACATATGCCCAAATATTGATTTACATGCCAATTTACATATGCGCAATTATTGATTTACATGCCAATTTACATTTGTCCAAATACTGATTTACATGCCAATTTACCCAAACTTGCAATTATAATAATAATAATAATACCCCATATCCATCACAAATTATGCCCAATAATTTCACCAAACATGTTATGCCCATAAATTCACCCAAATAGGCAATATCCAATATTCCCCGTATTCCAAACGTTCGTATTTCGCAATTTCAGCCTAGGTTCGAAGTTAACCCAGGTTCAATAAAAGAAAATAAATAGGGGGAGATAGAAGTTGCATAAAATAAGAACAGAGAGAAAATAGGCATGAAAATATCATCATAGGAATGAAGGCTAAGACTTGATAAGAACATCATCATGAACATGAAAAACTGATGTACAACAACATAACTTATGATAATTGCATCATGAGAATAAGAATAGAAGCAAAAGAACAACTTAGAATCAGGCATAGTCTCAATTTCATCTTATTACATGTCAAGACTAGATTTAGGTCTTCATATCTAAAAATAACTGAACTTACAACGTTTGGATTAGAAAAGATAATTGAATTGCTTATTGTTGTTGAAGAACTCTAACTTGATATTGATTAATCCTCTAGGTTGATGAAGAACTTTTTGATTTGATTTAGGTTTTAGTGGTGGCTAGGTTTAGATGAGAGTTTGGCGGCATGGAGGTGCCATGAGAGTGAATAATAGAATTAGGGTTTAGGTTTGGATATGTATTTATAGGTGTGTTAGGCAAACCATGGCCTTTAGATTAGCATAGGAGTCATCAGAGCCATCTAAACCAAAGAGACATGTCATCTAGCCAACCACAGTGTGACACATAAGCCCTAAAACACAAAATTTCGTCACAGGCCATTCTAGGCCGACGGGGTCGACTCCAAACACTCTGAGTTGACCCTGGGGTCGACCCAGCGGGACTCGGGTCGACCCATAAAATAGGTCGGTTTGGCATTTTGCCTTCCCGCTTCCGCTGTTTTGAATTTTTTTCTTGAATTTTAGGTTGATTTTTATTTTATTAATTTATGTATATACATATATTTCCCTTATATGTATACAAACTTCCAAGGTCCATAAATTTCTCATACATTATCCGTTTAATGCAATCTTTGGGTCCACCTTGACCAGAATTTTGAGACGAACGCAGTGGTATAGTCTGTTTTAATTAATTCTCACTTTTAAAATTAAGTATTCTTTTAATTCGTCTATTAATATTCATAGAAAAAATGGGGTGTTACATTATCTGTTGGTTTCAGAATTTGATATTGAATGTAAGCCGATATAATTTCCATTTAGAGCCTTGTATTTAATGTCAAATTGGATTTTTGGTTTGTTGTGAATGATGTCTTTAATAACACCATTCTTAAACCCGGTTGAGAAAAGAAGAAATCTTTTAATTAAGATTTAGAGAAGTTTACCAATTAATTGATATTTAATTTGAATTGAATTAAAAGTGGATTTTTAGGTTTATCGTGAATGGTGTTTTAAATAACACTTTTTCTTTAACCCAATTAACAGTTAAGATATGATTTGGAATTTATAAATCTTTTAATCAAGATTTAATGGAAATTTTCCAAAGTAAAGTTTTCCACTTTAATATATTAAATTGGAATTGAATGGAATTCGATTCGGTAATAATCGAAATGAGCTTCTGTGAAAGAAGGCCATTACTATATATGGAATTTAAAAGGCTTTGCTGTTATTCCATTTATATTATTAGTCTGATATAGGAATTTATATCGATTATACACTGTTATGATTTCCGTGTAGATTCCATTTTGATGGAAGATGATTTTGGGTTTATCGTGAATTGTGTTTTAAATGACATTGGTTCTTTAACCCAGTTAAAGATAGGGTTTATTTCCTAAATTTGAGTAATCATTAAATGATGATTTTTGGAGATTATAACCAAGTGGAGTTTTAATAAATCTTTAATTAGATTGAAATGTTAATTGGTAATTAAACTTGCCAAATTTGAGAAGTGTTCAAAAATGGAGTATCACCTGTTTTACTTCATGCGATAGTTAAATCTTTAATTAGATTTGGACGTTAAATGGTAATTGAATTTACCAATAACACAGTGGGTGTTAGATATGGAGTACTACTAGTTTTGCTCCATGGGACGAATAGGTTGGGATTGGAAAAATAAATAAATGATTACTTCGGTAAGGCTCGATAATCCTGACTAGTTTGATAAACCTTAATGTAATGATCTGAAATCCCCCGATCTCCGAAGAAATGAGAAACGGCGGATTGTATTGAGAACAAGACTCATAGAACTCAAACACTAGAACATTTCATTGCTATTACAACATTTATATTGAAGTACAAGATATATCAGAGTTTAGATAAATAAATATTACACAACGGAAATAAAATAGCATCAGAGATTAAAATACAAAGCAAAGGAAATTTAAATTTATAAATACAATGTATAGCAGATAATACATCAACTACCACAATTGAGTGAAATACATGGATACAAAGCTTCCAGAATATAGCTCCGGCTATAATCTAGGATCCTGTGAAAAGAAGTATCTGCGATGCCAAAATTACTAGCTGCCCGTATGGAAAATATGGGCACCCATAGTTTAGGTAGAAACAAAAACTCCGAGTCAGTCATGGGATTGGTGTGAGAACTAAAATAGTTATTAAACTTTTACTTTAAAAGTGGAAAATTCAGTGGACCACGCTGTATGACACGGAACGAGTTTACTCCACATGAATATGAGTTTAAAACAAGAAACAACGCAATGCTTTTTGAAAAATGAAGCTATTATAAGACTCGGGTCCCATCACATAATGCAACGGAAGCCGGAGGATAGAGTTTTACCTTATAATAGCCAAACATTCTTGATACGCTTTAAAACAAATCATTTTGATATTACTATAATTGCATAGTGTCAAAATAACTTCAAATATAAATGTATCAATCATAGACGACATGAGCGTCCCATGCCACTATGCCGCCATATAGGTTTACAACTAAATCGAAAAGTGTCGTATTGGAAATTGGATTTCCATCATGAGTCAAGGCAAGGGATGGTCTCCTTACCAAATCAGATCATCTCTAGGAAGATGACCCAGGATCACACCTACGACCAACCCTTGGATCCTGTAGTGCCGGTCCACACATACTTTAGTGGCTTAATTATTCCTAAACAATACGTTTCTCAGTCTTATCAGACCTATCTCTGAGCCCCGAAGTTACTCAGAATCCGAGGCGCCTCGCAATCCATCATCCACATAAATAAAAATGTCTGGGCTCCATACCATGACACCACTTCTAACTCGAAAGAAACATTTGCACTCACCGCGTCCTTATCCCGTTTTTGACTCATACCAGGTATGAAGCTCGCGAATTAATGCTATACATAAAGCTATGCTAATTAAAGTTGAGTTTTGTTCATCAACCACAAGACTCTGCTTTTCAACAAAAGACTTGATCATTTGCATTTCAGCATGCCACGCTAACAGTTCACGCTATACGACTGATGTCTGTCAATATATAACCTCTAAGCTCGTACGTCTCAGAGAAGGGTGTTAAGCAAGAGAATAAATTTTCCACCACCAAACACATATATATTTAATAGAAACCAATCAACACAGAATGAAATCCAATGTCAGACACACATCCATTTACAAGTTCTTTCTAGGTCTGGACGAAACCGGAGGCACCTTATTCCTCATCCCATATGTCCAATACAGGAAAGAGGTCCTCGCATATCCGGTCGATCTCCAAGTACGTCTGGACGATCACCCCTTATTACCATGTCTTGGGTGTACAGCCCAATCAAGACATCAGTAATCATCCAAATGATGTGAAGATCTCCGATCTTTAACCACCGTCTTCATCGTCGACTTTTAGTCGCCGCATCAGTTATTCAGAATGGGATAAACCCGGCTTTTCCTAATAACTCGCGTATTTTGTAATCAATAATCAAGTGCTATAAAAACACATCATACGCCTTATTCCAATTCAGAATATTCTTTTATTCAAATATTCACATCTTTAGGGAAAAGTTCTCATTAATTTTATCAAAGATAAATTCTTTTAAAATTATTCTTTAATCTTCCTTTGTATGTCAATTTCAAAAGATTTTCTTTTATCTTTTATCAATTCTAAACCAAAGTAAGGTTTATCAACTAGTCGGGATTAGCAAGCCTTACCAAAGTAATCATTCATATATATTCATCCAATCCCAAACTATCCATCCCATGGAGAAAAACTGGTAGTATCCATATCTAACACCCACGGTGTTATCGTTAAATTTAGTTATCATTTCACGTTCAAATCTAATCAAATAGTTAACTATCGCCTGGAGTAAAACTGGCGGAACTCCATTCTCGATCATTTCTTAAATATGGTAAACTTAATTACCCCATTTCTATCTAATTAAAGATTCATTAAAACTCTAGTTCGGTTTTAATCTCAAAAATCATTACTTAATTATTATTCAACTTTAGGAAAATAAATCCTGTCTTTAACTGGGTTAAAGAACCAATGTCATTTAAAACACCATTCACGATAAACCCAAATCCTCTTCCATTTAGTATGGAATCTTCACGGAAAATAGTCCAATATATAATCGATATACCATATCAGACTAATAATATAAATGGAATAATGACCAAGCCTTTTAAATTCCATATATAATAACGGTCTTCCTTCACAGAAGCTCATCTCGATTATTACCAAATCAAATTCCATTCAATTCCAATTTAATATAAAATTGGAAAGCTTTACTTTGGAAAATTTCCATTAAATCTTAATAAAAAGATTTATAAATTACAAATCATATTTTCACTGTTTAATTGGGTTAACGAACAAATGTCGTGTAAAACACTGTTCACGATAAACCTACAATCAACTTTCATTTCTGTAACAACCCAGATTTTCAGAACCAATTTAAAATTTTTGTTTTGGCAATTTTAATGGATTTTGGATATTTAAAATGATTTATTTTAAATAAAAATAACTAAAAACTTATTTAAATAGAAGTTAGAACGAATAAATTTATTTTAATTATATAATGAGCCTGAAATGGCATGGCAGTTTGAAAATTCGATTTCAAATTTCAGTTGAATGTACAAGATTCAAAATAAATCGGATTTCAATAAAACTAGAAATATTTGAATCTATTTAATTATATCTTTCCAACGAATGTGAAAAATTCAGAATAGACCCTATGGAATATATATATATTAATATAATAAATAGCCATTTTGCAAACGACCTCCGTTTTCGACGAAACCACTTTTGTTGGATCCAGAATGTCAAATTATTGCTAAATTCCAATATTCATAATTTTTGGAATTAACAGGTGAGCGTGGTGAATTTAAACGTGTTTGGTCAATTCAGTTTGATTTTAATCGACTGGAAAATGACCCTTTTCCAAACGGTCTTCAAATTCGATGAAACTAGTTTTTTAGGACCGTATCGTCAAAATATAGCTAGATTTATTTTTATGGAATTTTTGGAGTCCGTATGTGTCCTCGGTAAATTAAAATGTATGTTTGAATTCCATATATATTGATTTATATTTTAATTTAAATGAAAACTGACAGAAACAATAGAATTGGCTTACAAAACATATTCCGTTGTGTTCGAAATTGGGGTATTTAGCTAAGGGTGATAGTCATTGAATTTAATTTGGAGTTCGATGTTTAGACGACTAAAAATAGACTTAAAATAATATTAAATTACAATATATACATAGAAAAACATTCCAAACCCTACCCTCACCCTCACTCTTCAGTTTCCACTGCCAGTTCAAGAGTGGATTGCAAAAAATCATTCAAGAATTTCTGTAAGAACCCGAAACTTCCCCGGTCTTCGAAGAGAAGAGGAAGAACGGATTGAATTGAGAACAACACAAATCAGAACATAAACAAAAGAACATTTCATTGTTATTACAACAATTTACATCAGAATACAAGAATATACAGAGTATGAATAAATATTACACATTTACTAAATATCAGAGATTTACAAGTTACAATGCAGCGAAAAAATAATATAAAACACAACTGAAAGAGATACACGGATACAAAGCTTTCTGAATATCATTCCAGCTGTAAACCAGGATCCTGCGAATATAATATCTACAAAACCAAAACTACTAGCTGGCCGTGTGGAAAATAGGGGCACCCAAAGTTTAGGTTAAAACAATAAACTCCAGGTCAGTCATGTGACTAGTGTGAGAACTAAAACAGTTATTTAAAACTTTACTTCAAAATCAGATATATCAAGGGACCACGCCGTATAACACGGAACGGGTTTCCTCCCAAGAATACCATTGCATATAACAAAACTGCGCAATGCTTTTTGAAAAAATGAAGCTATTATATGACCCAGGTCCCATCATACAATGCAATGCAAGCCGGAGGATAGGGTTTTCCCTTATAATAGCCAAACATGCTTGGTACGTTTAAAACAAATCATTTGATACTATTATAAGTGCATAGTGTATAAAACAACTTCAAATATAAATGTATAAATCCTAGACGGCATGGGTACCATATATCATGTCACCAATACTAGTCTCTACAATCAAAACCGAAATTGTCACGTATTGGAAGTTGGATTTCCATCTATGAACCAAGGCATGGGATCGCCCTTACCGCTTCGAGACTCTTTAGCCCGAGCCTCAGGATCAGAGCTCGAGTGACCCTTGGATCGTCAGGGCCGGTCCACACGGAGTGGATCAAAATGCCTGAACAATGCGTTTCCCCGCCCTTTGGGGCATAAACTGGTCATGTCCCGACCAAACTATCGGCCTCGGAACGACCGATATAACCCGAGCTGCCTCGTTATCCATCATCCACATAAGTAAAACGTCAGGACTTGCAAAACGCTGACACTACTCCCAGCTAGAAGAAAACGCATGCCCTCCCTGATGTCCCCTCCCGTTTCTGGTTCACATCTGGGTGTGAGGCTCGCGAATCAACACTACACAAAGCTATGCTATATCAAAACCGTGCTTTGATCATCAACCACAAGACTTTGCTTTTCAATAGAAGCCTTGATCATTTGCATCTCAGCATGCCACACAGGAAATGCACGCTATGCAACTGATGTCTATCAATCACACAGAATGAAATCTGATGTCAGATACACATCCATTTACAAGTTCGTTCTGGGTCTGAACGAAACCAAAGGCACCTTATTCCTCGTCCCATATATCCAATACAGGAGAGAGGCCCTCGCATATCCGGTCGATCTCCAAGTACATCTGGATGATCACCACTTATTACCTTGTCTTGGGTGTACAGCCCAATCAAGACATCAATAATCATCCAAACGATGTGAAGACCTTCGGTCTTCAACCACCGTCTTCATCCTCGACACATCGTCGAATCAGTTATTCAGAATGGGACAAACCCGGTGATTCTGAATAACTCGCGTATATAATAAACAAGTGCTATAAAAACACAACATACGCCTCATTCCAATCCAGAATATTTCTTTATCCAAATATTTATATACTTTGGGAAAGGTTCCCATTAATTTTATCAAAGATAAATTCTTTAAATTTATTCTTTAATCTTCCTTTGGATATCAATTCAAACCAAATTATGGTTTATACAAACTAGTCAAGATTAACGCACCGTACCGAAGTAATAATTTGTTTAATTTCCCAATCCCAACCTATTCATCCCATAAAGCAAAATGGTAATACTTCATATCTAACACCACGGTGTTATCGGTAAATTCAATTACCATTTCAATTTCAAATCTAAGATTTAACTACCGCCTGGAGTAAAACTGGTGGCACTCCATTTTTGATCATTTCCCGAATTTGATAATTTAAATTATCACATTCTCTTTTCAATCTAATTAAAGATTCATTGAAACTTTAATTCAGTTTTAATTTCCAAAAATCATTTCTTAATGATTATTCAAAGTTAAGAAATAAATCTTATCTTTAACTGGGTTAAAGAACTAATGTCATTTAAAACACAGCTCACGATAAACCCAAAATCACATTCCATTAACAATGGAATCTTCACGGAAAACAGATCAATATATATAATCGATATGAACTTCCATATCCAATTGATACTATAAATGGAATAATGGCAAAGCCTCTTAAATTCCATAGATAGTAACAGTCTTCCTCCACATAAGCCCACTTCGATTATTACCAAATCGAATTCCATTCCAATTTATTTTATTAAATTGGAAAACTTCACTTTGAAAATTTTCCTTTAAATCTTAACAAAAGATTTATAAATTCCAAATCACATTTCACTGTAAATCGGGTTAAAGAACGAATGTCGTTAAAAACACAGTTCACGATAAACCCAATTCACATTCCATTTTATTCCAGTTATTAAATATAATTGGAAACTCTAACAATCTTAATTAAAAGATTTATTCTCTTCACATGGGGTTCAAGAACAGTGTTACTGAAGACACCGTTCACGACAAACCTAAAATCCCATTTGATATTAAATACAAGGCTCTGAATAGAAAATATATCGGCTTATATTCAATATCAAATACTACAACCAACAAATATCGTATTGGAAATAACGATATAAATATATCTTTTAAATCTCCGTAACAATATCTGTATAATCACGGAATCCAACATCGAAATATTCCGAAGACAATTTCGATTCTAATCCATTCCAATTTATATATTGGAAATTCTGGTTATTTTTAAAATCATTTCAAATCCAATTTATTCATTTAAAAATATTGGTTATAATTCTAGTTCATAACTAGTTCATTTCGATAAAAACATATTTTTATCTTTTCAAATATGGAATTTTTCATCCCAATTCTTCCCAAATTATTTAATATGATTTTACACAAATTATCGATATTCTTAATAATTTTATCAAGGCCCGTATAGTCGATTTCCATAAACGGCCAATGAACTGCACTTACAATGACCTTTTCCAAGTTTGATTTGGACATAATTCAAAATCCATCTGTTAGATTTCAAATCTCTAAAATTAGTTGGAAAGCTCTTTTCGATACTAACCCAACGGTTCCAGTTTTAGGAGAATCCGACGGTCGGATCTCTCGTAACGTCCACTCGAAGTCAATGGTCGAAATTCGCGAACTGCTGCAGCGCGACGCATTCTATTCAGGCCATTATATTATATATATAATATATATAATATATATAATATATTTTGCCGATTTCCATTTAAAACGTATTTTATAAATCGCTTTAAATTCATTTTCAAAACGATTTCAACTTCATATTCAATTTCAAATCAAAATTGAATATTCCATATCATTAATATATTAATGATAATATTTTCAGAACATTAGATTTTGAAATCAATCCTTTTCGATATTCATTATAAAAATGAATAAAATCGATATAAATATCGTTCACGTCAAAATGGCATTAATCTAATCAGCACGACTTTATATATTTATATATATTCGTGTCCATCCCAAATCGGACATCAAAAATCATATTTTGATCTTTTACTGAAAATTATTTTAAAGTATTCATTATTTTAAAATAATCGTTATTTTAAAATATTCATTCTTTCTGAACTGGAATCAGACACAGTCAATCACCATATAATGTAATTTATATCGATTTCATACACGTGTGTACACGACAATAATCAAACACAGTCAACCATCATCCAAAGTGCACCACACAACTGCATAAGCATTAAAATAAATAATTAACGCTTACAACAGTTTGTCAACCAATCGATCGACATACTACTAAGCAATTGGGATAAGTGTATGTCAATATCATCCCAATACCCGTGTGGGGTATCAATCAATCAAGCAAAGATTCTATTTGCGCAGTTGGGCGATGTGTAAATTTTTATCGTCCCAATCAATGTTAGATAAATGTGTCTACATAAACAAATTGTCCGATTTGTAAATGAATATTCAATTCTTTTCAGGAGAATTTCATGCCATTCATTTATGCATTAAAAATTATATTTTTAACGTTAAAATATTTATTTCAACACTTTGCTATTTTTAACAGTTCATACAATCAATAAAAATGTTATTTTTAACTAACACATTTTATTTTAGAAAATTTCGGTATTATAACGGCACGATATTGAAATCGGGTAATGTCTAGCATTAACCCTCTCCTGATATTGGCTCGTGTCATATACATATCAATTCTAATCAATTCATTTCACCCAAACAACCAAATTCAAGCAAATAATCCAATCAACCACCCAATCAAACAAACAAGTCGTCCATGGTCTCTGGACGACGGGGAACAGTTCATATATGCAGTTATAAGACAAATAACTGTATAAAGAAAATTATAGCGAGGAGTTCTCACTTTGGGTTTCCACTCCTCCATTCTCTATTTCTGAACGGTTCGGATTTTCCCAAAATTCCAATGCGATCTTTTCCCGCTGTTCATAGTAAAAATCACATTTTTAATATGATGTTTATATTAAAAATCACACCTTTATATCGCTACTTCATACGTAAAAATCATACTTTTATATAACGCTACTTACATTATAAAATTATATTTTTATATAACGCTACTTACATTATAAAGATTATATTTTTATATAACGCTACTTACATTATAAAGATTATATTTTTATATCACTTCATATAAAATATCACATCTTTCTTCTTATATCGTTCGCATAAAAATCGCTTCTTTAATAAATAAAAATCCTACTTTTTGTAAATCAAATCTTTATACTTTTAAAAATTGAATATTTTTATGTTTAAAAATATAACCTTTCTAAACATAAAAATATAATCTTTCTCTATAAAAATCATTCCTTTTCTAATATAAAAATCATTCCTTTTCAAATATAAAAATCATTCCTTTTCTACGGTTAAAACATATATAAAAAAACTTATTTTTATACGCTACATGCTTATATAAAGATCTTATCTTTATATATATAAATTAAAAATCACAACTCGATATTCCTAAAAATTATAGCTTTATAAATTTAAAGTTATATATAAAAACTGAAAATTAAAAATCAATGTAAATAAAAAAAACTGACAGCATTTTTCTAAGAGGAAGGGGAGGTTTCACGGCGGCTGAGGAGGCCAGGGAGGGCGCTACAGCGGTGTAGGAGGCGAAGGGGGTGGCGGCTTGCTAGTGGCGGTCGGTGACAGGCTTGTGCGTGGCAAGAATTAGCGGTCTCGTCCGGTGTTGTCGGTGGAGTAGGAAAAAAGGGGAGCAAAGGCCGGAGGAAAGGGAGGGTGCGGATCGACGGAGGGGGTGATGGAAGACCATGGTGGCCGTGCTGAACGAGGGCGACGACAGATAGGTTTCACGTTTTTTTTTTCTATTTTCTCAAATCCGTAATGAAATGAATGGAGGGGGGCTTGACTGGTTAAGGAGGAAGGGAGAAGGGGCTTTGTAATGGCCAGAATTTCCGTACTCTTTGAGCTGACTAATAACACCACACGTCCAACCCAAATTGCACAGAAATACTAATCATTATTAGAAAGAAATTAGAGGATGAGAAATAGAATGAAAGAAAAAGTTAGAATAGAAGAAAACGAAGAATACAAATCTCACAGCGGAACGAATAAAATATATTATATAACATAACTTGTGAAAACAAATCAGTAACTATATATACATACCATTATCAGAGCACAACTGTTATTTCTGGAACAGTTATAAACACCTGTTTTCAGATACAACCTAGCAAACAGCGGAAATACGATAGTCTATAGCTAACCGATGAAGCCTCCTGCTTTAAGAACCTCCAAGTGAATCTGTAAATTCCCAACCACTTGACTGCCCGTATAAATTTGGGCACCCAAGAGTTTAGGGAAAACAAACAAAAATAAACTCTGGGTCAGTCATGGGACTGGTGTGAGTAAACTCCAACCATTTGATTTAACTTTTCAAAAATCCTTTCGAAAGAAATGATAATCGTAATACCGATCCACACATAAACACGGATGGGTTTTACCTTACGATAACCAAAAATATTTTTGATATCAAATCATGTGATATTATAATAATGTCTACATCAAATAAATATAATCTAGCGGAACGCTTGCATCTCACGCTCTATATATAATATAAAATCAAAAACCGCGGGGCGCTTATTGGAGATTGGATTTCCAACATGACAAGGTATGGAACCACCTTCTGATAGTGTATCTCTAGAGGGGAATACATTGGGTTCAACAAGAATTTCTTGCAACCCGGCCCACACATGACCGACCACTCATTTCGATTGAGTGTATCGAATGTATATCACCAACGGTTGGGATCAGCAACCGTTTCCCGAAAGGGACAGCATCGATAGATTAAAGAAGCAAACTGAATTTCTCTAGATAGTTGATTATACATCCTAATGGGTGCGACCCACATAGCCATGCTACCTGCCCGATTTTTTGTCAATTCCCGGTTGTGAGGCTTGAGGTTTGAATTATCTTTCAGAACATCTGGCCACCATTCACTTTGAATGCCACATCGTCAGATCCATCGGAAATCACTAATTGATTCCCACAAAAATACTCAGATTGTTAGGCTAAAGAAGTTTTCCTTCTGTGCCACCAACTTCATACGTTTGAAAGAATCAACGTACGTAATCCCTTTGGAAATACTCTGTCAGACACTCGTCCATACAAGTTGTCCTGGGTCTGGACAAACCGAAGGCACCATTCTATTAATCCATCTTAGGTAATTTCTACCTAGGATTAACAGAACAGCCCTTGCACTTACTCCGTCTTCATAATCTCTTCGACATAAGTTGATTCGTAACGCTTATACCGATACAGAGTGGTTTTCTGATATTAAATCTGATCCTGGCCTCTCCATATTGACAATGGAGGTATAAAATAAATAAAAACTTTGATAGTCGGTGATTTAACTATCACAGTAACATCCATACAATCAACGGTCCTACTTCCAATTGAAAATTGTACCGATCAAGCATCAAACAACAATGGGCCCCTTTTAATTAAATTTCTTATTTAATTATTATTTCCAATTCCCTTTTCTTAATTCCTCATTTTATTTGGGGAAAACATTTCAAAATTCTTTAAATTAACGCGATGTTATAAAACATGGTTATTATAACTCAAACTATAAATCATTTATTAACTTACCATATTGCTAACCAATCTTCACTATCGAACCTTAACCATTTCTCCATCAATCATGAAGTCAATCAAGTTGGGGTATAATTACCTCTCAGACCTAAATTGAACAACATTCTCAACTTTGAAATAGTCAAAGGTCACAACTTTAAACCAAACATCACTTACACGACCTTCGGATCCAATCTAAGAACATACTTCTTTCATGGAAAATTTTTGGTTATAACGGTAGCGTTATAATCGCTGTTTCCAAATATTTGGTTTATAAAACATTACTTTTAACAACAGCGTTACAATCGCTGTTGAGAATTATAGAACACTTATTATAACAATAGCGTTAAGATCGCTGTTTAGATTTACAAAACAGTTACTATAAAGGCAGCGTTTAAATTCGCTATATAGATTTACAAAATATTTACTATAACAACAACGCTAAAGTCGCTGTTTAGATTTAAAACATTTATCATAACAGTAGCGTTATAATCGCTGTTTTTAAATAAAGTACCGTGTGCGACGCACACGCTTCCGTTGTTCATTTATAAACTCTGTTTATTTTAAACAATTCGAGTTCTCTTTTAAATGTATTTACAAGCTACACATTCTTTTAACTTCTGAAATTAACTCAATTTGATTTCTATAAATCCGTTATATATATATTATTGCAAACTATAGAATTAATTGAATATTACCCTCTTAATGTATTTAAATTAAATTATAGGTTCATGTTAAATAAATTTAAATATCCTTTCGAGACATAAATGATTTGTAAAATTCGACATAGCCGAATTCCTATTTAAAATTCCATTGGGTTTATCTCAGTTAATTTTATATTCCCATTTTTTTGGAATATAACCCATCGTTTCTTTCGAAACCAATTTTCCCACTTAAATCTCTTTTACAACTATTGCATTCAAATCCCACCTCAAATATCAGTATCAACACCGATTACCACTTTGCTTATATAAATTCAACTTGAATTTATATTTTACTTTAATCTATGATACATATTTTATTTAATTTAAACACATCGTTATTAACAACTTCTTGGTTTAATTCACTTAAACAAGTTTCTATTTTCTTTCCATTTGAAATCTAATTTCTATTTTGGAAATAATTTCCTTTTTAAATCTCAAATCCCTTTTCTACATCCTAAAATATTTTATGGTATTTAAATACCAAAATTTATGGGGCCAGTGTAATTCAACCACAGCAAACTCAATAAACATTCATATATCACGTCATATATCACTATAAATAATTAAAACAGTAAACAAAATGTTGAGGAATCCAGTTGGATCCCTCCAACCTGTTTCCTTGCATTCACATATGTTAATCACATCAATAATATTAATTTCACATTAATATGAAATATCATGGTGGACAGCATTTATAATCGATCAATGATATAACTATATCAACCAATTCAACCAATTTATCAACCATTCAGCCAAACAACCATCACACAGTATAAAATTACTCTAAATAGATTTAAAACTCGTTTATATAAAAATATAAACGAGTCAGAGTTAGTGAGTTTACTCACCTTGTTTTGCAGTTGACGGTTCTGCTTTTATTTCATTTTAAAATCAAACAGGGTTTGATTTATCTCGAAATCCCAAGGGCTCTATTCTCAGCTGTGTTAGTTCCATATCATCGATCTCGCTGTGACGATATCAACTGACCGGTTTCGTCCATTTCCGACCTTGAAATCAAAAATTATTAGCGTCGTGGTATACATGCTTTTAAATAAATAATTTGTTCCTTAGTTATTTAATTTATTTATTATATTTATAATCTTAAACCCCACGTTTTAGTAATTATCCACCCTCGTTTTACTGTTACAGGCTAAGGCCTTCCAAACAAATGTCAACCAAGGCCAATCTTTATTTAGTTCATTCCTTCCGTGTATATATATTATTTAAAATTTAGAATAGGGCTTTACCTTGTACATCAGCCCATAGAGAAAACAACCCGCTCCAATAGTGTTACTTCATCCTCCAACTGACTGCTAAAACAACCACCATCCCCCTTTCTTACACAAATTCACTCCTCGTCATCAACATAGACCATGTTTCGTTCAACACCAACAATTTGCACTAAACCTTTGGTCCTGCCATCCATCGTACTTGCTGTTACACGCCCTTAACCCCATGCCCATAATCCTCCTACAGAACTTGCCTCAACCCACAACTACTTACACACTCATGCCTACCTGCAAAATCACCCATGGATATCACGTCTTCAGCTGGTTTCACCATGCAACAGTATAAGTTGTGAATACTGTTAGCATGGGCATCACGAAATCCTGCCATCTTAATCCACCGAGTATCCTTTCCCCATAAACAACTTCCTCCTGACATCAGCTCAGACAACTCCAACTTAAATTTAAATTCACCACCGCGTGATAATACTCCTTTATCCCAATCAAAGCGGACAAGCTACTCCTATTCACAGCCATATCGGATCCTTGTCAAACCAATATCTTCGTCAACACAGTAAACAAAAACTCACTCCATCCATACACCGAACTAGCCGCAATTTTCTCCTCCCATACAGAACAACATCTCCACCATTTACAACTCTTGGACAACTCCACATAAACCATTAATTACCCTCAAAACTACCTGCTACTAACTAATACTAAATGCATACAGCAAACACCCTTCACGCTTCCTTGCTTGCTCTCTCTCCCATTGCATCATCCATCAACCCAGCTCGCAACCACCCCCAGGATCTCACACCAACAGCCTCGCCTTCTAACCCCAAGTTCATCCCATCGTGTTGCGCCTCTCCTCTGGCCCACGGCAACACAGAGCAGTGTCGCCCAGTTCTGACAAACCTCATCCAACATCGACGTCAATCATTACCAGAGGCTCGCCCTAGTTCGATCGCAGCTCCGACTAGGCAGGCTGACCCAACACTTGAAGTTCCAACAACCGGAAAAACGCCTAACTCCTCAAAACTTCGAAAGAAGCAGACCTAACATCGACGGAATTTGAGCACCTTAAATATTTGATACGAGATTGAAGTTCAGGATTTAATAGAATTTTATTTCGATTTTTCTTGTATTTTTGAAGTGGCGATTTATCTTTTGAAGTGAACGATTTCTTTTTTTGAAGCCGAAGAAGAAAAACAAAGGGAAACAGCAGTATTTAAAGAAGAGTAGATAGGGGAGCCCGGAAAGGAATTTGCCTTGGTACGCACGGAATTAAAATGCCTTGCTAGGCACAGTTCCTTGGTACTCACGTGTACGTGGTTGGCATGCTGTTTATTTTCTATTTAATTTTGAGTTTGATAAGGACTTAAAAGTTGTGCCTGCAAGTTCTTTGTTTTGAAAACATTACGCTGGAAATGTGATTCCAATTACACGTTAGTAGTAAGTTAAGTGTTTCATAATGTTTTACAACCTATATTCTTAACACACCTATTATCTGGAAATATTTGTCCGTACATGTATGCCTTTTCATTCGATTTCATTATTTCACAGCTTAACAAAACGTGAACCCCAGGGGATATATTTATTTTGATACGAAGATCTTAGGAGAGTAAGTGCCTTATTAAAATATATGTTTAATGAAATCTAACGGTATGTCGTTACTTAAACTTCATTCATGTATGAACTGCTATAGACAGAAATAAGAGTACGGTCGTGTTCAGTGAGGTACCACGATCCCAAAATTATAATAATATCGGTAGTTTAACTTATATTATGAAACCCCAAAATATCGATATAGGGTGCAAAATACTCCAAATAAAAAGTTGCATATTTAATTAATTAAAAATTACAGTAAAATTCTAAAAATTAAATTATAACTACGCCTCAAAAGAATCTTGTCAAATTCGAAACCAATATTTAATTATATTAAATAAACCATTATGGCTTATACACGACTCCACAGCGACTTTCTGAAAATTTGATTTGAACATAACTTCCAATATATAAGACGAAATCTCGAATTTTCTCCTCCGTTAGAAAAATATAGTTAAACAGAACCGAACGTTTCTTGTTTCAAAGAAATCCAATTTCTTTTTAATCCTGTATATCTAATTGAAGTCTGAAACGTTAAATTATGAACTGCCGCGACTTTACGAGCTTGTTTTAAATTATATTATAAATTATACGTTTAAATATCGTTTTATTAAATAATTTCTTATAAATTCCTATATATAATTCAAATAAAATATTTAAAACAAATTTAAATATTCAGAATTCAACGGCTGAAAATTCGGGTCGTTACAGGCTTAAGTGAGAAATTTATATACATAATATTTATTTATTTTCTATTTAATTTCAAAAAGGTTGACTTATTATTTCGACCCCCAAACGAGGCCCAACGACTATTGCCCCTAGCTAATTACCCCCATTCCGAACACAATGGGATATGTATCGTGAGCAAGTTCGGCTGTTACGATCAGTTTCAGTTAAATTTAAAATATAAATCCTTATATTTTAAATTCAAACACACATTTTAAATTAACGGGGCCACATACTAACTTTAAAAATTCCAGAAAAATAAATCTGGCTATGTTTTGACGTTACGGTCCTAACAAAACTAATTTCATCGAATTTTGTGACCGTTTGAAAAATGGCCATTTTCCAGTCGATTAAATTCAACTAAAATTAGTCAAATGCGTTTTCTTTTTCCACGCTCACATATTGATCCCAAAAATTATGAATTTTGGAAAATAGCAATAACTTGACATCCCGGATCCAACAAAAGTGGTTTCGTCGAAAACGGAGGTCGTTTGCAAAATTTTCATTTTTAAGGGCAATATTTCCATAGCGACTATTCTGAATTTTCAATTGGGCATAACTTTTTATTCCCGCTTTTTTTCGGATTCATTGAAAAGATATTTTCAAATAGATTCAAATATTTTTGGTTTTGTTAAATTCCGGTTTATTTTGAATCCTGTACATTCATTTGAAATTTGAAATCGACTTTTCGAACTACCGTGCCATTTCCAATTCCTTTTATAATTAAAATATATATTTATATTCTAACTTCGATTCAAATAAATATATACTTTCTAATTCTATTCAAAAATAAATTTCTCATTATTATTTTTTAAAATAATTCATTTTAAATATTCAAAATTCATTAAAATTGCCAAAATAAAAATTTTACTGGTTTTGATTTTTCGGGTTGTTACAATCTCCCCCACTTAAAATCTTTTCATCCTCAAAAAGGAATGGAGCTGAAAGTTGTTTTACTAATCAACTCAACTTTCATTATTTTAATTATGGCTTAAGTTCTTCAACTTTTCAGTTTTTAAGAACTTTTCAAATTCTTCAAAAATTTGGCTAACACCCTAAATTTTCGAAAAATTTCGCCATAAGCTGCTTTGTACGAGAGCACCGGGGAAATCCCCAAATCGCCACACAGGCCCTCTCATCTCAAAAAGAAAAAAGAAAAAGCCAAGCGGCTAGCCAATCGACTCATAAAATCATCCAAACCCAAGAAATATAGTAAACATGTACCTATTTGTCAGGCATGCAAATTTTATTCCTCTTCTCTAGCCTCCTAGCTATGACCTGTTCAATGTATATTCATGCAATCCAAAACAATTTTCAATTCAGTTCAATATTTGATACCATTTGGCTTAATGGTTCAAAATTTTTAAATTAATTAAACCAACAATCAAACAACACGACTAGCAATCAATTAGTTGATAAATTTTCAAATTCATAACTTTGGTATCTGTATAAAGAAAATCATGTTTTTGATGCCAATTCACAACAATATATTCTAAATATATTTTGGTTCTCACACCAGTCAATTGGAAATATATAGATATCGCACTTTCAAAAACTCGAACATAAAACACTGATGATGTGTACACTATCACCAGTATCATCTCCAGGCGACTAGAGTGTGATTCTATATCTATCCAGTATATTAAGACTTCGAATACACATGGATCAGATGCATATGCACAATCTTTATATACTTGATTGTCCAAATCAATTTAAAATAAAATAAAATATTCAAATACGTATGATAAGGTTTAAATTTTCAAAACGAAATTTGTTTTCATTTTACAAATTACACTCTTTGGACTCATTCTAGGATACTACTGATCCCATCTCTAACGAGTCATTCCCATTGGATATTACTAATCCAATCTCTGATGAATTCTTTCGTTTGGTTCTAATGTGTCTTGTTCTCGAGTTCTGTAAACCAAAGCTCTGATACCACTGTAAGAACCCGAAACTTCCCCAGACTCCAAAGAGAAGAGGTAGAACGGATTGAATTGAGAAAAACACAAACCAGAACAAAAATAGAAGAACATTTCATTGTTATTACAACAATTTACATCAGAATACAAGAATATACAGAGTATGAATAAATATGTGACGACCCCAAAACCCGTACTGACAGTGTTAAGGGTAATCTTTGGAATATAACACATAAACAGATAATAGCAGAACAGAAATAAATAAATACACCAGATAATGAACAAATAATACACTGGATAAACGAAATCATCAGAGTTACACAGTATACAGGATCATACTTAGTACAAATACAGTTCAGCTATACATAAATGTCTACAGCGGAAAACAAAACATAATGTACAATAGGAGCTGAACAGCATAAAAAGAGATAAATGATAGAACCCATCTTCAGCTCCAACTATCCAGAAAGAGCCAGATAAAACCAGGCTGCCCGCGTAGAAAAAGGGGCACCCGAGTTTGCAAGTGAAACAAACTACGAGTCAGTCATGGGACTGGTATGAGAAATCTACTTAACACATTTTATCATATGGCTAATCACAGGACCACGCCACTTTCGTGGAACGGGTTTACTCCATTAGATTGCCAGTGCTTTAAAACAAATAATTCTTTTAAACAACACAATGCTTTTTATAAAAATGAAGCCATTATAAGACTCAGTTCCCATTACACAATGCAACGCAAACCGGAGGATAGAGTTTTACCTTATAATGGCCAAAATATGCTTGATATGAATAAAACAAAGGAATTCTTAATCAGACTCCAACTGTAAAATAGTAAGAGAACGATTCCATAGGTATTAACCCCAAAGGCCGAAACCAACATCAGACCAATACCCAGGAAACTACCCATCTTAGCTCGTTTCCAGTTAGTTTCTAATTTTATAAAACAATCATATATATCAACCATAGACGACATTAATGCCCCATACCACTATGTCGCCATATATAGGTATACAATCAAATTCGCACAGTCACGTATTTGGAAATTGAACTTTCGTCATGAACCGAGGCAAGGGATCGTCCTCACCGAATTCGAGACGCTCTAGCCCGCCCCTCAGGCAAGTACTCATTCAAGCCTTTAGATCGTCAGGGCCGGTCCACCGATGTGGATTAAAATTCCTGAACACTGCGTTTCCCCACCCTTTGGGGCATGAGTAAGCCAACGAATGACTACTCCATCGGTCCCGGATCGACTAATATATCCAAGGCGCCTCGCAATAGCAACAACCACATAGGTGAAAATAATATAAATGTCAGCCAGTTCAAGCACCGACACCACCTCTAGCTAGAAGGAAACCGATGCCTTCCCTGAGGTCCTTCTCCCGTTTCTGGTTCATACCGGGGTGTGAGGCTCGCGAATTCACGTTGTACACAAAGCTACGCCACACAGGCGGTGCTTTGATCATCAACCACAAGACTTTGCTTTTCAATAGAAGCCCTGATCACTACATCTTAGCATGCCACACAGGCAATTCACTCCATGTAACTGATGGTTATCAATCACACAGAATGAATTCCAATGTCATACACACAGTCCATTTACAAGTCCGTTCAGAGACTGAACGAAACCGAAGGCACTATATACCTCGCATGTCCATCGATCTCCACGTACGTCTGGACGATCACCACTAATTATCCATATTTCGAGATGCCTCCCAATCAGGACATCAGTTACCATCCAAACGAGGTGAAGAACTCCGGTCTTCCACCACCGGCTTCATCTTCGATTCCTTATCGTCGATTCAGTTATTCAGAATGGGATAAACCCAGTCTTTCTGAGCAACTCGCGTATGTAATTAAAAAGTGCTACACAAACACAACCCACGCTTCATTCCAATTCATCAGTCACTAACCGTAAATCAGTAAGAGAACGATTTCCCAAATATTAACCCCGAAGGCCGAAACCAACATCAGATCAAAATCCAGGAAACCATTCGACTTAGCCAACCTTCAGTTAGTTTCTAAATTTCACATCCATATCGTTTATAATATTTTATAATGATTTATCGCAATTTATATTTAATTAAAATAGCCAATTTATTCAAACGACGCTTCAGGCCATAACGCGGCCGTGGCGCTGTTTTTCTTCAGATTTGATTTACACATATCTGAAAATCTAACCGTTGGATCTTCACAAAATTTATATCATTAGAAAGATCTTTTCAAAACGAATCCAACGATTCCAGTTTTGGGAAAATCTGATGGTCGGATCTCCCGGTACAATCGTTTGAAGTTTCGATTTCAAAATACGAACTGCAGCGTCGTTATTCGATTTATTTTAATTATATATATAATCGATTTTGGCGCTGTTTTTCTTCAGATTTGAATTAAACATTCCAAACAATCCAACTGTTGGATCTTTACAAAGTTGGTGTCGTTGGAAAGATATTTCCAAAGCGAACCCAACGGTTTCGGTTTCGGTTTCGGGAAAATCCGATTGTCGGATCTCCCGCACTAATCGTTTGAAATCACGGTTTTAAAACACGAACTGCAACTTCGTTATTCGTTATATTTTAATTATATATATATAATCGATTCTTCGATTTCAAAACTATATGCCTTTCATACATTTGATAAAAATGATATTTTTATCCAACCAACATTTATTTCGACACTTCACTATTTTTAACAACTCATGTATATAGTAAAAATGCGATTTTTATTGCAAAACGATTTATTTCAAAACACGACTATTTTATATAGTTCATATAGATGATAAAAATAGGATTTTTATTATAAAACAATTTATTTTAAAACACGAATACCATTCAACACATGAATTTCTATTCAATGAATGAATTTCTATTCAACACATGAACGGTTTTCTATAGTTTGTATATATATAGTAAAAATGTGATTTTTATTGCAAAACAATTTATTTCAAAACATTACTATTTTATATAGTTCGTATAGATGATAAAAATAGGATTTTTATTATAAAAATTTTTATTTTAAAACACGAATACCATTAAACACATGAATTTCTATTCAACGAATGAATTTCTATTCAACACATGAACGGTTTTCTATAGTTTGTATATATATAGTAAAAATGTGATTTTTATTGCAGAACAATTTATTTCAAAACATTACTATTTTATATAGTTCATATAGATGATAGAAATAGGATTTTTATTATAAAACAATTTATTTCAAACACGAATCCCGTTCAACACATGAATTTCTATTCAACGAATGAATTTCTATTCAACGCATGAACGGTTTCAACATATGAAAATAATTTCAACAAATGAAAATAATTCTAACACATGAATATTACAGAAAATTTCAACAGCATAACGGCAGGGTAGTTAAAACCGGGGCCGTCCCTAGTAAGGCTCCTCGCTCTACCTTAAAGCCTCGCAGCTTTTGACAATGGGGATTTCATGCATCTAGTTCGCACGTAGGCGACATGTATATTTTTTTTTTCATTTCCACAAACTAATCCTATGTGGTTTCAACCAAATATTTCTCAACCACAAACGGGTATTTTTCAACCACAATCAATCAATTTCAACCACAAACAATTCTAATCAACCAATTTTTACACCAATCACAACCAATAAATATCGTCCATGGTTTGTGGACGAGGGGCATATACATATATATTTATATAAGCATTTCACTTCTATTTCAACACATATATAATTTTTACAACGCATATATAACTTATATATCGAAAGTACAACTTATACAACGCTTATACATGAGGTGTACGATGCTTATATAACTCATACATCGACTATATAATTTATACATCGTCATTTTCCATATCGTTTATAATTTAGAAATCTCACATTGGGTTCCACTCCACCAAAAATAGCAGAAGGCTCAGAAAAATATGCGGTCTCTTCTAGAATGTAGAAGACGTCCACACGAGTCCACTGTCTCTTGTTTCACTGAATTTCGTCAACAAACGAAAAAGATATGATTTTTACAATGAAATCAAAAACCGTAGCGCTTTAAAGTGCTATAATATATATAATTTTAACTACCGTACCTTTCTATTTTGATTCAAAACTAGGTTTTCATTTTTCGATCAAATGGTGCAGCGATAGAAGGATCGGCTTGTACCACTTGGAAGAGCTTGGAGAGGGCTTCAGGCGCGTGGGTGTGTTGGTCAGATCGACGGCCGGAATCGGGTGCGGCAGCGCGATGAAGGTCGGATCTTTGAGGACCTCGTTCTCACGAAACACGAGACGAGGAGGAGCGAAGGTGGTATGGATTTGAAGAAGGGAGGGAGGCGAACAAAAAACCCAACTGGAGGTGGGGCTGAAGATCGACGTGGCGCTGGCAAAAAGCTCGGGAAGTTTTGAGCTGCTTTCCGTCGTCGAGATCGTTTTACCGGGGGGGGGGGGGTTTCTGATGTGGACCAATCCCCTTTTTTATTTATTTATAAAGTTTTAAAAATTCAAAAATACCCCTTGCCTCCTGCGAACTCCAATCCAAACCCAACGACTGTTGTCCCTAGCGTTTTACCCCCATTCCGAACACAATGGGATATGTTTCGTAGGCCCATTTGACTGTTTCAGTCATTTTTCCTTCAAATTAAAATATAAAACATTCAATATTCAATTTGAACGTACATTTCAATTTGCCGGGGCCACATACTAATTCTAAAATTTCCTGAAAAATAAATCTAGCTATGTTTTGACGATATGGTCCCAACAAAACTAGTTTCGTAGAATTCTGAGGTCGTTTGCAAAATGGCCATTTTGTGGTCGATCCAATTTAACTATAATTGACCAAAACACGTTTTCCTTTGCCACGCTCACATATTAACATAAAAAATTATGAAATTTAAAACTAAGCAATAGTTTAACATCCCGGATCCAAAAAAAGTGGTTTCGTCGAATTCCGAGGTCGTTTGCAAAATGGTCATTTTCACGGGCTATATAAACCTATAGCGACCTTTCTGAAAATTCATTTGGCCATAACTTTTGCTTTCCGCTATGAAACTTCGATTTTTCAGATTCGTTAGAAAGATATCCACTAACAGATTTAAATATTTTTGGTTTCACTCAAATCCATTTTGTTTTGCACCCGGTACAGTCAGTCAAAGTTTGAATTCAAATTTTGAAACTACCGCGCCATTTCAGGCCTTGTTTATATTTCATAGTAATTATATTTATTTTCATTGTCGATTCAAACATACTTTTCATCGTTATTATTCAAAATATTTATTTTAAATATTTAGAATCCACTAAAATAGCCAATTAAATTTTTTTAAATTGGTTTAGATTTTTTGGGTCGTTACAATCTCCCCCACTTAAAACTTTTCGTCCCCGAAAAGGAACAAAGTCGAAAGTGGTTTGATTAATCAACTCTACGTTCAATCTGGCTTCCATTCTCCAGCTTTTCAGTTTCTAAGAATTTTCAAATCGTTCAAAAATTTGGCTAACACCCGGAATTTTCGAAAAATTTCGCCATAACCTCCTTTATACGGGGAGGGGTTTGGAAATTTATTGGGTCGTATTATGTACCCAATAAATCCTATAAAGCATACACATATTTATTGTGATATATTCTGGTGTTTACAGGGGAGCGTGTATAGATAATAACTCCAGAGAATAAATTCTCGTCACCCTGTCAAAGCCTGAGGGAGTGTGTATTTTTAATTGCTCTAGAGAATAAATTCTCGTCACCTCGTCTCGTGTGGGAAATAAATAATCCTTGTGCCGTATCTAATAACTAGAGAGACGTGATTATTGTCAACTCCAGACCCGTGTGGGGTTTTTATTAACTGGCAATTTATCGTTACATTTTATATGGTCCATATCAATCATCAGTTCAACCTGCAATATATAGTCATCGCCATACAAGCCTCTCGCTCGTATGGTAAATCCTCCACCTCGTCACACGAGCTCCAAATGCCTATGTGGTATATGATGAAGTATGCATATCTTCAAGAAGTATGCCATGTAGTGTAGTTCAAAATTAATTGTTACTATCCTATGGCGACGTTTATTATTACACACAGAATAACAAGCACTCCGCATCCAATGGCATTCACAGGAGTTGATATAGTAATAAAATTGCGCATCCAACTCATTAAGGTTTACCTATTTGTCGGGAACGCAAATAAAATCTTTACTCAACAACTAATCCATTTACCTGTTCAAACATATATGATGCATATGTATATATTTCTATCTATTTTTATATCAGTTCAATGTGTGATTTAATCGAATAAATTCTACCATTCATTCTCTTATTAATTAAATTAACTATCGTTTTAATAATTTAATTAATCCAACTCACTATCACACAACACAAACAACAATCAATTTGTTTTTAACTTTCCAAATATATACCTTTTTATATATTCAAATATTATATTTCTAAAACTAGACTATATATATAATCACAAATACGTTATTTATAAACATTTAACTCTCGACTCGTTCTAGGGCACTTCTGACCCCATCTCTAACGAGTTATTCCGATTCTGGTATACTCATATTAGGATATTGTTGATCCTATCTGTAATGAGTTATTCGTCCTAGAACACTACTGGTTCTATCTCTGACGAGTTCGTTAATGTGTTATACACCAGAGCTAAGCTTAACCAAAGCTCTGATACCACGTTGTGACGACCCCAAAACCCGTACTGACGGTGTTAAGGGTAATCTTTGGAATATAACACATAAACAGATAATAGCAGAACAAAAATAAATAAATACACCAGATAATGAAAAAATAATACACTGGATAAACGAAATCATCAGAGTTACACAGTATACAGTATCATACATAGTACAAATACAGTTCAGCTATACATAAATGTCTATAGCGGAAAACAAAACATAATGTACAATAGGAGCTGAACAGCATAAAAAGAGATAAATGATAGAATCCATCTTCAGCTCCAGCTATCTAGAAAGAGCCAGATAAAACCTGAATACAAGGCTGCCCGCGTAGAAAAAGTGGCACCCGAGTTTGCAAGTGAAACAAACTACGAGTCAGTCATGGGACTGGTATGAGAAATCTACTTAACACATTTTATCATATGGCTAATCATAGGACCACACCACTTTCGTGGAACGGGTTTACTCCATTGGATTGCCAGTGCTTTAAAACAAATAATTCTTTTAAACAATGCAATGCTTTTTATAAAAATGAAGCCATTATAAGACTCAGTTCCCATCACACAATGCAACACAAACCGGAGGATAGAGTTTTACCTTATAATGGCCAAAATATGCTTGATACGAATAAAACAAAGGAATTCTTAATCAGACTCCAACTGTAAAATAATAAGAGAACAATTCCATAGGTATTAACCCCAAAGGCCGAAACCAACATCAGACCAATACCCAGGAAACCACCCATCTTAGCTCATTTCCAGTTAGTTTCTAATTTTATAAAACAATCATAAATATCAATCATAGACGACATCAATGCCCCATACCACTATGTCGCCATATATAGGTATACAATCAAAATCGCACAGTCACGTATTTGGAAATTAGATTTTCGTCATGAACCGTGGCAAGGGATCGTCCTCATTGAATTCGAGACGCTCTAGCCCGCCCCTCAGGCAAGTACTCAGTCAAGCCTTTAGATCGTCAGGGCCGGTCCACCGATGTGGATTAAAATTCCTGAACACTACGTTTCCCCGCCCTTTGGGGCATGAGTAAGCCAACGAATGACTACTCCACCGGTCCCGGATCGACCGATATATCCGAGGCGCCTCGCAACAGCAACCACCACATAGGTGAAAATAATATAAATGCCAGCCAGTTCAAGCACCGACACCACCTCTAGCTAGAAGGAAATGCATGCCCTCCCTGAGGTCCTTCTCCCGTTTCTGGTTCATACCAGGGTGTGAGGCTCGCGAATTCACGTTACACACAAATCTACGCCACACAGGCAGTGCTTTGATCATCAACCACAAGACTTTGCTTTTCAATAGAAGCCCTGATCACTGCATCTTAGCATGCCACACAGGCAATTCACGCCATGTAACTGATGGCTATCAATCACACAGAATGAATTCCAATGTCAGACACACAGTCCATTTACAAGTCCGTTCTAAGTCTGAACGAAACCGGAGGCACTATATACCTCGCATGTCCAACGATCTCCACGTACGTCTGGACGATCACCACTCATTATCCATGTTTCGGGATGCCTCCCAATCAGGACATCAGTTACCATCCAAACGAGGTGAAGATCTCCGGTCTTCCACCACCGGCTTCATCTTCGATTCCTTATCGTCGATTCAGTTATTCAGAATGGGATAAACCCGGTTTTTTTGAGCAATTCGTGTATGTAATTAAAAGTGCTACACAAACACAACACATGCTTAATTCCAATTCATCAGTCACTAACCGTAAATCAGTAAGAGAACGATTTCCCAAATATTAACCCCGAAGGCCGAAACCAACATTAGATCAAAATCCAGGAAACCATTCGACTTAGCCAACCTCCAGTTAGTTTCTAAATTTCACATCCATATCGTTTATAATATTTTATAATGATTTATCGCTATTTTTATTTAATTAAAATAGCCAATTTATTCAAACGACGCTTCAGGCCATAACGCGGTCGTGGCGCTGTTTTTCTTCAGATTTGATTTACACATATCTGAAAATCTAACCGTTGGATCTTCACAAAATTTATATCATTAGAAAGATCTTTTCAAAACGAATCCAACGGTTCCAGTTTTGGGAAATCCGACAGTCGGATCTCCCGGTACAATCGTTTGAAGTTTCGATTTCAAAATACGAACTACAGCGTCGTTATTAAATTTATTTTAATTTTATATATATATATATAAATATAATCGATTATGGCGCTGCTTTTCTACAGTTTGAATTAAACATTCCAGACAATCCAACCATTGGATCTTTACAAAGTTGGTGTCGTTGGAAAGATATTTCCAAAGCAAACCCAACGGTTTCGGTTTCGGGAAAATCCGATGGTCGGATCTCCCGAACTAATCGTTCGAAATCACAGTTTTAAAACACGAACTGCAGCATCGTTATTCATTATATTTTAATTATATATATATATATATATATTGTAACACCCCACGTCCATTAATGTCACTCACAAAGGGAATGCATTAACTTCCATGGAGCATTTTAAGTGAATATAGAACAGAAAATCACAACAAGACAAATATAAAGCAGTAATTGAAAATTTAAAACTTCATTTATTGCAGTAGAAGGTAAATATGTTTGGTTACATCATCAAAACCATAAACCAAAGTCAAATATATCATATCCATCTTGATAAAAAAAGTATAATAAACTGAAAGACATAATCCCCAACATTCAAATAACCATAAATAAAGAGATGTTGAACTTTACTTCAGCGGTCCAAGAAATCTTCTAAAAGCAGTCCAAAATCAAGCTCCACTGGTGCTAGTTCCAACCTGAGCACCTTGGGGGGGGGGGAAGGGATTGAAAAAAGGGGGGTCAGACATAAAGTCTGGCGAGTGCGATAATTATAACAATATAATTAACAAAGTAACTAGGCTAAGGCATAAGTTGGAAAATAAGGAAATGATCATGAACCATTGAGTATGACAGAGTAAACAAGGAAACAAGATGAACAACGATATCATTAAAGCGCACCTAACCCGCTAAGATAAATTTACTAAACTACACCAACACTATAGGATAATTGCTATACTACACCGCCACTAGTATACTGCACCACCACTAGTCAACCTAAGGTTGATCCCGCCTACAGACTTAATAATGATATTGGTAGTTTCGTGCACCCCTAGCTACCTTCATAGGTGCCTTCTGCCCCTATCTCCACTAGGTGTACCCACTACCCCCAAGCGATCGTCTCCCTAACTCGTAGATACCCGTGCTGGCCCCACAGTGGGGTGTATCACTCCCCAAAGTGGCAAACCGATACCACCAAGAACGCACGGCTTATACCTACACGATGCAACAACGTCTTACCTACTAGCCCGGGTCCACACACGCATATGAACCCGTTGGACTTGCGTTGCCACCGCTAACCCGGTTTAGCCTTTTACAATCAAGCCCAGTATGCGTGTCCCGTCCTCGACTTGGGTCGAGCCCACAAAGATACGTATGGGTTACTAGTTGAAACAGGCCCCCATTACTTGACACAAGCTATCCACCTAAGCTTGGTCCCCTCCAGTGCATCTCACTTAACCCACTTCTTATTCATGTTTCAATTTACATGTTTCAATTTTGGTTAAGTGTTTCTAATCGTATTTCCAAATGCCACCCAAGGCACCCACTAGATTCTACATGCCACCCAAGGCACCCACTTAACCCCCTCATGTCCCACTATATGCTTATCTGGTTAAGTGTTTCTTAATTCATTAAGACCGTAACCTCATAAAGACCTCTCACATTAGGCTGACATTTGTGGCAGCTGGATTTTCCTGGCGGGTCCGGGCAGTCTTACACCACAAAAGAGCCTAACCTCGTGTCTTTACAACTGTTACGTATTTAGTTTGTGCCTAAGACCTCTCACATTAGACTGGCATTTGTGGCAGCTGGATTTGCCGGGCGGGTCCGGGCAGTCTTACACCACAAAAGAGCCTAACCTCGTGTCTTAGACGATTAATTACTCCTAATTAATCATTCCCCAAATTTGAATTACTTTCCCTATTCAAATTATCAATCAATTAACGATGTCCATAATTGACTCAATTATGTCCATCCATTTATGGTATGTAAAATCATACCAATTTTCACCACAATTATATTTTATGCCTTTTAAGGCATTTATGCCAATTAAATATTTTTAACATTATCCCCTTTTTCCCCACGTAGTGCGTTTGTTCGTTTAACGTAAAAATATATGTTAGACTCAAATAGTCTAACTCATAAAATAAAATAAAACATCACAAATCTAACATAGGGGTGAACTTGCATATGTGAATGATGTTCTACATCTAAAACTTGCATAGGACAAAATTACAACTTGCATAAATAACATATGTCATGGATCCAAATCTAAAGGTGTGAACTTGATGAGATAATGCCCACAAACTTGCATAAACATCATATGTCATGGATCCAAATCTAAGGTGTGAACTTGATGAAATAATGGCCACAAACTTGCATAAATAACATATGTCATAGTTCTATATTTGCATAGGTAATAATCCTAAACTTGCATAACATGATTCATATCCAACTCATAAACTTACATAGGTGATTCATACATCGCAACAATGGTGTAGACATGTAAAGTATCATGTAGAATTTAGCATATGTCATAGCCTAACTTTCAATTAAATTCTCACATAAACTAGGTGCCATAGCCATGTAAGGTCACATATAATTCTACCCAAACTTGTATATGGTTCATGTTTGAATCAACATCTAAACCTTCCTACATATGATTTATCATATGAATCAATATAACAAACTAGCATAAGAGACATGATGATTCAACTAGACATAAGCCAATCATAGGATTATAACATGGGTGATAGCATCATAACTTTGCATCATAGAAGATAGCATCATAACATAATATCATAGAAATTACAAAATAATTCTATTACAACATGAAATCAACAATTCATATCACATCCAAATTATCTGCATTATAACTCAATCCAATTCATTTATTAATTATTTTGTTAAGACTATCGAACTCACAACTCAAAAGCAGTCTTGATTTCTGAATTCTGATTTCTGGAGTTGAATTAGTGCTCCTTTGATGAAGATTCATTGTTAGAGTTGAAAAGGATTGAATTTGATTTTCTTTCTCCCTCTCTAATTGGTGGCGGCTATGCTGAGTTGCTAGGTGACGGCATGGAGGCCATGAATCCAATTTTATTTTGATTTTAGGGTTTGGGTCTATAGGTGTTTTTATAAAGTTTAGGATTAGTTTAAGCCGTCCGATCAACCCAGAATTAATCCCAGCCAATCAGAGCATTTCAGAAACCCTAATAGTCAGCACAAAGTCATCTACAGGTCATTAATCAAATCTGCCCCAGGGAGGGGGGGGGGTAGGAAGGTCGACCCCCAGGTCGACACTATAGTCGACCTGGTCAGGGTAGGTCGACCCCCAGGTCGACCCTATGGTCGACCTGGCCCTGGCGGGAATTTTCCCGCCTAGCCTGTTTGACTCTGAATTTTGAAATTCGAAATCTGTTTTGAATTTTCTGAAACTTCAGATCGCCATAACTTCTTCATACGAAGTCCAATTCATGCAAACTCGGACTCTATCTCAACCAGAATTCCGAGACGAACACAATGGTGCAACCCGTTTCCCTTAATTCTCATGTTTGAGATTAACTATTCTTTAATTTAGTTAATTTGATTATTCAAAAATCCGGGGTTTTACATTCTCCCCTCCTTAAAGGATTTCGCCCCCGAAATCTCTAAGTTAAGGAGAATGCATATCCTAACATCCAAACAACCATCTACTCAACCATCAAACACGGGCGTCCATTGTCCTTATAAAATTTCTAATGTTGTATGAACATATGCAAGAAGTGTGTGTATATGTTCCTTATCTTAATGCAAAATCAGGCGGTCTACTGATTCAGTTGACCTCCTTAATGCAAACCATGATAGTGCCATGCGTCCATTATGTATGCGAAAGAACCCTATCGATACGTATTATTTCTACATGTGTGCACAACCATTCACCAAAATGCAACATCCATATGATGGTACAACCATTATTCATCCATTAACTTAAATATGTACACACATTTATATGCAATATGTGATATGAAGTGACTGAGCCGATCTAGTGTCTAAAGTGTGTGTATATGCATCCACGAGCAACCACTAGCAAACACTTGCATCCACTTGCATCCATCATGCATAACATGTCTCAAACACATGTTTCAACCATAGGACTATTCCTATCTAAAGGTCAAAGATACTAACAAGAGGACATACTAAAGATAAGATAAGTACGAGATAAGCGATAAAGGAGAAATTAAAAGACATACCCTCGAAAAGAAAAGGGTATAATGAACGCATCTTCGCTTCCTTCTCCCAAGTAGCATTGCTCTCATCATCTCCCCATTGCACTTTGACTAGTACGACCTCTCGATTCCTCAACTTCTTAGTCTCTGACCCAAGAATGCGCGTATGAGCTCGTCGAATCGTCGCATTGCGCTCTATCTCCACCTCTCTAAGCAAGTTCGGCTCTACCACCTCCGCGGTCTCGTGCAAGCACTTCCTCAAATGTGATACATGAAATACATCGTGTACACCACTAAGTCTCTCGGGCAACTCCACTCTATACGCCATCTGCCCAATCCTTTCTCTAATAGGAAACGGCCCTATGAATCTTGGTGCTAACTTCCCAACGGACCCAAAGCGAACGACGTTCTGTAATGGAGACACCTTGACAAAGACCATGTCCCCAACATCAAACTCAAGATCTGACCTCCTCTTATCCGCATAAGATTTCTGTCTATCTTGCGCCGTCTTCATCCTCCTTCGAATCAAATCGATCTTCTCCGAAGACTCTCTAATCATATCGGGTCCAAGCAAGATCTTATCCGTAGATTCCCACCAACATGTAGGCGAACGACACGGCCGTCCATAAAGAGCTTCGAACGGCACCATGCCAATGCTAGACTGAAAGCTATTATTATATGCGAACTCTACCAATGGAAGATGTTCCTCCCATGTACCTCCAAAATCTAAGACACATAATCTCAATAGGTCCTTTAGAATACGATTCACCCTCTCGGTCTGGTCGTCCATCTGAGGATGATATGAGGTGCTCAAACATAACTGAGTCCCTACCGCCTCTTGCAAGCTCTTCCAAATCTGGCTAGTGAAAATAGAATCGCGGTCGCTCACTATGCTAGAAGGAACAACGTGCAAACGAACTATTTCTCGAATGTATACGGAGTCTAACCATGGAGTAGTCCTCGTACTCTTCACGGGAATGAAATGGGCGCTCTTAGTAGGTCTGTCTACCACGACCCAAATCCCTGTATTACCCTTCCTCGATCTTGGTAATGCGTCAACAAAATCCATCGAGACGCTTTCCCACTTCCATTGTGGGACCTCCAATGGGTGAAGCAATCCACCGGGATTCTTTTGCTTCGCTTTTACTTGTTGGCACACCAAGCGTCTAGCGACATACTCAGCCACATCTTTCTTCATGCCGACCCAAAAGTAAACTCGTCTCATGTCCATGTACATCTTGTCCCCGCCGGGATGAATGGTCATCTTCGAACGATGGGCATCATCAAGAATGGTCTTCCTTAGATTCCCGTCCTATGGTACACAAAGTCTACCGTCCCAACGCAACCAACCCTTATCATCTAGGTTATACCTACAGAGATGGCTTGATGACTCCCCTCCATTGAGCTTTTCTACTAACTCAACCAACTGTGGGTCGTCTCGTTGTGCCTCGCCAATCCGTCCCAAAAGCGTAGGTCTGTCCTCTAAGGATGCTAGCAAACCGGGTACGAAGTCAATGGAAGGTGTGAAGTCAAACGTGGAGATGAACTCTAAACTTCGCCGCTCAACAAACAACGAACTCAAGGATAATCTTTTTCTACTTAAGGCATCTGCCACCACGTTACCCTTGCCAGGGGTATATGCTATCTCGAAGTCGTAGGATGCTAAGAACTCCATCTACCTTCGCTGCCTTAAGTTCAAGTCCTTCTGAGAGAAAAAGTATTTTAGCGATTTGTGGTCAGTGAACAATTCGAATTTCTCGCCAAGAAGATAATGACGCCAAGACTTAAGCGCGAAAACAATAGCGGCCAACTCTAGGTCATGTGTAGGGTAATTTCTTTCATGCACTCTCAACTGCCTTCCACCATAGGCTATTACCCTTCCCTCTTGCATTAAGACTGCGCCTAGTCCTGTCCCACAAGCGTCGGTATAAACGGTAAATGGCTTACTCCCATCTAGCAATACTAAGACTGGGGCTGTGGTCAAAGCTCTCTTTAAACGTTGGAACGCATCATCACAATCTATGTCCCACATGAAAACTAGGTTCTTCTTCGTCAAGCGTGTTGATGAAGCTGATATTTTTGCGAAGTCTTTGATGAACTTCCTATAGTAGCCAGCCAACCCTAAGAAACTTCTCACCTCGGTAGCATTTTTAGGAACCTTCCAATCTTGGATGGCCACTACCTTCGCGGATCCACGGCTATCCTTTCTTTGGAAACCACGTGCCCTAAGAATTGCACTTCTTTTCTCCAAAAGTGACATTTAGAAAATTTAGCTTTAAGGTTATGCGCTCGAAGAGTCTCCAACACTTCCCTAAGATGTAGGGCATGCTCTTCTTCGCTTTTAGAAAAGATCAAGATGTCATCTACAAAGACTACCACAAATTTATTAAGGTACTCCCTAAACACCCAACTCATCAAGTCAACAAAGTATGCGGGGGCGTTTGTCAAACCGAAGGGCATCACCAGCCACTCGAAGAAACCTTCTGGAGTCCTAAAGGCAGTCTTGTCTATGCTATCCTCAGCCACTCTCAACTGATGGAAACCAGTGGCTAAGTCCAACTGCGAAAACACCGAGGCGCCAACTAACTGATCGAAGAGATCGTTAATCCTCGGCAGTGGGTGTCTATTCTTCTTAGTAAGCTTATTAATTTCTCTATAGTCCACACAAAGTCTAAGGGACCCATCCGCCTTCATAGCAAACACTACTGGAGCACCCCACTCCGATATACTACGTCTGATGAACCCCTTCTCAAGCAATTCTTTCACTTGCTTACTGAGTTCTCTTCTCTCTAGGAGCCATGTGGCGCACTGGCAATGCAACTGGCTTTGCATTGTCCACTAGATATAATTGAAAGTCTATCTCATGTTTTGGGGGTAAACCCTCACCTCATCGAAGACATCAGCATATTCACGAACTATGGGAACAGAATGTAAATCATCATCAGATGCGTCAAGGGATTCTAGATAACTAAGCATTACTGGACCTCTAGGGTCACAAGAAATATCAAGGGTCTTTCCAGAACGAGTCAACAATCTAACTACCCTTCTTTCACAATCTAGGATGGCCCCATATCTAGTTAGCCAATCCATAACTAGAATTAAACCGTAGCCCATGAAGCCAAGAACAAAAGCGTTGCACTCAAACTCAACACCCAAGATAAACACTCTCAAATCCCGACAGATCATAGAAAGACGAGCCGAACCACCAATAGGATTTGAGACTACTAAGGGATCAGTAACTAGACTAGTATCAAGGTGCAGTGTTTCAACTAATGATGTAGAAATAAACGAATGCGATCCGCCAGAATCGAATAAAGTACGGACAAGATGGTCAAACAAAAAAACTAAACTTTCAACGGAAATTGCTTTACCTCGTTCTTGCAGCGGTGGGACCACGAGAGCCTGAACTTGTCCCCTTGCCTGCCCTGGTGCCATAAGAGCTTGCACCTGTCCTCCCGAGGTAGAGCCTGCCCTCTGCCCTTTCTTTGGGCAGTCCTTAATAAGATGTCCCGCTTCGCTACAGTGGAAACAACCAGTCTTCTTTTTCTTCCTACAATCTTTGCTTAGATGGCCGGGTATCCCACAGTTAAAGCATTTCTTCTTCCCCTTAGCATTGTTGCCTTTGCCACCTTTCTTGTTCTGTTGTTGCTGTTGCGGCTTCTTTTGATCCCCTTTCTTCTCGGGTGCCTTATTAGCATTGGCGCCCTTCTCTTCTTCATGCATGAGTGCCATGTCAACTAGCCTCTCAAAGGTAGCCCCCATGGGAATGTGGGTCATAGCTAACCCATGAAGTGGCTCGTTTAAACCCTTAACAAATCTTAGAGCCTTCTTTTCTGGAGTGTTCACCAAGTCTAAGCCAAACCTTGCCAATTGGTTGAATTTGTTAACGTACTCTTTCACCGATAGATTCCCTTGCTTCAGTGACAAAAATCTTTCCATGTATAGATTCTCTTCAGCCCGTGAGAGAAACTTCGCCTCAAACCTCTGCCTAAAATCTGGCCACGTATCGACTGGACGTCCCCCATTAGTGACCTCCCACCAAAACGAGGCCTCATCCTTCATTAGCCACGCAGCTAGCTGGACTTTACTTCCATCATCCACTTCAAAGATTCTAAACAATTCTTCCACCTCCTTTAGCCAGTTACGAGCTTCAACAAATGTCTCCATCCCGTGAAAAGGTTTTCCACCCATTGCTCAAAAGTCCTTACATATCTTTGCGAAATTATCGACATGAGGGGGAGGAGGAGGAGGATTTGCTGGACCTGCGGCGGCCCTAGCCTCAAGATATTGATGAAACCAACCGGGCACATGAACGCCCTCTGGTATCTCAGATGCTTCAGACATGTTGAAACGAAAAAGGAAAGATTCAATACAAAAAGGACTGAAGGAAAGACATATGGCTCTTGGGGTTATGCTTTCTAAAATATACTTTTCTCTTGAAAATACATTCCTTAAATTATACTTTTGAAAGTACTTCTTTATAAAAATTGCTTTGAAAAATAGTTTTTCAAAATTTCATATCTGTTCTGGTAACCTTCAGCTCTGATACCACGTGTAACACCCCACGTCCATTAATGTCACTCACAAAGGGAATGCATTAACTTCCACGGAGCAATTTAAGTGAATATAGAACAGAAAATTACAACAAGACAGATATAAAGCAGTACTTGAAAATTTAAAACTTCATTTATTGCAGCAGAAGGTAAATATGTTTGGTTACATCATCAAAACCATAAACCAAAGTCAAGTACATCATATCCATCTTGATAAAACAAAGTACAATAAACTGAAAAACGTAATCCCCAACATTAAAATAGCCATAAATAAAGAGAAGCTGAACTTTACTTCAGCGGTCCAGGAAATCTTCTAAAAGCAGTCCAAAATCAAGCTCCACTGGTGCTAGTTCCAACCTGAGCACCTTGGGGGGGGAGGAAAGGAAAGAGATGGAAAAAAAGGGGGCTCATACATAAAGTTTGGCGAGTGCGATAATTCTAACAATATAATTAACAAAGTAACTAGGCTAAAGCATAAGTTGGAAAATAAGGAAATGATCATGAACCATTGAGTATGACAGAGTAAACAAGGAAACAAGATAAACAACAATATCGTTAAAGCGCACCTAACCCACTAAAATAAATTTACTAAACTACACCAACACTATATGATAATTGCTATACTGCACCGCCACTAGTATACTGCACCACCACTAGTCACCCTAAGGTTGATCCCGCCTACAGACTTAATAATGATATTGGTAGTTTCGTGCACCCCTAGCTACCTTCATAGGTGTCGTCTGCCCCTATCTCCACTAGGTGTACCCACTACCCCCAAGCGATCGGCTCCCTAACTCGTAGATACCCGTGCTGGCCCCACAGTGGGGTGTATCACTCCCCAAAGTGGCAACCCGATACCACCAAGAACGCACGGCTTATACCTACACGATGCAACAACGTCTTACCTACCGGCCCGGGTCCACACACGCATATGAACCCGTTGGACTTGTGTTGCCACCGCTAACCCTGTTTGGCCTCTTACAGTCAAGCCCAGTATGCGTGTCCCGTCCTCGACTTGGGTCGAGCCCACAAAGATACGTATGGGTTACTGGTTGAAACAGGCCCCCATTACTTAACACAAGCTATCCACCTAAGCTTGGTCCCCTCTAGTGCATCCCACTTAACCCACTTCTTATTCATGTTTCAATTTACATGTTTCAATTTTGGTCAAGTGTTTCTAACTGTATTTCCAAATGCCACCCAAGGCACCCACTAGATTCCACATGCCACCCAAGGCACCCACTCAACCCCTTCATGTCCCACTACATGCTTATCTGGTTAAGTGTTTCTTAATTCATTAAGACCGTAACTTCATAAAGATCTCTCACATTAGGCTGACATTTGTGGCAGCTGGATTTGCCGGGCGGGTCCGGGCAGTCTTACACCACAAAAGAGCCTAACTTCGTGTCTTTACAACTGTTACGTATTTAGTTTATGCCTAAGACCTCTCACATTAGACTGGAATTTGTGGCAGCTGGATTTGCCGGGCGGGTCCGGGCAGTCTTACACCACAAAAGAGCCTAACCTCGTGTCTTAGACGATTAATTACTCCTAATTAATCATTCCCTAAATTTGAATTACTTTCCCTATTCAAATTATCAATCAATTAACGATGTCCATAATTGACCCAATTATGTCCATCCATTTATGGTATGTAAAATCATACCAATTTTCACCACAATTATATTTTATGCCTTTTAAGGCATTTATGCCAATTAAATATTTTTAACATTATCCCCTTTTTCCCCACATAGTGCGTTTGTTCGTTTAACATAAAAATATACGTTAGAATCGAATAGTCTAACTCATAAAATAGAAGAAAACATCACAAATCTAACATAGGGGTGAACTTGCATATGTGAATGATGTTCTACATCTAAAACTTGCATAGGCCAAAATTACAACTTGCATAAATAACATATGTCATGGATCCAAATCTAAAGGTGTGAACTTGATGAGATAATGCCTACAAACTTGCATAAACATCATATGTCATGGATCCAAATCTAAGGTGTGAACTTGATGAAATAATGGCCACAAACATGCATAAATAACATATGTCATAGTTCTATATTTGCATAGGTAATAATCCTAAACTTGCATAACATGATTCATATCCAACTCGTAAACTTACATAGGTGATTCATACATCGCAAAAATGGTGTAGACATGTAAAGTATCATGTAGAATTTAGCATATGTCATAGCCTAACTTTCAATTAAATTCTCACATAAACTAGGTGCCATAGCCATGTAAGGTCACATATAATTCTACCCAAACTTGTATATGGTTCATGTTTGAATCAACTTCTAAACTTTCCTACATATGATTTATCATATGAATCAATATAACAAACTAGCATAAGAGACATGATGATTCAACTAGATATAAGCCAATCATAGGATTATAACATGGGTGATAGCATCATAACTTTGCATCATAGATGATAGCATCATAACATAATGTCATAGAAATTACAACATAATTCTATTACAACATGAAATCAACAATTCATATCACATCCAAATTATCCGCATTATAACTCAATCCGATTCATTTATTAATTATTTTGTTAAGACTATCGAACTCACAACTCAAAAGCAATCTTGAGTTCTGAATTATGATTTCTAGAGTTGAATTAGCACTCCTTTGATGAAGATTCGTTGTTAGAGTTGAAAAGGATTGAATTTGATTTGCTTTCTCCCTCTCTAATTGGTGGCGGCTATGCTGAGTTGCTAGGTGACGGCATGGAGGCCATGAATCAAATTTTATTTTGGTTTTAGGGTTTGGGTCTATAGTTGTTTTTATAGAGTTTAGGATTAGTTTAAGCCGTCCGATCAACCCAGAATCAATCCCAGCCAATCAGAGCATATCAGAAACCCTAATGAGTCAGCACACAGTCATCTACAGGTCATTAATCAAATCTGCCCATGGAAGGGGGGGGGGGGCAGGTCGACCCCTAGGTCGACCTGGCCCTGGCGGGAATTTTCCCGCCTAGCCTGTTTAATTCTGAATTTTTGAAATTCGAAATCTGTTTTGAATTTTCTGAAACTTCCGATCGCCATAACTTCTTCATACGAAGTCCAATTCACACAAACTCGGACTCTATCTCAACCAGAATTCCGAGACGAATACAATGGCGCAACCCATTTCCCTTAATTATCATGTCGGAGATTAATTATTCTTTAATTTAGTTAATCTGATTATTCAAAAATCTGGGGTGTTACAAATATAATCGATTCTTCGATTTCAAAACTATATGCCTTTCATACATTTGATAAAAATGATATTTTTATCCAACCAACATTTATTTCGACACTTCACTATTTTAACAACTCATGTATATAGTAAAAATGCGATTTTTTATTGCAAAACGATTTATTTCAAAACACGACTATTTTATATAGTTCATATAGATGATAAAAATAGGATTTTTATTATAAAACAATTTATTTTAAAACACGAATATGATTCAACACATGAATTTCTATTCAACGAATGAATTTCTATTCAACACATGAACGGTTTTCTATAGTTTGTATATAAATAGTAAAAATGTGATTTTTATTGCAAAACAATTTATTTCAAGACATTACTATTTTATATAGTTCATATAGATGATAAAAATAGGATTTTTATTATAAAACAATTTATTTCAAACACGAATACCATTCAACACATGAATTTACGAATGAATTTCTATTCAACACATGAACGGTTTTCTATAGTTTATATATATAGTAAAAATGTGATTTTTATTGCAGAACAATTTATTTCAAAACATTACTATTTTATATAGTTCATATAGATGATAAAAATAGGATTTTTATTATAAAACAATTTATTTCAAATACGAATGCCATTCAACACATGAATTTCTATTCAACGAATGAATTTCTATTCAACACATGAACGGTTTCAACATATGAAAATAATTTCAACAAATGAAAATAATTCTAACACATGAATATTTCAGAAAATTTCGGCAGCATAACGGCAGGGTAGTTAAAACCGGGGCCGTCCCTAGTACGGCTCCTCGCTCTACCTTAAAGCCTCACAACTTTTGACAATGGGGATTTCATGCATCTAGTTCGTACGTAGGCGACATGTATATTTTTTTTTCATTTCCACAAACTAATCCTATGTGGTTTCAACCAAATATTTCTCAACCACAAACGGGTATTTTTCAACCATAATCAATCAATTTCAACCACAAACAATTCTAATCAACCAATTTTCACACCAATCACAACCAATAAATATCGTCCATGGTTTGTGGACGAGGGGCGTATATATATATATATATATATATATATATGCATTTCACTTCTATTTCAACACATATATAATTTTTGCAACGCGTATATAACTTATATATCGAACGTACAACTTATACAATGCTTATACATGAGGTGTACAACGCTTATATATCATACATCAATTATATAATTTATACATCGTCATTTTCCATATCATTTATAATTTAGAAATCTCACATAGGGTTCCACTCCACCAAAAATAGCAGAAGGCTCAGAAAAATATGCGGTCTCTTCTAGAATGTAGAAGACGTCCACACGAGTCCACTATCTCTTGTTTCCCTGAGTTTCGTCAACAAACGAAAAAGATATGATTTTTACAATGAAATAAAAAACCGTAGCGCTTTAAAGTGCTATAATATATAAAATAATTTTAACTGTCGTACCTTTCTATTTTGATTCAAAACTAGGTTTTCATTTTTCAATCAAATGGTGCAGCGATAGAAGGATCGGCTTGTACCACTTGGAAGAGCTTGGAGAGGGCTTTAGGCGTGTGGTGGTGTTGGCCAGATCGACGGTCGAAATTGGGTGCGGCGGTGCGATGAAGGTCGGATCTTTGAGGACCTCGTTCTCACGAAACACGAGACGAGGAGGAGCGAAGGTGGTATGGATTTGAAGAGCGGAGGGAGGCGAACAAAAAAACCCAACTGGAGGCGGGGCTGAAGATCGATGTGGTGGCGGCAAAAAGCTCCGGAAGTTTCAGCTGCTTTCCGTCGTCGAGATCTTTTTACGGGGGGGGGGGGGGGTTCTGATGTGGACCAATCCCCTTTTTTATTTATAAAGTTTTAAAAATCCAAAAATACCCTTTGCCTCCTGCGAACTCCAATCCAAACCAACGACTATCGTCCCTAGCATTTTACCCCCATTCCGAACACAATGGGATATGTTTCGTAGGCCCATTTGACTGTTTCAGTCAGTTTTCCTTAAAATTAAAATATAAGACATTCAATATTCGATTTGAATGTACATTTCAATTTGCCGGGGCCACATACTGCTTCTAAAAATTTCCAAAAAAATAAATCTAGCTATGTTTTGACGATACGGTCCGAATAAAACTAGTTTCGTCGAATTCTGAGGTCGTTTGCAAAATGACCATTTTTTGGTCGATCCAATTTAACTGTAATTGACCAAAACACGTTTTCCTTTGCCACGCTCACATATTAACATCAAAAATTATGAAATTTGAAACCTAGCAATAGTTTAACATCCCGGATCCAACAAAAGTGGTTTCGTCGAATTTAGAGGTCGTTTGCAAAATGGTCATTTTCACGGGCTATATAAACTCTATAGCGACCGTTCTGAAAATTCATTTGGCCATAACTTTTGCTTCTCGCTATGATACTTCGATTTTTCAGATTCGTTAGAAAGATATTCACTAAAAGATTTAAATATTTTTGGTTTCACTCAAATCCGTTTTGTTTTGCACCCGGTACAGTCAGTCAAAGTTTGAATTCAAATTTTGAAACTACCGCGCCATTTCAGGCCTTGTTTATATTTCAAAGTAATTATATTTATTTTCAATGTCGATTCAGACTTACTTTTCATCGTTATTATTCAAAATATTTATTTTAAATATTTAAAATCCACTAAAATAGCCAATTTAAAAATTTTAAATTGGTTCAGATTTTCCGGGTCGTTACAAAATATTTCATATTTACTAAATATCAGATATTTACAAGTTACAACGCAGCGGAAAAATAATACAAAACACAACTGAAAGTGATACACGGATACAGAGCTTTCCGAATATCATTCCAGCTATAAACCAGGATCCTGTGAATATAATATCTGCAAAACCGAAACTACTAGTTGCCCATGTGGAAAATAGGGGCACCCAGAGTTTAGGTTAAAATAATAAACTCCATGTCAGTCATGTGACTGGTGTGAGAACTAAAACAGTTATTTAAAACTTTACTTCAAATCAGATATATCAAGGGACCACGCCGTATAACACGGAACGGGTTTCCTCCCAAGAATACCAGTGCATATAACAAAACAGCGCAATGCTTTTTGGAAAAATGAAGCTATTATAAGACCCAGGTCCCATCAAACAATGCAACACAAGCCGAAGGATAGGGTTTTCCCTTATAATAGTCAAACATGCTTGGTACGTTTAAAACAAATCATTTGATACTATTATAAGTGCATAGCGTATAAAACAACTTCAAATATAAATGTATCAATCCTAAACGGCATGGGTACCATATATCATGTCGCCAATACTAGGCTCTACAATCAAAACTGAAATTGTCACGTATTGCAAGTAGGATTTACATCTGTGAACCAAGGCAAGGGATCGTCCTTACCGCTTCGAGATTCTCTAGCCCGAGCCTCAGGATCAGAGCTCGAGTGACCCTTGGATCGTCAGGGCCGGTCCACATGGAGTGGATTAAAATGCCTGAACAATGTGTTTCCCCTCCCTATGGGGCGTAAATTGGTCATATCCTGACCAAACTATCGGCCCCGGAACGACCGATATAACCGAGGCACCTCGCTATCCATCATCCACATAAGTAAAACGTTAGGGCTTGCAAAACACTGACACCACTCCTAGCTAGAAGGAAACGCATGCCCTCCCTGATGTCCTCTCCCGTTTCTGGTTCACATCGGGGTGTGAGGCTCGCGAATCAACGCTACACAAAGTTATGCTATATCAAAGTCGTGCTTTGATCATCAACCACAAGACTCTTCTTTTCAACAGAAGCCTTGATCATTTGCATCTCAGCATGCCACACAGGCAATTCACGCTATGTAACCGATGTCTATCAATCACACAAAATGAAATCCGATGTCAAACACACATCCATTTACAAGTTCATTCTGGGTCTGAACGAAACTGGAGGCACCTTATTCCTCGTCCCGTATGTCCAATACAGGAGAGAGGCCCTCGCATATCCGGTCGATCTCCAAGTACATCTGGACGATCACCACTTATTACTTTGTCATGAGTATACAGCCCAATCAAAACATCAGTAATCATCCAAACGATGTGAAGACCTCCTGTCTTCAACCACCGTCTTCGTCTTCGACACATCGTCGAATCAGTTATTCAGAATGGATAAACCCGGTCATTCTGAATAACTCGCGTATATAATAAACAAGTGCTATAAAAACACATATACGCCTCATTCCAATCCAGAATATTTCTTTATCCAAATATTCATATACTTTAGGAAATGTTTCCATTAATTTTATCAAAGAAAAATTCTTTAAATTTATTCTTTAATCTTCCTTTGGATATCAATTCAAACCAAATTATGATTTATCCAAAATAGTCGGGATTAGCGCAACTTACCAAAGTAATCATTTGTTTAATTTCCCAATCCCAACCTATTCATCCCCTGAAGCAAAACTGGTAATACTTCATATCTACCCCACGGTGTTATTAGTAAATTCAATTACCATTTCACGTTCAAATCTAAGATCTAACTATCGCCTGGAGTAAAACTGGTGGCACTCCATTTTCGATCATTTCCCGAATTTGATAATTTAAATTATCACATTCTCATTTCAATCTAATTAAAGATTCATTTAAACTTTAATTCAGTTTTAATTTCCAAAAATCATTTCTTAATGATTATTCAAAGTTAAGAAATAAATCTTATCTTTAACTGGGTTAAAGAACTAATGTCATTTAAAACATAGCTCACGATAAACCCAAAATCACATTCCATTAACAATGGAATCTTCACGGAAAACAGATCAATATATATAATCGATATGAACTTCCATATCCAATCGATACTATAAATGGAATAACGGCAAAGCCTCTTAAATTCCATATATAGTAACAGTCTTCCTCCACAGAAGTCCACTTCGATTATTACCAAATCGAATTCCATTCCAATTTATTTTATTAAATTGGAAAACTTCACTATGGAAATTTTCCTTTAAATCTTAACAAAAGATTTATAAATTCCAAATCACATTTCACTGTAAATCGGGTTAAAGAACGAATGTCGTTAAATACACGGTTCATGATAAACCCAATTCACATTCCATTTTATTCCAATTATTAAATATAATTGGAAACTCCAACAATCTTAATTAAAAGATTTATTTACTTCACATGGGGTTCAAGAACAGTGTTACTGAACACACCGTTCACAACGAACCCAAAATCCCATTTGATATTAAATACAAGGCTCTGAATAGAAAATATATCGGCTTATATTCAATATCAAATACTACAACCAACAAATATCGTATTGGAAATAACGATATAAATATATCTTTTAAATCTCCGTAACAATATCTGTGTAATCACGAAATCCAATGTCGAAATATTCCGAAGACAATTTCGATTCAAATCCATTCCAATTTATATACTGGAAATTCTGGTTATTTTTAAAACCATTTCAAATCCAATTTATTCATTTAAAAATATTGGATTATAATTCTAGTTCATAACTAGTTCATTTCGATAAAAACATATTTTTATCTTTTCAAATATGGAGTTTTTCATCCCAATTCTTCCCAAATCATTTAATATGATTTTACACAAATTATCGATATTCTTAATAACTTTATCAAGGTCAGTATAGTCGATTTCCATAAACGGCCAATGAACTGCACTTACAATGACCTTTTCCAAGTTTGATTTGAACATAATTCAAAATCCATCCGTCAGACTTTAAATCTCTAAAATTCGTTGGAAAGCTCTTTTCGATACTAACCCAACGGTTCCAGTTTTAGGAGAATCCGACGGTCGGATCTCCCGTAATGTCCACTCGAAGTCAATGGTCAAAATTCGCGAACTGCTGCAGCGTGACGCATTCTATTCAGGCCATTATATTATATATATAATATATATTTCGTCGATTTCCATTTAAAACGTATTTTATAAATCGCTTTAAATTCGTTTTCAAAACGATTTCAACTTCATATTCAATTTCAAATCAAAATTGAATATTCCATATCATTAATATATAAATGATAATATTTTCAAAACATTATATTTTGAAATCAATTCCTTTTCGATATTCATTATAAAAATGAGTAAAATCAATATAAATATCATTCACGTCAAACTGGCGTTAATATAATCAACATGGCTTTATATATTTATATATATTCGTGTCCATCCCAAATCTGACATCAAAATCATATTTTGATATTTTACTGAATATTATTTTAAAATATTCATTATTTAAAAATATTTGTTATTTTAAAATATTCATTCTTTCTGAACTGGAATCAGACACGGTCAATCACCATATAATGTAATTTATATGGATTTCATACACATGTGTACACGACAATAATCAAACATAGTCAACCATCATCCAAAGTGCACCACACAACTGCATAAGCATTAAAATAAATAATTAACACTTACAATAGTCTGTCAACCAATTGATCGACATACTACTAAGCAATTGGGATTAGTGTAGGTCAAATATCATCCCAATACCCGTGTGGGGTTTCAATTAATCAAGCACAGATTCTATTTGTGCAGTTGGGTGATGTGTAAAATTTTATCGTCCCAATTAATGTCAGATAAATGTGTGTACATAAACAAATGTCCGATTTGTAAATGAATATTCAATTCTTTTCACGAGAATTTCATTCCGTTCATTTGTATGTTAAAAATTATATTTTTAACATTAAAATATTTATTTCAACACTTTGCTATTTTTAACAGTTCATACATTCAATAAAAAATGTTATTTTTAACTAACTCATTTTATTTCAGAAAATTTCGTAATTATAATGGCGCGATATTGAAATCGGGTAATGTCTAGCATTACCCCTCTCCTGATATTGGCTCGCGCCATATACATATCAATTCTAATCAATTCATTTCACCCAAAATACCAAATTCAAACAAATAATCAAATCAACCACCGAACCAAACAAACAAGTCGTCCATGGTCTGTGGACGACGGGGAACAGTTCATATATGCAGTTATAAAATAAATAACTGTATAAAGAAAATTATAGTGAGGATTTCACTTTGGGTTTCCACTCCTCCATTCTCTATTTCTGAACGGTTCGGATTTGCCCAAAATTCCAATGCGATCTTTTCCCGCTGTTCATAGTAAAAATCGCATTTTTAATATGATGCTCAAATTAAAAATCACACCTTTATATCTCTACTTCATATGTAAAAAACATATTTTTATATAACGCTACTTACATTATAAAGATTATATTTTTATATAACACTACTTACATTATAAAGATTATCTTTTAATATAACACTACTTACATTATAAAGATTATGTTTTTATATCCCTTCATATAAAAAATCACATCTTTCTTCTTATACCGTTCGCATAAAAATCGCTTCTTTAATAAATAAAAATCCTACTTTTTATAAATTAAATCTTTATATTTTTAAAAATTGAATATTTTCGTGTTTAAAAATATAACCTTTCTAAACATAAAAATATAATCTTTCTTTGTAAAAATCATTCCTTTTCTAATATTAAAATTATTCCTTTTCTACGGTTAAAACATATATAAAAAATCTTATTTTTATACGCTACATGCTTATATAAAGATCTTATCTTTATATATACTAATTAAAAATCATAACTTGATATTCCTAAAAAAAATAGCTTTATAAATTTAAAGTTACATATAAAAACTGAAAATTAAAAATCAATGTAAATTAAAAAAACTTACAGCGTTTATCTAAGAAGGAGGTGGGGTTTCACGGCGGCGGAGGAGGCCGGAGAGGGCGCTGCAGTGGTGCAGGAAACGAAGGGGGTGGTGGCTTGCCAATGTCGGTCGGCGGCAGGCTTGGGCGTGGCAGGAATTGGCGGTCTCGTCTGGTGTTCGTCGATGGAGTAGGAAGAAAAGGGTGCGAAGGCCAGAGGATAGGGAGGGTGCGGATCGATGGAGGGGTGATGGAAGACCGTGGTGGCGGTGCTGAACGAGGGCGACGACAGATAGGTTTCACGTTTTTTTTTTCTATTTTCTCATATCCGTAATGAAACGAATGGGGGGACTTGACCGGTTAAGGAGGAAGGGAGGAGGGGCTTAAGTGAGAAATTTATATATATAATATTTATTTATTTTCTATTTGATTTCAAAAAGGTTGACTTTTTATTTCGACCTCCAAACGTGGCCCAACGACTGTCACCCCTAGCTAATTACCCCCATTCCGAACACAAAGGGATATGTATCGTGAGCCAGTTCGGCTGTTATGATCGGTTTCCGTTAAATTTAAAATATAAATCCTTAAATTTTAAATTCAAACGCACATTTTAAATTACCAGGGCCACATACGAACTCTAAAAATTCCAGAAAAATAAATCTGGCTATGTTTTGACATTACGGTCCTAACAAAACTAATTTCGTCGAATTTGGTGACCGTTTGAAAAATGGTCATTTTCTAGTCGATTAAATTCAACTAAAATTGGTCAAACGCGTTTTCTTTTGCCACGCTCACATATTGATCCCAAAAATTATGAATTTTGGAATATAGCAATAACTTGACATCCCGGATCCAACAAAAGTGGTTTCGTCGAAAACGGAGGTCGTTTGCAAAATTTTCATTTTTAAGGGATATATTTCCATAGCGACTATTCTGAATTTTCAACTGGGCATAAGTCTTTATTCCCGCTATGAAATTTCAATTTTTCGGATTCGTTGAAAAGATATTTTAAAATAGATTCAAATAATTTTGGTATCGCTAAAATCTGGTTTATTTTGAATCCTGTACATTCATTTGAAATTTGAAATCGACTTTTCGAACTACCGTGCCATTTCCAATTCCTTTTATAATTAAAATATATATTTATATTCTAACTTCGATTCAAATAAATATATACTTTCTAATTCTATTCAAAAATAAATTTCTCGTCGTTATTATTTAAAATAATTCATTTGATATATCCAAAATTCATTAAAATTGCCAAAATAATATTTTTAAATTGGTTCTGATTTTCCGGGTTGTTACAATTTCCACTCAATTTACATGAAATCAAAGATACGATTGAAGGAGTTTCCAACCACAATTCTCTTCCTCTATGTGAGATCGACCTAACTGACGGTCAAGATCGGATTTAAGGCTGTCGATTGAGAGATTTTGTGGCTCGAATGGTCAATGCGTGTGGCGGATTTCAAGGCCGCTGGGGGCCTCGAGTTAATTGTCACCCTAGGCGACGTTGGAGCACAGTGAGGCGCATGCCTCAGTGGTGATGGATCGGCGGCTAGGGCACGGTGGTGCGTGCGATTGGAGGACTGACGAAGGCAGCGTGTTCGATTTCTACTGTGAAGAGGAACGATGATGTTTACAGTGGAAGATAATTATTGATGTAATTAGTTTACTAATTATCTTAATTAATTATAAATTAAAATGTATTAATATTCAAAACCATGTATCTTTGTCAAACGAAATCAAATTTGAGCGAAACAAAGTTCGTTGGAACCGTAAAATCGAGCACCACATTTCAAAACTGACGGAGTGGACCCCAATATGAGAATTTCTCACTATAATTTTCATACAGTTATTTGTTTTATAATTGCATATATGAACTGCTAGTACTGTGTTGTGATTTAAATCAGTTCAGTTATCACAAATATTGTACGATGTAGATTAGATTACCTCCCTGTCGTCCACAGACCATGGACGATTTATTTGACTATATTGTGTTGTGATTGTGATGCACAAATATATATATATATATATATATATATATATATATATATGCGATGTGAATGTAATATATATAACGTGAGTAATATATATATGATATGTGAATATAATATATATATGGAATGTGAATAATATACATATGCGTTGTGAAAATAAAATATATATATGCATTGTGAAAATAATATATATATATATATATGCATTATGAAAATAATATATAAACATTGTGAAAATTATATATATATATATATGCGTTGTGAAAATTACATATGATGCGAATGAAATATATATATATATAATGTGAATAAAATACATATGCGATGTGAATAAAATATATATATGCGATGTGAATATAATATACATATGAAATGTGAATAATATACATATGAAATGTGAATAATATAAATATGAAATGTGAATAATATATATATATATGAAATGTGAAATATATATATATATATATAATGTGAAATTTATATAAAAAATGTGAAATGTATATATATAAGAAATATGAAAAAAAATATAATGTGAAATATATATATATATATATAAGAAATGTGAAATATATATATATGAAATGTGAAAAATATATATATGAAATGTGAAATATATATATATGAAATGGGAAAAAAATGAAATATATATTCGATGTGAATAAAATATATATGCGTTGTATAAATTATGTATATGCGATATATAAAATGGTCAGGAAATGGAATAAATATTGGTTTGTTAAAAATATTATTTTTAACATATATATGAGATGTATAAAATTATCATGTAATGGAATATACAATTTTGATTAAAAATTGAAATGGAAGTTGGAATAGTTTTTAAAACGAATTTATAAATGATTTATAAAATATGTTTTGAATGGAAATCAAAGATATATATAATATATATTATATATATATATATATATATTAAATGGCTTGAATAGAACGCGTCGCGCCGTTCGCGAATTTCGACCATTGACTTCGAATTGATATTACGGGAGATCCGACCGTCGGATTCTCCTAAAACCGGGACCGTTGGGTTTGTATCGAAAAGAGCTTTCCAACGAATATAAGAGATTTGAAATCTAACAGTTGGATTTGGAATATGTCCAAATCAAATTTGGAAAAGGTCGTTGTAAATGCAGTTCGATGACCATTTATGGAAATCGACTGAAAGGGCCTTAATAAAATTATTAAAAATATTAATAATTTGTGTAAAATCATAATAAATGATTTGCAAAAAAAATTCCACATTTGTGAAGAAAATATATTTTTATCAAATTGAACTAGTTATCAACTAGATTAATAATCCAATAATTTTTAAATAAATAAATTGGATTTGGAAAAGGTTTTAATATAACCAAAAATTCCCAATATATAAATTGGAATGGATTTGAGTAGAAATAATCTTCATAATATTTCGATATTGGATTCCGTGATTATACGGATATTGTTGTGGCAATTTGGAAGATATTGATATCATTATTCCAATGCGTTATCCATTGGTTTCAGAATTTGATTTTGAATATAAGTCGATATAATTTTTATTTTGAGCCTTATATTTAATATCGAATTGGATTTTAGGTTTGTCGTGAACTGTGTTTAAATGACATTGGTTCATTAACCCAGTTAAAGCAAGATTAATTTCCAAAAAGTTGTACAATCATTAAGTAATGATTTTAGAGATTGAAACCAATTGGAGTTTGAATAAATCTTTAACTAGATTGTGAATGAATAAATGGTAATAAAAAAATTACCAAAACATGAAATGTGAATGAACCAGATACACTTGGTTGTTGATATTGATTGTGATTGATTGACTGTTTGGATTGTGCTCGACCAATTTATGAGCAAAATATGCTTTTATATTTAGCATTGGGTTGGGTAGAAATTCTGTGTGATAACGCCTTGTGAAGCACTTCACGATTTGACTATAAGGTGTTTAGCGAGTTGTGTTCATTTCAAATTTAATGAATGATTTTGAAATGATATTTTTCTTAAGTGAAAAGAAATGTATTCCCAATTTTGGATAGGGAATGTTTTATAAAAATGTTTTATAAAACAGAAAGGATTTCGATGGCTAAAATCGATGATTTCAAAATTATTTGGAAGTGTATTATGGTTTTACATTGTAGTTCAGCACATAACCAATTAGTTGCTATTGATAACGTATCTGTTTAGTGGAGGAGAATTTATTCTCTTGCTTAACACTCTTCTTTGAGACGTACGAGCTCAAAGGTTATGTTATTAATAGTGACTAGTCATATGTGTGAATTGCTGATGTGAAGTACTATAGTTTGAAAGTACCCGTAATTATTATGTTGTGAAATGATTTTCCCTACTTCGGGATATAAAATGATTTAGCTAGTGTGTGGCTAAAGATCGGGTGACCTGGATGACTAAAAGTATGCGCTGGATCCAGGACCTTAGGTTGAGTGGTCAGCGTGTAGCCTGCTCCATAGTGTGAGATGCACATACATATATCGGGTTGGAGAGGCGCGTACAGCCTTGTCTGAGGGAAGATTCCCGATATTTAGTTGCATACTTGTTTGTATGCATTGTGATGATTTCGAATTCATATTTCCAAAGATTTTGATTTGAGATCCCGAAGCGAAATCTACTTTGATATAAAAGTTAGATATGTATTTCAAATGATTTGAAATAGAAATCAGGAAATAAAGTCCAAAGGAATAATTTCTATAAATTGAATTGGATTTGGAAAATCTAAGTGTGGTGATTAATCTAAATGGGCAGATTGGGATATTGCATGTTGATTGATGCATAGTAGATCCATATCTCTACTACTGATTGTTGTTTATACACTGGCATTCATGGGGGTAAACCCATTCTACGTTAGGGACATGGTCCTGTGATTTGCTTTATCATTTACATAAGTTAATATTAACTGTAGAGTTTCTCACTCCAGTCCCATGACTGAGTAGTAGTTTTCTTTTCCCTTGCAAACTCGGGTGCCCCTATTTTCCACACGGGCAGTCGAGTGGTTTGTTTTGCAGATATTATTTATTTATTGAGCAGGATTATGGATTGAAGCTTTAATCTGTGTCCAGAGCGGTGATAGTCTTCCGCTGTGCTAGTTTATTTATTTTCCGCTGTGCATTGTATTACATTTATTGTAAATTAATATTCCGTTGTATTATATTTCGATATACTCTGATATATTCTATACTCCGATGTAACATTATTATGATGTTTATAAAAGTCTTCTGTTATTTGTTTAAATGTGTTGTATGCCCAGAGTTAGCGTATCCGGGTTTTGAACGGTCTTGGTCGATTTATCGATCGATTGATTCCGAGCGAAATCCGTATCATAACAATTTCAATTCCAATTAAATATTAATTAATGGGTAAACTTCTCTAAATCTTAATTAAATGATTTATTCTTTTCTTAACTGGTTTTAAGAACATTGTATTTAAGACACCATTCACGACAAACCCAAAATCCAATTTGATATTAAATACAAGGCTCTGAATAGAAAACAATATCGGCTTATATTCAATATCAAATTCTGAAACCAACAATTATCGTATTGGGAATAACGATATATATATATATATATCTTCCAAATTCCTCAACAATATCCGTATAATCATGAATCCAATATTGACATATTCCGAAGATTATTTCTATTCAATTCCTTTCCAATTCATATGTTGGAAAAATTCTGATTATATTAAATCCCTTTACAAATCCAAGTTGTTAATTTAGAAATATTCGATTATTATTCGAGTTAATAACTAGTTCATTCAGATAAAAATACCTTTCATCTTTTCAAATATGGATTTTTTTCACCTAAAATTTTTCCAAATCATTTATTATGAATTTACACTATTTTCCCATATTTTTAATAATTTTATTAAGGCCGTTAAAGTCGGTTTCCAATAAAGGCCACCGAACTGCATCCATAGTGACCTTTTCCAAATTTGATTTGGACATATTTCCAAATCTAACCGTTCAAATTTAAATCTCTTATATTCATTGGAAGGCTCTTTTCGATACAAACCCAAGGTTCTGGTTTTAGGAGAATATGATGGTCGGATCTCCCGTTACATCAATTTGAAGTTAATGGTTGAAATTCACGAACGGTCGCTGCGCGGCGCATTCTATTCAAGCCATTATATATATATATATATGTATCTTCAATTTCCATTTAAAACATATATTATAAAATATTTATAAATTCATTTTAAAACGATTCCAACTTCTATTTCAATTTAAATCAAAATTGAATATTACATATCACTATAATATTAAAATGATAATATTTTCAAAATATCATATTTTGAAATCAATTCTTTTCGATATTCATTTTTTTAATAAACAAAATCTATATAGAAATCCATTTGAGTAAAAATAGCGTTTCCTACTTACTCGGCTTCATATATTTCAATATTTTCGTCTCTATCCAAAATCGAACATCAAAATCATATTTTGATTCTTTATTGAATATTATTCTAAAATATTCATTTATATTCTGAATATTATTTAAATTGTTCGTTATTTTAAAATATTTGTCATTTCTGAATCGGAATGCGACTCAATCAATTACCATATAATTTCAGTTATATGGATTTCATACATGGCATGTATTCAACAATAATGATAAATAATCATTCAACATTCAAACATCATCCAGAAAGCAATTTACAACTGTATAAGCATTAAAATAAATAAATAACGCTCATCACTGCCTGTCAACCCATCAATTGACATACAGCTAAATAATGGGATTAGTGTATGTCAAATATCATCCCAATACCTGTGTGGGGTTTTCAAACAACACATTCAATTTAAATAAATCATTGGTTAATAAATTTAACTAATTCCAATTCGGTTTGAATTATTTGTCTATTTAACCAATTTTACTGGTTAAATTATAAATGGATATTTATAATTTTATTTCAACTACCACAAAATAATTTAAATTATTTTTAATATTTTAAACATCTCAGCATCACAATCAAAACATAATACAATCAATTAAATCGTCATGGTCTGTGGACGAGGGAGGTGAGCTAACAGGCACCGTACACAATTTATAATGATTAAAACTGATAAAAGTCTACACTGGCAATTCTATATATTTTTATACATGAATACAATAACATGATAAATTAATTTTGAGTGAGAAGGAGTTCTTACCATGATCGGTTTTGAAATTGTTAAAAACGATTATCTTAATTAAATTAAACCCGATGTTTAATTTAATCAAAATTTGCATCTGCTTCTGTTTTTGTTTTGGTCTGCTCCATGTTGTAGTGCTCGTTGAGACGGTTCCAATGGACTCAGTTTCATCAAATTATGCTTTGATTTGAAGAAGTTACATAGTTATAAACTTTAACTATACGATTAAGATAATTAATTAATTAATTAATCAAAAAACTTAACCCACTTCTTCCTGTATTTCCTGTATATGGCTTCCATCGTTCTATAGAAAACGAAACCATGCTCTCATCGTTCTTCTTCACGTCGCACCCTCACTAGGCCGTCGGACGTTGATCGGAGGGCGCCACGACGACCGCCACTCCGCCACCTCCCAGCGCCATAAGTGGCACGAACCCCGATGCTCCCCAGCGCCAAAATTTCCCACTCGAATGCTGCGGCTTTACAGTGCCTCCCTGACCACGACGATGATCAATCTCCTATCATAATCGTCCAGTTTGAAGATCTTGTTGAGTAGATTAATATTGTAACTATAAATTTCATATAATAATTCATGGATTTAGAGATTAAGGGGATCAAAATCGGTCATTTCTGGCCTTCAATTCAAATGCGGTGGCATTGAACTTAGGTGGGAGGGATTAGGGTTATGTTGTTGGGAGGTGGGCTATTTATATGTTAATTTTATTATTATTTTATTTTCTAATTTATTTTCTAATGAAATTTTCATCCAAACTCCAAATAAAACCCAACGACTGTCGCCCCTAGCCAAATACCCCTATTCCTGACACAATGGAATATGTTTCGTAAGCCAATTCGATTGTTATGATCTGTTTTTATCAAAATTAAAATATAAATCAATATATTTTGAATTTAAATGTACATTTTAATTTACCGGGGCCACATACCGACTCAAAAAATTCCAGAAAAATAAATCTAGCTATGTTTTGATGATATGGTCCTAACAAAACTAATTTCATTGAATTTGGAGGCAGTTTGAAAAATGTCCTTTTTTGGGTCGATTAAATTCAAACTGAAACTGTCAAAACACGTTTAAATTCACTGCGCTCACATATTAATTCCAAAAATTATGAAATTTGAAATCTAACAATAATTTGACATTCTGGATCCAACAGAAGTGGTTTCATCGAAAACTGAGGTCGTTTGCAAAATGATTATTTCTAAGGGCTGTATATTATATTAAAATATATATAAATTCCGTAGTGACTATTTTAAATTTAAACTGGCCATAACTTTCAATTTATATTGTGAAATCTGATTTTTTTTCGCATTTGTTAGAAAAAATATAATTAAACAGATTCAAATGTTTCTGGTTTTACTTAAATCCGATTTATTTTAAATTCTGTACATTCAATTGAAATTTAAAATCGAATTTTCAAACAACCGCGCCATTTCAAACTCTATTTATAATTGAAATAAATTTATATGTTCTAATTTCGATTTAAATAAATTTTTGTCGTTATTATTTAAAATAAATCATTTTAAATATTCAAAATCCATTAAAATTGCTAAAATAAAATTTCTAAATTGGTTCAGAAATTCCGGGTTGTTACACTTAATTTGGTTTAAAGTTGTGAAAAGATAATGCAAAATGTTTTGAAATGGTTTCCAAGTAAAGATTTAAATAAGAGGTTTAAATGAATTAAATCATTGATAAGATTTATGGGAATAATTCCCAATGTAAAAAATATTTGAATAAAGGAATATTCAGGATTGGAATGAGGCGTATGATGTGTTTTTACAGCACTTGATTATATGATATGCGAGTTATTCAAAAAGACCGGGTTTAACCCATTTTGAATAACTAATACAATGGCTAAAAGTCGAAGATATTAAAGACGTAGGTTGAAGGCCGGCGATCTTCACATCGAATGGATTACTACTGATGCCCTAGATTTGGGTAGCTCCCATAATGGGGTTATAGTGGTAGTTGTCCGGACGTACTTGTTGATTGTTCGGATATGCGAGGGCCTCTCTCCTATATTGGACATATGGTACGAGGAATAGGGTGCCTTCGGTTTCGTTCAGACCCAGAACGGACTTGCAAATGAATGGTATGTCTGACATTGTATTCCTTTATGTTGTATTCATTGATCTCTGCTAAATATATCTGTTTGGTGGCGGAGAATTATTCTCTTGCTTAACACCCTTCTCCGAGACATATGAGCTTAAAGGTTATATATTGGCAGAAATCATTGGTATGATATGGATTGACAATGTGACATGCTGAGATGAATTGTTCAAGGCTTTTGTTGAAAAGTAGAGTCTTGTGGATGATGATCAAAGCATAGCTTTAATTAGCATAGCTTTGTGTAGCGTTAACTCGCGATCCTCACACACCGGTATGATGGTGAACTGATAGCCAGGTCAGTATGCTTTTGAGATGAGGATAGACACCCTACGGGTTGTCATGGATTCGATCGAACAAGATGAGCTGAGTGTCGTAACTCCACGCTCAGAGGGATAGGGCACACCCCTCGACTCCTAGAGGGATAGAGTAAGCGGTGTTTTCTCTAGCTGGGACGTAAGCCGTAGTGATACTTGATTTCCCAAAAAGGCGGATATGCATTATGGTGTTTTCTCTAGTTGGGACATAAGTCATTGAGTATTGCACTACGTGATAGATCTTTCGAATCAGCAGCCATCATGATGGAAATCCAACTTTCTAATACGAGCTTTGCAGTTTTTGTTGTATACATATATATATGGCGACATAATAGGATGGGGTATTATGCCATCTAGGATTGATACATTTACTTTTGAAGTTGATTTATGCAATATACACTTATAGTTATAAAAGATAGATTTCACGTATCAAGCATATTTGGCTATTATAAGGTTAAACTCTATCCTTCGGCTTGCGTTGCATTGTGTGATGGGACCTGATTCCTATAAAAGCTTCATTTTTCTTTTATTTAGCATTACGAGTTCTGTTTTATGGTATTCATGGGGATAAACCTGTTCCGTGTTATACAGCTTGGTCCCTTGATTTACCTAACTATAAAATAAAAGCTAATAACTATTTTAGTTCTCACGCTGGTCCCATGACTAACTGGGAGTTTATTGTTTTAACCTAAACTCTGGGTGCCCTTATTTTCCACACGGGCAGCTAGTAGTTTTGGTTTTCGCAGATATTTCTTTTCATAGGATCCTGGATTATAGTTGGAGTTATATTCGGAAAGCTTTGTATCCATATATTTCATTCAGTTGTGTTAGTTGATGTATTTCCACCACGTATTGTATTTATACATTTTATTTCCGTTGCTATGTAATTTAATCTCTGATATTATTTTTCCGCTGTGTGATATTTATTCGTGCTCTGATATATTCTTGTACTCTGATGGAAATTGTTGTAATAGCAATGAAATGTTCTATTGTTTGTGTTATGATGTATCGTGTTCTCAAAGCAATCTGAACTCCTTCATCTCTTCGGGGATCGGGGAAGTTTGGGTTTTCTCATTAAGAATGGATGTTTTAAAAAAAATTGATAAGTCTACACGTATACTTGCATTCCATATGATATTCAATGCATTAACACTTGTTAAATGTCTTCACAGTCAAATGTGGCTTTAGATACTTTTGGATATAATTTGAGTTGATTAATGTTAAAAATGAACATATGTACTTGTTGTGTCGATTCCTTTCTTATGGTCTTAGTTGTGTGTACATTGTTTATATCTTTATGCAATTTGGATGCACATGAAAGTTAAAAATTAAAATAGTGCTTTTAAATATGTGATTATTGTTGACTTACTTGAATACAACCAGAATCGAGTTATTGTTTTTCTCGGGTCGGGGTCAGACCCAAGAAATTACAGCTTAGATTTGAAGTTGACGATGATAAGGATTCGTGAAGCACGAGAAGACACGCTTGCTTTTGTTTACTCTTCCTTATTTTGTTTATTGTAAAATTTATGTATTGTAAAATCTTCTACTGTAAAATAATTTTTTTATAATTTATTTTATTTTAAAGATATGTATTTTCCGCCGTGTAAATTATGGAATAACTCTGATATTTTGCATAAAAAATTATTTTGCTACATGTTATTATGTTATGTGATTCTATGTATTGATTCTGTTAAACTTCATAAGCAATAACAATCTGTAGTTTCTAGCTGTTTAAGTTGGTTTAACTACCGACTTGAAGCGGTCGAAAAGGCAAGTCGTTACACATGACTTCAAGAAATAAAAAGCTACAACTAATTCAATATAACCAAGATTATATAAAAGTTTCACTGCAAAAACAGATGAATCTAATATTACAATAACAAAGTTTACAAAAAAGTTTAAGTCTATAAATCTTAAAAGTTTTCCAATAGACAAGATATAATTTTCATAAAACAAACAATAAAAGAAAATAAATATGAAGAAATGAGATACCGCCGAAAGACTTAATTTTACAAGTTAGAAATCAATCAGAAATAAATAAAAGACATTTTGAAGCACAAATCCAAAAATTGAGCAAATGTTAGGAAAAATTAAATATATACAATCAAATTAAAATAGGTTATGGTATGTGTGAAGACCCGTAACTTCCCCGTGAAGGAAAGAGCGGATACTTTGAGGATAAGACAGATCCGAACGCAAACAGAAGAACATTTCATTGCTTGTTACAACAATTCATCAGAATACAAGAATATACAGAGTATGAATAAATATTATACAACACGAAATATCAGAGATTTAAATTACATTACATAGCAGCGGAAAATAATACAAAACACAACTGAAAGTAATACGCGGATACAGAGCTTTCCGAGTATCATCCCAGCTGTAAACCAGGTTCCTATGAATATAAATCTGCAAAACCAAAACTACTAGCTGCCCGTGTCAAAATAAGGGCACCCAACGTTTAGGTTAAAACAATAAACTCCAAGTTAGTCATGTGACTGGTGTGAGAACTAAAACAATTATAAATCTTTATTTTAAAATTAGGTAAATCAAGGGACCACGCCGTATAACACGGAACGGGTTTCCTCCCAAGAATACCAGTGCATAAAGAAACAGTGCAATGCTAAATAAAGAAAAATGAAGCTATTATAAGATTCAAGTCCCATCACACAATGCAACGCAAGCCGGAGGATAGGGGTTTTACCTTATAATAGCCAAGAATGCTTGGTACGTGAAATTTCATGTTTTATTATTACTATAAGTGTATAGTGTCAAAACAATTTCAAATCATAAGTATCAATCATAGACGGCATAAGTGCCCCATACCACTATGTCGCCATACTAGGCTCTACAATCAAAAATCGCAAAGTCACGTATTGGAAGTTGGGTTTTCATCTATGAACCGAGGCAAGGGATCGTCCTCACCGGCTTCGAGACAATCTAGCCCATGTCTCAGGAACAACCGCAACTACCCCATGGATCGTCAGGGCTGGTCCACCGATGTGGTTTATTATGCTTGAACACTACGTTTCCCCGCCCTTTGGGGCGTAAATGAGCCAAATGACTCCATCGGCTCCACACAGTCACCGATATATCCGAGGCGCCTCGCAACAGCAACAACCACACAGGTGAAAATAATATAAATGTCAGGGCTGGTAGGTCAATGACACCACCCAAGCTAGAAGGTAACGCATGCCCTCCCTGATGTCCTCTCCCGTTTCTGGTTCACAACCGGGGTGTGAGGCTCGCGAATCAACGTTACACAAAGCTATGCCACATAGGCGGTGCTTTGATCATCAACCACAAGACTTTGCTTTTCAACAGAAGCCTTGATCAATTTGCCACTTAGGCATGCCACACAGGCAATTCACTCCATGCGATTGATATCCATCAATATATAACTCCTGAGCTCGTATGTCTTAGAGAAGGGCGTTAAGCAAGAGAATAAATTCTCCGCCGCCAAACAAATATATATTTAATAGAAATCAATCACACAGAATAAAATCCAATGTCAGACACACAATCCATTTACAAGTTCGTTCTGGGTCTGAAGGAAACCTGAGGCACCTTGTACCTCGCATATCCATCAATCTCCAAGTACGTCTGGACGATCACCAACTGATTCCCTCCTCTTGGGTGTACAACCCAATCAAGATCATCTGTAATCACCCAAACGATGTGAAGACCTCCGGTCTTCGACCACCGTCTTCATCCTCGACACCACGTCGAATCAGTTATTCAGAATGGGATAAACCCGGTCTTTCTGAATAACTCGCGTATATAATAAACAAGTGTTACACAAACACAACATACGCCTCATTCCAATTCAGAATATTCTTTTATTCAAATATTTTATACTTTGGGAAAGGTTCCCATTAATTTTATCAAAGATAAATTCTTTAAATTTATTCTTTAATCTTCCTTTGAATATCAATTCAAATTAGTCGGGATTGGCGAACCACACCGAAGTAATCGTTTATTTTATTTCTCAATCCCAACCTATTCATCCCATGAAGTAAAACTGGTAATACTTCATATCTAACACCACGGTGTTATCGGTAAATTCAATTACCATTTCACGTTCAAATCTAATTAAAGATTTAACTATCGCCTGGAGTAAAACTGGTGATACTCCATTCTCGATTATTTCAATCTAATTAAAGATTCATTAAAACTCCACTTGGTTTTAATCTTCCCAAAAATCAATATTAATGATTGTTTAACTTGGGAAATCATATCCCGTCTTTAACTGGGTTAAAGAACCAATGTCATTTAAAACACGGTCCACGATAAACCCAAAAATCAATTCAAATTCAACTCCAATTAAATACCATTTAATTGGTATACTTCATTAAATCTAAATAAAATTTTTTAATCTTTTTCTCAACTGGGTTTAAGAACAGTGTTAATGAAGACACCATTCACGACAAACCCAAATCCCATTTGATATTAAATACAAGGCTCTGAATAGAAAATATATCGGCTTATATTCAATATCAAATTCTACGACAAACAAATATCGTATTGGAAATAACGATATAAATATATATTTCAAATTCTCATAACAATATCTGTATCATCACGAAATCCAACATCGTAATATTCCAAAGACAATTTCGATTCAAATCCATTTCCACTTTATATATTGGAAATTCTGGTTATTTTCAAAACCATTTCAAATCCACTTTATTTATTTTAAAAATAAATGGGATTATAATTCTAGTTCAAAACTAGTTCATTTCGATAAAAATCTATTTTTATCTTTTCAAACATGGAAATTTTCATCCCAATTCTTCACAAATAATTTCTTATGATTTTACACAAATTATTACTATTTTTAATTATTTTATCAAGGCCCGTACAGTCGATTTCCACCAATGGCCATCGAACTGCACTTACAGCGACCTTTTCCAAATTTGATTTGGACATAATTCCAAATCCAACCTTTAGATTTCAAATCTCTAATATTCGTTAGAAAGATCTTTTCGATACAAACCCAACGGTTCCGGTTTTAGGAGAATCCGACGGTCGGATCTCCCGTAACGTCCATTCGAAGTCAATGGTCGAAACTCGCGAACTGCCACGGCGTGGCGCGTTCTATTCAGACCATAATATAATATATATATATATTATATATTTTGTTGATTTCCTTTCAAAACGTATTTTATAAATCGTTTTAAATTCGTTTTTCAAAACGATTTCAACTTCATATTCAATTTCGAATCAAAATTGAATATTCCACGTCATCGATATACAAATGATAATATTTTCAAAATGTTATATTTTGAAATCACTTACTTTTCTATATTCATTATAAAAATGAATAAAATCGATATAAATATCGTTTACGTTAAAATGGCGCATATCTAACCAACAAGGCGTTATATATTTCAAAAAATTCGTTATTCTATTCAACAAATGAAAATTTTCTTCAACACATGAATATTTATTTTTCTATTCAACACATGAATATTTATTCTATTCAACACATGAATTTATATTTCTATTCAACACATGAATATTTATTTTTCTATTCAACACATGAATATATATTTCTATTCAACACATGAATTTATATTTCTATTCAACACATGCATTTATATTTCTATTCAACACATGAATTTATATTTCTTATTTTCCAAATTGGAATGAGGCCCAATCAATTACCATATAATGTTAATTATATGGATTCCCTACAACACATGTATATAACAGCAACGATAAATCATCAGCCATCATCCAGAGTGCACCACACAACTGCATAAGCATTAAATATAAATAATTAACGCTTACACAGTCTGTCAACCCATCGATTGACATACAACTAAACAATCGGGATTAGTGTACGTCAATATCATCCCAATACCCGTGTGGGGTTTCAAATCAACAAACACATATTTTTATTCGTGCAGATGGGCGATGTGTAATATTTAACGTCCCAATCAATATCAGTCAAATCAGTGTATATAAACAAATCATCCGATTTGTTTATTACTATTTATTTAATATACATGTTAAAAATTATATGTTTAACTATAAAATATTTTATTTCATTTCACATCACACAATCAAATTTCACAACACAGCAATCAAACAAACAAGTCATCCATGGTCTGTGGACGACGGGTGTCGGGTGCTGCTAAGCACCGTCTGCATCCTAGTATATATTTCAAATTAGAAATAAATTAAAGGTGAGGAGTTCTCACCGAGGGATCCACTCCGCCAATTTTTCTTCTGAATTTCTAAACCGTTTGGATTTGTCCGTACTTCCAACGCAGTCTTCTCCACGCTGTTCATATTAAAATCACATTTTTAATATGATGTTCTGTACATTAAAAATCATATTTTTAATACTCTACCGATATAAAAATCATATTTTTATTCCTTCTATAATATAAAAAATCATATTTTTATTATCACTATAATATAAAAATCATATTTTTATTCTTTCTATAATATAAAAATCATATTTTTATTATCTCTATAATATAAAAATCATATTTTTATTCTTTCTATAATATAAAAATCATATTTTTATTATCTCTATAATATAAAAATCATATTTTTATTATCACATTTATTTATATAAAGAAATCTATTTTTTTTCTTGCTAATGCACATTTAAAAATCTGATTTTTACCTAAATAAAAATCCTAGCTTTATATATATATTTATATAATTCAGATTTAAAAACAATATTATAGTTTCTAAATTAACCAAAATCAATTTCCGAAGAAGAAAATAAATAAATAAATTGAACTCACATTGATGTTCAAAGAGGGAGGAGCTTCACGTCGGGGGGGGGGGTGTTGTGTTCATTGGTGGAGGGGGTGCCTCCAGCAGGAGGAAATGCTTAGGTGGCTAGGGCGTAGGCGGTGGTGGCTGAGGGGGGTTGCGGTTGGGTCCTGGGTTCGACTGGAAGAGGGGGGGGGAAGCTCCATCGCGAGGAGGAAAGAAGAGGAGGAAGGAGGCGTAGGGGGGCGCGATGGCGAACGGCGGTGGATGGAGGTGGGAGGGGTGGCGCGATTTCGTTCATCGCGATTTCTTTTTTTTTCTTTCTAAATGGTCAATGGTGGGAGAGAGTGAGGGGTGAGGTAAGTATATAATTATATATATTTTTTATTATTATTTTTAATTTTTAAAAAGTAACTTTTTATTTCGAGCTCGAAATCGAACCCACCGACTGTCGCCTATAGTTAATTACCGCCATTCCGAACACAGTGGGATATGTTTCGTAGGCTAATTCGATCATTTCAATCAGTTTTCGTCAAAATAAAAATATAAACCTATATATTGAATTTGAACGCGCATTTCAATTTACCGGGGCCACATACGGATTCTAAAAATTCCCGAAAAATATTTTCTACCTTTGTATTGACGATACAGTTCTAACAAAACTAATTTCATCAAATTCCGAGACCGTTTGAAAAATGGGCATTTTCTGGTCGATCGAAATTGACTAAAACTGTCAAAACACATTTTCCTTTGCCACGCTCATATATTGATTCGAAAAATTATGAATTTTGAAACCTAGCAATAACTTGACATCACGGATCCAACAAAAGTGGTTTCGTCGAAAACTGAGGTCGTTTGCAAAATTTCCACTTTTAAGGGCCAAAATTCCATAACGACTATTCTGAAATTTCAATTGGGCATAACTTTTTATCCCCGCTATGAAATTTCAATTTTTCGGATTCGTTGGAAATATATTCTCAAATTGATTCAAATATTTTTGGTTTCGCTAAAATCCGTTTTATTTTGAATCCTGTACATTCATTTGAAATTCGAAATCGAATTTTCGGACTACCGCGCCATTTTCGATTCCTTTTATAATTATAAACAATTATTTATACTCTAACGATGATTCAAATAAATATATACATTCAAATTCTATTCAAAATAAATTTCTCGTCGTTATTATTTAAAATAATTCAATTTAAATATTCAAAATTAATTAAAATTGCCAAAATAAAAATTTTAAATTGGCTCAGATTTCCGGGTTATTACAGTATGGTATACAAAAGCCATAACCTCCGTCACTATGGTACACAAACAAAGTGAAAATTTGTCAACAGGATATAATAAAGATATTTCTACAGATAAAGGAGATGATGCATTATGTTTAATGTGTAATACTATCATTGCCATACTAACACGAGTACATGACAGATTGGATTTAATGGACAAACAAATAACTATTTTAAATAAAACAACACAAGAAAAAGATTATGATTTTAACCAACTAACAGAAAAAATATCAAATTTAAACTTAGGACCAGTTGAACTGAATATTACAAAGCATGCAAGAATAAATTTTTTAATGTACAAAAAATTAGACAAGATGAAATGAATATATCCTGATTTACGGGAATATCTAGAACTATCACGGATAGGCCCTCAGAAAGTAATAATTTATCTTTAAACATATGGATATACAATATATTAAGAAGATCTGTGAGCTCACAATCTCAATTAGAAGAAGTAATAAATTTAGATAACAATTTAGAAGTATTTCAAATAATTAACAAGATATTCTAAATCCTAGAGAACTGTACAGAGTAGTAATATTCAATATAAATATTGGATTATACAAACATCATATAGAAGGAATTTTATTAATTTGTGATGGGAACCAACAAACAATAAACTCTATGAATAATAAAACACAGATTAATCCACCTTGGATTAATAGCCATAGCTCATATGACTATTAATCCTAGGTGGATTAATTTGTACTCAGCAAATAATAAACTCTATGAATAATAAAATACAGATTAATCCACCTATGATTAATAGCCTTAGCTTATCTGACTATTAATCCTAGGTGGATTAATTTGTATTTTTTTAATTCTTAATTGTTTAGTTGCTTTAGCAGACATAAAGTTTATTGTTTGTTGATTACCATCACAAATTGATGAAATTCCTTCTTTATGATGTTTGTATAATCCTGTAACGACCTTCGGGGATTCGAGCCCTAAATTCCGACAATAATACAAATTATGTATCACTTGTCAGAACCCAAGTATCGGAAACACAGACAGTGTAACAACCCGGAAATCTGAGCCAATTAAAAATTTTTATTTTGGCAATTTTAATGAATTTTGAATATTTAAAATGAATTATTTTAAATAATAACGACGAGAAATTTATTTTGGATAGAAATAGAACGTATATATTTATATAGATCGTCGTTAGAATATAAATATTTTATTTTAAATATAAAAGAAATTGTAAATGGTGCGGTAGTTCGAAAATTCAATTTCAAAGTTTAAATGAATGTACAGGATCCAAAATAAACCGGATTTAGCGAAACCAAAAATATTTGAACCTATTTGAGAATATCTTTCCAACGAATTCGAAAAATCAAAATTTCATAGCGGGAATCAAAAGATATGCCCAGTTGAAAATTCAGAATAGTCGCTATGGAATTCTGGCCCTTAAAAATGGAAATTTTGCAAACGACCTCGGTTTTCGACGAAACCACTTTTGTTGGATCCGTGATGTCAAGTTATTGCTAGGTTTCAAAATTTGTAATTTTCTGAATTGGCAAAGGAAAACGCGTTTGACCAGTTTCAGTTGATTTTAATCGACTGGAAAATGGCCATTTTTCAAACGGTCTCAGAATTCAATGAAATTAGTTTTGTTAGGACCGTATCATCAATACGAAGCTATAAAATATTTTTCTGGAATTTATAGAGTCAGTATGTGGCCCTGGTAAATTGAAATGTGCGTTCAAATTGAATATATAAAGATTTATATTTTAAATTCAATGAAAACTGATCGAAACAGCCGAACTGGCTTACGAAACACATCCCATTGTGTTCGGAATGGGGGTAATTAGCTAGGGACGACAGTCGTTGGGTCTCGTTTGGAGGTCGAATACAAAGTTAACTTTTTGAAGAATCAAATTTAAATAATTAAATAATTATAATAAGGTCAACCCGCCCCTTTTCTCTCTCACTCTTCCCCGTCATTCACTTTAGATCTGAACGAAGAAAAAAAACAACCGCGACCTCTGCTCCACCTGGCGCTTGTCGCCATCGACCCCCCCTCCTCGCTAGGCGCCGCTGCTGGCATACACCCCCCTCCTTCGTCGCAGCTACTTTGATTTTCATATAGTTAATCACATAGAAAAGATCGGATTTTTATATAGTTAATCACATAGAAAGATCGGAATTTTATATAGTTAATCACATAGAAAAGATCGGATTTTTATATAGTTAATCACATAGAAAAGATCGGATTTTTATATAGTTAATCACATAGAAAAGATCGGATTTTTATATAGTTAATCACATAGAAAAGATCGGATTTTTATATAGTTAATCACATAGAAAAGGTCGGATTTTTATATAGTTAATCTCATAGTAAAGATTGGATTTTTATAGTAGGAAAGGTGAGTTAAAAATTAGATTTTTATATTAGAGAAAGATTAGATTTTTAGAAATAGAAAGTTTATATTTTTATATAGAGAGAGTTTATATTTTGAATAACGAAAAGATATGATTTTTCATTATATAAAAATATTATTTTTACATAAGTAGAGAATTAAAAATATGATCTTTTTTATAATGGAGCAATAAAAATATGATTTTTATATTAGAAAAGTTTGAATCTTTATATAGTTGAAATGGTAAAGTAAAAATGAGATTTTTATATAGGAAGTAACGAAATAAAAATATTATGTTTATAATGTAAACCTCGTGTTAAGGATGTGATTTTTACACATATGGCTTGAAGTAGAAATATAATTTTATTATATGATTTTTATATAATAGAAAATATAAAAATGTGATTTTTATATATGTAGCGAACACGGACGACGAAAGTGACAAAAGGCGAGCACGACGAAGATTTCCTACATATGAAGAGTCGCGGCGAATCGGTTTAGCTTCTAGGTGAGAACTCCTCACTAAAATTTTCAGTTCAGTTATTTTATTTTATAACTGCATATATAAACTGCTCCCCGTCGTCCACAGACCATGGACGACTTGTGTGATTGTTTGTGTTGTGAAATTTGACTGTTGATTGTGATGTGAAAAATATATATTCATGTGTTGAAATAAAATATATATTCATTTACAAATCGAACGATTTGTTTATGTACACCGATTTGACCGATATGGATTGGGACGATAAATTTTAACATCGCCCAACTGCACAAATAAAAATCCGTGTTTGTTGAGTTGAAACCCCACACGGGTATTGGGATGATATTTGACGTACACTAATCCCCATTGTTTAGTTGTATGTCAGTCGATGGGTTGACAGACTATGTAAGCGTTATTATTTATATTTAATGCTTATGCAGTTGTGTGGTGCACTCTGGATGATGGTTGATGATTTATAGTTGCTATTATATACATGTGTTGTAGAAAATCCATATAATTAACATTATATGGTAATTGATTGGGCCTCATTCCAATTTGGAAAATAAGGAATATTATAAAAGAAAATTCATGTGTTGAATAGAAAGAAAATTCATGTGTTGAATAGAAAGAAAATTCATGTGTTGAATAGAAAGAAAATTCATGTGTTGAATCGAAAGAAAATTCATGTGTTGAATAGAAAGAAAATTCACGTGTTGAATAGAATAAAAACTCATGTGTTGAATAAAATAAATTCATGTGTTGAATAAAATAAATATTCATGTGTTAAATAAAAATATAAATTCATGTGTTGAATAAAATATATATTCATGTGTTGAATTAAAATATATATTCATGTGTTGAAGAAAATATTCATTTGTTGAATAGAATAACGAAGTTATTGAAATATATAAAGCCGTGTTGGTTAGATATACGCCATTTTGACGTGAACGATATTTATATCGATTATATTCGTTTTTATAATGATTATAGAAAACGAAGTGATTTCAAAATATAACATTTTGAAAATATTATCATTTATAGATTAATGATGTGGAATATTCAATTTTGATTAGAAATTGAATATTGAGTTGAAATCATTTTGAAAACGAGTTTAAAACGATTTATAAAATAAGTTTTAAAAGGAAATCGACGAAGTATATATTATATATAATATAATGGCCTGAATAGAACGCGCCGCGCTACGGCAGTTCGCGAATTTCGACCATTGACTTCGAACGGATATTACGGGAGATCCGACCGTCGGATTCTCCTAAAAACGGAACCGTTGGGTTCGGACCAAAAAGACCTTTCTAACGAATGTTAGAGATTTGAAATATAATGGTTGGATTTGGAATTATGTCCGAATCAAATTTGGAAAAGGTCGCCGTAAGTGCAGATCGACGGCCGTTGATGGAATCGACTGTACGTGTCTGGATAAAATTATTAAAAATAGTAATAATTTGTGTAAAATCATAAGAAATGATTTGTGAAGAATTGGGATGAAAAATTCCATATTTGAAAAGATAAAAATAGATTTTTATCGAAATGAACTAGTTTTGAACTAGAATTATAATTCATTTATTTTTTAAAAATAAATAAATTGGATTTGAAATGGTTTTAAAAGTAACCAGAATTTCCAATAATTGAATTGGAATGGATTTGAATCAAAATTGTCTTTGGAATATTTCGACGTTGGATTTCGTGATTATACAGATATTGTTATGGAAATTTGAAAGATATGTTTATATTGTTATTTCCAATACGATATTTGTTGGTCGTAGAATTTGATATTGAATATAAGCCGATATATTTTCTATTCAGAGCCTTGTATTTAATATTGAATGGGATTTGGGTTTGTCGTGAATGGTGTCTTCATTAACACTGTTCTTAAACCCAGTTGAGAATAAGATTAAATCTTTTTATTTAGATTTAATGAAGTATACCGATTAAATGATGTTTAATTGGAATTGAATTAGAATGTGATTTTGGGTTTATAGTGAACCGTGTTTTAAGTGATGTTGGTTCTTTAACCCAGTTAAAGACAGGATATGATTTCCCAAGTTAAACAATCATTAATATTGATTTTTGGGAAGATTAAAACTAAGTGGAGTTTTAATGAATCTTTAATTAGATTGAAATGATCGAGAATGGAGTGTCACCAGTTTTGCTCTAGACGATAGTTAAATTTTTAATTAGATTTGAACGTGAAATGGTAACTGAATTTACCGATAACACCGTGATGTTAGATATGAAGTATGACCAGTTTTACTTCGTGGGATGAATAGGTTGGGATTGGAAAATAAAATAAATGATTACTTCGGTGTGGTTCGCTAATACCGACTAATTTGAATTGATATTCAAAGGAAGATTAAAGAGTAAATTTAAAGAATTTATCTTTGATAAAATTAATAGGAACCTTTCCCAAAGTATAAGAATATTTGAATAAAAGAATATTCTGAATTGATGAGCGTATGTTGTGTTTGTGTAACACTTGTTTATTATATACGCGAGTTATTCAGAAAGACCGGGTTTATCCCATTTTGAATAACTGATTCGACGTGGTGTCGAGGATGAAGACGGTGGTTGAAGACCGGAGGTCTTCACATCGTTTGGGTGATTACTGATGATCTTGGTTGGGCTGTACACCCAAGAGGAGGGAATCAGTTGGTGATCGTCCAAACATACTTGGAGATCGATGGATATGCGAGGTACAAGGTGCCTCCGGTTTCGTTCAGACCCAGAACGAACTTGTAAATGGACTGTGTGTCTGACATTGGATTTTATTCTGTGTGATTGATTTCTATTAAATATATATCTATTTGGCGGCGAGGAATTTATTCTCTTGCTTAATGCCCTTCTCTGAGACGTACGAGCTCAGGGGTTATATATTGATGGATATCAATCGCATGGAGTGAATTGCATGTGTGGCATGCCTAAGTGGCAACTGATCAAGGCTTCTGTTGAAAAGCAAAGTCTTGTGGTTGATGATCAAAGCACCGCCTTTGTGACATAGCTTTGTGTAACGTTGATTCGCGAGCCTCACACCCTGGTTGTGAACCAAAAACGGGAGAGGACCTCAGGGAGGGCATGTGTTTCCTTCTAGCTAGGGTGGTGTCAGTGACCTACCAGCCCTGACATTTATATTATTTCCACCTGTGCAGTTGTTGCTGTTGCGAGGCGCCTCGGATATATCGGTGACTGTGTAGAGCCGACGGAGTCATTTGGCTCATTTATGCCCCAAAGGGCGGGGAAACGCAGTGTTCAGGCATTTTAATCCACATCGGTGGACCGGCGCTGACGATCCAAGGGCTCACCTGTGTCTGAGTCCTGAGGCTCGGGCTAGACAGTCTCGAATCGGTGAGGACTATCTTTTGCCTCGGTTCACAAATGGAAATCCAACTTCCAATACGTGACTTTGCAATTTTGATTGTATAACCTATATATGGCGACATGGTGGTATGGGGCACTTATGCCGTCTATGATTGATACTTATGATTTGAAGTTGTTTTATACACTATACACTTATAGTAATAATAAAACATGAAATTTCACGTACCAAGCATTCTTGGCTATTATAAGGTAAAAACCCTATCCTCCGGCTTGCGCTGCATTGTGTGATGGGACCTGGGTCTTATAATAGCTTCATTTTTCTTTATTTAGCATTGCGCTGTTTGTTTTATGCACTGGTATTCTTGGGAGGAAACCCGTTCCGTGTTATACGGCGTGGTCCCTTGATTTACCTAACTTTAAAATAAAGATTAATAACTATTTTAGTTCTCACACCAGTCACATGACTGATCTGGAGTTTATTGTTTTAACCTAAACTCTGGGTGCCCTTATTTTGATACGGGCAGCTAGTAGTTTTGGTTTTGTAGATTTATATTCATAGGATCCTGATTTACAGCTAGAATGATATCCAAAAAACTCTGTATCCGTATATCTCCTTCAGTTGTGCTTTGTATTATTTTCCGCTGTTATGTAATGTATTTAAATCTCTGATATTTTCTGTGTAATATTTATTCATACTCTGTATATTCTTGTATTCTGATGGAATTGTTGTAATTAACAACGAAATGTTCTTCTATTTGCATTCCGATGTGGCTTGTTCTTAATTCAATCCGTGCTTTCCTTACCGGGGAAGTTCGGGTCGTCTCAGATAGTTATTAGAAATAATATTAGAGGGTGAGATAAGAAAGAAATAAAGTTAAGAAAAAAGAATAAGAAGAAGAACCAACACAACACAGAGTCTCACATCATAGCGGAACAAAATATAATATCGAAATAACTTTTATTGAGAGCTTGAAATAATACTTACAACATCAGAGTACATCAATACATCCGGACAGTTATAATATCCTGTCCTCATATATATAACACATAGCGGAATAATCATATGTCTGAAATCCTTTAGTTCGTCTTTGGGCTTCACAGTATCTGATATCCTGAACTTGTACAACCCGGTCTAACCCGAGCATTACAAATACCGGTTCAGTTTGGTGAACCAAAGTGAGAAAAACTCGCAAAGTTTATGGGGAATCATCCAACTTGATTTTAAAGTTCGAAATCTTTTTGAAAGAAAAGGATAATCGTAAGACCAAATCCACACCTAAATACGGAGGGTTTTACCTTACGATAACCCAAAACATTTGAAATCAATATCTTAAACTGATATTATAATAGTGTCTAAATACAAATAAATAACAATCTAGAGGAATGCTTGCATCTCACGCTTCACATATATAGTATACAATCAAAACCGCGGGCTCTTACTGGAGATTGGATTCAGACTATGACAACGTATGGAACCACCTGCCGATAGTGTATATCTAGAAGGGAATACACTGGGTTCAACAAGAACGTCTTGCAACCCGGCCCACACTTGACCGACCACTCATTTCGCTTGAGTGTATTAAATATATCACCAACGGTTGTATACGACAACCATTTCCCGAAAAGGGACAACATCGATGTAGATTAAAGAAGGAAATGGAATTTCTCTAGATAGGTGATTATACACCCTAATGGGAGCAACCCACATAGTCATGCTGCCTGCCCGATTTTTTTTATTTCCCGGTTGATGAAGCTTGAGGTTTAAAATCTTATTTTCTCAACATCTGGCCACCATTCACTTTGAATGACACATTGTCATATCCATCAGAAAATCACTAATTGACATCCACAAAAGTACTCTAGTTGTTAAGCTAAAAAAGTTTCCTTTCTATGCCACCAACTTGGTATTTTTGAAGAAGTCAATGTACGCGGCCCCTTTGGAAATACTCTATCAAACATTCGTCCATACAAGTCATCCAAGAAGAGGATGAACCGAAGGCACCCTCCTACCACATCCGGGGAATCACCCTATACATCAGTAGCGAGTAGTCCTTGCAATCCGTAGATTTCCACCACGTCAGAATCATGATATACCTCTAGGGATTAGCTGGAGATTTTAAGTAGTTATTACGCTTTATGAAGATCTATGGTCTTCAATTCCTCCATCTCGATCAGCATCTTCTACAATAACGTATTTATCGGTCGGAATGGTTTTCGAATATAAATTCGATCCCGATCTTTCCGTACCAACAACCGTATGGGTAAAATTTGATAGTCGGCTATTTAACTATCAAATGAACAAACATAAAAATAAAAATGGATTTATTGGTTGGGTACACAACAACACTTGGCCTTTAAAATAATATATCAGTTTTAATATATTAATATTCTCAAATCGTTTTATTTTGATATCTAGAAAAAAATATCTTAGAATAAATATACCATTTCCCGTTAACTACCATTTCAAACCATTTGTTACAACCTTACTTATTATTTAAAATTGGGAAACCAATTCAATTTATCATTTCAAACAATCGTTACGATATCTCCTTTGTTTCATTATTTGAACACCATAATCGTCACTTTCCCTCTTAGAATAAACTCATTCCAAAACCCATCTCCTTATATTGAAAATATCGTTATATTTTCACCAATCTCCTTTTTATTATGGGAATATCATTTCATATTCTCAAGCCCCTTTTTAATTCCTTTTATTTCTGGAATCCTATTTTATACATTCCCAATTTCTTCGAATAATGTTACATTATTATTCCTCATAATAAATTACTTCAAACATCTCCACTATTACAACTAATATCATCTTTTGATAATCCTGAAGTCATTCAAGTTGGGGTATCTTAATTACCTCTCAGACCTTGATCAACAACATTCTTATCTTAAGATAGATATGAATAGTAATTCAAAAACCCATATTCATTCTAATACTAACCATTACCATTTCACTATTTTATTTAAAATACGGTCTTATAAAATCTCCTTACTTTTGAAATCTCCATTTAAAATATATTATTATTACTAAATTCATTAATCAAGTAAATGATTTATAAACATCAACTTTTAAACCTTAATGTCTTTAAACTATTTGTTTCATTATCCGGATTTTATTAGAAATCCTATTACTCGATCTTTTACCAAATTTAATTACAAGAATCATTTTTCTAAACCATCCATTTATTCCCTCTGGGAAACCTTATTGCACTACTCGCCCATTTCACTTAATGCCATTATAAAGTAACGTTAATTTAAAATTAACGCTTTAACTTCACTTCTCTTTTTATAAACTCGTTCATATAACTTTGGTTTTATATTAAACACTTTATCTTGATTTCCCTTTACTTAATTCAAACATTTATTTTAAACTTATCGCATTTGCCTAAAATCACTTTTACAATTTAATTTACCAAACCCGATTTAAATATAAACCCGTACATAAACTTACTTTTAAATTCAATTATATTTCACTTCTAACTCACTTAAATGAACTTCATTTAAGAAGAGATTCCTTTAAATTATTATTAATTTACTTTATCATTAAATGGAATAAATATCCAATTTTCGTTTTAAGTTAAACAAGTATTCGCTAAATTATTCCATTAGATTAACCGGCATAATTTAATTTAATTTAATAATCAATTTCCACTAAAACAGTTGGCTTGGTAAATTTTAAAACATGATTAACTCGTTGATCAACTCTAACTTGTATTTCCATTTAAATTAATAAATAATATTATCAATTTAAATAATCTCATTTACATCAATTGTCAAAGATAAATAATAATAAAATTTCAAAATGAACCCATTTAATTGTTTCTTAAAAACAATTAAAATGAAGCACGTGCTTCGCACACGGGCAGATTTTTGGTACAAAAATGGCGATTGATGGTTAAAACAATCAATATATATGTGGTCGGTAAATTTTATTTTTATAAACTTCATTTAAAATAATATATTTAAATATCTATATTCAGTTATAAAATAAATTTTATAACTTCATTCTCTGATGGTAAAAATCAATTTTTATAAACAACAAATAATTTAGGACATTTACTGCCACTTTCTCAACTAATATTTCTCATTGGTTAATATCAAGGTTTCAAAAATCAATAATCAATCCATCACCCAATCAGGTTTGTTAAACAGTACATGTGATATAAAATGAAGAATAAACAATAAATTTGAGGAATCTGGTTGGATTCCTCCAATCTGTTCTTCCTTGCATTCAATACGACAATTTATAATAAATATGAATAATTAATTCAACTGGTAATGATCAATTAACAACCATTCAAGCATCTAATTTAATTTTAATATGTTTATATTATTATAAACGTAGACAACAAGCTAAGTTACCTTCATTGGAAATAATCATTACAAATAACGATTTTATTTCATTTAAATTATACAGTCGTTTAATTTAAACTATATATATATATACACACTCAGGAAAACAACCAACAATCATCAACCAGTCAATAAATAGCAAATATAGCACATAAACAATAAACCCGACTTATATGAAATATAAGTGGGAGAACTGGGTGAGTTTAACTCATCCTGGTTCCGCTGTCGCTAAGCGGTTCGGTTTCTGATTAAATTAAACTAGCGTTTAATTTAAAAATAATTTCCAATAGTCTCCGGCTTTGTCCAAAATATTTCCTAAAATGAATTGCTTTTCATTACGGTCTCAACACGATTGGTTTCACCCAATTTTATGTAGAATAAAATCGGATCCTTTCTTCCCGTATACATCTCCTTGCCATTTTGTTCTGAGCCCATACGCGTGTCCCCTGAAATTGTTCCCATCATATGGTTAATTTACTAATGTTACCTTAACTATAAAACTAATAACGTTTAATTAATTCATTAATTTAACTAAGTAAATTTGTAATTACTTTCGTATCCATCGCGATTGCTGCTCCACCGATGAACGATCACGACATCAAACCGCTGAACTCATATCAGGCTGGGTGTATTTTATCTGGATTGGAATGAAACATTCCGACTGTCTTTCTCCTAGGCTTCGAAACTTCCCACTCTCGCAACCATCCCCAAACATCAGTGTAACAACCCGGAAAATCAGAACCAATTTAAAATTTTTATTTTGGCAATTTTAATGAATTTTGAATATTTAGAATGTATTATTTTAAATAATAACGACTAGAAATTTATTTTGAATAGAATTAGAACTAATATATTTATTTGAATCGAAGTTAAAATATAAATATTTATTTTAATTATAAAAGGAATTGGAAATGGCGCGGTAGTTTGAAAATTCGATTTCAAATTTCAAAATAAATCGGATTTTAGTGAAACCAGAAATATTTGAATCTATTTGAAAATATCTTCCCAATGAATTCGAAAAATTGAAATTTCATAGTGGGAATAAAAAGTTATTCCCAGTTGAAAATTCAGAATAATCGCTATGGAAATATAGCCCTTAAAAATAGCGATTTTGCAAACGACCTCTGTTCTCGACGAGACCACTTTTGTTGGATTCGGAATGTCAAATTATTGTTAGAGTCCAAATTTCATAATTTTTGGAATTAATATGTGAGCGTGGCAGAAGAAAACGTGTTTTGTCAATTTTAGTCAATTTGGATCGACCAGAAAATGGCCATTTTTCAAACGGTCTTCAAATTTGACAAAATTAGTTTTGTTAGGACCGTATCATCAAAACATAGCTAGAAATAATTTTTCTAGAATTTTTAGAGTCTGTATGTGGCCCCGGAAAATAAAAATGTACGTTCAAATTGAATATTGAATGTTTTATATTTTAATGTTAATGAAAACTGGTCGAAATAGTCGAATTGGCTTGCAGGACATATCCCATTATGTTCAGAATGGGGGTAATTAGCTAATGGCGACAGTCGTTGGGTTTGATTTGGAGTTCAGATGAGAAATTTCACAATAAATAATTGAGTTGAATTAAATATTAATATTTAATCCCTATATAAACCCTTAAAAATTGTCTAACCCAAAATTCCTAAAATTAGACAATGCAGTCGCCAGTTAAATTGATGGCCGAGATTATTCATTTCTTTTCTCCCTTTTTTTTATTAATTCAACAAACAATTCGAGAACTATATGAAAGGAAGATTGCAGTGCTTTTTGTGTTCTACAGATCTACACCAAATTGATGAGGTATCATTGAGTGAATCGTCTGAAATTGTAGTCTAAAACCACCGACTTTAGAGTCATTTCTAGGGCTCAGTGAAAGTTCGAGTTGGGCGCTCCTCAGGCTGATGATGGAGGAGGTGATGGGATCTCGTGTGGTGGAGGTAGATCGACGGTTAGTGGCTCAGTTAGCGTGCGGTTATCAGACCTAGGATTGGAGCTTTCGCGGTGGATGATGGGTTCTGAAGGAACGTGTTGCGATGAAGAAGATAACGGCTAATCAGATGGTCAAGTGAAGTAATTAAAACATTAATTATTTATTTATTTATATACGTTAATTATTCAATGTTAAAATCGCCATAACTTTTGCAAATCTTAACAGAATTTGATAAGGTTGAGTCCGTTGAACCATAAAAATCGAGATCTAGGCGATGGAACAAACTTGGACCGAAAAGGAATCAATCAGAATTTTTGATAAAATTAAACGACGGTTTAATTTTATTAAAACCATCGTTATTTAACGACTCCTGATCCAATCAATGTGAGAATTTCTCACTATTATTTTTGTACAGTTATTTAAATTATTTTGTAATTGCACATATGAACTGCTCCCCGTCGTCCACAGACCATGGACGACTTGTTTGATTGTATTGTGATGTAGAAATTGATTGTGATTGTCATGTATTGATATTGTTGTATATAAAAAAATTATAAATATATATATATACGATGTGAATGAATTATATGTATACGATGTAAATGGATTATATATATACAATGTGAATGAATTATATATATACGATGTGAATGAATTATATATATACGATGTGAATGAATTATATATATACGATGTGAATGAATTATATATATACGATGTCAATGGATTATATATATACGATGTCAATGAATTATATATGGTACGATGTGAATGAATTATATATATATGATGTGAAAATAATATATATATATATACATATGCGATGTGTAAAATATATATATATATATATATGCAGTGTGCAAAATATTTGTTCATTAAAAAAATAATTTTTAACATATACATGCGTTGTATGAATTATATATATGATACATATAAAATGGTCATGAAAAGAAAAAAATATTAGTTCGTTAATAATATTATTTTGTAGCGTATATTTATGGGATATATGAAATGGTCATGAAATGAAATAAATATTGGATCATTAAAAATATAATTTTTAACATATATATACACTGTACGAAATTATCATGTATATGGAATATTCAATTTTGATATAAAATTGAAAATGAAGTTGAAATCATTTTAAAACGATTTATAAAATACGTTTTAAATGGAAATCAACGAAATATATATAATATATATATTATATATATTTAATGGCCTGAATAGAACGCGCCGCGCAGCGACCGTTCGCGAATTTTGACCAGTGACTTCGAATTGACATTACGGGAGATCTGACCGTCGGATTCTCCTAAAACTAGAACCATTGGGTTCGTACCGAAAAGAGCTTTCCAAAGAATATAAGAGATTTGAAATCTAACGAATGGATTTGGAAGTATGTCCAAATCAAATTTGGAAAAGGTCGCTATAAGTGCAGTTTGATGACCGTTTTTGGAAATCGACTGTACGGGCCTTGATTAAGTTATTAAAAATATCAATAGTTTGTGTAAAATCATAATAAATGATTTGGAAAGAATTGGGATGGAAAATTACATATTTGAAAAGATAAAAATATATTTTTATCGAAATGAACTAGTTATGAACTAGAATTATAAATCCAATATTTTTAAATAAATAAACTGGATTTGAAATGGTTTTAAAAATAAACAGAATTTCCAATATATGAATTGGAATGGATTTGAATCGAAATTATCTTTGGAATATTTCGATATTGGATTCCATGAATATACGGATATTGTGGAGGAATTTGGAATATATATATATATTATTATTCCCAATACGATTTTTGTTGATTTCAGAATTTGATATTGAATATGAGCCGATATAATTTCTATTCAGAGCCTTATATTTAATATTAAATTGGAGTTTGGGTTTGTCGTGAACTGTGTATAAATGACATTTGATCTTTAACCCAGTTAATGATAGGATTAATTTCAAGAAAGTTGAACAATCAATAAATAATGAATTTCAGAGGTCGAAACTAATGAGAGTTAGAATAAATCTTTAACTAGATTTGAAAGAATGAATGATGATTAAATTTACTAAAAACATGAGATGTGATATAAACAAAATATGCTTGGTGGTTGATATTGATTGTGACTGATTGATTGTTTGGATTGTGCTCGACCAGTTTATGAGAAAATATGCTTTTACATTTAGCATTGGGTTGGGTAGAAATATTTGTATGCTAACATCTTGTTTGACGGCCCGCCCCGCACCAGCCGGCATTTCCTCCGAAAGTGCATTGTACACATGCCCAACTAGCACAGAACGGTCGCCAAAGGAAGGAAAGAAGAGAATGAACTAATCGAAAACCTGTAGAATGTCTCACAGTGCATGGAACAAAATATAATAATAATATACTTGACATAAAACAGGCGATACAGTGCATAAGCTGATAACTAAAACCAACATCATCATCAGAGTAGCGGAAAACCAAATACAACTTATTACAACTTTCCAAATTACTGTCTCTAAACAAAAGAAAGAAAGGTACACCACTAATGCCCAAAGTAGTGACCGCAGCAACACAGGGAGAATATCTATATATGTATCATACGTGGAAGCCTCCTGCTCGTCTCCGGTACAACTACTCGTGCATACCACCTAACCTGTCTCTAGTCTGCTTGTGAGAGCACCCAGAGTAATAAGAAGAGACATAAAACTCTGGGTCAGACAAAAAGTCTGGTATGAGCGATAAGCAGCTAAACAGAACAATAACAGGTATACTAAACCATATCTGAACCTGGACCTACAACCAAAGAGTTAGCACTACATACCGTACAATACTCTAAGGTGCCAATAATATATGGTGTAAATAATACGGGGTGGGGGTGTGCATGTCATAATGATGGCAAACAAATAAAACATAGCAACCATCCTCACATCTCTCACTCAGTGCGTAAAGCATACGATGTCCACCACTGTCAATCACTAGACCCATTGAAGTAGTGACGGAGTTCGACTCGTACAACTACTGTTACTACCAAGCTTACCCCATGGAGTCATGACCAAATCTTTACAAATGACCCCACCACATTGGTCTATAGCTCTTTAGTCGTACCTAGGCCACTGTGGCCCTGAATCCGTTCACGTACTCCCTACACATAGTGATTCAAAGTTACAGACATCGACAACCCCTTTGCACACATCCTGCAGCAAAGCCCAACTCATGAAGTCAACTCATTGGTTCCCGACTGGATCCTGAGTACAAACTTCCCATTTGGACTACCTTTGCATCTCGGGTTTTGGTCATCCCCTTCTTCTCCGGATCGGTCTTCATTCAGTTCACTTTGCTTCAGGTCTTGGCCATCAACATCGGATCGGGTCGGGTCCTCCATCCAAGTTGGTTCGATTCGCGATAGCCACCATGCTTCAGCTCAGTTCGTCTATGTCAACTAGTTCGGTTCGGATCGCAATCACCCATTGGGTTCGGGTCGTGCATGCTCCTCAACATCCGATCGTGGCGCTACATCAGTTCGGGTCGGGCTCTCCCTCCGGACCGTGATAGCTCAGATCGTGGTCTCCGCCTGGCATCGGATCGTGGTGCAAGCAGCTCGAGTTCCCCCTTTGTAGGTTCGGGTCGGTTCGTGGATGGTTCTAGCTCTGGGTCGGGTCGCGAGCTCTTACCTCATGGCGGATCGTGACACATAAGGGGGCGATCCGGTCCGGTTCAGCTAATTTCCTGCACTTCTTTCCAATGACTGTTTTACGCCATTCGACGGCGTTTTTGACCAATCTAATACTTCTAGGCAATCACAAAGCATACCATACAGTCATAACAACATGTATAATCATTCACAAACACCAAAATAACAATCATAATATATAAAACGAATCAAACATAGCCAAAACCCCATATTTTCCCTTAAGCATGTTTAACCACAACTAACAGTAGGATTAATAAAACTTAACCGAACTTATGAATATTTTTCCAGAATTTTATCATGTCTAATTTCGTTAATCTTCACTAATTACCCTTAATTAACCGTAATTAGTGCAAAACTATGCAAATCACTCACCTTGGCCACAAATAAAATAACAAATCTGAAATAATTCTCTGTTTAGCGTTGTTCCCAATGCAACACAGCAGCTCTAACCTTGCTTTGGTGCTATTCCTCCTTAATTTGATGTAGTTTAAGCCAAAACTTGATTAAGAAGTGTTTTTAGATGTTGGAGGCCATTGTTAGGTTGAAGAGATGGTTTGTGGCAGCTGGAAAATGAGTGAAAAACCGAAATCCTAACCCTAGCAGCCCTTAAATACCTCTAATCCCGAAATCCCCATTGGGCCTAGCTGTTAATCACCCGGTTAAGCCCAATTAAGCTGTTTTTCACCATCTGAAACTTGTTTTAGCCATATCTCCCAAACGGTGAGTCTGTTTGGCTAATATGACCACTCTATGGAATTGTAAACCATCATCCGGAGCCAATGGAAGTGGTTTCAGGTCAAATTTTCTTTCTAGTTCAAAAATTATGGTCAAAACAAGATCAGCTAGGGGGAAAACGGTCATTTAAAAATCGGGAAAAATCATGAACGTGGGAAACGACCCTAATAGTTGTCTCCCAAAGTTACATGACCAAACGACTTCGTATGTGAAAGAAAGAAATATTCTACGATCCTATGATGCGTAGAATGCGGGTCGTTACACTCCTCCCCCCTCCCTAAGAAATTTCGTCCCCGAAATTCCTTAACCCAAAACACACAAAGGATCCCGCATGCCTACCAGCCACATACAACAATCAAACATGCAAAACAAACAAAACAAGCCTATCCTAGCATGCGGAAAGACTAAATCGAAGTTAAAATCTTACCAGACGAAGAGTTCTGGATACGTCATCCTAATGCTCTCCTCTGTCTCCCAAGTACAGTCGTTCTCATTCTTGCCCCACTGAAGCTTGACTAATTTCACCGCCTTCCTTCGAAGCTGCTTCGTATCGTTCCCAACAATACGCATAGGCTTGCGGTTCCCAACCGCCTCGGGTTCAACTTCAACATCATCCAATTGCAGGCGAGATAGTCACATCTGGGTCATGTACGAACTTCCTTAACTGGGAAACATGAAATACGTTATGAACTCCTGCCATCTTTTCTGGTAATTCAACTTTATATGCCAAATTCCCAATTTGCTCAGAACTGGGAATGGACCAACAAATCTTGGTGCTAACTTGCCTTTCCTGCCAAATCATATCACGCTCTTCAACGGAGAAATCTTGAAAAACACCAAGTTGCCAATGGAGAACTTTAATTCTCTTCTCCTCTTATCAGCATAACTCTTCTGCCTATCTTGGGCAGCCTTCATTCGCTGTTGAATGATCTTGATCTTATCTGAAGTTTTTTTTATCACATTTGGTCCAAGTACAAACTTCTCACCAGTTTCCAACAAACATGACGGTGAGTTGGACGGTCTTCCGTACAAAGCTTCGAATGGAGCCATACCAATACTGGATTGGTAACTATTATTATATGCAAACTCTACTAGATGCAAATGGTCATCCCATGATCCACCAAAATCGAATATGCAAGATCTCAAGAGATCTTCTAACACTCGATTCACCCTCTCTGTCTGTCCGTCGGTTTGAGGATAATACGCGGTACTGAGATGTAATTCTGATCCTAACGCCTCTTGTAAGCTCTTCCAAAATCCACTTGTGAATAACGGATCTCGGTCACTCACAATGCCTTTGGGTATTCCATGAAATCTCACTACCCACTTTACATATAGTTCAACTAACTTAGCTGCCGTTCTATTCGACTTGACGGGTATAAACCTTGCACTCTTAGTCAATCGGTCCACAATTACCCAAATGCTATCATGGCCTGACCTAGTCCTTGGTAACCCATCAATAAAATCCATTGAGACTTGTTCCCATTTCCATTCTGGAATTTCTAATGGTTGCACCAAACCACTAGGCTTTTTTTGCTCAGCTTTAACCAGCTGGCAATTCATGCATTTGGATATAAACTTCCCAATGTCTCTTTTCATCCCTTCCCAGTAGTAGGTCTGCTTCATGTCTCGATACATCTTGTTACCACCGGGGTGTATAGTCAGTTTTGAGTGATGACATTCTCTAAGCACTTCATCTCTCAATCCATTGACATTGGGTACAACTAGTCTTCCATTCTTCCTAAGCCATCCATCTCGATCAAGCCCATACTTGTTCATCTCTCTGTCGATTCCCATCTCTAACTTTGAGATGATTTCCAATAGGTTTGGATCGTCCCTCTGACTGGAATCAATCCGCTCAATCAAAGTGGGTCTGATCGTCAAACTTGCTAGCATTTCTTGATCCAATTCGCAATGTGGTCTGAAATCATACCCAGCGATGTACTCCAGTTGCTTCCATTCTAGAAACATAGCCCCTAAACTGGCATGTCTTCTACTCAATGCATCAGCCACCACATTGCCCTTTCCTGGTGTATATGCGATGTTGAAATCATAGGAAGCTAAGAATTCTAACCATCTTTGCTGTCGGAGATTTAGATCCTTCTGAGAGAAGAGATACTTTAACGATTTATGATCGGTAAACAACTCGAATCTTTCTCCCAAGAGATAATGTCTCCACATCTTCAATGCAAATACGATCGCTGCTAATTCCAAGTCATGGGTAGGGTATCTTTTCTCGTGCGGTTTCAGTTGCCAACTTGCATAAGCTACAACCCTACCTCCCTGCATCAACACAGCACCTAGTCTGGTACCACATGCATCCGTATATACCGTCATCTCTTCATTCCCCTTAGGAATGACTAACACTGGTGCACATGTCAACTTTTCCTTTAGACTCTTGAATGCATTCTCGCAGTTTTCATCCTAGACGAAAGCTTGGTTCTTCTTGGTCAACTGAGTCAACGGTGCTGCTATCTTGGAGAAGTCTTGGATAAACTTACGATAATATCCAGCTAATCCCAAGAAATTTCTTATATCCGTTGCGTTCTTGGGCGTAGACCAATCTTGTACCGTAGCCACCTTCGCAGGGTCCACGGCAATACCATTCTTTGAAACAACATGGCCCAAGAATCTCACTTCCCTCCTCCAGAAGGGACACTTAGAAAACTTTTCTTTCAATTGGTGTTTCCTTAACACCTCTATCACTATTCTTAAATGTTCCTTGTGTTCTTCCTCTGTCCTCGAGCAAACCAAAATATCGTCCACGAACACAAGAACAAACTTATTCAACTGGTCTCTGAATACCCTATTCATAAGATCCACAAAATATGCTGGTGCATTGGTCAGCCCGAATGGCATGACCAACCACTCATAAAATCCAAACGGCATTCGAAAGGCCATTTTAGCTATACTCTCAGCTTCCACTCTAAGCTGATGAAAACCTGTTGCGAGATCCAACTGGGAGAATACTCTCGCGCCACTCAACTGATCAAACAAATCATCTATCCGCAGTAGAGGATACTTGTTCTTCCTCGTCACCTTATTCAACTCGCGGTAGTCTACACACAAACGAAGGGAACCATCCGCCTTGGTAGCAAACACAACTGGTGCTCCCCATTCAGAAACACTCTTCTGATAAATCCCTTCTTCAAAAGATCGCTGACTTGCACCCCGAGCTCTCGCTGCTCCCTTGGTGCCATACGACGAAGTGGCATCACTATAGGTCTGGCATCTTTCACTAAATCAATACGGAACTCAATCTCTCGATGTGGTGGAAGCCCGGTCACTTCTTCGAAGACGTCCGGATACTGTCCAACCACGGGAAAACCTGACAACTCACCTTGCGGGATGTCGAGGGAATTTAGAAAACTAGCCATAACCCCATCACTAGGTAGACCACCAAACAATACGCTCTGCCCATCATCCGCTCTAGCTGTCACCAAAAAGCCCTCATAGTCTACCACCACCGCGTATCTTTGGAGCCAATCGACTTCCAAAATAATGCCAAACCCAGTAAAGCCCAAAACAAAGCAATCACAAACAAACATACATCCATGACTCGATAAGACCACATTACGAAAAATCATGCTAAGGTTAGTCGAACCACCAATCGGGTTCGTCACTACTAAAGGTCTATCGACAATCTCGGGCTCCAATCCCAACCTATCTACCAGGTCACTAGATATGAAAGAACTGGAAGCTTCGGTATCAAACAAAACTCTAACAAGAACATCGTAAACAGAAAGCATACCTTGAATAACGACATTCTTTCCCTTCTCCGCCGCAGTTAGGGCATTCGACGAAGAAGGAATAGCATTAAGGGCATATGCTTTCACCATCTGCTTTTCTTTAGGGGGTTGCAGACACTTGTCCTTGTGATGTCCCACTTGGCCATAGTTGAAGCACTTCCTATCCGCTAGCTTGGCTCGACAATTACTGGCATAATGGCCCTTCTTACCACAGCTGAAGCACTCAACATCCTTCTTATTCTTTTTCTTCTAGCCATCCTTAGTCTGATTCTGCTTTCTCTTATTCTGAGAACCATTCTTTCCTCCACCGTTTGCTTGCAGCTTTGGCTCCTCTACAGATGCAACCTCAGTCTTCAGCTTAGGGTAAAGACTCTCTGACCTCAATGCTTTCCCCACAATCGATTCAAATGTCTCATCGATGTGGTTAATAAGCTTTTCCCCCAAGTACTGATCCAAACCTGTTATAAACTTCTCATTTTTCTTCTCGGGAGTGTCAATGAGGGATAATCCATACTTCGATAAAGTATCGAATTCTGCAATGTACTCCGAGACTGCCCTACCATTCTACTTGAGCTCCAGGAATTTCCTAAACAATTCTGACTTCTGGGCAGCTGGGATAAATTTCTCACCGAATCGGGCCTTAAACTGATCCCAAGTAATCTGATCCTCGGGAGTAGCTGCCTTTATAGCATTCCACCAATTCATTGTCCGTCCTTGCAGCCGACGGGATGCTAGCCTTCTCTTCATTGCATCCTCGATACCCAAGTCTACGAAGTTACAATCACAGCTATCCAGCCAATCCTGAACATCCGTAGCCGACTCCGTTCCATGGAACGGCTTCCCACCAAGACTAGTATAATCCTTGTTCAGCTTGGCGAAATCGGCCTTAGGTGCCTGCACTATTGGACCACCTCCATTACCAGCATTGGGAGCTGCCCTCTGAACATCTCTAAGCATCTCTCTCATGAGTTCAGTAAACATCGTCCTCATCTCAACAGCATTCCCATTATTGGCTCCTCTACCGGTACCCCTTGTGTATCGGCTCATCGTTTAATCTGCACAGAGAAAACGATTAACCATCTCTATAGTGGTGCCAGTGCAATGCAACTTCATCCTTAGCTATACTAATAATATATATATATAGATTTTGAAAACCAAAATAATCAAAAATGCACGCTCTCATATACGTATACTATCTCTCCCTGATAACTTCCCTAGGTTAACTATGCAACCTAGAGCTCTGATACCAAGTGTGACGGCCCGCCCCGCACCAGCCGACATTTCCTCCGAAAGTGCGCTGTACAAATGCCCAACTAGCACAGAACGGTCGCCAAAGGAAGGAAAGAAGAGAATGAACTAATCGAAAACCTGTAGAATGTCTCACAGCGCATGGAACAAAATATAATAATAATATACTTGACATAAAACAGGCGAGACAGTGCATAAGCTGATAACTAAAACCAACATCATCATCAGAGTAGCGGAAATCCAAATACAGCTTATTACAACTTTCCAAATTACTGTCTCTAAACAAAAGAAAGAAAGGTACACCACTAATGCCCAAAGTAGTGACCGCAACAACACAGGGAGAATATCTATATATGTATCATACATGGAAGCCTCCTGCTCGTCTCCGGTACAACTACTCGTGCATACCACCTAACCTGTCTCTAGTATGCTCGTGAGAGCACCCAGAGTAATAAGAAGAGACATAAAACTATGGGTCAGACAAAAAGTCTGGTATGAGCGATAAGCAGCTAACAGAACAATAACAGGTATACTAAACCATACCTGAACCTGGACCTGCAACCAAAGAGTTAGCACTACATACCGTACAATACTCTAAGGTGCCAATAATATATGGTGTAATGAATATGTGGTGGGGGGTGAATGTCATAATGATGGCAAACAAATCAAACATAGCAACCGTCCTCACATCTATCACTCAGTGCGTAAAGCATACGATGTCCACCACTGTCAATCACTAGACCCATCGAAGTAGAGACGGAGTTCGACTCGTACAACTACTGCTACTACCAAGCTTACCCCATGGAGTCATGACCAAATCTTTACAAATGACCCAACCTCATTGGTCTATAGCTCTTTAGTCGTACCTAGGCCACTATGGCCCTGAATCCGTTCACGTACTCCCTACACATAGTGATTCAAAGTTACAGACATCGACAACCCCTTTGCACACGTCCCGCAGCAAAGCCCAACTCATGAAGTCAACTCATTGGTCCCCAACTGGATCCTGAGTACAAACTTCCCATTTGGACTACCTTTGCATCTCGGGTTTTGGTCGTTACCTTCTTCTCCGGATCGGTCTTCATTCAGTTCACTTTTCTTCAGGTCTTGGCCATCAACATCGGATCGGGTCGGGTCCTCCATCCAAGTTGGCTCGATTCGCGATAGCCACCATGCTTCAGCCCAGTTTGTCTATGTCAACTAGTTCGGTTCGGATCGCAATCACCCACTGGGTTCGGGTCGTGCATGCTCCTCAACATCTGATTGTGGCACTACATCAGTTCGGGTCGGGCTCTCCCTCCGGATCGTGATAGTTCAGATCGTGCTCTCCGCCTGGCATCGGATCGTGGTGCAAGCAGCTCGAGTTCCCCCTTTATAGGTTCAGGTCGGTTCGTGGATGGTTCTTGCTCCGGGTCGGGTCGCGAGCTCTTACCTCATGGCGGATCGTGACACATATAGGGGCGATCCGGTCTGGTTCAGCTAATTTCCTACACTTCTTTCCAACGACTGTTTTACGCCATTCGACGGCGTTTTCGACCAATCTAACACTTCTAGGCAATCACAAAGCATACCATACAGTCATAGCAACATGTATAATCATTCACAAACACCAAAATAACAATTATAACATATAAAACGAATCAAACATAGCCAAAACCCCATATTTTCCCTTAAGCATGTTTAACCAAAACTAACAGTAGGATTAACAAAACTTAATCAAACTAATCAAATTTTCTAACAGAGGCTTAAAATAATATTTCAGAATTTATGAATATTTTTCCAGAATTTTATCATGTCTAATTTCGTTAATCTTCACTAACTACTCTTAATTATCCGTAATTAGTGCAAAACTATGCAAATCACTCACCTTGGCCACAAATAAAATAACAAATCTGAAATAATTCTCTGTTTAGCGCTGTTCCCAATGCAACATGGCAGCTCTAACCTTGCTTTGGTGTTATTCCTCCTTAATTTGATGTAGTTTAAGCCAAAACTTGATTAAGAAGTGATTAGAGGTGTTTTTAGATGTTGGAGGCCATTGTTAGGTTGAAGAGATTGTTTGTGGTGGCTGGAAAATGAGTGAAAAACCGAAATCCTAACCCTAGCAGCCCTTAAATACCTCTAATCCCGAAATCTCCCATTGGGCCTAGCTGTTAATCACCCGGTTTAGCCCAATTAAGCTGTTTTTCACCATCTGAAACTTGTTTTAGCCATATCTCCCAAACGGTGAGTCTGTTTGGCTAATGTGACCACTCTACGGAATTGTAAACCATCATCCGGAGCCAATGGAAGTGGTTTCAGGTCAAAATTCCTTTCCAGTCAAAAGTTAGGGTCAAAAAAAGATCAGCTAGGGGTAAAACGGTCATTTAAAAATCGGGAAAAATATGGGAATCTTATGTTGCAGATAATATGGGAATTTTATTTGTCTTATTATAGTGAACAAATTAATTGTTGATGACAATCTTATGTTGTAGATAATATGGGAATAAATATGCTTTTCGGAAAGAGGCCTGCTGCTGTCATCATATTTTCAGTTGAAGTAGTATCATATTTTTTGATAACTTATGCAATAGATTTTTCTATTAGTAAATCAGTAGTTCTAATATTTTGTCATGTACACGATGTTTGTGAATATTTATGGTTGGATATTTGATAACATTTTGTGATACAGTAAACATATTGTTGTGATGTATAGATGTTATCGAAATGTAAGGTATACCATGAAAAAATAGTTATAATATTTGTATAAAATAGGTATAATATTTGTATATATATGCACAACGTTGTCAATAGTTGTAATGCATGAAAGCACAACACTTATCATTAGTTGTAATGTATGAAAGCACAACGTTTATTGTTTGACTTAACTGTATTTTTATTTATGTTAAAGCAATGTCGTAGATAATCTATTTACAAGGGTTTGCAATCAAGATGGTTACACAAATTATAACGGTTAAATACAGTTGTAAAACTTTGGTTTGCAATGTTCGAAAACTGATGTACATGAGGTTTGATTAACGTTTAAATAATGTTGTCTAATTTGTATTAACAACGTTGATTAAATATGATTAAAGATTAAAATATTGCGTTTGAAAATAGTTTAAAAAACTAATACACAACTTCTACTAAATGACGTGAATGATTATTCTACAATACGTATATAACGTTGTTGAAATTATATTACAATGTTTGAAAATCATTGAGAAAAAAATACATAACATAGAAGTATCATCGTAAAAAAACATGTCCTTACATTTGAAATATGTTATAATTGACTATTTGACAACATTTTAACAACGCGGTATATAATTCTTTAATTTTTTTCTTGTGTTTTCACTATATTTATATTTTGTTATAACTAACTCTTCTACAACGTTTTGTACAACATTTGGGTAAATGTTGTAAAAAAGACCCTACTTTTCATAACTGTGGATATAGCAACATTATGATAAATGTTGTTGAAATACATTGACAACATTTATTCATTGTTGTAAAATGTAATATTTGTTGTAGTGTTTGAAATAAATAAATATTCTACGATCCTATGATGCGTAGAATGCGGGTCGTTACATCTTGTGAAACACTTCACGATTTGACTATGAGATGTGGCGATGATATTGAGTTCATTTCAAATTTAATGAATGATTTTGAAATGATAGTTTTCTTAAGTGAAAAGAAATGTATTCCCGATTTTGGACAGAGTATGTTTTATAAAAATAATTTATAAAACAGGAAGGATTTTGAGGGCTAAAACCCGATGATTTCGAAATGGTTTGAAAATGTATTATGGTTTTACATTGTAGTTCATCACATATTCGATTAGTTGTTATTAATGATGTATCTGTTCGGTGGCGGAGAATTTATTCTCTTGCTTAACACCCTTCTTTGAGACTTACAAGCTCAAAGGTTATGTGATTAATGGAGACTGATCATATGTGTGAATTACTTATGTGAAGTACTATAGTTTGAAAGTACTTGTGATTATTATGTTGTGAAATGATTTTCCCCACTTCAGGATATAAAATGATTTAGCAAGTATGTGGCTAAATATTTGGGTAGCCCGAGAGCGACTAATAGTATGGGGCTGGATCCAGTGCCTTAGGGTGAGTGGTTAGCAGTGTCGCCTGCTCCATGCATGGGAGGTGCACATATATATATATCGGTTCGGTTGGGCGCGTACTGCCCGGTCTGAGGGTCGTGCTCGGTATTTGGTTTGCATACTTGTTTGTATGCATTGTTATGTTTTGGAATTCATATTTCCAAAGATTTTGGTTTGAGATCCCAAAGTGAAATCTACTTTGATATAAATCTAGATATGTATTTCAAATGATTTGAAATAGGAAATCGGGAAATAAAGTCCAAAGGAATAATTTTTGTACATTGAATTGGATTTGGAAAACCTAAGTGTGGGGATTAATCTAAATGGGTAGATTGGGATATTTCATGTTGATTGATGCATGATAGATCCATATCTCTATTATCGATTGTTGTTTATACATTGACATTCATGGGGGTAAACCCGTTCTACGTTAGCAGCGTGGTCCTGTGATTTGCCTTATCACTTATATAAGTTAATTCTAAATGTAGAGTTTCTCACACCAGTCCTATGACTGACCTGTAGTTTGTTTTTCCCTTGCAAACTCGGGTGCCCCTATTTTCCACATGGGCAGTCGAGTAGTTTGTTTTGCAGATACTTATTTTGAGCAGGATTCTGGATTGAAGCTTAAAGCTGCGTCCAGAGCATTGATAGTCTTCCGCTGTGTTATTTATTTATTTCCGCTGCATTGTATTACATTTATGTAAATTTATCTTCCACTATATATTATATTTCAATATACTCTGATATTCTGTACTCCGATGTAACATTATTATGATGTTTATAAAAGTCTTCTTTTATTTGTTCTGATGTGTTGTGCACCCAGAGTTAGCATATGCGGGATTCGAACGGTCTTGGTCGATTTAGCGATAGATTAGGTCCAGGCAAAATCCGTATCATTACAATCAGATTGTCGCCGCATTAACAACAGATCACCAGAGACTCGTCGGCCCCACCGTACTGATCCTGCTTCTACACTGCACCTTTCCCCAGTCCTGCTCACGAACTCAACCTCCCATCTATCTGGTTTGCATGCACCACTTTCCCATGCAGCCTTACATGTATTCATGCTGCTGCTATTGTTTCCAAAACCGATTCACCACTCCATTCACGAAAATACCAAACTATGCTGGTACCTCCACATCAAGCTGCCCATGAATTTTCCATTTTCTTTCATCAATTCTGAGGTTCGTTCAACAACTCCTTCTTGAAAACATAAAGCCACCCACATTCATTTTTACAGTCTACCAACCCCAACCATTTCGTTCAGCATATACCCCATTGTTTCTCCACTGCCCCTATTTCTCTTATCTCCTGCTTCTTTATTTTTCACGTTACCCTTTTCCTGACTTTCCATGTATCCTCTCTCTCCAGTAAACAAACTTCAACCTCCAATCGAACTTACCGCGTCCAGCTGGCCTACCACTTCCGAGTACTCCACGTCACCCGCACCTGAGTTACACCATCCCTTCTACCACCTCGAGTAGTCTGCGCCACCAGTTTGATCCCCAGCTTCCTCTATTCCCACCACATCAAGCCTCCCAGTGACCAAATTCCCACCATGAAACTTGCCTCGTTTTTATCTTGCGTTCTCTTGCACTTTCTTTCTTTTTTTCTTTTTCTTTTTTTATAAAGAAAACCATTTCAGCTTATGGTGATAAATTCCAGGATGAAGAAATAAGTGAGCTGATTGACATGAAAATGTGTTTATTTTATGCTCTTATATCTTATCTTTTGTATATAAATAAATATTACTTGGGTATTGTTTTGTCACTTTTTACAGATATACCAATTAAGCCACTTACAGTCGGAAAAATGGAAAATAGAGGTCAATTTGCTATGGATATATATTTGAAAACTTGTAGATGAAGATCTCACATCAAATTTCTTTTTGGACAAGAAAATACTTGGAAGAAGGGATATGCATATCACAAATCAATGAAGAATTGTCAAGGAAGCAAGAGGAAAAGAGGAAAGGCCCAAATTTACTCGATTTCACTAAGGCTATTTGTAACTCTCATTGTAAACACTTTTGTGATTTCCCTAAGGCCCATTTATCGTTGTATTAGGGTTAGTGTTAGGGTTGGCTATCTATCCTATAAATACCCTTGTATTCTCATTGTAAAAATCATCCTAGAATTAATAAAGTTTTCTTCTATTTCTCTTTTCTGCATTTTTTTATTTTCTTAGCAATTAGTGGTCTACACAATTAGATTTGGTAGAACACTATTTGTATTTTGCACTTATTTTCATTAGCGATTGACCATCTGATTATATTCAACTGTAATCCTAATTTTATTTCCTGTTTGTTATTTTAATTTCTGCAATTTTAATTTCTGTTCGTTTTACTGCTTCTCTAGGTCACATTGGATTGAATACAAATTTGATTAGATTCAGATCTAATTCAATTCAATAATAGTTTAATTGCAGTTTCAATTTCGTTCGCTTTCAAAACCAACCTCGAAGATTTGTCTAACTCGCCTAAGATATTATATATATATATATAATTTAATTTAATTTACCTCCCTGTGATTCGACCAGCATATTACACGATCTGTGCGCTTGCATTATTATTTCATAAATCGCGCTTTTCTAATTCAATAGAAAGCGTCGATCAAGTTTCTGGCTTCATTAAATTATCTGATTCAAAAAAATCCCAGAGAAAAATGTGGGATAATAACCTGAGAAGTCGTTCCCTAGAAGAGTATGAGTATGAATTACAACTCATGAGACAAGATTTTCCGAAATTTCATGAGCCCAATGTCGACAATTTTCAAAATTTTCCAAATGACCAACATTTTCATAATCATGGATATGATCAAAATTGCAATTTCAATTCAAATTTCAATAATTTCGATTATGGGCCACATCCACATCAAAATATCTTTGAATCTCAATATGGCTTTGATCCACATCAATATGGGGTTGTAAACCAAAATTTTCAAAATTATAGCCCATATCTACACCTTGAAAATAACCAAAATTTCAATTTTCCCTCATATTCCAATAGTTTTGGTTACGAACATAATTTTTACAATCAAAATGATTTCCAATATCACTGTCATTTTTTTGAAAATTCAAACAACCACCACATTGGAAATAATATTAAATGTGAAATTGATGTGGACTTTAGTTTTGAGAATCAAAAAATCCAAAATAAGAGCTCTCAAATCAACGATTCTGAAGAATACCATCTTAACATTCTTAGAGAGAGGCTAGAAAATCAAGATAGACAGCTTGATGAAAAAGATAGACAGCTTGATGAACTTCTTTGTTTAATGACATCTTTTAAAGAACAACTCGAGCAACAAAATCAAATTCAAACATGCGATGAATCAGGAAATAATCCATTCTTTACTGATAGTGAAAATTTTCAAATAACAATCTTGGAAATTGAGAATAACCATCTAAATAAAGTTGTTCACAATTCAGTAAATGATTTGGACTTCAACTCTTTTCAGAAAAAAGAATTAAGCTCAGATTTTGATCTTTCTCTTTCAGGCTACGAGAAATTTGAAATTTTAGCAATTGAACATAATAAGATGTTGAAATTTTCAAAAACTCAAAATTTGAGAAAGATTTTAATGAACATGAATTTTTTGGGTTGTACGATGATGAGTTTCCAAATGAGGATGAAAGCTATAATTTGGTCAACCCTATCACCAATCTTAGGTCCGACAATCGATTTACAACAATGTCGGAAATCCCAACAATCCTTCGATTTCTACCCCAAAAGCTTGACACTTTTTGTTGGCACCCAAGGCCAATTATTCTGAATCTTTCAAATCTCCATCTTCTTATGTTGGCAATCCCAACATCTCTTCTTCTGATGTCGGCAACCTCAACAATATATCTTCCTCTAATGTAACGATTGGGAATTTCGCTCGATCCGAATCAGTTGCTAAACCGACCAAGACCGTTTGAAACCCCTGATTGTTTTGAGAACACGACAAACCAGAATGCAAACAGAAGAACATTTCATTGTATATTACAACAATTCATCAGAATACAAGAATATACAGAGCATAAACAAATAATATACATCACAAAATATCAGAGATTTAAATTACATTTAAATACATCGCAACGGAAAAATAATACAAAACACAACTGAAAGAGATATATGGATACAGAGCTTTACGGATATCATTCCAGCTGTAAACCAGGTTCCTGTGAATACAAATCTGCAAAACCAAAACTACTAGCTGCCCTTGTCAAAATAAGGGCACCCAGAGTTTAGGTTAAAACAATAAACTCCAGGAGTGACTGACCTGGAGTTTATTGTTTTAACCTAAACTCTGGGTGCCCTTATTTTGACATGGGCAGCTAGTAGTTTTGGTTTTGCAGATTTGTATTCACAGGAACCTGGTTTACAGCTAGAATGATATCCGGAAAGCTCTGTATCCGTATATCTCTTTCAGTTGTGTTTTGTATTATTTTTCCACTGCGATGTATTTAAATGTAATTTAAATCTCTGATATTTTGTGATGTATATTATTTGTTTATGCTCTGTATATTATTGTATTCTAATGAATTGTTGTAATATACAATGAAATGTTCTTCTGTTTGCGTTCTGGTTTGTCGTGTTCTCAAAACAATCAGGGGTTTCGAACGGTCTTGGTCGGTTTAAAGACTGATTCAGATCGAGCGAAATTCCCGATCGTTACATCTAATATTGGCAACCCCAACACCTCATCTTCTATACCTTTACCTCCTTCACTTCCCTTGTCGACGTCTTCTTCTTCGAATAACCAAAATTCCCAAACAGGATAAGTCGACATGATATAAACCGTTGTTGATGACACGATAGATTTACCAATTCAGAAAGTCTCCCAAACTTCACTAGACGTATCTACTATATATTTTGAAGAGCTTTTTGAAGATGAACTCAAACTTTTAAATGACAAGAATGAATATATGGAACGTCTTAGAGATAATATTAAGCTAATTTCGTCGATTGTTATTGACACGCCTCTTGTACATCAAATTTCAGATATGAAATCATCGTACATCGTTTTCGACAGAGGCAAGTGTGGAGGGAAAAAGAAATCTCATTTTTCACATAATATTCATCATCATCGTAGATTTCATTCTTCATATGATTTTCATTCACATATAGTGGGTAAACTTCATTTCATTCTATAGATAATTTTGCAACTTATTCACCTTTGGGTACGATCTTTCAAATTTAGGAAATGTTTACAGTGTGGACACTATTTAGTTCTAGTGTGGGGTGAGTCTGCATTACATCCTTTTATTTTTCTTTTATTTTTTTTCTTTGCTCTTTTCATATAGGACCATCATGCATTTTAGATCGTAGTAACATGCCAAATTTTTTTTCTTTTGAAACATGATTCATTTTTGATTGATACAACAAAATAAGTTCACAATTTATAGTCAGCTGATAGTATTTTTTTCTCTCAACTTAGATCGAATAAGAAATATAATGAAAAGTTTAATTTTGATGGATAATAGTGTAACCGGTACATCGGAAGATTCTTAGGTGATGGCCATGAAATCTATTCTATATTGTAGTCTTTGTTTAAATAAGTGGAGGACTTAAAATACTTGTATTGGTATTTCGAATCTTTAAAACTAAGTTGTGTTAAGTTGAATTCGTGTAACTATCTTTTGTGCTTATATTTTCAATAATAATAATAATAGTAATCCAAAGGTATCCAACATTGCTTGTATATCTAGCATTGGTGTGCAAACCCACCAAGCTCTATCCGACATGTTGTTGACAAAGTCAGCGTTGGAATATCTTGGTCTCATTTTATGAGATTGGACACCTAAGGATTACCGACATGTTGTTGACCAAGTCAGCGTTGGTCCGCACAATCCGCCAAGCTCTGTCCTAACTCTCCGTCAGTCCGCAAGGCAGTGTATGGGTGGTATACCTTGGTCTTTTTAGTTAGGTGTATGTAATTAATCGTAAATTTCAATTTTTATAGAGACGAAGAATAAGCGATGATGCCCAAACACTTCTTGACCTTATTGATTTGACTAGCCATACACAAGGAAATTAGAATACCGCTTTACAAGCTGTGCCAAGCAAAAAAAGAATCTATTTCATGGCTGCACTATGCTATCGACCGAACCAACTGGCAAACTAGAGTTTAACATTGAAAACTTGAATTATATTGAAAATTTGCGATAGGCTGAGGTATCCAAAGTACAATCAACTGATTAAAATTTGTTAACTTAATTTGTTGTACCACTTTCCTGAAATAAGTCATATTTTCATTTTTATTTTCTTTTGCATATGTCTATTTCATTCATGTAGCTGCATTAGAACCATAACATACTGCATTTGGATTTTGTGGGTGGTATCCGCTGAAAACCCTCACGAGACACCACTCGTCCTACTAGGGACACCTAGATGTTTAACGGCTTGTTGCATACGCTCAATGCAATCGTGTTTCCTACGAAAGTGTGACCTATCTAGTTTAGATTTTCATTTTTTTTCATTTTTACTCGAGGACGAGTAAAAGATAAGTGTGGGGGTATTTGATTAACATGAAAATGTGTTTATTTTATGCTCTTATATCTTATCTTTTGTATATAAATAAATATTACTTGGGTATTGTTTTGTCACTTTTTACAGATACACCAATTAAGCCACTTACAGTCAGAAAAATGGAAAATAGAGGTCAATTTGCTATGGATATATATTTGAAGACTTGCAAATAAAGATCCCACATCAAATTTCTTTTTGGACAAGAAAATACTTGGAAGAGGGGCTATGCACATCACAAATCAATGAAGAATTGTCAAGGAAGCAAGAGGAAAAGAGGAAAGGCCCAAATTTACTCGATTTCACTAAGGCCCATTTGTAAGTTTCATTGTAAACTCTTTTGTGATTTCCCTAAGGCCCATTTATCGTTGTATTAGGGTTAGTGTTAGGGTTAGCTATCTATCCTATAAATACCCTTGTATTCTCATTGTAAAAATCATCCTGGAATTAATAGAGTTTTCTTCTTTTTCTCTTTTCTGCATTTTTTTATTTACTTAGCAATTAGTGGTCTACACAATTAGATTTGGTAGAGCACTATTTGTATTTTGCACTTAGTTTCATTAGCGATTGACCGTCTGCTAAGATTCAGCAGTAATCCTAATTTTATTTCCTGTTTGTTATTTTAATTTCTGCAATTTTAATTTCTGTTCGTTTTACTGCTTCTCTAGGTCACATTGGATTGAATACAGATTTGATTAGATTCAAATCTAATTCAATTCAAGAATAGTTTGATTGCAGTTTCAATTTCGTTTGCTTTCAAAACCAACCTCGAAGATTTGTCTAACTCGCCCAAGAAATTATATAAATAATTTAATTTAATTTACCTTCCTGTGATTCGACCTGCATATTACATGATCTGTGTGCTTGTAGTATTATTTCATAAATCGCGCTTTTCTAATTCAATAGAAAGCGTCGATCATGAGCTCCCTGCGCTCTTTATAGGGGAGAATTCCTTGGCCATCGCAGTGCTGAAGTTTGGCAATCACGTAAGGTAGGCATAGGTCTGCTATATATTGTCATAGCTGTGGTGATCTTCCATTTCGTTACAATGCTTTCACATTAGCTGCTGTACTTAAATAAGCCAGAAGTGATGTCCTTCGTTTGTGAATAAGAAGGGAGGTAGTTGTACAAAATTGTCTATGACTCGCATGTGCTTGTTTATATATATAGGACTGCACGTCTCTTTATATATATATATATATATGTCATTTCCTAGGTCAATATGTACATAGTTTTAGTTTTCCAACTATATGAGTTGAGTTGGTAGATCTGCGTGGGTAGCAGGGGCATGTGCGGATTGTTTAATAGGATAAAAAGGTTTTAGTATATATTTAGGGTAGGTTGTTATCTTAATATTTCTAGGTCTGCATGAGTTGTTAATTCCTTGGGTGCCTAGCTAATCGATAGGAACTAGGAAGGGATAGGCAAGCGCTATTTCATTTCATGACTGACTTTAGTATGTGTTTTCATTTCACCAGGTCTGCGTGGTTATATTTATTAGGCTATGTTTTGTATATTTTAGAGTAGGTGTTAGATTAGCTGCACATAACCGGGGTAACAACTTGCGGCAGGAGAAAATAGGGTAGGTTTTAATTATATTCGGTTAATGTTATTTAACATATACCGTTAAATTCGCAACGATAAATACAATTTCCAAAAATAACGAAAATGGACGCCATGGTACAATTTGACGTTACGGTCCTTATGAAACTAATTTCATTGAAAACGGTCTTCATTTGCAAAAACGGCGCTATTTAGATCCCAATTTATCTATCAATTCACTTTTAAATTTCGTCTACAGAAAAAATAATCTCAATTGGCTCCAAAATGAAAATATAGCAATAACTAGCGATACGCATTCCAATAAATTTGTTTCGTCAAAAACGGAGGTTGTTTGAAAAACAAATATTCATATGGCATATATAATATCGATAAATATTAATTTAATTCCAAACCAATTAAATTAAATAATAATCAAATATATCCAGATAAAATATTATATCACTTCAAATTCAACCAATATGAATTCACATCTCAATGTTAGTATACTAGAGTTAAACAATTTCCAAATATATAGAAATTCCTTATTAAATAAATTAAATAAACAATATAATTTATAATGATTTTCATAGTGATATTTTAAATTTTGAATTGGACATAACTTACAATATATACGATAAAATTCCAAATTTTCTCTTTCATTAGAAAATTATAATCAACCAAATTCTAATGTTTCTTGTTTTATAGAATTCTGACTTAAAACGGATTTTGTATATTCAATTGAAGTTCAAAAATAATTTTACGAACTACCGCGCCGTTACGAGCTCGTTTATAATTTAAATATAAATTTAAACGTTTAATCGTCGTTTAATAAATGAAACTAATATTAAAATCCATTAATATTTCAAATATAATATTTAAAACCAATTTAAATATTCGAATTCAAATGAACGGAAAATCCGGGTCGTTACAAATCCAATATTTATATTAAATATTCCTGTTCTATATAGTTCTCTAGCATTTAGATTATCTAGTTGATTATTTGAAAATAATTCTAAATCATTATCTTTATTTATTATTTCTTCTAATTGAGATTGCGAGCTCACATATCTCATTAACATACTATTTATCATATGTTTAAAGACAAATTATTACTTTCGGAGGGACTACTCGTGATAGACCTGGATGTTCCAGTAAATGGTATTATACTCATTTTATCTTGTCTAATTTTTTTATGTTAAAAAATTTATACTTTCTTTCTATGTAATGTTTGGTTCAACTGGTTCCAAGTTTAAATTTGATATTTTTTCTGTTAGTTACTTAATATCATAATCTTTTTCTTGAGTTCCTTTATTTAAACTTGTTAATTGTTTATACATTAGATCTAATATGTCATGTACTTATGTTAGCATAACAATGATAATACTACACAATAGACATAATGCATTATCTCCTTACCTATAAAGTATCTTTATTATATCCTACTGATAAATTTTCACTTTGTTTGTGTACCACATTGACATAGGATATGGTTTTTGTATACCATTTATTGTCATAATCCATTTTAATTCAATCATATATATATAATTTCTTGTAACATTTGCTCAATATTTTGGATTTGTGTTTAAAATGTATTTTATTTATCTCTGATTGATTTCTAATTTGTAAAATTAAGTCTTTTGACAGTGTCTCAATTTCTTTAGGATTATTTTATTCTATTATTTGTTTTAAGGAAATCATGTCTTGTTTATTGGAAAAGATTTTAAGATTTATAGACTTAAACTTTTTAGTTAACTTTTTTATTGTGATATCAAATTCATTTTTTTGCACTGAAATTTTTATATAATCTTGGTATCTTGAATCTGTTGTAGCTTTTTATTTCTTGAAGTTAAGCTTTCAGAAATGAGATCAATTAATTTATAAAATTTATTGTTAAACCATTGGAAAGAGTCTCCTAATTCTATTATAAAATATGTAGCGCTATTTATATGTTTTGATTCTGAATGTACTATATGTAGAAAAGAATTATCTTTTAGATAACAACATGTTTCGTTTATCTAATGATATAATCCTTTTGATAGGATTATGAATTTCTAGATTTAAATATTTAATTTTTTATATGTTTGATTTAACATATTTTCAGGTTCATTCATGGATCATAGGTTCTAATACCAAAAGGAGAAGTTTAGTTGTTTGAACTACCTTGGTTTTAGTAATTTGAACTACATCAATGGCAACTTGCAGGCATTTATCCTAATGGTGCACTAAGTCTAATTTTAAACTTAGACTCCAGTCTCTCTGTCTTAATGAACTTTCACTAGTCAGGGTAAAGATCCATGTCAAAATCATATTCATTATTTCTTCGGTCTTGTTGTATTATAAGATTCATCCATTCTTTAAGAAATTATTCTAGGAACCTTGGTGTTATGGTTGTATTTTTAGGTTTTGTTATACTTATACTGTAATGGAAAACATTGATCTCGTTTATTATATTAAATAGATTTAAAGTTGAATCATGTATATTTATTAACTCAGTAGTATGCTTTTGTTTAAACATGTTTGTAACAATATATTGGTCCTTCTGGTTTAAATTTGTGTATTTTAGGACATAAATAATTTCAGTCATAAAATCTTATTCTAAATAGGAAGTAATTCATTAAAAGAAGGGAGCGACTATAGGGACACAAAATTGTACACAAAATCTGGACCATAAGATTTGTTCGTCTTTATGTGCGAGGTGGAATTCAGGAGAAGATCTAATGGTTTAGATTTTGTGTGTTTAATTTTGTGTCAATATTTTGTGTCTCTTTAGACTTTCCCTTAAAAGATTAATATTTTTGGGTAGGAATTTAATTTTAGAAAACAGACATGAATCAAGGAATACTAAGCAAAGCAAATATAATTACGATATTATTCCTTATCTTCTTCAACCTTTCAAGCAAATACCTATGTTTAGTTTTATCAAGCATAAAATAAATCTGTTTATTGTAAATGCTCACCTTGTCTTTATGGAAACTACTTACCCTAAACTCTAACAAACACCTAAGCGGGTACTTAGTTTATAAATGAGCTTACATCTTTTGAATTAAACAGCATAATAGATTAACTTTGAAGGTTATAAAATGAACATCACATCATTGCTTTTCATCCAACTTAAGAAGAAAATAAACAATAATCATACCTTCATCTCTTCACTTCTCTTCATTGATTCACGCCTTAGTTTTTTAATCCTTGTTTTATTTCCATAAAGTATGCCATTAAAAGAGAAATATCCTTGCAAAAGAACTTCTTGCTACAATAATTTGATTACAATGCTAACTTCTTGCTTCAATGCCATTCTTTGCCTTCTTACAAGCCTTTACAAAGGCACAAACACTCAAGACCAAGCATATAGCTGTACATAATAATTGACAACACATACTAGTTACAAAGATAGATACGTGGAGTAATATATTCTCCACTTACAATAATCCATATTATTTAATATAAAGTCAATTCTTTCTTACATACTTTTATTTTTGTCTCCACCACGTATGTACTTTTCTTTTTGTATTTTCTTCAGTGCGGTTGGTATTTGTCGCTTTCATCAAACCTTCTTTTTATTTTGCTTTATCATCTTGGAGATATCCTTCTTTGTCTTCTTGAGGCTTTGTCTGGAATCTCCTAAAATTATTAACTATATTTTATCTTGGATCAATTATGTCAAAATGCCTATATCTTGGTCCAAACTCTTCTAAGTTTCTGGATAAATAGATTTTGTAATAGGGGACTCAACATAGAGCATGAAACTTTTGTCATCCGATTTTTTCGACTATAAGTTACTTCCGATTACATATGCTCTAAATTTTTTCTTAATTTTCTTGCTCATGCATGTTTTGGTTAGTTTATCTATAAACTCTTTTTGGTCAGTCCATTCCGGAAAATTTATATCAAAATTATATGCTTTGAACTTTATGATATGTATGGCTGGATATATTATATCATTGCCAAAATGAGGGAGAAATGTAGCGATATGTAGAAGAAAATCTATGTCCATAACTTTTCTAAAATAAACTACAGTACAACTAAGAGGCTCTAGTAATTCAGTATGATTCTACCTTTTAATACATAAATTGTAACAACCCGGATTTTCATAACCAATTTAAAATTTTATTTTAGATATTTTAATGGATTTTGGATATTTAAAATGATTTTTTTAAATAATAACAATTAAAAATTTATTTAAATCGAAGTTAGAACGTATAAATTTATTTTAATTATAAACAGAGCCTGAAATGGCGCGGTTGAAAATTCAATTTCAAATTTCAAATGAATGTACAGAATTCAAAATAAATCGGATTTTAGTGAAACAAGAAATATTTGGATATGTTTAATTATATCTTTCTAACAAAAGTGAAAAATCAAGATTTCATAATACAAATTGAAAGTTATGACCAGTTTAAAATGTAAAATAATCGCTATGGAATTTATATATATTTAATATAATATATAACCCTTAAAAATAGCCATTTTGCAAATAACCTCCATTTTCGATGAAACCACTTTTGTTGGATCCAAAATGTGAAATTATTACTAGATTCCAATTTTCATAATTTTTGGAATTAATATGTGAGCGTAGTAAATTAAAATGTGTTTGGCAATTTCAGTTTGAATATAATCGACTAGAAAATGACCATTTTTCAAACGTCCTCCAAATTCAAAGAAATTAGTTTTGTTAGGATTGTATCGTCAAAATATAGCTAGATTTATTTTTCGGGAATTTTTGGGGTTAGTATGTGGCCCCGGTAAATTAAAATGTACGTTTGAATTCAATGTATATTGATTTTTATTTTTATTTTGATAAAAACTGACGAAAATGATAGAATTGGCTTACGAAACATATTCCATTATGTCCGGAATGGGGGTATTTAGCTAGGGGTGATATTTGTTGGGTTTTGTTTGGAGTCCGAACGTAAAAACCTCATTATGAAGCGATGTTTAAATTAAATAATAATATTTTAATTCCCTATATCTACCCAGTATTCGTAACCCTAGGTCAAAGAAGAAAACCATGGCCAACCTTTTTATTTTAGCGCCACCCTCAAAGAAAAAATGGATGATAGATCTCTTCCCTTGTTCTTCCACAAATTTCGTTCAACCTCCTCACCGATTTGTAAATCATTCAACGTGAAAGGTGATCAGCTCGACAAGAGCTTCCATTGGACAGGCTGAGATCGAATTTAAAGTTCTAAATCGTTCGAATTTCCTAGTCAAACTTGCATCGTTCGTGCCCTATTTCAGCACTGGTGGGATCATCGAGTTAGGCTGGTACACGGCGTCGGTGAGAGAACGTTGGAGGCTATCATATGGTGGCGGTGGATCAACTTTGGGTGGCATGAGTTCTGGTGCGCGATGTCGAGATGGAGGGCGAGCATGATTCAGTTTATATAGCAGAAGTAAAACGATGATGAGAGGGTTTATTAGAAATGTAATTAGTCGTAATTATGGATTGATTAAGCATATAATTTTTTAATTAAATTGGTATGATCGTACAAAATCAATAACTCCTCCAAATCTTATCAGAATTCGATGAAATAAAATGCGTTGAAACCGCGAAATCCGGATCTACGTGATGGAACAGCTTTGGACAAAAACAGAGGAGGTTGGATTTTCTAATAAAATTAAACGCTCGTTTAATTTTGTTAAAACAGTCGTTTTTCAACGATTTCGAAAGCAGTCGAGGTAAGAACTCTCTCTCACTCAAATTATTCTACAGTTATTAAATCATTGGTTGCAGACAGGGATTAGTAGCTCCCAACACTATTTATTGTACAAACCATGGTTGATTGTTTGGATTGTATTGTGAAAATTATATATATATATGCGTTGTGATAATTATATATATGCGTTGTAAAATATATATATGAGATGTGAATAATTTACATATGTGATGTGAATAATATATATATATATATATGCAATGTGAATAATATATATATATATATATGCGATGTAAATAAAATATATATATGCGATGTGAATAAAATATATATATATATATATATATGAGGCAGGTTCAATGGCACCACGAATAGTGAGCACCCCTTTAGCCTACCACTTTTCCACCACTCATTTCCCACTAACTCCCCTTCTCTCTCCTTCCACTAACTCTCTCACTTCCCACTCACTTTCTTTAATATAAATGAGAGGTGGAAATCGGGGGGCTTTTGGGGTGCTCCATTTTTGGGGTGCAACGGAACGCTTGCCTATATATATATATATATATATATATATATATATATGAGATGTGAATAAAATATATATATATGCAATGTGAATAAAATATATATGCGTTGTATAAATTATACATGAGATGTATAAAATGGTAAAGTAATGGAATAAATATTTGTTCATTAAAAATATAATTTTTAACGTATATATGGAATATATAAAATGGTCACGTAATGGAATAAATATTTGTTCATTAAAAATATAATTTTTAACGTATATATGAAATGTATAAAATGGTCAAGTAATGGAATAAATATTTGTTCGTTAAAAATATAATTTTTAACATGTATATGGAATATATAAAATTGTCATGCTATGGAATAATTATTAGATTGTTAAAAATATTAATTTTAACATACATATGCACTGTATAGAATTGTCAAGTAATGGAATATTCAATTTTGATTTAAAATTGAAATGGAAGTTGCAATCGTTTTTAAAACGAATTTATAAACGATTTATAAAATATGTTTTAAATAGAAATCGGCGAAATATATATTACATATATATATATATTAATAGCTTGAATAGAACGCGCCGCGCAGCGACCATTCACGAATTTTGACCATTAACTTCAAATGGACGTAACGGGAGATCCGACCGTCGGATTCTCCTAAACCGGAACTGTTGGGTCTGTATTATAAAGAGCTTTCCAACAAATATAAGAGATTTGAAATCTAATGGTTGGATTTGGAATTATGTTCAAATCAAATTCAAAAAAGATCGCTATGAATGTAGTTCGGTGGCCCTTATTGGAAACTGACTGTAAAGGCCTTAATAAAATTATCAAAAATATGGAAAAATTGTGTAAATTCATAATAAAAAATTTGGAAAGATCCAGGATGAAAATTTTCACGTTTGGAAAAATAAAAGTATATTTTTATTGAAATGAACTAGTGAATAACTAGAATAATAATCCAATTATTTTTAGAAATATTAAATTGGATTTGTAAATGTTTTTAAAATTACCGGAATTTTCCGATGTACGAATTGGAATGGATTTGAATGGAAATAATCTTCGGAATATTCCGATATTGGATTCCGTTATTATACGGATATTGTTGTGGGAATTTGGAACATATAAATATCGTTATTCCCAATATGATATTTGTTGGTTTCAGAATTTGATGTTGAATATAAGTCAATATAATATCTATTCAGAGCCTTGTATTTAATATCAAATTTGGATTTTGGGTTTGTCATGAATGTTGTCTTTATTAACACTATTCTTAAACCCAGTTGAGAAAAGAATGAATCTTTTAATCAAGATTTAGAGAAGTTTATGAATTAATTAATATTTAATTGGAATTGAATTAGAATTGGATTTTGTGGTTTATAGTGAACAATGTTTTAAATAGCAGTTGTTCTTTAATCCGATTAACAGTGAAGTTAAGATTTGGAATTTAGGGTCTTTTAATTAAGATTATTGGAATTTTCCAAAGAAACGTTTTCCAATTTAATATATTAAATTTCAATTGATGGAATTCGATTTGATAATCGAGATGAACGTCTGTAAATGAAGACCGTTACTATATATGGAATTCAAAAGGTCTTGTTGTAACACCCCGTATTTTCCATGAATATTAAATTTAAAAAATCTAAGAACATTTAATTTTTTAAAGAAGAATTGGGTGAAACGGGTTACGCCATTGCGTTCGTCTTGGAATTCTGCTTGAGATAGAGTCCAAGTTTGCGTGAATCGGACTACGTATGAAGAAGTTATGGAGGTTAGAAGATTTCTAGTGTAAGTAGAAATTAAATTGAAAATAGTAATTAAATAATCAATTCAGTTCAAAATTCAAAAACTCAGAAATTGACTGAGCGGGAAATCTCCCACTCAGGGGTGTCGACCCCTCCGGGGGGTGTCGATACTGGTGTCAACCCCCCTATAGGGGTGTCGACATGGGTGCCGACCCCCCATGTAGGGGTCGACCCCTGCCAACTGTGCTGGACAGTGACGATTTTCTGAGTCATAGGGCTACGTGGCGACTTCTGATTGGCCTGATGATGCATTTTCCTGGACTGGACGGCTCTGATGACTCCTAGGTAGATCTAAAGGCCCATATTAATCCTAAACTTTATATAATCACCCCAAACCTCAACCCTAAACCTCACAATCTCATTCTATGAAGCCGTCATGCTGTCCATCCCTAAGCTAGCCTAGCCTCCATCTTCTCCAAACTAGAAATCAAGTTAGAAAGCTCCAAACCAAATCCAAACTAGAGAATCAAACGTCTACATCAAGGGTTAAGCTTAACAAATTCAGAAATCAGATCCCAGAACACAAGATCCATTCTTTTTCTGTAAGTTCAGTTGTCATTCATATATGAACACCTAATAGAAATCATGGCTGTAATAATCGGATCCAGAACTATGCCTAATTCTGAATTATGCTTATCCTTTTGTCAAATCTGAATTGCCTATGCTTATGAGACTATTGTGATTGATATAATGAAAACTATCATGCCTATGAGACTGTTGTGATTGACTTAATGGAACCTATCATGCCTATGAGACTGTTGTGATTGACATAATGGAACCTATCATGCCTATGAGACTGTTGTGATTGATATGATGGAACCTATCATGTTGTACATCCTATGCCTATGAGACTATTGTGATTGATATAATGGAATTTATCATGTTGTACATCAAAATTAGTGATTCTCTTAAGTCCAATTCTACCTAATCTTTATACCTATGATGTAAATTGGTTAGCTTGCCCACACTTATTGTTAATGTACAACATGCCTATTGGAAACATGATTCTTGAAATGGGTACACCTTTACATGCCTATTTTCCTTATGTCAATTCTTATGATCCTTCTCTATTCTTCCCCTTTTTATTTTCTTTTATGAATACTAGGTTCATTCGGAACTTAGATTGAATCTCGTTGTACGTGTGATTATAATGCGGAAAATTAGGTATAATTTAATTGAGTAAATTTTGGGCATAATAAGTGAATGTGGCATAAAACTTGTACTAACTATACTTAGGGAATATTGACATAAAAAGACCTAAACTTGGACACATATGACAAGTATGTAAATTGGCTAAAGATGAACATGCCTAACCCGATGTTAGATTGAGTTACGGTGTAAGACTGCCCGGAACCGCCCGGCACATCCAGTGACCGCAACAATATAGATCTAATGTGAGAGGTTAGCGCATTAAGCCCAAAAACCCAAGGTTAGATTGAGTTGCGGTGTAAGACTGCCCGGAACCGCCCGGCACATCCAACGACTGCAACAATATAGATCTAATGTGAGAGGTTGGTGCTTTAATGAATGAATTAAAGCTAAGGGACGAACAGGCTAAGAATGGTAGGGTTAAGTTAATTAAAGCAACACTTAACCAATACAACATGTTAATTAAATAGTTGGGCGGGGATCGGTTAATTTGAGAACACTTAACCGTTATAACATGTTGATTAGGAAACCCTAGTAACAGGGACCCATTTCAGGATTAACCCACATAGATGTATCACGGTACCCTGAACGAGGCAGGGTGGGGCACAATTACTGGGCTGATTATAAGCGGTCAAAATAGCGGTGGGTGGTGCAGCAGTGTAGGTTCCGGCGGAGTATGGGCGGGCACGTACTCCGGAGTGGAAAAAGCAGGCACTGGGCATCAGTAGTATACACTGTGCATCTTGAATTTTGTGTCGGGTTGCCACCACAGGAATTGATACACCCCATGGTGGGACCAGCACAGGTATCTACAATCAAGCGGGGCCGAATGACACAAGTAATAAATGCATGCAAGTAGAAGCCAATCGGAAAAGGGATCACCTTGTTATAAACACATAACGGTAGTTGAAACATTCGTTAGTAGGTGCAGAGAAATGGAAATGAGTGCGATAGTATATTCAGTTTATCTTGCCTTATCTTATGTTATCTTATTGCTATGGTATTGTCCTATGTTCAGTTTATTCATGTCATGATCCTTTTACCTTTTTACATGCTGAATAATCACTGGACTTACCAGGCTTATGTCTGACCCGTTTTCTTTCGCCTTCTTTTCTTCCGTTCCCCTCCCCTCCCTCAGGTCCTAAGGGAGGGAATACTTCAGCTTAGTGCAGACCTTTTCCAGCTTGAAGAGAGTAGATGTATTGCTTGGATTCTCTTTTCTTGGGCTATGGCTGTGGTTACACTTTTATTGGGGATTTATGTTGCTTTACTACTGTTTTATGCTTCTTTATGTACTTGGAGTTTTAAATCAAGACAGATGTTTTATTGTAATAATTTAGAAGTTGGGTTTTGAGATAATGCTTGTAATGTTTTGACCAACCCACGCTATATATAAAATGATTTCAGATTTCCGCTGTTTATATGTTTGTCTTGTAAATTATTTGTGCCTTTTACCTAAAATGTTTCACCAAAGTTAATGCATTCCCTTTGTGAGTGACCTTAACAGAGGTGGGGTGTTTCACTTGGTATCAAAGCGATGGTTTACCAAATCAGATAAAAAATTTTGAAAAACTATTTTTCAATAAGAAGTTTAAAGAAGCATTTTCAAGAAAAGTGTTGTTTTATTTTAAAGGCATAATCCCTAAAGCCATATGCACTATCTTACTATCCTTTGTTTAGAACCTTTTCTTTTCATTTCAGCATGTCTGGGGATCTTAATCTTCCCGAGGGCGTACAGATACCTAGCTGGTTCAGAAGGTATCTAGAGGCTAGGGCTAATGACGCAGGCCCAGCAGACGTTCCTCCTCCCCTAGTTGCAGCCGTTCCTCCTCCTCCTACTCCGTGTGTGAATGCTTTCTCGAATATATGTAGAGACTTTCGAGCTATGGGTGGAAAGAACTTTAATGGGACTGAGTCATTTGTGGAAGAAAGAAACAGGCTCAAGGAAATAGAAGATTTGTTTGTTATCTTCGAAGTGGACGATAGGCAGAAGATACAATTGGATGTATGGTTACTTAAGGACGAAGCCTCTTACTGGTGGGAAGTTACTAATGCTGAGAGACCAGTTGAAACTTGGGAGGATTTTAGAATAAGATTTGAAATTAATTTCCTTTCGCAAGCTGAAAAAAGCCTACAGATGGAGAAGTTCTTAGAACTTAAACAGGGAAGCCTATCAGTTAAGGAATACGTCAACCAATTCAACCTGCTGGCTAGATTCGGACTGAAGTTAGTAAACACTCTACATGAAAAGGCTCTCCGATTCATTAAAGGGTTAAATGAGCCACTCCACAGCCTAGCTATGTCCCATATACCTATGGGTGCGACTTTTGAGAGACTGGTGGACATGGCACTGTTATAGGAGGAAGACAAGGATGGAAAGAAAGAGGCAAAGGTGGAAGAACTTCTAGACAAGAAATTGGAGGGATTGAGAGTAAGAAGATGGATTCCAAGAAAGGCAGGAAGAATAACAAACCCCTTGACAAGAGGAAGTGTAAATTTTGTGGCATACCTGGACATCTAATTAAGGACTGCAGAAAGAAGAAAAGGAAGATGGGTGGTTGCTTTCAATGCGGCGGGACATGACATATGGCTAAGGATTGCCCAAAAAGGCAAGGGCAAGGGCAGAGGACTGGATCTACTTCTGGAGGGTAGATTCATGCTCTCATGGCACCTCCGCAAGAAAGAGGTAGAAATATTTCTGTTGAGAGTTTAGTTTTTCTTTCTGATCATCCAGTTCGTACTCTTTTTGATTCTGGTGCATCACACTCTTTTATATCTACTGCTTTAGTTGAATCTCTGCACCTAGATACCAGTATAGTAGAGGATCCCATGGTTGTTTCAAATCCAATTGGGGGTTCGGCTTATTTGTCAATGATTTGTTTGGATTTGGAAATTTCTATACTAAGCGTCGGGTTTAGATGTAATGCTTATGTTTTGGGTTTCACGGGCTATGGGTTGATTCTAGGCATGGATTGGTTATCCAGTAATGGTGCCATCCTTGATTGTGAAAGGAGAGTGGTTAGACTTATGACTTGCCTTGGTAACACTCTCGAAATCTCTTGTAATCCCATGAATTCTGTTATGCTTAGCTATCTAGAATCTCTTGAGATGTCTGTTGAAAACTTGCAATCTGTTAGAGTAGTCCATGAATACTTGGATGTCTTTGAAGAGGTGAAGGGCTTACCTCCAAAGCGAGAGATAGACTTCCGCATATACCTTGTTGATAATGCAAAACCTGTTGCTTTACCCGTTAGACACATGGCTCCAACGGAAAGGAGAGAGCTCAGCAAGCAAGTTAAAGAGTTGCTTGAAAAGGGGTACATAAGGCGGAGTATTTCTGAATGGGGTGCTCTAGTGGTGTTTGAAACCAAAGCGGATGGTTCACTTCGCCTATGCGTGGACTATAGGGAGCTAAACAAGCTGACCAAGAAGAATAGGCACCCACTTCCTAGAATAGAAGACTTGTTACACCAGCTCGTAGGTGCATCGGTTTTCTCCCAACTAGATCTAGCCACCGGATTTCATCAGCTAAGAGTGGCTGAAGACAACATAGATAAGACCGCGTTCAAGACCGCGGATGGTTTCTTCGAATGGCTTGTCATGCATTTCGGCATGACAAACGCACCCGCCTATTTCGTAGACTTGATGAGTAGGGTGTTCAGAGAGTTCCTTGATAAATTTGTAGTGGTCTTCGTGGACGACATTTTGATTTTCTCGAAAAGTGAGGAAGAACATGCTTTGCATTTAAGGGAAGTTATGGAAACTCTTTGTGCACATCAGCTGAAAGCAAAATTCTCCAAATGCCGTTTTCGGAGAGAAGAAGTAAGGTTTCTGGGACATGTGGTGTCCAAAGAGGGTATAGCTGTGGATCCTGTAAAAGTAGTTGCGGTGCAAGATTGGAAGATTCCATGGAATGCAACCATAGTACGAAGTTTTCTTGGGCTAGCGGGCTTTTACCGAAAGTTCATTAAGGACTTTGCGAAGATCTCAGCCCCACTTACTAGGTTGACGAAGAAGAACCTAACTTTTGCCTGGGATTTGGATTGTGATGTTGCTTTCCAACGACTGAAAAGGGCTCTGACAACGGCCCCAGTTTTGACATTGCCTGATGGGAGTAAGATGTTTACTGTATACACAGACGCATGCGGTACAGGATTGGGCGCTGTCTTGATGCAAGAGGGCAAAGTAATTTGTTATGGGGGAAGGAAATTGAAGGTACATGAGAAAAACTACCCAACTCATGATTTAGAGTTAGTTGCAATTGTTTTCGCTCTTAAGTCATGGCGTCATTACCTACTAGGAGAAAGGTTTGAATTGTTTACTGACCATAAATCATTAAAGTACCTTTTCTCACAAAAAGATCTTAACTTAAGACAACAAAGGTGGACAGAGTTTCTTGCCTCATACGATTTTGAGATTTCTTATACCCCTGGCAAGGGCAATGTGGTAGCAGATGCCTTAAGTAGGAAAAAGCTGACCTTAAGTCCTCTCTTTGTAGAAAGGCAAAGCTTGGAGTACATGGAAAACTTTGACTTGAGACCCTCCTTTGTATTTGTACCTAGTTTCTTAGCATCGCTAGAGGTGCGGCCTACTCTTTTGGAATCAATAGGAACTGCGCAACGTAAAGACCCTCAGCTAGTTGATGTGATGGATAAGCTAGTTAGAGGTGAGACTTCTAGTCACCTCAATGGAAACTCCATTGATGACAAGGGTTGGTTGAGACGGGACGGAAGACTATGTGTCCCACAAGCAAGCGATTTGGTGAAAACCGTCCTCGATGAAGCACACCATTCTAAGTTAACCATACACCCAGGTGGGGACAAGATGTATAAAGACATAAAAAGGGTTTTATTCTGGAATGGCATGAAGAAGGATGCAGCTGAGTTTGTCTCTAAATGCTTGATATGCCAACAAGTCGAGGCAGAGCAGAAGAAGCCTGGTGGTCTGCTTCATCCTCTTGAGGTCCCATAGTGGAAATGGGATAGCATTTCGGTGGACTTTATTGATGGGTTGCCTAGGTTAAGAAGAGGCAATACCAGTATTTGGGTAATAGTGGGCTGGCTCACTAAAAGCGCTCACTTTATACCTATTAAGAGTAGGAGGACTGTCTCATCATTAGCATCCATTTATCTCAAAGAGGTGGTTTGACTGCATGGAATACCCTCTAGCATAGTAAGTGATCGAGGTCCTATCTTTATGAACGAGTTTTGGAAGAGTTTGCAAGAGGGTGTAGGCATACAGCTATGCTTAAGCACTGCCTATCACCCTCAAACCGATGGTCAGACGGAAAGGGTGAACAGAGTATTAGAAGATCTTTTGAGATTGTGCATTCTTGATTTTGGAGGAACATGGGAGGATCACCTTCCTTTGGTGGAGTTCTCCTACAACAATACCTACCAAGCCACCATAGGCATGGCACCCTTTGAGGCTTTATATGGGAGACCATGCCGATCACCAACTTGTTGGTGGGAGTCTACAGACAAGCTCGTACTTGGGCCTGACATGATCAGAGAAACTTCAGAGAAGGTGGACTTGATACGAAGATGAATGAAGACCGCACAAGATAGACATAAGTCCTACGCTGATAAAAGAAGGACCGACCTTGAGTTTGAGGTTGGAGACAGAGTTTTTCTTAAAGTATCTCCTTTGAAGAATGTCGTTCGCTTTGGGTCCGTAGGAAAATTGGCACCAATATTTGTAGGGCCATTTCCTATCATTGAGAGGATTGGGAAGATGGCTTATAAAGTAGAGCTGCCCGAAAGATTGGCTGGAGTTCATAATGTTTTTCATGTCTCTCATCTATGGAAGTGCTTACATGAGTCTGTGGAAGTTGTGGAGCCAAGCATACTAGAGGAAATATAAGTGGAGCGAGAAGCGACGGTGAGAAGAGTTCCAACTTGTATCTTGGGTATAGAAGTTAAAAAGCTACGCAATCGTGAGGTTAAGCTAGTTAAAGTACAGTGGAGTGACGCTGAAGGAGACGCGACTTGGGAGACTGAAGACAAGATACACGCGTCCTACCCTTTTCTTTTTGAGGGTACATCCTTGATCTCTTTTTCCATAATTTTATGCATGCTTGTATCTATCTCTTACGTATATCTCCTCGGTCCTATTCTTGATCCTTAGGCAGATACCAATGAATGTAAACATGTATTTGAAAACATGTTATGATTGATGGTTGCAAGTGGTTGCTCGTGGATGCATATACACACACACTAGGTACTAGATCGGCTCGGTCACTTTCATATTGCATATGCATATATGTATTTATATATGGATTGAAACTTGATGTGTTATCATGTGGACATTGCATTTGAACGAATGATTGTGCACTCATGCAGAAGTTACAAAATACGATTAGGAATAATTGCATACATGATGGACTCATAGCACCAGCATGATTCGCATCAAAGAGGTCAACTAAATAAGTAGACCACCTGATTCTGCATTATATAAGGACATACACACACTATGCATATGATCATGAAAGAATTAGAAATCTTTTAAAGGAGAATGGATGCCTGTGATTGATGGTTGAGTAGATGGATGTTGGATGTTAGGATACATTTCTTAACTTAAGATTTCGGGGACGAAATCCTTTAAGGAGGGGAGAATGTAACACTCCGTATTTTCCGTGAATATTAAATTTAACAAATCTAAGAACACTTAATTTTTAAAAGAAGAATTGGGTGAAATGGGTTATGCCATTGCGTTCGTCTCGGAAATCTGCTTGAGATATAGTCCGAGTTTACATGAATTGGACACTGTATGAAGAAGTTATGGAGGTTAGAAGATTTCTAGTGTAAGCAGAAATTAAATTGAAAATAATAATTAAATAATCAATTCAGTTCAAAATTCAAAAACTCAGAAATCGGCTGAGCAGGAAATCTCCTGCTCAGGGGTGTCAACCCACCCAGGGGGTGTCGACACTGGTGTCGACCCCCCTACAGTGGTGTCGACATGGGTGTCGATCCCCTTGTAAGGGTCGACCCCTGCCAACTGTGCTGGACAATGACGATTTTCTGAGTCATAGGGATACGTGGCGACTTTTGATTGGCCTGATGACGCATTTTCGTGGACTATACGGCTCTGATGACTCCTAGGTTGATCTAAAGGCCCATATTAATCCTAAACTTCTTCTATATAATCACCCCAAACCTCAACCCTAAACCTCAAAATCTCATTCTATGAAGCCGTCATGTTGTCCATCCCTAAGCTAGCCTAGCCTCCATCTTCTCCAAACTAGAAATCAAGTTAGAAAGCTCCAAACCAAATCCAAACTAGAGAATCAAACGTCTACATCAAGGGTTAAGCTTAACAAATTCAGAAATCAAATCCCAGAAAACAAGATACGTTCTTTTTCTGTAAGTTCAGTTATCATTCATATTTGAACACCTAATAGAAATCATGACTGTAATAATTGGATCTAGAACTATGCCTAATTCTGATTTATGCTTATCCTTTTGTCAAATCTGAATTGCCTATGCCTATGAGACTATTGTGATTAATATGATGAAACCTATCATGCCTATGAGACTGTTGTGATTGACATAATGGAACCTATCATGCCTATGATACTGTTGTGATTGACATAATGGAACCTATCATGCCTAATGTTGTGATTGATATGATGGAACCTATCATGTTGTACATCCTTAGCATGTGAGACTATTGTGATTGATATAATCGAATTTATCATGTTGTACATCAAAATTAGTGATTCTCTTAAGTCCAATTCTACCTAATCTTTATACCTATGGTGTAAATTGCTTAGCTTGCCCACACTTATTGTTAATGTACAACATGCCTATTGGAAACATGATTCTTGAATTGGGTACACCTTTACATGCCTATTTTTTCCTTATGTCAATTCTTATGCTCCTTCTCTATTCTTCCCCTTTTTATTTTCTTTTATGAATACTAGGTTCATTCAGAACTTAGATTGAATCTCGTTGTATATGCGATTATAATGCGGGAAAATTGGGTATAATTTAATTGAGTAAATTTTGGGCATAACAAGTGAACGTGGCATAAAACTTGTACTAACTATACTTGGGGAATATTGATATAAAAAGACCTAAACTTGGACACATATGACAAGTATGTAAATTGGCTAAAGATGAGCATGCCTAACCCGAGGTTAGATTGAGTTGCGGTGTAAGACTGCCTGGAACCGCCCGGCACATCCAGTGACCGCAACATTATAGATCTAATGTGAGAGGTTAGCGCATTAAGCCCAAAAACCCGAGGTTAGATTGAGTTGCGGTGTAAGACTGCCCGAAACCGCCCGACACATCCAATGACTACAACAATATAGATCTAATGTGAGAGGTTGGTGCTTTAATTAATGAATTAAAGCTAAGGGATGAACTGGCTAAGAATGGTAGGGATAAGTTAATTAAGGAAACACTTAATCAATACAACATGTTAATTAAACAGATGGGTGGGGTTAGGTTAATTTGAGAACACTTAACCGTTATAACATGTTGATTAGGAAACCCTAGTAACGGGGAACAATTTCAGCAGTAACCCACATAGATGTATCATGGTACCCTGAACTAGGCAAGGTGGGGCACAATTACTGGGCTGATTATAAGCGATCAAAATAGCGGTGGGTGGTGCAGTAGTGTAGGTTCCAGCGGAGTATGGGCGTACACGTACTTCGGAGTGGAAAAAGCAGGCACGGGCACTGTGCATCTTGAATTTTGTGTCGAGTTGCCACCATAGGAATTGATATACCCCATTGTGGGACCATCACAGGTATCTACAATCAAGAGGGGCCGAATGACTGTAACGTCCTGCAATTTTATAGGTTTGTATTTGAATATTTAAATCAGTTTAAATAGTATAAGTGGATTTATATATTAATTTAAACGAAGTTGAACGTATAAAAATATATATTAAATATAATCGAGCCTGTAATATCGCGGCAGTTCGTAATTTAACGTTATGAACTTCAACTGAGTGTACATGACCCGTTATTAGTCATATTTCTTCGAAACAAGAAACGTTGGAATCCGTTGAAATATATTTTTCTAACGGAAGTAGAAAATGAAGATTTCGTCGTCTAGATTGCAAGATATATCCAAATCAAAATTCCAAATAATCACTGTAGAATCGTTTATCGACCGTAACGGTTTATTCGATATAACTAGATTTCAATTTCGAATTTAGACAAGGTTCTTTTGGGGCGTAGTGATAATTTAATTTTTAGAATTTTACTGTAATTTTTAATTAATTAAATATGCAACTTTTATTTGGAGTATTTTGCACCCTGTATCGATATTTTAGGGTTTCAAAATATGAGTTAACATACCGATATTATTATATTTTTGAGATCGTGGCACCTCGTTGAACACGACTGTATTTTTAATTCTGTTCATACCAGTTCGTAAATGAACAGAATTTTATATAACTTGGTACGTTAAACCTTGCAACTCGACAAATTAACATCTCGACTGTTTTTGTCGGTATTTAATGGATTATATTGTTGTAAGTTGTAATACATATGCTATTCATCTTTCTTGTCAGCTTAATTTCGTTATGAAGAAAGGTTTCTTGAAATACCTTTTAAATAGTTAAAACTCTTTGATTTAAATTATATCAAAGACGAAGTACAATCAAATGAAGTATAATAATTCTTATGAAGGAATCACGTAACCTTATGCTTACAAAATGAAAGATCACGGTTCGAATAAGTAACCTAGGGATCCATCTGCTTAACAAATACGGTCCTCTGTTGTGCCAACCGAGCTATAGTGGCAATTATGGAAGAACAAGGTAATATTCTGGAACACCAAATATATTTTAAGATGGCTCCTTTTTCAAACATACCCATGCTCCCACGCAAGCCTATACTACCTTAAATTCATCCCTTAGTCCCTAAGCTTCATATTCCCATACTTTTTTCACAAGGACCATTCCCTAAAACTTAGGGTAGACACACTGTACACTGTACAAACGTGCGAACCATACCCTATCCTTGCGTGTTTTCTTCTCTTAGCTCATGCCCTATGTTGAAAAAGGGAATGGCCTACAGTGTTCTACTGAAACGACGTCGTCCTTACCTTTTCTCCCCAGCTTCTCTGTATAAAGACGCGAGCCTTCCTTCAATTGTAGAGAACAGAAAGACAGAAAACAAAATCAAACCAGATTAAAATCCGTGAATCTCAACGCTAATTTCGATGATCTGGGGGAAGTTCACTCTTTGATCTGGTGAAATTTTCAAGGAGTTCTATCGGGTTCCTTGATCTGGACTGCATCACAGTGGGTTGGGTATTTTATACGACGAGAAAGAAAGCGGTGAAGTGGAGAGAAATGTCGGGAGATAAAAGATTGGATACTGAGAAGAAGTGAGTAGAGGCATGGATTACTATGACTTGTGATGGATATTAGTTCATGATGTGAGGGCTCGGCTGGATCTGAAGTAAAACGAAGTGGCGTTGGGGTCATTTCAGCATGGTAAGGAAGCTGCGCAGTGGGTTTTTAAAGTGGGGATATGGGGAAACAGTGGTGGCGTGTTAGGATGAAAGTATGTTGAGGATGGCAAGGGTAGAACTGATGTTTTCATGCGCGTAAGTGTTTTAAATATTGGTATCTGTTGGTTTCTTTGTCGCAGGCATAGTGGAGATTGGAGGTTTGTAGTAGAATGGAGATCACGACGGGTGCATGGCAGTGGAACAAAAGGGAGATGTAAACCGCAGCTTTCTTTTACAAAGGGATCAGACAGTTTAATGAAATAGAAGAGACAACGTTGGAATGAGGAGGCATTTTCATGAGAATTGAAGTTGAAACTATGAAAACTTGGTATGGTGGAGGGACAGTTATGCAGAAAGGTTTGTAGTTTGACAAGGAAGGTCAAGTCGCAACTTCCTACTGAGTTTTTGTGGAGATAGTTGATAGATGCAAGTTGATGTTTAGGCTCGAAAGCATGCCCGTTGGCTGGAAAATCAAGTAGAGTTAGGTAGGGTTAGACGTTTTGGGTGTTGAGGCTTTAATTCATGAGACTGCTATGGATTCTAAGTTCGTCCGATGGGGAAGGGGTATACACGCAACGAGTGGACGTTAGGATAGTAAACGATCTTGGCATGATGGAGAAGTGGGATTAAAAAGCTGAGGGAGGAGGCGTACTCAATATTGGGAAGAAAGAGGAGTCAAACAGGAAACTGTTCGAAAGGGAGGAAGGCATCGGTTTCCTCAGAGCAGCGTTCAAATATGTAATTGGAGAAGAGGATGCACTGTTGATTTGGGTGGGTATTGGAATACACGGGTTTCATTTGGGTTGATGGCCCTGTTTTAACATGTGAAGCCCGAAATAAAAAGAAAAGAAAAAAAAAGAATAACAAAAGAGCCGCAGCATTTTATTTGTATTTGGAGGGATGCTTCGCAAGGGTGTTGTGTACAAGCGGGAAACATGAAGAAGAAGGGCCAACTTGGTGTTGAAGTGTAGTGGACCAAAGTGAGTTATGTGAATTTGCAAGGAAAAATGGACAAGGGATCCTATGTAGACCGGCAAAGGTCGCGGTAAATAATAAGAGGAGCTGACTGGAGTTTTGTTTTTGGGAAGAGGTCATTTCACGGGAGTATGAAGACGTAGGCCACCGTAAACATATTCCACGAACTGTTCGTCACTATGGAATCATATGGTCACGGACGACGCATTGGAATTGGGTTGAAAAAGTCTGGAGCTCATTACGAATTTAGAAAAATAAACTGTCTGTTTAACCAACTGACGCAAATCGTTATTTAACGGTTAACGCGCAAAGGTGAGTAAATTCACTAACCCTGCTTTATTTTAAAATATTATAATTATATTTTAAATATTTGATTGAATGTTGTGCGATGGGTGTTTGGATAAATTCGTTGGATTATTTGGTTGAAATAATATATATCATCACATATATAAACCATCGATTGAAAACTGATGTTGTTTATCATTATATTTCATACTGATATGAAATTAGTGTTATTTGTGTGACTAACATCTGTGGATGCAGGAAACTGATTGGAGGAATCCAACCGGATTCCTCAACAATTATATTGTTGTTTTTCATATATTACATTATATAGTAGGATAAATAATCTGTTGCTGAGTGTGTGTGTTCGAGATGTTGAATAATATTGCCTTTGAAACAACTGGTACTTTAATACCGTAAATTAATATTGAAAAAGAAAATCTTTATTTATATTTTTAAATAATAGAAATTTAATCTTGATTTGGCTAGAATACCATAACTTGTTTTAATTATATTAAAACGAGTAGTTTGATTTCTAAAACGGTATTTAGTAATAAAGTGGAATAGTTATATAACTTGAAAATTAAAAAATGGATTTAGAGAAGCGAAGTGGAGAATCATTTCAAAGAGAAGCGATGAAATTTATGTCAATAGGATTGAAATCAATCCATAAGGATTTGTATTAGAGTTCGACTAGGTCGAAGGTTTTAAATAATGTATTCTCATAAATTATGTACGTTATAATTCAGAATTGGATAAGCTAGGTAACATTCGAGTTAAAACAAATAAATTTTAATAAAATAGGTAATCTACATTAGAATAAGGCTTTGTAATTATTTAACAAGAAAATACGGTCTGATAGATATTATAAGTAATAAGGGATTAGAGTACAGACTTATATTTATTCTAAGGCAAGAATGTTGTCGATCAAGGTCTGAGAGGTAAATAAAATATCTCAACTTGAACGGCTTCACTATTATCGAGGAACGATATCAGTTTGTGATGGAAAGAGATGTCAAGATTAGTATAAAAGGAATATGGCAGCGTATTGCAAGTCTTAGAACTATAGTGATAAAATAACGTTGTTGACTAGGCTTAAGCGTGACTGTTATGTCGAGATTAGTTATAAAGGAGAATATTACAGCGTTTGACAAGTTTTGAACTATAATGATAAATTAACGCTGTTAACCAAACTTAAGCATGATTTTTATATATAGAAGCACTTCCTAGGAAATGAAAACAGTTTGGTTTGAAATCCACTTAGTCTAAAGTAATAAGTAACGACGTTGGTTCAAAGAAATATGAGAATGAGCTAGAAAGAGAAGTAGAAAATCGTTTCACGAAAATGATAACATCATTTCGATGTTTGGAATATGATTAGAACTAAGTCACACTATTAGGAATAGGAACCATAATTCAACGATGTCGAATGAATTATTTTTAGGAATTATAATCTGATAGGATAGTTAATATTTAGTTTAAACCAACGAATTATAATTGGATATGAAATCAATATTTAGTTATAAACTAGATATTGATTCAACAAAAGTTGACTTAGAAACAGAGTTTACAAAGTGAAATGGGAATATAAAAGAGATTTCGGAAAACAAGATAACGGTATTTACTACTTGAAAAATGAGTTATATTGATGAGGGTGTTCAGATTTTTATGATAGAAATGATATTCACATTTTAAAGTGAATAATGTTTTAAAGTGAACGCTTGACAGATTAAAATGTTTAAAATTAAATTGGAAATATTTTTCCAATATAGTTAGGGTATATTATCCAAGTGTAGAAAATAAAGAACGTGAAAAGAACGGAAATGTTTTGAACGTTAATAACTTATGTTTCTGGAACATGAGAGAATAATAGTTTATAATAACTAGACATGTTTTCCAAGAAGTGTAAAAAGGCTAAAACGGGATTTGAAAAATATCTGGTAAGAAATGGGAATTCGAAAAATAAAAACGAATGTTAAATAAAAGTACCCGTGTTTGTGTGATGTCTAGTTATACATTTGAACGAATGTTTGTTTTTACTCCGATGGTTAAATAGCCGACTATCGAAGTGTTTTGACCATCGTTGTCAATACAGAGAGACCGGTTGGATATATTATCCGGAAACCGCTTCGTATAGGCATAAGCGCTGCGAATTATATTATGCTGAAGATAATGGAAGATGGAGTGAAATGCAAGGGTCGTCCTATTCCAGAATGGCATTTTTATGTTTGTCCAGCCCCAGGACAACTTGTATGGACGAGTGTCTGACAGAGTATACCTAGCCAATCACGTACGATTGATCTTTAAAAGGTATTACGTCTGGTGGCGGAGGAATTCGTTCCTCTTAGCTTTTTATACCTGTGATATTTTTGGAAATCAATTGGTGAGTTGACGGGTTTGACGATGTGGCATTCAAAGTGAATGGTGATCAGATGTTCTGAAAATAGACGTAGCCTCTAGCCTCACAACCGGGAAGTAACAAAAGTTGGGCTAGGTAGCATGGCCAGTTGGGTCATCCCCAAGCAGGGTGTATTGTAATCGATCTAGAGAAAATTCGTATTTATACTTCTTTTCCATTCTGTATCTGCGGATTACGGTTGGATGGCCAACAACTGTGGGTGGCAATATATTCGCGACACTCAAGCTAAATGAGTGAGCGGTCATGTGTGGTCGGGTTGCAAGACGTTCTTGTTGAACCCAGGTGTATACCCTCTAGAGTACACTGATCGGAAGGTGCTCCCATACCTTGTTTGTTGGAATCCATTCTCCAATAAGCGCCCTGCGGTTTATGATTTTATACTATATATATGTGGAGAATGAGATGCAAGCATTCTGCTACTTGGATATTTATTTGTTTATACATTATTATAATATCACTGGATTTTGATATCAAAGTATTTTGGTTTATAGTAAGGTAAAAACAGTCTGTGTGGGCTGGTCTTACTATTATTCTTTTGTTTCAAAAGGATTTTCAAAGTAAAACGATATGGTTGGAATTTTCTCACACCAGTCCCATGACTGACCCAGTGTTTATTTGTTTGTGTTTTCCCTAAACTCTTGGGTGCCCAAATTTGAATGGGCAGTCAAGTGTTCAGGCTTTTACAGATTCACTTGGAGGAGCTCAAGGCAGGAGGCATCACCTTTAGTCATTTAGAGATTATTTCCGCTGTGATATACATGAGTTGTACTCTGATATATGTATATATATATATACAATTAAGATTTTGTATCTCAAAGTTATGTTATATTAAAATTTATTCGTTCCGTTGTGAGTTTCGTGTTTATTATGATTCTATTCAGTTGAGTTCTTCTTCTTCTTCTATTCTATTAGATCTATCTTATCTTTCTCACCCTCTAACTTCTTCTATAAATGATCTGAATTTTCGTGCAATTTAAGTTGAATGTGTAGGATATTAGTCAGCTAAAATTGGTACGGATTTTCAGGCCGTTAGAGTTGGTATCAGAGCTGAAGGTTAAGTAATTACCTTGGCTTTGTAGCGTGACTCAGTAAAGAGGGAGTTAGTAATACTCTAGATTGAGTTTGAGTGTATATATATGACCGCGTATTTGTAAATCAATATAAAAACTGTTTTATATTGTGTTGACTAGTCAGTCGAGTGGTTTATGAATTCTGGTCGAAACAGTAATGCAAACTGTGTCGATAGGTGTTTCTAAACTCTTGAACAGAGTAATTCGACACAGTATATTTTTAAAAGAGGGTAAATAAAATAATTTTACCCAAAAATATATTTCAATATAAAAAGAAGTATATATCTTGATATTATTATAATATATTGGATGTAAGATCATTATTATGATCGAACAGGATTATAATTGAGTTGGTTATATAAATAACCAAATCAAAATATTATATAATTAAAATATGAAAAATCAAATGATCTAAATCTGAATTTAAATCCAGAATCGAAATAAGACTCTGGAAACTTGGAAAAGAGATGGAAATAATATTTAGATGAAGTATAAGGGAATTTTAAAATCCTGGGAGATTTGAAATTGTCTTCCAAGTGCTGTGAAAGATATTTTGAGGAAATTTTCAAATATAAGTGTTTAAATATGAGTTTTGAAAATGATATAGTATTGAACTCACTTCGATTTCTGGAAAATAATCACGATGATGAAGCGTGCCATTATCGGTGTTCATTTTCGAGTTTCAGAGTGACGGATTACTACCAAAAGATTTCTAAAGTGTTTTGAGAAAACAAGTTGTATGAAATTCAAATGTTTTGAATTGTTATCATGATATGTAATATATATGATTTAAAACCGATTTGAAATAAAAACACCAGGAATTTGAATTCCAGAATTCAAATTTTCTTATGAATTAAATAAAAAGAAATTTAACTAAGTTGAATAAAATTAAAGTTGAATTAAAGCAAAGTACGTGGAAATCGTATTGGGAATGGAACCAAACTTGGTTATGGAATTAAATTATTGAGTAAGAATTTGGAATTGAGATTAGGACTGGAATTTGAACTGAAATTTGGTTTGAGTAGAAAAGAATTATTGGTTTGAGAATGAATCGATGGGAGATTAAATGGAAATGAATTTGTATATGTTGGGGTGGGGGAAAATCGAAGAGATAGAGTTCAATGCTTGACAAATGGGTATGAGTTCATATTATATGTCGATATGAGGTTTATTAGCTATTTTGGGAAAGCCACTTGGCTGTTTGAATTTCTTTTGGATTGGAAAAGCCCCAGAGAGGCAAGTTGTACTCGTACCGAATGAGCCGTGCAAAGGAGATGTTGGCGGAATTTTCCGGTAGATTGAGGTGTTAGGAAACTTTCAGAATTTTGAAAATATTCGAAATAAGAAGGAATTAATATTTAATTGGAATTAATCAGTTCAGTTGAAACTGAAATTATGAATTAAACCAAAAATATTTTTAACCTGTTTAACAGAGATTGTAGCATTTTTCTACCATAGTAATTTCGGGGACGAAATTCTTTTGAGGGGGAAGGAATGTAATGTCCCGCAATTTTATAGGTTTGTACTTGAATATTTAAATCAGTTTAAATATTGAAATCTAATATAAGTGGATTTATATATTAATTTAAACGAAGTTGAACATATAAAAATATATATTAAATATAATTGAGCCCGTAATATCGCGGCAGTTCGTAGTTTAACGTTCTGAACTTCAACTGACTGTACAGGACCCGTTATTAGTCAGATTTCTTCGAAACAAGAAACATTGGAATCCGTTGAAAAATATTTTTCTAACGGAAGTAGAAAATGAAGATGTCGTCGTCTAGATTGCAGGATATATCCAAATCAAAATTTCAAATAATCACTGTAGAATCGTTTATCGACCGTAACGGTTTATTCGATATAACTAGATATCGGTTTCGAATTTAGACAAGGTTCTTTTGGGGCATAATGATAATTTAATTTTTAGAAACTTACTGTAATTTTCAATTAATTAAATATACAACTTTTATTTGGAGTATTTTGCACCCTGTATCGATATTTTAGGGTTTCAAAATATGAGTCAACCTACCGATATTATTATATTTTTGAGATCGTGGCACCTCGCTGGACACGACTGTATTTTTAATTATGTTCATAGAAGTTCGTAAATGAACGGAATTTTATATAACTGGGTATGCTAAACCTGGTAACTCGACAAATTAACTTCTCGACTGTTTTTGTCGGTATCTAATGGATTATATTGTTGTAAGTTGTAATACATATGCTATTCATCTTTCTTGTCAGCTTAATTTCGTTATGAAGAAAGGTTTCTTGAAATACCTTTTAAATAGTTAAAACTCTTTGATTTAAATTATATCAAAGATGAAGTACAATCAAATGAAGTATAATACTTCTTATGAAGGAATCACGTAACCTTATGCTTACAAAATGAAAGATCACTGTTCGAATAAGTAACCTAAGGATCCATCTGCTTAACAAATACGGTCCTCCAACCGAGCTATAGGTGCAATTATGGAAGAACAAGGTAATATTCTGGAACAACAAATATATTTTAAGATGGCTCCTTTTTCAAACATACCCATGCTCCCACGCAAGCCTATACTACCTTAAATTCATCCCTTAGTCCCTAAGCTTCGTACTCCCATACTTTCTTCACAAGGACCATTCCCTAAAACTTAGGGTAGACACACTGTACATTGTACAAACGTGCGAACCATACCTATCCTTGCGTGTTTTCTTCTCTTAGATCATGCCCTATGTTGAAAAAGGGAATGGCCTAGGTGTCCTACTGAAACGACGCCATCCTTACCTTTTCTCCCCAGCTTCTCTGTATAAAGTCGCGAGCCTTCCTTCATTTGTAGAGAACGGAAAGATAGAAAACAAAATCAAACCAGATTAAAATCCGTGAATCTCAACGCTAATTTTGATGAGCTGGGGGAAGTTCGCTCTTTGATCTGGTGAAATTTTCAAGGAGTTCTATCAGGTTCCTTGATCTGGACTGCATCACAGTGGGTTGGGTATTTGATATGACGAGAAAGAAAGCGGTGAAGTGGAGAGAAATGTCGAGAGCAAAAAGATTGGATACTGAGAAGAAGTGTGTAGAGGCATGGATTACTATGACTTGTGATGGATATTAGTTCATGATGTGAGGGCTTGGTTGGATCTGAAGTAAAACGAAGTGGCGTTAGGGTCATTTCAGCATGGTAAGGAAGTTGTGCAGTGGGTTTTTAAAGTGGGAATATGGGGAAATAGTAGTGGCGTGTTAGGATGAAAGTATGTTGAGGATGGCAAGGGTAGAACTGATGTTTTCATGCGCGTAAGTGTTTTAAATATTGGGATCTGTTGGTTTCTTTGTCACAAGCATAGTGGAGTTTGGAGGTTTGTAGAAGAATGGAGATCACGACGGGTGCATGGCAGTGGAACAAAAGGGAGACGTAAACCGCAACTTTCTTTTACAAAGGGATCAGACAGTTTAATGAAATAGAAGAGACAACATTGGAATGAGGAGGCATTTTCATGAGAATTGAAGTTCAAACTGTGAAAACTTGGTACGGTGGAGGGACAATTATGCGGAAAGGTCTGCAGTTTGACAAGGAAGGTTAAGTCGCAACTTCCTACTGAGTTTTTGTGGAGATAGTTGATAGATGCAAGTTGATGTTTGGGCTCGAAAGCATGCCCATTGGCTGGAAAATCAAGTAGATTTAGGTAGGGTTAGACGTTTTGGGTGTTGAGGCTTTAATTCATGAGACTGCTATGGTTTTCAAGTTCGTCCGATGGGGAAGGGGTATACACGCAAAGAGCGGACATTAGGATGGTGAACGATCTTGGCGTTATGGAGAAATGGGATTAAAAAGTTGAGGGAGGAGGCGTACTCAATATTGGGAAGAAAGAGGAGTCAAACAGGAAACTGTTCGAAAGGGAGGAAGCCATCGGTTTCCTCAGAGCAGCGTTCAAATATTTAATTGGAGAAGAGGATGCACTGTTGATTTGGGTGGGTATTGGAATACGCGGGTTTCATTTGGGTTGATGGCCCTGTTTTAACATGTGAAGCCCGAAATAAAAAGAAGAGGGAAAAAAAGAATAACAAAAGAGCCGCAACATTTTATTTGTATTTGGGAGGGATGCTTCACAAGGGTGCTGTGTACAAGCGGGAAACATGAAGAAGAAGGGCCAACTTAGTGTTGAAGTGTAGTGGACCAAAGTGAATTATGTGAATTTGCAAGGAAAAATGGAGAAGGGATCTGATGTAGACCAACAAAGGTCATGGTAAATAATAAGAGGAGCTGACTGGAGTTTTGTTTTTGGGAAGAGGTCGTTTCACGGGAGTATGAAGACGTAGGCCACCGTAAACATATTCCACGAACTGTTCGTCACTATGGAATCATATGGTCACAGACGACGCATTGGAATTGGGTTGAAAAAGTCTGTAGCTTATTACGAATTTAGAAAAATAAACCGTATGTTTAACCAACTGACCCAAATCGTTATTTAACAGTTAACGCGCAAAGGTGAGTAAATTCACTAACCCTGCTTTATTTTAAAATATTATAATTATATTTTAAATATTTGATTGAATGTTGTGCGATGGGTGTTTGGATAAATTCGTTGGATTATTTGGTTGAAATAATATATATCATCACATATATAAACCACCGATTGAAAACTGATGTTGTTTATCATTATATTTCATACCGATATGAAATTAGTGTTATTTGTGTGACTAACATCTGTGGATGCAGGAAACCGATTAGAGGAATCCAACCGGATTCCTCAACAATTATATTATTGTTTTTCATATATTACATTATATGGTAGGATAAATAATCTATTGCTGAGTGTGTGTGTTCGAGATGTTGAATAATATTGCCTTTGAAACAACTGGTACTTTAATACCGTAAATTAATATTGAAAAAGAAAATCTATTATTTATATTTTTAAATAATAGAAATTTAATCCTGATTTGGCTAGAATACCATAACTTGTTTTAATTATATTAAAACGAGTAGTTTGATTTCTAAAACGGTATTTAGAAATAAAGTGGAATTGTAATATAACTTGAGAATTTAAAAATGGATTTAGAGAAGCGAGGTGGAGAATCATTTCAAAGAGAAGCTATGAAATTTATGTCAATAAGATTGAAATCAATCCATAAGGATTTGTATTAGAGTTCGACTAGGTCGAAGGTTTTAAATAATGTATTCTCATAAATTATGTACGTTATAATTCAGAATTGGATAAGCTAGGTAACATTCGAGTTAAAACAAATAAATTTTAATAAAATAGGTATTTGACATTAGAATAAGGCTTTGTAATTATTTAACAAGAAAATACAGTCTGATAGGTATTATAAGTAATAAGGGATTAGAGTACAGACTTATATTTATTCTAAGGTAAGAATGTTGTCGATCAAGGTCTGAGAGGTAAATAAAATACCCCAACTTTAACGGCTTCACTATTATCGAGGAACGATATCAGTTTGTGATGGAAAGAGATGTCAAGATTAGTATAAAAGGAATATGGCAGCGTATTGCAAGTCTTAGAGCTATAGCGATAAAATAACGCTGTTGACTAGGCTAAAGCGCGACTGTTATGTCGAGATTAGTTATAAAGGAGAATATTACAGCGTATGACAAGTTTTGAACTGTAACGATATATTAACGCTGTTAACCAAACTTAAGCGTGATTTTTATATATAGCAGCACTTCCTAGGAAATGAAAACAGTTTGGTTTGAAATCCACATAGTCTAAAGTAATAAGTAACGACGTTGGTTCAAAGAAATATGAGAATGAGCTAGAAAGAGAAGTAGAAAATCGTTTCAGAAAAATGATAACATCATTTCGATGTTTGGAATATGATTAGAGCTAAGTCACACTATTAGGAATAGGAACCATAATTTGACGATGTCGAATGAATTATGTTTAGGAATTATAATCTGATAGGATAGTTAATATTTAGTTTAAACCAACGAATTATAATAGGATATGAAATTAATATTTAGTTATAAACTAGATATTGATTCAACAAAAAGTTGACTTAGAAACAGAGTTTACAAAGTGAAATGGGAACATAAAAGAGATTTCCGAAAACAAGATAACGGTATTTACTACTTGAAAAATGAGTTATATTGATGAGGGTGTTCAGATTTTTATAATAGAAATGATATTCACATTTTAAAGTGAATAATGTTTTAAAGTGAACGCTTGACAGATTAAAATGTTTAAAATTAAATTGGAAATATTTTTCCAATATAATTAGGGTATATTATCCAAGTGTAGAAAATAAAGAACGTGAAAAGAACGGAAATGTTTCGAATGTTAATAACTTATGTTTCTGGAACATGAGAGAATAATAGTTTATAATAAATAGACATGTTTTCCAAGAAGTGTAAAAAGGCTAAAACGGGATTTGAAAAATATCTGGAAAGAAATGGGAATTCGAAAAATAAAAACAAATGTTAAATAAAAGTACCCGTGTTTGTGTGATGTCTAGTTATACATTTGAACGAATGTTTGTTTTTACTCCGATGGTTAAATAGCCGACTATCGAAGTGTTTTGACCATCGTTGTCAATACGGAGAGACCGATTGGATATATAATCCGGAAACCGCTTCTTATAGGCATAAGCGCTGCGAATTATATTATGCTGAAGATAATGGAAGACGGAGTGAAATGCAAGGGTCGTCCTGTTCCAAAATGGTGTTTTTATGTTTGTCCAGCCACAGGACAACTTGTATGGATGAGTGTCTGACAGAGTATACCTAGCCAATCACGTACGATTGATCTTTAAAAGGTATTACGTCTGGTGGCGGAGGAATTCGTTCCTCTTAGCTTTTTATACCCGTCATATTTTTGGAAATCGATTAGTGAGTTGACGGGTTTGACGATGTGGCATTCAAAGTGAATGGTGATCAGATGTTCTGAAAATAGACGTAGCCTCTAGCCTCACAACCAGGAAGTAACAAAAGTTGGGCTAGGCAGCATGGCCAGTTGGGTCATCCCCAAGCAGGGTGTATTGTAACCGATCTAGAGAAAATTCATATTTATACTTCTTTTCTATTCTGTATCTGCGGATTACGGTTGGATGGCCAACAACCATGGGTGGCAATATATTCGCGACACTCAAGCTAAATGAGTGAGCGGTCATGTGTGGCCGGGTTGCAAGACGTTCTTGTTGAACCCAGGTGTATACCCTCTAGAGTACACTGATCGGAAGGTGCTCCCATACCTTGTTTGTTGGAATCCATTCTCCAATAAGCGCCCTGCGGTTTATGATTTTATACTATATATACGTGGAGCGTGAGATGCAAGCGTTCTGCTACTTGGATATTTATTTGTTTAGACATTATTATAATATCGCTGGATTTTGATATCAAAGTATTTTGGTTTATAGTAAGGTAAAAACAGTCCATGTTTATGTGTGGTCTGGTCTTACTATTATTCTTTTGTTTCAAAAGGATTTTCAAAGTAAAACGATATGGTTGGAATTTTCTCACACCAGTCCCATGACTGACCCAGTGTTTATTTGTTTGTGTTTTCCCTAAACTCTTGGGTGCCCAAATTTGTATGGGCAGTCGTGTTCAGGCTTTTACAGATTCACTTGGAGGAGCTCAATGCAGGAGGCTTCACCTTTAGTCATTTAGAGATTATTTCTGTTGTGATATACATGAGTTGTACTCTGAAATATGGTATGTATATACAATTAAGATTTTGTATCTAAAAGTTATGTTATATTAAAATTTATTCGTTCCGCTGTGAGTTTCGTGTTTACTATGATTCTATTCAGTTGAGTTCTTCTTCTTCTTCTATTCTATTAGATCTATCTTATCTTTCTCACCCTCTAACTTCTTCTATAAATGATCTGAATTTTCGTGCAATTTAAGTTGAATGTGTTAGATATTAGTCAGCTCAAATTGGTATGGATTTTCGGGCCGTTAAAATTACACAAGTAATAAATGCATGCGAGTAGAAGCCGATCGGAAAAGGGATCACCTTGTTATGAACACATGACGGTAGTTGAAACATTCGTTAGTAGGTGCAGAGAAATGGAAATGAGTGTGATAGTATATTCAGTTTATCTTGCCTTATCTTATGTTATCTTATTGCTATGGTATTGTCCTATGTTCAGTTTATTCATGTCATGATTCTTTTACCTTTTTACATGCTAAATAATCACTGGACTTACCAGGCTTATGTTTGACCTATTTTCTTTCGCCTTCTTTTCTTTTGTTCCCCCCCGGGTCCTCAGGGAGGGAATACTTCAGCTTAGTGCAGACCTTTTCCATCTTGAAGAGAGTAGATGTATTGCTTGGATTCTCTTTTCTTGGGCTATGGCTGTGGTTACACATTTATTGGGGATTTATGCTGCTTTAATACTGTTTTATGCTTCTTTATGTACTTGGAGTTTTAAATCAAGACAGATGTTTTATTGTAGTAATTTAGAAGTTGGGTTTTGAGACAATGCTTGTAATGTTTTGACTGAACCATGCTATTTATGAAATGATTTCAGTTTTCTGCAGTTTATATGTATGTCTTGTAAATTATCTGTGCCTTTTACCTAAAATGCTTCACCACAGTTAATGCATTCCCTTTGTGAGTGACATTAACGGAGGTGGGGTGTTTCAGTTGCCGTTATTCCATTTGTTGCATTGATTTGATACGAAAATTTATATCGATTATATATTGTTATGATTTCCGTGAAGATTACATTTTTATGGAAGATGAATTTGGGTTTATCTATAATTAGATTTGAATTAATAAATGGTAATTAAATTGGCCAAAACATGAAATATGGTATAAACCAAACATACTTTGTTGTTGATACTGATTGTGATTGATTGATTGTATGGATTGTGCTCGACCAGTTTATGAGCAAAATATGCTTTTATATTTAGCATTGGGCTGGGAAGAAATATGTGTATGCTAACATCTTGTGAAACACTTCACGATTTGTCTATAAGGTGTTTAGCGTTGTTGTTTATTTCAAAATTTAATAAATGATTTTGAAATGGGATTTCCTTAAATGGAAAGAAGTGTTATTCCCGATATTGGACAGGGAATGTTTTCAGTGATTTTGAAATGAGATTTCTTAACTGAAAAGAATAGCATTCCCGATTTGGGACAGGGAACGTTTTATAAAATGTTTTATATAACAGAAAGGATTTCGAGGGCTAAACCCGATGAATTCGAAATGATTTGGAAGCGTATTTTGGTTTTACATTGTGATTCATCGCATATCTATTTAGTTGCTATTGATAACATATCTGTTTGGTGATGGAGAATTTATTCTCATACTTAACACCCTTCTTGGAGACGTACGAGCTCAAAGGTTATGTGATTAATAGTGACTGATCATATGCGTGAATTGATGATGTGAAGTACTATAGTTTGAAAGTACTTGTGATTATTATGTTGTGAAATGATTTTCCCTACTTCGGGATATGAAATGATTTAGTATGTGGCTAAAGATTCGAGTAACCCATGTGACTAAAAATATGGGTATTATAGCCTTAAATGGCATTGGACAGTGTATGCTTCCATGCATGGGAGGTTCATCGTCAGTGTAGCCTGCTCCATCATGGGAGGTGCGCGCGCGCACACACACACACACAAATATATATATATATATAGTTGCTTAGGTGCGTGCCCTTTGCCTTGTTTATGGGAGAAACCTCCCGATATTTGGTTGCATACTTGTTTGTATGCATTGTGATGATTTGGAATTCATATTTCCTAATGATTTGGTTTGAGATCCTAAAGTGAAATCTGTTTTGATATGAAATCTAGATATGTATTTCAAATGATTTGAAATGAGAAATCAGGAAATAAAGTCGAAAGGAATAATTTCAGTAAATTGAATTGGATTTGGAAATTATAAGTGTGGTGATAAATCTAAATGGGTAGATTGGGATATTGCATGTTGATTGATGCATAGCAGATCCATATCTCTGTTACTAATTGTTGTTTATACACTAACATTGATGGGGGTAAACCCGTTCCGCGTTAGCGGCATGGTCCTGTGATTTGTATTATTATTAAATAAGTTAATTTTTACTGTAGAGTTTCTCACCCCATTCCCATGACTGACCTGCAGTTTGTTTTTCCCTAGCAAACTCAGGTGCCCCTATTTTCCACACGGGCAGTCGAGTAGTTTATTTTGTAGATATATAAGCAGGATTCTGGATTGAAGCTTAAATTTGTGTCCAGAGCATTGATAGTCTTCCCCTGTGTCAGTTTATTTGTTTCCACTGCATTGTATTACATGTATTGTAAATTAATTTTCCACTGTATTATATTTCGATATACTCTGATATATTCAGTACTCTGATGTAACATTATTATGATGTTTATAAAAGTCTTCTGTTATTTATTCCGATGCGTTGTATGCCCAGGGTTAGCGTATCTGGGTTTTGAACAGTCTTAGTCGATTTAGCGATCGATTAGGTCCTAGCGAAATCTATATCGTTAGCGCTAGTTTCAAAGCTTTAGTTAACTCAAATCTTTGGGGTAAAACTATTTAGAACAGAATAAAAGACTCATCAGAGGTAGGATTAGTAATATCCTGTAAAAGAAAACTCATTAGAGATAAAATTAGTAGTATTCTAGAATGAGAAACTCATTAAAAATAGGGTTAGTAATACCCTAGAATGAGTTGAGATTTATATGTTTATAAATAACGTATTTGTGATTATATATATAATTTGGTTTTAAAAATATGATTTTTGAGGATATATAAAAAGTTATATATGTTTGAAAAGTTAATTAACAAATTGATTGTTGGTTGTGTTTTATGATAATTAGTTTGACTAATTAAAATGTTGAAACCAATATATAAGTGAAAGGTTAACTTAGCCAGGTTGAATCAAATATTAAACTGAATAGAAAATTGATTGAAATTGCGTATATGTATATGTATATATAATGAACAGGTCATAGCATGGAAGCTAAGAAGAGGAATAAAATTGTACGCCCGACAAATAGGTACATGTTTACTATTTTCTTGGGTTTTGATGATTTTGTGAGCTGATTAACTAGCCGCTTGGCCTTTTCTTTTTCCTTTGGATTGATGAGGGACCTGTGAGGCAAGTTGCGGTTTTAAAGGTCTCCCCGTACAAAGGAAGTTATCGAGAAATTTTTCGAAAATTTAGGGTGTTAGCTAATTTTTTGAGAAATTTGAAAATTCTTAGAAACTGAAAAGTTGAAGAATGAAAGCCAGAATGAAAGTTGAGTTGGTTAGTTAAACTACTTTCAGCTCCGTTCCTTTCCGAGGAAAAAAAGATTTTAAGTAGGGGAGATTGTAACAACCCGGATTTTCAGAACCAATTTAAAAGTTTTATTTTAGCTATTCTAATGGATTTTGGATATTTAAAATGATTTATTTTAAATAATAATGATTAAAAATTTATTTAAATCAAATTTAGAACATATAAATTTATTTTAATTATAAATAGAGCCTGAAATGGCGCGGTAGTTCGAAAATTCAACTTCAGATTTCAAATGAATGTACAAAATTCAAAATAAATTGGATTTCAGTGAAACAAGAAATATTTGGATCTGTTTAATTATATCTTTCTAAGGAATATGAAAAATCCAGATTTCATAATATAAATTGAAAGTTATGTCCAATTTAAAGTTTAAAATAGTCGCTATGGAATTTAAATATATTTAATATAATATATAGCCCTTAAAAATAGCCATTTTGCAAATGACCTCCGTTTCCGACGAAACCACTTTTTTGGATCTGGAATGACAAATTATTGCTAGATTCCAATTTTTATAATTTTTGGAATTAATATGTGAGCGTTGTAAATTAAAACGTGTTTGGTAATTTCAGTTTGAATTTAATCGAATGGAAAATGGCCATTTTCCAAACTGTCTCCAAATTCGACGAAATTAGTTTTGTTAGGACCGTATCGTCAAAACATAGCCAGATTTATTTTTCGGGAATATTTGGAGTCAGTATGTGGCCCCGGTAAATTAAAATGTACATTTGAATTCAATATATATTGATTTTTATTCTTATTTTGATAAAAACTGACAAAAATGATAGAATTGGCTTACGAAACATATTCCATTGTATCCGGAATTCGGGTATTTAGCTAGGGCGACATTCGTTGTGTTTTGTTTGGAGTCCAGACGTAAAAACCTCACTATGAAGCGATGTTTAAATTAAATAATAATATTTTAATTCCCTTATCTACCCAATATTCGTAACCCTAGGTCAAAGAAGGAAACTGTGGTTAACCTTTTTATTTCATTGCCTCCCTCAAAGAAAAAATGGACGATAGATCTCTTTCCTTGTTCGTCCATAAATTTCATTTAACCTCCTCACCGATTTGCAAATCATTCAACGTGAAAGGTGATCAGCTCGACAGGAGCTTCCATAGGACTGGCTGAGATCAAATTTAAAATTCTAAGTCGTTCGAATTTCCAGGTCAAACTTGCATCGTTCGTGCCCTATTTAAGCACTGGTGGGACCGTCGAGTTAGGCCTGGTACACGACGTCGGTGAGAGAACGTTGGGGGCTATCATGTGGTGGCGGTGGATCGACTTCGAGTGGCGCAAGTTCTGGTGTGCGATGTTGAGATGGAGGGAGAGCGTGATTCAGTTTATACAACAGAAGTAAAACAATGATGAGAGGGTTAATTAGAAATGTAATTAGTGGTAATTATGGATTGATTAAGCATATAATTATTTAATTAAATTGGTATGATCGTATAAAATCAATAACTCCTCCAAATCTTATCAGAATTCGATGAAATAAAATGCGTTGGAACCGAGAAATCCGGATCTACATGATGGAACAACTTAGGACAAAAACAGAAGAGGTTGGAATTTCTAATAAAATTAAACGCTCATTTAATTTTGTTAAAACAGTCGTTATTCAATGATTTCGAAACCAGTCGAGGTGAGAACTCTCTCACTTAAATTATATTACAGTTATTATATCATAGGTCGCAGACGGAGCTTAGTAGCTCCTAACACTATTTATTGTACAAACCGTGGTTGGTTGTTTGGACTATATTGTGAAAATTATATATATATATATATATATATATATATATATATATATATATATATATATGCGTTGTGAAAATTATATATATGCGTTGTGAAATATATATATGAGATGTGAATAATGTATATACGCGATGTGAATAAAATGTATATTTGCGATGTGAATAAAATATACAAATGCGATGTGAATAAAATATATATATGCGATGTGAAAAGAAAAAATATATATATGAGATTTGAATAAAATATGTATATGCGATGTGAATAAAATATCTTGCGTTGTATAAATTATATATGAGATGTATAAAATGGTCAAGTAATGCAATAAATATTTGTTCGTTAAAAATATTTTTTTTAACGTATGTAAGGAATATATAAAATGGTCAAGTAATGGAATAAATATTTTTTCATTAAAAGTATAATTTTTAACGTATATATGGAATATATAAAATCGTCATGCTATGGAATAATCATTAGATTGTAAGAAACGTTATTTTTAACATATATATGCACTATATAGAATTATCATGTAAAGGAATATTCAGGTTTGATTTAAATTGAAATGGAAGTTGGAATCGTTTTTAAAACGAATTTATAAAATACATTTTGAATAGAAATCGGCAAAATATTATATATATATATATATATATATATATATATATATATTAATGGCTTGAATAGAACGAGTCGCGCAGCGACTGTTCGCAAATTTCGACCATTAACTTCAAATGGACGTAATGGAGATACAACCGTCGGACTCTCCTAAAACCGGAACCGTTGGGTCCGTATCGAAAAGTGCTTTCCAAAGAATATAAGAGATTTGAAATCTAACCGTTGGATTTGGAATTATGTCCAAATTAAATTCAGAAAAGCTCGCTATGAATGCAGTTCGGTGGCCGTTATTGGAAACCTACTGTAAAGGCCTTAATAAAATTATTAAAAATATAGAAATATTGTGTAAATTCATAACAAAAGATTTGGAAAGATCCCGAATGAAAAATTCCAAGTTTGGAAAGATAAAAGTATATTTTTATCGAAATGAACTAGTTAATAACTAGATTAAAAATCCAATTATTTTTAGAAATAATAAATTGGATTCGTAAGTGGGTTTAAAATAATCGGAATTTTCCAATATGCGAATTGGAATGGATTTGAATGGAAATAATCTTCGGAATATTCCGATATTGGATTCCGTGATTACACGGATATTGTTATGGGAATTTGGAAGATATAAATATCGTTATTCCAAATACGATATTTGTTGGTTTCAGAATTTGATGTTGAATATAAGTTAATATAATATCAATTCAGAGCCTTGTATTTAATATCAAATTTGGATTTTGGGATTGTTGTGAATGGTATCTTTATTAACACCGTTCTTAAACCCAGTTGAGAAAAGAATGAATCTTTTAATCAAGATTTAGAGAAGTTTACCAATTAATTAACATTTAATTGGAATCGAATTAGAATTGAATTTTGTGGTTTATAGTGAACACTGTTTTAAATAACAGTCGTTTTTTAACACAATTAACAGTGAAGTTAAGATTTGGAATTTAGGGTCTTTTAATTAAGATTAATGGAATTTTCCAAAGAAAAGTTTTCCAATTTAATATATTAAATTGGAATTGAATGGAATTCGATTTGATAATAAACTTCTGTAAATGAAGACCGTTACTATATATGGAATTTAAAAGGCCTTGCCGTTATTCCATTTATAGCATTGATTTGATAAGAAAATTTATATCGATTATATACTGTTATGATTTCTGTGAAGATTACATTTTTATGGAAGATGAATTTGGGTTTATCTTTAACTAAATTTGAATGAATAAATGGTAATTAAATTGGCCAAAACATGAAATGTGGTATAAACCAAACATACTTGGTTGTTGATATTGATTGTGATTGATTGATTGTTTGGATTATGCTCGACTAGTTTATGAGCAAAATATGCTTTTACATTTAGCATTGGGTTGGGTAGAAAATGTGTATGCTAACATCTTGTGAAACACTTCATGATTTGACTATAAGGTGTTTAGCGATGTTGTTTATTTCAAAATTTAATAAATAATTTTGAAATGGTATTTCCTTAAATGGAAAGAAGTGTAATTCCCGATTTTGGACAGGGAATGTATTCAATGATTTTGAAATGAGATTTCTTAAGTGAAAAGAACAGTATTCCCGATTTTGGACAGGGAACGTTTTATAAAATGTTTTATAAATCAGAAAGGATTTCGGGGGCTAAACCCGATGATTTGGAAATGATTTGGAAGTGTATTATGGTTTTATATTGTGGTTCATCGTGTATCCAATTTGTTGTTATTGATAACGTATCTATTTATTGGCGGAGAATTTATTCTCTTTCTTAACACCCTTCTTTGAGACGCACGAGCTCAAAGGTTATGTGATTAATAATGATTGATCATACGTGTGAATTGATGATGTGAAGTACTATAGTTTGAAAGTACTTGTGTTTATTATGTTGTGAAATGATTTTCCCTACTTCGGGATATGAAATGATTTAGTATGTGGCTATAGATTCAGGTAACCCATGTGACTAAAGGTATGGGTGTTATAGCCTTAAATGGCTTTTAGCGATGTATGCTTCCTTGCGTGGGAGGTGCATCATCAGTGTAGCCTGCTCCATCGTGGGAGGTGCACATATATATCGAGTTGCTTAGGTGTATGTTATATATATTTAATGGAATTTTGTCGATTTAATTCATTTTATAATGAATATCGAAAAGTGATTTCAAAATTTGACATTTTGAAAATATTATCATTTTAAAATTAAAATGATATGGAATATTGAAATTTGATTTGAAATGGAATTGAAATCGTTTTAAAATGAATTTAAAACAAATTTATAATGGAATATTCAAATTTGATTTGAAATTTGAAATGAAATTGAAATCGTTTTAAAACAAATTTAAAACGAATTTATAAAAGAATATTCAAATTTGATTTGAAAATTGAAATGGAATTGAAATCGTTTTGAAAACGAATTTAAAACGATTTATGAAATACCTTTTAAATGGAAATCGACGAAATATATAATATATATATATTATATTTATTGGCCTTAATAGAATGTGCCACGCCATGGCAGTTCACGAATTTCGACCATTGAATTCGAATGGACATTACGGGAGATCCAACCGTCGGATTTTCCTAAAACTGAAACCGTTGGGTTCGTATCGAAAAGTGCTTTCCAACGAATACAAGAAACTCAAAATCTAACGGTTGGATTTGGAATTATGTCTAAATCAAATTTTGAAAAGGTCGCTGTAAGTGCAGTTTGATGGCCGTTTATGGAAATCGACTGTACGGGCCTTGATAAAATTATTAAAAATATTGATAATTAGTGTAAAATCATAATAAATGATTCAGAAAGAATTAGGATGAAAAATTCCATATTTGAAAAGATAAAAATATATTTTATTGAAATGAACTAGAATTAAAATCCAATTATTTTTAAATAAATAAATTGGGTTGAGAATGGGTTTTAAAAATGACCAGAATTTTCAATATATGAATTGGAATGATCTGAATCGAAATTATTTTCGGAATATTTCGATGTCGGATTTCGTGATTATACAGATATTGTTATGGAAATTTGAAAGATATATTTATATCATTATTTCCAATACGATATTTGTTGGTTGCAGAATTTGATATTGAATATAAACTGATATATTTTCTATTTAGAGCCTTGTATTTAATATCTAATGAGATTTTGGGTTTGTCGTGAAACGCGTTTTCAGTAATACTGTTCTTAAACCCCGTGTGAAAAGAATAAGTCTTTTAATTAAGATTATTGGAGTTTCCAGTTATATTTAGTAACTGGAATAAAAATGGAATGTGAATTGGGTTTATTGTGAACTGTGCTTTAATGACATTCGTTCTTTAACCCGATTCATAGTGAAATGTGATTTGGAATTTATAAATCTTTTATTAAGATTTAAAGAAAATTTTCCAAAGTAAAGTTTTCCAATTTAATAAAATAAATTGGAATGGATCGAAATTCGACTGGATAATAATCGAAGTGAGCTTCTGGGGAGGAAGACTGTTAATACATATGGAATTTAAAAGGCTTTGCCGTTATTCCATTTATATTATTGATTGGATACAGAAGTTCATATCGATTATATATATTGATCTGTTTTCCGTGAAGATTCCATTGTTAATGGAATGTGATTTTGGGTTTATCGTGAGCTATGTTTTAAATTACATTAGTTCTTTAACCCAGTTAAAGGTAAGATTAATTTCTTAACTTTGAAAAATCATTAAGTAATGATTTTTGGAGATTAAAACTGAATTATAGTTTTAATGAATCTTCAACTATATTGAAAAGCGAATGTGATAATTTAAATTATCAAATTCAGGAAATGATCGAGAATGGAGTAACACCAGTTTTACTCCAAGCGATAGTTAAATCTTTAATTAGATTTGAATGTGAAATGGTAATTAAATTTACCAATAACACTGTGGTGTTAGATATGGAGTATGACCAGTTTTGCTCCATGGGATGAATAGGTTGGGATTGGGAAATTAAACAAATGATTACTTCGGTAAGGTGCGATAATCCCGACTAGTTTGGAAAACCTTAATATGGTTTGAATGGAAATCCAAAGGAAGATTAAAGAATAAATTTAAAGAATTTATCTTTGATAAAATTAATGGGAACCTTTCCCAAAGGATATGAATATTTAAATAAAGAAATATTCAGAATTGGAATGAGGCATATGTTGTGTTTTTGTAGCACTTGTTTATAATATACGTGAGTTATTCGGAAAGACCGGGTTTATCCCATTCTGAATAACTGAATCGGCGATGAGTCGACGATGAATACGGTGGTTGAAGACCGGAGGTCTTCACATCATTTGGATGATTACTGATGTCTTGATTGGGCTGTATACCCAAGACGAGGTAATAAGTGGTGATAGTCCAGACGTACTTGGAGATCGACCGGATATGCAAGGACCTCTCTCCTGTATTGGACATATGGGACGAGGAATAAGGTGCCTTCGGTTTCATTCAAACCCAGAACGAACTTGTAAATGGATGTTTGCCTGGCATCGGATTTCATTTTGTGTGATTGATAGACATCTGTTGCGTAGTGTGAATTGCCTGTGTGGCATGCTGAGATGCAAATGATCAAGGCTTCTGTTGAAAAGCAGAGTCTTGTAGTTGGTTATCAAAGCACGGCTTTAATATAGCATAACTTTGTTAATAGCGTTAATTCGCGAGGCTCACACCCCTGTGTAAACCAGAAACGGGAGAGGACTTCAGGGAGGGCATGCATTTCCTTCTAGCTAGGAGTGGTGTCTGGGTTTTGCAAGCCCAGACGTTTTACTTTCTGTGGATGATGGATAGCGAGGCGCCTCGGTTATATTGGTCACTGCGGTGCCGATGGATGGTTTGGTCGATATATGACCAGTTTACGCCCCATAGGACGGGGAAACGTAATGTTCAGGCATTTTAATCCACTTTTTGTGGACTGCCCCTGACGATCCAAGGTGCAGTTGCGACTGTTCCTAAGACACGGGCTAGAGCGTCTCAAAGCGGGAAGGACGATCCCTTGTCTTGGTTCACAGGCGGAAATCCAACTTCCAATACGTGACATTTCAGTTTTGATTGTAGATCCTAGTATTGGCGACATGATAGATGGTACCCATGCTGTCTAGGATTGATACATTTATATTTGAAGTCGTTTTATACACTATGCACTTATAATAGTATCAAATGATTTGTTTTAAGCGTACCAAGCATGTTTGGCTATTATAAGGGAAAATCATATCCTTCGGCTTGCGTTGCATTGTGTGATGGGACCTGGGTCTTATAATAGCTTCATTTTTCCAAAAAGCATTGCGCTGTTTTGTTATATGCATTGGTATTCTTGGGAGGAAACCCGTTCCGTGTTATACGGCGTGGTCCCTTGATATATCTGATTTTGAAGCAAAGTTTTAAATAACTGTTTTAGTTCTCACACCAGTCACATGACTGTACTGGAGTTTATTGTTTTAACCTAAACTCTAGGTGCCCCTATTTTCCACACGGGCAGCTAGTAGTTTTGGTTTTGAAGATTTATATTCACAAGATCGTGGTTTACAGCTGGAATGATATTCGGAAAGCTCTGTATCCGTATATTCCTTTCAGTTGTTTTTTGTATTGTTTTCCGCTGCATTGTAAATTTGTAAATCTCTGATATTTATCAAATGTATATTATTTGTTCATACTTTGTATATTCTTGTACTCTGATGTAAATTGCTGAAATAGGCAATGAAATGTTCTTCTGTTTGTGTTCTAATCTGTCGTGTTCTCAGACAATCCGTTCTTTCTCTTCTCTTCGGAGACTGGGGAAGTCTGGTTCGTTACATGCGTGCCCTTTGCCTTGTTGATGGGAGAAACCTCCCGATATTTGGTTGCATACTTGTTCGTATGCATTGTGATGATTTGGAATTCATATTTCCAAATGATTTGGTTTGAGATCCTGAAGTGAAATCTATTTTGATATGAAATCTAGATATGTATTTCAAATGATTTGAAATGAGAAATTGGGAAACAAAGTCCAAAAGGAATAATTTTTGTAAATTGAATTGGATTCGGAAATTCTAAGTATGGTGATAAATCTAAATGGGTAGATTGGGATATTGCATGTTGATTGATGCATAATAGATCCATATCTCTATTACTGATTGTTGTTTATACACTGGCATTCATGGGGGTAAACCCGTTCCACGTTGGCGGCATGGTCCTGTGATTTGTCTTATTATTAAATAAGTTTATTTTAACTGTAGAGTTTCTCACACCAGTCCCATGACTGACCTGTAGTTTTTTCTCCCTTGCAAACTCGAGTGCCCTTATTTCCCACACGGGCAGTCGAGTAGTTTATTTTGTAGATATATAAGTAGGATTCTGGATTAAAGCTTAAAGCTTTGTCTAGAGCCTTGATAGTCTTCTGCTGTGTTAGTTTATTTGTTTCTGCTGCATTATATTACATTTTTTGTAAATTAATCTTCCGTTGTATTATATTTCGATATACTCTGATATATTCTGTACTATGAGGTAACATTATAATGATGTTTATAAAAGTCTTCTGTTATTTTTTCTGATGTGTTGTATGCCCAGAGTTAGCGTATCCGGGTTTTGAACGGTCTTGGTCGATTTAGCGATCGATTAGGTACGAGCGAAATCCGTATCGTTAGATAAATCTTTTATAAATCCATAATTTAGTAAAAGTGGAAAATAAACATAAGGATAAACTTTGAAAAAAAATAGCCTGAAGGCTATGTAGTTAAAGCTCAACAAAATACCCACTATATCCCGTGGCGCTCTCGAGTTGCTACGCTATTTCAATTTAGTGCCGATGAATAGTACTTCCACTTTTATGCCCGTTATTTTCCGCTGCACCCGCTAAATCAGCGCTATTTAGCATCCAATTTAGCAGTATTAATATATAAAGGATGAGTTGACCGGTTCTCTTTTAAAATAAATCAAAAAAGTTAATCTAAAGAGAAAATTTTAATCATAAGTGCCTTATATAAGATTGAAATCTATAGTGATCCTCGAATCTAATGTGCCATGGTATTCTTTGATTTTGTTATATAATATTAATTAATATTTTCTTTTTCTACACAAATGATGAGGGAATGATAATTAATTAATTTTAATTATATAGTTTTATGTCTAATTAACATTTTTGTGCCTCCAATATATTCCTTCTATTTCCCCGCTACTACTTTTCACACCTCTACCGCTATAGAACCACTAGGCGCTTTAACTGCACAGCCTATAGCATTTCATGCAGTATAAATTTGAATAATATTAGTTACAACTAGCATTTTCGTATAGTGTAAAAAAATGGATATAATGCTAATTACATTTAGCATTTTTCCTTCAGCTTAATTTTTGTTCAATGTTTGTCCTTCAAAATAAAAAAATGAAACTTGGTGTCATTTAGCATTTTTTTTTTTTTTTTTTACAAATTTTGACCTACTCCCTAATTACCTCTTAGTAAAATTGTTGGATCTAAGGTAAAAGTTTCATGGACCAAATATTTTTACTTGGATAATTTGAGACTTGCAAGAGGCATAGATGCAACAATTGTACATCTATAGTATGTCGTGAAGTTTTTACAGTCGTCAAACTAGTTTGTATCGGGAATCTTTTGTTTTTTTCAATACTTCCCAGTTTATCTTTATTCCAGGTTTTTTTTATAAATATTTGTGTCAAAAGACAATATATCCTTTTATATGTACGAGCATTTTTGTTTCTTTGGAAATTAGAGAAATCGAATTTCTTTTGTGGAAGTTTCTGGGAAATTTAGGATTGAATGTTGTACCTTTGGAGGAGTTGTTTTTGGAATTGATCCTAACTGAACCATTTTTTCGTTCTGTGCTTCTTTTATGGCGATAGTCACAAAAGATGCTTTAGGCCTGATATTTATTTCTGTAATTTTTGCCGGCTCCTCTTTTATTTTCATACCTAAGTTTATAGTCAGTATTTTCTTTATGAAATCTGAAACAATACAGTCTTCACCTAGAATCTTTTCTATGGAAATTTTAGTTATTTCATATGTGTAATATCTTTTGTAATATGTTTTTCCATAATTAGGATTTCGTCCTAGCACCTTTATTTTAGCAACGTTTCTCTAGCATGAGGAATGTACACTAGCACCAGGTCCGTTGAACTGAAAATAGTGTGTAAACTTTTTGTTTCCCTTTACATTAGTAAAAAACTCAACAAAAGTATATAATATTCTTAACTTTTGTTTGTTGTCTTGTAGAGAAGTGGGTATATTCCAGATATTATCTAGAATCATTTGTTGATCTTTTATCAACAAAGAATTTGTGACAAATTATTTTGTGCATATGTCTTCAAGAACTTTCTAGTATTTGTATGGATTTGCGAGAGACATTTTTATTTCTTTCTCCCTGCTACTAAGATCATGGTCAGATACAAAGTCTGTTTCAAGAAATAATTTGACAATTTATTTGGCAAAATATTTGTGTTTTCTTATACATGTTCCCATATAATTTTTGTTTCACATTTAAAAATATTATTTCTAAATTTTAACCACCTATTATTTACAATTCCTTCTTCCTTTTTGTTATTAGCATATTTAACTATTGATTCACAATCTGTTCTTGATGTAGTTTCCTTTTGTGATATTATAAAGAGTTTAAATTATTCTAAAACAAAGATTATGGCCAATATTTCATAATCTAACGAATTCATATAGCCTTTTTCTTTGAATGTTCCAGAGGTATACCTACAATTTTTTTGCTATATTTTGGATCCGTTTTATATTTTTTTAGTTTATAGAGTTCCTTCCCATCCCAAGGAAGAACCATTGGTTTCTATAATCAAGTAATCAGTGGATGAAGGTAATGCTAGAGGTTTTAATTCTTTAACTAATTCCTTTATTTTTTGAACTTATTTAATATCTTTGTTATTAAATCCTGTTTTGTACTTGGGACTAGCTTTGTTATATAAAGATCATGCGTACTTAGTTAAATTCTGGATAAAAGGTCTTGCATAATTTATTAATCCTAAAATGATTGTAATTATTTCAAATTTTCTAATTTATCAGGAAATTCTAATATCGTTCTAGCTATATGTGGTTGTACTTCTATTTTACCTTTTTGTATAATTGTTCTTAGAAATTCTATTGTATTTTTGAATAATTCCATTTTCTTTTTTAAAATTACTAAGACATGTGCTTTAAATAATTTTAGTACTATATATAAGTGTGAAATATGCACGTAAAACTATTATAATGTTGGAAAATATTATCCATTTTTCTACGAAATATTTGTGACGCATTTTTTTAATACAAAGGGCATTATTAATCATTCATAATGTACTTCGCTGCATGTAAATGCCATCCACAGAACAGATTTTGGGTGCATCTTAACTCGCCAAAATTCCGATTTCATGTCGAATTCTGAAAAATAGTTTTTTCCTTGTATTTTGTTTATTATAACATCTTTATTTGGAATACAATATCCATCTTCATGGGTATTATCATTTAATCTTGAATAATAAATTATCATTCTAAACTGTCCTCTTATACATTCTGATTCTTTTTGTACTATAAAAGCAGTTTTGTTCTATGTCTAGAGTCCGTTTTTCTTATTACTCCTAAATCATTAAGGATTTTAATATTTATTTTGAATTCTTCAATAATCAAGAATCATTTTTTGGGGAACCAGTTTTAAATGTTAATTTTGGTTTTATTACATCTAATTTGCGATATACAGGGTTCTATCTTAGTGTCTTATAGGATTTTCTCCTATAATTTTAGTTTTTTTTCTATTTTGCTAATTTTCTGATTAATGTCATCAGTGGTTAGCAATATTTTACTTAAGTTGTTTGAGTGTATTAGTTTTAAATTAATTTCTGATTCTAATTCATTTGATATGCCAAACTCGTCAGATTTTGTGTAATTTTCCTCTTGTATTAATTCTTTATGTTTTTCACATTGTCCTGGTACTTCGTAAGTACATTGTTGTTTATTTTTTTATTGTTATATTTTTTCTGTTTCCATCACGCTCGTTATGCGTATATTATGATAGAACAAGAATTAATGTTGTTTTGTTAGATATTTGTAAATAGTTATTACTTAATAGGAATTGTCCATTATCACTTAGTAAAAAGTCTAATCCAAGTATTAAACTATGATTTCTAAGTTTGATTCAGTTACCCATAGTTGTTTTAATGGATAATGTTATGATCAATCATTGCTAGTAGTATTGAATCTTATTTGTATATATTTTTACCACATCTTTGATTATATTTGTTTATCCACCAAGCTGTATGCTTTGCTTTGGTTTATCAACATTAAAAACTAAATAATGGGGTATTATACACACATAACACATCAAAATGATTAGAAAATATTTAACTAACACATTTGTGATCATTTTATTAATTTTAACCTTATGTTTATATTATTATATACACAATATACAGTAAATATATAGTCAAAACATATTTAGTTTATTTTAAATGTAATCATATATACAATTAAAAACTATAAAAGATGGCATAGATATGGTTGCGCATACACACCCAGAAGTTGAAAACACAATGATAAATCAAGGTAAAATATAACTTCTATTTTGCAATAATAATATAATAAGCTAAATCCAGAAAATGCTCAATCTTATGACGCTAAGAACACAACATTTCAACAACAATAAAACAATTAGCAACAAAATGTGCACATAGGAGCACATACATAAACATAATCACAAACACACACTGTAACACCCTGCATTTTCGTAACAATTAAATAATTAAATAATGCATATAAGGAAAAGAAAATTTTGAAGAGCTTCCAGAATTTGACCATGGGAGTAGCGTCATTACGTTTGTGGCGATTTTCTGGTCAATTTAGACCAATGGATTGCAAAAAACCAATTTAAGATGAAAGAGAAACCTTTAAATGAAGCATTGCAGCAAAACATGAAAATAAGGTAAGGAAGGAGAACAATGAGTACCACTGTTTCTAAACTTATTAACAAAAGACTTCATAGCTTAGTTGGTTGAGGTATTGGATATGTAACATAGAGTTTGGGGGTTCGAACCACAAGTATATAGGTAAGGTATTCAAAAGAAAAACATTTTTAATATTAAAAAGAGCAATCAATGCAAGCATTAATAAGAAAAGAAATGCCATGGAAGATAAATGCATGAAAAGGAAATGTTAACGTGTGAATAACGCACAACAACATTTGAAAGAAATGCGTTAAAATAGTAAATTGAGGCATTAATGAGAAAGAGTTTAAAAAGAAATAAGTCATGCACTAATTAATTAAGAGAGGAAAATTTTGGAATAAAATAATGGCTGTGCGCATAAGGAGGCTTTGCATACGCATAAGGATGTCTATGTATGAAGATAATTCAAATAAAAGACAAGGATATACACGCATGAAAACATGCAATTAATTAAAGAAGGTGGATATGCACAATTAGTTTAAAAAGGGAGCAAAGCAAGAAGACTATTAAAAGCTGCAAAACATTAAAATTATATATGTATAGGCAATGTAAAATAAAGTATGAAATGCAAAAATGGGCCTTATTCGTAGTTGACTCAGCATTTCATGTACGATTAGATTGAGAAACCTAATATCTAATGGTTAATAATTGACTCTGTTAATCTATAAAAGGGGCTCTCTCTCCCATTTTATCCACACACAATTCTTCATCTCTTTCTCTGCCTCCAGGACATTCTAAATTAAAAATAAAATGGGGAGATGCTGCTGGAGTCTAGATTAACAAAGAATATTCAAGATTTATAACCAACCTCCAACTCTACAAAAAGATAAAAGTCGGCTTTCTTCTATAACAGCTATTTAGAAGAATTTCTAGATCTGCAAATGAGGTGTGTGACGAAAAGGAACTTCGCTCGATCCGAACCAGTCGCTAAACCGATCTAGACCATTCGAAATGCCTGATCGTTTTGAGAACACGACAAAATAGAACGCAGACGAAAGAACATTTCATTGTATATTACAACAATGCATTAGATTACAAGATTATACAGAGTATAAATGAATATTACACAGAAATATCATAGATTTAAATTACATTTAAATACATCGCAGCGGAAAATAATACAATACACAACTAGAATGAGATATACGGATACAAAGCTTTCCGGATATCGTTCCAGCTGTAAACCAGGATCCTGTGAATATGAATCTGCAAAACCAAAACTGCTAGCTGCCCGTGTCAAAATAAGGGCACCCAGAGTTTAGGTCAAAACAATAAACTCCAGGTCAGTCATGTGACTGGTGTGAGAACTAAAACAGTTATTAATCCTTGTTTTTAAAGTTAGGTAAATCAAGGGACCACGCCGTATAACACGGAACGGGTTTCCTCCCAAGAATACCAGTGCATAAAACAAACAACGCAATGCTAAATAAAGAAAAATGAAGCTGTTATAAGACCCAGGTCCTATCACACAATGCAACGCAAGCCGGGGGATAGGGTTTTCCCTTATAACAGCCAAAGAATGCTTGATACGTTTAAAACAAATCATTTGATACTATTATAAGTGCATAGTGTATAAAACAACTTCAAATCATAAGTATCAATCATAGGCGGCATGGGTACCATATATCATGTCGCCATACTAGTTCTACAAATAAAACCGCAAAAGTCACGTATTTGGAAGTTGGGTTTCCGTCTGTGAACCGAGGCAAAAGATAGTCCTCAACCGATTCGAGACTATCTAGCCCGAGTCTCAGGATCAGAGCTCGAGTGACTCTTGGAGCGACAGGGCCGGTCCACCGATGTGGATTAAAATGCCTGAACACTACGTTTCCCCGCTCTTTGGGGCGTAAATGAGCCAACGAATGACTCCATCGGACCCTGATCGTCCGATCAAACTGAGGTGCCTCGCAACAGCAATAACCACACAGGTGAAAAGTATATAAATGTCAGGGCTGGTAGGTCACTGACACCACCCTAGCTAGAAGGAAACGCATGCCCTCCCTGAGGTCCTCTCCCGTTTTTGGTTCACAACCGGGGTGCGAGGCTCGCGAATTCACGTTACACAAAGCTGTGCCACACAGGCTGTGCTTTGATCATCACCACAAGACTTTGCTTTTCAACAGAAGCCTTGATCAATTGCCACTTAGGCATGCCACACAGGCAATTCACTCTATGAGTTTGATATCCATCAGTATATAACCCCTGAGCTCGTACGTCTCAGAGAAGGGCGTTAAGCAAGAGAATAAATTCTCCGCCGCCAAACAGATATATATTTAATAGAGATCAATCACACAGACTAAAATCCAATGTCAGACACACGGTCCATTTACAAGTCCGTTCTAGGTCTGAACGAAACCGGAGGCACCAAGTACCCCGCATATCCATCGATCTCCAAGCACATCTGGACGACCACCGACTGATTCCCTCATCTTGGGTGTACAGCCCAATCAAGATTATCAGTAATCATCCAAACGACGTGAAGACCTCCGGTCTTCGACCATCGTCTTCATCTTCGACTTATCGTCGTATCAATTATTCAGAATGGGATAAACCCAGTCTTTCCAAATAACTCGCGTATATTTTAAATAAGTGTTACACAAACACAACATACACCTCATTCCAATTCATCAGTCACTAACCGTAAATTAATCAAGAGAATAATTCCCCAAATATTAACCCCGAAGGCCGAAACCAACATCAGATCAATATCCAGAAAACCATTCTTCTTAGCTAACCGACAGTTAGTTTCTAAATTTCACATTCATAGGAAAGGTTCCCATTAATTTTATCAAAGATAAATTCCTTGAATTTATTCTTTAATCTTCTTTTGAATTTCGATTCAACTAGTCGGGATTAACGAACCTTACCGAAGTAATCATTTGTTTTAATTTCCCAATCCCAACCTATTCATCCCATGAAGTAAAACTGGTAACACTTCATATCTAACACCACGGTGTTATCGGTAAATTCAATTACCATTTCACGTTCAAATCTAATTAAAGATTTAACTATCGCCTGGAGCAAAACTGGTGATACTCCATTCTCGATCATTTCAATCTAATTAAAGATTCATTAAAACTCCACTTAGTTTTAATCTTTAACTGGGTTAAAGAATCAGTGTCATTTAAAACACAGTTCACGATAAACCCAAAATCACATTCCATTAATTATCGGGTTAAAGAACGAGTGTTATTTAAAACACTGTCCACGATAAACCCAAAAATCAATATCAATTCAATTCCAATTAAATATTATTTAATTGGTACACTTCATTAAATCCAAATAAAAAGATTTAATCTTTTCTCAACTGGGTTCAAGAACAGTGTTAGTCAAGACACCATTCACGACAAACCCAAATCACATTTTATATTAAATACAAGGCTCTGAATAGGAAATATATCGGCTTATATTCAATATCAGATTCTACGACCAACAGATATCGTATTGGAAATAACGATATATATCTATATCTTTCAAATTTCCATAACAACATCTGTATAATCACGAAATCCAACATCGAAATATTCCGAAGACAATTTCGATTCAAATCCATTCCAATGCAATCATTGGAAATTCTGGTTATTTTCAAAACCATTTCAAATTCAATTTATTTATTTAAAAACAAATAGAATTATAATTCTAGTTCAAAAACTAGTTCATTTCGATAAAAATCTATTTTTATCTTTTCAAATATGGAGTTTTTCATCCCAATTCTTTCTAAATCATTTCTTATGATTTTACACAAATTATTACTATTTTTAATAATTTTATCAAGGCCCGTACAGTCGATTTCCATCAACGGCCATCGAACTGCACTTACAGCGACCTTTTTCAAATTTGATTTGGACATAATTCCAAATCCAACCGTTAGATTTCTAATTTCTAATATTCGTTAGAAAGATCTTTTCGATATGAACCCAACGGTTCCGGTTTTAGGAGAATCCGACGGTCGGATCTCCCGCAATATCCGTTCGAAGTCAATGGTCGAAATTCGCGAACTACCGCGGCGCGGTGCGTTCTATTTCAATTCTATTCGAATTCATTTCAAAACGATTTCAATTCTATTTCAATTCTATTCGAATTCATTTCAAAACGATTTCAATTCTATTTCAATTCTATTCGAATTCATTTCAAAATGATTTCAATTCTATTTCAATTCTATTTAGTTTTCTATTCAATTCAAATTCATTTCATTTTCTATTCGATTCAATTCAAATTGGTTTTCTATTCGATTCAATTCAAATTGGTTTTCTATTCGATTCAATTCAAATTTGGTTTTCTATTCGATTCAATTCAATTTGGTTTTCTATTCGATTCAATTCAAATTGGTTTTCTATTCGATTCAATTCAAATTGGTTTTCTATTCGATTCAATTCAAATTGGTTTTCTATTCGATTCAAATCAAATTTCATTTCAAAATATTCGATTTCGAAATCACTTTTCAATATTCGTTTTAAAATGAATAAAATCGATATAAATATCGTTCACGTCAAAATGGCGTCAATCAAATCAACACGGCTTCATATATTGATATTTTCAAATATTCCATTTCGAATATTTCTATTTCAAATATTTCTATTTCAAATATTTCTTTTCAAATATTTCTTTTTCAAATCTTCTATTTCAAATATTTCCATTTCAAATATTTCTTTTTCTAAACTAGAATGAGGCCCAATCAATTACCATATAATGTTAATTAAATGGATTTTCTACAACATGTGTATATATCAACAATGATGAATAATCAACCATCATCCAAAGTGCATTCTACACTTATAAGCATCAAATATAAATATTAAACGCTTATAACAGCCTGTCAATCAATCGCTCGACATACAACTAAACAATCGGGATTAGTGTACGTCAAATATTATCCCAATACCCGTGTGGGGTTTCAAGCAATCAAACATAGATTTTTATTTGTGCAGTTGGGCGATGTGTAAAATTTATCGTCCCAATCAATGTCCTTCAAATAGGTGTACATAAACAAACCGTCTGGTTTGTAAATGAATATTTATTTATTCACATTCACGTTAAAAATTATATTTTTAACGATCAAACTATTTTATTCAACCTATGAATATTCTATTCGGTTCATTTATTAAATAAAATGTTATCTTTATTTTTCTAACTTATTTTTAGAAAATTTCGGCGGCATAACGGCACGATACTAGAAACGGGACAAGGCCTAGCCTTATCCCCGGTCTAGTGAAGGCCCACGCCATTCACACATCAATCAAATCAATTTCATTTCACCAAACAATTCAATTCAAACCAAATAATCTAACCAACTACACAACCAAACAATTAAACAAACAAGCCATCCATGGTCTGTGGATGACGGGTGTCGGGTGCTACTAAACACCGTCTGCATCCTAGTATATATATATAACTAGAAAAAGAAATTTAAAGTGAGAAGTTCTCACCGATAGCTATCCAACTTCACGACACTTCATTTATAGAAATCTTCATCGTTCTCGCCTTTTTGTCATCTTCGTTGCCCGTGTTCTCTACATATGTAAAAATCGAATTTTCACTTCGCTATTCAATATATAAAAATCGAATTTTTTTCTTCGCTATTCAATATATAAAAATCGAATTTTTACTTCGCTATTCAATATATAAAAATCGAATTTTTACTTCGCTATTCAATATATAAAAATCGAATTTTTACTTCGCTATTCAATATATAAAAATCGAATTTTTACTTCGCTATTCAATATATAAAAATCGAATTTTTACTTTGTTGATCAATATATAAAAAACGAATTTTTACTATGCTATTCAATATATAAAAAACGAATTTTTACTATGCTATTCAATATATAAAAAACTAATTTTTACTATGCTATTCAATATATAAAAATCGAATTTTTACTATGCTATTCAATATATAAAAATCGAATTTTTACTATGCTATTCAATATATAAAAATTAAATTTTTACTTCGCTATTCAATATATGAAAATCGAATTTTTACTTCGTTGTTCAATATATAAACATCGTATTTTTATGTAGCCAAAAATCCGAACGTTCTTATGTTAAAAATCCGATCTTTATTCACTAACCACTTATGTCAAAATCCAATTTTTATTCATCGATATCATGCATAAAAACGGATTTTTATTATGCTATAATATTAAACAAAAACTGATTTTTATTATGTTATAATCTCGATTAAACACTAATTAATTTAAAATAAAAAAAATAAATAAGTAAAGAAAAAAAAGAAAATAGAAAGAGAGGACTTACAGTAAAATCGAGAGAGGGGGGTGGTTTGTTCGTCGAACTACAGACGGGGGAGGGGGGGTGGAGAGAATCGCGGGTCTTGGGGGGGTCGCGGAGCAGCAGATGGTGGGGGGGTCGTCGCCGAGCAGCAGAGGGAAGGGGGGTCGTCGGCCGGCGCGCGCGGTGGTGGTCCCACCTGGAGGCGCGCGGTGCGGCATCGATCGGGGGAGGGGGGGCGGCGCTCCTCTCCGCTTCGTCCTTCCTTCTTCTTTTTTTATCTGTAATGAATGAATCGAGAAAAAGGGGGGCCAAAAGTTAAAGGAAGAGGGAGAGAGAAAAGGGTTTTAATTTTTAATTATTTTATTTTCCAGTCAAAAAGCAACTTTTATTTTCGACCTCAAAACGAGGCCCACCGCCTGTCGTCCATAGCTAATTACCCCCATTCCGAACACAATGGGATATGTATCGTAAGCTGATTCGCTCGTTTCGATCAGTTTCCGTTAAAATCAACATATAACTCTATATATTGAATTTGAATGCGCATTTCAATTCACTGGGGTCACATACTAACTCTATAAATCCCAGAAAAATATTTTCTAGCTTCGTATTGACGATACGTCCCTAACAAAACTAGTTTCGTTGAATTCTGAGGCCGTTGGAAAAATGGCCATTTTCCGGTCGATTAAAATCAACTAAAACTGGTCAAACGCGTTTTCCTTTGCCCCGCTCACATATTGATTCGAAAAATTATGAAATTTGAAACCTAGTAATAATTTGACATCACGGACCCAACAAAAGTGGTTTCGTCGAAATCCGAGGTCGTTTGCAAAATGTCCATTTTTAAGGGCCTGAATTCCATAGCGATTATTCAGAATTTTCAACTGGACATATCTTTTGATTCCCGCTATGAAATTTCAATTTTTCGGATTCGTTGGAAAGATAGTCATAATTAGATCCCATCGTTTTTGGTTTCACTAAAATCTGGTTTGTTTTGCACCCGTTACATTCAATTGAAGTTTTGAAATCGAATTATCGAACTACCGCGCCATTTTCAATTCCTTTTATAATTATATATAATTATTTATATTCTAACGACGACGTATATAATATATACGTTCGAATTCTATTCAAAATAAATTTCTCATCGATATTATTTAAAATAATCTATTTTAAATGTTCAAAATTCATTAAAATTGCCAAAATAAAAATTTTAAACTGGCTCAGATTTCTGGGTTATTACAAGGTGAGTGGATTTAAGTTATATCATTTTTGATAATGATATATTATCGTTTAAACATTCCCCATTATCGTATAATGTGAATTTGCTAGAATAATTAAAAATATTGAATTGTTGTTATGACATGTTTAGATATGATATGTTGAAATGTTTAAACACATGTCAGAAAGATTAAAGTGATGAATATGACATGTTGGAATATTAATATGCTAAAGATATTAATATGTTGGCAAATTTGCCAAAACATGCGTAACAATTACTGTTGTTTCAATTCCATGTTACTTGTGACATTTATGCACTTGGACCGTTAACTATAGAAATTGAGAAAATTACATGCTAAGTTAGAAAAATTATATGATTTAGCGATCACAGGTTATTGTTAAATTTGAATAATTATCTGTTTAATATGATGACCTATAAATTATAAATTACAGTGGAAATTTGAAAGAAATAGACATGCCTAGATTATATAGAAGATTTATAGTAAATAAGAAACTGTAACCGTGCTTAGACACGAGGTTACATTACACTTATGGTAGAAGTCTTCCCGGAACCGCCCGGCAAATCCAGCATCCACAAGTGGTAAATCTAATGTCAGGGGTCTAAATGTATAATTAAAACATGTAATGGTTCTAAGACACGAGGTTAAGTCGACTTATGGTAGAAGTCTGCCCATAACCGCCTGGCAAATCCAGCATCCACGAGTGTAGACTTAATATGAGAGGTCTAGTGCACAAATAAATACATATATAAATATATGTAAATAGAAGGAATGATAAATAACATTAATTGCAATTAATGGGAATAAATGGAATTGAAAGAAAGATACAACAGTAAAAGAAAATGGGAATGAACGGGAAATGATAATAACCTATTATAAATAAATTACATTAATGAGAATGTTGTATAATAGGTAGACTTGGCCTAGGGACAAGTGAAGATTATAACTTAGGTTATAATAAACTAGTAAGGAAATGAGATAACTAGTGAAATGAGATAAGTGACACTTAATTGTAAATTAAACAATTAGTAAATGGGGAAACCCTGAAACCAATTGAGAAAAGGGGAAAACTTATGAAATGAAAGAAGTTGTACTTAATTAAATTAAGTAATTTGAAAAATTGGAAGTCTGAAATATGCTGATAAGAATGTTATGTTAAGATTTGTCCCAGGTACAAGTGGGAATTATAACTTAGGTTATAATAAAAAAAAAGGAAATTTGAATAACTTATATTATGGGATAAACTGTACTTAATTGTAAATTAAGTTACTTGTGAGAACGAGAATCTAAAATCTACGGATGCGGACAACATAAGTTATATTTATGGGAAGAGGAAACTTATTAGTGAACCTTAGTTAAAAGAACTAAGTTAATAAGAAACAATGTTAAGTTGTAACGACAACACAAGAGGGAATTATGATTAAATAAGAAAGAATGAAGCAACTCAGGAAATGAGGTAAGTTATATTTAATCATAAATGTTAAGTGACATGTTAAATAGAAAACATGTGAATTAAGATACACTTAATTACATACTAAGTAGAACATGTTATTGTAACCTTGAATCAAACAAGAATATAAAGGGATTGTGGATTACATACCTTGGATCACCATCTAGAGAACAATATGTTGTGGATTTGTTAATAAACTTAAATGGGTTAAGTTGTATAACTGAAGTTAATAAGCAATAGGGGCCCATTCCTCAGAGATATAAGAGGCTAGGAAGAACTTGGTAACCTGAATAAAAAGTTAAGATAACCAAGTTAAAATGGAAACCTGATAAGCTAAAGCAAGCGCGTAAAAGAATGTTTAGATATAGGGTCTAATAACATATAAAAGTGAGGTGCTTGGACCAATCTGTACTTTTGATGGTGAATAACCCAATGGGGTAGAGCATCATGGTGTTATAAGGCACGAGGGGATCGCACGTTCATCTGATTATTCTGTCGACGCCAAAGGACTGGAAGGGGAAGAATGCGACTTCCTAAGATACGTAAGGTGCTCCTGGTAGTCCTCTGTGCGGTGGTAGATGTTTAGGCTATGCTCGCAGAGGTTGGGTCTGCACGTAACAACTAGGTGGGTGAGCCTTGACAGCAAAAGTAGCTTTGCAATCATAATGCTGTAACGAGGTGACACCAGGGTGATTCGGTGGTCGCCTCAATGGGGAGGCGGAGGGTCACGACCAACAAGGATAGTAGATCGTCGGATACCCGTCATCGGCAGCTAGTAGGATGCCAAAAGGCTAGAGCTAAACCCAATAGACCATTCACCTTTCACTATCGAGGTATGGTGGTTGAGGGGAGATGCCAGCTGGATGTTTAGATTGCTTGTTGTTAGGGGCATGTTGCTTAGCTCTTGTAGTCTTTACTAGTTGAGGGAGGAGCCGAGGTGGGGCCATAGCCACCATGGAAAACAGACCCTAGGAATGTCTGTATTTTGGGGCTCTTAAAGGCGGGCCTATACATATATGGAAAAGATCCCAACTGAGTTCCCTGTTTCTTGTACCGCCCTGCCACAGAACTCGGTGCACATTAGAGAACGTGCGGTTAAGGCATTGAGCTATAATTAATGGTACATACGTGGGACAATCTAGATACATGCATGTTCGCTCTGGGTGGTGTATCGTAGACTTGAGGGCATTACTCTGTTATGGAATCTGATTCGAACAAAGGTGACAGTCCGTACGTTTACGTAATGTAGTAATGACAGATATATGCAGAGCATAATATTGTTATATAGAGATCTGTAGGTCACTCCGGTATAGGATGAGGGACTGCGTACATTTCGGTTGTATTATGGCAGTGACCGTGCAAGTGGGGTACCATGGAGTGTACCTTAATATTGGGGGTAGCAACATATATACTGTATTAGGTTAATCCACTGGGAAGTAAATGGGTGGAATGTGTGTGTAAGCCTTAAGTGTTGTTAACCCAAGTAACCTAATAAATAAGAAAATATGTATATGTAGTGTTATTCAAAGTATATAATTTAAATCCAGTCACCAGAACTTGTGCTCTGACCCCCTCCTCATAACATACTCGCAGGTTAGATTTGTGGCAGAGACATGATAGCTTTGGATACTGGTTAGGCAGTATTATTAATACGATAAGGCTATACTTTGAGTATATTATATTTTATCCATTCCACTGTGAGATATTTTCTGAGCTTTGACATATTTTATGTCTCTGTCTTTTCTGCAAGATACCAGAGCAAACCAACACTAGTTTCGATAGATTAGAATTTTGAAAAAATTCGATCTGTTAGAATTCGGGTTGTTACACGCACTCAAATGCTAGCAAGAAAGCTAGATTTATAGTCGGCCAAATTCCACCGATCGGTGGACTTATCATCTTGACTTGACTTAAGGCTAACCAATGGCTTCATCGATCATTTGTTGTCAATTGATGATCACTAGCCCGATTCCTATGCTCACAACACAACACGTATAACACATAGTAACTAAGAATGAATTCAAGCACAAAGTTATAGAGATAAGGATAGCGTAAAAACTCGTCTAGGTTTTGTGTTTCCTTCTTCCTCGCCGTTTTCTTACCCTAATACATGCTCACAACAAAAATTAACATCATCAAAAATCTGTTATAACTTAAATGTTCTTTCACATCCATTAAACCCCACCAAGTAGCGATAATTCCTCCATACCTCCCCTTACACTCAATTGCTCACGCCTAGGTCATACAACTCTGCGTCCATCATTGCCTCGACTCAACCAAATCAGCCACCGCTTATAATACTATCTTATTAGTACCTAGAGATATCACATGTTTTCTCCAAAAAGAAATTTGCTTTTTTTTCCTTTAAGTAAGTGAAAAAATTAATTTGATTAATTTGGGAAAATCTGGCACATGAGATAACTACTAATTAGGGAGGAATAAAGAAGCGGAAGATTTCTACAAATGAGAAGGTGGAAAATATTGGATTGTCCTAAATTTGGGCTCTATCCTAGATAAGAATGAGACATGACATTAATTTAATATTTGCTTTAATTATTTTAATTTGCACTCAAAATCAAAGTACTAATCATTGCCATATATTCTATAAACATATATCTTTTCAACTTAAATTGGTTTACTTCTCATTTTACAAGTTACATTTCGATAACATGGAGGTTTTGTTCAATTCGACGCCCTCATATTTATTTCCACTATTTATACATATAACTACTATTAAACTTAAATTATATTCAGTTATACAGTTTATTTAATTTTAATACATTATTTGATAAGAATTTATTAAATTAATTCAATTTATTAAAATAAAACATTAAAAAACAATTTAATTAACCAAATTTTAATTTTAAAATATTAGTTATCATATATGAAATTCGTATAATTTTGATTTAACAAAATTTATTTCACTTATACGATGTAGAAAGTTATGTTATTACGTATATGATTATACTATTATGCAAACAAATATGTTAATTAAAATTTTAATGATATAAGTTGAATATCTTTGTTGCATAATCAGACGATTGTATAACGATTATACATGTGTATATTTTATACGGGTAAAATATGACATCATAATGTTATACAATATTAAATTTGATTCATAAACTTAATCTCTCTTTTATAGTTGGTCGGTTTGCTAGCCCTTTCAGAAGTTCCCTGTATCGGGGAACAAAAAAATATTTAATTCACAAAAATATGAATGCAAAATTATTATGTTCATCATATAAAAAATAATTTCTTATAGTATAACCTTAATTTATTTCAATTAAATAACTTGAAAGCTCTTAAGGATCGCTAATCAAACTCACAAGTGGAGTGGCACTCTCGACACAGATTTAAATGATCATTGGTTAGAAAATCTACTTTAAATCTTATAAAACAACTAAAGTTTTCACTACTTCTCCTCAAGGAAGAGATTTAAGAACTAAAATTTATGTACCGAACATGTATATCATATGGAAAAACCTATTTTTAATTCCTCTTTTTTATCAGAATTATGGCATTTGAAGATTCAAAATCTGGTGATGTGTAAAGTCTAACACAAAAAACGAATCCAAAGACCCCATCTCTGAGTCAAAAATGCAAAAAAAAGGCTTGGGTGTCTGTAACGACCCGCCATACACCTGGTGCTCTAAACTAAAAATTTGCATTGTACAAGTACCCCCATCGGTGTAGAGTGATCGTCAAGAGAAAGAAATAGTAGAAAAAGGAGAAAAGAGACAGAGGAGAAGGAAGAGGACATAAACACAATCATAGAATCTGCCGTATATCTCAAAATGCATCAGATATCATATGATAGTAATAATCACAAATATAAAATAGGCGAGACAGAATTAAATATACAAAACACATAATCACAATATATAGGCTCATACAGTTATACAACATAGTAATAGATTTTATATATGAGATAAATAAACTCAACTGATAAACTATCTCAAATAAGAATACATAATACTATCAAGGCTCCACGGTATTACATGACGGAATAAACATTAAGGATACAAGTATAAATAAATAAAACGTTGCGTCCTATAAATCCACCTGAGCAACTCCGAATGATACATGTACTTGTCACATAGTCTTCTCATCAGCATCGTCTATGAGCACCCAAGATAATAAAAAGGAAATACCTTGGGTCAGACAACAGTCCGGTATGAGAAATAAACAAATTTCAAAGTACTCATGACACGGAGGGTATGGAGTGTCATACCTGTCCTGCCCCTGCATCCACAGAGTTAGCACATTACATTTGATATATGCTATAATGCGATAAATATCAAGTAAATAAGGTGTGATAGATGCCTAAATACTAAATGGTGATAAATAAGTAACATCCATAGCATCGATCAACAATCCTCACATTTACTCGCTCAATGCACAAAACATATGGCATCCAGTACTCCAATCACCAAGTCAATCATAGCACTGGAAGGCCTCACTGCATGATCTCTACCAAATATCGTTGTGTCCTACTGCATGGACTATAGCCAATAACTCTACCCAGTCCATACTGCATTGGCTCTAGGGTCCGGGCTGTTAAGTCCACACTATATTGGCTTTGATCCGTCCTTGTGCTTCTCTCTCAAAAGTGAACCGAAGTCATGAATACCAATAACTCATGTTCACATGTTATCCGCAACAGAAATATATCTTTAGACCATCCATAAGACTCCTAGTTAAAGTCAATCAACAAGTGGGTTATCGCCAATGAACTACACTGTCATAAGACCTCATCAACTACCCTCCAAGTCGTAATAACCACGTGCCATCCCTTCCTCATATGACTATCATCTCAATACGACTTAATGTCTTCTTTTCTGTATCTCAAAGGAAATTATCCATCACAACACCCTTGCTCTTCATCCTGTAATCACCATCGTCGAATGACGAACAATAGTATAGGAGAACCATATCCTCGTCTCAAACCAAAACCATTAATCGAAGAGCCATTGTGTCGAAATAGCTATCGAACGAACCATCATATCCTACTCCTCGAGATCACACCATCGTGCATGTAAATTTGGCTAAAGCGGTCAATAAAAATGGTTATCGATATCGACCGCTTCATAGCAATCGATAACGACTATTCAGATCACTATTAACCAAAACTAGTTAAATATGCATCTAGGAAAAGCGTACAGCATTCGTTGTGTAGTCCATCTCATCGTCAATTCCATCCATCATCTTCAAATCATCCACCAAGCTCTAGTATCTCTCCTTCTTCAAATCTGTCGGCAAGCTCCAATGTTGATCCATCATCGAATCAATCTGTACACTCTGAAACTCCTTTGTCAATTTATCTCATTCGTTCAAGTCTACCATCCTTGTGCGCTCAATTAATATACATCGATGAGTGCATCTGATTGATAAGCAACCCAAACTCTAAAGAATGAAAATAATTCTACTACTAGAACGCCTACAAATGGCATTTTAAGATAAACTAAGCAAACAATTCAACCATGCAACCAATAGTCAAATAAATTCCTAAACTAACATACATACATACATACATAATAGCAATAGTAAACCAAATAGAATCTATCTATAGCAATCAAAGTGAAATAAGTGTCAAAATAAACTACATCTAGCAGTATGGTCAAAATAGCGCATAGTAGCGGTAAATGCGTAAATGGCGCACGATAGCATGCAAACAGGTAAAAATCTATAATTAGGTCAAACTACTTGAATCACTTTTTAACTTTTTATTATTATTTACTACGTTCAACTATCCTAAATATTATGTTTTTTAATTATATATCAGTTTAAAACATCAATTAAACACTATACGAACAACTACAGTTCAATGAGAGACAATATCACTTATCTTAGCCAAATTAGTCCAAACCAGTTCTAAAACACAGAACTTGCCAACACGAGTCCATAGGAAGAAAAAACATCCAATTCCGACCTCGTACGCAAAAGATATTCATGCTATAAGTTTCATGACTTAATTTAATAATTTAATGACTTAGTGAAGGTAATTAACTACTTAACTTCTTGATTATTGCTAATCCTTCTTCTCTCTTTTCCAGACCGCATACAGGCATCTTCAAATCTTTAGTTGTGCGTGATTTCCCCTTTTTCTTGAGCTACACTCCACTAGATCAAAGATCGTTACCTTCGGTCAACTAGTGGAGCAACAACGAACGTCATGGAATCCTTAATTTCATGCGTGCACATCCCAAGAAAATTCCAACTTTGAGCATGTAGAACGGGTCCAAAATGTTGCAATAAGCTAGAACGAGCCGGGTATGGAATGAATGGCATAGGGAGGTGCAATTAGCTGAGTGAAATGTGATGCTATCTTCTGATTCCTGGATCACTGATTCAATGAGAAGAGGGATGGAAACCTAAATTTGAATAAGTGGTGGTCATGAATAGTAAACCCGAAAAATGAATAGTACTAGGTTTGTGAAGGAAAGTGAATAGTTTTTAGGCCAATCATATTCTCCCTTTTTTTGATGATAATAATATTTAAGTGAATATCAGGCTCAGGCCCTAAAAACCTAACTTAATGCACAAAATCTCCTTCCTAAAAAAGATTGTAAATTAGGTCCCTAGAATGTAGTTATTGAAAATTGCACAAGATTGTGCAATTATTTTGTGAATAATTACAGACATTTATGCAATTATTTCAAAAAATTGCATTATTTTCTGTATTCATTTTGATGAATAATTGCGGAAATTTCAATAAATTTTTGAAAAATTTGCGGAAATTTCCTCAAATTTTCTTCTAATAGTTCCAGAAATTTCTACAATTTTTTGATATACTTCCATAAATATCTGCAACCATTCACTAAATAATTGCATAAAATTAAAAAATTATTAGTTAACTAAATTCTAGGGACCTAATTTACGTACTTTTTTGACAAGAATGTTTTGGCTATTTTGAAACATAATAACAACTTTAGCCAAACTGTCCTAATATTTAATTCACAAATAATGCATGTAAACCCGTGGACTCCAAATGAGACATGCCACCTGCCGTCATCTATGTAAAAACGCCTTTTGAAAAACAATGATATTAGTCTCGATATCTGAGTCGACTGTATATGGAAGTTAGCCTTTAAAAATCGTATTAAACATTATTAGTTTCTCACAAAAATTGACATATATTTATTTAAGCATGGCTAAACGGTACTCCCGATCGCTATGGAAACTTGATAGCGTGCAACAACTCGCTACAATGATTCAAAAAATATGAATTTCATCGCAATCCGACACTATGTATAACATCCCGCATTTTATGACAATTTAATAATTAAATAATGCAGATGTGTATATATATGCATAAATATAAATGTATATATGAAGAATAAAATAAATATTAATGCAAATAAAAATACAATGCATGCATTAAAAGAAAAGAAATGATTAGTTGCATGCGGTGTAGATATGTTACAAGCACTGGTTATGCATTAATAATAAAAGAGAAATAAAAGAAAAAGATTCATGCAATGGTTTGATTGAAATATGGTAACAAACATGAAAAAGAGAAGTAAGAAGAGAACAATAATTACCATTGTTCTAAGCCTTGTTAACAATAGCCTTAATAGTCCAGTTGGTTAGAGCATGTGACTTGCATACAAGACGTGCAGAGTTCGATCCCCGTAGCCGTCATATTTTTGTTTTAAGGGAACAACTAAAATAACACAAGTTCATGTGAGGAAATATGTATAAACGTACATATAAGGAAGTAAAGAAAATATATGTATGTAGGTATATGAGAATATACGCGTATATATGTGTAGGGATATATATATATATATATACAAGAAATAAAATTCAAGATTAGGCTAAAATCAAAGAAATATGGCAAGAATCAAATAACGGTGCAACACCGTTTGAATTTTGAAAACAAAATGAAAATTTTGCATATATATATATATACACACGCGCGCAAAATGATCATTTGAAGAATTTTATACGCATAAGAAGACATGTGAATATAGCAGTTAAATAAATTCCAAAATTCAAACATTCGCAATCCAAATTTCTACGCCAAAACAGTTTATGGGGCCCGGGGAGATCGATACCAGGGTCAACACCCCTGTAAGGGGTCAACACCGGGGTCAACACCCCTAGATCCAGGAAGACCCATTGACGTATCTGGACCGTTTTCTTAACCAGATTCAATGCTAACTCAGCGCTGCGTGTATGATAAGATCCTAAACACCTATAATTAGGCTAGCAGAGCCTAGCCTAAATCTCACATTCTCTGAGACAACGTCTAAGCTCTTCCATTCTTTCTCCTCCTAAAATCTCTTCAGAAAAATAAGATAATTAGTTTAGGAAAATTCTGAATCAAGATCTAGAGGAAAAGAATGAATTTTAATTAGAAGATGTTCAGAATCATTTGAAGAGAGGTAATTTTCTAGATCTGGTCTATTCAATTTTCTTCCTCTTTCTTCCCTTTTTTCTTTTAGTAAAAATTATGAATCCATGGTTGTTAGGTTCTGAATCCAATTAGGGGAAAACCATGGAATTCTAGATCTGGACCAGATCCAGGATTTGGAAAGCAAATAAGGTGAGTAGATTTAAGTTATATCATTTTTGATAATGATATATTATCGTTTAACATTCCCTATTATTATACGATGTGAATTTGCTAGAATAATTAAAAAGGCATTGAAATGTTATATATGACATGTTGATATGTTTAAACATATATTAAAGAGATTAAAGTGACGATATGACATGTTGGAATAATAATATGCCAAGATATTAATGTAACGACCTGCCTTTTTGACCGCTCTAAGTCGGTAATTAACCCAACCCAGAACGTTCAAAATGACAGATGGTTATTTAGCTTACCAAGTTTTAATAGAATAACAAAGAATCACATAACACAGAAAAGACAATAGCATCTCACAAACAAATTTATACACAAAATTTGTCAGAGCCACAAAATTTATATTTCTCAGCGGAATATTTTATAAATGCAATACATGATTTTTTTTTTTAAAAAGAAGTTACACTTTTGTTGAGCGCACGCGTGCATGTCTTCACATCCCTCTCCAGTTTTGTGAGCTAACAACTTCAAAATCGGCAACACTTGTATCTGACCCGAGCGTTCCATGCAAAAACATAAAACACTCGAGTCAGGATTAATCATTTTTCAAGTAAACAACTTCAATAAACCACTGAAATAGGATAGTTAATTCTAACATGTATACGAACTCATTAAATTCTAAATCTAAGATTCTAAATTGTCATACATCGTGATCATTATAACATAGTATGGAGATAAAACAAGCGGCTACTTGGACTGTAAATATGTGTCAAAAGTTAAACATCCATGGTCAGCCCAAGTTAGCAACATGCGACTCAGGTAAATAACATAAGGTGGTCCAAATTTCTAATAAAGGAACATTTCTAGTTAAATTCAACCAAAGAGGGTAGCCTGAGTTGTTCCAACAAAGCAAGAAGACATGAACTATTTGTGTAGGGTGCAGCAAATAAAATTAAAGCAATATATCATGACAAACACGCATGGTATAAAGAAAGTGACCAAATGGTGCTTCACCAAATACATACATCAAAATAAATGATTTATGCATCATTCAAGCCATTATAAAACAAGTTTCAATTCGTCATCACTAAAATGCAACATGTATATGTAGCTAAGCACTGTATATAAGAGTGCCTCTTTATTAAAAAAGAATAAGTAAGCTCATGAACAATTTCTTTTAACTGGTATTGGGTAACTGGAACAATTAGAGGGAATTTACTTTATGCCAAAGTTTTCCAGTACAACAAAGGCCTGGAAAAGTATTTTTTTCTCACATTTTTATAAAACCTTATACTGATCAAAATATGACTAACCAAATTAAAATGGGACCACCATTGACACATACACATGTGTAAATGCATGTATATGCATATGCAGATGCAAGAACAAGAAGCAGGATAAACATGACTTGCAACCAAAAAGATACAATTGATATATGGGTAGGAACCAAAACAAACAAGATATAAATGCACCGTTAGATGACGTCGGGGCAATTAGAATGATCGGATCGGTAAATAATGGTCGCGGAAAATGAAAAACAAGTATAGTAGTCCTGAATAACTACAGTCAAGAATCATAGTAGCATGGCAGTCAGGTGGTGAAGCAAAACCAACACAAACCAAAATTCACATATGTGAAACAACCCAAAATTTAACTATTCTATTTAGTTTAAATATTGAATTTGATAACTTGAACCAGTAATTAATCATGAGAAAATGCTCACCTGTAGCAACAATGGTTTACATTGATCGGAGCTTGATGTCTTCGGCAGTGCTCGCTTGGAGGAATGTTTGGTTGCCATGGTTTGATTTTAACTGAGACGACCCGAAATCCCGTTCTAACGGAAACAAGGGTTATCTTTGGAATATAACACAGAAACAGATAACAGCAGAACAAAATTAAATAAATACACCAGATAATGAACAATAGAATATACTGGATAAAAGTAATCATCAGAGTTACACAGTATACAGGATCTTACTTAGTACAAATACAGTTCAGCTATACATAAATGTCTACAGCGGAAAAACAAACAAATATGTACAATAGGAGCTGAACAGCATAAAAAGAGATAAATGATAGAATCCATCTTCAGCTCCAGCTATCCAGAAAGAACCAGCTAAACCTGAATACAAGGCTGCCCGTGCAGAAAAAAGGGCACCCGAGTTTGAAAGTGAAACAAACTACGAGTCAGTCATGGGACTGGTATGAGAAATCTAATCAACACATATATAATTTGGCTAATCACAGGACCACGCCACTTTCGTGGAACGGGTTTACTCCATTGGATTGCCAGCGCTTTAAAACAAATCTTTCTTTTTAACATCGCTATGCTTTTTATAAAAATGAAACCGTTATAAGACTCAGTTCCCATCACACAATGCAACGCAAACCGGAGGATAGAGTTTTTACCTTATAACGGCCAAAATATGCTTGATACGAATAAAACAAAGGCATTTGATATTATTGCTAGTGTTTATATGTTTTGACAACAATTTCAAATCATAACTATCAATCATAGACGGCATTAATGCCCCATACCACTATGTCGCCATATATAGGTATACAATCAAAACCGCACAGTCACGTATTTGGAAATTGGATTTCCGTCATGAACCAAGGAAAAAGATAGTCCTTACCGAATTCGAGACTGTCTAGCCCGAGCCTCAGGACCCAGACTCAGGTGGGCCCTTGGAGTGACAGGGCCGGTCCACCGATGTGGATTAAAATACCTGAACAATACGTTTCCCCACCCTTTGGGGTGTAAATGAGCCAACGAATGACTCCATCGGACCCGGATCGTCCGATCAAACCGAGGCGCCTCGCAACAGCAACAACCACATAGGTGAAAAGTATATAAATGTCAAGGCTGGTAGGTCACTGACACCACCCTAGCTAGAAAGAAACGCATGCCCTCCCTGAGGTCCTTCTCCCGTTTCTGGTCCATACCGGGGTGTGAGGCTCGCGAATTTACGTTATACACAAAGCCACGCCACACAGGCGGTGCTTTGATCATCACCACAAGACTTTGCTTTTCAACAGAAGCCCTGATCACTGCATCTTAGCATGCCACACAGGCAATTCATGCCATGCGACTGATGTCCATCGATATACAACCTCTGAGCTCGCGCGTTTCAGAGAAGGGCGTTAAGCAAAAGAATAAATTCTCTGCCGCCATACAGATGTATATTTAATAGAGATCAATCAACACAGAATAAAATCCAATGTCAGACACACTGTCCATTTACAAGTCCGTTCTGGGTCTGAACGAAACCGGAGGCACTAAATACCTCGCAAACCCCTCGATCACCACGTACGTCTGAACGATCACCACTCATTATCCGTATTTCGGGATGCCTCCCAATCAGGACCTCGGTTACCATCCAAACGAGGTGAAGATCTCCGGTCTTCGACCAACGTCTTCATCTTCGACTTTCAATCGTCGGTCAATTATTTGAAATGAGAATTAACTCGGCCTTTTCAAATAATTCACTTATATTTAGAATTTCAAATCAATTTATTTCAATGGTTAAATTATTCGACAATACCAATTTTGTTCTTTAATGTAATTTTCACACCAAATACATTCAACCATCAAATACAACATAAATCGAGCAAATTCAGTTTATTTTCATTCCATATTGTTTATGATATTTTATAACGATTTATCGCTATTTTTATTTATTTTAAAATAGCCAATTTATTCAAAATGACGCTTCGGGCCATAACGCGGCCGTGGCGCTGTTTTTCTTCAGATTTGATTTGCATATCTGAAAATCTAACCGTTGGATCTTCATAAAATTTACATCATTAGAAAGGTCTTTTCAAAACGAATCCAACGGTTCCAGTTTCGGGAAAATCCGACGGTTGGATCTCCCGGTACAATCGTTTGAATTTTCGATTTCAAAATACGAACTGCAGCGTCGTTATTCGATTAAATATATATAATTATATTTATATATATATAAATATAATCGCTGCTGGCGCTGTTTTTCATCAGATTTGAATTAAACATTCCAGACAATCCAACCGTTGGATTTTTACAAGGTTGGTGCCGTTGGAAAGATATTTCCAAGGCGAACCCGACGGTTGAGGTTTCGGGAAAATCCAACGGTCGGATTTCCCGCACTAGTTGTTTGAAATCACGGTTTCAAAATACGAACTGCACGGCCTCGTTTCATTTTAATTTTATTTATATTTATATATTTATATAAATATAGTTCATTCAATGATTTCAATATCGTTTTCACTTCAATTATTTCACTAACGCCTTAAAATTTTGGAAAATTTCTCCATAACCTCCCCTGCACCGGGAGCATCGGGAAATCGCAAATAGCTTTCCCGGTCCTTCTAATCTCAAAAAGAAAAAGAAAAAGCCAAGCGGCTAGCCAACAGGCTCATAAAATCATCACCCAAACAAAACAGTAAATGTGTACGTATTTGTCGGGCACAAAATTTTATTCCTCTTCTCTAGCCCCTTTGCTATAACCTGTTCAATGAATATGCATGTACATATATATAGTTCTTATCATTTATCATTTTCTATTCAACTTCATATTTGATTTCTATTTGGTTTAAAAACACCATTCACTCTAAGGTTACATACATAGGTACAAATCATTTCATTAGCTAATTAATGAATATTTCAACTCATATATGTTTATTTGAACAAGTGACTATTTTTAACACTTCACATTTCAACGATTCATGCATACAATAAAAATGTGATTTTTATTGTAAAACAACTCATTTCAAAACACTATTATTTTATATATTTCATGTTGGTGATAAAAATAGGATTTTTCTTATAAAACAATTTCTTTCAAAACGAGATTATTTTACACAGTTCATATAGTCGATAAAAGGCGATTTTTATTATCAAACAATTTATTTCAAAATATGAATACCATTCAACACATGAATTTCTAATCAACGAATGAATATCGATTCAACACATGAAGGTTTTCTATAGTTTCTATATATAGATAAAAATGTGATTTTTATATTTAAAACGCGAATACCATTCAACACATGAATTTCTAATCAACGAATGAATATCGATTCAACACATGAAGGTTTTCTATTATTTCTATATATAGATAAAAATGTGATTTTTATATTTAAAACGCGAATACCATTCAACACATGAATTTCTAATCAACGAATGAATATCGATTCAACACATGAAGGTTTTCTATTCAATGAATAAATATAGTTTAAGCAAATGAAAATAATTCAAACACACGAATATTATTCAAAATTTCGGCAGCATAACGGCAGGGTAGTTAAAACCGGGACCGTCCCTAGTACGGCTCCTCGCTCTACCTTAAAACCTCGCGGTTTTTGACAATGGGGATCATGCATCTAGTTCGCACGTAGGCGGCATGTATATATTAATTTCATTTCCACAAACTAATCCTATGTGGTTTCAACCAAATATTTTTCAACCACAAACGGGTATTTTTCAACCACAATCAATCAATATCAACCACAAACAATCCCAAACAATCATTCGCTATCAATCAATTTTCACAACAATTTCAATCAATAAATATCGTCCATGGTTTGTGGACGAGGGGCGTATATATATATATATAGCAATTCACTTTTATTTCAACACATATATATATAGCTAGAAAAAGAAATTGAAGAGTGAGAAATTCTCACCGATTAGCTAATTCAATCCCACGACTCTTCTTTGCATAAATCTTCACCGTTCTCGCCTTTTGTCGCTTTCGTTGCCCGTATTCACTACATATGTAAAGATCGAATTTTTACTTCGTTATTCAATATATCAAAATCATCGAATTTTCACTTCGATGTTCAATATATAAAAATCATATTTTTACTTCGATGTTCAATATATAAAAATCATATATTTACATTTTTACAACTATGTTATTTATTTTAAAAACAAAACCATTTATATTTTTAAAACAAAGTTGTTTATATTATAAAAACAACATTTTCGAAACAAAGTACATTTTCCTTTTCTATAACAAAGTATATTTACTTTTTCTATAATGAATTATATTAATTTTTCTATAATGAATTATATTTACTTTTTCTATAATGAATTATATTTACTTTGTCTTTAAAAATCAAACTTTTTCGATGTTAAAAATCATCACTTTTCGATGTTAAAAATCATCACTTAATTTTTCAGTTTTATATAAAATAATTAATTAAAAGAAACTGAATTAAATAAAATAAAATAATTAAACTTTACCTTTGCTTTGAAGGGGGAGAGGTTCATCGCTGTCGCCTGAAGAGGGGGGGGGGGTGCTTCTGGTTCACGGATCGAGGAAGGGGGGGTTTATGCGCTGGTGGTGGCGGGGCATGCGGAGGAGGGCGGTGGTCGTTGGCCTCGGCGGTGCGGTCTTCGTGGGTGAGGGCGGCGCTGCTTTCGTTCTAGGGTTTTGGGAAAAGGAGAGGCCGCGAGAGGAGGGGAGGAGATAGGGGTGGCGGTGGAGGCGACTGGGGGGGTGCGACGTCGTGTGGGGTTCCGTCGATCTCGATTTAGGGCTTAGGTTTTTTTTTTTTTTTTTTTTTTTTTTATTTCGAACTGTAGAAAGAAAGTGAGGAGAGAGAGAGAGTAAAGGGTTTATATAAATATTTATTATTTTTAAATTTCAAAAAGTTGACTTTTTTATTCGACTCCTAAACGAGGCCCACCGCCTGTCGCCCATAGCGTTTTACCCCCATTACGAACACAATGGGATATGTATCGCAAGCTGATTCGATCGTTACAATCAGTTTTCTTCAAATATACATTTAACTCAATATATTGAATTTGAACGCGCATTTCAATTTACCGGGGTCACATACTAACTCTAAAAATTCCAGAAAAATATTTTCTAGCTTCGTATTGACGATACGGTCCTAATAAAACTAGTTTCGTCGAATTCTGACATCGTTAGAAAAATGGCCATTTTCCAGTCGATTAAAATCAACTGAAACTGGTCAAACGCGTTTTCTTTTGCCACGCTCACATATTGATTCGAAAAATTATGAAATTTGAAACCTAGCAATAATTTGACATCACGGATCCAACAAAAGTGGTTTCGTCGAAATCCGAGGTCGTTTGCAAAATGTCCATTTTTAAGGGCCTGAATTCCATAGCGACTATTCAGAATTTTCAACTGGACATATCTTTTGATTCCCGCTATCAAATTTCGATTGGTCGGATTCGTTAGAAAGATATCATCAAATAGATCCTAATGTTTTTGGTTTCACTAAAATCCGGATTGTTCTGCACCCGGCATAGTCCGACAAAGTTTGAATTCAATTTTTGAAACTACAGCGCCCTTTCAGGCCTTGTTTATAATTATAATTAATTATATTCGTTTTCAATTGTCGATTCAAACTCAGTTTTCATCGCCATTATTCAAAATATTTATTTTAAATATTTAAATTCCATTATTTTAGCCAATTTAAAAATTTTAAATTGGTTCAGATTTTCTGGGTCGTTACAATCTCCCCCACTTAAAACTTTTTGTCCCCGAAAAGGAACAAAGTCGAAAGTAGTTTGATAAATCTACAATCACACAACACAACAACCAATCCAATTGTTTTTAACCTTCAAAAATATACTAATCAAATCCTATACCCTTTAAAAATCCTTCAGACTATATAATTAAAAGTGCACATCCATGAAAAGAAAATAGCAATAGAATAGAGAATTAAATGGTAATGCAAAGTAGGACAAATGTACCTTGCACCGGAGTCAATCAAAGATATCTACTCGGCATCTAGGATAAGCTTTTTGAATGCTCTCCTCAGTTTCCCAAGTACAATCTCACGGATCTCCACTCCATTGCACTTTGACTAAGTGAACCTTCTTGTTCCTCAGCTCTTTGGTTTCTTTGCCGATTATCTTTAGCGGCTCTCTTCTCACAGCTAATTCTGGGGTAATTTCAATATCCTGCTGAGCTGCTTCTTCGACGATCAAGTCTGGATCATGAACGTGCTTTCGAAGTTGGGATATGTGAAATACATCATGAACTCCAGGCAACCAGTCAGGCAATTTGACTTTATAAGCGAGAGTTCCAATCCGTTCCAGAATAGGAAACAGACCAATGAATTTGGGTGCCAACTTTCCAGTTTTACCGAACCGGATAACTCCTCTCATCGGCGATACTTTCAAATATACATAGTCGCCAACTTCAAAGGATATATCTCTTCTTCTTCTATCGGCATAGCTCTTTTGTCGGCTTTGAGCGGCGAGTAATCGCTTCTTAATAAAATCGACTTTGTCGGCAGCTTCTCGAATCATATCAGGACCCAACACAAGTCTATTTCCAGGCTCGACCCAACAAGCAGGAGATCGGCAAGGTCTACCATACAATGCTTCGAATGGCGACATTGTCAGACTCGCCTGGTAGCTGTTGTTATAAGAGAATTCAGCCAAATGCAGATGGTCTTCCCAGGATCCACCAAAATCTATAACACAAGCCCACAATAGATCTTCTAAAATACGATTCACCCTCTCAGTCTGACCGTCTGTCTGAGGATGATAAGCGGTGCTCAAGTTTAACTTCGTTCCCAGCTCGACTTGAAATGCTTCCCAGAATTTGCTAGTGAATATTGTATCTCTATCACTGACTATGCTGAGCGGCACTCCATGTAGTCTAACTATTTCCCTGAAGTATATCTACGCCAGACTCTGAGCAGTTCTGTTTGATCTGACAGGTATGAAATGGGCGGTCTTCGTGAAGCGATCTACGATCACCCAAATACTGTCATTTCCTTTTCTTGTTCTGGGCAGACCATCAATGAAATCCATAGAAATATGTTCCCACTTCCAACCAGGAACTTCTAGTGGGGGCATTGGGCTGTTTCCAATTCTGAATAGCTGTGATTTTGCTTGGATCCACAGCAATTCCTTCTTTCGATACAACATGGCCCAGAAATTTCACTTCATCCTGCCAGAATATACATTTGGAAAACTTGGCTTTCAATACATTCCTTCTGAGGATTTCTAGGACCTGTTCCAGATGCTTTTCATGTTCGGCCTTTGATTTAGAGAAGATTAGAATATCGTCAATGAAAACCAGAACAAATTTATTCAATACTCCTCTGAATACCCTGTTCATTAGATCGACGAAGTAAGCAGGAGCGTTACATAAGCCGAACGGCATTACTAACCACTCGTAGAATAAGTCGGGACCTCTGAACGCTGTCATTGGAACACACTCTTCGGCAATTCGAAGTTGATGGAAGCCTATAGCTAGGTCCATTCGTGAAAATACTTGTGCGCCATTCAAACGATCCAACAAATCATCAATCCGGGGCAATGGATATTTGTTCTTTATTGTCTGTTTGTTCATATCACGATAATCCACACATAGACGTAGAGTACCGTCAGATTTTGGGACAAACACCACTGCTGCACCCCAATCAGAGAAACTAGGCCTGATCAGACCTTTCCATACTAGCTGTCGTGTTTGATTGTCTAATTCCTCCTTCTCTTTCAAGGACATTCTTCGAATAGCATGTACTACCGGCCTTGCATTGGGAATCAAAGCAATCTTGAAATCTATTTCTCTCTGCGGAGGTAAGCGAACAACTTCTTCGAACACATCCGCATAGTTCTTGACGACAGGAATGTCTTTCACTGGGTCGGGAATATTCTCTGTGACTTCAGGGACATTTTCCATTTGGGCTGGAGAAACATTTAAAGCTGCCCAGAAGTCTTTTCTATTAGAAGTCGGGCCTTCACATGGTATGGTTATATAATTCCCCAATTGTGCCTTTGCCTTAACAACCCTCTCGGCGCATCTGACCTCCGCTTCATATTTGGTTAGCCAATCCAATCCCAGAATAAGATCGAATTCATTAAAATTCATGACGATAGAGATAATAGGGAATTTGTAGCAAGAAAAAGAGACTGGTACTGCACAGATCCAACTGAGATTGATGGAACCCCCAACTGGATTTTGCACCGTCATTGGTTCTTTGAGCTTTTTCAACCTCAAATCCAACTTCTTGACTACACTCTTTGCGATAAAGCTTCGTGATGCGCCTGTGTCAAACAGTACTTTAACTGGAATGTTTTTGACATTGAGCGTGCCTTTTAAAACATCAGACCTTTCCTGAGTAGACGAGGATGCAGGTACTTCTGCCACTTCATTCACTTGTACCGCTTCAGATTTCTGAGATAGCGGGCAGTTTTTCGCAATATGCCCAACCTCATGGCACTTATGGCATCCTCTGCCCTCAGGAACCTTCTTACTGGGTCCAAATCCACTCTTCCCTCGTTTGTTTACTGATTTACATTTTCTGGATAAATGCCCCTTCTGATTACAGTTTTTGCATATGGCGGTCGTGGCATGTTCTTTTTCAGATCTAGCCCTTTTTCGATTTACTTTAGGCTCTTTACCGACCTCTGACCTCGTACTGGCTTCAGGAATATCAGTTTCCGACTCTGCTTCCTCACTACAACAAACTTCTTCTTCGTCGCGCAACATTCCTTTCTTATGGAGGTCTTCATACTGATAAGCCATATAAATCATTTCAGAAAAGGGAAGCTTCACATTCCTCATTACACTATTCTGATACCTCCTTTGCAGGCCATGAATAAATCTCAGATTTTTCCTTTTTGGGTCTTTAATCAGATGAGGAGCAAAGTGAGCAAGTTCATTGAATTTCTTATGATATTCTGGGATGGTCATATCACCTTGTATTAGATAAGAAAATTCATCACATAATCGCTCCGTTGCTTCGGGAGGAGTAAATCTTTCTAGGAAAATCACTTTGAATCTGTCCCAGGTGATATCACCTTCTGGATTATCTTTGATGATTGTTTCCCACCAGATTAAAGCTTCTTCTTTAAGCGCCCAAGATGCTACTAACCGTTTCTGGTCATCTCTCAGCTGGATATGCTCAAAGATTCTTTCGACAGAACTCATCCAAGCTTGAGTTTGAATAATAGATTCATTGCCCGAGAATTGTGCTCCGCCCAGATTTCGATATCTCTTAAATAGAGCCTCTAGATCGGGTTCTGCATTTCTCCTGTTTCTGGCACTCATTTTCCTAGTACGTCTGCAATTAGCAGACAAAGTGTCAGGTCACAGAAAAGATATTTTAAAACATAGAAACATATACTTTAATGTAAATGTGTCTACTGGGGTGTAATTTCATTCTGCTTTACTCATACTAGGATATTGCTGATCCTATCTGTATAGAGTTACCCATCCTAGAACACTACTGGTTCTATTTCTGACGAGTTCATTCACATGTTATATTCCAGAACTAAGCTTAACCAAAGCTCTGATACCACTTTGAGACGACCCGAAATCTCGTTCTAACGGAAACAAGGGTTATCTTTGGAATATAACACAGAAACAGATAACATCAGAACAAAATTAAATAAATACACCAGATAATGAACAATAGAATATACTGGATAAAAGTAATCATCAGAGTTACACAGTATACAGGATCTTACTTAGTACAAATACAGTTCAGCTATACATAAATGTCTACAGTGGAAAAACAAACAAATATGTACAATAGGAGCTGAACAGCATAAAAAGAGATAAATGATAGAATCCATCTTCACCTCCAGCTATCCAGAAAGAACCAGCTAAACCTGAATACAAGTCTGCCCATGCAGAAAAAAGGGCACCCGAGTTTGAAAGTGAAACAAACTACGAGTCAGTCATGAGACTGGTATGAGAAATCTACTCAACACATATATAATTTGGCTAATCACAGGAGCACGCCACTTTCGTGGAACGGGTTTACTCCATTGGATTGCCAGTGCTTTAAAACAGATCTTTCTTTTTAACATCACTATGCTTTTTATAAAAATGAAACCGTTATAAGACTCAGTTCCCATCACACAATGCAACGCAAACCGGAGGATAGAGTTTTTACCTTATAACGGCCAAAATATGCTTGATACGAATAAAACAAAGGCATTTGATATTATTGCTAGTGTTTATATGTTTTGACAACAATTTCAAATCATAACTATCAATCATAGACGGCATTAATGCCCCATACCACTATGTCGCCATATATAGGTATACAATCAAAACCGCACAGTCACGTATTTGGAAATTGGATTTCCGTCATGAACCAAGGCAAAAGATAGTCCTTACCGAATTCGAGACTGTCTAGCCCGAGCCTCAGGACCCATACTCAGGTGGGCCCTTGGAGCGACAGGGCCGGTCCACCGATGTGGATTAAAATGCCTGAACAATACGTTTCCCCACCCTTTGGGGTGTAAATGAGCCAACGAATGACTCCATCGGACCCGGATCGTCCGATCAAACCGAGGCGCCTCGCAACAGCAACAACCACATAGGTGAAAAGTATATAAATGTCAGGGCTGGTAGGTCACTGACACCACCCTAGCTAGAAAGAAACGCATGCCCTCCCTGAGGTCCTTCTCCCGTTTCTGGTCCATACCGGGGTGTGAGGCTCGCGAATTTACGTTATACACAAAGCCACACCACACAGGCGGTGCTTTGATCATCACCACAAGACTTTGCTTTTCAACAGAAGCCCTGATCACTGCATCTTAGCATGCCACACAGGCAATTCATGCCATGCGACTGATGTCCATCGATATACAACCTCTGAGCTCGCGCGTTTCAGAGAAGGGCGTTAAGCAAAAGAATAAATTCTCCGCCGCCAAACAGATGTATATTTAATAGAGATCAATCAACACAGAATAAAATCCAATGTCAGACACACAGTCCATTTACAAGTCCATTCTGGGTCTGAACGAAACCGGAGGAACTAAATACCTCACAAACCCCTCGATCACCACGTACGTCTGAACGATCACCACTCATTATCCGTATTTCGGGATGCCTCCCAATCAGGACCTCGGTTACCATCCAAACGAGGTGAAGATCTCCGGTCTTCGACCACCGTCTTCATCTTCGACTTTCAATCGTCGGTCAATTATTTGAAATGAGAATTAACTCGGCCTTTTCAAATAATTCACTTATATTTAGAATTTCAAATCAATTTATTTCAATGGTTAAATTATTCGACAATACCAATTTTGTTCTTTAATGTAATTTTCACACCAAATACATTCAACTATCAAATACAACATAAATCGAGCAAATTCAGTTTATTTTCATTCCATATTGTTTATGATATTTCATAACGATTTATCGCTATTTTTATTTATTTTAAAATAGCCAATTTATTCAAAACGACGCTTCGGGCCATAACGCGGCCGTGGCGCTGTTTTTCTTCAGATTTGATTTACACATATCTGAAAATCTAACCGTTGGATCTTCATAAAATTTAAATCATTAGAAAGGTCTTTTCAAAACGAATCCAACGGTTCCAGTTTCGGGAAAATCCGACAGTCGGATCTCCCGGTACAATCGTTTGAATTTTCGATTTCAAAATACGAACTACAGCGTCGTTATTCGATTAAATATATATAATTATATATATATATATATAAATATAATCGCTGCTGGCGCTGTTTTTCATCAGATTTGAATTAAACATTCCAGACAATCCAACTGTTGGATTTTTACAAGGTTGGTGCCGTTGGAAAGATATTTCCAAGGCGAACCCGACGGTTGAGGTTTCGGGAAAATCCAACGGTCGGATTTCCCGCACTAGTTGTTTGAAATCACGGTTTCAAAATACGAACTGCACGGCCTCGTTTCGTTTTAATTTTATTTATATTTATATATTTATATAAATATAGTTCATTCAATGATTTCAATATCGTTTTCACTTCAATTATTTCACTAACGCCTTAAAATTTTGGAAAATTTCGCCATAACCTCCCCTGCACTGGGAGCATCGGGAAATCGCAAATAGCTTTCCCGGTCCTTCTAATCTCAAAAAGAAAAAGAAAAAGCCAAGCGGCTAGCCAACAGGCTCATAAAATCATCACCCAAACAAAACAGTAAATGTGTACCTATTTGTCGGGCACAAAATTTTATTCCTCTTCTCTAGCCCCTTTGCTATAACCTGTTCAATGAATATGCATGTACATATATATAGTTCTTATCATTTATCATTTTCTATTCAACTTCATATTTGATTTCTATTTGGTTTAAAAACACCATTCACTCTAAGGTTACATACATAGGTACAAATCATTTCATTAGCTAATTAATGAATATTTCAACTCATATATGTTTATTTGAACAAGTGGCTATTTTTAACACTTCACATTTCAACGATTCATGCATACAATAAAAATGTGATTATTATTGTAAAACAACTCATTTCAAAACACTATTATTTTATATATTTCATGTTGGTGATAAAAATAGGATTTTTCTTATAAAACAATTTCTTTCAAAACGAGATTATTTTACACAGTTCATATAGTCGATAAAAGGTGATTTTTATTATCAAACAATTTATTTCAAAATATGAATACCATTCAACACATGAATTTCTAATCAACGAATGAATATCGATTCAACACATGAAGGTTTTCTATAGTTTCTATATCTAGATAAAAATGTGATTTTTATATTTAAAACGCGAATACCATTCAACACATGAATTTCTAATCAACGAATGAATATCGACTCAACACATTAAGGTTTTCTATAGTTTCTATATATAGATAAAAATGTGATTTTTATATTTAAAACGCGAATACCATTCAACACATGAATTTCTAATCAACGAATGAATATCGATTCAACACATGAAGGTTTTCTATTCAATGAATAAATATAGTTTAAGCAAATGAAAATAATTCAAATGCACGAATATTATTCAAAATTTCGGCAGCATAACGGCAGGGTAGTTAAAACCGGGACCGTCCCTAGTACGGCTCCTCGCTCTACCTTAAAACCTCGCGGTTTTTGACAATGGGGATCATGCATCTAGTTCGCACGCAGGCGGCATGTATATATTAATTTCATTTCCACAAACTAATCCTATGTGGTTTCAACCAAATATTTTTCAACCATAAACGGGTATTTTTCAACCACAATCAATCAATATCAACCACAAACAATCCCAAACAATCATTCGCTATCAATCAATTTTCACAACAATTTCAATCAATAAATATCGTCCATGGTTTGTGGACGAGGGGCGTATATATATATATATATATATATATATATATATATATAGCAATTCACTTTTATTTCAACACATATATGTAGCTAGAAAAAGAAATTGAAGAGTGAGAAATTCTCACCGATTAGCTAATTCAATCCCACGACTCTTCTTTGCATAAATCTTCACCGTTCTCGCCTTTTGTCGCTTTCGTTGCCCGTATTCACTACATATGTAAAGATCGAATTTTTACTTCGTTATTCAATATATAAAAATCATCGAATTTTCACTTCGATGTTCAATATATAAAAATCATATTTTTACTTCGATGTTCAATATATAAAAATCATATATTTACATTTTTACAACTATGTTATTTATTTTAAAAACAAAACCATTTATATTTTTAAAACAAAGTTGTTTATATTATAAAAACAACATTTTCGAAACAAAGTACATTTTCCTTTTCTACAACAAAGTATATTTAATTTTCTATAATGAATTATATTTACTTTTTCTATAATGAATTATATTTACTTTTTCTTTAAAAATCAAACTTTTTCGATGTTAAAAATCATCACTTTTCGATGTTAAAAATCATCACTTAATTTTTCAGTTTTATATAAAATAATTAATTAAAAGAAACTGAAATAAACAAAATAAAATAATTAAACTTTACCTTTGCTTTGAAGGGGGAGAGGTTCATCGCTGTCGCCTGAAGAAGGGGGGTGCTTCTGGTTCACGGATCGAGGAAGGGGGGGTTTATGCGCTGGTGGTGGCGGGGCTTGTGGAGGAGGGCGGTGGTCGTTGGCCTCGGCGGCGCGGTCTTCGTGGGTGAGGGCGGCGCTGCTTTCGTTCTAGGGTTTTGGGAAAAGGAGAGGCCGCGAGAGGAGGGGAGGAGATAGGGGTGGCGGTGGAGGCGACTAGGGGGGTGCGACGTCGTGTGGGGTTCCGTCGATCTCGATTTAGGGCTTAGGTTTTTTTTATTTCGAATGGTAGAAAGAAAGTGAGGAGAGAGAGAGTAAAGGGTTTATATAAATATTTATTATTTTTAAATTTCAAAAAGTTGACTTTTTTATTCGACTCCTAAACGAGGCCCACCGCCTGTCGCCCATAGCGTTTTACCCCCATTCCGAACACAATGGGATATGTATCGCAAGCTGATTCGATCGTTACAATCAGTTTTCTTCAAATATACATTTAACTCAATATATTGAATTTGAACGCGCATTTCAATTTACCGGGGTCACATACTAACTCTAAAAATTCCAGAAAAATATTTTCTAGCTTCGTATTGACGATACGGTCCTAACAAAACTAGTTTCGTCGAATTCTGACATCGTTAGAAAAATGGCCATTTTCCAGTCGATTAAAATCAACTAAAACTGGTCAAACGCGTTTTCTTTTGCCACGCTCACATATTGATTCGAAAAATTATGAAATTTGAAACCTAGCAATAATTTGACATCACGGATCCAACAAAAGTGGTTTCGTCGAAATCCGAGGTCGTTTGCAAAATGTCCATTTTTAAGGGCCTGAATTCCATAGCGACTATTCAGAATTTTCAACTGGACATATCTTTTGATTCCCGCTATCAAATTTCGATTGGTCGGATTCGTTAGAAAGATATCATCAAATAGATCCTAATGTTTTTGGTTTCACTAAAATCCGGATTGTTCTGCACCCGGCATAGTCCGACAAAGTTTGAATTCAATTTTTGAAACTACAGCGCCCTTTCAGGCCTTGTTTATAATTATAATTAATTATATTCGTTTTCAATTGTCGATTCAAACTCAGTTTTCATCGCCATTATTCAAAATATTTATTTTAAATATTTAAATTTCATTATTTTAGCCAATTTAAAATTTTTAAATTGGTTTAGAATTTCTGGGTCGTTACATTAACCTACATAGGAGGAGCTCAGGACCATTTTCGGTTCCCTGTCTGAAAGGCAGATCTCCTCTGCTGGCGAAGGTTGTGCTCGAGAGTGGTGGAGCTTTGGGTTTAAAGGAATGAGGGGTGACGATGTTTGTGGGCGTGAATTTCAAGACGAGCTGATGGCAGCTTGAGGGATCTGAGCGCTCACAGCTACGGCGAGGATGACTGGTGATGCGGTGATGTCCGGTGTGGGTTATAGAGCGGAGGAGCTGATTGGATCGGTGCATCTTCGATCAGTGGTGGAACAATTGCGGTGGATCCATGATTCACGATTTGGGAATTTTGTTTTTTAGGGATTTTATTTTATTCGAGAATAGTCAAGCCATGAAAAATGAAGGGGAGCGTATTACAAAGGCACGGAGAAAACCGGAAAAAGAAAAAAAGACACGATAAAATGAGTCATGGGCGCGTGATGCTCTTCTCAGGATTGTTAAAACAAGTGTCAATCCATCTCCTATTTGATTACAAGCGTCAACTAAGCTAATAAAATCTTAAATCAACTGTAACAACCCGGATTTTTGAAACCAGTTTAAATTTTTTATTTTGGCTATTTTAATGGTATTTGAATATTTAAAATGATTTATTTTAAATAATAACGACAAAAAATTTATTTAAATCGAAGTTAGAACGTGTAAATTTATTTTAATTATAAAACGAACGCGAAATGGTGCGGTAGTTTGAAAATTCGATTTCAAATTTCAAATGAATGTACAGGATTCAAAATAAATCGGATTTCAGTAAAACAAGAAATATTTGAATATGTTAAATTATATCTTTCTAACGGGTGTGAAAAACTGACATTTGATAATGGGAATTGAAAGTTATGTCCAGTTTAAAATTAGAAATAGTCGCATATTTTTTATATAATATATGGCCCTTAAAAATAGCCATTTTGCAAACGACCTCCGTTTTGGATGAAACGACTTTTATTGGATCCGGAATGTCAAATCATTGCTAGAATCCAATTTCCATAATTTTTAGAATTAATATGTGAGCGTGGCAAAAGAAAATGTGTTTGGTAATTTTAGTTTGAATTTAATCGACTGGAAAATGACCACTTTTCAAACGGTCTCCAAATTCGATGAAATTAGTTTTGTTAGGACCACATCGTCATAACATAGCTAGATTTATTTTACTGGAATTTTTAGAGTCAGTATGTGGCCCCAGTAAATTAAAATGTACGTTGAAATCAATTTTGAACGTTATATTAATTTATATTGTAATTTTAATGAAAATTGATCGAAACGATAGAATTGGCTTACCGGACATATCCCATTTTGTTCGGAATGGGGGTAATTAGCTAGGGATGATAGTTGTTGGGATTGATTTGGAGTCTGAATGTAAAACTTCACTTTTATAAATTAAAAATAATTAAATATTTATTATATAAACCTAGTCAAACCCTAATTCCCTTTCCACGTGGTCAAACCCTTTCTTTGAAGCCGCCGCTCCAAAAAAAGAAAGAACCCATCGTTTTTTTTCTCTTTCTTCTTCATCCGCTTCGATCCACCACAACCCTCCTTTACAGCCACCACGCCGCCCCAGCGTCGCTACCCCATCGCCACCCTGGCCACACCGCACTCCCTTTTTCCCTCTTCCAACAGGAAAACCCCCCTTCACAGTCCACCGCGATCCTCTACCTCGAGGCACCTCCTGAACCACCCTCCTTCCACCTGTGCCTCCTCCTCCAACCACCTACGCCATCCTCCACCCCTCTACAAAATTAAAATTGAGCTTTCTTTCTTTTTTATATATAAATTTGCATTGTTTTATTTTTAGATTTTTTTATGTAAAATTCACATTGAATAATAATCGGAATTTTTTTTATATTAAAATTGATTTAAAATCAGTTTTTAAATATATAAATAACACTGTTCATAAATGTGATCTTTAAATTAAATAACCTTGTTATAAAATTCGATTTTTATATATATAATAGCCTTAAAAAAGTTTGATTTATATATATATAATAGCAAGATAAAAATGTGATTATATATATATATAACTATATGTTAAAAATGTGATTTATATATATACCGATATGTTAAAAATGTGATTTATATATATATATAACGATATAATAAAAATTTGATTCATATATATAATAGTGAATTAAAAATACGATTTTTAGTTATGTAAAAATATAATTTTTTATAGATAAAAATATGATTTTTATCGTATGAATGTCATGAATGAAATAGTCATATTATGGAATCATCTTTAGGAAGATAAAAATGTGATTTTTACATATGAAGAGCATTAAAGTAATATGATTTTTATTATATGGATAGCGTTATAAAAATGGGATTTTTTTTTAAATATATATAGCGTTGCTAAAAATATGGTTTTTAATATAAATCGCGTAAAACAGATCTTGTTGGAAAACACGGTGAAGGACACAACGCGTTGTAACAAATCCAAATCCAAACCGTTCAAATAAAAGAACGACGGAGTGGAAACCAAAGGTGAGAACTCCTTCTCACTTATCATATTTTACAGTTAAAAATATTTAGGTTGTATACGGAGCTTAGAAGCCCCCGACACTATTTATTGTACAAACCATATTATGTGATTTAAATTATATGGAGTTCAACACTCGAATTCGCACAATCGTATAAATTGAAAGCGATGTATGGATATTACCGACATACGAATTTCATACTCCGCGAATAGCCACTTTTGGCACTGTAAACGGCATTTCAGGTAGCTGAGTATTTATTTATTTGGATGTTCTGCATGATTTGATTATGATTGTAAAATTGGTTGTGAATAAATTGTGAATTGATTGGAATTGGTTTGTGTATGGCGCGAGCCAGTATTAGGCGAGGGACAAGGCTAGACCTTATTCCGGTTTTAATATCGAGCTGTTATACTACCGAAATTTTCTAAAATATGTTAGAAAAATTAATAGCTAGTTAAAAATATTATTTTTAACATATATATGAGATATATAAAATGGCTAGTTATGGAATAAATACTAGTTCGCTAAAAATATTATTTTAGTTTATAACTGCGATAAATAAAATAATATTTGGATAGTTAAAAATAAGTTTACACATCCATTTACAAGTCGGACGACTTGTATATGCTCGCCTATTTTTGTGAAATCGATTAGGACGATAATTTTTACACATCGACTGGAAAATGACCGTTTTTCAAACGGTCTCCAAATTCGATGAAATTAGTTTTGTTAGGACTACATCGTCAAAACATAGCTAGATTTATTTTTCTGAAATTTTTAGAGTCTGTATGTGGCCCCGATAAATTAAAATGTACGTTGAAATCAATTTTGAACGTTATATTAATTTATATTGCAATTTTAATGAAAACTGATCGAAACGATAGAATTGGCTTACCGGACATATCCCATTTTGTTCGGAATGGGGGTAATTAGCTAGGGATGATAGTTGTTGGGATTGATTTGGAGTCCGAATGTAAAACTTCACTTTTATAAATTAAAAATAATTAAATATTTATTATATAAGCCTAGTCAAACCCTAATTCCCTTTCCACGTGGTCAAACCCTTTCTTTGAAGCCGCCACTCCAAAAAAAGAAAGAACCCATCGTTTTTTTCTCTTTCTTCTTCAGCCAATTCGATCCACCACAACCCTCCCCTACTGCCACCGCGCCGCCCCAGCGTCGCTACCCCATCGCCACCCTGGCCACACCGCCCTCCCCCTTTCCCTCTTCCAACAGGAAACCCCCCCTCCCCCTCCGCAGTCCACCGCGATCCTCCACCTCGAGGCACCTTCTGAGCCACCCTCCTTCCACCTACGCCTCCTCCTCCAACCACCTACGCCATCCTCCACCCCTCTGCAAAATTAAAAGTGAGCTTTCTTTCTTTTTTTTATTTAAATTTGCATTGTTTTATTTTTAGTTTTTTTATGTAAAATTCACATTGAATGATAATCGGAATTTTTTTTATATTAAAATTGATTTAAAATCAGTTTTTAAATATATAAATAACATTGTTCATAAATGTGATCTTTAAATTAAATAACCTTGTTATAAAAAATCGATTTATATATATATATAAATAATAGCCTTAAAAAAAGTTTGATTTATATATATATATATATATATATATATATATAATAGCAAGGTAAAAATGTGATATATATATATATAACTATATGTTAAAAATGTGATTTATATATATACCGATATGTTAAAAATGTGATATATATATATAACGATATGATAAAAATATGATTCATATATATAATAGTGAATTAAAAATACGATTTTTAGTTATGTAAAAATATAATTTTTAGTAGATAAAAATATGATTTTTATCGTATGAATGTCATGAATGAAATAGTCATATTATGGAATTATCTTTAGGAATATAAAAATGTGATTTTTACATATGAAGAGCATTAAAAAAATATGATTTTTATTATATGGATAGCGTTATAAAAATGGGATTTTTTTAAATATATATAGCATTGTTAAAAATAAGATTTTTAACATAAATCGCGTAAAACAGATCTCGTTGGAAAACACGGTGAAGGACACAACGCACTGTAACAAATCCAAATCCAAACCGTTCAAATAAAAGAACGACGGAGTGGAAACCAAAGGTGAGAACTCCTTCTCACTTATCATATTTTACAGTTAAAAATATTAGGTTGCAGATGGAGCTTAGAAGCCCCCGGCACTATTTATTGTACAAACCATATTATGTGATTTAAATTATATGGAGTTCAACACTCGAATTCGCAAAATCATATAAATTGAAAGCGATGTATGGATATTACCGACATACGGATTTCATACTCCGCGAATAGCCACTTTTGGCACCGTAAACGGCATTTGGGGTAGCTGAGTATTTATTTATTTGGATGTTCTGCATGATTTGATTATGATTGTAAAATTGGTTGCGAATAAATTGTGAATTGATTGGAATTGGTTTGTGTATGGCACGAGCCAGTATTTGGCGAGGGACAAGGCTAGACCTTATTCAGGTTTTAATATCGAGCTGTTATACTATCGAAATTTTCTAAAATATGTTAGAAAAATTAATAGCTAGTTAAAAATATTATTTTAACATATATATGAGATATATAAATTGGCTAGGTTATGGAATAAATACTAGTTCGCTAAAAAAATTATTTTAGTTTATAACTGCGATAAATAAAACAATATTTGGATAGTTAAAAATAAGTTTACACATCCATTTACAAGTCGGACGACTTGTATATGCTCGCCTATTTTTGTGATATCGATTAGGACGATAATTTTTACACATCGCCCAACTGCACAAATAATATTCAGTATTTGTTGGTTGAAACCCCACACAGGTATTGGGATGATATTTGACATAAACTAGTCCCAATAATTAGTTGTATGTCAATCGATAGGTTGACAGACTGTTGTAAGCATTAATTATTTATATTTAACGCTTATGCAGTTGTGCAATGCACTCTGGATTATGGTTGACCGTGTATGATTATTGTTGTGTATATATGTGTATGAAATCCAGATAAATAAAATTATATGGTAATTGACTGTGTCTGATTCCAATTCAGAAATAACGAATATTTTAAAATAACGAATATTTTAAAATAATATTCTGTAAAGGATAAAAATATGATTTTTATGTCCGATTTGGGATGGACACGAAAATATTGAAATATATGAAGCCGTGTTGATTAGATATGCGCCATTTTGACGCGAACGATATTTATATCGATTTTTTTCATTTTTATAATGAATATCGAAAAGGAAATTATTTCAAAATCTTATTTTTGAAAATATTATCATTTGTATATTATAATGATAAGGAGAATTCAATTTTGATTTAAAATTGAAATGAAAGTGGGAATTATTTTGAAATGAATTTATAAACGATTTGTAAAATACATTTTAAATGGAAATCGATGAAATATATCGATAATATATATATATATATATATATATATATATTTAATGGCATGAATAGAATGCGCCGCGGTAGCTCGCGAATTTCGACCATTGACTTCAAATTAACATTACGGGAGATCTGACCATCGGATTCTCCTAAAACTTGAACTGTTGGGTTCGTATTGAAAAGAGCTTTCCAACGAATATAAGAGATTTGAAATCCAACGATTGGATTTGGAATTATGTCCAAATCGAATTTGGAAAAGGTCGATGTAAGTGCATTTTGATGACCGTTTATGGAAATCGACTGAAAGGGCCTTAACAAAATTATTAAAAATATTAATAATTTGTGTAATATCATAATAAATGATTTGGATAGAAATGGGATGAAAAATTCCATATTTGAAAAGATAAAAATATATTTTTATCGAAATGAACTAGTTATTAACTAGAATTATAATCCAATTATTTTTAAATAAATAAATTGGATAGAGAATGGTTTTAATATAACCAGAAATTTCCACCAAACAAATTGGAATGGATTTGAATGGAAATCATCTTTCATAATATTTCAATATTGGATTCCGTGATTATACGGATATTGTTATGGAAATTTGGAAGATATATTTATATCATTATTTCCAATATGATATTCGTTGATTTCAGAATCTAATATTGAATACGAGCCGATATAATTTTTATTCAGAGCCTTGTATTTGATATCAAATGGGATTTTGGCTTTGTCGTGAATGGTGTCTTTAGTAGCACTATTCTTAAACCCAACTGAGAAAAGAATAAATCTTTAATTTAAGATTTAGTAAAGTTTTCCAATTAATTAATATTTAATTGGAATTGAATAAAAGAATTGGATTATTAGGTTTATTATGAACCGTTTTCTTAATGACATTCGTTCTTTAACCCAATTAACAGTGAAATGTGATTTGGAACTTATAAATCTTTTTATTAAGATTTAAAGGAAAATTTTCCAAAGTAAAGTTTTCCAATACAATAAATTGGAGTGGATTGGAATTCGATTTGATAATAACCGAAGTGAGCTTCTATGGAGGAAGACTGTTAATATATATGGAATTTAAAAGGCTTTGTCGTTATTCCATTTATATTATTAGTCGGATATGGAAATTGATATCGATTATATATTGATCTGTTTTCCGTGAAGATTCCATAATTAATGGAATGTGATTTTGGGTTTATCGTGAACTGTGTTTTAAATGACATTGGTTCTTTAACCCAGTTAAAGACAGGATTACATGTCTGACATTGTATTTCGAAATGTATTGTTGATCTCTGCTAAATATATATATCTGTTTGGTGGCAGAGAATCTATTCTCTTGCTTAACACCCTTCACTAAGACGTACGAGCTTATAGGTTATATATCGGCAGAAATCAATGGTACGGTGTAGATTGTCGATGTGACTTGTTTGTGTTTCCAAATTTAAATAATCATTAATTTATTTTTGGGAGATTAAAACTAAGTGGAGTTTTATTTAATCTTTAATTAGACAGAAATGTAAATGTGATAATTTAAATTATCAAATTTGGGAAATGATCGAGAATGGAGTACCACCAATTTTTACTCCAGGCGATAGTTAAATCTTTAATTAGATTTGAACGTGAAATGGTAATTAAATTTACCGATAACACCGTGGTGTTAGATATGGAGTATTACCAGTTTTGCTCCATGGGATGAATAGGTTGGGATTGGGAAATTAAACAAATGATTACTTCGGTAAGGTTTGCTAATCCTGACTAGTTGATAAACCTTAATTTGGTTTAGAAATGATATCCAAAGGAAGATTAAAGAATAAATTTATTGAATTTATCTTTGATAAAATTAATGGGAACCTTTCCCAAAGGATATGAATATTTAAATAAAAGAATATTCAAAATTGGAATGAGGCATATGTTGTGTTTTTATAGCACTTGATTATAAGATACGTGATTTATTCGTAAAGGTCGGGTTTATACCCATTTTGAATAATTGATTCAACGATGAACACGGTGGTTAAAGACCGGAGGTCTTTACATCATTTGGATGATTACTGATGTCTTGATTGGGTTGTACACCCAAGACGAGGTAATAAGTGGTGACTGTCCAGACATACTTGGAGATCGACCGAATATGCGAGGACCTCTCTCCTGTATTGGACATATGGGACGAGGAATAAGGTGCCTCCGGTTTTGTTCAAACCCAGAACGAACTTGTAAATTGATGTGTGTCTGACATTGGATTTTATTCTGTGTCGATTGAACTCTATTAAATATATATCTGTTCGGTGGCGGAGAATTTATTCTCTTGCTTAACACCCTTCTCTGAGACGTACGAGCTCAGAGGTTATATATCAATAGACATTAGTCACATGGCATGAATTGCCTGTGTGGCATGCTGAAATGCAAATGATCAGGGCTTCTGTTGAAAAGCAAAGTCTTGTGGTTGATGATCAAAGCACGGCTTTAAATAGCACAACTTTGTGTAGCCTTAATTCGCGAGCTCCACACCCAGGTATGAACCAAAAACGGGATAGTGACTACATGGAAATGGACATATGTTAGTTCTAGCTACGAGTAACGTCATGGTATGGAGCCCATACTGTTTACTCAATATGGATGTCGCTTATTATTACTTGCTGGATAGATAGACGCCTCGGATATATCGGTCACTACGGGATCGATGGATGATATGGTCGATATACTGACCATTTTAGAGGTTCGATAGAACCAGCTAAAATATAGTTTATGGTATGATAATCATCGAAGGATTACCGGCCATGAAGATCCAAGGGGTTCACTATTAGGGATCCTGAGGTATTTGCTAGAGTATCTCGAAATTGGTGAGGATAATCCCTTGCCTCGGTTCATGGATGAAAACCCACTTTCCAATAAGTGATTTCACGATTTTAGTTGTAAATATATATTTGGCGACGTAATATTATGGTACCTACGCCGTCTATGATTGATACATTTATATTTGAAGTTGTATTATACACTATGCACTTATAATAGTATCAAAATGACTTTTTTTAAACGAACCAAGCATGTTTGGCTATTATAAGGTAAAACTCTATCCTCCGGCTTATGTTGCATTGTGTGATGGGACTTGAGCCTTATAATAGCTTCATTTTTTCAAAAAACATTGTGTTATTTGTTTATGCACTGGTATTCTTAGGAGAAAACCTGTTCCGTGTTATACGGCGTGGTCCCTTGATTTACTTTACTTTTAAAGTAAAGTTTTAATAACTTTTTAATTCTCACACCAGTCACATGACTGACCTGGAGTTTATTGTTTTAACCTAAACTCTGGGTGCTCCTATTTTCCACACAAGCATCTAGTAGTTGGGTTTTTGCAGATATTTTTTTCACAGGATCCTGGATTTACAGTTGGAGCTATATTCGTAACACTTTGTATCCGTGTACTTCTTACAGTTGTGTTATGTATTGATTTTCCGCTGCTTTGTAATTTGAATCTTTGATATTTGCAGTCAAATATATATTATTTATTCATACTCTGTTATATTCTTGTACTCTGATGTAATTTTTGTAATAAGCAATGAAATGTTCTTTTGTTTGTGTTCGTATTTGTCGTATTCTCAACTCAATCTGGGCTTTCCCGAAAGGGTGAGTTTGGGTCGTTTCATTGTGGTATCGGAGCTTTAGTTTACATAGCTCGAGAACAAGACACATTAGACCCAAATGAAAGAATTCATCAGAGATTGGATTAGTAATATCCAATAAGAATGACTCGTTAGTGATGAGATCAATAGTATCCTAGAATGAGTTGGAAGAGTGTTATTTTTAAAATAAAATTGAAAAAAAAATTGTTTTGAAATTTAATCTAATTATATGTATTTGAGTATATTATTTTATTTCATTTTGGACAATCGAGTATATGAGATTTTGTATATACATTTCATGAACGCATATTCGAAGTCTCAAATATACTGGATAGATATAGAATCACACTCTAGTAGCCCGAAGATGATTCTGATGATTGAGTACTCATCATCAGAGTTTATGTTCGAGTTTAGAAAGTTGGATTTCTATATATTTCCAGTTGACTGGTGTGAAAACCGAAATTTAGATAGGGTTATTGTTGTGAATTAGCATCAAAAACATGATTTTGAATATATATATTAAAGCTATGCATTTGAAAAGCTAAATAACGAATTGATTGCTGACAGTGATGTTTGATTATTAATCCAACTAACTAAAATATTAGAATGATAAATTTAGCCAAATTGAATCAAATATTGAACTGTATTCAAAATTGTTTGGAATTGCATACATGTACATACATATGTATGAACAGGTCATAGCATGGAAGCTAAGAAGAGGAATAATATTGTATGCCCGACAAATAGGTACATGTTTACCATTTTCTTGGGTTTTGATTATTTTATGAGCCGATTGGCTAGGCGCATGGCTTTTTTGTTTTCTTTTGGATTGGTGAGGCCCCCGTGAGGCAAGTTGCGGTTTTAAAGGCCTCCCTGTACAAAGGAGGTTACGGCGAATTTTTTCAAAAGTTTAGGGTGTTAGCCAAACTTTTGAGAAATTAGAAAATTCTTAGAAACTGAAAAGTTGAAGAATGAAAGTTGAGTTGGTTAGTAAAACAACTTTCAGCTCCGTTCCTTTTCGAGGACGAAAAGATTTTAAGTGGGGGAGACTGTAACAACCCGGATTTTCATAATCAATTTAAAATTTTTATTTTGGCTATTTTAATGGATTTTGAATAATTAAAATGATTTATTTTAAATAATAACAACTAAAAATTTATTTAAATCGAAGTTAGAACATATAAATTTATTTCAATTATAAAACTAACGCGAAATGGCGCGGTAGTTTGAAAATTCGATTTCAAATTTCAAATGAATGTACAGGATTCAAAATAAATTGGATTTCAGTAAAACAAGAAATATTTGAATCTGTTAAATTATATCTTTCTAATGAATGTGAAAAACTGAGATTTCATTATGAGAATTGAAAGTTATGTCCAGTTTAAAATTAGAAATAGTTGCTATGGAATTTATATATATTTTATATAATATAAGCCATTAAAAATAGCCATTTTGCAAATGACCTTCGTTTTCGATGAAACCACTTTTGTTGGATCCGAAATGTCAAATTATTGCTAGATTACAATTTCCATAATTTTTGGAATTAATATGTGAGCATGGCAAAAAAAATGTGTTTGGTAATTTCAGTTAGAATTTAATCGACTGGAAAATGACCGTTTTTCAAACGGTCTCCAAATTCGATGAAATTAGTTTTGTTAGGACCGTATCATCAAAACATAGCTAGATTTATTTTTTTGAAATTTTTGGAGTCAGTATGTGGCCCCGGTAAATTAAAATGTACGTTGAAATCAATTTCGAACGTTATATTAATTTATATTGTAATTTTACCGAAAACTGATTGAAACAATAGAATTAGCTTACCAGACATATCCCATTGTGTTCGGAATGGGGGTAATTAGCTAGAGACGCTAGGTATTGGTTTTGATTTGAAGTCTGAATGTAAAACGTCACTTTTATAAATTAAAAATAATTAAATATTTATTATATAAGCCTAGTCAAACGCTAATTCCCTTTCCATGTGGTCAAACCCTTTCTTTGAAGTCGTCGCTCCAAAAAAAGAAAGAACCCGTCGTTTTTATTCTCTTTTGTAACAACTTGGAAAATCCAAGCTAATTTAAAATTTTTGTTTTGGCAATTTTAATGAATTTTAAATATTTAAAATGAATTATTTTAAATAATTACGACGAGAAATTTATTTTGAATAGAATTAGAACGTATATATTTATTTGAATCGTCGTTAGGATATAAATATTAATTTTTAATTATAAAAGGAACTGGAAATGGCGCGGTAGTTTGAAAATTCGATTTCAAATTTCAAATGAATGTACAGGATTCAAAATAAACCAGATTTTAGCGAAACCAAAAATATTAGAATCTATTTGAAAATATCTTTCCAATGAATCCAAAAAATCCAAATTTCATAGCGGGAATAAAAGTTATGCCCAGTTGAAAATTCAGAATAGTCGCTATAGAAATATAGCCCAAAAAGTCACATTTTGCATACGAATGAATTTGGACTCGAAACCACTTCCATTGAGTTCAAAATGCCATTTGCGACTCCGAAAAGTATAAGCTTCGATATATTCCGAGATCCGGAGTTGTGGTAATTGGATGGGGTTTTCGGTTATCAATACATAACCCTTAAAAAGTGAAAATTTGCATATGAGCTTCGAATTCAACGGGATAAATTTTTCTGGATTCATAATGACAAATCATTGTTGAGTACCAAAATGCACGTCGAATGGAGTTAGTATGTGGCCGTGCGAGCTAAAACAGTTCAGGGTAAAACAGACAGTCATTTGACAAAGGAACATTATTGATACGATCTCAGAATTCGATTTCGTTTTTTTTGGATTCGTATCATCTAATAATGGTGAAATCCAAAAGCGCATGATTTTTGAAGTTAGCGTGTGAGCGTGCAAGAAGAAAAGGTGCGCTAAAATCGCATTTTTGAACAATATCTGAGCATTTTTGTGAATTTTTACGGACGGTCAAACGAACTCGGAATTCGACGAAACTTGTTTCGTTGGACTCATCTTCCTGTCTACTATCTCGTATCCGAAATCCGCGGCAATCAAAGATCGTTTGTATTTGGACGATCGGAGAGAAACGAGCATATATTCTCCTTTTTCCCTCTTTCTCTTCACTTTCTCTCCTTTCTCTTCCTTTCCATCTTTCTTCAAAAATGGTGAGCCCTCCTCCCCCAAAACCGCAGCCACCCTCCCCCTCGCCACCGCTGCCCGTTGGCCTCCCCTCCCTCCGACGTCGCACCTCCTCCTCTTCCTCCTCCTTCTCTCTTTCCTTTTCTACAAACCCTTCTCCAAGCCCTAGCTCCTCCGGCCACCACCACCACCTCCCATGCCCCACCACCACCAACAGTGGCCTCTCCACCTCCAGTCAGGTCCGGCGCCCCCCTCCAGCCACCCAACTCTGGCCGTGGGCCCCGCTACACTCAAAAACCCATTTTTCACAAATTTCTCGTTTTGCATTTAACCTTCTGTCACTATTTCGCCAATAACTCCCAAACCTTGCATTTCTGGCCAAAACTCTAGATTACTAAATGCAAAGAGCACGATTTTCTCTTCGATTTGGTATATCATAGTCCTATTTTGGATTGCGGAGCTGTCGGGAAAACGCGTCCAAAGTCTGTTGTCCAAACACTGTCCAAATGCTGTCTTTTCACGATTTCTGGCGAAACGGCACATTTTCGGAAGGAAGGCCACAGGCAAAAGTTGTCCAGAATGGTGCGTTTAAGCTAGAAAAAAAATTGGTGTGAAGATTGGAGCTCGTTTGCAAATTCTGGAACCAGAACAGCAAATCCGGGCGATAGAAAATATGTGAGTTCTCCGCTTTAAAGCTTCTATGGTTTCTGACGTATGAAGTATGTAAAAATATGATTTTTATACTTATAGCGAATTAAAAATATGATTTTTATATTATAGAAGTAATAAAAATATGATTTTTATAATATATAGATAATAAAAATTTGATCTTTATATATGTAGTAGAGATATAAAAGTACGATTCTTATATATATGAAGTGATGATATAAAAATGTGATTTTTATCTATGCAGCATTGTTATAAAAATATAAAATTATTTTTAGAAACATAAAAATATAATTTTTAGCCAATGTATGTTATTTATAAAATAATCATTCAAAGAAATAATTATTGATTGGTTAAAAATATAAATTTTAACGTAGGTATACTACATAGATTGACAATCAAAGCACGACGGAGTGGAACCCCAAGGTGAGAATTTCTCACTTTAAATTTTATTTTCTAGTTAAAATATATATACTAGGATGTAGACGATGATCAGCAGCACCCGACACCCGTCGTCTACAGACCATGGATGACTTGTTTGTTTGTTTGTTTGATTATGTTATGAAAATTGATCGTGTGAAGTGGAATGGAATAAAATATTTTATAGCTAAAAATATAATTTTTGACGTGTATATGAAATAAATAAATATTCATAAACAAATCGGACGATTTGTTTATGTACACACACATTTGACTGATATTGATTGGGACGATAAATTTTACACATCGCCCAACTGCACAAATAAAATTCATTATTTGTTGATTGAAACCCGACACGGGTATTGGGATGATATATGACATACACTAGTCCCAATAATTAGCTGTATGTCGATCGATTGATTGACAGGCTTTTGTAATCGTTAAATATTTATATTTAATGCTTATGCAGTGTAGAACGCACTCTAGATGATGGTTGACTGTGTTTGGTTGTTGTTGTGTACATGTGTGTATGAAATGCATATAATGACATTATATGGTAATTGACGGTGTCTGATTCCAGTTCAAAAAGAATGAATATTTTAAAATAAAGAATATTTTAAAAGAATGAATATTTTAAAATAACATTCAGTAAAAGATTAAAATCTGATTTTGATGTCTGATTTGGGATGGACACAAAAATATTTAAATATATAAAGCTGTGTTGATTAGATTGACGCCATTTGAACGTGAACGATATTTATATCGATTTTACTCATTTCTATAATGAATATCGAAAAAGAATTGATTTCAAAATATAATGTTTTGAAAATATTATCATTTATATATCGATGATATGGAATATTCAATTTTGATTTGAAATTGAATATGAAGTTGAAATCGTTTTGAAAATGAATTTAAAACGATTTATAAAATACATTTTAAAATGGAAATCGATGAAATGTATATAATATATATATATTATACATATAATGGCCTGAATAGAACGCGCAGCGGCAGTTCGCAAATTTCGACCATTGATTTCGAATGGACATTACGGGAGATCCGACCGTTGGATTCTCCTAAAACTAGAACCGTTTGGTTCGTATCGAAAAGAGCTTTCTAACGAATATGAGAGATTTGAAATATAATAGTTGGATTTGGAATTATGTCCAAATCAAATTTGGAAAAGGTCGTTGTAAGTGCAGTTCGATGGCCATTTATGGAAATCGATTGTATGGGCCTTGATAAAATTATTAAAAATATCGATAATTTGTGTAAAATCATAATAAATAATTTGGGAAGAAGTAGGATGAAAAATTGCATATTTGAAAAGATAAAAATATATTTTTATCGAAATGAACTAGTTATGAACTAGAATTATAATCCAATATTTTTAAAATAAATAGGTTGGATTTGACATGGTTTTAAAAATAACCAGGATTTCCAGTATATGAATTGGAATAGTTTTGAATCGAAATTATGCTCGGAATATTTCAATATTGGATTTCGTGATCATACAGATATTGTGGAGGAATTTAGAAGATATATATATATATCGTTATTCCAATACGATATTTGTTGGTTTCAGAATTTGATATTGAATATAAGCCGATATATTTTCTATTTAGAGCCTTGTATTTAATATCAAATTGGATTTTGGGTTTGTCGTGAATGGTATCTTTAATAATACTGTTCTTAAACCCAATGGAGTTAAGAAAATTATAATCTGACTGGAGATTAGTTAAGTTGAATGGTTTCCTGGGTCTTGATCTGATGTTGGTTTCGGCCTTCGGGGTTAATACTTAGGGAATTGTTCTCTTACTAATTTACGGTTAGAGACTGATGTGATTTTGGGTTTGTCGTGGATGGTGTCTTCATTAACACTGTTCTTAAACCCAGTTGAGAAAAGATTAAATCTTTTTATTTAGATTTAATGAAGTATAACAATTAATTAATATTTAATTGAAATTGAATTGAAATTGATCTTTGGGTTTATCGTGAACGGTGTTTTAAATAACACTTGTTCTTTAACCCGATTACCAATAGAATGAGATTTTGGGTTGTTGTGAATGGTATGTTTAATAATACTGTTCTTAGACTCAACGGAGTTAAGAAAATCAGAAACTAACTGGAAATTAGTTAAGTTGAATGGTTTCCTGATTATTGATCTGATGTTGGTTTCGGCCTTCGGGGTTAATAATTAGGGAATTGTTCACTTGCTAATTTACGGTTAGAGGCTGATGGAATGGAATATAATTTGGGCTTATCGTGAATTGTGTTTTAAATGACATTATTTCTTTAACCCAGTTAAAGACAGAATATGATTTCCAAAGTTAACAATCGTTAATATTGATTCTTGGGAAGATTAAAACCAAGTGGAGTTTTAATGCATCTTTAATTAGATTGAAATGATATCCAAAGAAAGATTAAAGAATAAATTTAAAGAATTTATCTTTGATAAAATTAATGGGAACCCTTCCCAAAGTATGTGAATATTTGAATAAAAGAATATTCAGAATTGGAATGAGGCGTATGTTGTGGTTTATAGCACTTGTTTATTATATACGCGAGTTATTCGGAAAGCCGGGTTTATACCCATTCTGAATAACTGACTCGACGATATGTCAACGATGAAGACAGTGGTTGAATACTGGAGGTCTTCACATCGTTTGGATGCTTACTGATGTCTTGATTGGGTTGTACACCCAAGCCGAGGTAATAAGTGGTGATCGTCCATGTGTACTTGGTGATCGACGGATATGCGATGTAACGTCCCGTATTTTTGGCAGTTAAATATTTAATTTAATTTATTATTTTAAATATTTTATTTGGAATATTAATGGAATTTAATTTTGATTTCGTTATTAAAACAAAGTTTTAACGTTAATTTTATTTATAATATAAAACGAGCTTGAAATGGCGTGGCAGTTCATAAATTGGAGTTTTGAACTTTAATCGAATATACAGAATCCGTTATAAGTCGGATTTCTGTGAAACGAGAAACGTTGGAACCGTGTTGATTATAATTTTCATATGAAAGAGAAAAATTAAGATTTCTTATTATATTTTGTTAGGTATGGCCAAATCAAAATTTAAAATAGTCGCTATGGAAATCGTTATTAAAATATAGGTCTTTAAAATAGTCGTTTTTCAAACGGACTCCGTTTTCGACGAAATTAGTTTCATTGGAACCGTAACATTAAATTATTGTACGGTGTTGAATTGCATGGCAAACTGATGTCGTATGTGACCACGACAGCCATAAACGCCTAGTTATTTTCTATAGCGCGTAATTAATTTAATTTAATAGAGAGATATTTGAGTATAACTTGAGCAGACGATCGATTAAGCCACAAAACGAGTTCCGTTGAATTCGTATCATCGATTATAGTTAGAATAGGTATATATTTTGTTATTTTTGGAGACCGGTTAATTTGGTGTCCAATATGGCAATGCGGTGCGTGTATAAAAATGGCCTACCGAGAAAACAGTCTCAGAATGCGACGAAACTGGTATCGTTGGGTACATATTGATTAATTATTGTAGGATTTCAAAGTTTCAAGTTGATTGGATTTATTTAGTGATCGTGGAAAATTTAAACGCGTGTTTTTCACTGGTTTTATAAGGGGAATTTTTTCAAACGATGTCGGAATTCGACGAAACCTGTGCCATTGGGTCTGGAATATTTTTCTATGCTAGGATTAACCTTTTTATCAGAAAACAGAAATCGTTTGTGGTGGTTTTTATCAATTACTTCACGGTGAAGTTTCAAAAATATTATTTTATTTAATGTTACGCTTTATATATATACCAACCCTTTTTTTTTAAAACCCTTCGTCAAAATGAATTGCCTGGTCAAACTAGTTCCGCCGCCTCCTCATACTAAATCAACGAACAACATCAACTGATCCTTCTCCGTCCAAATCTCTTAATCCACCTAACAAAATCGAATCCTTCTACTACCAAACGCTAGATCTAGTCAAGCTTTGCCATTCGACCGGTGGAGATCGTATATTTTGGCCTGAGATGACTGGCAGATGGTCATGAAGCCGTCGACTTTAGTAAGGTTTCTGGGCTGTTGATGGCACCGAGTTCGAATTGGTTTCAAGCAAGGGTTGCTGGGCTCGAGGCGGATGGAGTGGGGTGTGCTGATGATCGGCCAGTTGAAGGTTTAGGTTGCGGGTGTGGAAATTGGAAGCGACGTTCAGTGTAATGGGGAGTTGGTATCACGAAGACGATGGGAAACGTAAGCGAGATGGATAGAAACAACGAAGATGCCTGGAACAATTCAAAGCCCTTAAACAAACGTAAACAGTTTGGCCGATTTTATCAGAATATAATCAGTATATATTTAAGTGTTTAATTTAAAACTAATGGCTGATTAATAATCAAATAATTAATTAAGTTAGTTCAGATCGGTGCAGATGGAATCTAAAGCACGGGAGTATTAATGATAGAAAAGTTGGTCCATGAGAAAGTTTCCTATAGCGTTCTGTTTATATCAAATGAAAGCAACTGAAGCTTATATTGGTGAACGCATGTGGACTCCTAGACAAAGACAAGGATATTGGATCCTTTTTGAACGAAACAGTAATGAAAGTCAGGCACAAAGAAATACCTGAATGAAGAAGAAACGGTTTAGAAAGGAAGTCGGTAGAATTCTGGATAATATGTAATGGCCCGCTAATCCATACTATCTGTAACACCCCGAATTTTCTATTAACACTAAAGTTGCTAAAATATTAATAAGTGTGTAAGAGAGGGGATGTATCTAATATGAATATAAAAATATTAATAAGTGTGTAAGAGAGGGGATGTATCTAATATGAATATAAAAATATTAATAAGTGTGTAAGAGAGGGGATGTATCTAATACGAATATAAAAATATTAATAAGTGTGTAAGAGAGGGGATGTATCTAATATGAATATAAAAATATTAATAAGTGTGTGAGAGAGGGGATGTATCTAATATGTATATAAAAACAATAATAAGTAAAGGGGGATGTATCTAATATGTACATTGTAGAAAATATATATATATTTATGACATGAATAGAAGTTTATTAATATGCTGAGTGTTTGCTGAGTCACTTCTGACTCATTGCTGAGTCAACAAGATAAACCCCATCTTGTCTGAACGGCTGCGGTTATTTCTAGGTTAAATCTAATGGCCTAAATGAATTCTAAAATCTATAAATAAGTGGGTAGACCCTAGACCTAAATCACTTGTAAAATTAGAGAAGCTACCGTCATGCTGCTGCCATGGAGTTCAGCATAGCCGTCACAAACTAAGAAGAGGAAGCCTAATCATCTACAACTAAATCTACACAAATCAAATCAAAAGATCTCTCTTTCTCTAATTCTTTTCTTTTGTTGGTGAGTATGATGATTCTCACAAGACTATTACAAACTAATTTGACTCGGTTATGAATGGATCACAAGAAAGTGATGTGATTTGTAATTGTAAATTCTATATATTGTGGATCTCTTATTATGTTATTATGTTGTCGTATGATGTAAATTATATATGCTATGTCATGCTATGTTGTAAATTCTCTTATGCTATGTCGTGCTATGTTGAGAATCATGTCAAGCTATGTTATACTATCATACTATGCCATGTTATAAATCATGCTATATTATGTTGAAAAATCATGTTGTTGGATCATGCTTAAAGTTATGTTTTTTTTCTTAATTTAAATGGATCTTGTTTATGGGAATTTGCCTATTAGGTTAGGTGTACCCATAAACTTGAAACTATAATTGAATAAAACTTGATTATGGGAATTTGCCTATTGAGTTAGGTGTACCCATATAAAACCATGTTGTTAAAAAATTAGATGATGTTGATTCACACATGTTCATATGTAAGTTTATGAAAATTGATTGAGATTATATTAGGTGAATTTTGAACAAGTTGACACCTTTAGGTCCATGACATGTATAATCTATGCAAGTTGGACATATGCAAGTTTCACCCCTTATTATGATTCATTTGGTCACATATACATGTTGTTCTCTTTTATGCTATGAGTTAGGCTATTCGAGTCTAACATATATTTTGCGAATAAACGTTCAAACGTGGGGTAGGGGTAATATTAGGAATTAATAAATTGGGTGCAATTTTGTAAGATTTTGCATACCATGAATGGATGTCCATAATTGAGTCAATTATGGACATTGTTAAAAATTGGAAGTAATTAATAATTCAAGTAGGGAATTATTAAAATTGGGGGAAAGTGGATTATTATTAATAATCAATGCTTAGGACACGAGGTTGGACCCGTTTGTGATGTAAACCTGCCCGGACCCGCCCGGCAAATCCAGTAGTCACAAATGTCGGCCCAATGTGAGAGGTCCTAGGCCCAAACTAAAGCATAACAATTGTAAAGACACGAGGTTAGACTCTTTTATGGTGTAAGACTGCCCGGACCCGCCCGGCAAATCCAGCTGCCATAAATGCCAGTCTAATGTGAGAGGTCTTTATGAGGTTATGGCCTTAATGAACTAAGAAATACTTAACCAGATAATCATGTAAGGTGGGACATGGGGGTTAAGTAGGTGCCTTGGGTGGCATGAGGAATCTGGTGGTTGCCTTTAGAGGCATTTGAAATACGATTAGACTTAACCAAACACACATGTAAATGAACATGACTAAGTGGGTTAAGTGGGATGGACTAATGGGGACAAGCTTAGGTGGAATGCTTGTGGTAAATAGTGGGGGCCCATTTCAACCAGTATCCCAAAACGTATCTTTGTGGGCTCGACCCAAGTCGAGGACGGGACACGCATACTGGGTTTGACTATAAGAGGCCAAAACAGGGAGCGGTGGCAACGCAAGTCCAACGGGTTTCATATGCGTGTGTGGACCCGGGCTGGTAGGTAAGACGTTGTTGCATCGTGTAGGTATAAGCCGTGCATGTCCGTTGTATCAGGTTGCCACTTTAGGGGAGTGATACACCCCACTGTGGGGCCAGCACGGGTATCTACGAGTTAGGGAGCCGATCGAATAATGGGAAGTAGGGTACACCTAGTGGAGATAGGGGCAGGCGGCACCTATGTAGTCAGCTAGGGGTACGTAAAGCCATTGGGAAAGTTTCTAAGTGAAGCTAAGTGGGATGAATCTTTAGGGTGACTGGTGTGGTGCAGTATAGTGTTTATCCTTTAGTATTTAGGAGCGCCTATAACGTTGCCTTTAGCGATTGTCTATGTCCTTAATCTGCTCTTCATAGACATTTTCTTGTTTTCCAGCTTATGCCTTAGTCCAGTTATTTTGGTAATAGTATTGTAGAATTATCATATTCACCAGACTTTATGTCTGACCCCCTCTTTTCCATCCTTTTTCTCCCTTCAGGTCCGCAGGTTGGGCCAAGTTCTAGTGGAGTCTAGTTGGATCGCTTATCTTCTGGAAAGCTTGGACTGCTGAAGTAAAGTCCATCTTGTTATCTTTCTTTTTAATGGCTATTCATGTAATGGGATTATGTACTTGTTTTATCAAGATAGATATTGTACTTGACATTGAATATGGTGTTATGATGTAATCAAACATGTTTTGACTTCTGCTACAATGAAATAAAGTTTTTGAATTTCCAAGTACTATTTTATATCTGTCTTGTTGTAATTTTACTGTTCTATATTCACTTAAAACCTCCATGGAAGTTAATGCATTCCCTTTGTGAGTGACATTAATGGACGTGGGGTGTTACACGTGGTATCAGAGCATAAGGTTACCAGAACAGATAAAAAAAAATTTTTTGAAAAATATTTTTTTTCTAAAGTATTTTTGGAAGAAGTGCTTTCAAAAAAAAAACATGTTATTTAAAGAGAGTTTTTATGAAAAACATAATCCCAAATAGCCACATCCTTATCTTTATCTTTCGAATTCTCCATTTTGAATCTTTCCTTTTTCGTTTCAGCATGGCTGAAGATCTTAATCTCCCAGAAGGTGTGACGATTCCAGGGTGGTTCAGGAGATACTTGGAGGCTAGGGCCACCACTGCAGGCCCAGCGGATACTCCTCCACCCCTAGTTGCACCCATTCCTCCTCCTCCTCCTCCTCGTGTTGACACTTTTGCAAAGACGTGCAAGGAATTCAAGGCTATGGGAGGAAAAACTTTTCAAGGGACTGAGACGTTTGTGGAGGCCAGAGATTGGCTTAAGGAGACTGAGGAATTGTTGGATATCTTTGAAGTGGAAGATGGGAGGAAAGTCTGTTTAGCTGCTTGGTTAATGAAGGGAGAGGCCTCGTTTTGGTGGGAGGTCACTAACGGGGAACGTCCAGTTGATTCATGGGCGGATTTCAGACGAAGGTTTGAGGCAAAGTTTCTTTCAAGGGCAGAGGAGAACTTAAATATGGAAAAATTCCTGGCACTAAAGCAAGGGAGCTCATTAGTAAAGGAATATGTCAATAAATTTAATCAGTTAGCAAGGTTTGGCTTGGAGTTGGTGAACACGCCAGAGAAGAAAGCTTTGAGGTTCGTTAGAGGCTTGAATGAACCGTTGCAAGGGTTGGCTATGACCCACATCCCTATGGGAGCCACCTTTGAAAAGCTAGTAGAAATGGCACTTATGCATGAGGATAAGGCAGTTGAAAAGAAAGGGGATCAGAAGAAACCCCAACAGCAAAATAAGAAGGGTGGTAAAAACAATAATGGCAAAGGGAAGAAGAAATGCTTCAATTGTGGGACGCCTGGCCATCTCAGCAAAGATTGTAGAAAGAAAAAGAAGACTGGTTGTTTTCATTGTGGAGATGCGGGACATTTAGTGAAGGACTGTCCAAAGAAGGGGCAGAGGGCAGCGTCTACCTCGGGAGGACAGGTGCAGGCTCTTATGGCACCAGGGCAGGCAAGGGGGCAAGTTCAGGCTATTGCGGCCCCACCGCTGCAAGAAAGAGGTAGAACAATTTCTGTTGAAAGCTTAGTTTTTCTGTTTGATCATCCTGTCCGTACCTTATTCGATTCTGGCGCATCTCATTCGTTTATCTCTGCATCATTAGTTGAATCACTGCACTTGAACACCAGTTTAGTAGAGGATCCCTTGGTCGTTTCAAATCCAATTGGGGGTTCGGCTCATTTGACCATGATATGTTTGGATTTGAAAATCTCTATACTTAGCGTTGAATTTAGATGTGATGCTTATGTATTGGGCTTCACGGGCTATGGGCTAATTTTAGGAATGGATTGGTTGTCTAGAAATAGGGCCATTCTTGATTGTGAAAGGAGAGTAGTTAGGCTTGTGACTCGCCTTGGTAATGCTCTCGACATCTTTTGTAATCCCATAAATTCCGTTATGCTAAGTTATCTTGAATCGCTTGACGCGTCTGTAGAGAACCTGCGATCGGTAGAAGTGGTCCAGGAATATCCGGATGTGTTTGAGGAGGTGAAGGGCTTACCTCCAAAGCGGGAGATAGACTTTCGAATTTATCTTGTGGATAATGCTAAACCCGTATCTTTGCCAGTGCGCCACATGGCTCCTCGTGAAAGGAGGGAACTCAATAAGCAAGTAAAGGAGTTGCTTGAGAAGGGGTTCATAAGACGTAGTATATCGGAGTGGGGTGCTCCAGTAGTTTTTGCCACAAAGGCGGATGGGTCTCTTAGACTTTGTATGGACTATAGAGAACTAAACAAGCTTACTAAAAAGAACCGACACCCACTGCCGAGGATTGACGATCTCTTTGATCAGTTAGTTGGCGCCTCAGTGTTTTCGCAGTTGGACTTAGCCACTGGCTTTCATCAACTGAGAGTGGCTGAGGATAGTATAGATAAGACTGCTTTTAGGACTCCTGACGGATTCTATGAATGGCTAGTGATGCCCTTTGGTTTGACAAACGCCCCTGCATATTTTGTTGATTTGATGAGTAGGGTGTTTAGGGAATACCTTAACAAATTCGTGGTAGTCTTTGTGGATGACATCTTAGTCTTTTCTAAGAATAAAGAAGAGCACTCCCTACATCTTAGGGAAGTGTTGGAAACCCTTCGAGCGCATAACCTTAAGGCAAAATTTTCTAAGTGTCACTTCTGGAGGAAGGAAGTACGGTTCTTAGGGCACGTGGTTTCCAAAGAAGGGATAGCAGTGGATCCCGCAAAGGTGGTGGCCATCCAAGATTGGAAGGTCCCTAAAAATGCAACCGAAGTAAGAAGTTTCTTGGGGTTGGCTGGCTATTATAGGAAGTTTATCAAAGACTTCGCAAAAATATCAGCTCCATTAACACGGTTAACGAAGAAGAACCTGGTTTTTACGTGGGACAAAGATTGTGATGATGCGTTCCAACGTTTAAAGAGAGCCTTAACTTCAGCCCCAGTCTTAGTGCTGCCAGACGGGAATAAACCGTTTACCATCTATACTGATGCTTGTGGGACGGGACTTGGCGCGGTCCTCATGCAAGAGGGAAGAGTAATAGCCTATGGTGGAAGGCAGTTGAGGGTTCATGAAAAGAATTACCCCACGCATGACTTAGAGCTAGCCGCAATTGTTTTCGCGCTTAAGTCTTGGCGTCACTATCTTCTTGGTGAGAAATTCGAACTGTTCACTGACCAAAAATCATTAAAATACTTATTCTCTCAGAAGGATTTGAATTTAAGGCAGCAACGGTGGATGGAATTCTTAGCCTCCTACGATTTTGAAATAGCATATACCCCGGGCAAGGGTAACGTGGTGGCAGACGCCTTAAGTAGGAAAAGGTTGTCCTTGAGTTCGTTGTTTGTTGAACGACAAAGCTTAGAATTCATCTCTATGTTTGACTTTAGACCCTCCGTTGACTTAGTACCCGGTCTGTTAGCATCCTTGGAGGTTAGACCTACACTTCTAGGACGGGTTGGTGAGGCACAGCGAGACGACCCACAGTTTGTTGAGATAGTAGAAAAGCTCAAAGGGGGGGAGTCGTCAAGCCATCTTCGTAGGTATACCCTAGACGATAAGGGTTGGTTACGAAGGGATAATAGACTTTGTGTACCACAAGACGAAGACTTAAGGAAGGCCATTCTTGATGATGCTCATCGCTCAAAAATGACCATTCATCCCGGCGGGGATAAGATGTACAAAGATATGAAGCGGGTTTTCTTTTGGGCCGGTATGAAAAAGGATGTGGCCGAGTACGTCGCTAGATGCTTGGTGTGCCAACGAGTTAAAGCAGAACAAAAGAAACCCGGTGGGTCGCTTCACCCATTAGAAGTTCCACTATGGAAATGGGAAAGCATCTCAATGGATTTTGTGGATGGATTACCAAGATCAAGGAAGGGTAACACGGGGATTTGGGTTATAGTAGATAGACTTACTAAAAGCGCCCATTTTATTCCCGTGAAAAGTAAGAGGACTGCTCCGTGGTTGGCTTCTGTATACATTAAGGAGATAGTTCGTTTGCACGGTATTCCTTCTAGTATAGTAAGCGACCGTGACCCCATCTTTACTAGCGAATTTTGGAAGAGTTTACAAGAGGCGGTAGGGACTCAGCTATGTTTGAGCACCGCATATCATCCTCAGACAGACGGCCAGACCGAGAGGGTGAATCGCATTCTAGAGGATCTTTTAAGGCTTTGTATCCTAGACTTTGGGGGTACATGGGAAGAGCACCTTCCGTTAGTAGAATTCGCATATAACAATAGCTTTCAGTCTAGTATTGGCATGGCACCTTTCGAAGCTCTTTATGGAAGGCCTTGCCGTTCGCCTACATGTTGGTGGGAATCTACCGATAAAATCCTACTTGGGCCCGATATGGTTAGGGAAACCTCGGAGAAGATTGAGTTGATTCGAAGGAGGATGAAAGCAGCACAAGATAGGCAGAAATCGTATGCTGATAAGAGGAGGACAGATCTTGAGTTTGACATTGGGGACATGGTTTTTATCAAAGTATCTCCGTTACAGAATGTTGTTCGCTTTGGGTCCATGGGGAAATTAGCACCAAGGTTTGTAGGGCCGTTTCCTGTAAAAGACAGGATTGGGAAGATGGCATATAGGGTGGAGTTGCCTGAGAAACTTAGTGGAGTACACGACGTATTCCATGTATCACATTTGAGGAAGTGTTTGCACAAGACCGCGGAGGTGGTAGAGCCGAGCTTGCTTAAAGAGGTGGAAATAGAGCGTGATGCAACAATCAGACGAGCTCCTACATGCATTCTTGGGTCGGAGATCAAAAAGTTGAGGAATCGAGAGGTCAGAATGGTTAAAGTGCAATGGGGAGATGATGAGAGCAACGCAACTTGGGAGATAGAAGAGAAGATGCGTTCGTTGTACCCTTTTCTTTTTGAGGGTATGTCTTTTAATTTCTCCTTTATCGCTTAGCTTATCTTATCTTATCTTTAGTATGTCCTCTCATTAGTATCTTTGACCTTTAGTTAGGATAATCCTATGGTTGAAACATGTGTTTGAGACATGTTATGTATGATGGATGCAAAATGGATGCAAGTGTTTGCTAGTGGTTGCTCGTGGATGCATATATACACACACTTTAGGCACTAGATCGGCTCAGTCACTTCATATTGCATATTGCATATATATGGATGTATTTAGTATAATGGATGTATAATGGTTGTACCATCATATGGATGCTGCATTCGGTTGAATGGGTGTGCACACATATAGAAGTAGTATGTAAGCAATTAGGATCTTTTGCATACATAATGGATTCATGACACTTACATAATTTGCATTAAGGAGGTCAACTGAATCAGTAGACCGCCTGATTTCGCATTAGGTAAGGACATGTACACACACTTGCATATGATCATAAAGCATTAGAAGTCTTTTAAGGACAATGGATGCCTGTGTATGATGGATGAGTAGATGGACGTTTGGATGGTAGGATATACATTCTTCCAGACTAGAAGATTTCGGGGACGAAATCCTAAAAGGAGGGGAGAATGTAACACCCCGAATTTTCTATTAACACTAAAGTTGCTAAAATATTAATAAGTGTGTAAGAGAGGGGATGTATCTAATATGAATATAAAAATATTAATAAGTGTGTAAGAGAGGGGATGTATCTAATATGAATATAAAAATATTAATAAGTGTGTAAGAGAGGGGATGTATCTAATATGAATATAAAAATATTAATAAGTGTGTAAGAGAGGGGATGTATCTAATATGAATATAAAAATATTAATAAGTGTGTGAGAGAGGGGATGTATCTAATATGTATATAAAAACAATAATAAGTAAAGGGGGATGTATCTAATATGTACATTGTAGAAAATATATATATATTTATGACATGAATAGAAGTTTATTAATATGCTGAGTGTTTGCTGAGTCACTTCTGACTCATTGCTGAGTCAACAAGATAAACCCCATCTTGTCTGAACGGCTGCGGTTATTTCTAGGTTAAATCTAATGGCCTAAATGAATTCTAAAATCTATAAATAAGTGGGTAGACCCTAGACCTAAATCACTTGTAAAATTAGAGAAGCTACCGTCATGCTGCTGCCATGGAGTTCAGCATAGCCGTCACAAACTAAGAAGAGGAAGCCTAATCATCTACAACTAAATCTACACAAATCAAATCAAAAGATCTCTCTTTCTCTAATTCTTTTCTTTTGTTGGTGGGTATGATGATTCTCACAAGACTATTACAAACTAATTTGACTCAGTTATGAATGGATCACAAGAAAGTGATGTGATTTGTAATTGTAAATTCTATATATTGTGGATCTCTTATTATGTTATTATGTTGTCGTATGATGTAAATTATATATGCTATGTCATGCTATGTTGTAAATTCTCTTATGCTATGTCGTGCTATGTTGAGAATCATGTCAAGCTATGTTATACTATCATACTATGCCATGTTATAAATCATGCTATATTATGTTGAAAAATCATGTTGTTGGATCATGCTTAAAGTTATGTTTTTTTTCTTAATTTAAATGGATCTTGTTTATGGGAATTTGCCTATTAGGTTAGGTGTACCCATAAACTTGAAACTATAATTGAATAAAACTTGATTATGGGAATTTTCCTATTGAGTTAGGTGTACCCATATAAAACCATGTTGTTAAAAAATTAGATGATGTTGATTCACACATGTTCATATGTAAGTTTATGAAAATTGATTGAGATTATATTAGGTGAATTTTGAACAAGTTGACACCTTTAGGTCCATGACATGTATAATCTATGCAAGTTGGACATATGCAAGTTTCACCCCTTATTATGATTCATTTGGTCACATATACATGTTGTTCTCTTTTATGCTATGAGTTAGGCTATTCGAGTCTAACATATATTTTGCGAATAAACGTTCAAACGTGGGGTAGGGGTAATATTAGGAATTAATAAATTGGGTGCAATTTTGTAAGATTTTGCATACCATGAATGGATGTCCATAAATGAGTCAATTATGGACATTGTTAAAAATTGGAAGTAATTAATAATTCAAGTAGGGAATTATTAAAATTGGGGGAAAGTGGATTATTATTAATAATCAATGCTTAGGACACGAGGTTGGACCCGTTTGTGATGTAAACCTGCCCGGACCCGCCCGGCAAATCCAGTAGTCACAAATGTCGGCCCAATGTGAGAGGTCCTAGGCCCAAACTAAAGCATAACAGTTGTAAAGACACGAGGTTAGACTCTTTTATGGTGTAAGACTGCCCGGACCCGCCCGGCAAATCCAGCTGCCATAAATGCCAGTCTAATGTGAGAGGTCTTTATGAGGTTATGGCCTTAATGAACTAAGAAATACTTAACCAGATAATCATGTAAGGTGGGACATGGGGGTTAAGTAGGTGCCTTGGGTGGCATGAGGAATCTGGTGGTTGCCTTTAGAGGCATTTGAAATACGATTAGACTTAACCAAACACACATGTAAATGAACATGACTAAGTGGGTTAAGTGGGATGGACTAATGGGGACAAGCTTAGGTGGAATGCTTGTGGTAAATAGTGGGGGCCCATTTCAACCAGTATCCCAAAACGTATCTTTGTGGGCTCGACCCAAGTCGAGGACGGGACACGCATACTGGGTTTGACTATAAGAGGCCAAAACAGGGAGCGGTGGCAACGAAAGTCCAACGGGTTTCATATGCGTGTGTGGACCCGGGCTGGTAGGTAAGACGTTGTTGCATCGTGTAGGTATAAGCCGTGCATGTCCGTTGTATCAGGTTGCCACTTTAGGGGAGTGATACACCCCACTGTGGGACCAGCACGGGTATCTACGAGTTAGGGAGCCGATCGAATAATGGGAAGTAGGGTACACCTAGTGGAGATAGGGGCAGGCGGCACCTATGTAGTCAGCTAGGGGTACGTAAAGCCATTGGGAAAGTTTCTAAGTGAAGCTAAGTGGGATGAATCTTTAGGGTGACTGGTGTGGTGCAGTATAGTGTTTATCCTTTAGTATTTAGGAGCACCTATAACGTTGCCTTTAGCGATTGTCTATGTCCTTAATCTGCTCTTCATAGACATTTTCTTGTTTTCCAGCTTATGCCTTAGTCCAGTTATTTTGGTAATAGTATTGTAGAATTATCATATTCACCAGACTTTATGTCTGACCCCCTCTTTTCCATCCTTTTTCTCCCTTCAGGTCCGCAGGTTGGGCCAAGTTCTAGTGGAGTCTAGTTGGATCGCTTATCTTCTGGAAAGCTTGGACTGCTGAAGTAAAGTCCAGCTTGTTATCTTTCTTTTTAATGGCTATTCATGTAATGGGATTATGTACTTGTTTTATCAAGATAGATATTGTACTTGACATTGAATATGGTGTTATGATGTAATCAAACATGTTTTGACTTCTGCTACAATGAAATAAAGTTTTTGAATTTCCAAGTACTATTTTATATCTGTCTTGTTGTAATTTTACTGTTCTATATTCACTTAAAACCTCCATGGAAGTTAATGCATTCCCTTTGTGAGTGACATTAATGGACGTGGGGTGTTACACTATCTGAGTTGACTAGTAGCACTACACGTCCAACCCAAATTGCACTGAAATACGAATCATTATTAGAAAGAAGTTGGAGGATGAGAAATAGAAAGAAAGAAATGTTAGAATAGAGGAAAACAAAGAAGACAAATCTCACAGCGGAACGAATAAAATATATTATATAACATAACTTTTTGAAATACAACTCAGTAACTTTATATATATACCATCATCAGAGCACAACAATTATTCATGGAACATATATAAACACCTGTTTCCAGATACCACATAGTACACAACGGAAATATGATAGCCTATAACTAACAGGTGAAGCCTCCTGCTTCAAGCTCCTCCAAGTGAATCTGTAAAATCCTGACTACTTGACTGCCCGTACAAATATGGGCACCCAAGAGTTTAGGGAAAACAAACAAAATAAACTATGGGTCAGTCATGGGACTGGTGTGAGTAAACTCCAACCATTTGTTTAACTTTCAAAATCCTTTCGAAAGAAAGGATAATAGTAAGACCAGCCCACACATAAACATGGACGGTTTTTACCTTACAATAACCCAAAACACTTTGATACGAAAATCCAGTGATATTATAATAGTGTCTAAATTGAATAAATAACAATCTAGTGGAACGCTTGCATCTCACGCTCCATATATAATATAAAATCAAAAACCACAGGGCGCTTATTGGAGATTGGATTCTGACTATGACAAGGTATGGAACCACCTTCCGATAGTGTAACTCTAGAGACGAATACACTGGGTTCAACAAGAACATCTTGCAACCCAGCCTACACATGATCGACCACTCATTTCGCTCGAATGTATCGAATGTATATCACCAACGGTTGGGATCAGCAACCGTTTCCTGAATGGGACAGCATCGATAGATTAAAGAAGCAAATGGAATTTCTCTAGATAGGTGATTATACACCCTAATGGGAGAGAACCACATAGCCATGATGCCTGCCCGATTTTTGTCATTTCCCGTTTGTTGGGGCCTGAGGCTATGATTACTTATCATTCATTGATAGCACAATCACTTTGAATGCCACATTGTCAGATTCGTAAATCACTAATTGATTTGCATAAAAAAATCTAGATATTATGCTAAGAGAATAAATTATCCACCACCATATATATCTATACAGATCAACATATACGATCATTGGAAATACTATGTCAGACATTCGTCCATTTACGTTCGTTCTGGGAATGAACGAAACTGAAGGCTCCATTTCTATTAATAGAAAAAGTCCTTGCACTTTACTCCATTTTCGATTATCTTCAAATAATCTGATTAGCAACGCTACTGCCAATACAGAGTGGTTCACTGATAATAATCCAACCGGTCTCTCCATATTGACAACGATATTGGCAAACACTTCGATAGTCGGCTATTTAACAATCGAAGAAAAAAAACATCCATTCAAAGCATCAAACAAATCACTGGGCCTTTTAATTTATATTTCATTAATTAAGTCATTTCTCCATTTCTTTATCAATATTTTTTAACCAACTATTTTCAATAATCATCTTGGCCTCTTACAATATTTAGAAAACATATCCATATATCGTCTTCTTTTATTTTCTATACTTAGAATATATATTCTATTTATAATTGGAAAACATTCCAATTACTTATCTCTTCTACGACCATTCATTCATTTCTATACTCAGGAAATATTTATTATTATATTTCCAAATTTCCACTTACTTGGGTTAAAACGACTGTTGTGTAAAACATCGTTACAAACAACCCAAAATACTGCATTCCACTAACTCTTATTCAGGCATTTCTCTTCGAGACTGGATCTTGCTATTTATCGGCTAAAAATGAAATCAATCAAGTTGGGGTATAACTACCTTTCAGACCTTGACTGAAAACATCCTTAACTTCAAAACGGACAAGACCACTTATTCTCGAATAACCAACACCATATAAAGCCAATTATTCATTTTTAAAAATGTATATACATCTCTTTTCTATTACTAGATTATCGACTTCCTTATTGTTTATAATATTCTATTTTAAGTTTGTTTCCTTATCGAATTCTATATATATCGATACATTAATTTCTAACTATCAAATTTTCTTAAAAATATTCTAACTCCTTAAATTTCCGGAAAATTTCTCCATAACCTCCTTTGTACCGGTCAATAGTTCAAACCTCAACTCGCCTCTCTAGGCCCTTTTCATTCAAAAAGAAAATCAAAAATCCAAGTGGCTTGCCGATTCGGCGCATAAAACCTCATATGGAATTTAAACATGTACCTTATTATCGAGCACACGAATTATAATCTTCGTACACTTCACTCCAAACCTGTCTAATCTATGTTCACCTATTTTCTGATTTATCCCAACTCAATCCGGTCATTCCTAACTCAATTTGCTAATTTATTCTTTAATTAGCTATTTTTCCCATTTCATTTTATTTGAACATATCATGTTCGTATATATTTTATTTCGCTTATAAACAAGTCGAATTTCATTTCCAACTCAAGTATCCTTTTCGATTTCGAATAAAATTTCTCAAATCACCTTTACTTAATCAAAGCCCAATTTCTTACCAAATTTCAATTAACTAATTATTATTCAAATTAGTTAGTTCTATTCAATAAATTAAAAATGTGATTTTTGTTCCAAAAATCATTTCATTACATCACTTGAGTTCGTATTTATTTTACAACTCAAGTCTGGATTTTTCTAATGAAAATTTGGATTTTTATTTACTTAAAATCCTTATATTTATTTAAATAAACCATTATAGTTTTATAATGGTTATGGCGCTGTTTTTCTGGAAATTTGATTTTGACATAACTCAAAATCTATATGACGAAATTCATATTTTCTCTTATATTAGAAAACTATTATTCAGACAGTCCTGACAATTCCTGTTTCACAGAATTCCGATTTAAATTGAGTTCTATGTACTCAACTGAAGTTCGAAACGCCGATTTACGAACTACCGCTCTGCGGCGAGTTCGTTTTAATTATATATATATATATATATATATAAATGTTTAAACTTCGTTTATAATTAATTTCAATCTCATTCCCATGTATATTTTAATATATGTTAAATCCAGTTTTCAAATCCAACTTGATATTTCAGCTTATCTCTAATTGTTTAATTTCATTACTCAGTTATAAATTTATTCATAACTCCATCTTTTATACTATTTTCCAATTCCTTTATAAATTATTTAGAAAGTTCGATATAATTGAATTCTAATTATAAATCCTTAGAATTAACTCAATTCATTTCATATTCCGAATTCCGGAATAAAACCGCAGTTTTATTTCAAATTTCTTCCCAATTCACTTCTAAATTCATATTTGAATTTAAAACGTTAAATTATCTAATGATAATTTGTTTCACTTAATTTATAAACATCGCTTATAATTTAACTTCCTTGTTTTATAAAGTTAAAACAAGTTTCCATTTCGAAATCTATTTAAAACCAAAATCTTATTTTGGAATATTCTATTTATTATAACTTATATATATGATTGAAAAAACTATTTTCACATTTAAATTTAAACTTCTATTTAATACAATCCTAATATCTTTTCTGAACATATTTTATTTAATTAAATTCGATATAATCGAATTTAAATCATAATCCAAATGGATTTATTCAATTCAATTACATTCTGAACATCAGAACAGATTTCATCGTTTCTGTTAGAACCTAATTTCAATTCTCCTTTTTAAATTCACATTTGAATTTACATTTCCCAAATTATCCAATGATAATTTATTTCATTTCATTAATAAACGTCATTTATAAATGAACTGCTTGTTTTTATTTTTCAAATCAAGTTACTTCTAGTCTATTCGAAATTCAAATTCTATTTTAGAAAAATAGAATTTTCCTTTTAAACCTCAAAATTTCTTTTCATGATATTTTTAAATATCAACATTTAGGCCCAATGATAATTAATTAATCACATCATCCAATTATCAATCATTGGGTTTTTAACACATCATATATGATAATGTATATGAAATCAAACAAACAATAAATTTTTGAGGAATCCAGTTGGATCCCTCCAACCTGTTTTTCCTGCATCCACAGACGTTAGCCAACATAAATAATACCCATCCTTTTTCGAGGCAGGATATCACAGTATAGAAAGTCATCCACTATCATAGCGTGGGGCGTATAGGGTCATGCGCTAATGATACCGTGGGCATCCTCTAATGGTACTGCGGGAATCCAACCACCAATATATATATATATATATATGTATATATAATAACCACAAACCAATCCTAAATAACTAATATATATTTTATAGCCACAATAATATTTTAATGCAACCAAACAACCATCAAACAATTATTTTTAACGACTAAAAATAATTCTAAATAATAAATTGAGTGAGATTTACTCACCGTGATTTTATTTGTTGAAACAGTGATTTATTTCCAATTATATTAAACAGGTGTTTAATTAAATCGGAATCCCAACTGGCTTTATATCATGCCATTCCCATTCGATTGTGTGGCCTTCTTCCATATGAAATTATCGTAATCTGATATAGTATGAATTTTTACACAGCATTATTGTTTTATTTTTGAACTAAAATAATTTAAATATCATTTATTCATTAATAATTAAAGATTAACCATAACTGTCGAGTATACTTTTCTTCTCGAAATTCGAATTTTCATAGCTACGGATTACATGTCTGAGCCTACATGAAAAATCTCATATAAATTTATCATTACATTATTTAAGCTATCAAAGATTTTAATTGGAATTAAAACTCTAATTACTAAAATAAAAAACATATTTACCTTAATTTATACTTTCTATTTGAACATCAAACCAAACTCCCTCCTCCACACAACAAAAACCCAACATCACATAACCGACCAGACAACTCCACTTGTATTTCACTGCCTTTATCACCATCCCAAAACCCAGACTCAATATCCAATCAACTACTGTATGCCCTGACCCATCATAGTCCTGCATTGTCCATTACAAATCAACTCTTCATCCCAAAAGAAATCAAATAACCACTTCCCATTGACAGACCTCATTTTGCACAAGCCAAAGTCCCCAACATCCCACAGCAAACAAACATGATTCCCAACATTTTCTACTACAAATGCATTAGCCCATCAGCCCCAGAACCAACCCAGAATCGCAATCCATTGATCAACGTCAGAGCCCCCTCCACAGTCCTTTACAAAAACCCAACTCGAGTGTTGAAGCGTTGACGGGCTTCAGTTTTCCGACGGTTCCAAAAATGCGATACCATTTCCGTGATGTTCAAATATCGAGTTCCAGATTTTGAGCTCCAGGAAATCAAAGTATTTGATTGTGGAATCGATCCCTGTTCTCCCCCTTCTCCACGAAATCATTAGCTTCGGATCTCCCTAAATTCCATCGCGATTTCCTTTTCTGTGCCTCCCTTGAACCCGATCCCCGATTCCTACAACTCGATTTAAGCCAACTCGATCTTTTTGAGTTCGAACACCAGCGATTAAAATCGCACCAACTCTTGTACCACCGAATGAAGTTTTGGATCTGGTAACGTTAGACTCTATTTACAAAAGAACTGTGATGAGGTAGATGAAGCCTCGGCTTAAATTTTGATTTGCGGAAATAAAGAAAAGAGGCACGACTTTGATTTTACAGAGGAATAAATGAAATCGATTTGCCCAAATGGAGAATGAGAGGGAGGCCGATCCATTTTATTTCATTTGTTGAAAGAGGAAATGGGAAAAGAATGTTGTGAATTTATAGGAACAAATAAAGAGTTACTTTGGCATGAAGAAAAGAGTAGTTGGCTGCGCGGGTACATTATTTAGGTGATAGACTAGTACATAAATATTAAATTCTGATTTGATTTGTATTAATTTTGATTCGATATAAAGTGATTTTTATTTTATCTAACCAGATTCTGATTTGATTTCATACCAATCTATAAATTATAAAATTAATAGATTTTGGGGTTTCGAACTCCTATCGAGGCGTAGCGACCGTCGTTTCTAGAGTTATACCGCTATTCCGAACACACTGAGACATGTTTCGAAACTCAGTTTGATTGTATGAAGAAGATATTAACTTAAATTGATATACATTAGATTCAAAACAATTAATTCCTCGATAATAATTTAATATTATTATTCTAATTCAAACCGAAGTTTGTATTGATTATCCGAACTGTTTTCAATTCAGTTTTAAATCTTGAATTCAAATAAATTCATTTTCGTATTACGATGATTATATATATTCGAAATAAATCGAAATTGATTATTAAATCGATAAACTCCACAAAAAAATTCATTTATATTATCAATTAAATATTTAAAATAAACTGTTCGAAAATTCCGGGTCGTTACATTCTTCCCCTCTTAAAAGAATTTCGTCCCCGAAAATACTAAGGTAGGAAAAATGCTACAAACCCATTACTTTTCAAAACTTATTTATGTTGAAACTGAACTCTTCAAATTTCAGCAAATTTAATTCCACCAAAACCTTTGGTTTCATTTATTTAACTCAAATAATCTACAATCAATACATTTATATCCAATATGTATTCCATTAATCTATTCAAGTTGATTTTAGTCAATTTGTTCACTTCAATTTATTTAACTTTCTTAAGTTAAATTTAAATTCCAGAATTCAAATCCCGGGTTTATATTTCCAATCCTTCGAAATCACATAAACATATACTTCCATCCCAAATTCAAAACATTTGTTAAAAACAATTGTTCTTTTTCAAACAAATTTCCTTCAAAACCATTATAAGGTAGCAATTCATCACTTAGAAACTCGAAAATGAACACTGATGATGCTGCAGTCATCATCAGAATTACTTCCCAGCTACTAAAGTGATTTCAGTGCCTTATCACTTCGAAATCCATCTAAAATGATTTTTAATCAAAAATCCTTCCAAAAAAAAGCTATATAATTTTAATATACTTTGGAAAATATTTTTCCAAGCACCTAAGATTTTTAAAAATCTTAATTCTGGTTTGAATTAAATTTTAATTCATCTCATTTGTATATTTGATTCTTATACAATTTATAACTGGTTATACATAGCCATTTCAATTTAATAATCATATTTGATTAAAATTTAAACATCCAACACATCCATATACTATAATAATTTCAGAAAATTATTCCTTTTCTATCAAAATAGAATTTTGAGTAAAATTATTTCATTTACCAACCTAAAACAATATCGTATCCAATCTTCTGTTCAAGTATTTACAAACTCTTATCGACGTCGTGGCGTCCCACGATTCGACCAGAATTCATAAACCACTAACAGACAAGTCAACACAATATAAAATAATTTTTTTATATCAATTAACAAATACGCTCTCTCGTGTATATACACTCAACTCATTCTAGGGTACTACTGACCCTATCTCTAATGAGCACATTCCACCAAAGCCTAGGTATTCGCTCAACCTAAGCTCTGATACCAACTGTAACGGCCTGCAAATCCGTACTATCTGAGTTGACTAATAACACCACACGTCCAACCCAAATTGCACAGAAATACGAATCATTATTAGAAAGAAGTTTGAGGATGAGAAATGGAAAGAAAGAAATGTTAGAATAGAAGAAAAAAAGAAGACAAATCTCATAGCGGAATGAATAAAATATATTATATAACATAACTTTTTGAAATACAAATTAGTAACTTTATATACATACCATAATCAGAGCACAACAGTTATTCCTGGAACAATTATAAACACATGTTTCCAGATACCACATAGTACACATCGGAAATATGATAGTCTATAGCTAACATGTAAGAACCCATAACTTCCCCGGTAAGGAAAGAGCGGATACTTCGAGAACAACACACAAAAGAGCGCAGACAGAAGAACATTTCATTGTATATTACAACAATTCCATCAGAATACAAGAATATACAGAGTATAAATGAATATTACACAACAGAAAAATATCAGAGATTACAATACATTACATAGCAGCGGAAAATAATACAAAATGCAACTGAAGAAGATACACGGATACAAAGCTTTCCGGATATCATTCCAGCTGTAAACCAGATTCCTGTGAATATAAATCTGCAAAACCCGAAACTACTAGTTGCCCGTGTCGAATATAAGGGCACCCAGAGTTTAGGTTAAAACAATAAACTCCAGGTCAGTCATGTGACTGGTGTGAGAACTAAAACAGTTATTAATCTTTATTTTTAAAGTTCGATAAATCAAGGGACCACGCCGTATAACACGGAACGGGTTTCCTCCCAAGAATACCAGTGCACAAAACCAACAGCGAAATGCTAAATAAAGAAAAATGAAGCTATTATAAGACCCAGGTCCTATCACACAATGCAACGCAAGCCGGGGGATAGGGTTTTACCTTATAATAGCCAAAGAATACTTGATACGCTAAATTTCTTGTTTTTAATTCTTAATTAGATTCCAACCGCAAATTAGTAAGAGAACGATTCCCTAAGTATTAACCCCGAAGGCCGAAACCAACATCAGACCAATACCCAGGAAACCACTCATCTTAGCTCGTTTCCAGTTAGTTTCTGATTTTATATACAATCATAAATATCAATCATAGGCGGCATGGGTACCATATATCGTGTTGCCATACTAGGCTCTACAATCAAAACCACAAAGTCACGTATTTGGAAATTGGATTTCCATCTGTGAACTGAGGCAAAAGATAGTCCTCACCGATTCGAGACTGTCTAGCCCGAGTCTCAGGATCAGAGCTCGAGTGACCCTTGGATCGTTAGGGCCGGTCCACCGATGTGGATTAAAATTCCTGAACACTGCGTTTCCCCGCCCTTTGGGGCGTAAATGAGCTAACGAATGACTCCATCGGACCCGGATCGTCCGATCTAACCGAGGTGCCTCACAACAGCAACAACTACATAAGTCAAACTCGTCAGGGCGTGTAAAACCACTGACGCCACTTCTAGCTAGAAGGAAACGCATGCCCTCCCTGAGGTCCTCTCCCATTTCCGGTTCACAACCGGGGTGTGAGGCTCGCGAATTCACGTTACACAAAGCTATGCCACACAGGCCGTGCTTTGATCATCACCACAAGACTTTGCTTTTCAACAGAAGCCTTGATCAATTGCCACTTAGGCATGCCACACAGGCAATTCACTCCATGCGTTTGATATCTATCAATATATAACCTCTGAGCTCGTACGTCTCAGAGAAGGGCGTTAAGCAAGAGAATAAATTCTCCGCCGCCAAACAGATATATATTTAATAGAAATCAATCACACAGACTAAAATCCAATGTCAGACACACAGTCCATTTACAAGTTCGCTCTGGGTCTGAACGAAACCGAAGGCACCTAGTACCCCGCATATCCATCGATCTCCAAGTACGTCTGGACGATCACCAATTGATTCCCTCCTCTTGGGTGTACGACCCAATCAAGATCATCAGTAATTATCCAAACGACGTGAAGACCTACGGTCTTCAACCACCGTCTTCACCTTTGACTTATCGTCGTATCAGTTATTCAGAATGGGATAAACCTGGCCTTTCTGAATAACTCGCGTATATAATAAATACGTGTTACACAAACACAACATACGCCTCATTCCAGTTCATCAGTCGCTAACCTTAAATTAATCAAGAGAATAATTCCCCAAATATTAACCCCGAAGGCCGAAACCAACATCAGATCAATACCCAGGAAACCACTCTACTTTGCCAACCTACAGTTAATTTCTAAATTTCACATTCTTAGGGAAAGGTCCCCATTAATTTTATCAAAGATAAATCCGTTAAATTTATTATTTAATCTACTTTTGAATATCAATTCAAACTAGTCGGGATTAGCGAACCACACCGAAGTGATCATTTATTTTATTTCCCAATCCCAACCTATTCATCCCATGAAGTAAAACTGGTAATACTTCATATCTAACACCGTGGTGTTATCGGTAAATTCAATTACCATTTCACGTTCAAATCTAATTAAAGATTTAACTATCGCCTGGAGCAAAACTGGTGATACTCCATTCTCGATCTTTTCAATCTAATTAAAGATTCATTAAAACTGCACTTAGTTTTAATCTTTAACTGGGTTAAAGAATCAGTGTCATTTAAAACACGGTTCACGATAAACCCAAAATCACTTCACATTTCAATCAGTCCTTAACCGTAAATTAGCAAGTGAGCAATTCCCTAAGTATTAACCCCGATGGCCGAAACCAACATCAGATCAATACCCAAGAAACCATTCAACTTAACTAATCTCCAGTTAGCTTCTGATTTTCTTAACTCCTTTAGGTCTAAGAACAGTATTATTGAAGATACCGTTCACAACAACCCAAAATCACATTCCATTAATTATCGGGTTAAAGAACAAGTGTTATTTAAAACACTGTTCATGATAAACCCAAAAATCAATACCAATTCAATTCCAATTAAATATTATTTAATTGGTACACCTCATTAAATCTAAATAAAAAGATTTAATCTTTTTCTCAAATGGGCTTAAGAACAGTGTTAATGAAGACACCATTCACGACAAACCCAAATCACGTTTGATATTAAATACAAGGCTCCGAATAGAAAATATATCGGCTTATATTCAATATCAAATTCTACGACCAACAAATATCATATTGGAAATAACGATATAATATATCTTTCAAATTTCCATAACAATATCTGTATAATCATGAAATCCAACATCGAAATATTCCAAAGAAAATTTCGATTCAAATCCATTTCCACTTTATATATTGGAAACTCTGGTTATTTTCAAAACCATTTCAGATCCACTTTATTTATTTTAGAAATAAATAGAATTATAATTCTAGTTCAAAACTAGTTCATTTCGATAAAAACCTATTTTTATCTTTTCAAATATGGAAATTTTCATCCCAAATCATTTCTTATGATTTTACACAAAATATTACTATTTTTAATAATTTTATCAAGGCCCGTACAGTCGATTTCCACCAACGACCATCGAACTGCACTTACAGCGACCTTTTCCAAATTTGATTTGGACATAATTCCAAATCCACCCGTTAGATTTCAAATTTCTAATATTCGTTAGAAAGCTCTTTTCGATACGAACCCAACGGTTCCGGTTTTAGGAGAATCCGAAGGTCGGATCTCCTGTAATGTCCATTCGAAGTCAATGGTCGAAATTCACGAACTGCCACAGCGCGGCGCGTTCTATTCAGGCCATTATATTATATATATAATATATACTTCGTCGATTTCCTTTTAAAACATGCTTTATAAATCGTTTTAAATTCATTTTCAAAATGGTTTCAACTTCATGTTCAATTTCAAATCAAAATTGAATATTCCAATATAAATTCGTTTTAAATTCATTTCAAATCGATTTCAATTCAATTTCAATTTAATTCGAATTCAATTCTATTCAATTTCAATTTGAATTCTATTCTTTTCGATTTCAATTCAATTCAATTCTTTTCAATTTCAATTTGAATTCAATTCTATTCAATATAATTCGAATTTCGATTATTTTCAATATAATTCAAATTTCGAAATCACTTTCAATATAATTCAAATTTCGAAATCACTTTCAATATACATTGAAAATTGAACAAAATCGATATAAATATAGTTCACGTCAAAATGGCGTCAATCTAATCAACGCGGCTTCATATATTTCTATTTTCAAATATTATATTTCAAATATTTCTTTTTCAAATATTTCTATTTCAAAACTGGGATGAGGCCCAATCAATTACCATATAATGTTAATTATATGGATTTTCTACAACACATGTACAAAATAACAACGATAAATAATCAACCATCATCCAGAGTGCGTTCTACACTGTATAAGCATAAAATATAAATATTTAACGCTTATAACAGCCTGTCAATCAATTGATCGACATACAGCTAATTATTGGGATTAGTGTATGTCATATATCATCCCAATACCCATGTGGGGTTTCAAACAATCAAACATAGATTTTATTTGTGCAGTTGGGCGATGTGTAAAATTTATCATCCCAATCAATATCAGTCAAATGTGTATATATAAACAAATCGTCCGATTTGGTTATATTTGTTTCATTTTAAATACACGTTGAAAATTCTATTTTCAACTATAAAATATTTTTAACTATATAAATATTTTATTTCATTTCACATCATAGAATCAACTACACATCAAAATCAAACAAACAAGCATACAAGCCGTCCATGGTCTGTGGACGACGGGTGTCGGGTGCTACTACACACCGTCTGCATCCTAGGATATATTTATAACTAGAAAAATAAATTAAAGGCGAGAAGTTCTCAACGAGGGTTCCACTCCGCCGTGCTTTGCTTTTGAACTGCTGAACCGTCTGGATCTGCTTGAAAGTCCTATGCAGTTCTTTTCACGCTGTTCAAATAAAAATTATATTTCTATTTCATTTCATTCAATAAATAAAAATCGTATTTTTATTTCTTCTTTATATATATTTTCTCGGCGCTTCATTCTATATAAAAATTATATTTTTATATTTCATATATAAAGATTGAATTTTTATTATCACACTTATATAAAAATTATATTTTTATACTTTACATCATATAAAAATTATATCTTTATTATTTCTACTTTGTAAAAATCATATCTTCATTATTTTAAAAATATAAAAACTATATTTTTAAACCGCCACTTCAAAAATAAAAATCACTTCTTTATATTATCAAAAATCGCTTCTTTTCGTATTTAAAGATATAACCTTTCTTTATATAAAAATCGAACCTTTCACTTATTTAAAAATCATTTCTTCACGTAATTAAAAACCTAATTTTTACCTAAGGAAAAATCTAATCTTTAGTTAATAAAAATATAATCTTTCTTGTTAATACAAATCAAATCTTTGTACAACTAAAAATCTAAACTTTTAAAATCAAAAATCAGTTTTTATTATTAAATTAGCTAACTAAAATAAACAAAAGAAATAGTAAAAGTGAAAATAAAACAGTCACTGTTTTTGAAGAGGAAGGAGGAGGAGTCGCGGTTTACAGCGGAGGAGGTCAAGGAGGGTGAGGCGTCGGGTTTTAGAAGGTCGGAGGAGGCTCGGCTAGGGCTGCGTCGGGTTTTGGAGCGAGGTAGGGGGTGCGTCAGGTTTTGGAGCGAGGTAGGTGGAGGAAGGAAGAGGAGGGGGATCGACTGACGAGGGGGAGGGGGATGCGGTGTTGGGCGACGCCACGCCTGAGGCAGCGGCAGGCGGATGATGGGGGGGGGGGGGGGACTGGAGCGATTTATTGATTAGTTTTTTTTTCTTTTTTATTTTAATCTGAATGGGAGGGAATGAGGACAGAGAGTCAAGGGGGGTTATATAAATTATTTTATTATTATTTTAATTCAAAAAAAAACAACTTTTATTTTCGACCTCGAAACGAGACCCACCGCCTGTCGTCCATAGCTAATTACCCCCATTCCGAACACAATGGGATATGTATCGTAGGCTGATTCGACCCCTTCGCTCAGTTTTCGTCAAAATCAACATATAACTCTATATATTGAATTTGAACGCGCATTTCAATTTACCGGGGTCACATACTAACTCGAAAAATTCCAGAAAAATATTTTATAGCTTCGTATTGACGATACGGTCCTAACAAAACTAGTTTCGTCAAATTCTGAGACCGTTTGAAAAATGGCCATTTTCCAGTCGATTAAAATCAACTAAAACTGGTCAAACGCGTTTTCCTTCGCCACGCTCACATATTGATTCGAAAAATTATGAAATTTGAAACCTAGCAATAATTTGACATCATGGATCCAACAAAAGTAGTTTCGTCGAAATCCGGGGTCGTTTGCAAAATGGCTATTTTTAATGGCCAAAATTCCATGGTGACTATTCTGAATTTTCAACTGGGCATAACTTTTTATCCCCGCAATGAAATTTTGATTCTTCGGATTCGTTGGAAAGATATTCTCAATTAGATTCAAATATGTTTGGTTTCGCTAAAATCAGGTTTATTTTGCACCCGATATGTTTAATTGAAATTTGAAATCGAATTATCGAACTACCACGCGATTTTCAATTCCTTTTATAATTTAAAATAAATATTTATATTCTAACGACGACGTATATAAATATATACGTTCTAATCCTATTCAAACTAAATTTTTCGTCGTTACTATTTAAAATAATTCATTTTAAATAATCAAAATTCACTATAATTGCCAAAATAAAATTTTTAAATTGGCTCGGATTTTCGGGTTATTACATAACAGGTGAAGCCTCCTGCTTCATGCTCCTCCAAGTGAATCTGCAAAATCCCGACTACTTGACTGCCCGTACAAATATTGGCACCCAAGAGTTTAGGGAAAACAAACAAAATAAACCCTGGGTCAGTCATGGGACTAGTGTGAGTAAACTCCAACCATTTGTTTAACTTTCAAAATCCTTTCGAAAGAAAGGATAATAATAAGACCAGCCCACACATAAACATGGACGATTTTTACTTTACTATAACCCAAAACACTTTGATATGAAAATCCAGTGATATTATAATAGTGTCTAAATCAAATAAATGAAAATCTAGTGGAACACTTGCATCTCACGCTCCATATATAATATAAAATCAAAAACCGCAGGATGCTTATTGGAGATTGGATTCCGACAATGACAAGGTATGGAACCACCTTCCGATAGTGTATTTTAGAGAGGAATACACTGGGTTCAACAAGAACATCTTGTAACCCGGCCCACACATGACCGACCACTCATTTCGCTTGAATGTATCGAATGTATATCACCAACGGTTGGGATCAGCAACCGTTTCCCGAAAGGCATAGCATCGATAGATTAAAGAAGCAAATGGAATTTCTCTAGATAGGTGATTATACACCCTAATGGGAGCGACCCACATAGCCATGCTGCCTGGCCAATTTTTGTCATTTCCCGGTTGTTGAGGCCTGAGGCTACGATTACTTATCATTCATTGATAGCACAATCACTTTGAATGCCACATTGTCAGATCCGTAAATCACTAATTGATTTGCATAAAAAAATCTGGATATTATGCTAAGAGAATAAATTCTCCACCACCATATATATCTATACAGACTAACATATGCGATCATTGGAAATACTCTGTTAGACATTCATCCATTTACGTTCGTTCTGGGATTGAACGAAACCGAAGGCACCATTTCTATTAATAGAAAAAGTCCTTGCACTTTAATCCATCTTCGATTATCTTCATATAATCTGATTCGCAATGCTACTGCCAATACGGAGTGGTTCACGGATAATAATCCAACTGGTCTCTCCATATTGACAACGATATTGGCAAACACTTCGATAGTCGGTTATTTAACTATCAAAGAAAAACAAACATCCATTCAAAGCATCAAACAAATCACTGGGCCTTTTAATTTATATTTCATTAATTAAATCATTTCTCCATTTCTTTATCAATATTTGTTAACCAAATATTTTTAATAATCATCTTGGCCTCTTACAATATTTAGAAAACATATCCATATATCGTCTTCTTTTATTTTCTATACTTAGAATATATATTCTATTTATAATTGGAAAACATTCCAATTACTTATCTCTTTTACGACCATTCATTCATTTCTATACTCAGGAAATATTTATTATTATATTTCCAAATTTCCACTTACTTGGGTTAAAACGACTGTTGTGTAAAACATCGTTACAAACAACCCAAAATACTGCATTCCACTAACACTTATTCAAGCATTTCTCATGGAGACTGGATCTTGCTATTTATCGGTTAAAAATGAAATCAATCAAGTTGGGGTATAACTACCTCTCAGACCTTGAGTGAAAACATCCTTAACTTCAAAACGGACAAGACCACTTATTCTCGAATAACCAACACCATATAAAGCCAATTATTCATGTTTAAAAACGTATATACATCTCTTTTCTATTACTAGATTATCGACTTCCTTTTTGTTTATAATATTCTATTTTAAGTTTGTTTCCTTATCGAATTCTATATATATCGATACATTAATTTCTAACTATCAAATTTTCTAAAAAATATTCTAACTCCTTAAATTTTTGGAAAATTTCGCCACAACCTCCTTTGTACCGGTTAACAGTTCAAACCTCAACTCGCATCTCTAGGCCCTTTACATTCAAAAAGAAAATCAAAAAGCCAAGTGGCTTGTCGATTCGGTGCATAAAACCTCATATGGAATTTAAACATGTACCTTATTGTCGAGCACACGAATTATAATCTTCGTACACTTCACTCCAAACCTGTCTAATCTATGTTCACCTATTTTCCGATTTATCCCAACTCAATCCGGTCATTCCTATATCAATTTGCTAATTTATTCTTTAATTAGCTATTTTGCCCATTTCACTTTTATTTGAACATATCATGTTCGTATATATTTTAGTTCGCTTATAAACAAGTCGAATTTCATTTCCAACTCAAGTTTCCTTTTTGATTTCGAATAAAATTTATCAAATCACCTATACTTATTCAAAGCCCAATTTCTTACCAAATTACAATTAACTAATTATTATTCAAATTAGTTAGTTCTATTCAATAAATTAAAAATATGATTTTTGTTCCAAAATCATTTCGTTACATCACTTGAGTTCGTATTTATTTTACAACTCAAGTCTGGATTTTTCTAATGAAAATTCGGATTTTTATTTACTTAAAATCCTTATATTTATTTAAATAAACCGTTATTGTTTTATAATGGTTATGGCGGCTGTTTTTCTAAAAAATTGATTTTGATATAACTCAAAATCTATACGACAAAATTCATATTTTCTCTTCTATTTGAAAACTATTATTCAAACGGTCCTAACGATTCTTGTTTCACAGAATTCCGACTTAAATTGAGTTCTATATACTCAACTGAAGTTAGAAACGCCGATTTACGAACTGCCGTGCTGCGGCGATTTCGTTTTAATTATATATATATAAACGTTTAAACTTCGTTTATAATTAATTTCAATCTCATTCCCATATTTATTTTAATATATGTTAATTCCAGTTTTCAAATCCGACTTGATATTTCAGCTTATCTCTAATTGTCGAATTTCATTACTCGGTTATAAATTTATTCATAACTCCATCTTTTATACTATATTCCAATTCCTTTATAAATTATTTATAAAGTTTGATATAATCGAATCCTGATTATAAATCCTTAGATTTAACTCAATTCAATCCATATTCCGAATTCCGGAATAAAACCGTCATTCTATTTCAAATTTCTTCCCAATTCAATTCTAAATTCATATTTGAATTTAAACCACTAAATTATCTAATGATAATTTGTTTCACTTAATTTATAAACATCGCTTATAATTTAACTTCCTTGTTTTATAAAGTTAAAACAAATTTCAATTTCAAAATCTATTTGAAACCAAAATCTTATTTTGGAATATTCTATTTATTATAACTTATATATATGACTGAAAAATCTATTTTCACATTTAAATTTAAACTTCAATTTAATACAATCCTAATATCTTTTTTGAAAATATTTTATTTAATTTAATTAAATTCGATATAATCGAATTTAAATCATAATCCAAACGGATTTATTCAATTCAATTACATTCTGAACATCAGAACAGATTTCATCGTTTCTGTTAGAAACTAATTTCATTTCTCCTTTTTAAATTCACATTTGAATTTACATTTCCCAAATTATCCAATGATACTTTATTTCATTTCATTTATAAACATCGTTTATAAATGAACTGCTTGTTTTTATTTTCAAAACAAGTTACTTTTAGTCCATTCGAAATTCAAATTCTATGTTAGAAAAATAGAATTTTCCTTTTAAACCTCAAAATTTCTTTTCACGATATTTTTAAATGTCAACATTTAGGCCCAATGATAATCAAACAATCAAATCATCCAATTATCATCATTGGGTTTTTAGCACATAATATATGATAATGTATATGAAATCAAACAAACAAACAAATAATAAATTTTTGAGGAATCCAGTTGGATCCCTCCAACCTGTTTTTCCTGCATCCACAGATGTTAGCCAACATAAATAATACCCATCCTGCTTCGAGGCAGGATATCGCGGTGTAGAAGGTCATCCACTATCATAGCGTGGGGCGAATAGGGTCATCCGCTAATGATACTGCGGGCATCCGCTAATGGTACTGCGGGAATCCAACCACCAATATATATATATATATATATATATATATATATATATATATAATAACCACAAACCAATCCTAAATAACTAATATATATTTTATAGCCATAGTAATATTTTAATGCAACCAAACAACCATCAAACAATTATTTTTAACGACTAAAAATAATTCTAAATAATAAATTGAGTGAGATTTACTCAACGTGATTTTATTTGTTGAAACAACGATTTATTTCCGATTAAATTAAACACGTGTTTAATTAAATCGGAAATCCCAACTGGCTTTATATCACGCCATTCCCATTCGATTGTGTGGCCTTCTTCCATATGAAATTATCGTAATCTGATATAATATGAATTTTTACACAGCATTATTGTTTTATTTTTGAATTAAAATAATTTAAATATCATTTATTCATTAATAATTAAAAATTAACCATAACTGTCGAGTATACTTTTCTTCTCGAAATTCGAATTTTCATAGCTACGGATTACATGCCTAAGCCTGTATGAAAAAATCTTGTATAAATTTATCATTACATTATTTAAGCTATCAAAGATTTTAATTGGAATTAAAACTCTAATTACTAAAATAAAAAACATATTTACCTTAATTTACACTTTCTATTTGAACATCAAACCGAACTCCCTCCTCCACACAGCAAATACCCAACATCACATAACCGACCAGACAACTCCACTTGTATTTCACTGCCTTTATCACCATCCCAAAACCCAGACTCAATATCCAATAAACTACTGTATGCCCTGACCCATCACAGTCTTGCATCGTCCATTACATATCAACTCTTCATCCCAAAATAAATCAGACAACCACTTCCCATTGACAGACCTCATTTTGCGCAAGCCAAAGTCCCAACATCCCACAGCAAACAAACATGATTCCCAACATTTTCTACTGCAAATGCTTTAACCCATCAGCCGCAGAACAACCCCATAATTGAAATCAATTGATCAACGTCAGGGCCTCCTCCACAATCCTTGATAAAAAACCAACTCGAGTGTTGAAGCATTGTCGTGCTTCAGTTTTCCGACGGTTCCAAAAATGCGATACCATTTCCGTGATGTTCAAATATCGAGTTCCAGATTTAGAGCTCTAGGAAATCGAAGTATTTGATTGTGGAATCAATCCCTATTCTCCCCCTTCTCCACGAAATCGTCGGCTTCAGATCTCCCTAAATTCCATCGCGATTTCCATTTCTGTGTTGCCCTTGAACCTGTTCCCAAATTCCTGCAACTCGAGTTAAGCCAACTCGATCTTTTCGAGTTCGAACACTAGCGATTAAAATCGCACCAACTCTTGTGCCACCGAATGAAGTTTTGGATCTGGTAACGTTAGACTCTGTTTATAAAAGAACTGCGATGAGGTAGATGAAGCCTTGGCTTAAATTTCGATTTGCAGAAATAAAGAAAAGAGGCACGACTTTGATTTTATAGAGGAATAAATGAAATCGATTTGCCCAAATGGAGAATGATAGGAAGGCCGATCCATTTTATTTCGTTTGTTGAAAGAGGAAAGGGGAAAAGAATGTTGTGAATTTATAGAAACAAATAAAGAGTTACTTTGGCATGAAGAAAAGAGTAGTAGGCTGCGCGGGTACATTATTTAGGTGATAGACTAGTACATAAATATTAAATTCTGATTTGATTCGTATTAATTTTGATTTGATATAAAGTGATTTTTATTTTATCTAAACGGATTCTGATTTGATTTCATACCTATCTATAAATTATAAAATTAATGTATTTCGGGGTTTCGAACTCCTATCGAGGCGTAGCGACAATCGTTTCTAGGGTTATACCGCTATTCCGAACACACTGAGACATGTTTCGAAACCCAATTTGATCGTATGGAGAAGATATTAATTTAAATTGATATACATTAGATTCAAAACAATTAATTCCTCGATAATAATTTAATATTATTATTTTAATTCAAACCGAAGTTTGTATGGTTTATCTGAACTGTTTTCAATTCAGTTTTAAATATTGAATTCAAATAAATTCATTTTCGTATTACGATGATTATATGTATTCAAAATAAATCGAAATTTATTATTAAATCGATAAACTCCACATAAAAATTCATTTATATTATCAATTTAATATTCAAAATAAACTATTCGAAAAATCCGGGTCATTACATAATAAGAAAACCAAAATTTATTAAATTAGTTTTTTATTAATTATAAGTAGGAACTTAAATTTTTAATTAAATAAGTATTAACTTAAAAACATTAATTTGCTTGTAGGTTAGCTGTGCAGAAAACATCGGGAAGGATAAGGAAAGAAATCAACCCGATGATTTCATCTCAACAATGTAATAGACCGATTTCAATCAGTGGTTAAAATTTTTAATATTTAATTAAATCGTTAAAGTTTAAATATTAACCATTTATTCAAACAAGAACTGGACGATTCAAGATACGTTGGAATTGTATCAACGAGATTTACGCCATAGCACTGATCTGGACAGGAATGGAGATGATTGGAATTTACAGTTAAATTAAACGACCGCTTAATTTAATTGTAACCGAATAGTTTCAGGTATAAATCAAATCAAGGTGAGTTAAACTCACTCAGTTCTTCCCATTTATATTTTATATAAATTGGATTTTTTTATTTTGTGTGCTCTAGTTGCTAATGGTTGACTGTTTGCTAGTTATATATTTATTTGTTGATTTAACTGGTGAAATTAAACCGTTATTTAATTTCAGTGTAATACCAAATCGTTATTTTAATGATTGGTTCCAATAATGGTGACTCACCTTGATTGGTCACATTAATAAAATAAACATGTTTAAATTATTTGCATTGCTTGTGATTTGATTGATGTTAAATGTTTGTTATTTATGGTTATCAGTTAAATGAAATGGAATTATCTGATTTGAGATAACCGTTTTGAATACAGGGACGAACAGGTTGGAGGGATCCAACCGGATTCCTCAAAATATATTATTTATTTCATATTATTATATGAACTGTCCTGTTTGGGTGATTGATTTGAGTATTGATCATTGAGTGGAAAGGCACCCTGTGTTTTGTTTTAACCAATGGGCAAGACTGGTTAGGTAATCGGCAGTAAATAGCCTAACAGTAAATTATTTTATTTATATCGATTTACCGTTAGGTAAATTGATAGAACTGAAGTTCTAAATTTATTTTATAACTAATGATAGATTTTGATATATATATATATATATATATAATTTGAATAAAACTTTATAAAAAGGAAATATTTATTTTAAATTAATTAATTGTAAATTGATGTCATAAAGTCAATTCTGATGTTAATCAAATTTATGAACAAGTGAATGGAAATTAACCTAACGGTAAATATTTGGATAATTGTTTTTTTAAGAAACATTTAAATGGAATTATTTAAACTAATTATATTATTAATTAATTTCAAGAGAGAACAAATTGGAATTGATTAAAGGAATAACCGTGTCTTGAGTAACTAAGTCGACTATTTTATAGGGAATTGATTATTAAATTAGTTTGATTTGAGTTAATATAATAAAGTAGTTTAGAGAATATTGGTTTAACTTTAATAAGATTTAAAAAAAAATTACAGTTTTATTTTGGTTTATAAAGTAGTTAGCTACTTTACAGTAGTTAATGATTAAAGTAAATTATTATTTTAATTAATAATAATTTAGAAAATTACTTTTTATTGTCAATTCATTTAAAATGTAATCTAGGTTTGAAATGAAATCCAATGGAATGGTGAAAGTAGTTTATGAACAGGTTTTGTTTAAACCTGAGTTTTATAACAAAGTTATAAAAGGAATTTTTAAGCAAATATTCTAGCTTAAATTAAATGTTACTTAATTATTTGAATTAAGAAGAAGGAAATTTAGATAAAAGTGTTTTATAACAAACCAGAGTTATATAAAAGAGGTTTGAGGTGTTATATCATTAATTCTAAATTAACGTTACTTAAAAAAATGGGATTAAGCAAAAGTGGGAAATTGAAATAAGAGTCTCAAAATGGGAAATGATTGAATAGATTTGAAAGGAGATTGGTGAAAGTGAATTTGGTAAAGAAGTGGGTCGTAGGATTTTGTAAACAAATCTAGATTTATAAAATGGAATTTATAAAGTGATGTTTTATCAGATATTACTTAATTATTAAATTAAGAAATAAATAGTCATACCCGAGAAAGGGATTTTCAAAAAGGGGAGAAGGTTTATGAAACCGTATTTTTAAATAAAATAGTTAAATGGGATTGTGTTGAGATTAGAATGAGATATTCGGTTTTGATTATAACTTATATCTATCCTTAGATATGAACGTTGTTGATCAAAGTATGAGAGGTAATTAAAATACCCCAACTTGAATGACTTCAGGATTACCTGAGGATGATATTAGTTATAATGGTGAAAGAGGTTAGTATAATTTATTATTTCACTAGAGAAATAATAACGCCACATTTTTGGGTAAAAATTTGGAATATATGTATAGTAAGGATTTCAAAGAAAAAGAGAATAAAAGGGCTGCGTGAAAATATAGAGATACTCTCGAGTTAGAAAGGGGATGTAAGGTCGAGTTTTATTTTATACAAATAAATATTTCTTATTGTTTCAAGTAATGAAATAAAGATATCTCGTAATGTTGTTTTACAATTAATAGGTTGAACTGATTTTCCAAAATTATATAATAATGTGGCCAATGTTTGAAAGTGAAATAGACAAACTGAATATGATATAAGATTTTCCTAAGTATTAAAATTGAATTTGTTAAAGAATAATATTATGTGAATAAGAAGCGAAAAGCTATATTTATAATATCGAAATATTTAAGAGTTTTAAATTTACACTTGTTTTAATTAAAATGCCAAGTGATGCTGAATATTGAACCAGTGAACTCATTGGATTATTATGATTGAATCACTGTTTATTTTGATAGTTAAATCACCGACTATCAAAGCTGTCTAATACGATTGTTGGTACGGAAAGACCAGGATTGAGTTTATATTCAAAACCATTCAAACCAACAAATACGTGAAGATATCATAAAATGATCGAGATGGAGCATTGAAGACCGTAGATCTTCATTACACGGAAGAACAACTAATAATCTCTGGTTTAGCGGCCAGAGATAAACTGTGGACTTCTCGTTACGGATCCATGGGGTGATTCCTATATTGGATGTAGTAGGAGAGTGCCTTTGGTTCATCATGTTCCTGGATGACTTGTATGGACGAATGTGTGATGGAGTATTTCCTAAAAACCACATACGCTGATTTTTACAAATATACCAAGTTGGTGGCGAAGAATGGCCCTTCTTTAAAACCCAGAGTATATTTGTGGATGTCAATTAGTGATTTGACGGATCTGACAATGTGGCATTCAAAGTGAATGATGATCAGATGTTCAAAAGATTTTGACCTCAAGCGTCACAACCGGGAAATGACAAAAATAAGGCAGGCAGCATTGCTATGTGGGTCGTTCCCATTAGGGTGTTTTATCACCTATCTAGAGAAATTCCTTTTGCTTCTTTAATCTATTTCGATGCTGTCCCTTTTCGGGAAATGGTGGTTTGAGCCCAACCATTGGTGATATACATTTGATACATTCAAGCGAAATGAGTGGTCGGTCATGTGAGGGCCGTGTTGCAAGACGTTCTTGTTGAACCCAGTGTATTCGCCTCTAGAGATATACTATCGGCAGGTGGTCCCATACCTTGTCATAGTCGGAATCCAATCTCCAATAAGCGCCCGCGGTTTTGTTTGTATACTATATATGAGGAGCATGAGATGCAAACGTTCTACTAGATTATATTTATTTGTAGTTAGACACTATTATAATATCTGAACAAGATATTGGTTTCAAAAATGTTTTGGGTTATCGTAAGGTAAAAACCGTCTGTATTTATGTGTGGATTGGTCTTACGATTATCCTTTTCTTTCGAAAAGATTTTAACTTTAAAGTCAGGTTTTGTGATACCCTTAAACTTGGTGTGTTTTTCTCACTCTAGTTCACCAGACTGACCCGGTGTTTCGTAAATGCTTGGGTTAGCCCGGGATATACAGGTCCAGGTTATCGGATGCTTCGAAGGCCAGTGACGAGCTGGAGTTGTTCACAGGTATTGTTTCTAGTATTTATTCGCTGTGTAATGTATATGAGGACAGGTTATTATAACTATCCAGTTGTGTGTTGTACTCTGATATTGTAAGTATTTTTAAAAGCTCTCAATAAAGATTTATGTATTATATTTTGTTCCACTGTGATATGAGATTTTGATCCTGTGTTGTGTTGGTTCTTCTTCTTCTTCTATTCTAATATTTATTTCTTTCCTATCTCACCCTCTAATCTCTTTCTAATAACGTTCCAGTGTTTTCGGTGTTTGGAAGGTCGGCATGAGTTACGGTAAAGGTATTTATGTGGATTTTCAGGGCCGAAAATCCTTGGGTCATTACAGTAGTATCAGAGCCGTTGGTTTAGTATTAACCTTGGCTCTGTGGTGTAACTCGATAGAGATTGGATTAGTAATACTTTAGATGGAGGCTGAGTGTATATATATAGAGAGCGTATTTGTAAATTTTATGTTTAAATGTTTTGTATTGTGTTTGTTGATCGGTTCAACTATTGAGAAGCGTTGAACTGACAATGGACACAGTATTGTTTTCAAAAGAGGGTAAATGAAATAATTTTACCCAAATTATATTTTCGTATAGAAAAGCAATAATTTTATTAAATTATTGAGATATTAGTGTGTTTGATTGATTTGAAAGGAATTCAAATTGGATTGAAAATTTGAATTGAAACTTAACTTAGTTAAGTGTAATTAAATTAAGAATCATATGGAAATTAAATTAAAATAAAATATTTATATTGAATGTGAATACAATTGATTTGATTGATTTGGTAGTGTATTGGTTGTTGATGGTTAATTGTTTGTTACTGGATGATAGTTTGTTTGAATGGAAATAATCAACAATTTAATGGGACTAAATGAATTTTAAACTAAAGAATAATTTCCAATATAATTAAAACTGGAATGAAACTGCATATGAATTGGAATTTATGGTTTAACCCTGTAATTGATAATGAATTAATGTTATTGTTTGATTTTGGAATTTAGTGCAGTTATACTCCTTGACTAGTGAAATATTATCTCAGAATTTCATATATTTATTACTGATATGTGAATTGAGTTAAATACAGGTAATAGATGGCTAGACAAATCATTATTGGTTGAGTAAATCGCATATATGTGAGAAAATATGCTCAATAGAGCTCGTAAAGGTACGCGTACGCGAGAAATATAAATTTTGGGTTTTGATTTTTTTTCGTTTTCCGACCGTGTTGGTCGATGTATATATATTATTCGTTCCTGCGATATCGCAGATGTCACTCCGTACAAGAGAGACTCTGCTGAATTTTTTCGGGAATTTAAAATGTTAGATATCTTCGATTTTTTTTTACGTTATTGAATTGCTTTTTGATTTATAATAAATTAGATTTGAAAATTAATGGGATTTGTAGCATTCTTCCTACCTTAGCAATTTAGAGGACGAAATTATTTTTAAGGGAGGAAAGAATGTAACGTCCCGTATTTTTGGCAGTTAAATATTTAATTTAATTTATTATTTTAAATATTTTATTTGGAATATTAATGGAATTTAATGTTGATATCGTTATTAAAATGAAGTTTTAATGTTAATTTTATTTATAATAACGAACGAGCTTGAAATGGCGCGGTAGTTCGTAAATTGGAATTTTGAACTTCAATCGAATATACAGGATCCGATTTAAGTCGGATTTTTGTGAAACGAGATACGTTGGAACCGTGTTAATTATAATTTTCATATGAAAGAGAAAAATTTAGATTTCGTATTATAGTTTGTTAGTTATGGCCAAATCAAATTTTAAAATAGTCACTATGGAAATCGTTATTAAAATATAGGCCTTTAAAATAGCCGTTTTTCAAACAAACTCCATTTTCGACGAAATTAGTTTCATTGGAACTGTAATGTTAAATTATTGTATGGTGTTGAATTGCGTGGCAAACCGATGTCGTACGTGACCACGGCAGCCATAAACGCCTAGTTATTTTCTATATAGTTAATTTAATTTAATTTAATAGAGAGATATTTGAGTATAACTTGAGCAGACGATCGAATTAAGCCATGAAACAAGTTCCGTTGAATTCGTATCATCGATTACAGTCATAATAGGTATATAGTTTGTTATTTTTGGAGATTGGTTAATTTGGTGTCCAAAATGGAAACGCGGTGCGTGTATAAAATAACCTACCGGGAAAACAGTCTCAGAATGCGACGAAACTGGTGTCGTTGGGTTCGTATTGATTAATTATTGTAGGATTTCAAAGTTTCAAGTTGATTGGATTTATTTAGTGATTGTGGAAAATTTAATCACGTGTTTTTCGCTGGTTTTATAAAGGGAATTTTTTCAAATGATGTCGGAATTCGACGAAACCTGTCCCATTGGGTCTAAAATATTTTTCTATGCTAGGATTATCTATTTTATCAGAAAACAGAAATCGTTTGTGGTGGTTTTTATCAATTACTTCACGGTGAAGTTTCAAAAATAATATTTTATTTAATGGGATGCTTTATATATATACCAACCCTTTTTTTCTAAAACCCTTCGTCAAAATGAATTGTCTGGTCAAACTAGTTCCACCGCCTCCTCTTAATAAATCAACGAACAGCATCAACAGAGCCTTCTCCATCCAAATCTCTTAATCCACCTAACTAAATCAATCCTCCTACTACCAAATTCTGGATCTAGTCGAGCTCTGCCATTCGACCGGTGGAGATCGTATATTTTGGCCTGAGATGACCGGGAGATGGTCATGAAGCCGTCGACTCTGGGGCTGTTGATGGCACCGAGTTCGAACTGGATTCATGCAAGGGTTGCTAGGCTCGAGGCGGATGGAGTGGGGTGTGTTGATGATCGGCCGGTTGAAGGTTTTGGTGGCGGGTGCGGAAATTGGAAGCGACGTTCAGCGTAATGGGGAGTTGGTATCATGAAAACGATGGGAAACGTAAGCGAGATGGACAGAAACAACGAAGATGCCTGGAACAATTCAAAGCCCTTAAACCAGCGTAAACAGTTTGGCCGATTTTATCAAAATGTAATTAGTACATATTTAATTGTTTAATTTAAAACTAATGGCTAATTAATAATCAAATAATTAATTAAGTTAGTTCTAAACGGTGCAGATGGAATCTAAAGCACGGGAGTATTCATGACAGAAAAGTTGGTCTATGGGAAAGTTTCCTATAATGTTCTGTTTATATCAAATGAAAGGAACTGAAGCATATATTGGTGAACGCATGTGGACTCCTAGACAAAGACAAGGATATTGGATCCTTTTTGAACGAAACAATAATGAAAGTCAGACACAAAGAAATACCCGAATGAAGAAAAAATGGTTTAGAAAGGAAGTCGGTAGAATTATGGATAACAAGAAAACCGTAATGTATTAAGTTAGTTTATTATTAATTATAAGTAGGAACTTAAATTAATAATTAAATAAGTATTAACTTAAAAACATTAATTTGCTTGCAGGTTAGCTGTGCAGAAAACATCGGGAAGGATAAGGAACCCAATGATTTCATCTAAACAATGTAATAGACTGATTTCAATTAGTGGTTAATTTTTTTAATATTTAATTAAATCATTAAACTTTAAATATTAACCATTTATTCAAACACAATAAGAATTGGATGATTCAAGATACATTGGAATTGTATCAACGAGATTTACACCATAGCACTGATCTGGACAGGAATGGAGATGATTGGAATTTACAGTTAAATTAAACGACTGTTTAATTTAATTATAATCAAACAGTTTCAGATATAAATCAAATCAAGGTGAGTTAAACTCGCTCAGTTCTTCCCATTTATATTTTATATAAATTGGGTTTTTTATTTTGTGTGCTCTGGTTGCTAATGGTTGACTGTTTGCTAGTTATATATTTATTTGTTGATTTAACTGGTGAAATTAAACCGTTGTTTAATTTCTGTGTAATACCAAATCGTTATTTTAACGATTGGTTCCAATAAAGGTGACTCACCTTGATTGGTCACGTTTATAAAATAAACGTGTTTAAATTGTTGCTTGTGAATTGATTGATGTTAAATGTTCGTTATTTATGGTTATCAGTTAAATGAAATGTAATTATCTGATTTGAGATAACCGTTTTGAATACAGGGACGAACAGGTTGGGGGGATCCAACCGGATTCCTCAAAATATATTATTTATTTCATATTATCATATGAACTGTCCTGTTTAGGTAAATGATTTGAGTATTGATCGTTGATTGGAAAGACAACCAGTGCTTTGTTTTAACCAATTAGCAAGATTGGTTGGGTAATCGGCAATAAATGGTCTAAAAGTAAATTATTTTATTTATATCGATTTACCGTTAGGTAAACTGATGGAACTGAAGTTATAAATTTATTTTGTAACTAAAGATAGATTTTGATATATATATATATATATAATTTGAATAAATTAACACTACAACAAAAACACCATATTACAACTTTAATTTTACAACAGTGGTAAAAGCACCGTTGTAATAAATGTTTTCTTACAACTTTTTTCCAGAAAAGTTGTAATAAACTTAATTTTAACAACTATGTTATTTTGACAGTTGTAATAAAAGCCTATCACAACTTTTATTTTTTGACTGTTGTAATATATGACTATATTTTAATACAATTAACAACTACTAATAAATATTTAATACATTTATATTGATTATTTATAATTAATAACTAATAATTACTATTAATAATCAATTAGGAAGTAATAACTAATAGTCAATCTTTAATATTTAATACTTAGCATCTTATATTTCTAGACCATTCTATGGCCGAACCCTCCAAAGTAATTCCAAATTAATTCGCGTCTTCTTCTTTAAAAATAATAATTTATATATTTTTGACCCATTCCTTAAATTTTATGTTTAGTTATTTGCACCTGTCATCTTATGATAGTTGCAACAAACAATCTTCAATCTCTAATGTTTTCCAACTAGTAAGTTATTTTTACTAGTACCTCCATAATTTTCATTAAAAATTACTAATTATTGTTAAATAATTAATAACTAATATTTATTAAGTAATAATTAAAATAATAATTAATATATTTAATAGTTCATAATTACTTTTAATAATTGTTTTGTAATTTCCTTGAAATAAAAATATAAAAATTACAAATATTCAATTTTCCTAAAATTAGAAAATATAAAAAAAATTAGTAATTGTTTTTTCATTGTTTATTACTTAATCTTCATAATAAGCTTTTCTCAAAATCAAACCTTTAAAATTAAATTACAATTTCAGATCTTAGATTATTTATCACTATGTATAAATTTATAAATATTATTTAATAAATATAAATCTTTCAATGTACATTTTACAATCAAAGTGAATGATCAAACTTAAATAAACCATCAGGCCTGCATTTTATGGTTTTACAAACAAACAAAAAAAGGCGTCCTCCAAAAATTTCAATGCCCGCTCTAATTTCAATTTCGCCGCCTAACCCTATTTTCATTTCGACCTAAATCCCGAAGCGGATCCACATTTTCCTTCTCTACCGTTTAATATCTTATAGCTACCCCGCTTTCTTCACTTATCAATCCTAATTCCTAAATCGGAAATCGCTAGCCGGGTATTCCTTCTCTAACTTTATCAATCCTAAATCTCAAATCCAGTTTATCGCATCTCTACCTTTTTCATGCTTCTCAGCAGCATCTCAACGCGGATGTCATGTTAAATCTCAACTGTACCCGGTTGATTTATGGTAGCGGAAGTTGTTGATTGAGGTAGTCTTACAGGACCCCGCTTCCTTTTGCATGATTATTTTGCTCATACAGATGGTTTTTATGCCCCACCCTTTCAGTTTTTTTTCCTTCCTTCGCATGCGCTTGGTCCAGATCTAGTGCTATCTGTGTGAATCATTTTTGTTGCCTCTTACAAATTAGGCATGGGAATTTGTTCGCTTTTCCCTGAATTCGGTAGTTTGGCTGTTAGCACGAGATAGCTGCTGTGGTGATAGCTTTCATGATATGGTCCATTTCTTGCCTTGGGCTTGATAAGGTGAGGCGCTTTGAGGCTTCAAGTTATGTTTGCAAACTCCATAACATGTCATTTCATAGTTTGCATTGTTACTACCCAATGTTTTAAACATGCTGGTCATTTTCATTGTTTGCCAAGTCCCTGTGTACGGTTTTTAAGTAATTGTGTCTGTGCAACTTTGGGAAACAATCCAGTTTGTTCGCTGATGCTGTAAGGTTTGACAGTGGGTTGGCAGTGGTTTTTCTACTCAACCCTTTCTTTGAAAGATTATATAGCTCATGAAAATCATCCTTACCTTCTTTGTTTGGGCAAGAAAAACATATGTGGTTTTGTATAGGTTCAGTTTTTGGCAATGCAAGATTTGGTACTCTGTTTTCCTAACCTCGCCTAGGGCATCCCAAACAATGGATCCGGCCCTGCCTATTCCCTTCTAAGTACATATACAACCTAAGCAGTGGGAGTGTATATGGTGTGGCGCCAATGTTGAATAAGTAATCAGAATATTGGATGCTTCTCAAGAGCAAAAATAGAGCATCTGTACTTAATCATGTATTTTTCAGTTATTTTTTTATGCCAGTCAAGTCTTACTTGATTTAATGTTTCCTAATGATAAATGATTGGCAAAAACATGATGCTATATAATCTATATTGAACTGGTCATAAGAAATTCACTTGTTAAAGATTATATAGATGGTAGTATTTCAGTATATTTTTTTCCTTTCCAAAACAATCATTTTCTTAATTTTGCAACAATATATCGTTGCAAATGCTCACTTAGTATTAAAGTTATAATATCATGTTAATTTCAGGCATACATTCATACTTGTAGAGACCGAGAAATCACAGATACGGAAGTTGGTAGAAAAGCTGCTCGTAGATGGTCAGATTGAGGTAATAGTTAACAAAGTTCACCTTTTTCATTCAAAGTCTGAATCACTGCATTAAAAAATTTCCAAAAAGGCCAATTGTGCACAATCTTGAATGAGTTGCCATGTTAATACCTGTCGTTACCTAACATTACTCTATTTCACCAATGTCTTTAAAAATATAGATATCGTGATTTGATTTGCTAAGCATTTTTACTTGTTGATTTATATTCTCGCCATTAAATATAAAGCAGTAAAATTTTCGCCCCATCTCATTGTTTTGTATAATTTAACTTATTTCTGCGCCGTAACTATAGCTTAATTGGCTTGTGCATCAGATACTCAACTTTTAAACCTGGAGAAGCGGTGAAAATGCATACTGTAAATCATTTATGAAGATAATAGGTTTAATAGTTCTTGGATAAATTTGTTATTGATTGTTTATGTTAGAAATAAAACTAGTCATATTCTTCATCATTAGCAATTCACCGCATGATTTGTTTGTTGGTGTATACTTTTGTTCATAATTATCAGGTTATGCAACTATCACCATCAATTTTGAAATCTGAAGGAGTTCATGTTTATCGGGCAATACAAAAAGTAGGAGAATTTGTCACTCTGCGAAATGCCATCTTGGAGCGTGCGCAAGAAAATCAGAATTTGATGATTGGAATAGAGAGTTGTTGGCAGTCAAAAGTCATCTTTGATTGATGTCGTTGATCTTGTGTACCCTGTTGAAGTGTTGGACTGTATGTATTGTGTTTTGTAAGCGTATTATGTAAAAAAAATGATGAGAGTTTGAAAATATTAATAAATTGTTTTTGTTCATGTTTTAAGTTCGTTTGATATCTTAAGTTTTGAAGATAATATGTTCTGAAATGAATTCCTTTGTCAGTAATATGTACATAATTTGTGGATATATTACAATTATAAAATAATAATTATAATATATGACAACGGTTATGTAACGACCACGAGATTTTCGACTCCGAAAATCGACATAAAACCCAGCGTCGACTGTTCAGACATCGAAAATACCGGATCATTAATAGAAAGAAACAAGAGGATGAGAAAGATAAGATAGAACTAATAGAATAGAAGAAGAAGAAGTAGGAGAATACAACTGAGTAGAATCAGAGTAAACACGCATCTCACAGCGGAATGAATAAAATATATTATATAACATAACTTTGATATACAAATCTGATTTGTATATACATACCATATCAGAGTACAACATAACATTTCATACAGCGGAGATAACCCTAAATAACCAACATTGAAGATTCCTGCTTCAAGCTCCTCCAAGTTCATCTGTAAAGCCTGAAACACTTGACTGCCCGTACAAATTTGGGCACCCAAGAGTTTAGGGAAAAACAAACAAAATAAACTCTGGGTCAGTCATGGGACTGGTGTGAGTAAACTCCAACCATTCAGTTTAACTTTGAAAATCCCTTTTGAAACAAAAAGGATAATAGTAAGACCAGCCCACACATAAACACGGACGGTTTTTACCTTACTATAACCCAAAATATTTTGATATCAAAATCCAGCGATATTATAATAATGTCTAATCAAGTAAATAACCAAATAGCAGAACGCTTGCATCTCACGCTCTACATACATAGTATAAAATCAAAAACCGCAGGGCGCTTATTGGAGATTGGATTCCAACTATGACAAGGTATGGGACCACCTTCCGATGATGTATCTCTAGAGGCGAATACACTGGGTTCAACAAGAACGTCTTGCAACCCGGCCCACACATGACCGACCACTCATTTCGCTTGAGTGTATCGAATGTATATCACCAACGGTTGGGCTCAAACCACCGTTCCCGAATGGGTAGAATCGATAGATTTAGAAACAAAAGGAATTTCTCTAGATAGGTGATTATACACCCTAATGGGAGCGACCCACATAGCCATGCTGCATGCCCGATTTTTGTCATTTCTCGGTTGTGAAGCTTGAGGCTACGTCTACCATTTAGAACATTTGGCCACCATACACTTTGAATGCCACATCGTCAAACCCGTCAAATCACTAGTTGATCTTCCCAAAAATATTACGGGTATAAAAGCTAAGAGAAACGAATTTCTCCGCCACCAGACGTAATACCTTGAAAAGATCGTCTTATGTGACCGTTAGGAATACTCTGTCATACATTCGTCCATACAAGTTGTCCTGGGACTGGACAAACAGAAAAAACACCATTCTGGAACAGGACGACCCTTGCATTTCACTCTGCCTTCAATTTTCTTCAGCATAATCAAATTCGCAGCGCTTATGCCTATACGGAGTGGTTTCAGATAATATATCCAACCGGTCTCTCCGTATTGACAACGATGGTCAAAACACTTCGATAGTCGGTTATTTAACTATCGAAGTAAAATAAACATTCATTCAAATGTACAACTAAACATCACACAACCACGGCCACCCCTATTTAACATTTGTTCTTATGTTTCTTTGGACAAACGTCGTTACTTATTACTTTAGAATAAGTGGATTTCAAACCAACTGTTTCCATTCCCTTGGGAGTAGTGCTATATATAAAAAATCACGCTTAAGCTTAGCCAGCAGCGTTAATTTAACGTTATAGTTCAAACTTGTCATACGCTGTAATATTCCCCTTTATAACAAATCTCGACATAACAGGCACGCTTAAGCCTAGTCAACAGCGCTATTTTTATCGCTATAATTCAAATACTTGAAATACGCTATTATATTCCACCTTATACTGATCTTGACATCTCTTACCGTTACAAAAATCTTGACATCTCTTTCTGTTACAAAAATCTTGACATCTCCTTTCGTTACAAAAATCTTGACATCTCCTTTCGTTACAAAAATCTTGACATCTCTATCTGTTACAAAATCTTGACATCTCTTTCTGTTACAAAAATCTTAACATCTCTTTCTGTTACAAAAATCTTAACATCTCTTTCTGTTACAAACCGAATACCATCCCTCGATAATTGTGAAGCCATTCAAGTTGGGGTATTTTAATTACCTCTCAGACCTTGATCGACGACGTTCTTACTTTAGAATAGATATAAGTTCGTAACTCTAATCCCTTATACTTTAAAATCAGTATCCGTGCTTCTTGCTATAATTTAAATATGGTTTTATGACGCCATATCCTTATTTTGAAAGCTCGGTTATTTACATTAGCTTATACAAATCCATTTTTAAACATTTCTCTCCGCTTCATCTTTCTTAGACAGATCCCTTATTGAACATTCCTCTTCGCTTTGTCTTCTTTAGACAAATCCCTTATACTTTAAAATCTTATTTAAACTAAATCAACTATTCGTTAATTTATTACATTAGATTAATCAGCCCAATCTAATTTAATTAAATAACCAATTATTGATCAAAACAGTTTGCTTGTTAAATATTTATCCATGATTAACCCACTAATCAATTCTAACAAATCTTTTCATTTTGAATAAATAACATTTATTAATCCAAATAATTTCACTTGTATCGATTACTATAAAAATAATAATTTATTTCTAAATAATCTCATCTACTATTAAATAAACAATAATCGATTCTAACTAATCTTACTTAATATGAAATCAACCATAATCTATTTTTAAATATCTCATTTAATTGTTCTTAAAACAATAAATACTTGTTATTAATCATCCAGTTAATCTCTGCCTACTTACTTATTAATCTTATTAATATAAGAATCCACTTTACCAAATCATTTAGTAAGTATGGTGAAACACGTGCTTCGCCCACGGTGGGATTTTGGTAAAATAATAGCGGTTAAAACAAATGATACATTTATGGTTGGTTGTTGCCACTTTCTTAATTGATATCATCTATTGATAAAATCAAAATAACGTTTGAATTTCCATTCAATGCTAATATCAACACAAGGTTTCAAAAGTCATTTGGGTTCAAACAGCGCATCTAAACAAAACAAACAGTACATATAAATATTGAGGGATCCGGTTGGATTCCTCCGACCGGTTCCATGCATCCACCGATGTTAGTCAACAATTAACACTGGTTCCATACCAGGAAATATTATAATCGATGGAATCAGTCCAACCAATGATGTGTATATATATGCAACGATATATAATTCAACCAATTTAATTGTAATCTACCGAAGCGACCATCACCCAATGTTCAACCAATGATAATATTTTAAAATAGAACAGAGTTAGTGAATTTACTCACCTTGGCGCGTTAACCGTTAAATACGATTAACGGTTGGTTGATTCGAATCAGACGTTCTAAATCCATCATAATTCCCAACGAGCTTCAAATTGCTTCAAACCAGTTTTATCGCGTAGCCTACATCCATATGGATCCAATGTGACAGACAGCTCTCAACTCTGCTATCAGTCCTTCCCCGTGTGACAAGTAGCTATTTTCCCAACTGGAAATCCGCACATCTCTGTGTTAACCATCGTGCTTCACTATATATACAAGCATATCCCTCTTTCTTCACATACACAGTGGCTCCATTAAATGAGTACTCCACCATACTCAGAACTCCCCTTTACTTGCTCACCCGTGCCCTCCTTCTTCCGCCAACATCAGACTACCCCTCACCGTTGCATGGAACATGAATGCCACTTTTTCTTGCACCGGTACATGTAAACAAACTAAGCCTCCATTTCTTCTTTCGGTCCATTGCAGTGACCACCTCACGCACACAGTCTTTCCTCCTTCGAGCTGCTCTTGTTCACCTCCCTCTTCACAAAAGGATACGGAAAAACACCACAGCTTTTCCCTTCCAATAGTATACCCAAACTCCTCTTCTCCCAATATATATTTATCACATTACAGACATAAACTTCGATGGCCATTCCCATACTTATGGAACTCCAACACCAACATGAACTACATGCTGCCGACCTCCAGATTCCGTCCTTCAGCCTTACACCCCAGCGGCTACAGTACAGAACCCGACCTCGTTTTATTTCTGGCTCCTCTTTCCCAACGAACAACACTTCCCTACTCTGCTGTCAACACTTCCCTAGCATGTTGCTTTTAATTCCCCCATCGCCACTTCACAAGACTCAACGAAACAGCAATGAACTCCATATCTACTGTTTAGTTTCCATTAACCATAACCCCCATTTCTATACACTCGGTCCCTCACTACTCCTCACCCGCTCAGTGTTCACCATTTTAAATGTTTGAGCTGATTTTTTTTTTTAAAGCAAAGAGAGAAACGAGACCGTATATTTATAGTGTTATGATTCCGTGATGGCCAAGGAGTGCACAGTGAGTTCATCAGCAGCTTTTAAGGGAAACGCATGTGCTTATGTACAACTTACTGGGTACGTACACTACTGTTATGATGTAGCAGTATAGGGTGGTACTCGCTGGTATGAATAGGGTAAGAACAAGACTTAAGCATATTTTCATTAGATTTTGATGGGGCTCTGAAATGCTATGGATGGCATAGCTTATACGGTATGTATGTTGTTGTCATAGGTGAGGCATAGACTGGCAGGTAGAGGCTTCATTTGGTGATGGCTTGGCATATACAGGGGAGGTGATATAAATATGTATACACCATATACTTAACGGTTACGAAAAGCGTAGACAGTTTCTGACAAGAGGCTGAGTTTTTTTTTCTAAGTACGGCTTCGGCATGGAGCATTTAAAGAAGAACATGGGTCTATGAGATGAGCTATGAGGGTAGCTGAAAACTAAAGAGTAGTGATAGGTTTTTCTTATTTAATTTAATTTATTTGGTATGGTGTCAAAGCTGATTGCGTTGTAACGGCCCTAATGTAACAAGGTTATATTGAAAAATCGAGATTTCGTGATACTAAACAACCAAATATAGTTTATATTGTGTCCATAAATTTTGAAAAACCACATACAGAGAAAATTCGAACTATCTCTATTGTATTTTGAAAAATGAAAATGTTTTGGTCAGTACAATAGACTTCGAATTCATGTTTTTGTTGTTAGCAATGTATACGGTGTTCAGCTTTTAGTAGGCGCCTGGTCTGTGATAGTCGACACAATGCTTTCATCCATTCACGCTTGTGGTCCTCTGAATGATACATATTGTTTCGTGTATATATTTATGTTTTAAAGTGTAAGCGTACCATGTTACGAAAAATTACATTCACGTCCCAGCCGTTACGGACAGAAATAAGAATACCGTCGTGTCCAACGAGATGCCACGATCCCAAAAATATAATAATATCAGTAGTTTAACTCATATTGTGAAACCCCAAAATATTAATATAAGGTGCCCAATACTCCAAATAAAAAGTTGCTTATTTAATTAATTAAAAATTTTAGTAAAATTCTAAAAATTAAATTATCACTACGTCTCAAAAGGATCTAGTCCAAATTCGCAACCTGTATGCAGTTATATCAAATAAACCGTTACGGTCGATATACAATTTCATAGCGACTTTCTGAATATTTGATTTGGATATTATTCACAATCTATAACACGAAATCTTGATTTTCCACTTCTGTTAGAAAGATACTGTTCAACAGATTCCAACGCTTCTTGTTTCGAAGAAATCCGACTAATAACGGATCCTGTACACTCAGTTGAAGTTCAAAACGTTAAATTACAAACTGCCGCGATATTACGACTCGATTATATTTAATATATAATTTTATACGTTCAACTTCATTTTAATTAATATATATATCCACATATATTACGAATTCAATATTTAAACTGATTTAAATATTCAAATTCAAACCGATAAAAATGCGGGACATTACATTCCTTCCCCCTTAAAATAATTTCGTCCTCGAAATTGCTAAGATGGGGAAAATACTACAATCTTTGTTATAAACAGGTTAAAAATCCTTTATTTACTTTCTTAAATTCAGTTTCAACAAAACCGATTAATTTCAATTAAATATTAATTCTTCTCATTACCGAACATTTTCGAAAAATCTGAAATTTTCCTAACAGCTTAAATTTTCAGAGAATTTTGCCAGCATTTCCTCTGCACGACTCATCTGGTACTACTACCACTTGTTTTTTGGGCCATTTTCTAATCCAACAGAAAATCAAACAGCCAAACAGCTTTTCAAAGTAGCTCAGAAATCTCATATCCAGATATAATGTAAACTTATACCTTTTATCAGGCATTCAACTCTTTTCTATTCCATTTTCCCTACCAGCATATACAAATGCATTTCCATTTGATCTCCACTCAGGTTACTCTTCAATCCAATCATTTTCGCTTATGCTTAAAGCCAATTCCCTTTCAATTCCAATTTCAATTTCAAACTCTTACTTAATAATCAAATTCCATAACCGAATTCGGTTCCATTACAAACCTTAATTCACAACTCAACTGAAGGATTTCAATTCTCAAATTGAGATCCAATAATAATAGTTTAACTAATTAAACGAATGATCTATGCTAGAAAAATGTAAATCGAACAATTAAGAGCTAGGGTTTATACCTTCAAACCGTATCCGTGAAGAACCAAGTGAAGCCAAATCGATGAAGGTTGGAGCATCAAATCGTAGAGCACGTCAATCGCCGGCCTCTGTTGGTTATCCACACGAACGTTTCCCTTTTCCGATCAAAATCGAAGAAGAACCAGGAGTTTAGGTGCTAGCCGCCATATATGGGTTTCGTGAAAAGGGTAAGGTTAGGGTTTTAATTTTATTTTTATCTGAGGATAAAAAGGAAATGACGGCTCCTCCTTATCAATTATAAAGAGAATGGTTAAACCCTTATACAATCAAGTATGCTCCATCAATTAAGGAACCACATGTATACCATTTCAATGCAATATAAAATATCAACAAATTTGATAATTTATTTACCCAATATATGTTCTTCCTTTATAACGTTCTAAGTGTGTGACCCGACAGGTTATTATAACATTGGCAATAATTTAAATCAAATTTAAATTATAAACAGTGAGCGGTATCTAGCAACACATCGCTGTTACCCAAGTTATAATAATATAATCAATTCGATACAACCTTTCTGTGACCAGTGTATCAATGTAATATAATCCTTTTAACCAATATATCCCGAATTAAACTCAAGGCATGGATCGTATCATCCTCTTTATAATTTAATCCTTTTATCTCGATCGATGAGTAGACTGTTTAAAACAAATCAATATTTGAGCACGGCCATGCATTTCACAGTCTCACTCAATCAAGAGGCCCATGGATATCACTAGATTATATTGTAGGGTTAAATTCCATCTAGATCATTCATAATTTTCATTCGATTTGAAATGCATCCAATAATCACCGTTATCGTTACTCTGTTACGAAATAACTTTAAATGATATCAAAACACAAATATCCTCGAATAAAATTATAACGATTTCAGGTCTGAGGACCATTACATCACTGTCACTATGAGAATAACTTATGATACTGTTAATTATATTCCATGTAGTTATCTCACGGTGGGTCAGCCCAATACACTATTCTCTAATACGTATTTATATCTTGACTTTAATATCACCTATATTAATGATCAATGAGATGTGATCATCAGTCAATCAATATACTAGTCTCAACGCTTTATTGTTGTCCTGTATAAACAATAAAACTCGACTAGGGACTTTTAAGAATTATAATACTTATCACATTATATAATCTCTAGTTCAGTCTTACTCGAACTATATAATTCCGTATTATTATTCTAAGGACTTCTACTATATTAATATTATATTACGCAGTAAATATATATAATAGAATATTATTTTATTCCAAATAAAATAATAACAACAACATTGTTATCAATCTCATCAAATGGATTGTCTCTAGGGCATAAACTCTAACAGTCTCCCACTTGCACTAGAGTCAATCAATCACGTATCGTATACTCATGAAACTAGTGTGACTATTAAACTTCTGCTGCGACAGAGTTTAATTCAGTAGGTCTGCAACATTACAACGTTTGTAACTTTGCAGATATGTTTATTTCTTTTGTGAACAACTTCACATAGGAATTATATTTCTTAAATATATGTTTGGATTAATAGTGAGTTTAAGGTTTTAGGCCTGAGCATCAGCCACATTGTTATCGCAACGTATATCATTGGATCAACAATGAATTAAGTTCAATCATGAACTTTTTAATCCAAACATTTTCTTTCTTAGAATCAGTATTTATTTCTTTCTTTTTTAAACTAACATTATTCACAATAATTAATGTGTTATCAAATAACATTAGAATTATTGTGTCACTCCCACTCAATTTCTTGTCTATACAAAATTCAATGACATTATGTGGTTTTCGAGACATTTCGATTTCTATTTCATTCCCATCGGTATCTTAGAGACTGGATCTCCATTAAAATGAATACCAATTCGAGCAATAAAACGTTTTATTCTCAGAGGTTTTATAGAAATAATATCCATTTGTTTCTTGTGGATATAACACAAAATAGTTATTTGATTTGGGTTCGATCTTATCAGAGGAGGGACATTTAACATACGCCTTATTTCCCAAATCTTTAAATTAGACACACTAGGACATTTCCTAGTCCATATCTTATATGGCTTCTTTAAAATCATTTTAGTGGGATTTGAATGCAATTGTTTTAAATTTAATTTATTGGAAGATCTATATGACTTATCTTGGTCGTACCATATTTTATAAGGTGTGATTACTCCTTTCAGACACACCATTTCAATATGGTGTTCTAGGTGGAGTAAGTTATGAAACAATTTCAAACTCATACAGACAGTCATAAATTAATTGGCTTAAATATTCCTTTCGATCTGTTCGAAAAGTATTTATTTTCTTTTAAAATTGGTCTCTATCTCCATTTTGAATTCTTTGAACTTTTCAAAGGATTCTGATATGTGTTTCATAAGATACACATATCTGTATCTACTGATATCATCAGTAAATATAATGAAGTAATAAAACCTACCTCTAGTTTATGTATTCATTGCTCCATATACATCATTATGTACGAGACTCGATACTTATCACTCATTCACCGTATCAAGTGAAAGGTGATTCAGTTATTTTGCCTAATAAACAAGATCTGTATTCTTCATATGATTCGAAATCAATTGATTTCAAAATTCCATCATTATGGAGTTTTGATATACTTTCTTGTTTACTGAGCTAACTGGTAATACTAAAGGTACATTGGATTTAAATCACTAAATTTAATCCAGTCATTATCAATGTCAAGTACATTATAGTTAAGGATTTACAAATATCATTAACTGTCTGTTAAATTCCATACGATATTTCATTTAAATAAAATGAATAACAATTATTCTTTTATTACAAATGAAATTCAAACTTGTCTGAACAAGATATATTATAACATTTATTTTAAGTGGAATTTATTTATTTAATTAAGCCAGTATAATAAAAGAATCGCCTTCCTATGGATAATTCAGCAACATTTGCTTCATTTCCAATCGTAAGTCCACTTGTCCTTTTAATCAAATTTCTACTTATTATGCAATCAACATACATTTATGTGATTTATATCTAGTATCTAATACTAGAAATATACATAAGTAGATTTTATATCATTTATATCTTAACTGGTTAAAGTCATACTTTAACTCGTTTTAGATCCTCTTTTATTTCTAAAACAATTATGTTTAATTTGTTTTAGGACAATCCCCAAATTTCAATGTTAGTCAAGAAATTTGATTTTCAATTTATCCTTCTTAAGGATTAATTTAAATTATCAGAATTATTTATTATTTAATATCTACAGTGGATAATAAATAATAATTGATTCTATCATATTTATTTAAACTAAAATACGCTCCCACTCAAATTAACATCCCTTTATTTACATACATATATCAGTGTGTATATATATATATATATAATGGTGTTCCAAGATCCATATCTAATCATGTTTTGACTCTGCTTTGGCAAATCCCCAAAACACAACCTTTTAGGTAGACATCTTATATCAATTATATCGTGTATATAATTCTTGGATCGCGTGATGAACATTTTGTTCAGTATTATTCTTTTGCTCAAATATAGAATAATTCATGCTATTGTCTCTAAGGCCATAATCCTATTATGCAGCCTTAGTTAAATCAGACCCAATAATACAGTCGAAGCACCACAATTACTCCTACCGCATATAACCAATATAAGAGGATGCACAACGCTTTGGCGTTACCTACACCTAATGATATTGGACATTGATGGGTGTACCATTGGAAGACATCACCATGATTTAATATTAAAAAAAAAATTGCTTTAGAGGGAATTTATAATTCGTAGTGGCGAACAATATCAGAGTCATTTACATATATCAAAATATATGTAATTTATATTCGCAATATAAGTTCGATTTAAATAAAACATATAAATCAAATTTAAATATATGTAATTTAATATATTTTAAATTCAACATTATATAGGAATCTTGCCTATATTTCTTTTTGAACATTTCAAAACGTTTGGTTATAATAACTTATGTATCATATATATATATATATATATATATATATATATATATATTCTAATCTGAAACAGATTTTGTATTAACCAATTTTATGACATTCAATACATTATAGAACCATTGTTAGTTTATATGTTACAAACCAAGTACCGAATATCTTGTCTAAAACAGTATATATCCTTGCAACAAAACAGTTTGAACATCTTTTAACAATATCCATATGCAAAAACAAGCAAGTTGTTAATCTTCAATTACATTAGTAACATATATGTATTCACCTCATACAAACAATATTTGTTCCTGTAATTTGAACCAGAAATGTAAAATCATATATACAAATTGGCCTCCTAACAAGTCATACTTGTTTTTCATTATGAATCTATTATATAAAACATACACTCATATATATATATATATATATATATATATATATATATATATATAACAACATTTACAAATAATGGCCTTTCACTGTCTTGTACAGTTACAATCATAACAGAAAATGCAATTTGTGCTTCAGCGGAACCATGCTCTTTCGAGTTGAATTTTTTGCCTGAATTGAAACAATTTCATCACCCATAAATCCTGCATGTATGAAACAATTTCAATACACAAGTATATGCAGAGTTAAATACATCATATGTATTTAATGTTTATGCATCAAACGTATGTATATTACATCTATATGTGTTGAAAGCATGGCCAATATATCAGCTCAATTCTTTATTGTTTGTTAAATCAGTATATATTTACACTATACAGGCAATCTGTAACATTAAATCAACATTTATATAACAGTTTAATGCCCAGATTCAAATATACATGTATAAAATTATATCTTTTACAACAAATCGTATTTGCTGTATACAAACAATTTCATTAAACACAATGTTAATGCGTGTATCAGTCAGGTGATAAGGTACTGCTGGATACAAAAGAATTGAAGTTTGTATAACTAGGAATGTAAACCAGCATGTTATTCAGTAAAACATTTTACTATATATCAGCCTTGCACATTTAAACTGAATTCTACATAGATCAAAAACAGATTTTGAATTATTCTTAGATTTAATTCAATGATACGAATTATAATTCGAAAGTCAAACTTTCAACAGTGTATATAATCCTATCAGTAAGTTATCTAAGTTATGAGATTCAATCATGAGATTAACTAACATTACAAACATGAATCAATATTAAATCTATTGATTCAATACATTATTTACATCAAATGTAAAAGGTATTTTCAGAAGAAAAGAAAACTGCATAAAGTAAAAGAAAAAAAACAGTTTACAAATCATATTTTAAAAAAAAATCATTAGTGTATCTTTATACACATGATCATAATATTAGATCTGGTAGTTCAGATTTGTAATCTGGACATTGCTCTAGATCCTAAAACATATGCATGCATCCCATGTACTTGAATGAAACAGCAAAATGTATATATATGAAGATTTTAAAAGAGTTAAAATCTATGTATCATATATACAGATTATAATCACAACCAGATCAAATCTGTTGTGATTATTAAAACCAAAACTCTATTGTGGATATACCACTATGTCACTACATATTTATACAGGTTCCAGTTATAAATGTAACTTGGGTGAGATAATATCTGGAAGTCATATCTTCAAGTTATAACTGTAATTTTGTTAGCTGTTGTATAATCTATAAGTATTGGAGAAAAATATAAATAAATATATATATCAATATATATATATGAATACTTATATAAATTCTCGCAGCATCACAATATAAGATTCTGAAATCATTTGAGAATTTTGACCAACCCATTTATACTCTTAGTATAATGCCAAAATATAAATAGGAAATCTTGCTTCCTACAATTTTCATTTCGAAATCAGACTCTATTATATACTTATCAAAATAAATATATAATCAGTACTTCTAATTCCAGATGCATTTCATACAACTGGTTAATTATCTATATGTCAGTACATAAATGCTATATATATACATATACATATATATACACACACACTTATATAAAGTACATTAAATGTGTATTTTACATATCTAACACATCATAATACATTTTGTTATGAATTTAAGCTAGACAGTACATTATCTATATAATGTAAATGTAAAACTATGGAGACTGATATATATACTTATGAGTTCCAATTCTCAAACACAAATTTTGAATGAACAAATAAGGTAATATTATTTTTCTGAGATTACAAGTAAAAGCAGAATATTTGCCTTAATAATAGTTAATTTCATTAAATCAAATATTATTAAAACCAAAACCTGAAAATTCAGATAATCAAAAATAAAATGGTCTTTGATCAAAATCAAATATATGCATAACTGAGCGATAACTTTTGTCCTCGTGTTAATCAAACATTTTGATTATTAATTTAACAGTTTTGTGTATGCATATTAATCCATACTGCAATTAAAAAAAATATGGTTTATACTCCAATCCATATGTTAACTATTTAACATTCTTGGATGAAGTAGAATCTGAATATAAATCAATATCTAATATGAATTCATGTTCTAAAAGAAGCTGTCTTAATTCATAAATAAGTCGGTATCAGGTTCTTGCATGTGAAGAATCCAAAATTGCTAATGTATAAGTCTACAATACATTCATATGAACAACAAGCATCGATATTACTTTTTGAAAGTGTATGATCTGTGTAAATGTGTGATTATGATTCAAGTAATCTTAAAATAAAACATTGGTTAATACAGTATTAACTTAGTTTTATTTAAAGATGATTATATAATCCCAAAAAAAAATGACTTTCATTTTAGATCAATCAAAACTGATTTTGACTTATCTACATCATTCCAGCAATATCATACATGGTAATCACAATTTGGAATTCAGTTAAAACCAGATTTAGCCAACAATAAATCCTTTTCAAAATTTTACATCAAATGTAAAACTTTGTTTTCAATAAAACATTTTCTAACCCGTATCAAATACAGTTTTAATTTAGAATTGAAAATTTTCACCTTTTGAAACCAATTTATCATTAGTTCCTGAATCCATGTATTTAATAATTTCGATTATTGATTCTTAAGACTGCAACTTCACAAACCTTAATACCCAAGAATCAAACAAAATTTGATTATTAATTTTGGCACTATTTTGTAATATAAACAGATATGAAATAAAATAAAATAATGTATAAACAGAACTGATATCTAATATTAATTCTGTTTAAACAAAATAATTTTATATCAGAATATACTTTGTCAAATCAAGACAGATTGGTATTAAAGTAATCCAAATCCATTAGATAATTGAATCAGTCCATAATGTTTTAACATATTCGATTATCAAAACTAGTTTTTGATAAACATACTAGATTCCATAAATCAGCAGGTATTTTAATAGCAAGTTTAGAGCTGAATGATAGTTCAGGATTAATCATGAACCCTTTTAACTGTCGAATCAAACACAGATCTAAATCGCAGTAAACAATTTCACTAACTTGCTTTAAGTTTGAATATCAGTGCATTGAATACTTACACAAACAACCTAAATCTCGGCTTCATAATAACTGATTTTGCAAACCCTAGAGATCAAAATCGATGTTCAACCTACAATTTCTAGCAAACCGTGGCTCTGATACCATTGAAGGATTTCAATTCTCAAATTGAGATCCAATAATAATAGTTTAACTAATTAAACGAATGATCTATGCTAGAAAAATGTAAATCGAACAATTAAGAGCTAGGGTTTATACCTTCAAACCGTATCCGTGAAGAACCAAGTGAAGCCAAATCGATGAAGGTTGGAGCATCAAATCGTAGAGCACGTCAATCGCCGGCCTCTGTTGGTTATCCACACGAACGTTTCCCTTTTCCGATCAAAATCGAAGAAGAACCAGGAGTTTAGGTGCTAGCCGCCATATATGGGTTTCGTGAAAAGGGTAAGGTTAGGGTTTTAATTTTATTTTTATCTGAGGATAAAAAGGAAATGACGGCTCCTCCTTATCAATTATAAAGAGAATGGTTAAACCCTTATACAATCAAGTATGCTCCATCAATTAAGGAACCACATGTATACCATTTCAATGCAATATAAAATATCAACAAATTTGATAATTTATTTACCCAATATATGTTCTTCCTTTATAACGTTCTAAGTGTGTGACCCGACAGGTTATTATAACATTGGCAATAATTTAAATCAAATTTAAATTATAAACAGTGAGCGGTATCTAGCAACACATCGCTGTTACCCAAGTTATAATAATATAATCAATTCGATACAACCTTTCTGTGACCAGTGTATCAATGTAATATAATCCTTTTAACCAATATATCCCGAATTAAACTCAAGGCATGGATCGTATCATCCTCTTTATAATTTAATCCTTTTATCTCGATCGATGAGTAGACTGTTTAAAACAAATCAATATTTGAGCACGGCCATGCATTTCACAGTCTCACTCAATCAAGAGGCCCATGGATATCACTAGATTATATTGTAGGGTTAAATTCCATCTAGATCATTCATAATTTTCATTCGATTTGAAATGCATCCAATAATCACCGTTATCGTTACTCTGTTACGAAATAACTTTAAATGATATCAAAACACAAATATCCTCGAATAAAATTATAACGATTTCAGGTCTGAGGACCATTACATCACTGTCACTATGAGAATAACTTATGATACTGTTAATTATATTCCATGTAGTTATCTCACGGTGGGTCAGCCCAATACACTATTCTCTAATACGTATTTATATCTTGACTTTAATATCACCTATATTAATGATCAATGAGATGTGATCATCAGTCAATCAATATACTAGTCTCAACGCTTTATTGTTGTCCTGTATAAACAATAAAACTCGACTAGGGACTTTTAAGAATTATAATACTTATCACATTATATAATCTCTAGTTCAGTCTTACTCGAACTATATAATTCCGTATTATTATTCTAAGGACTTCTACTATATTAATATTATATTACGCAGTAAATATATATAATAGAATATTATTTTATTCCAAATAAAATAATAACAACAACATTGTTATCAATCTCATCAAATGGATTGTCTCTAGGGCATAAACTCTAACATCAACTACTTTACCAAGTCAAATCCTTGTTCCAGTACGATTTCCACTTACTTGGCTTCAATTCAACTCCTCTTTTATTTGACTTATTTAAATTCTCTGTTTATTTTACTTCATAAGTAAATTTTAAATTTCAGAATTCAAATTCTTGAGGTTTTTATTTCAAATCAGTTTGAAATAATATATATATTCGTAACATAACAATTCAGAAATATTTGAATTTTCGAACAACTTATTTCAAAACAAAATCTGTGGTAGTAATCCCTCACTTAGAAACTCGAAAATGAACACCGATAATGCCGCGGTTCATCATCGGAATTATTTTCCACCCATCAAAGTGAGTTCAATACTATATTTCTATCTAAAACTCATTTCTAAACACTTCATTTTGAAACTTTATCAAATATTCTTTCAAAATGCTTGGAAAAACATTTTTAAACTCCCAGGATTTTAAAATTCCCATATATTTAATTCAAACATTATTTCTAACTCCTTTCCAGGTTTCCAGAGTTTTATTTTCAATTCTGGTTAAAAATTCAGAATTTTATTCATCTGATTTTATAAATACTCTTATACGAATTCATATTGGTTATTTATAACCAATTCAATTATAATCCTATTCGGTTATAATTTCAACCAACACATTCAATTCCAATATATATGCTTTCTTTACATCAAAATATATTTCGGGTAAGATTATTTCATTTACCCTCTTTCTAAAACATTACTATGTCGAATTTCTCTATCCAAGCGTTTAAAAATCCCTATCGACCACGTCAGCTAAACGCGTCGATCTGGAATTCATATACCACTCAATAGATCAATCAACACAATATAAAACAATTTTATATCAAATCTACAAATACGCGCTCATATATATACACTCAAACTCAATCTAGAGTATTACTAACTCCATCTCTATTGAGTCACGCCACAGAGCCAAGGTAATCACTTAAGCTTATGCTCTGATACCACTGTAACGACCACGAGATTTTCGACTCCGAAAATCGACATAAAACCCAGCGTCGACTGTTCAGACATCGAAAATACCGGATCATTAATAGAAAGAAACAAGAGGATGAGAAAGATAAGATAGAACTAATAGAATAGAAGAAGAAGAAGTAGGAGAATACAACTGAGTAGAATCAGAGTAAACACGCATCTCACAGCGGAATGAATAAAATATATTATATAACATAACTTTGATATACAAATCTGATTTGTATATACATACCATATCAGAGTACAACATAACATTTCATACAGCGGAGATAACCCTAAATAACCAACATTGAAGATTCCTGCTTCAAGCTCCTCCAAGTTCATCTGTAAAGCCTGAAACACTTGACTGCCCGTACAAATTTGGGCACCCAAGAGTTTAGGGAAAAACAAACAAAATAAACTCTGGGTCAGTCATGGGACTGGTGTGAGTAAACTCCAACCATTCAGTTTAACTTTGAAAATCCCTTTTGAAACAAAAAGGATAATAGTAAGACCAGCCCACACATAAACACGGACGGTTTTTACCTTACTATAACCCAAAATATTTTGATATCAAAATCCAGCGATATTATAATAATGTCTAATCAAGTAAATAACCAAATAGCAGAACGCTTGCATCTCACGCTCTACATACATAGTATAAAATCAAAAACCGCAGGGCGCTTATTGGAGATTGGATTCCAACTATGACAAGGTATGGGACCACCTTCCGATGATGTATCTCTAGAGGCGAATACACTGGGTTCAACAAGAACGTCTTGCAACCCGGCCCACACATGACCGACCACTCATTTCGCTTGAGTGTATCGAATGTATATCACCAACGGTTGGGCTCAAACCACCGTTCCCGAATGGGCAGAATCGATAGATTTAGAAACAAAAGGAATTTCTCTAGATAGGTGATTATACACCCTAATGGGAGCGACCCACATAGCCATGCTGCATGCCCGATTTTTGTCATTTCTCGGTTGTGAAGCTTGAGGCTACGTCTACCATTTAGAACATTTGGCCACCATACACTTTGAATGCCACATCGTCAAACCCGTCAAATCACTAGTTGATCTTCCCAAAAATATTACGGGTATAAAAGCTAAGAGAAACGAATTTCTCCGCCACCAGACGTAATACCTTGAAAAGATCGTCTTATGTGACCGTTAGGAATACTCTGTCATACATTCGTCCATACAAGTTGTCCTGGGACTGGACAAACAGAAAAAACACCATTCTGGAACAGGACGACCCTTGCATTTCACTCTGCCTTCAATTTTCTTCAGCATAATCAAATTCGCAGCGCTTATGCCTATACGGAGTGGTTTCAGATAATATATCCAACCGGTCTCTCCGTATTGACAACGATGGTCAAAACACTTCGATAGTCGGTTATTTAACTATCGAAGTAAAATAAACATTCATTCAAATGTACAACTAAACATCACACAACCACGGCCACCCCTATTTAACATTTGTTCTTATGTTTCTTTGGACAAACGTCGTTACTTATTACTTTAGAATAAGTGGATTTCAAACCAACTGTTTCCATTCCCTTGGGAGTAGTGCTATATATAAAAAATCACGCTTAAGCTTAGCCAGCAGCGTTAATTTAACGTTATAGTTCAAACTTGTCATACGCTGTAATATTCCCCTTTATAACAAATCTCGACATAACAGGCACGCTTAAGCCTAGTCAACAGCGCTATTTTTATCGCTATAATTCAAATACTTGAAATACGCTATTATATTCCACCTTATACTGATCTTGACATCTCTTACCGTTACAAAAATCTTGACATCTCTTTCTGTTACAAAAATCTTGACATCTCCTTTCGTTACAAAAATCTTGACATCTCCTTTCGTTACAAAAATCTTGACATCTCTATCTGTTACAAAATCTTGACATCTCTTTCTGTTACAAAAATCTTAACATCTCTTTCTGTTACAAAAATCTTAACATCTCTTTCTGTTACAAACCGAATACCATCCCTCGATAATTGTGAAGCCATTCAAGTTGGGGTATTTTAATTACCTCTCAGACCTTGATCGACGACGTTCTTACTTTAGAATAGATATAAGTTCGTAACTCTAATCCCTTATACTTTAAAATCAGTATCCGTGCTTCTTGCTATAATTTAAATATGGTTTTATGACGCCATATCCTTATTTTGAAAGCTCGGTTATTTACATTAGCTTATACAAATCCATTTTTAAACATTTCTCTCCGCTTCATCTTTCTTAGACAGATCCCTTATTGAACATTCCTCTTCGCTTTGTCTTCTTTAGACAAATCCCTTATACTTTAAAATCTTATTTAAACTAAATCAACTATTCGTTAATTTATTACATTAGATTAATCAGCCCAATCTAATTTAATTAAATAACCAATTATTGATCAAAACAGTTTGCTTGTTAAATATTTATCCATGATTAACCCACTAATCAATTCTAACAAATCTTTTCATTTTGAATAAATAACATTTATTAATCCAAATAATTTCACTTGTATCGATTACTATAAAAATAATAATTTATTTCTAAATAATCTCATCTACTATTAAATAAACAATAATCGATTCTAACTAATCTTACTTAATATGAAATCAACCATAATCTATTTTTAAATATCTCATTTAATTGTTCTTAAAACAATAAATACTTGTTATTAATCATCCAGTTAATCTCTGCCTACTTACTTATTAATCTTATTAATATAAGAATCCACTTTACCAAATCATTTAGTAAGTATGGTGAAACACGTGCTTCGCCCACGGTGGGATTTTGGTAAAATAATAGCGGTTAAAACAAATGATACATTTATGGTTGGTTGTTGCCACTTTCTTAATTGATATCATCTATTGATAAAATCAAAATAACGTTTGAATTTCCATTCAATGCTAATATCAACACAAGGTTTCAAAAGTCATTTGGGTTCAAACAGCGCATCTAAACAAAACAAACAGTACATATAAATATTGAGGGATCCGGTTGGATTCCTCCGACCGGTTCCATGCATCCACCGATGTTAGTCAACAATTAACACTGGTTCCATACCAGGAAATATTATAATCGATGGAATCAGTCCAACCAATGATGTGTATATATATGCAACGATATATAATTCAACCAATTTAATTGTAATCTACCGAAGCGACCATCACCCAATGTTCAACCAATGATAATATTTTAAAATAGAACAGAGTTAGTGAATTTACTCACCTTGGCGCGTTAACCGTTAAATACGATTAACGGTTGGTTGATTCGAATCAGACGTTCTAAATCCATCATAATTCCCAACGAGCTTCAAATTGCTTCAAACCAGTTTTATCGCGTAGCCTACATCCATATGGATCCAATGTGACAGACAGCTCTCAACTCTGCTATCAGTCCTTCCCCGTGTGACAAGTAGCTATTTTCCCAACTGGAAATCCGCACATCTCTGTGTTAACCATCGTGCTTCACTATATATACAAGCATATCCCTCTTTCTTCACATACACAGTGGCTCCATTAAATGAGTACTCCACCATACTCAGAACTCCCCTTTACTTGCTCACCCGTGCCCTCCTTCTTCCGCCAACATCAGACTACCCCTCACCGTTGCATGGAACATGAATGCCACTTTTTCTTGCACCGGTACATGTAAACAAACTAAGCCTCCATTTCTTCTTTCGGTCCATTGCAGTGACCACCTCACGCACACAGTCTTTCCTCCTTCGAGCTGCTCTTGTTCACCTCCCTCTTCACAAAAGGATACGGAAAAACACCACAGCTTTTCCCTTCCAATAGTATACCCAAACTCCTCTTCTCCCAATATATATTTATCACATTACAGACATAAACTTCGATGGCCATTCCCATACTTATGGAACTCCAACACCAACATGAACTACATGCTGCCGACCTCCAGATTCCGTCCTTCAGCCTTACACCCCAGCGGCTACAGTACAGAACCCGACCTCGTTTTATTTCTGGCTCCTCTTTCCCAACGAACAACACTTCCCTACTCTGCTGTCAACACTTCCCTAGCATGTTGCTTTTAATTCCCCCATCGCCACTTCACAAGACTCAACGAAACAGCAATGAACTCCATATCTACTGTTTAGTTTCCATTAACCATAACCCCCATTTCTATACACTCGGTCCCTCACTACTCCTCACCCGCTCAGTGTTCACCATTTTAAATGTTTGAGCTGATTTTTTTTTTTAAAGCAAAGAGAGAAACGAGACCGTATATTTATAGTGTTATGATTCCGTGATGGCCAAGGAGTGCACAGTGAGTTCATCAGCAGCTTTTAAGGGAAACGCATGTGCTTATGTACAACTTACTGGGTACGTACACTACTGTTATGATGTAGCAGTATAGGGTGGTACTCGCTGGTATGAATAGGGTAAGAACAAGACTTAAGCATATTTTCATTAGATTTTGATGGGGCTCTGAAATGCTATGGATGGCATAGCTTATACGGTATGTATGTTGTTGTCATAGGTGAGGCATAGACTGGCAGGTAGAGGCTTCATTTGGTGATGGCTTGGCATATACAGGGGAGGTGATATAAATATGTATACACCATATACTTAACGGTTACGAAAAGCGTAGACAGTTTCTGACAAGAGGCTGAGTTTTTTTTTCTAAGTACGGCTTCGGCATGGAGCATTTAAAGAAGAACATGGGTCTATGAGATGAGCTATGAGGGTAGCTGAAAACTAAAGAGTAGTGATAGGTTTTTCTTATTTAATTTAATTTATTTGGTATGGTGTCAAAGCTGATTGCGTTGTAACGGCCCTAATGTAACAAGGTTATATTGAAAAATCGAGATTTCGTGATACTAAACAACCAAATATAGTTTATATTGTGTCCATAAATTTTGAAAAACCACATACAGAGAAAATTCGAACTATCTCTATTGTATTTTGAAAAATGAAAATGTTTTGGTCAGTACAATAGACTTCGAATTCATGTTTTTGTTGTTAGCAATGTATACGGTGTTCAGCTTTTAGTAGGCGCCTGGTCTGTGATAGTCGACACAATGCTTTCATCCATTCACGCTTGTGGTCCTCTGAATGATACATATTGTTTCGTGTATATATTTATGTTTTAAAGTGTAAGCGTACCATGTTACGAAAAATTACATTCACGTCCCAGCCGTTACGGACAGAAATAAGAATACCGTCGTGTCCAACGAGATGCCACGATCCCAAAAATATAATAATATCAGTAGTTTAACTCATATTGTGAAACCCCAAAATATTAATATAAGGTGCCCAATACTCCAAATAAAAAGTTGCTTATTTAATTAATTAAAAATTTTAGTAAAATTCTAAAAATTAAATTATCACTACGTCTCAAAAGGATCTAGTCCAAATTCGCAACCTGTATGCAGTTATATCAAATAAACCGTTACGGTCGATATACAATTTCATAGCGACTTTCTGAATATTTGATTTGGATATTATTCACAATCTATAACACGAAATCTTGATTTTCCACTTCTGTTAGAAAGATACTGTTCAACAGATTCCAACGCTTCTTGTTTCGAAGAAATCCGACTAATAACGGATCCTGTACACTCAGTTGAAGTTCAAAACGTTAAATTACAAACTGCCGCGATATTACGACTCGATTATATTTAATATATAATTTTATACGTTCAACTTCATTTTAATTAATATATATATCCACATATATTACGAATTCAATATTTAAACTGATTTAAATATTCAAATTCAAACCGATAAAAATGCGGGACATTACAGGTTATAAAAAGTTGTAAAAATTATAACAACAATGGTGCATAACAGTTGTAATAAACGTTATTACAACGGTGGAAAAAAGTTGTAAAATATACATTTCACAACGGTGCCGCAACTATGCAAAAAAGTTGTAAAAGGTTTTAGTCTATTACAACTTCTTAATAGACGACGGTGGCTCCACCGTTGTAAAAACTTTTTACAACGTTTTTGCACCGTTGTAATATGGTATATTTGTTAAAGTTAAAACTTTATAAAAAGGAAATATTTATTTTAAATAAATTAATTGTAAATTGATGTCATAAAGTCAATTCTGATGTTAATCAGATTTATGAACAAGTGAATGGAAATTAACCTAACGGTTAATATTTGGATAATTGTTTTGTTAAGAAATAATTAAATGGAATTATTTAAATTAATTATATTATTAATTAATTTAAAGAGAGAACAAACTGGAATCGATTAAAGGGATAAACGTGTTTTGAGTAACTAAGTCGACTATTTTATAGGGAATTGATTATTATATTAGTTTGATTTGAATTAATATAATAAAGTAGTTTAGAGAATATTGGTTTAACTTTAATAAGATTTAAAAAAAAAAATTACTATTTTATTTTGGTTAATAAAGTAGTTAACTACATTACAGTAGTTATTGATTAAAGTAAATTATTATTTTAATTAATAATAATTTAGAAAAATACTTTTTAATGGGAATTCATTTAAAAAGTAATCTAAGTTTGAAACGAAATCCAATGGAATGGTGAAAGGAGTTTATGAACAGGTTTTGTTTAAACCTGAGTTTTATAACAAAGTTATAAAAGGAATTTTTAAGCAAATATTATTGCTTAAATTAAATGTTACTTAATTATTTGAATTAAGAAGAAGGAAATTTAGATAAAAGTGTTTTATAATAAACCAGAGTTATATAAAAGAGGTCTGAGGTGTTATATCGTTAATTCTAAATTAAATTTTCATAAAAAAAGGGGATTAAGCAAAAGTGGGAAATTGAAATAAGAGTCTCAAAATGGGAAATGATTGAATAGATTTGAAAGGAGATTGGTGAAAGTGAATTTGGTAAAGAAGTGGGTCGTAGGATTCTGTAAGCAAATCTGGATTTATAAAATGGAATTTATAAAGTGATGTTTATCAAATGTTACTTAATTATTAAGAAATAAATAGTTATACCCGAGAAAGGGATTTTCAAAAAGGGGAGAAGGTTTATGAAACCGTATTTTTAAATAAAATAGTTAAATGGGATTGTGTTGAGATTAGAATGAGATATTCGGTTTTTGGTTATAACTTGTATCTATCCTTAGATATGAACGTTGTTGATCAAGGTTTGAGAGGTAATTAAAATACCCCAACTTGAACGACTTCAGGATTATCTGAGGGTGATATTAGTTGTAATGGTGAAAGAGGTTAGTATAATTTATTATTTCACTAGAGAAATAATAACGTCACATTTTTGGGTAAAAATTTAGAGTATATGTATAACAAGGATTTCAAAGAAAAAGAGAATAAAAGGGCTGCGTGAAAATATAGAGATAGTCTCGAGTTAGAAAGGGGATGTAAGGTGAAACGACCCAAACTTCCCAGTAAAGGAAAGGCTGGTTTGCTTTGAGAACAAACACACATCAGATCACAAATTGAAGAACATTTTATTGCTCATTACAACAATTACACCAGAGTAAAAGAATATAACTGAGTATGAACTTATAATATACATTGGAAATACAATAATATCAGAGATTTAAATTACATTTAAATAGCAGCGGAAAAATAATACAAACATACAACTGAAAGGAGTACACGGATACAGAGCTTTCCGAATATCGTTTCAGCTGTAAGCCAGGATCCTGTAAATATATCTGCAAAAAGCTACTCAACTGTCCGTATGGAAAATATGGGCACCCGAGTTTGCCAGTGAAACAAACTACAGGTCAGTCATGGGACTGGTATGAGAAATCTTAACTTAACTTATCTGATAATAAGGCTAATCACAGGACCACGCCGCTAACGTGGAACGGGTTTACTCCATTGGATTGCCAGTGCATAAAATAAAGTAAAACGTTAAACAACGCAATGCTTTTTAGAAAAATGAAACCATTATAAGACCCAAGTCTCATCACACAATGCAACGCAAACCGGAGGATAGGGTTTTACCTTATAATGGTCAAAAATGCTTGATACGATAAAGCAGAGTTAATATTAGTGTGTATATCTATGGGTATATATATTTCAAAATCAATTTCAATCATAATGTATTAATCATAGACGGCATAGTACCCCATCCTACTATGTCGCCATTCTAGTTCTACAATCAAAACCGCAAGGTCGTATTGGAAATTGGATTTCCATCATGAGTCGAGGCTAGGGGCAAGCTCCTCTCCGATTCGAGACAATCTAGCAAATGCCTCAGGATCCCCCGCAGTGAACCCTTGGATCTTCAGGGCCGGTCCCTACCTAAGGGTAGTGGATTAATTATGTCTGAACACATGCTTCCCGGTTCCTTTGAACCTATAATATGACCACTATCGGCCTATAAAAAATCCAAGGAGCCTCAAAATCCATCATCCACATAAGTAAAATGTCAGGCCGTGTCAAAGCACTGACACTACCACTAGCTAGAAAGAAACGTGTGCACTCCCTGCAGTCCATATCCCGTTTTGACTCATACCGGGGTGTGAGGCTCGCGAAGTCACGATATACACAAAGCTATGTCGTAATAGGCTATGCTTTGATCATCCCACAAGGCCCTTCTTTTCAACAAAAGCCTTGATCAGTTGCATCTTGGCGTGCCACATTGACAATTCACGCCATGCGATCAATCACTGTTAATATATACCAGGGTGTTAAGTAGAGAATAAATCCTCCACCACCAAATAGACATACATTAACAGAAATCGATTTAATTCACACGGAACGAAATCCAATGTCAGACACGCATCCATTTACTAGCTTATGCTCTGGGTCTGAGAGAAAACCAAATCCGAACAATCAACAATAGTCCGGACGGCCACCACTGAAGCCCCTTCAAGGTAGCTACTCCCATCAAGGGTCTCTATAGCAACATATCCATTCCATGTGAAGATCGTCGTTCTTCAACCACCGTCTTCATCTTCGACTCTTCATCGTCGTAGTAATTATTCAGAATGGGTTAAACCCGGTCTTCCCGAATAACTCACGTATTTTTATAATTTTAAAAACAAGTATTCTAAAACACATCCAACGTCTCATTCCAATTCAGAATATTCTTTTAAATAAAATATTCAAATTATTCTATCAAAGATAAACTCTTTAAATTATTTTTAAATTTTAAAGATTTATTAAACCCCCGATTTGGTTTTTAAAACAAAAATCATTATTCAATGATTATTTAAATTTAAGAAATTTATCTTATCTTTAACTAGGTTAATGTCATTTAAGACATTGTTCACGGTAAACCCAAAATCATCTTCCATAAAATATGGGATCTTTCCAGAAATCAAATCAATATATAATCGTTATAATTTTTTGTATCCGACCAATAATATAAATGGAATAACGGCAAAGCCCCTTAAATTCCATATGTAGTATCAGTCTTCTTTTACAGAAGCTTACCTCAGTTATTAATTAATTCGAATTCCATTCAACTCCAATTTAATATATTAAATTGAAAACTTTACTTTTGGAACATTTCCATTTAAATCTTGATAAAAGATTTATACATTCCAAAGCATACTTCCGCTGTCAGTTGGGTTAAAGAACAAATGTTGCTTAGAAACACAGTTCACAATAAACCTGACTCACACTTCATCTTATTCCAATTACTAAATGAAAACTTTAAAAATCTAAATTAAAAGATTATTCTTTTCATATGGCGTTTAAGAACAGTGTTATTTAAGACGTTATTCACGACAACCCAAAATCTAATTTATTTAATTTAACTTCAATTAAATCTTAACAAATTGGAAAAACTCATTAGATCTAAATTTTATGATTTATTCTAATTTATAACTAGTTTATTTCAATAAAAATATATCTTCTCAAAACATATTCTTTTTCCAAAATATTCTTTTCATATTTATATTTTCTAAAATATTCTTTATTGGAATGTGACTCAACCAACAACCATATATTTTGTATGGAATCGACAATCATGATAAATAATTATCAAACATCCAAATGACGACCAAAGTGGAATCTATAACTGTGTGAGCATTAAAGTAAATAACTGACGCTCATCACAGACTGTAAATCCATCGATTGACAGATAACTAAATATTGGGATTAGTGTGTATCAAAAATCATCCCAATACCCGTGTGGGGTTTCATCCATCAAACAAATCATAAATCATTTGTGCGCTTGGGCGATGTGTGAAAATTATCGTCCCAATCACATAAACAAGTCGGGTAACTTGTAAATGGGAGTGTAACATTTCAGCATCATAAACATATACAATGACGAATCATTTCATATATAATAGAAATGTAAGTTCTCATGTTAACATAATTTATCAAAATAATGAATCCTTTCTAATGATTTATTTACATTAAAAATGTGAATTCTGATGTTGACTCACCTACAACGAAGTATGATCTTTTCTTTTTACACAAAGAATGATATTCTTTTTACGTTGTATAAAATGAAATCTTTATATTACATTAAAAATGTAATCATTTAATCTTATCATTTTTATAACCACTAAAGTGCAGATAAAAATGTACTTTTTGATTTTTTTTTTAATTGCAATAGGGAATGCAAATAAAAATATAACTTCTTATTTCATGCTTTATTTGCAAAAGGGAATCCAAATAAAGATTCAACTTTTTATGTTTATTTACATCAAGGGATGTAAATAAAAATTGTAACTTTTTTTTTTAATTTCTAGTTTTATTTGCAACAAGGATTGCAAATAAAAAGGATAACTTTTAATCGTAATGTTTTTCACATCTAAAGTTGCAAACAAAATGCATCTTTTTCCTACGGTGTTTATTTGCCTCTAAATATGCAACTAAAAATATAATCTTTTAACCATGATGTTTATTTGCATCTAAATATGCAAATAAAAAAAATATAATCTTTATTAAATGTTTTGTTTGCAACTAAATTTGCAAACAAAAATGTATATTTCCATTTCTAAAAATACAAAATATAATATTTGTTTGCATCTAAAATTGCAAACAAAAGGTAACTCTTTAAATCATATTTTGTTTTACTAGTGTAAATTGACAAAAGTGAATAATTTGTTTTAACTAGTGTATATTAACAAAAGTGAATAATTTGTTGTTTCAAATCTGATATGACATAAGGATGCTATATTTTGTTTTATTCTTTTAATTTGGACAAAAATGAGTATTTTTGCCTACTTCTACTTTAATGAAAACAAATGAATGTTTAGCTATTCATTCTTTTATAATGACAAAAATGAACCTTTCTAATTCATTCTCTTTTTAATGTATAAAATGTGACAATTTTGTTAAATTGTTATTTTTATTTCAATAATCATTCTCTGACAAAAATGTAATTTTATTTCACAAATCATTCTTTTGACAAAAAGGTAATTTTAACTCATATTAACATTTTATAATCAAAATGCCATTTTAATTTTCAATAACATTTTATAGTGGCAAAAATGTCAATTTCCTTTAATGTAAACAAAAATGTCAATTTCCTTTAATATAAACAAAAATGTCAATTTCCTTTAATGTAAACAAAAATGTCAATTTCCTTTAGTATAAACAAAAATGTCAATTTATTCTAATATACACTTTCTAGCAAAATGTATATTTCATCCCAATTCTTTTAATGTATAAAAATATACATTTTCTCATCATTCTTTTTAATGTATAAAAATATACCTTTTCTAGTCATTCTTTTTAATATACACTAATTACATAACAATGTAATTTTACATGTTAACAAATCCTAACACATATAAAAAGACATTTCTTATTCAAAAATGTTATTTTTATTTCTATGTGACATTTAATAATAAAAATGTTAATTTTCTTATACTAACCTTTTATACCAAAATGATGTTTTTTAACTTCACATTTTACTAAAATGATAATTCTTATTCTAGTATGACATTTAACAAAAATGATGATTCTTATTCTAGTATGACATTTAACTAGAATGATAATTCCTTCATTACATGCCATTATTATAACATAAATGGTATCTTTTTATTTTTGAACATGTTCTAATCAAAAATGTCAAGTTGAATCAAATAAAACATTTCATAATAAAAGCACAATTTTAGTCTAAATGATCATTGCTAACTAAAATGACAATTTTGACAAAATCTATATTTTTAAACATGTCATTCTTTTTATTTAAACAAAAATAGTGTATTTTTGTTTAAACCAATTTCTAATTTACAGAAATGTTTCAATTTCGATAGTACAACAAACAAAATGATAATTTTGTTTAGTCTAATTCAAATTAACAGAAAAGTTAATTTTAACCATAAAATGAACAAAATAATAAATTTGTTCAATCTAATTCTAATCAACAGAAATGTACTTTTAAACAATTCTATCGCCACAATCAACATCAAACAAACAGATGTGTATTTACAATTAACACAGAATAATAACAGTATGAATTAACTGCAAATTTATAACAATAATTTCAGAATTTATTTCAATTATAAAGGAAAGATATAAAATAGATTTCTCACATCGATTGGTTTTCAGAAATCGTTCGTGTTCAAATTTGCTGAATTTCCAAAGTCCTCTGTTTACGCTCTAGTCAGTTCCAAGTTGTAGATCTCGCCAAGCGGATTCCAACAAAACTGAATCGCTGAATTTCGTTAAGATTTGAATGAGTTACACCCTTTTATCGGTTAATTACTTTTATAATACAATTAAATTAATTAAATACCCTTAATTACATTGATTAAAACAAGGCCGTTTGTATCTTCTTCTTCCACTATGCACAGACCATGAGAACCCATCACGCTCAAATTTCCTCTCTCCTCCTAGCGCCTCCCCTGATCGTCGTGACTCAGATCCGACGCCACCGCCCGGAGCGCCAACGAACGCCGCCCCCACGCCAGGAACCCAGGCAAGCTCGGTGTTCCCCACCCTCCACAGTTCGCGTGCGAACGCCGCTGGTTCGAGCCAGAAATTCGGACCCAAGACTTGACGAAATACCATCATCGCCGTATGAAATCAAAGCTCTCGAAGAACTCTTGGATTTTGTTTTGAAGTCGGATCAAAATGCAAAGAGGATTGGAAGATTTTATCATTTAAAATTTGGACGATTTCAGCCATGTACTAGAGAGAATGGCGGCTGTACATTTAGTTTAGGGTTTGCGTATCCTATGTGTATTTATACCGTATTTAGAGCGTATTTTAATTTATTTTATTTTCAAATTTATATGTATGTTGCTTCAAACTTCAAATCAAACCCAACAAGTGTCGCCCCTAGCTAATAACCCCCGTCCCGGACACAATGGAACATGTTTCATAACCCAGTTCGGCTGTTACGATATGTTTTTCTTTAAATTTAATTATAAATCATTAAATTATTAAATTCAAACGTACATTTTAAATTACTAGGGCCACATACTGACTCTAAAAATTGTAGAAAAATTATTTCTAGTTATGTTTCGACGATATAGTTCTAACGAGACTAATTTCGTTGAATTCTGAGATCGTTTGAAAAATGGCTATTTTTAAGCTGATTAAATTTGACCGAAACTGACAAAACACGTTTTCCTTTGCCACGCTCACATATTGATTCGAAAAATTATGAAAATTGAAACTTAGCAATAATTTGACATTCTGGTTCCAACAAAAGTGGTTTCGTCGAAAACCGAAGTCGTTTGAAAAATGACTATTTTTAAGGCCAATATATTTAATATTAAAAATACATTTTTAAACAAATAAATTCCAAAACTCAAAATATATAAGTGTTTATTGTTTTTCAATGCAGGAACGTCATTCCAAACTCAATGGAAGTGGTTTCGAGTCGAAATTCCATCATATGTGAAAAGTAGCCTTTCGGGTCCTATATAATATATATATAAATTCTACAGCGACTTTTCTAAAAATTGCATTGGCCATAACTTTTGATTTCCGCTATGAAATATCAATTTTTCTGATTCGTTAGAAAGATATTATTAAACAGATTTAAATATTTCTGGTTTCGCTCAATTTTGATTTAAAATGAATCCTGTATAGTCAGTCAAAGTTCAAATTCAAATTTTCAAACTGTAGCGCTGTTTTAAACTCCTTTTCTAATTAAATTGGATTTATTCGCTTTAAAATAAAAAAATTAGTCGTTCTTATCTAAAATAAATTATTCTAAACATTAAAATCCATTAAAATTTCTAAAATAAAAATTTTAAATTGGCCCCAAAATTCCGGGCCGTTACATAAGGTCGAGTTTTATTTTATACAAATAAATATTTCTTATTGTTTCAAGTAATGAAATAAAGATATCTCGTAATGTTGTTTTACAAATAATAGGTTGAATTCATTTTCCAATATTAGATAATAACGTGGCCAATGTTTGAAAGTGAAATAGACAAACTGAATATGATATAAGATTTTCCTAAGTATTAAAAGCGAATTTGTAAAAGAATAATCTTATGTGAATAAGAAGCGAAAAACTATATTTATAATATCGAAATATTTAAGATTTTTAAATTTATACTTGTTTTAATTAAAAGGCCAAGTTATGCTGAATACTGAACCAGTGAACTCATTGGATTATTATGATTGAATCACCGTTTATTTTGATAGTTAAATCACTGACTATCAAAGTTGTCTAATAGGATTGTTGTTACGGAATGACCGGGATCGAATTTATATTCGAAACCATTCCGACCAACAAATACGTGAAGATACCAGAAAATGATCGAGATGGGGCATTGAAGACCGTCGATCTTCATTACACGGAAGAACTACAAATAATCTCTGGTTTAGCAGCCAGAGATAAATTGTGGTTCTGTCATTGTTGGAATCTACGAATTGCAAGGACTTCTCGTTACGGATCCATGGGGTGATTCCTATATTGGATGCAGTAGGAGAGTGCCTTCAGTTCATCCTGTTCCTGGATGACTTGTATGGACGAATGTCTGACGGAGTATTTCCTGAAAACCACGTACGTTGATTTTTACAAATATACCAAGTTGGTGGCGAAGAATGGCCCTTCTGTAAAACCCAGAGTATATTTGTGGACGTCAATTAGTGATTTGATGGATCTGACAATGTGGCATTCAAAGTAAATGTTGACCAGATGTTCAAAAGATTTTAACCTTAAGCCTCACAACCGGGAAATGACAAAAATCGGGTAGGCCGCATGGCTATATGGGTCGCTCCCATTAGGGTGTATAATCACCTATCTAGAGAAATTCCTTTTGCTTCTTTAATCTATTTTGATGCTGTCCCTTTTCAGGAAACGGTGGTTTGAGCCCAACCGTTGGTGATATACATTCGATACACTCAAGCAAAATGAGTGGTTAGTCATGTGAAGGCCAGGTTGCAAGACAATCTTGTTGAACCCAGTGTATTCGCCTCTAAAGATATAATATGGGCAGGTGGTCCCATACATTGTTATTGTCGGAATCCAATCTCCAATAAATGCCCGCGGTTTTCTTTGTATACTATATATGTGGAGCGTGAGATGCAAATGTTCTACTAGATTACATTTCTTTATAGTTAGACACTATTATAATATCAGACCAAGATATTGGTTTCAAAAATGTTTTGGTTTATTATAAGGTAAAAACCGTCCGTATTTATGTGTGGATTGGTCTTACGATTATCATTTTCTTTCGAAAAGATTTTAACTTTAAAATCAGGTTTTGTGATACCCTTAAACTTGGTGTGTTTTCCTCACTCTGGTTCACCAGACTGACCCGGTGTTTTGTAAATGCTCGGTTTAGCTCGGGATGTACAGGTCCAGGTTATCGGATGCTTCGAAGGCCAGTGATGAGCTGGAGTTGTTCAGACGTATTGTATCTAGTATTTATTCCGCTATGTGATGTATATGAGGACAAGTTATAACTGTCCAGTTGTGTGCTGTACTTTGATATTGTAAGTATTTTTAAAAGCTCTCAATAAAGATTTATTTTTGTATTATATTTTGTTCCGCTGCGATATGAGATTCTGATCCTGTGTTGTGTTGGTTCTTCTTCTTCTTCTATTCTAATATTTCTTTCTTTCTTATCTCACCTTCTAATCTCTTTCTAATAATGTTCCAGTGTTTTCGGTGTTTGGAAGGACGGCATGTGTTACGGTAAAGGTATTTATGTCGATTTTCAGGGTCGAAAATCCTCGGGTCGTTACATGCGAGGACCTCTCCCCTGTATTGGACATGTGGGGGAGGAATGAGGTGCCTCCGGTTTCGTTCAGACCCAGAATGGACTTATAAGTGGATTGTGTGTCTGACATTAGATTTTATTCTATGCAGATTGATTTCTATTAAATATATATCTGGTTGGCGACGGAGAATTTATTCTCTTTCTTAACGCCCTTCTCTGAGACGTACGAGCTCAGAGGTTATATATCGATAGATATCAGTCGCATGGCATGAATTGCCTGTGTGGCATGCTGATATGCAGTGATCAAGACTTTTGTTGAAAAGAAGAGTCTTGTGATTGATGATCAAAGCACGGCTTTAATACAGCGTAGCTTTGTGTATGGCGTTAATTCGCGAGCCTCACACCTCGGTATGAGTCAAAAACGGGATCGTGACTGCAGGGAATGCACGACGTTTCTTTCTAGCTATGGGTGGTGTCAGCGTTTTACTTGCCCTGACATCGTTGTTGTTTTACCTATGTGGTTGTTGGATTGCGAGGCGCCTCGGATATATCGGTCTCTTTGGAGCCGATGGATATAGGTCCGATAGGACCAGGAAACGTGTGTTCAGGAATAACCAATCCTCAAACATTAGAGAGGACCGGCCCTGAAGATCCAGGGGTCTTCTGCGGGAGATCCTGAGGCATTTGCTAGAGTGTCTTGAGTCGGTGAGGAGCCATCCCTGGCCTCGACTCATGATGCAAATCCAATTTCCAATATATGGTATTTCGGTTTTGATTGTAGAGCCTAGTTTTGGCGACATTATAGATGTTACCCATGCCGCCTATGATTGATACATTTATATTTGAAGTTGTTTTCATACACTTTACACTATAATAGTATCAAAATAATTTTTTTAAAGCATACCAAGCATGTTTGAATATTATAAGGGAAAACCCTATCCTCCGGCTTGCATTGCATTGTGTGAAGGGACCTTGGTCTTATAAGAGCTTCATTTTTTCCAAAAAGCATTGCGCTATTTATTTAATGCACTGGTATTCTTGGGAGGAAACTCATTCCGTGTTATACGGCGTGGTCCCTTGATTTACCTTATTTTTAAAGTAAAGATTTAATAACTATTTTAGTTCTCACACCAGTCACATGACTGACCTGGAGTTTATTGTTTTAACCTAAACTCTGGGTGCCCCTATTTTCCATACGGGCAGCTAGTAGTTTTGGTTTTGCAGATTTATATTCACAGGATCTTGATTTACAGCTGGAATGATATTCGGAAGGCTCTGTATCTGTATATTTCAGTTGTGTTTGTATTAGTTTTTCCACTGCTATGTAACGTAATTTAAATCTCTGATATTTTTTTGATGTATAATATTTATTCATACTCCGTATATTCTTGTATTCTGATGAAATTATTGTAATAAGCAATGAAATATTCTTCTTTTTGTGTTCTGATTCATCTTGTTCTCAAGGAAATCCGTTCTTCCTCTTCTCGGGAAGTTTCGAGCTCTTACATCTTTCTTCTTCCGCCACTTAAATCCCCAGCCACCCTCCCTCACAGCCACCGCGCCGCCCCAACGTCGCCACCCTAGCCCCACCGCGCCGCCGTGACCCACCGCCCTCCCCCTTTCCCTCTTCCAACGGGAAACCCCCCCTTCACAGTCCACCACGAGTTCTCCACCTCAAGGCACCTCCTGAGCCGCCCTCCTTCCGCCTGTGCCTCCTCCTCCAGCCACCTTCGCCATCCTCCACCACTCTGCAAAATTAAAAGTGAGCTTTCTTTCTTTCTTTTTTATATGTAAATTTGCATTATTTTATTTTTAGTTTTTTTATTTAAAATTCGCATTGAATAATAATCAGAATTTTTTTACATTAAAATTGATTTTAAATCAGTTTTTAAATATATAGATAACATTGTTCATAAATGTGATCTTTAAATTAAATAACCTTGTTATAAAAAATTGATTTTTACATATACAATAGCAAGATAAAAATTTGATTTTTATATATATAACGATAAGTTAAAAATGTGATTTATATATATATATATATATATATATATAACGATATGTTAAAAATGTGATTTATATATATATAACGATATGATAAAAATATGATTTTTATATATGTAATAGTGAATTAAAAATACGATTTTTAGTTATGTAGAAATATAATTTTTAGTAGACAAAAATATGATTTTTATCGTATGAATGTCATGAATGAAATAGTCATATTATGGAAACATTTTTAGGAAGATAAAAATATGATTTTTACATATGAAAAGCATTAAAAAAATATGTTTTTTTTATTATATGGACAGTGTTAGCCCACTTTGTGAACTGGGCAACACAAAGTCAGGATGTGAAATGTTAAAGAGCTTGAAAAACACTGAAGCGGGTCGGATCGGAGCAGTGTAGCGGTTCGGATCGAATAAAGTCTGCTGTTCCGATCGGTGAGCTATTGTTGTTGGAATAAGAGAGGCACGTCTGTTCGGATCGGAGAGCAACCTATTTCCAGCTGGAGCGGAGAGCAATAGATCTGAGCGGAGCGGAGTAAACACAGGAATTAGTCCTAAGTCAATCCGGGTCGGATCGGGTACTCCGATTCGAACCCCTTGTGCATACCCCTCCGACCCGAGCCTATCTTCCACGTCACTCTCCTACATGAGCGCCTGGTTATTCGGATCGGCTGTGACCAGTTCCTACCCTCAATGTCCACTACTCTAATGCGTTGTCAACATAGAAATTCATGTGAACCCGAGGCTGATGGGATGGATGACACGTGGCTCCGATCCGGATCGGGTTCTGAGCAAATTCTCACCTATAAATACCCCATCTGGAGGCAAAGAAAAGGATCTTTTTTGGGCACTCTGAGAGTTCAACCACCTTCATAACCCGAATTTCAGCACTCCCAGAAAATCCAAATCTTCTTTCATCCTTTGTTTTTAGACAATTGAGTGAATATAAGTGAGTTGTGAGAGAAGTTCAGTGAATATTTCATTGTAATTTGCAACTACATCATTGAAAATAGTGAAATACAAGTGGACGTAGGCATTTCTTCGCCGAACCACTATAAATCCTGTGTGTTCATTTTATTTTTGATCTTATTTTATTCTACTTTTAGTCAATTTGGGTGTTAGAATCACTTTTTGGTCTAACATTTTGGTGCTTTCACTGAGAAATCATCTGAATTCTTTGTTTTTCGGGATTATCGTTCTACTTTTTGGACCGTTGAGTTCAAAGAAGTTAATCCTCAAGTTTCGACGCTCTTGGATATTTGTCGAAGTGATTATTGAAGAAACCATGGCCAAAGGAAAAGGCAAAGAAGTTCAATCTGGTCGAGGAAATGGAGCTGGCGAAGATCAGCAAAATGCGGTTGTGACAAGGTCTCATGGGCAGAGTTCAGCAGCAGGACGAACCGATGCAGGAAACCCGAACCGCCTTCAGGGGGAAAGCTCTGATCCGATCCGGGTAGGAGATTCTGAAGCAGTGCATTCCCCCAACCTGAACCGACCCGAGCAGCTTGCCATGTACCGACCCGACCAGGCTCCCCAGCTCCGAACCGACCCGATCTCCTATCTCCGATCTGATCCGACACTTGGTGATGTTGGAACCTCTACACGAGTCCCTACGAATGCTCCGATTCCAGCCACCAGGGTCAGTGATCAGGTCAATCCATATGCGCCCGTTACTCAAGGAGATTTCTCACGCCTACTTGACATGCTCGAGAGTACTAGGGAGGCTATGAAAGTCCACGAGCGCACCAATCTCATGATGCAGGAGAATATGAGACTCATGAGCAGGGAGATTAGCGAACTCCGTAGACAGAGAACCCCCTCACCGGTTCGTCACACACCAGTGGATCAGTCTTCTTCTTCCAAGGAAGAGCGACCGCGTGAACGAAGGCCGCTCGAACGACCTCAGAATTTGGAGCAGCTGACATTCGGATCTTTGGGGTCTCGCGAGGATATTGCACGAGCACTAGGAAACAATGATCCCACTCAGGGGCAAAGGCTCCAGTCCCATCCTCCCGAGATCGACCGGGAGCGTAGGGAACGGAATAGAGCAGAAGCAGCTCGAAGAAGAAGGGCATCTCCTGAACAAGAGCCCAGAAGGAACCCAGATACCAGGGCCAGGGAACCTGAACGACCCCTAACTAATGCTGATGTATAGGCAATGGTGCGCCAGATTATGTCCGAAAGCCGGAACTATACCAATGAAGATTATGGCATTGAGCGAAGCCACACTCCTTTCACTGACGATATCCTCGACTTTCAGTTTCCCCGGCGTTTTAACCTGCCGCAGATGGACAAGTACAATGGGAGAACTGATCCGGGACAGCATTTGATGCGATACTCATGGCTCATGAATGCTGCTGCTGCCTCTGATGCAGTGAAGTGTAAAGCATTCCCGATCTATTTAGAAGATGTGGCGCTGTTCTGGTTTACCCGACCTCCCCCTCGTTCGATTTCAAATTATAGGGAACTGAGCGAACGTTTTATGAATCAGTTCCGACTCCATACCCGAAAGTCCAAAAGTGTTATTGAATTATCAAGAATTAAGCAGGCGCCAGGAGAGTCTTTGAGGTCATATCTTGACCGTTTTAACTTAGTTGTGACTGAAGTTAGTGACCCACATGAGCCCACCATTATGATGGCATTAAAGGAAGGAGTCGATCCTGAATCCGAGTTTGGAGATTACCTTTCTGGGAAGACTCCCTCCACGAGAGAGATATTCTATGAAAAGGCCGATATTTATTTAAGACGAGAAGAAGCCAGGGCAAACCGAAAGAGAAAGTCTGAAGCGGCATCAAAAGAAAATGTTCAGAGTAACGTCGCCGTGAAGCAGTCTGGGGAAAGTTCCGGAAAAGTTGAAGTGAATGTGGGAAACAAGAGTGGAAACGATAATTCTGGAAACGGGGCCAACAACAATAACCGTAATGCAAACGGTAACAGAAGAAATAGGAATAGGGGAAGTGATCCTAGCAAAAGGCCCCTATTCCAGACTTATGAGAACTATACACCGTTGAACGACACTTTGGAGAATATTTACCTGGATACGTACAATGTTTTGCAATACAAAAGACCGCCACCTCGTGATTCAACCGAGAAAGAAATGGCAACTGGGAAGTTTTGTTTGTTTCATGGAACTCATGGGCATTCAACCAATGAATGTCGGCATTTGAGAGATGTGATTGAGAAGCTGCTGCGTGAAGGGAAACTGGATGAATATAAAGTTGCCCCGAGGGACAGGGGGCAAGGAGAGCAGGCTCCAAAACAGATTCTACCTGCTCCCAAGCCTACATCGCAGCTGAAAGGCAAGGGAATTGTTATCAACTCCATAGTGGGTGGACCTCACCCGGCAATCCGTAGCTTTAGAGCAATGGATCAATATGTAAATGCTGCCAAACACGTAGATGTGAATGAAGGTGATGATTTGGAAGATATCGCCCCCATAAAACAATAGAAGACAATGTTTGACGACGTGGTATTCCGCAGCAGAGATAATACTGGGATTCAATCACCCACTGATGATCCGTTGGTCATTACTACCACCATTGGGTCGGCCTTGGTTCATAAGGTGTTAGTAGACAACGGAAGTTCCGTCAATATTTTGTTTAAAAAGTCTTTCGATCAAATGAAGCTTGAATCTGAAGATTTGAAGCCATGTGAAGGATGGATCAGAGGCTTCAACGGGGCGTCAACAGCTCCCATGGGATACATAGAATCGCCCGTGACCTTGGGGCAAGGAGAACGCAGAAGAGTGCAGATGCTTCAGTTCGTAGTGTTGGACGTAGATTCGCCCTATAATGCATTTTTGGGGAGGCCTGCCCATGCTGAGTTCAGAGCTTGTATCGCCCCTTGGTGTTTATTGCTTAAGTTCCCAACCGAAGCCGGAACTGGAGTAATGAGAGGGGATCAAGTTTCCGGACAGGCCTGCTATGTTGCCGAATTAAAGATGTTGATGAAAGGACTTAACATCGAGAGTAAAGATACCTCGCCTCCCCCAAAGGGGGGCTCGGCGTAGCAATTAGAGAAATCGACCCCGAAGGAGTTGCCCGAAGGAACGCCTGAAGACCTGGATCCAAGAAAAGACGAGGAACCAGAGACTAGAAATGCAACTCCTAATGAAGCGACAGTGGAAATTCCCATTGATGAAGCTGATCCAACAAGAGTTTTGAAGATTGGATCTCAATTGGATCCACGTCGAGCCAAAGAACTAACGGACTTCTTGAAGGCAAACTTGGACGTGTTTGCCTGGACCCACGCTGACATGTGTGGGATATCGCCATCCATTATAAGTCACAAATTAAATGTAAACCCGAAACATCCGCCTGTGAAGCAAAAGAGACGTATGCTGGGCCTAGAGAGGTCGGCTGCTCTCAAAGAGGAAGTGGAGAAGCTGAAGCAGAATGGGTTTATTCGAGATTCGACATATCTCGACTGGATATCGAATCCCGTATTGGTAAAGAAGCCAAATGGAAAGTGGCGGACGTGCATTGATTTTTCAGATCTGAACAAAGCTTGCCCAAAAGATAGTTTCCCACTTCCCAGGATTGACCAGCTTGTAGATTCGACAGCAGGTCATGAACTTCTCTCTTTCATGGACGCATATTCCGGATACAATCAAATTCCTATGCACGTGCCAGATCAAGAGCATACGAGCTTCATTACGAATTTGGGGTTATATTGTTATGTTGTAATGCCATTCGGATTGAAAAACGCCGGAGCCACTTATCAGCGCTTGGTGAACAGAATGTTTTATAATCAAATAGGGAAGACTATGGAAGTTTACGTGGATGATATGCTTGTCAAATCGAAACAGTCCTCCAGCCATACGCAAGACTTGGCGGAAATGTTTGGTATCCTGCGAAGGTATCGGATGAAGTTGAATCCTTTGAAATGCTCATTTGGAGTGGCATCGGGAAAGTTCCTAGGCTTCATTGTGAGCTCCCGAGGAATTGAAATCAATCCTAGCCAAATAGCAGCGATTAGAAACATTAAAGAGCCGAGGAGAATTAAAGACGTCCAAAGTCTTGCGGGGAAAGTAGCTGCGTTGAGTAGATTTATCTCTAAAGCCACAGATAAATGCGTTCCGTTTTTTTGATTTGATTAAAAGAGGAAAGAAGAACTTCGAGTGGACTCCGGACTGTGTTGAGGCCTTTCGAATTTATTGGAACTACTAGAAAAACCGCCGATTTTGTCAAAGCCAGTGGATCACGAAGAATTGTTTGTTTACTTGGCAGTCTCAGCTTACGCCGTTAGCACAGCCTTGGTCCGAGAAGAAGACAAAGTGCAAAAGCCAGTATATTATGTAAGCAAGAAATTAGCAGCGGCAGAGCGCAACTACCCAAAGATTGAGAAGCTCGCTTACAGCCTCCTAATCGCATCCCGAAAACTTCGTCATTATTTCCAAGCTCATCCAATAACCATATACACTGACCAGCCCCTGAGGCAGGTATTGCAGAGACCCGAAGCATCGGGAAGGTTGATCAAGTGGAATATAGAATTAAGTCGGTTTGATTTAAATTTTCAACCACGAAAGTCGATCAGGGGGCATGCTCTGGCAGACTTTATAGCAGAATTCACCATCCCAGAGGAGGAAGTAATCGATGACAGAGTGGTTAAGTCCGAGGATGAGTTAAAGATAGATCCATGCTATACACAGATGGAGCCAAGAACGACCGAAGGTCCGGAGCTGGAATCGTCTTAGTCACTCCTGAAGGACGGTCGTTATATTATGCTCTACGATTAGAATTTTCGGCGACTAACAATGACTCTGAATACGAAGCCCTGATTGCCGGGCTGAAGCTTGCTAAAGACCTCGGAGTAAAAATGTTGGACATATTCTGTGACTGTAAAATCGTTGTTTGCCAAGTGCGAGAGGAATTTGCGGCTCGGGGACCTCGACTTATCGCCTGCCTCGGGAAAGTGAGAGAGCTATTGAGCAACTTGGAGCGGTACAATATAACACATATCCCAAGGGCCGAAAACCAAAAGGCAGACAGGTTGGCAAAGCTAGCTAGTTCCAACAATCCAGAAGAAACTGAAATAATTCCAATTGAAACATTGGAATCGCCAAGCTTTGAGTCGATGGAAATTGAGTTCGCTTTCGAAGCGGAACCGGAGAAGGAGTCGTGGATGACCCCAATTAAGAACTTCCTTAAAAATGGAACACTCCCATCAAAGAAGAGTGAGAAAAGGGCTATAGTTCGCAAGGCTACCAGATATGTCATACAAGATGATATTCTTTATAGACAAGGATTTTCTATGCCCCTGTTACGATGTATTGCCCACGACGACATCAAACGTGTATTAAAAGAAGTGCACGAAGGTGAGTGTAGAGATCATACAGGAGGTCAGACTTTAGCATAAAAGATATTGTGATATGGATACTTCTGGCTCACAATTAATAAAGATGCAGCTGATTATTCACGACGCTGCGATAGGTGCCAAAGATTCGCCAAAATCCCCAGAGCACCGTCGACCCAACTCAAGTCAATGGTGAGTCCTTGGCCATTTTCCACGTAGGGAATTGATATCATTGGAGTTCTACCGATTGCTAAAGGAGGAGCGAAATATGCAATAGTCGCTATGGACTATTTTACGAAGTGGGTGGAAGCTGAGCCCTTGACCAAAATCACAGCAAGAAAAGTGATAAGTTTCGTGGTTAGAAATATTATATGCCGATTTGGGATCCTAAGGACCATTATAACTGACAACAGAACCCAGTTTGATGGTACTGAATTCAGAAATTTCTGCCAGAAATATAAGATCGACAAGCGATACACTGCGGTTGCTTATCCGCAGTCGAATGGGCAAGTTGAGGCAATAAAAAAAGTAATAAAATCCATCCTCAAGAAACGGTTAGAGCGCGCAAAGGCAAAATGGGTTGACGATTTACCCCTAGCTTTGTGGGCATATCGGACAACATTTAAGACGGCTACTGGTCACACCCCTTTCTCTCTCTCCTTTGGCTCAGAAGCAGTAATTCCAGTTGAGCTTGAAGTTCCTTTGCACAGGGTGACGTATTATGACCCGATGACGAATCGGGCACTCTTACTTGAGTCTCTTGATGAAGTCGAAGAAAAAAGGGATGAAGCAGATTTGCGTGCGGCAAGACATCGACGTCAGATGGCACGCTATTACGACAAAAAAGTTCGCTTCAGGACTTTTGAACCAGGAGATTTGGTGCTAAAGAGAGTCTTTCCATCCCTTCCTCACCTCGGTCCAAAGTGGGAAGGACCCTTTGTCATCCAACGGAAACTTGAAAAAGAAACCTTCAAGTTAACGACCGTAGATGGCGAAGAAGTCCCTAGAGCATGGAATGCCCAACACTTAATGCGATATTTGGATTAGAAATGTTGTACTTTTTGTTATTTTTCTTATGAACTCTGTAATAAGGCACGACTTGCCTTGGGAAAATCTGATGATATGAATAAAGGACTATAAAGTGGATGTAGGCTACGACTTAGCCGAACCACTATAAAAATATCGTGTGTTATTTACTTTTATGCATTATATATATACATACATCGACTATTCAGTTGTGATTATGGAATACAAGATGATTCAAAACCTGAAAAGGTTGAAGACAGTTTAAACATAAGAAAAAGCACAACGACTATTTGTGCGACAAGACATAAAAGAATGAGAAAACGACATTCTTAACTCTAACTCTCCAGAGAGAGAGAGAGTATAAAAGCGTCTCCGACTGAGCGCTGAGAAAGAGATCCTTCCCCGCTGAAAGACCGGGGAATGAATAGATTGCTGAGCTCGAACTCTAACTCTCCAAAGAGAGAGAGAGAGTATAAAAGCGTCTCCGACTGAGCGCAGAGAAAGAGATCCTTTCCCGCTGAAAGACCAGGGAATGAATAAGATTGCTGAACTCGAACTCTAACTTTCCAGAGAGACAGGAGAGTATAAAAGAAATGCCAGAAAAAACTACAGGCATTGACGACACAGAAAATGCTATCCCGTCAGAAAATCAGGAGCATTCAGATTGCTTGATTAAGCCTTAAAAAATTTGTGAGAATCGACTGGGGGCATATATGTATACACATATTTCCTCCCTCCATAGCTTCATTTCGTAACTATAGTAAGACATGCATTTTTGCATAAGTACAGAACTACTGACAAACAGACATTGCAGAGAATGAATTATTTTTTATTTATTTACGAATGAATGAATTTGTACAGGAAAATAGCTAAAAAAGAAGGTGCAAGAGCCACTCTTGTAGCAACAATTGTTGGTTCACTAAATGCTAAAGCGACACAAGGCAACCCACTATTTAGATTTTGAGTGAGCCTTGGACTTCTTGGCGGCTTTCTCCGCATCCTTTGCCTCTTTCTCGGCCTCTGTCTAGATTCGTTTTGATTTCTTCTTTCCTGAAGATGCGGTGCTGGAACCGGTTGACTTCTTCCTGGAGGGCGGAGCGCTGAAATCAAGAGAAGATTTTTAGCGAGTTCCTCTGTAATAGATCTAGTTGAGAGCTTAACAACTAACCTTGATCCCGCATCCACAACTGCGAGAGGCTTGAGGGCTTCAGGGTCTAGTTCTTCGGCTTTTAATTGCAAGCGTTTATCATGATCAGCTTTCATTGCAACCAAAGTAACATCATCAACATTTTTTGACTCCCCGACTATTGCTACCTCTGGATCTTCCTCATGTCCTCCGTCACCGCCATCATCCTTTAAAGCTGCTATCATTTCTTCATCATGGGGAATGTCAGCCTTAGATGGCTCGCTTCCTTCTCCCAAGTCTATAGGAGCTGCTTTGTCCTTCCCTCCTTTTGCCTTTTCCGTAGGCTCTGCCCCAGAGGCGGCTCCTTGAGTCACATCAGTCTTTTCGGATGGCTCAATACCTACAGAGTGAGAAGCAACAGTTATCAACTCAGGCGAAAATAATGGGTTTTTCATCGATTGCTCAATCACGTGGCGAAAGGTAGAAATAGCCTTGGCAAATTGAGGAGAAAAGGTAGGGATACCTTCCGAAGACTTCTCAGCAGGGGTAACCGCTGTCTCTGATGGCATTTCAGGGATTGGGGATAGCAGAGTTGTTCGAGGGAGTCCCGGGTGTTCAGGATCATATCCCTCTACTTCAGGAGTTGCGAGGGCAGCAGAAGAGGAACCAGTCTCGGGAATGTTTTTCTGTTTAGTCCTCCGCCTCTCTTCTTCCATAGCCTCGGCAATGAGGCGGCGCCATTCAGCTAGGCGTTCTGGCTCATCATCCCTCAAGTATTTTTCCATTAGCTTATCTTCATCGATGGAATCGACCTTGAGCTCCTCTTTTTCCCACTCGACGATCTGATTCCATACTTGAACAAGAGTGGATGGGTAATCCTCGATCCAAGAAATGTTTCGACGACGGATGATATGTGCGAAGAATTCAATCATTAATTCGCCGAAACCCTGAATTTCTGCCTCCGCCTCTGACAATTGTTTGCGGGCCTCCTCCGTAGATTTGATAGCACACTCAACGTTGCCCTCCGCCAGGGTAGCTCTGTTCTCTGCCTCCAGTAGCTTTGAAGCCAAGTCAGCATTTTTCTTTTCTAACTCAGCATTCCTCTTTGCTAACTCGGCATTTTTCCGTTCGAGGTCAGTGTAAGCAAGGCGCGTCTTAGCAGCTTCTGACTTAGCATCACCAGCTTGCTTTTTTAACTCATAGCGCTCTTGAGTGTGAGATTCAAGCAAGTCATGATAACGTTTTTGCATCTCCTCAAACTGTTGTTTGAAGTTGGTAGCGTCCCTCTGAGCAATAGCAAGCTGGACCTGTGTGTTCTCCAAATCTTTACCTAGGTTCTTTAAGGCCTTTGCATCTTCTTCCGCGGTTTTTTTGCATTGAATCAGCATTCGTGATTAGAGTACGGATAATTCTGGAAAGGTTGCGTGAATATTTAAACATCTCAGAATACTGTTTCTCAACTGCGTCTATCTTTGCTTTGGCCTCGTCTTCCCACCTGGAAGAAATAGGTTCGAGGGCAGGTAAAAAAGTCAAAGTCTCGAAGTAATGTTCAGGAAATTGCTCCTCCAAATACGCCAGCTTGATTGCAGCCTCCGCATCTAGTGGTGGAGGAGCGGGGATCGTTAATTCAGTGTCCCTGTGTGTGGAGGATTCAATAGTTTCTTTGTCTGTCCTAGGTCGTTTAGTAGCAGGGACCTCGCGTTTACTTCGAGACTCAGTATCTTTTGGAGGACTTCTCTCTCTGCTACGTTTTTCGTGGGAAGAGGTGGAGTCTTTCGATTGTGGCCTGTCCTCTTCCCTACGGCTTTGATGACCTTTGTATTTCTCTTGATCCGACCGAACGGGAGAGCGAGAACGTGAGGGTCGAGAGCAATAGGGATCATAAGGCCTTCTCTCCTCCCTACCGCGATCATCGCGGCGATCATACACTATATCCTGAGGTGGATTAGACATGCTGCGGCGAAGCTTCCTGATATCATAGTAAGATCGAGACATCGTGCCTGCACAATAAGATAAACGAAATTCAGAATCAATGGATTCACATAGAAAGAGGTGCAATGAATGCTAATGCTGTTGTATAAAGTGTGTCCTAAGTGGTGTGTTTCCCCCCAACCAACCCGAGTCTGAAGCTAGACTAGTACGGGCAGGCTCTTTGGCCTTAGCAGGAGTGGTCTCTTCAGAAGAGGTGAAGACTAAAGGATCCTTCCTAAAATCCTCTGAAGTGTATATAGTTTCAGGTAAGGGGAGATCCCCCAAACCCTGAAATATTGGGTCATCAGTACTAGGGACATCTCCCTCGGAAGCATTAAGTGGCGACTCTTTGGAGGATGTTGACTTTTCCAGAGAAGTAGCCTCCTCGGGGGCAGTATATCCTTCACGATGCTTTTCGGCCAGGTTAGCCAATTCGTCATCTTGAGTAGAAGATGGAGAAGGTGAAGTTTGAAGAGGCACTGCAGGAACTCCAGAACCTTCTCCTATCTCTGGAACTACATCCACTGGAGGAATGTATACGTATGGAGCCGTCCCATGACCGATACTACGAAAAACGGATAACAGCCCATGAAAGTGAAGATATTCGTCCTTAAGGACTTCATCGATAGTCAAGAATTTATGGTCGCCATTAAGAAGTTGGTGCATCCGGTCAAAGAACACCTTATCTGATATTTGTTTTGGATTGTCGACTGCAAACAAAAAGAAAAACACGTTAAGGCGATGACTCGAGTGTATAGAGCCCGGATTTAGAAAATCAGTGCTTTACTTGATTTCGTCCACCTCCTGGCACATCCAGGCTGTCGCTTCACATAGAACCATTCCAGTCTGGAATCTCCAGCTTTACTGCTAAATGGCGCTGAGATTATCTTCCTCTTAGGAACAGACTCAAAATAACAGAAAGATGGAGTCTCTCGAGTCCGATGCTTGAAGTTATAGAAGAAATGAACATCATCGAAAGTGAGCTCTATGCCTAAGATCTCGCGGTATGCTATGTATAAAGTGTGCAAGTAGGCATAAGAATTGGGATGCAGCTGCATGGGGGCAATCCGCATTTGTCTTAGAAAGTCAACGATGAAGGGAGAAAATGGAGGGATAGCGCCGACCATACACATCAACCGAGTGACCGCCATATATCCTTCTGGAGGGTTGTGGGGACGGTCAGAGCTTGAAGGCACTAGAGTGTCCCTTTTCATTATTCCGTACTTTAAGCAAATTCGGATAAGTCGGTCGTTGTCGATTGTTGATTCAACGGAATCTGGAGGTGATTCCAATATGACAGCCGATTCAAATTCATCAGGGGCCCGGTCGTCACCAATCCCTCCTTCCTCCTCAAAACCTAGAGAAACTTCATTCTCTGAAGACACCTCGTCGCTTTCACGATTTCCAACCCCGTAGTCTGAACCCTCATTATCCCATTCTGGATCCGACGGAGAAGATATGTCTTCGAGAGTAATTTTGTTAGAGGTTTCTGGGGTTTCTTTCCTCTCAGCTAGTCTGGAAGAGCGTCTGGGTCTCATGGTCATAAAACTATTGAAGAAGCATTAGCACAAATTAGAGCAAATTAGCCCGTATCCCCCCGTGCATATGTGCAAACTAAAGTGTAAACAGTGTATACGGAAAGTGCAAAGTAAATGTTTGAAAGTGCGACGAAAAAGTTAGGCAAAATATAAAGAGTTGAAGTAATTCTTGATGTCCAGTTACGTTCGCAAGGCATTATCCTAACTATCCATTAAATTGAAGATTATGCCGAAAGTTGATTGGGCCAGTTAAGCGAGTTTTTATGTATTGAGGTAGACTGTGCTTCGGTTCGGTTCGGGTGCATTCATTGGGATCAGATCGGGGGCGTGGCCTTAGGCTTGGATATCTCATTGAAACTCAGAAATCAAAATCGAATCGGATCGGGGGCAAAATCCCCTAACGGTTCGGATCGGATCACGTAGTTATACTTCTCCTCCATCATCTTACGGTCCGACCCGATCCGGTTAGGTAGGCTCTTCTTCCCCTTCCTTAAGTACTTGCTCCGACACGATCTGATCTCCTGGATTTCTTTTCTTTTTTCTTTTTCTTTTTTTTTTTTGCTTGCCCCGACCCCGTCCGACCTCCTGAATTTCCTTCCTTCTTCCCTTGTTTTTTCACCTTCCATATCCCTCCGAACCGAACCGATTCCCTATTATCTTCTTCTTCTCCTTCACCCTCTTTCTTCCCTAACCGACCACAAGGCCAATTTCGTGCCAGTCACTCAAATCAAAACCAAGCAATTATATGCTGGTGCACTCAACTACGGATTCTCATCCCCTCCTTTCCAACCTCAAGATGGCGACGAGTCTACTGGCGACGATGACGAGGGGGGTCACGGTGGCAAGGTCATCAGAGTTTCATACTCAAATCATCCTAATCGCTCATGAATCCGAATCGAGAATGATTAAAGAAGGAATTGTTTAAAGTTTTATAACCTACCGATGTAATTACTTCGAGAATTAAAAGGAATTTTGATGCTTCACGAATTAGTTTTTTTTTCTCTCTCGTTTTGCAGAACTTCAGGAGTAAAACAGTAAAAATGAAAGGAGGAAGAAGGCAGTGTTTATATAGAAGAGAAGAGTGTCTATTCGTCTCCCCATTCGGATCGGCAGCCCAGTAGAAGAATTCTCATTCGGATCGGATGGACAGCCCAGAAGCGAAGCTTGGCCCAACAGTCCAGTGAAAAATAGAAAGGAGAAGGGATCTGTTCGGATCGGAATCCAAACGAACCGAGTTCTTTAGCTCAGCAACGAATTAAATTGAAATCTGAAGAAAAAGATGAAAACACAAGGAAAATCAAAAGAAAAATCACCTCGAAGAGCGTTGTGCAATGATAATCAAAGCATGCTCCGTCTCCAACAGAAGCATCCTTTGAGGGGGCAAAATGTTAGCCCACTTTGTGAACTGGGCAACACAAAGTCAAGATGTGAAATATTGAAGAGCTTGAAAAACACTGAAGCGGGTCGGATCGGAGCAGTGTAGCGGTTCGGATCGAATAAAGTCTGCTGTTCGGATCGGTGAGCTATTGTTGTTGGAATAAGAGAGGCACGTCTGTTCGGATCGGAGAGCAACCTATTTCCAGCTGGAGCGGAGAGCAATAGATCTGAGCGGAGCGGAGTAAACACAGGAATTAGTCCTAAGTCAATCCGGGTCGGATCGGGTACTCCGATCCGAACCCCTTGTGCATACCCCTCCGACCCGAGCCTGTCTTCCACGTCACTCTCCTGCATGAGCGCCTGGTTATTCGGATCGGCTGTGACCAGTTCCTACCCTCAACGTCCACTACTCTGATGCGTTGTCAACATAGAAATTCATCCGAACCCGAGGCTGATGGGATGGATGACACGTGGCTCCGATCCGGATCGGGTTCTGAGCAAATTCTCACCTATAAATACCCCGTCTGGAGGCAAAGAAAAGGATCTTTTTTGGGCACTCCGAGAGTTCAACCACCTTCATAGTTCGAATTTCAGCACTCCCGGAAAATCCAAATCTTCTTTCATCCTTTGTTTTTAGACAATTGAGTGAATATAAGTGAGTTGTGAGAGAAGTTCAGTGAATATTTCATTGTAATTTGCAACTACATCATTGAAAATAGTGAAAGACAAGTGGTCGTAGGCATTTCTTCGCCGAACCACTATAAATCCTGTGTGTTCGTTTTATTTTTGATCTTATTTTATTCTACTTTTAGTCAATTTGGGTGTTAGAATCACTTTTTGGTCTAACAGACAGCGTTATAAAAATGGGGTTTTTTAAAATATATATAGCATTGTTAAAAATATGATTTTTAGTATAAATCGCGTGAAACAGATCTCCTTGGAAAACACGGTGAAGGACATAACACGTTGTAACAAATCCAAATCCAAACCGTTCAAATAAAAGAACAACGGAGTGGAAACCAAAGGTGATAACTCCTTCTCACTTAATATATTTTACAGTTAAAAATATTTTAGGTTGCAGACGGGGCTTAGGAGCCCCCGACACTATTTATTGTACAAACCATATTATGTGATTTGAATTATATGGAGTTACACACAAAAATTCGTACAATCACATAAATTGAAAGCGATGTATGGATATTACCGACATACGGATTTCACACTCTACGAATAGCCACTTATGGCGCCGTAAACGGCATTTGGGGTAGTTAAATATTTATTTATTTGGATGATCTGCGTGATTTGATTATGATTGTAAAATTGGTTGTGAATAAATTGTGAATTGATTGGAATTGGTTTGTGTATGGCGCGAGCCAGTATTAGGCGAGGGACAAGGCTAGACCTTATTCCGGTTTTAATATCGTGCCATTATACTGCCGAAATTTTCTAAAATATGTTAGAAACATTAATAGCCAGTTAAAAATATTATTTTTAACATATATATGAGATATATAAAATGGTTAGGTTATGGAATAAATAGTAGTTCGATAAAAATATTATTTTAGTTTATAACTGCGATAAATAAAATAATATTTGGATAGTTAAAAATAAGTTTACACATCCATTTACAAGTCGGACGACTTGTATATGCTTGCCTGTTTTTGTGATATCGATTGGACGATAATTTTTACACATTGCCCAACTGCACAAATAATATTCAGTATTTGTTGGTTGAAACCCCACACGGGTATTGGGATGATATTTGACATATACTAGTCCCAATAATTAGTTGTATGTCAATCGATAGCTTGACGGACTGTTGTAAGCGTTAGTTATTTATATTTAATGGTTATGCAGTTGTGTAATGCACTCTGGATGATGGTTGATTGTGTATGGTTATTGTTGTGTACATGTTTGTATGAAATCCATATACATAAAATTATATGATAATTGACTGTGTCTGATTCCAACTCAGAAATAATGAATATTTTAAATTAATGCATATTTTAAAATAACGAATATTTTAAAATAATATTCTGTAAAGGATAAAAATATGATTTTTATGTCCGATTTGGGTTGGACACGAAAATATCGAAATATATGAAGTCGTGTTGATTAGATATGCGTCATTTTGATGCGAACGATATTTATATTGATTTTATTCAATTTTATAATGAATATCGAAAAGGATATTATTTCACAATCTGATTTTCGAAAATATTATCATTTATATATTATAATGATAAGGAGTATTCAATTTTGATTTAAAATTGAAATGAAAGTGGGAATTGTTTTAAAACGAATTTATAAACGATTTATAAAATACGTTTTAAATGGAAATCGACAATATATATATATATATATAATGTCCTGAATAAAATGCGCTGCGTCGCGGCAGTTTGTGAGTTTCGACCATTGACTTCAAATTGACATTACGGGAGATCCGACCATCGGATTCTCCTAAAACTGGAACCGATGGGTTCATATCGAAAAGAGCTTTCCAAGGAATATAAGCGATTTGAAATCTAATAGTTGGATTTGGAATTATGTCCAAATCTAATTTGGGAAAGGTCGTTGTAAGTGCAGTTCGATGACCGTTTATGGAAATCGACTGAAAGGGCCTTAATAAAATTATTAAAAATATTAATAATTTGTGTAAAATCATAATAAATGATTTGGAAAGAATTAGGATGAAAAATTCCATATTTGAAAAGATAAAAATATATTTTTATCGAAATGAACTAGTTATTAACTAGAATTATAATCAAATTATTTTTAAATAAATAAATTGTATAGAGAATGGTTTTAATATAACCAGAAATTTCCATTGAACAAATTGGAATGGATTTGAATGGAAATAATCTTTCGGAATATTTCAACATTAGATTCCGTGATTTATGGGTATTGTTATGGAAATTTGGAAGATATATTTATATCATTATTTCCAACACGATATTGAATATAAGCCGATATAATTTCTACTCAGAGCCTTGTATTTGATATCAAATGGGATTTTGGGTTTGTTGTGAATGGTGTCTTCAGTAACACTATTCTTAATCCCAGTTTAGAAAAGAATAAATCTTTAATTTAAGATTTAGTGAAGTTTTCCAATTAATTAATATTTAATTGGAATTAAATAAAAGAATTGGATTATTAGGTTTATTGTGAACTGTGTTTTTAATAGCATTCATTCTTTAACCCAATTAACAGTGAAATGTGATTTGAAATTTATAAATCTTTTTATTAAGATTTAAAGGAAATTTTCCAAAGTAAAGTTTTCCAGTTTAATACAATAAATTGGAATGGAATGGAATTCGATTTGATAATAACCGAAGTGAGCTTCTGTGGAGGAAGACTGTTAATATATATGGAATATAAAAGGCTTTGTCGTTATTCCATTTATATTATTAGTCGGATACTAAAAATGATATCGATTATATATTGATCTGTTTTCCATGAAGATTCCATAATTAATGGAATTTGATTTTGGGTTTATCGTGAACTGTGTTTTAAATGACATTTGTGACGGCCAGCCCCGCACCAACCGACATTTACTCCAAATGTGCGTTGTACACATGTCCAGTTAGCACGGAACGGGTCGCCAGAAGGAAAAAGGAAGAAGGAAATGAACATACAAAGAACCTGTAGAATGTCTCACAGCGCATAGAACAAAATATAATAATAACATACTTGACATAAAACAGGAGAGACAGTGCATAAGCTAAAAATCAGAACTAAACATCATAGCAGCGGAAATCCAAAATACAGCTTATTACAACTTTTCAAACTGTCACAAAGCAAAAGTAAGGTAAATGAGGTACACTACTAATGCCCAAGTAGCGACTACCAACGACACAGGGAGAATGTGCATATATATATAATACGTGGAAGCCTCCTGCCCGCCTCCGAATCAGCTACTCGCACACCACCAGCTAACCTGTCTCTAGTCTGCTCGTGTGAGCACCCAGAGTAATAAGAGAAGACATAAAACTCTGGGTCAGACATAAAGCCTGGTATGAGCGATAAGCATCTAAAGTGAACAATAACAGGTAGACTAAAACATACCTGAACCTGGACCTGCAACCAAAGAGTTAGCACTACATACTGTACAACACTCCAAGGTATCATATCAAACTATCATATAGATACGGAGGTGGGGGGGTGTGTATGTCATAGGGATGGCAAACAATCAAACATAGCATCCATCCTCACATCTCTCACTCAGTGCGTAAAGCATACGATATTCACCACTTCGATCACCCAACTTTCCTTGCTACGATCACTTTGCCCCATGAAGTCATAAATGGCTTCACTGCACTGATAACGTAGCCACTAATTCCTCGCTATGTCCACTTGCCCCATGGAGTTATTCACCCCATCTGCGCTGGCTCATAGCCTTACTAATCCTTACTATGTCCACTTGCCCCATGGAGTTATTCACCCCATCTGCGCTGGCTCATAGTCTTACTACGCATCACCTTGCCCCTCAGGTCATAATGACCCTATTGCACTGATAACGTAGTCTTGCTACCATCACTTTGCCCCTCAGGTCATAATGACCCTATTGCACTGATAAGTAGCCCATCATTCTTAGTGGTGAATCGAAGTTATGAACGTCGACAACTCCTTAGCACACGTCCCGCAGCAAAGCCCAACCATGAAGTGAACTCGTTGGTTCCCAACTGGTTCCGGGATCCTGAGCTCTAACTTCCCCTATTGGACTACCTTTGCATCTCGGGTTATTGGCCAATACTGGGTCGGGTCGGGTTCTTCCTCAGGTCATCGATTCGGGTCGGTGTTCTTTATCCGTTCGGGTCGGGTCCCCCTTCTGATGCGGTTCGGGTCGGCATTCCTCTGGGTTCGAGTCAGCTGCTTCTTCTTCCTCGGGTCGGGTCGGTGCCTCCTTTCGGGTCGGGTCGGGTCCTTCTTGGTTCGCGCTTTCGATCCGTCTTCATACTCCCCTTCATATGCTCCTATCCGATCCGCTTTCTTGCTCCTGCTCTGATTCGCCTTTGTGTTTCCGATCCGATCCGTCCTCTTCGATCCGATCCGTCTTCCTCTATCCGATCCGATCCCAGTTCAGCTAGCGTGGCCTTCCTTTTTGCCACTTTTCCAAGTGTTGGGTTCCGATCCGATCAGATTCTTTGCTCAGTTCCACATATCCGATCCGAGCCCCCTTATCCGATTCGATCCGAACCCTGCACTATTTTCTGAAACTGTTCCAGCAAGGGTTTACGCCATTCGACGACGTTTTCGACCATTCTAACTATTGAAATCAATCACAAAGCATTTCATACAGTCATAGCAACATGCATAATCAGCCACAAACATCATTCACATCAATATCATAGGTTAAAATGGATCAAACATACCCAAAATCCCACATTTCCCCTTAAGCATGTTTAGGTGAAACTAATGATAGGATTAACAAAACTTAACCAAACTAACCCAAATTCATATCAGAGGTCTAAAACATCATTCCGAATTTTATAAATATTTTTCCGGAATTTTATCATGTTTAAATTCGCTAATTAGCACTAATCACACCTAATTAGCCATAATTAGTGCAAAACTAAGCAAATCACTCACCTTAGCCACAAAACAAACTAAGATCTGAAATAATGCTCTGATTTGATGCGAATCCCAATGCTAACAGCAGCTCCAAGGTTGATTAGGTGAAGATCTTCTTTGATTAGGAGTTGCTAAGCCAAATCCTTGACCAAAAGATGATTTGGAGGTGATCTAGAGGTTGGAGGCCATTTTTAGGGATCCTTGGTGATAAGTGGAGGCTAGAAAACTGAAATGGAATGATTCTCCATCTCATTTCAGCCCTCCCATAACCCTAATCCCGAAATGGGTTATGGGCCTACTCACTAATCACCCGATTTGGCCCGGTTAAGCAGTTTTTCACCCTCCAAACCTTGTTTCAGCCATATCTCCCAAACGGTAAGTCCGTTTGGCTATTATGACCACTCTACGGAAAGAGAAACCATCAAACGAATTAGATGGAAGTGGTTTCAGGTCAAAATTCCTTTCCAATCAAAAGTTATGGCCAAAACAGTACCAACTAGGGGTAAAATGGTCATTTAAAAATCGACAAAAATCATGAACATGGGAAACGGCTCTAATGGTTGTTTCCCAAAGTTACATGACCATACGACTTCATACGGGAAAGAAATAAGTATTCTACAATCCTATGATGTGTAGAATACGGGTCGTTACACTCTCCCCCCCTTAAGAAATTTCGCCCCCGAAATTCCCTAATCCAAACACACACAAAGGTCTCGCATGCCTATCAACCATAAAACAACCATCAAACATGCAAAACAAGTAAAATAAGTTTATTCTAGCATGCGGAATAACTAAATCGCAAAGTAAATCTCACCAGGCAAAGAGTTCTGGATATGCCTTCCTAATGCTCTCCTCTGTCTCCCAAGTACAACCATTCTCGTTCTCGCCCCACTGAATCTTGACTAGCTTCACCGACTTCCTTCGAAGTTGCTTTGTATCGTGCCCCACAATACGAATCGGCTTGCGGTTCCCAACCGCCTCGGGCTCTACTTCAAAGTCCTCTAACTGACCAGGTGAAATAGTCATATCTGAGTCGTGAACGAACTTCCTCAGTTGGGAAACATGAAATACATTGTGAACTCCTGCCATTTTCTCTGGTAAGCCAACTCTATATGCCAAATTCCCGACTAGTTCAAGAACAGGGAATGGGCCAACAAATCTTGGTGCCAACTTGCCTCTCCTGCCAAATCGAATCACGCTCTTCAACGGAGAGATCTTAACAAACACCAAGTCACCAACGGAGAATTTCAAGTCTCTTCTCCTCTTATCAGCATAACTCTTCTGCCTATCTTGGGCAGCCTTCATTCGTTGTTGAATGATCTTGATTTTATCTGAAGTTTCCCTTACCACATCTGGTCCAAGCATAAACTTCTCGCCAGTCTCTATCCAACATGATGGTGAGTTGCACGGTCTTCCGTACAAAGCTTCATATGGAGCCATACCGATACTAGACTGGTAGCTATTATTATATGCAAACTCTACTAGATGCAAATGGTCAACCCATGATCCACCAAAATCCAATATACAAGCTCTCAAGAGATCTTCCAATATATGATTCACCCTCTCCGTCTGACCATCGGTCTGAGGATGATATGCGGTACTGAGATGTAATCCTGACCCTAGAGCCTCTTGTAAGCTCTTCCAAAACCCACTAGTGAACAACGGGTCTCGGTCACTCACAATGCTTTTGGGTACTCCATGAAATCTCACTACCCACTTCATATACAATTCTGCCAACTTGGCTGCCGTCCTGGTCGATTTGACTGGTATAAATCTTGCGCTCTTAGTCAATCGATCCACAATTACCCAAATGCTATCATATCCCGATCTAGTCCTTAGTAACCCATCGATGAAATCCATCGAGACTTGCTCCCATTTCCATTCGGGAATTTCTAATGGTTGCAACAACCCACTAGGCTTCTTTTGCTCGGCTTTAACTAGCTGGTAATTCATGCATTTGGATATAAATTTCCCAACGTCTCTTTTCATCCCTTCCCAGTAGTAGGTCTGTCTCATGTCTCGATACATCTTATTACCACCGGGATGTAAAGTCAATTTTGAGTGATGACATTCTCTAAGCACTTCATCTCTCAATCCATTCACGTTGGGCACAACTAATCTTCCATTCTTTCGAAGCCATCCATCCCGATCAAGCCCATACACACTCATCTCTTCATCGATACGCATCTTTAACTTGGAGATGATTTCCAATAGATTAGGATCGTCCCTCTGGCTGGAACCAATCCGCTCTATCAAAGTAGGTCTGATCGTCAAACTAGCTAGCATAACTGGATCCAATTCGCACTTTGGTCTGAAATCAAACCCTGCGATATATTCCAGTTGCTTCCATTCAAGAAACATTGCCCTAAGCTGGCATGTCTCCTACTCAAGGCATCGGCTACCGCATTACCCTTCCCAGGTGTATACGCGATATCAAAATCATACGAAGCCAAGAACTCTAACCATCTCTGCTGACGGAGATTCAGATCTTTCTGAGAGAAGAGATACTTTAACGATTTATGATCGGTAAACAACTCGAATCTTTCTCCCAAGAGATAGTGTCTCCACATCTTCAGCGCAAATACGATCGCTGCCAATTCCAAATCATGGGTAGGATACTTCTTCTCATGCGGCTTTAGCTGTCGACTAGCATAAGCTACAACCCTACCTCCTTGCATCAATACTGCACCCAGTCCGGTACCACAAGCATCCGTGTATACCGTCATCTCTTCATTCCCTTTGGGAATGACTAACACTAGCGCACGCGTCAACCTCTCCTTTAGACTTTTGAAGGCATCCTCACACACTCCGTCCCAGACGAAGGACTGATTCTTCTTAGTCAACTGAGTCAACGGTGCTGCTATCTTGGAGAAGTCCTGGATAAACTTACGATAATATCCGGCTAATCCCAAGAAACTTCTTACATCTGTTGCATTCTTGGGTGTAGGCCAATCTTGTACCGTAGCCACCTTCGCAGGGTCCACGGCAATACCACACTCTGAAAATGACCCAAGAATCTTACTTCCCTTCTCCAAAAATGACACTTAGAGAATTTCGCTTTCAATTGGTGTTTCCTCAACACCTCCATCACTATCCTCAAGTGCCCCTTGTGTTCCTCCTCTGTCCTTGAGTAAACAAGGATATCATCCACGAACACAAGAACAAACTTATTCAACTGATCTCTGAATACTCGATTCATAAGATCCACAAAGTAGGCTGGTGCATTGGTCAACCCAAACGGCATGACCAACCACTCATAAAATCCAGACGGTGTCCTAAATGCCGTTTTCGGAACACTCTCATCTGCTACTCGAAGCTGATGAAATCCTGTCGCGAGGTCCAACTGGGAGAACACTCTAGCTCCTTCCAGCTGATCAAACAAATCATCTATCCGCGGTAGAGGATACTTATTCTTCCTCGTCATCTTATTCAACTCGCGATAGTCCACACACAAACGAAGGGAACCATCTGCCTTGGTGGCAAACACAACTGGTGCTCCCCACTCGGAGACACTCCTTCTAATCAATCCCTTCTTCAAAAGATTGCTGACTTGCACCCCGAGCTCTCGCTGCTCCCTCGGTGCCATACGACGAAGTGGCATCACTATAGGTCTGGCATCTTTCACTAAATCAATACGGAACTCAATCTCTCGGTGTGGTGGAAGCCCGGTCACCTCCTCGAAGACGTCCGGATACTGGCCAACCACGGGCACATCTGACAACTCATCCTGCGGGATGTCGAGGGAATTTACAAAACTAGCCATAACCCCATCACTGGGTAGACTACCAAACACTACCCTCCGCCCATCATCCGCCCTCACTGTCACCAAAAAGCCCTCACAGTCTACCACCACCCCGTATCTTTGGAGCCAATCGACTCCCAATATAATGCCATACCCAGTAAAGCCCAAAACAAAGCAATCACATACAAACATACATCCATGACTCGATAAGACCAAATTCCTGCAAATCATACTAAGGCTAGTCGAACCACCAATCGGGTTCGTCACTATCAATGGTCTATCGACTATCTCGGGTTCCAGTCCCAACCTATCTACCAGGTCACTAGATATGAAGGAACGGGAAGCCCCAGTATCAAACAAAACTCGAACTGGTATATCATAAATAAAAAGCATACCTTGAATAACAACATTCTTTCCTTTCTCCGCCGCAGTTGGGGCATTCGACGAAGAAGGAACAGCATCAAGAGCATATGCTTTCACAATCTGCTTCTCCTTAAGAGGTTGCGGACACTTATCTTTCTGATGTCCCACTTGACCACAGTTGTAGCACTTCCTTTCCGCTGGCTTGGCCCGACATTCTTTAGCATAATGGCCCTTCTTTCCACAGCTGAAGCACTCAACATCCTTCTTGCTCTTTTTCTGGCCACCTTTTGATTGGTCCTGCTTCCTCTTATTCTGAGAGCTATTCTTGCCTCCACCGCCTGCTTGCGGCTTTGGCCCTTCTGCAGATGCAGCCTCAGTCTTTGACTTAGGGTAAAGACTCTCTGACCTCAAAGCTTTCCCCACAATCGATTCAAAAGTCTCATCGATGTGGTTAATAAGCCTCTCCCCCAAGTACCCATCCAGGCCAGTAATGAACTTCTCATTCTTCTTCTCAGGAGTATCGATAAGAGACAGTCCATACTTCGACAAAGTGTCGAACTCAGCAATATAATCAGAAACTGCCCTTCTGTTCTGCTTGAGTTCCAAGAACCTCTTGAACAACACTGACTTCTGGGCAGCTGGAATAAACTTCTCGCTAAAGCGAGCCTTGAACTGAACCCAAGTAACCTGGTCCTCTGGAGTAGCTGTTCTAATAGCATTCCACCAATTCATCGCTCGCCCTTGCAGCTGACGAGACGCTAGCCTTCTCTTCATCGCATCCTCAAGACCCAAGTCATCAAAGATACGGTCACAGCTATCCATCCAATCTTGAACATCCGTGGCCGACTCCGTTCCGTGGAACGGCTTCCCACCAAGATTAGTGTAATCCTTGCACAACTTGGCGAAATCGACCCTAGGCGCTTGCACTACTGGGCCACCACCAACTCCGGGATTAGGAACTGCCCCTTGCACTTCTCTAAGCATGTCTCTCATGAGGTCGGTAAACATCGCCCTCATGTCAGCGGCATTTTTTGGCCCCTCTACCAGTACCTCTCACATATCGGCTCATCGTCAATCTGTAAAAAGGAAAACGATTAACGACCCCATGGTGGTACTAGTGCAGTGCAACTTCATTCTTATACTACTAATAGTATATATACATAGCTTTTGAAAACCAAAGTAATCACAAATACGCGCTCTCATATACGTACTAACTCTCCCTAGTGTCTTTCCCTAGGTTAACTACGCAACCTAGAGCTCTGATACCAAGTGTGACGGCCAGCCCCGCACCAACCGACATTTACTCCAAATGTGCGCTGTACACATGTCCAGTTAGCACGGAACGGGTCGCCAGAAGGAAAAAGGAAGAAGGAAATGAACATACAAAGAACCTGTAGAATGTCTCACAGCGCATAGAACAAAATATAATAATAACATACTTGACATAAAACAGGAGAGACAGTGCATAAGCTGAAAATCAGAACTAAACATCATAGCAGCGGAAATCCAAAATACAGCTTATTACAACTTTTCAAACTGTCTCAAAGCAAAAGTAAGGTAAATGAGGTACACTACTAATGCCCAAGTAGCGACTACCAACGACACAGGGAGAATGTGCATATATATATAATACGTGGAAGCCTCCTGCCCGCCTCCGAATCAGCTACTCGCACACCACCAGCTAACCTGTCTCTAGTCTGCTCGTGTGAGCACCCAGAGTAATAAGAGAAGACATAAAACTCTGGGTCAGACATAAAGCCTGGTATGAGCGATAAGCATCTAAAGTGAACAATAACAGGTAGACTAAAACATACCTGAACCTGGACCTGCAACCAAAGAGTTAGCACTACATACTGTACAACACTCCAAGGTATCATATCAAACAATCATATAGATACGGAGGTGGGGGAGGTGTGTATGTCATAGGGATGGCAAACAATCAAACATAGCATCCATCCTCACATCTCTCACTCAGTGCGTAAAGCATACGATATTCACCACTTCGATCACCCAACTTTCCTTGCTACGATCACTTTGCCCCATGAAGTCATAAATGGCTTCACTGCACTGATAACGTAGCCACTAATTCCTCGCTATGTCCACTTGCCCCATGGAGTTATTCACCCCATCTGCGCTGGCTCATAGCCTTACTAATCCTTACTATGTCCACTTGCCCCATGGAGTTATTCACCCCATCTGCGCTGGCTCATAGTCTTACTACGCATCACCTTGCCCCTCAGTTCATAATGACCCTACTGCACTGATAACGTAGTCTTGCTACCATCACTTTGCCCCTCAGGTCATAATGACCCTATTGCACTGATAAGTACCCCATCATTCTTAGTGGTGAATCGAAGTTATGAACGTCGACAACTCCTTAGCACACGTCCCGCAGCAAAGCCCAACCATGAAGTGAACTCGTTGGTTCCCAACTGGTTCCGGGATCCTGAGCTCTAACTTCCCCTATTGGACTACCTTTGCATCTCGGGTTATTGGCCAATACTGGGTCGGGTCGGGTTCTTCCTCAGGTCATCGATTCGGGTCGGTGTTCTTTATCCGTTCGGGTCGGGTCCCCCTTCTGATGCGGTTCGGGTCGGCATTCCTCTGGGTTCGAGTCAGCTGCTTCTTCTTCCTCGGGTCGGGTCGGTGCCTCCTTTCGGGTCGGGTCGGGTCCTTCTTGGTTCGCGCTTTCGATCCGTCTTCATACTCCCCTTCATATGCTCCTATCCGATCCGCTTTCTTGCTCCTGCTCTGATTCGCCTTTGTGTTTCCGATCCGATCCGTCCTCTTCGATCCGATCCGTCTTCCTCTATCTGATCCGATCCCAGTTCAGCTAGCGTGGCCTTCCTTTTTGCCACTTTTCCAAGTGTTGGGTTCCGATCCGATCAGATTCTTTGCTCAGTTCCACATATCCGATCCGAGCCCCCTTATCCGATCCGATCCGAACCCTGCACTATTTTCTGAAACTGTTCCAGCAAGGGTTTACGCCATTCGACGACGTTTTCGACCATTCTAACTATTGAAATCAATCACAAAGCATTTCATACAGTCATAGCAACATGCATAATCAGCCACAAACATCATTCACATCAATATCATAGGTTAAAATGGATCAAACATACCCAAAATCCCACATTTCCCCTTAAGCATGTTTAGGTGAAACTAATGATAGGATTAGCAAAACTTAACCAAACTAACCCAAATTCATATCAGAGGTCTAAAACATCATTCCGAATTTTATAAATATTTTTCCGGAATTTTATCATGTTTAAATTCGCTAATTAGCACTAATCACTCCTAATTAGCCATAATTAGTGCAAAACTAAGCAAATCACTCACCTTAGCCACAAAACAAACTAAGATCTGAAATAATGCTCTGATTTGATGCGAATCCCAATGCTAACAGCAGCTCCAAGGTTGATTAGGTGAAGATCTTCTTTGATTAGGAGTTGCTAAGCCAAATCCTTGACCAAAAGATGATTTGGAGGTGATCTAGAGGTTGGAGGCCATTTTTAGGGATCCTTGGTGATAAGTGGAGGCTAGAAAACTGAAATGGAATGATTCTCCATCTCATTTCAGCCCTCCCATAACCCTAATCCCGAAATGGGTTATGGGCCTACTCACTAATCACCCGATTTAGCCCGGTTAAGCAGTTTTTCACCCTCCAAACCTTGTTTCAGCCATATCTCCCAAACGGTAAGTCCGTTTGGCTATTATGACCACTCTACGGAAAGAGAAACAATCAAACGAATCAGATGGAAGTGGTTTCAGGTCAAAATTCCTTTCCAATCAAAAGTTATGGCCAAAACAGTACCAACTAGGGGTAAAATGGTCATTTAAAAATCGACAAAAATCATGAACATGGGAAACGGCTCTAATGGTTGTTTCCCAAAGTTACATGACCATACGACTTCATACGGGAAAGAAATAAGTATTCTACAATCCTATGATGTGTAGAATACGGGTCGTTACAACATTGGTTCTTTAACCCAGTTAAAGACCGGATTACATGTCTGACATTGTATTTCGAACTGTATTGTTGATCTCTGCTAAATATGTATTTGTTTGGTGGCATAGAATTTATTCTCTTTCTTAACACCCTTATCTAAGACGTACAAGCTTAGAGGTTATATATCGGCAGAAATCAATGGTACGGTTTAGATTGTCAATGCGACATGTTTGTGTTTCCAAAGTTAAATAATCATTAATATTGATTTTGGGAAGATTAAAACTAAGTGGAGTTTTAATGAATCTTTAATTAGATTGAAATGTAAACGTGATAATTTAAATTATCAAATTTGGGAAATGATAGAGAATGGAGTACCACCAGTTTTTGCTCCAGGCGATAGTTAAATCTTTAATTAGATTTGAACGTGAAATGGTAATTAAATTTACTGATAACACCGCGGTGTTAGATATGGAGTATTACCAGTTTTGCTCCATAGGAGGAAGAAGTTGGGATTGGGAAATGAAACAAATGGTTACTTCGGTAAGGTTCGATAATCCTGACTAGTTGATAAACCTTAATTTGGTTTAGAAATGATATCCAAAAGAAGATTAAAGAATAAATTTAAAGAATTTATCTTTGATAAAATTAATTGGAACCTTTCCCAAAGGACATGAATATTTAAATAAAATAATATTCAGAATTGGAATGAGGCGTATGTTGTGTTTTTATAGCACTTGATTATAAGATACGTGAATTATTCGGAAAGGCCTGTTTAATACCCTTCTAAATAATTGATTCGACGATAAGTCGGCGATGAAGACGGAGGTCGAAGACTGGAGGTCTTCACATCGTTTGGATGATTACTGATGTCTTGATTGGGCTGTACACCCAATACAAGGTAATAAGTTGTGATCATCCAGACGTACTTCGACCGGATATGCGAGGACCTCTCTCCTATATTGGATATATGGGACGAGGAATAAGGTGCCTCCGGTTTCGTTCAGACCTAGAATGAACTTGTAAATGGATGTATGTCTGATATTGGATTTTATTTTGTGTTGATTGATCTCTATTAAATAATTATCTGTTTGGTGGCGGAGAATTTATTCTCTTGCTTAACACCCTTCTCTGAGACGCACGAGCTCAGAGGTTATATATCGATAGACATCAGTCACATGGCGTGAATTGCCTGTGTGGCATGCTGAGATGCAAATGATCAAGGCTTTTGTTGAAAAGTAAAGTCATGTGGTTGATGATCAAAGCACGACTTTAAATAGCATAGCTTTGTGTAGCGTTAATTCGCGAGCTTCACACCCAGGTATGAACCAAAAACGGGATAGTGACTACATGGAAATGGACATATGTTAGTTCTAGCTACGAGTAACATCATGGCATGGAGCCCAGACTGTTTACTCATGTGGATGTTGCTTATTATTACTTGCTGGATAGAGAGGCACCTTAGATATATCGGTCACTACGGGATCAATGGATATATGGGTTACTACAGGATCGATGGATGATATGGTCGATATACTGACCATTTTAGAGGTTTGATAGAACCAGCTAACATATAGTTTATGGTATAACTAATCATCGACGGATGACCGACCATGAAGATCCAAGGGGTTCACTATGGGGGATCCTGAGGCATTTGCTAGAGTGTCTCGAAATCGGAGAGGATAATCCCTTGCCTCGGTTCATAGATGGAAACCCACTTTCCAATACGTGATTTCATTATTTTAGTTGTAAATACATATTTAGCGACGTAATATTATGGTACCTACATCGTCTATGATTGATACATTTATATTTGAAGTTGTTTTATACACTATGCACTTATAATAGTATCAAAATGATTTGTTTTAAACGTACCAAGCATGTTTGGCTATTATAAGGTAAAACTCTACCCTCCGGCTTGCGTTGTATTGTGTGATGGGACCTGAGTCTTATAATAGCTTCATTTTTCCAAAAAGCATTGTGCTGTTTGTTTTATGCTCTGGTATTCTTGGGAGAAAATCCGTTCCGTGTTATATGGCGTGGTCCCTTGATTCATTTTATTTTTAAAGTAAAGTTTTAATAACTGTTTTAGTTCTCACACCAGTCACATGACTGGCCTGGAGTTTATTGTTTTAACCTAAACTATGAGTGCCCCTATTTTCCGTATGGGTAGCTAGTAGTTGGGTTTTTGTAGATATTATTTTCACAGGATCTTGAATTTATAGCTGGAGCTATATTCAGAACGCTTTGTATCCGTGTATTTCTTACAGTTGTTTTATGTATTGATTTTTCGCTGCTTTGTAATTTGAATCTCTGATATTTTTCAAATGTATATTATTTATTCATACTCTGTTATATTCTTGTACTCTGATGTAATTATTGCAATAAGCAATGAAATGTTTTTCTGTTTGTGTTCTGATTTGTCGTATTCTCAACTCAATCCGGGCTTTCTCGAAAGGGCGAGTTTGGGTCGTTTCATCAAATACAACTAAAATGAAAAAAAAAATCCAAAGCAATAGCATGATCAAAATAATGTTACATACAATTATATTATACACACAATACTAATATATTTGTACATTTTTCAAAGAAAATCACAAATAATGCTTAATGCCAAATTCTAATCTAAATAAATTTGTCTACATTCGATTTTAAATCTAAAGTAAAAGGAAAAATCAAATTTAAGATTTATCAAATAAAACAATCAATTGGTTTAAAATGTTAATATCGTTTAAAAATTTAACAAACTAAGGTTTAAAGATTAAAATTTGAATTCACACTTATAAACCATATCAAATCTAATTAAATTACACAAATTCACAAGTTAAATAAAATTAAAATTTCAAGCAAATAAAATAAATTAGTTTATAACTTATCAAATAAAAATAGAATCAAAGTTTACAAATATCAAAACAACTAGATTAAAATACCAATTAATAAAATTATTTAAATATAATGTCAATTCAAAATGAAAAATAAAATAAATAAAACTCATGTTTAAATTTCAAAACAAAATTTGTTTAAAAATATTGCTAATGTTTAAGTTAACAAAACATCTAAATTGAATATAAAAGAAAATTTTAATTTATACGTACAAAATTGATCCAAAACCAAAATAAACTAGATTAGATTTCAAATTTAAAATTATTTATAATTTCTTAATATAAGTTTAATATTAATGCTCTACGCGCTATACTTTTGCTTTTTACCCGATCCCGGCATAGCGCTTTGCTTTCGGTTCTTCGAGGGTGACCTTGTTCAAAAATGGTTTGGTGTGCCCTTTCCAACACAATATTAAACATGTATAAAATTAATTAAATCTACATAAATTTAAATAAATCTCAAGTTAAAAATAAAAACTAAATTTATAGCTTCTCTAATAAAATATTTTAATAAATTTTAAAACTACTACTATCGTTGAATTTAACAAGGCAACTCTAAATTCAAATATTAAATTTACACTTATAAAAATCAACTCAAAATCAATCCAAATATTCTAGAATTCAAAATTATGAATAAATATCAAATTCTTAATTACTAAATCCAAATAAATTCCATAATTTAAACGTTAAAAATCTTGGTTCATTATAAACTCCCCCTTAAAGCTTTTCGTCCTCGAGAAGGGCAGATTGTAAATTTGAAATCAAAGTATGAAACAATTTCTTCGACTTAAAATCCCGGTTTTATTTTCAAATCACTTGAAATATTACATTTCTTTTCATATCGAATTTCTCGCTTCATGATTTTTGAAACCAAAATTATTTCAATTTTTTTTAAATATTCACGATAAAGGACATAGAACATTTATGTACCAAGTCAAGAGGTTTCACCCAATGACAAGGCCCCGAGGCACGACCTATGCATGTATCAATATAACGCTAAGTATCTCCCGGCTAACATCCAGACATCAGACACTGAATACAAAGCACAAAGTATATATCTCAGTTTTCATCCAGACATCGGACACCGTATATACTTTATTCACAAACACAAGCTAAGTATCTCCCGGTTAACATCTAGACATCGGAAACCGAATACAAAGCACAAAGTATATACCTTTCTTTAGTCACGGGCTTCTCGAATCTCGATAACACATCATTTTATTTCATATCCTGAAGTTATAAATCATTTCGAAATGTTAATTTCTAAATCGACTATTACTTTGTTTTTCCAACATTTGAAAATCTTGGGATTCAAGTCGTTGAACTTTCTATATTTGTAAATCACTTTATAAACCATTTCAATTCTCATGTCGTATCGAATTTCCCGAAATATCAATTCTAAAATATTAGAAATCAATTTCAAAATTTTAGAACCACATTCTCAAATATTTCTTTTCAAAATTCGACTTGTCCATAAATTAGTCAATGTCAGACACAAGGAAGGGTTCAAAGATAAGATTGGATAACTCAAGCACAAGCAAATCGAATGATAAGCGAAAGGTGACGACAGGTTAAGGGAAAACTAAACGTGTCAACAAGTGAAGTACTGATATTGTATTTACATAATATTTGTTTCTATTCAAATTATGTTCAAATTGTTCTTTATTTCAACTTATTAGAACAAAGTATGTTATGGAATTTTAGGACTTGAATTTTTTTTCTAACACCCAGATTTAAGGAAAAATTTTGGTAGCACCTCCCTTGCATGGTTCGATCAGGAAAATTATCCCGTACACAAAAACAACAAAACACAAAATATACATCTCATCTATATGATGAGGCATCCCTAATCAGGGGAAAAAAAAACCAAATATGTTATTAAATCCGAGATGTGTACCTTATATTAGCGTTTATAAGCATGTTGCTTAATTTTTGATATTTAGCGCATAAGCAAGCTTTCATGCGAATTGCACGCCATGGCTTCCTACTAAAACACTAAACAAACAATGAGAATCGTGTATAAATCATAAGGAAGCATAATATGTAAACTTCGGTATACATGCAACGAGATTCATTTACAAAAGCAAATGTTTTAACTTAAATACAAACTCATTTCATTTTGTTTTGAACATCCACATTAACATTACTCCGTCCAATTACACACGCACTTATTTATTTTAACACTATCATTCCATGTTGCCATTTATATTAAATTCGCATACAATCCATGCACGGTCATACAATCATTTACCTGTCGATTCGTTCTTATTAAATTCACTTACCGCTACATACATGGTCAAAATTTTCTCTTTTATTTCCAAAATCGATTTGAATTTCAATATCCCTTCAAATCTAATTCGTATAGTGTTTCATTTCACATCACATATATATAAATATCTATTTACATAAATTTTCCAGATCCCATTTCTAGTATGTCATTCACATATAAATCCATTATATAAAATTATTAGTTTCACATCAATTATATTCCAAATCAATCATTTTCGAATCTCATACCTATACAATTCATATACATAAGTTTCAAATTTGAATTGGATCGACCAGAAATTGACCATTTTTCAAACGATCTCCAAATCGATGAAATTAGTTTTGTTAGGACCGTATCGTCAAAACATAGCTAGATTAATTTTTCGGGGATTTTTGAAGTCAGTATGTGGCCCCGGTAAATTAAAATGTATGTTTAAATTTAATATATATTGATTTATATTTTAATTTAAAGAAAAACTGATTGAAATAGTCGAATTGGCTTAAAGAACATATCCCATTGTGTTCGGAATGGTGGTATTTAGCTAGCGGCGACAGTCATTGGGTTTGATTTAGAGTTCATGGCGGTTTTAACCTTTAAAACGAATTGAATAATATTAAAATAAATATATATATATATTAATTATTTTTGAAACCGTAGCCTATTCAACAGATCCACCGCCAGCGGAAAAAGGGAACGAGCGATATTGTTCCAAAATTCCAATTCAATTTTCTCCTAATCCAATTAATGAATTTTGAATCTTCCAAGCCAAAATCGTAGTATTTTCCTTGCTCTTTCCATCCACACCAAAGTGATCATCTATGGCGAAGTATCCTGTTCGATTCGGCCACCAAAGCGCCGGTGTTTCACCTCAATTTCCGGCGATTGCTGACCACCAGAGGCGTCGTAGCGCCTGGCGCTGGGGGGGGGGTGTCGTAGCCCATCCGTCTAGTGGTGTCTGATCATCACCAAGCCCTCTCGAGTAGCGTGTGCAAGCGGGAAATAGATGTTAGCGTTGGGTTTCTCTTCCAAGAAGAAGACGATGGCCATAATTTTCCAATTGGGGGTAATTAGTTTAAATAATAATTAATCATATAATTAATGTTAATAAAGTGATTAACCTTTATAATTTCATGTCTAGCTCGTACGATATCAGAATTAGCCGATTTTGGTTGCATTGAAATCAGAAAATGAGAGCTTCGCGATGAAGCTGACCAGAGCCAAAACGGAGCACTGTAGAATTTCAGGAAAATTAAAATCCGAACAGTTCAGAAATTCAGAAATTAAAACTGATGGAGTGGAAATAAAAATTGAAATCTCTCTCACACTCAAATTATTTATAGTTAATATATATACTAGGATGCAGACGGGACTTAGAAGCGCCCAACACTATTTTTTGTACAGATCAGTTGATCGTTTGTTTGGATTGTCATGTATTGATATTGTTGTATATAAAAATTATTCTATAATATATACATAAAAATTATCATGAAATAAAATAAATATTCATTTACAAACCGAACGGTTTGTTTATGTACACTTATTTATCTGATATGGAATGGGACAATAAATTTTACACATTAACCAACTGCACAAATAATAAACTGTATTTGTTGTTTGAAAACCCCACACGGATATTGGGATAATATTTGACATACACTGATCCCAATAATTAGTGGTATGTCAATCGATGGTTTGACAGACTGTATAAGCGTTATTTATTTATTTTAATGCTTATATAGTGGTAGAATGCACTCTGGATGTTGTATGAATTTTTAATGATTGTTTATCATTATTGTGGTATACATGTGATGTTGAAATCCATATAAATAAAATTATATGGTAGTTGATTGAGTTTGATTCCGATTCAGAAATTAACAAATATTTTAAAACAAAGAATATTTTAAAATAACGAATATTTTAAAATAAAGAATATTTTGAGTTAACGAATATTTTAAAATAATATTCGGTGAATATTGAAATGTGAAGCCGTGTTAAGTAGTTAAACGCCATTTTAACACGAACGAGATTTTCTGTTGATTTTATTCATTTTATCATGAATATCGAAAAGTGAATTCAAAATGTGATATTTTGAAAATATTATCATTTTAATATTACAATGACATGGAAAATTCAATTTCGATTAAATTTGAAAATAAAATTGAAATCGTTTTAAAATGAATTTAAAGCGAATGTATAATGGAAAATTCAATTTTGATTTGAATTTGGGAAAATTTTTGAAATCGTTTTAAAATGAGTTTAAAACAAATTTATAATGGAAAATTCAATTTTGATTTGAATTTGAAAATAAAATTGAAATCGTTTTAAAATGAGTTTAAAACGAATTTATAATGGAAAATTCAATTTTGATTTGAATTTGAAAATAAAATTGAAATTGTTCTAAAATAAATTTAAAAGGAAATTTCAATTTTGATTTAAATTTGAAATTAAAATTGAAATCGTTTTAAAATGAGTTTAAAACGAATTTATAATGGAATATTCAATTTAGATTTAAAATTGAAATCGATTTGAAATGAAATTATAAACGAATTTAAAAGGAATTTTCAATTTTGATTTAAATTTGAAAATGAAATCGAAATCATTTAAAATGAATTTAAAATGAATTTAAAACGAATTTACATGGAATATTCAATTTTGATTTAAATTTGAAAATGAATTGTTTTAAAAAATGAATTTAAAACGAATTTACAAGGAAAATTCAGTTTTGATTTAAAATTGAAATGGAAGTGGAAATCGTTTTTAAAATGAATTTAAAACGATTTATAAAATTCGTTTTAAACGGAAATCAATGGTATATTATATATATATATATATATATATATATATATATATATTATAATGGCCTGAATAGAATGCGCCGCGCAGCGACCATTCGCGAATTTCGACCATTAACTTCAAATTGATGTTACGAGAGATCCGACCGTCAGATTCTCCTAAAACTGGAACCGTTGGGTTCATATCGAAAAGCGCTTTCCAATGAATATAAGAGATTTGAATTCTAACAGTTAGATTTAGAGATATGTCCAAATTAATTTCAAAAAAGGTCGCTATGGATGCAGTTCGGTGGTCGTTATTGGAAACCGACTGTTTGGGCAATATTAAAATTATTAAAAATATGGAAAAATTATGTAAAATCATAATAAATGATTTGGAAAGATTTTTGATGAAAAATTCCAGTTTTGCAAAGATGAAAATATATTTTTATCGAAATGGACTAGTTAACTAGAATAATAATTTAATTATTTTTAGAAATAAATAAATTGGATTTGAAAATGGTTTTAAAATAACAAGAATTTTCCAAAGAATAAATTGGAATGGATTTGAAATGGAAATAATCTTCGGAATATTTCGATATTGGATTCTGTGATTATACGGATATTGTTGAGGAATTTGGAATATATATATATATATATCCTTATTCCCAATACGATATTGGTGGGTTTCAGAATTTGATATTGAATATAAGCCGATATAATTTCTATTCAGAGCTTTGTATCTGATTTCAAATTGGATTTTGGGTTTTCCATGAACGGTGTCTTCATTAACATTGTTCTTAAGCCCAGTTTAGAAAAGAATAAATCTTTAAACTAATATTTAGTGAAATTTTCCAATTAATTAATATTTAATTGGAATTGAATAAAAGAATTGGATTTTTGGTTTATCGTGAATGGTGCTTTAAATAACACTTGTTCTTTAACCCAATTAACAGTGAAGAATATGATTTTGAATTTATAATCTTTAAATTAAGATTAATGGAATTTTCCAAAGTAAAGATTTCCAATTTAATATATTAAATTGGAACTGAATGGAATTCGATTTGGTAGTAATCGAAGTGAGTTTCTGTGGAGGAAGACTGTTAATATATATGGAATTTAAAAGGCTTTGTCGTTATTCCATTTATATTATTAGTCGGATACGAAAATTGATATCGATTATATATTGATCTGTTTTCCATGAAGATTCCATGGTTAATGGAATGTGATTTTGGGTTTGTCGTGAACTGTGTTTTAAATGACATTGGTTCTTTAACCCAGGTAAAGGCAGGATTACATGTCTAACATTGTATTTCGATACAATATTCGTTGATCTCTGCTAAATATATATCTATTTGGTGGTGGAGAAATTATTCTTTTGCTTAGCACCCTTCTCTGGGACGTACGAGATCAGAGGTTATATATCGGTAGAAATCAATGATACGGTGTAGATTGTCGATGCGACATGTTTGATTTCCCAAAGTTAAGTAATCATCAACATTGATTTTTGTGGAGATTAAAATTAAGTGGAGTTTTAATGAATCTTTAATTAGATTGAAAAGTGAATGTGATAATTAAAATTATCAATTCAAGAAAATGATCGAGAATGGATATCACCAGTTTAGCTCTAAGCGATAGTTAAATCTTTAATTAGATTTGAACATGAAATGGTAATTAATTTTACCAATAACACCATGGTGTTAGATATGGAGCACTACCAGTTTTGCTCCATGGGATGAATAGGTTGGGATTGGGAAATAATTAAATGATTACTTTGGTAAGCTTTGTTAATCCCGACTAGTTTGGAAAACCTTAATTTGGTTTAAATTGTGAAAAGAATATTTGAATAAAAGAATATTCTGGATTGGAATGAGGCGTATGATGTGTTGTTATAGCACTTGATTATAGGATATGTGAGTTATTCGAAAAGAACGGGTTCAACCCATTCTGAATAACTGATACGACGAAAAGTCGAAGAGATTGAAGACGGTGCAAGACCGACGATCTTCACATCGAATGGATGGGTTTCTATTGATGCTCATGATTGGAGTAGCTACCCTGAAGGGGCTATAGTGGTAGCCGTCCTGACGTTCTTGTTGATTGTACGGATATGCGAGGGCCTCTCCCTTATATTGGACGTACGGGACGAGGAATAAGGCGCCTCCGGTTTCGTTCAGACCTAGAATGGACTTGTAAATGGATGGTATGTCTGACATTGTATTCCTTTATACTGTATTCATTGATTTCTGCTAAATATATATCTGTTTGGTGATGGAGAATTTATTCTCTTACTTAACACCCTTCTCTGAGACGTACGAGCTTAGAGGTTATATATCGGTAGAAATCAGTGGTACGGTATGGATTGACATTGTGACATGCTGAGTTGCAGTGATCCAAGCTATTGTTGAAAAGAAGAGCTTGGTGGATGATGATCAAAGCACAGCTTTAAATAGCATAGCTTTGTGTAGCGTTAATTCACGAGCCGCACACACCGGTATGGTGGCAAACTAATGGTTAGATCAGTATGCTTTGGAGATGAGGATAGACATCTTATGGGTTGTCATAGATTCGGTCGACCGAGGTGATACTGGATGTAGTCGCTCCACACTAGTAGGGATAGGGCACAGCCTCTGATTCCCAGATGGATAGAGTTAGAGGTGTTTTCCAATGCTTGGACATAAGCCGCGGTACCTTGTTTCCTGGGTAGTGCGGATGTGCATTACGGTGTTTTCGCATGCCTACGGCGTAAACCATTGGGAATTGCACTACGCGATAGATCTTTCAGATCAGGAGCCACCATGATGGAAATCCAAACTTTCAATACGACATTTTGCGGTTTTCATTGCATACTATATATGGAGACATAGTGGGATGGGGCGCTCATGTCGTCTATGATTGGTACATTTATATTTGAAGTTGATTTCTTCACTTATAGTAATAATAAAAGATTTGTTTTAAACTTACCAAGCATATTTGGCTATTATAAGGTAAAACTCTGTCCTCGACTGCGTTTATTGTGTGATGGGACCTAAGTCTTATAATAGCTTCATTTTTCTTTATTTAGCATTGCGCTGTTTGTTTTAGGCAATGATATTTTTGGGAGTAAACCCATTCCATGTTATACGGTGTGGTCCCTTGATTTACCTTATTTTAATTAATGTTTTAATAATTATTTTAGTTCTCACACCAGTCCCATGACTGGCCTGGAGTTTTTTGTTTTAATCTAAACTCTGGGTGCCCCTATTTTCCATTCGGGCAGAGTTTTGGTTTTGCAGATTTATTTATACAGGATCCTGGATTTACAACTGGAGCTATATTCGGAATGTTTTGTATCCGTGTATTTCTTTCGATTGTATTTGTTAATGTATTTCCGCTACGCATTGTATTTTTACATTTTATTTCCGCTGTTATGTATTTTAAATCTCTGATATTTTTCTGTGTAATATTTATTTATACTCTGATATATTCTTGTACTCTGATGTAAATTGTTGTAATAAGCAATGAAATGTCCTTCTGTTTGTGTTCTGATTTGTCATGTTCTCAATTCAATCCGGGCTTTCCCGTAAGGGTGAGTTTGGGTTGTTTCATTTGGTATTAGAGCTTTGGTTTATAGAGTTAGAGAACAAGACATATTAGAACCGAACGAAAGAATTCACTAGAGATTGGATTAGTAATATCCAAGGAGAAGACTCATTAGAGATGGGGTTAGTAATATCCTAGAATGAGTTTGAAGTGTGTTATTTTATAATCAAATTAGTTTTGAAAATTTATAACTTATTATTTGTATTTAAATATTTATTTTATATTGAATTTGGACTATCGGGTATAACGATACTTTTCATATATGTATGATACATGTGTATTTGAAGTTTCAAATATACTGGGTAGATATAGAATCACACTCTAGTCGCCCAGGGATGATTCTGATGATAGTCTAGGCATTATCAGCATCTGTGTTCGAGTTTCGGAAGTTGGATATCTATATATTTCCAATTGACTGGTATGAGAACCAAAACTTAGATATGGTTTATTGTTTGTGATTTGACACTAGAAATATGATTTTGAATATATATACAAAAGTTATATGTTTTGGAAATTTAATTCACAAATTGATTGTTGATTGTGTTGTGTGATTATTAGTTAACTAATTTTTTTGAATAATCAAACGAATTGAAATTTATCTTAAATGAAGTTAAAATTGGAATGATAAAACCAACAAGAGAATGTAAGACAAATTTAGCCCAATCGAATCAAATATTAAAGTAAATTGAAATTGATTAGAATCGCATACATGTACACATATATATGTGTGAACAGGTCATAGCATGGAAGCTAAGAAGAGGAATAAAATTGTATGCCCGACAAATAGGTACATGTTTACAAATTTATTGGGTTTGGATGATTTTATGAGCTGATTGGCTAGTCGCTTGCCTTTTTCTTTTTCTTTTGGATTGGTGAGGGCCCTGTGAGGCTAGTTGTTGTTTTAAATGTCTCCCCGTACAAAGGAGGTTATGGTGATTTTTTTCAAAAATTTAGGGTGTTAGACAAATTTTTGAGAAATTTGAAAATTCTTAGAAACTTAAAAGTTGAAGAATGAACGCCGAAATGAAAGTTGAGTTGATTAGTTAAATAACTTTCATCTCCGTTCCTTTTCGAGGACGAAAAGATTTTAAGTGGGGGAGATTGTAACAACCCGAAAAATCAGAACCAATTTAAAATTTTTATTTTGACAATTTTAATGAATTTTGAATATTTAAAATGATTTATTTTAAATAATTACGACTAGAAATTTACTTCTAATAGAATTAGAACATATAAATTTATTTAAATCGAAGTTAGAATGTAAGTATTTATTTTAATTATAAAAGGAATTGGAAATGGCGCGATAGTTTGAAAATTCGATTCCAAATTTCAAATGAATGTACAGGATTCAAAGTAAATCGGATTTCAGTAAAACCATAAATATTTGAATCTATTTAAAAATATCTTTCCAACAAATGTGAAAAATCCAGATTTCATAATAGGAATTGAAAGTTATGTCCAGTTTAAAATTTGAAATAGTTAGTATGGAATTTAACATAATGTAATAAATACCCATTTTGCGAACGACCTCTATTTTCGAAGAGACCACTTTTGTTGGATCTGGAATGTCAAATTATTGCTAGATTTCAAATTTCATAATTTTTGGATTTAATATGTGAGTGCAGTAAATTTAAACGTGTTTGGTAATTTAAATTTGAATTTGATCGACCAGAAATTGACCATTTTCCAACGGTCTCCAAATTCGATGAAATTATTTTTGTTAGGACCATATCGTCAAAACATAGCTAGATTTATTTTTTAGGAATTTTTGGAGTTAGTATGTGGCCCCGATAAATTAAAATGTACGTTTAAATTTAATATATATTGATTTATATTTTAATTTAAAGAAAAACTGATCGAAATAGTTGAATTGGCTTACGGGACATATCCCATTATGTTCGGAATGGGGGTATTTAGCTAATGGCGATAGTCGTTGGCTTTGATTTGGAATTCGTGACAGTTTTGACCTTTAAAACGAATTGAATAATATTAAAAAATATATATATATATTATTTTTGAAACCCTAGCCTATTCAACAGATACGCCGCCAGCTGAAAGAGGGAACAGGCGATATTGTTCCAAAATTCCAATTCAAATTTCTTCTTATCCAATTAATGAAATTCGAATCTTCCAAGCCAAAATCATAGTATTTTCCTTGTCTTTCCATTCGCACCAAAGTGATCATCTCTGGCGAAGTATCCTGTTCGAATTCGGCCACCAAAGTGCCGGCGTTTCACCTCAATTTCCGGCGATTGCTGACCACCGGAGGCGCCGTCGCGCCTGGCGCTGGGGGTGTCGTAGCCCGTCCGTCTGGTGGTGTCCGATCATCACCAAACCCTCTCGAGTAGTGTGCGCAAGCGGGAAATAAATGTCAGTGTTGGGTTTCTCTTCCAGGAAGAAGACGATGGCCATATTTTTCTAATTGGGGGTAATTAGTTTAAATAATAATTAGTTATATAATTAATGTTAATCAAGTGATTAACCTTTATAATTTCATATCTAGCTCGTACAATATCAGAATTAGCCGATTTTGTTTGCGTTGAAATCAGAAAAATGAGAGCTTCGCGATGGAGCTGACCAGAACCAAAACGGAGCAATTTAGAATTTCAGGAAAATTAAAATCCGAATAGTTCAAAAATTCAGAAATTAAAACTGACGGAGTGGAAACGAAAAGTGAAATCTCTCTCACACTCAAATTATTTACTGATAATATATACTAGGATGCAGACAGGGTTTAGAAGCCCCTAACACTATTTTTTTTGTACAGACCAATTGATTGTTTGTTTGGATTGTCATGTACTAATATTATTGTATATAAATATTTTATAAAATATATATATAAGTTATCATGAAATAAAATAAATGTTCATTTACAAACCAGACGGTTTGTTTATGTACACTTATTTATCTGATATGGATTGGGACGATAAATTTTACACATCGCCCAACTGCACAAATAATAAACAATATTTGTTGTTTGAAAACTCCACACGGGTATTGGGATAATATTTGACATACACTGATCTCAATAATTAGTGGTATGTCAATCGATGGGTTGATAGACTATATAAGTGTTATTTATTTATTTTAATGCTTATACAGTTGTAGAATACACTCTGGATGTTGTATGAAATTTTAATCATTGCTTATCATTATTGTGGTATACATGTGATGTTGAAATCCATATAAATAAAATTATATGGTAATTGATTGAGTTTGATTCCGATTCAAAAATTAACGAATATTTTAAGACAAAGAATATTTTAAAATAACGAATATTTTAAAATAAAGAATATTTTGAATTAACGAATATTTTAAAATAATATTCAGTGAATATTGAAATGTGAAGCCGTGTTAAGTAGTTAAACACCATTTTAACACGAACGAGATTTTCTGTTAATTTTATTCACTTTATAATGAATATCGAAAAGTGACTTCAAAATATGATATTTTGAAAATATTATCATTTTAATATTATAATGATATGGAAAATTTGATTTTGATTTAAATTTGAAAATAAAATTGAAATTGTTTTTAAATGAATTTAAAACAAATTTATAATGGAAAATTCAATTTTGATTTGAATTTGAAAATAAAATTGAAATTATTTTAAAATGAGTTTAAAACGAATTTATAATGGAAAGTTCAATTTTGATTTGAATTTGAAAATAAAATTGAAATCATTTTAAAATGAGTTTAAAATAAATTTATAATGGAAAATTCAATTTTGATTTGAATTTGAAAATAAAATCGTTTTAAAATGAATTTAAAAAGAAAATTCAATTTTGATTTAAATTTGAAAATAAAATTGAAATCGTTTTAAAATGAGTTTAAAACGAATTTATAATGCAATATTCAATTTTCATTTAAAATTGAAATGGAATTGAAATCGATTTGAAATGAAATTATAAATGAATTTAAAAGGAATATTCAATTTTGATTTAAATTTGAAAATGAAATCGAAATCGTTTTAAAATGAATTTAAAACGAATTTATATCGAATATTCAATTTTTATTTAAATTTGAAAATGAAATGGAAATCATTTTAAAAAATGAATTTAAAACGAATATGAAAGGAAAATTCAGTTTTCATTTAAAATTGAAATGGAAGTGGAAATCGTTTTCGAAACAAATTTAAAACAATATATAATATTCGTTTTAAATGGAAATCGACGATATATATTATATATTATACATACATACATATATATGGCCTGAATAGAGCGCGCCGCGCAGCAACCGTTCACGAATTTCGACCACTAACTTCAAATTGATGTTATGGGAGATCCGATCGTCAGATTCTCCTAAAATCAGAACTGTTGGGTTCGTATCGTAAAGAGCTTTCCAATGAACATAAGAGATTTGAAATCTAACGATCAGATTTAGAGATATGTCCAAATCAATTTCAAAAAAGGTCGTTATGGATGCAATTCAGTGGTCGTTATTGGAAACCGACTGTACGAGCGATACTAAAATTATTAAAAATATGAAAAAATTATGTAAAATCATAATAAATGATTTAGAAAGATTTTTGATGAAAAATTCCAGTTTTGCAAAGATGAAAATATATTTTTATCGAAATGGACTAGTTAATAACTAGAATAATAATTTAATTATTTTAGAAATAAATAAATTGGGTTTGAAAATAGTTTTAAAATAACCAGAACTTTCCAAAGAATAAATTGGAATGGATTTGGAATGGAAATAATCTTCGGAATATCTCAATATTGGATTCCGTGATCATACGGATATTGTTGAGGAATTTGGAAGATATATATATATCGTTATTCCTAATACGATATTGGTTGGTTTCAGAATTTGATATTGAATATAAGCCGATATAATTTCTATTCAGAGCCTTGTACTTGATATCAAATTAGATTTTGGGTTTTTCGTGGACGGTATCTTCATTAACACTGTTCTTAAACCTAGTTTAGAAAAGAATAAATCTTTAAATTAAGATTTAGTAAAGTTTTCCAATTAATTAATATTTAATTAGAATTGAATAAATGAATTGGATTTTTGGGTTTATCGTGAACGGTGTTTTAAATAACACTTGTTCTTTAACCCAATTAACAGTGAAAAATATGATTTGGAATTTATAATCTTTTAATTAAGATTAATGGAATTTTCCAAAGTAAAGATTTCCAATTTAATATATTAAATTGGAATTGAATGGAATTCGATTTGGTAATAATCGAAGTGAGTTTCTACGGAGGAAGACTGTTAATATATATATGGAATTTAAAATTCTTTGTCATTATTCCATTTATATTATTAGTCGGATATGGAAATTGATATCGATTATCTATTGATCTGTTTTTGGTGAAGATTCCATGGTTAATGGAATGTGATTTTGGGTTTATCATGAACTGTGTTTTAAATGACATTGGTTCTTTAACCCAGGTAAAGACAGGATTACATGTCTAACATTGTATTTCGATACTGTATTCGTTGATCTCTGCTAAATATATATATATATGTTTGGTGGCGGAGAATTTATTCTCTTGCTTAACACCCTTCTCTGAGATGTATGAGCTCAGAGGTTATATATCGGCAGAAATCAATGTTACGGTGTAGATTGTCGATGCGGCATGTTTGATTTCCCAAAGTTAAATAATCATTAATATTGATATTTGGGGAGATTGAAACTAAGTGGAGTTTTAATGAATCTTTAATTAGATTGAAAAGTGAATGTGATAATTAAAATTATCAATTCAAGAAAATGATCGAGAATGGAGTATCACCAGTTTTGCTCAATGCGATAGTTAAAATATTAATTAGATTTGAATGTGAAATGGTAATTAATTTTACCGATAACACCGTGGTGTTAGATATGGACCACTACCAGTTTTGCTCCACGGGATGAATAGGTTGGAATTGGGAAATAAATAAATGATTACTTTGGTAAGGTTTGCTAATCCCGACTACTTTGGAAAACCTTAATTTGGTTTAAATTGTGAAAAGAATATTTGAATAAAAGAATATTCTAGATTGGATTGAGGCGTATGATGTGTTGTTATAGCACTTGATTATAAGATACGCGAGTTATTAGGAAAGACCGGGTTTAACCCATTCTAAATAACTAATACGACGAAAAGTCGAAGAGATTGAAGACGGTGCAAGACCGATGATCTTCACATCGAATGGATGGGTTGCTACTAATGCTCATGATTGGAGTAGATACCTTGAAGGGGCTACAGTGGTAGCCGTCCGGACGTACTTGTTGATTGTACGGATATGCAAGGGCCTCTCTGTAACAACCCGAAATTTAACAACGTGTTAAAACAAGAATCAAGGCAGAATTAAAATATAAAATCAGAATCAGGAGAAACGGGCTGTGCCATTGCGTTCGTCTCGGAAAAATACGTGAAATAGAGTCCGAAATTTCGTAAATCGGAGTCTGTATGACCGAGATATGGCCTCGCGAAGTTTCACGAAAAATTCAAATTTAAAACAGATTCAAATTTCAGAAAAATCAGGGTAGGCGGGAAAAATCCCGCCTAGACCAGGTCGACCAGGGGGTCGACCTGGGTGGGACCAGGTCGACTGGGGAGTCGACCCCAGGGTCGACCTGGGGGTCGACCTGCCTGGTCGAACCCAGGCAGCCTGGTGCACCTGTTTTGCTGTTTGGCTCAGTTTTGGAGGCTTATGATGATTTTTGAGGGCTTTGATCTATCCTAGGGTTAATCTAACGGCCTAAACTACTCCTAATCTCTATAAAAAGACCCCTAAGCCTACCCTAAACCCTCACAAATCACTCATGCCACGAAATGCTGCCCAAATGCCAAGTGATCATGGCCTCCATCTCCAATTCCTAGAGACTATGCATTCAAATTGAGTTCAAATCAAAAGGTGCAAGCTTGCTACACCAAATAGAGGCCAAATCAACGTTGCTATGCGAGTTTCATGACGGTTCTTCGACAAAGGAGCCACCTTTCTTCGTCAAGATGATGCATGATCCTTTTCCTAAGCCTCGCTATGTAAGTTCTAGCTACTTGTAGATTCTAACGGTGGTTCTAATATGATATGGAATAAAATGCAAGTATGCTAGCCTATGTGAACCTAACTTTTCCCCTTTTCTATGATGCATGACCTTGGGTTATGTTTTAGCGACTTAATCATGCCACTCATGATATGTTTAGCCTAGTTTATCTTGCAAGTTTGAATCTTTATCTATGAAATGTTAGAATGAACCTTTGGGAACCATTTGACTTGTGAAACATTGGGAAAGACTTGACTTTGGGGCTTATGCATGTAAATGAACCCAAACCCCTTATGTTATCATGCATGTTTGTGGCCAAATTTCCTTATGATACTATGCATGTTTGTGGCCAAATTCCCTTATGATACTATGCATGCTTGTGGCCAAATTCTCTTATGATGCTATGCATATTTTGAGGCCAAATCCCCTATGATACCATGCATGTTGGTGGCCAATTCCTTTTTGACATCGTGCATGTTGTGAGGCCAATATGTAGCATAGTACCCTTACTATGTTGACTCGTTTTTACTTGGGTTGGAAACACGCTTTGGGGTAGGTTAGACGTACGTAATTACGACATGATAATTTGACATGGGGTTTCATGGAAATATGGCACGTATGATATACCTAAATGTGGGCATGACATGTGGGGTAAACATGGGACTTGAAACTAGACATGTGTGGGTTGTAAGTGTAATATGACACTAGACAGAACATGAAAGTGGCCAACTCGAGGTTGGGTTGAGTTTGTAGCATAAATCTACCCGGACCCGCCTGGCTTAACTAGTGGCTACAAACAATAGGATCCAATGTGAGAAGTTGGTCATGTCGCGCTTAAGACCCGAGGTTAGACTAGGTTGTGGTGTAAAACTACCCGGACCCGCTCGGCTTAACTAGTAACCACAACAAGGTCTAATGTGAGAGGTTGAGAGTGCATTAATTAAATTAATGCCACATGATAAGGTTAAGTAAATTGGACTAATGACACTTAACCGATATGACACGAATGGATAGGTTAAGTGGGACCAGGCTTGATTTCTTAATGACACTTAACCATACAAGACAATTAGGGGATGGGGTTAAGTAATTTACGCTTAACTAATCCGACTTTGTAATTAGATGGGGTTAAGTAATCCACACTTAACTAATCTAAACACGGTAAATTCGATGAGGTTAAGTAATCCATACTTAACTAATCTAACACGGTAATTGGATGGGGTTAAGTAACTTAGACTTAACTAATCTAAACACGGTAATTAGATGAGGTTAGGTAACCTACACTTAACCAATCTAAACACGGTAATTCGATGGGGTTAAGTTAAACCCTTAACCAATCTAAACTGGGTAATTCAATGTGGTTAAGTAACCAATACTTAACCAACTTAACAAGATAATTTAATGGGGTTAAGTAACTTATACTTAACCAATTATATATGATGTTTTGATGAGGTTAAGTAACCTATACTTAACCAATCTAGTATGCGGACCTGATAGGGTTAAGCCATAAGACCTTTTAAATATACTTAACCATTATAACACAATTAGTGGATGGGGTTAAGTTAACCTATACTTAACCAATCCGACTCAATAATCCGATGAGGTTAAGATAATCTGTGCTTACCCAATCTACCACGATAAGCTAATAGGGTAAGATAAACAAATACATAACAAATTTGACTTGATGATTGAATAAGGTTAAGTCATGAGCTTCTTGGTATACTTACCCAACTTGTAGGGCTAGGTCTTGGACTTGAATACTTAGCCAAATCTTGACATGATTCAAAGGCGGACTAAGTCATGAACTTAAATGACAATACTTAACCCATTGGACAAAACCTTAGTTTGGGGAACTAAGTAATAATTCTTAGTTAAGGGATGGGGACCAATTCACAGATAGATGAGTAACCCGATACGGTAGGTCATCGCTTAAAATACGAGTTAGAGCAATATCTGATTTAGATAAAGGCTCCAACGAACTGGGTGACGAAGTGGTAACTTCGGGGAACGTGAGGATACTCTTGGTATCCCTCTGTGAGGTTGCGGATGGTCCATGAAACCAGGCCTCACAGAGGTTAAGGTCTGCGGTAGAAGAGCCAAGGGTATGCCTTGGTTGCTATGCGAGCAACCTAAAGACTGGGGTGGATCAGCGTGGGGTCGGCGATATTTTCACGGTAGCCCTGGATAGCACATTCGTCGGCCACCTACCATCTTGCGTCAATCGTGTACGTACGGAAAGGTAGAGAACACCCAACAAACCATACTGGCTATCAAGTATGGGTGAGGTTAGCCGTCCGGAATGAGGGTAGCGATGGCTGTAGCGTAGTTCTCATACATGACTTTTCTTGTTTTGCCTTTCAGTAGTTGAGGGAGGGGTCACGTGGGACCGTAGCCACGAATACAAAAACAGACCTTGATATCTGCACCGGCGGATGACTTAAAACTCCCGACCGAGTTCCGTATTTCTTGATTTGCCCTGGCACGGAACTCGGATGACACATTGAGATGCATGTGCGTCTAGACATGGAAAACGATTCACGATACATACGTGGGATAAAGGGCACGGTTGACGGGTGGCATAATCCCTAGTGGCCCTAGGTGGCCTGAACCCAAACCGAGACACGGGAACGTTCATTAGGTAGCATAATCCCTAGTGGTCCTAGGTGGCATAAATCCTAAGTGAACACGCGATATTTCATGGTAAGAAAACATAACTAGATCAAGGGTAGCAGTCCAAAACAACTTCGAGGATAAAATGGTACTACGTTGAGAAAGCCCGTATGGCCTACGGCAAAGGACTGAACTTATACATGGAAAGAAACATACGAGTTGGGAAAACCTACATATGCTATATATTAGGTTGACATGGACCATTACATGACATTGGGCAAGGGACGTTCATAGTTAACACATAACGCGGGTTGGGATACTAGTACGAGAGGTGCAGAGCAAATATACATGATAGATACAGTGGGATGTTATACATGATAGATACCTTGTGATAGTATACTTGATAGAAACCTGACGATGTGATACCTTGATTCTTGACACCGTAGTTTATCATGATACCTTAGTTTATCTAGCTACAGTAGTTCATCCAGTTATCTTGGTTTAGCTTATCTATCTTGTCGCCATCCTTATGTTTACTTTCAGTTTATGCATGTCATGTTACCTTTACCTGTTTTTATACTGGAAGTAGATAGGACTTACCAGTCTTTATGACTGACCCCGTTTTCTCTCGCCTCTTTGTCTTCCGTTTCCCCCCCGGTTTTCAGGGAGGAAATGATGTTGTTTAGTTCGGACTTCCTCTGCTTGAAGGTCATCATGCATGACTTGGACTTTCTTGGCTATGGCTACCTTACTGTTTTATTTGGGGAATAATTTATGAAAAGGTTTCATGCTTCTTTATTATTGCAAGACAGGTTTTGATGTATTCCGATGTAAAAGGCTTTAGACCTTATTTTATAAGGTAATGAAATTTGTTTTACTTCCGCTGTTTTATATATATGTTCTGTCTTGTAATATTTCTGTGCATGTTTACCAATAATACCCCTCTAAAGCTAGGGCATTCCTTTGCGAGTGACCCTAGCGGAGGTGGGGGTGTTACACTCTCTCCTGTATTGGACATACAGGAAGAGGAATAAGGTGCCTCCGGTTTCGTTCAGACCTAGAACGGACTTGTAAATGGATGGTTTGTCTGACATTGTATTCCTTTATACTATATTCGTTGATCTCTGCTAAATATATATCTGTTTGGTGGGGGAGAATTTATTCTCTTACTTAACACCCTTCTCTGAGACGTACGAGCTCAGAGGTTATATATCGACAGAAAACGGTGGTACGGTATGGATTGACAGTGTGACATGTTGAGTTGCAGTGATCCAAGCTGTTGTTGAAAAGCAGAGCTTGGTGGATGATGATCAAAGCACAGCTTTAAATAGCACAGCTTTGTATAGCGTTAATTCAGGAGGCTCACACACCGGTATGGTGGCAAACTGATGGTTAGATCAGTATGCTTTAGAGATGAGGATAGACATCCTATGGGTTGTCATGGATTCAGTCGACCGAGGTGATACTTGGTGTGGTCGCTGCACACCAGTAGGGATAGGGCACACCCCCCGATTCCTAGATGGATAGAGTTAGCGGTGTTTTCCAATACTTGGACGCAAGCCACGGTAACTTGTTTCCTGGATAGTACGGATGTGCATTACGGTGTTTTCGCATGCCTGCAACGTAAACCGTTGGGAATTGCACTACGCGATAGATCTTTCGGATCAGGAGCCACCATGATGGAAATCCAAACTTCCAATATGACATTTTGCGGTTTTCATTGTATACTATATATGGCGACATAGTGGGATGGGGCGCTCATGCCGTCTATGATTGATACACTTATATTTGAAGTTGATTTCTTCACTTATAGTAATAATAAAAGATTTTTTTTAAAACGTACCAAGCATATTTGGCTATTATAAGGTAAAACTCCATCCTCGACTGCGTTCATTGTGTGATGGGACCTGAGTCTTATAATAGCTTCATTTTTCTTTATTTAGCGTTGCGCTGTTTGTTTTAAGCACTGGTATTCTTGAGTGTAAACCTGTTCCATGTTATACGGCATGGTCCCTTGATTTACCTTATTTTAAAGTAAAGTTTTAATAATTGTTTTAGTTCTCACACCAGTCCCATGACTGACCTAAAGTTTATTGTTTTAACTTAAACTCTGGGTGCCCCTATTTTCCACACGGACTGCTAGTTGTTTTGGTTTTGCAGATTTATTTATATAGGATCATGGATTTACAACTGGAGCTATTTTCGGAATGCTCTATATCCGTGTATTTCTTTCGGTTGTATTTGTTAATGTATTTCCGCTACGCATTGTATTTTTACATTTTATTTCTGCTGCTATGTATTTTAAATCTCTGATATTTTTCTATGTAGTATTTATTTATACTCTGATATATTCTTGTACTTTGATGTAAATTGTTGTAATAAGCAATGAAATGTCCTTCTGTTTGTGTTCTGATTTGTCATGTTCTAAGTTCACTCCGGGCTTTCCCGTAAGGGTGAGTTTGGGTCGTTACAATCATTGTTCAAGTAAACAACTTCAATAAACCACTGAAATAGGATAGTTAATTCTAACATGTATAGGATGTCATTAAATTCCGAATCTAAGAGTCTAAACAGTCATACATCTTGATCATCATAACGTAGTATGGAGATAAAATAAGCAGCTACTTGGACTATAAATGTGTGTCAAAAGTTAAACATCCATGGTCAGCCCAAGTTAGCAACATGCGACTCAAGTGAAAAACATAAGGTGGTCCAAATTTCTAATAAAGGTATATTTCAATTTAAATTCAATCAAAGAGGGTAGCCTGAGTTGTTCCAACAAAGCAAGAAGACATGAACTATTTTTGTAGGGTGCAACAAATTAAATTAATGCAATATATCATAACAGACACGCATGGTATAAAGAAAGTGACCAAATGGTGCTTCACCAAATACATACATCAAAATAAATGACTTATGCATCATTCAATCCATTATAAAACAAGTTTCAATTCATCATCACTAAAATGCAGCATGTATATGTAGCTAAGCACTGTATATAAGGGTGCCTCTTTATTAAAATTGAATATGTAAGCTCGTGAACAATTTCTTTTAACGGGTATTGGGTAACTAGAACAATTAGAGGGAATTTACTTTATGCCAAAGTCTTCCAGTACAACAAAGGCCTGGAAAAGTATTTTTTCCTCACATTTTTATAATACCATATACTGATTAAAATATGACTAACCAAAATAAAATGGGACCACCATTGACACATACACATGTGTAAATGCATGTATATGCATACGCAGACGCAATAACAAGAAGCAGGATAAATATGACTTGCAACCAAAAAGATACAATTCATATATGGGTAGGAACCAAAACAAACAAGATATATATGCACCGTTAGATGATGTTGGGGCAATTAGAATGATCGGATCGGTAAATAATGGTCGTGGCAAATGAAAAACAAGTACAATAGTCCTGAATAACTATAGTCAAGAATCATAGCAGCATGGCAGTCCGGTGGTGAAGTAAACCAACCCAAACCAAAATTCACATATGTGAAACAACCCAAAATTTAACTATTCTATTTAGTTTAAATATTGAATTTTATAACTTGAACTAGTAATTAATCATGGGAAAATGCTCACCAGCAGCAACAATGGTTTACATTGATTAGAGCTTGATGTCTCCGGCAGCGCTCACTTGGAGGAATGTTTGGTGGCCATGGTTTGATTTTAACCTGCGCATGGGGAGGTCAGCACCATTTTCGGTTCCCTGTCTGAAAGGCGGAGCTCTTCTACTGGCGAAGGTTGTGCTCGAGAGTGGTTGAGCTTCGGGTTCAAAGGAACGAGGAGGGGCGATGATGGTTGTGGGCGCGAATTTCGAGACGAGGTGATGGCGGCTTGAGGGATCGGAGCGCTCACAGTTACGGCGAGGATGACTGGTGATGCGGTGAAGTCCGATGTGGGTTATGGAGCATTGGAGCTGACTGGATCGGTGTGTCTTCGATCGGTGGTTGAACAATTGCTGTGGGGCCATGATTTTTAGGGATTTTATTTTATTCGAGAATAGTAATGCCATGAAAAAAGAAGGGGACCATATTACAAAGGCACGGAGAAAACCAAAAAAAAATACACGATAAAATGAGTAAGGGGCGCGTGTTGCTCTTCTCAGGATTGTTAAAACAAGTGTCAATCCATCTCCTATTTGATTACAAGTATCCACTAAGATAAATTAAATCTTAAATCAACTACAACTAAAATGAAAAAAACAAAATTCCAAACAATAGCATGATCAAAATAATGTTACATACGATTATATTATACACACAATACTAATATATTTGTATATTTTTCAAAGAAAATCACGAATAATGCTTAATACCAAATTCTAATCTAAATAAATTTGTCTACATTCGATTTTAAACCTCAGGTAAAAGGAAAAACCAAATTTAAATTTTATCAAATAATATATTCAATTGGTTTAAAATATTAATATCGTTTAAAAATTTAACAAACTAAGGTTTAAAGATTGAAATTTGAATTCACACTTATAAACCAATCAAATCTAATTAAATTACATAAATTCAGAAGTTAAATAAAATTAAAATTTCAAGCAAATAAAATAAATTAGTTTATAACTTATCAAATAAAAATAGAATCAAAGTTTACAAATATCAAAACAAGTAGATTAATATACCAATTAATAAAATTATTTAAATATAATCTCAAATCAAAATGAAAATTCAAATAAAATAAATACATAAATAAAACTCATGTTTAAATTTCAAAACAAAATTTATTTGAAAATATTGCTAATGTTTAAGTTAACAAAACATCTAAATTGAATATAAAAGAAAATTTTAATTTATACATACAAAATTAATCCAAAACCAAAATAAACTAGATTAGATTTCAAATTTAAAATTATAAATAATTTTCTTAATATAAGTTTAATTCCAAAACACAATATTAAACATGTGTAAAATTAATTAAATCTACATAAATTAAAATAATTCTCAAGTTAAAAATAAAAATTAAATTTATAGCTTCTCAAAAAAATATTTTGATAAATTTTAAACTACTTCTACTATCGTTGAATTTAACAAGACAACTCTAAATTCATATATTAAATTTATACTTATAAAAATCAACTCAAATTCAATCCAAATATTTTAGAATTCAAAATTATAAATAAGTATCAAATTCTTAATTACTAAATCCAAATAAATTCCATAATTTAAACGTTAAAAATCTTGGTTCGTTACAATTAATATGTTGGAAAATTCATATGTTGAAATATAAACTTGTCAAAATATGTGTAGCAATTAAGTTGTTTTAATTCCATGTTAATTTTTTACATTTATGTACCTGGACCTCTAACAGTAGAAATTGAGAACATTACATGTTAGTTTGTTTGATTTGAACAATTACATGATTAAACGATTACATGTTAGAATAGAATTTATTATATGTTAGAAAGAACATGCGACATAAAATGGGTTTAATATGATGACATGTAAAATATAGATTTTAAAGAATGGAAATGCCTAAATTATATAGAAAATTTACGGTGAATAGGAAACTGTAACCACGCTCAGACACGAGGTTAGATTACACTTGTGATAGAAATCTGCCCAGACCCGCCCGACATATCCAGCATTCACAAGTGGTAATTCTAATGTGAGAGGTCTAAGTGCATAAATAAAACATATAGTGGCTGTAACACCCCACCTCCGCCAGTGCAACTCTTGCAAGCACACTGGCTTTGGAGGGGCGTTAAACAAGGTAAACATGCATGCATATATCACAAGACAGAACATATAAGTAAAACAGAGTAGTAAAGCAACGGATAAAACTAGCATTTCAAAACCATAGTTAAGTTACAACAAAGTACTTGGTCATTATTTTCCAACAAACAAAGTCTAGACAAAAGCATAAACTGAAAAACTGAAATACATAAAGTACTATCCCCAAAGTGAAGTGATAAACCATAGCTAGCTCAATGTCCAAAACCGTACATGAGCAAATCCAGTAAGCAAGCTGTAAAGATCCAAGCTAAGCTCCAATGTTCCCACCCTGAGGATTTGAGGGGGGAAATGGAAGAAAAGAGGCGAAAGAAAACGGGTCAGTCAAAAAGACTGGTAAGCCCTACTACTATCTGTCTATGAACTAGTAAAGTTAACTGGCATGAGAAGCTGAGATGAACATAAGGATAACAACATACTGGCATGATGATTAACTAACAAGATAGGTAAAGGTGTCATCGCATAATCAAGGTTAAGTTTTGCACCACGGGTGTACTAGCATTCCAACATGTCAAGTAAAAACAAGAATTGATCCCTTGGCCCAAGCTTGGCCCAATATCATGAGGTGACCTAAATCAAGGTCCAACTACACAGTCTAGTCGATCGGCTCCCTATAAGCCTAACTCGTCGTGTATCGGTGTCATACGGCTTAGTCATGTAATGTAGTTGACTGTGCAGGGTCCACCCCTAGGGTGTATCAGGCCCTACGGTGTAACCCTCAGACACAATTCCAGGATGCACAGTCCAAACCTACCGGTGCCCGTGTTCAACTCCGGACTTAATATGCACGACCATGGTCCGCCTGAACAAACGGTGCATCATTCATCCGTCTCTTTTGGTCTCTTACAATCAGCCCAGTAATCGTGCCCCCACCCTAGCCTAGTCCTAGGGTCTTATGATACTATCTAGAGGGTTACTGCTGAAAAGGACCACACAACTAGGGTTTCTTAACGGGTTAAATGTGGTTAACCCGATCCAAACGTGGATTAAATTGGTTAAGCGTACTCAAGGTTCCTGACTTAACCCTGATTAACCCATCAAGCCCAAATTGGTTAAGTATTAAGTGGACTATGACTTAACCCTAATCAGGAGGCATTAATTAACTTAATGCGCTTTAACCTCTCACATTAGACTTTGTTGTGGTTACTAGTTAAGCCGGGCGGGTCCGGGTAGCTTTACACCACAACTAGGTCTAACCTCGGGTTCGAGCACAACATGACCAACTTCTCACATTGGGTCCTATTGTTTGTAGCCACTAGTTAAGCCGGGCGGGTCCGGGTAGATTTATGCTACAAACTCAACCCAACCTCGAGTTGGCCACACTCATATTTTCTAAGTGTCATGTCCATTATGTTTCCAAAACATAATTACAAGTTAACATATCACGTCATGTTATAAAAATCATGTTCATGTCATTATGTTACCCAACCCCAACGTAATCCCATCGTTTACATAATCGCAACAACGCATAAAGGATAAAATAGGGAACTTGGCATAACCATGACATAAAGGTGTTGAAGCCACAAGTTTAACATGGTGGCATATGAAATGTACATGTGTTCATATACTTGCATATTGCATTATTAGGCTTCAAAAGCATGCATAAAACCAAACTTAGCATATGAGTGATACATGGTGATAAATAACATGTAGAAGTTGCTAGAAGTTCGCATTTGGCCTCACATGCAAGTTATCATAAGGGATATGATAACTTTCATGTTGCCAAAATGCAACCTTTAACATAAAGCTTGAAGCTTTAAGGTCATAAACTCAAGTTTAACTTGCATAACATGATAACATGTGTATAATGATCAACCCAAACTTGCATAACATGATTAAACCAACTTGCGTAGCATAATGATCAACCAAACTTGCATATCATGATGATCAACCAAACTTGCATATCATAATGATCAACCCCAAACTTGCATCATTCATTTAACTTTAGAGTTCAATAAAAAGAAAGTAGAAAAGGGCTTACAATGCTATGAAGACACAAATGAATATTTATTATAAAGATTGAGACGAAGCCCTTATGCAATCACCAAAAAGACCCAAATATGAAAGCTCCCAATGAAAACCCTTGAGCCAAATCAATAAAAACCCTTGCTTTGTAATAGAAATGTTGCAACTTGACTTGAATGCAAACTAAGAACATTCATACAAGCTTGAAAATACTTGTATGCATTCAAAATCTCTCATATAGATAGACTTAGGAATTTTAGCATGAGAGTGGAGGCCATGAGAGGAACAAATTTGACATAGTTTAGTTGTAGGATTGAATAATGGTTATTTAGGCTAGGTTTAGGGGTCTTTTAATAGAGGATTAGGATAGTATTAGCCATAGGATCAACCCTAGATTCAATCCAAGCCATCAAATCCCGTCACAAGCCTCCAAAACAGGTCAAAACAGCCAAAATGGGTGCACCATGTTGCCTGGGCCGACCAGGCAGGTCGACCCCCAGGTCGACCCTGGGGTCGACTCCCCAGTCGACCTGGGAGGGGGGGGGGGAGGTCGACCCCCCCGGGTCTGGCGGGAATTTTCCCGCCACTTCTGATTTTCTGAAATTTGAATCTGTTTTGAATTTGAATTTTTCGTGAAACTTCGCGAGGCCATATCTTGGTCATACGGACTCCGATTTTCGAAAACTCGGACTCTATTTCTCGATTTTTTCCGAGACGAACGCAATGGCACAGCCCGTTTCCCTTGATTCAGATGTTTCAGTTTAATTCTGCCTTGATTTATGTTATAACATGTGATTCAAAAATACAGGTTGTTACATTCTCCCCTCCTTAAAGGATTTCGTCCCCGAAATCTCCAAGTTAGGAAGAACGTATCCTACCATCCATCATCCATCTACTCACATCATCATCCATGAGCAATCATTGTCATTAAAGGATTCTAAATGCTGTATGATCATATGCAAAGGTGTGTGTATATGTACTTATCTAATGCGAAAATCAGGCGGTTACTGATACAGTAAACCTCCTTAATGCAAAGTATGTTAGTGAAATGAGTCCATATGTATGAAAATTCCTAACATAGCTCATAGTCTCTACATGAGTGCACATAACATCCATCCATATGCAACATCCATGTGATAGCGTACAAGTTTTCATCCATGAATAAGCATAAACACTCATGCATATGCGGTATGAAAGTGTGTGAGCCTATCTTAGTGCCTAATGTGTATCATGCATCCACGAGTATCCACGTGCAAACACTTGCAACCACTTGCAACCATCAAGCATAACATGTTTCAAATACATGTTTCATCCAAAGGGTTTCTATCTAAGGTCATCATGACAAGTTTAATGAGATAACAAGATAAACATGGATAAAAGAAAGATATGCTAATTAGGAAAAGAGATCGAGAATGTACCCTCAAAAAGAAATGGATAAAGCCCACGCATCTTCTCCTCGGTTTCCCAAGTTGCATCTTCGTCGGCTTCACCCCACTGAACTTTCACTAATTTGACTTCTCGATTCCTTAGTTTCTTGATCTCTATTCCCAAGATAAGGATCGGAGCTTTTCTCAAGGTTGCTTCTTTCTCTACCTCAATGTCTTCAAGAATGCTTGGTTCAACCACCTCGGCGGACTCATGCAGGCACTTTCGGAGATGCGAGACATGAAAGACATTATGCATTCCGGCTAGCTTCTCGGACAATTCCACCTTATAGGCCATCTTTCCAATTCTCTCTATGATAGGGAAGGGTCCTACAAACCTTGGCGCCAGCTTCCCAACTGCTCCAAAACGTACCACATTACGCAAAGGAGAAACCTTCACGAAAACCATGTCTCCCACTTCGAATTCCAAATCTGCCCTTCGCTTGTCAGCATAGGATTTCTGTCTATCTTGGGCCGCTTTCATCCTTCTTCTCACTAATTCAACTTTCTCGGATGTGTCCCGTATCATATCGGGTCCAAGTATAAGTCTATCAGTTGTCTCCCACCAACAAGATGGTGACCTACACGGCCTCCCATACAAAGCCTCAAATGGTGCCATCCCTATGCTGGCTTGATAGCTATTATTATAAGCAAACTCTACCAGAGGAAGGTGGTCTTCCCAAGTACCACCGAAGTCGAGAACACAAAGCCTCAAGAGATCTTCTAGCACTCTATTCACCCTTTCGGTTTGGCCATCCGTCTAGGGGTGATAGGCTGTACTCAGATTCAATCACGTACCCATCGCTTCTTGCAAACTGTTCCAGAACTGGCTAGTGAAAATTGGGTCACGATCGCTAAATATGCTAGAAGGAACCCCATGCAACCGTACTATCTCTCGAAGATAAATAGATGCTAGCCATGATGCGGTCCTCTTGCTTTTTACTGGAATAAAATGAGCACTCTTCGTAAGTCTATCAACTATGACCCATATGCTTGTGTTCCCTCTCCTTGACCTAGGCAATCCATCCACAAAATCCATAGAAATACTCTCCCACTTCCATTGCGGGACCTCCAATGGATGTAATAGCCCACCTGGTTTCTTCGACTCGGCTTTCACTTGTTGGCACACCATGCACTTTGAAACATACTCTGCCACATCCTTCTTCATTCCATCCCAAAAGAAAATGCGCTTCATATCCCTATACATCTTGTCCCCTCAAGGATGTATAGTCATCTTCGAGTGATGCGCTTCTTCAAGAACTCTATGGACTAAATCTCCCACTCGAGGAACACATAATCTCCCATCATGCCTTAGCCAACCCTTATCATCAATAGTATATCTAGCAAGGTGACTAGACGTCTCACCACGAATCAACCTGTCCATGACCTCGACTATTTGCGAATCTTCCTTCTGTGAAGTCCCAACTTGGTCAAGAAGTGTGGGTCTAAGCTCAAGGGATGCTAATGAACCCGTCATCGACTCAACAGTCGTCGTGAAATCAAAGGTTGCCAAGAATTCTAAGTTCTTCATCTCAATGAACAAGGGGCTCAAAGTCAATCTCCTTCTGCTTAGTGCATCCGCCACAACATTACCCTTGCCAGGGGTATAAGCTATCTCGAAGTCATACGATGCCAAGAATTCCATCCACCTTTGCTGCCTTAGATTCAGATCTTTTTGCGAGAAGAGGTACTTGAGTGACTTGTGATCAGTATACAACTCAAACCTTTCGCCTAGAAGATAGTGGCGCCAGGATTTGAGTGCAAAGACAATCGCCGCTAACTCCAAATCATGAGTGGGATAGTTCTTCTCATGAACTTTAAGTTGCCTACCCCCATAACATATCACTCTTCCTTCTTGCATCAGAACAGCTCCTAACCCCGTGCCACATGCATCTGTGTACACGGTAAACATCTTACCACTATCGGGTAATGCCAAAACTGGAGCTGAGGTTGGGCTCTCTTGAGCCTTTGAAAAGCAAGCTCACACTCCAAGTCCCATGCAAAGACTAAGTTCTTCTTCGTCAACTTAGTAAGAGGGGCCAAAATCTTAGCGAAGTTCCTGATGAACTTCCTATAGTAGCCCGCCAGACCGAGAAAGCTTCTTACTTCGGTTGCATTCCTAGGAGTCTTCCAATCTTGAACCACAACCGCTTTCGCGGGATCCACCGCTATGCCTTGCTTGGAAACTATATGTCCAAGAAACCGAACTTCCCTTCTCCAGAAATGACATTTGGAGAATTTGGCTTTCAACTGATGCGCTCTAAGCGTAACCATCACTTCCTTGAGATGCCTAGCGTGCTCTTCCTCATCCTTTGAGAAGATTAGAATATCATCCACGAAGACAACAACAAACTTGTTGAGGAACTCCTTGAACACCCTACTCATCAAGTCTACGAAGTAGGCGGGTGCATAAGTCAAACCGAATGGCATGACAAGCCATTCAAAGAATCCATCTGGAGTCCTAAACGTAGTTTTATCGATACTATCCTCAGCCACTCTAAGCTGATGGAATCCGGTGGCTAGATCGAGCTGAGAGAAAACAGAAGCACCTACAAGCTGGTCAAAGAGATCATCAATCCTCAGTAACGGGTGCCTATTCTTCTTTGTCAGCTTGTTCAACTCTCGATAATCAACACATAGACAAAGCGAACCATCCGCCTTAGTAGCGAATACCACCGGAGCACCCCATTCAGAAATGCTTCGCCTAATAAAATTCTTCTCAAGCAATTCCTTGATTTGCTTACTGAGCTCCCTTCTTTCACGAGGGGCCATGTGCCTAACGGGAAATGATAATGGCTTGGCATTATCGACTAGATAAATGCGGAAATCTATCTCTCGTTTTGGGGGTAACCCCTTAACTTCTTCAAAGACATCAGGATAGTCTCGGACCACCCTTACAGATTGCAGATCATCGATGGACGAGTCGAGAGATTCAAGATAACATAACATGACGGGACCTCTAGGGTTACAAGAAATTTCTAGGGTATTACCGAGGCGAGTCATGAGCCTCACCACCCTATGTTCACAATCGAGAATGGCTCCATAACTGGACAACCAATCCATGCCCAAGATCAACCCATATCCCGTGAACCCAAGAACATAAGCATTACACGTGAATTCTACGGCCAAGATAGAAATCTTCAAATCCACACAAACCATAGATAGATGGGCGGAACCCCCAATTGGATTTGAAACACAAACGGGATCCTCAACTAGGCTAGTACTTAGGTGCAAACTTTCAACAATGTCAGAAGAGATAAAACTATGCGATGCGCCAGAATCAAATAAGGTGCGAACAGGATAATCAGAAATATAAAAAAGACTTTCTACAGAAATACTACCTCGATCCTGAACTGGAGCAGTGTTGAGAGCATGCACTTGCCCTCCAGAAGGTCCTGCACGCTGATTCTGCCCTTGCTTCTTGGGGCAATCCTTGCTAAAATGTCCGGTCTCTCCACAATGAAAGCATTCGCCCGTCTTCCTCTTCTTCTTTCTACAGTCTTTAGCTATGTGCCCAACAATCCCACAGTAGTTGCATTTTCTTGGGTCCTTTGCCTTGGCCTTGTTGCCCTTGTTGTTCTTGTTATTTTTGTTGTTCTGATTGCTCTGATTTCCTCCCCCCTTGGAGTCTGTCTTCTTGGCTTGAGTCTCACTAGCCTTGACTTCCTTCTTGTCATTCTTATTGTCTCCTTGAAGCAATGCCATGTCTACTAGTCCTTCAAAAGTGGCCCCCATGGGTATATGAGATAGGGCTAAACCTTGTAATGGCTCATTCAACCCTCGTGCAAAGCGTAAAGCGTTCTTCTGGGGAGTATTAATCATGTCCAAACCGAATCGGGCGAGCTTGTTAAACTCATTCACATACTCCCTCACTGTCATGTCTCCTTGCTTCAAAGATATAAATTTCTCCAATTGCAAATTCGCCTCAGCTGATGATAGAAACTTAAGCCCAAATCTTGTCCTAAAGTCGGCCCAAGTCTCTATAGGCCTCGTACCATTGGTGACCTCCCACCAATAAGCAGCTTCTTCTTTTAATAACCATGCTGCCAATAAAACCCTTCTATGATTTTGGACATCAAAGATGGCGAAGAGATCTTCAGTTTCTTTCAACCAATTTCTTGCCTCCACAAAAGTCTCCGTCCCAATAAAGTTCTTGCCACCCATCGCCTTAAAGACTTTGCAAATCTTAGCGAAATCTGCTTGCGGATTCTGAGGAGGAGGAGGAGGAGGAACCTCAGTTACGGTGGGGGTATTTGCTGGGCCCACATCGTTGGCCCTAGCTTCCAAGTACCTCCGGAACCATCCGGGAATGGTCACTCCCTCGGGAAGGTTAAGATCGGCCATACTGAAAAAGAAAAAGATAGATTCAGAACGAAGAAACGAAGGATAGTGCTATGGCTTTTGGGGAATAGCCTTTTAAAATACTAGACTTTTCTTGGAAAATACTTAATTGGTTTTGAAAATAGTTTTTTCAAAAGGTAAGTTTCAAAAACGCTTTTGCTCAAATCTTGTAAACCTTATGCTCTGATACCAAATGTAACACCCCACCTCCGCCAGTGCAACTCTTGCAAGCACACTGGCTTTGGAGGGGCGTTAAACAAGGTAAACATGCATGCAGATATCACAAGACAGAACATATAAGTAAAACAGAGTAGTAAAGAAGTGGATAAAACTAGCATTTCAAAACCATAGTTAAGTTACAACAAAGTACTTGGTCATTATTTTCCAACAAACAAAGTCTAGACAAAAGCATAAACTGAAAAACTGAAATACATAAAGTACTATCCCCAAAGTGAAGTGATAAACCATAGCTAGCTCAATGTCCAAAACCGTACATGAGCAAATCCAGTAAGCAAGCTGTAAAGATCCAAGCTAAGCTCCAATGTTCCCACCCTGAGGACCTGAGGGGGGGGAACGGAAGAAAAGAGGCGAAAGAAAACGGGTCAGTCAAAAAGACTGGTAAGCCCTACTACTATCTGTCTATGAACTAGTAAAGTTAACTGGCATGAGAAGCTGAGATGAACATAAGGATAACAACATACTGGCATGATGATTAACTAACAAGATAGGTAAAGGTGTCATCGCATAATCAAGGTTAAGTTTTGCACCACCGGTGTACTAGCATTCCAACATGTCAAGTAAAAACAAGAATTGATCCCTTGGCCCAAGCTTGGCCCAATATCATGAGGTGACCTAAATCAAGGTCCAACTACACAGTCTAGTCGATAGGCTCCCTATAAGCCTAACTCGTCGTGTATCGGTGTCATACGGCTTAGTCATGTAATGTAGTTGACTGTGCAGGGTCCACCCCTAGGGTGTATCAGGTCCTACGGTGTAACCCTCAGACACAATTCCAGGATGCACAGTCCAAACCTACCGGTGCCCGTGTTCAACTCCGGACTTAATGTGCATGACCATGGTCCGCCTGAACAACCGGTGCATCATTCAACCGTCTCTTTTGGTCTCTTACAATCAGCCCAGTAATCGTGCCCCCACCCTAGCCTAGTCCTAGGGTCTTATGATACTATCTAGAGGGTTACTGCTGAAAAGGACCATGCAACTAGGGTTTCTTAACGGGTTAAATGTGGTTAACCCGATCCAAACGTGGATTAAATTGGTTAAGCGTACCCAAGGTTCCTGACTTAACCCCGATTAACCCATCAAGCCCAAATTGGTTAAGTATTAAGTTGACCATGACTTAACCCTAATCAGGAGGCATTAATTAACTTAATGCGCTTTAACCTCTCACATTAGACTTTGTTGTGGTTACTAGTTAAGCCGGGCGGGTCCGGGTAGCTTTACACCACAACTAGGTCTAACCTCGGGTTCGAGCACAACATGACCAACTTCTCACATTGGGTCCTATTGTTTGTAGCCACTAGTTAAGCCGGGCGGGTCCGGGTAGATTTATGCTACAAACTCAACCCAACCTCGAGTTGGCCACACTCATATTTTCTAAGTGTCATGTCCATTATGTTTCCAAAACATAATTACAAGTTAACATATCACGTCATGTTATAAAAATCATGTTCATGTCATTATGTTACCCAACCCCAACGTAATCCCATCGTTTACATAATCGCAACAACGCATAAAGGATAAAATAGGGAACTTGGCATAACCATGACATAAAGGTGTTGAAGCCACAAGTTTAACATGGTGGAATATGAAATGTACATGTGTTCATATACTTGCATATTGCATTATTAGGCTTCAAAAGCATGCATAAAACCAAACTTAGCATATGAGTGATACATGGTGATAAATAACATGTAGAAGTTGCTAGAAGTTCGCATTTGGCCTCACATGCAAGTTATCATAAGGGATATGATAACTTTCATGTTGCCAAAATGCAACCTTTAACATAAAGCTTGAAGCTTTAAGGTCATAAACTCAAGTTTAACTTGCATAACATGATAACATGTGTATAATGATCAACCCAAACTTGCATAACATGATTAAACCAACTTGCATAGCATAATGATCAACCAAACTTGCATATCATGATGATCAACCAAACTTGCATATCATAATGATCAACCCCAAACTTGCATCATTCATTTAACTTTAGAGTTCAATAAAAAGAAAGTAGAAAAGGGCTTACGATGCTATGAAGACACAAATGAATATTTATTATAAAGATTGAGACGAAGCCCTTATGCAATCACCAAAAAGACCCAAATATGAAAGCTTCCAATGAAAACCCTTGAGCCAAATCAATAAAAACCCTTGCTTTGTAATAGAAATGTTGCAACTTGACTTGAATGCAAACTAAGAACATTCATACAAGCTTGAAAATACTTGTATGCATTCAAAATCTCTCATATAGATAGACTTAGGAATTTTAGCATGAGAGTGGAGGCCATGAGAGGAACAAATTTGACATAGTTTAGTTGTAGGATTGAATAATGGTGATTTAGGCTAGGTTTAGGGGTCTTTTTTATAGAATATTAGGATAGTATTAGCCATAGGATCAACCCTAGATTCAATCCAAGCCATCAAATCCCGTCACAAGACTCCAAAACAGGTCAAAACAGCCAAAATGGGTGCACCAGGTTGCCTGGGCCGACCAGGCAGGTCGACCCCCAGGTCGACCCTGGGGTCGACTCCCCAGTCAACCTGGGGGGGGAGGTCGACTCCCCAGTCGAGCCCCAGGTCGACCCCCCCGGGTCTGGCGGGAATTTTCCCGCCACTTCTGATTTTCTGAAATTTGAATCTGTTTTGAATTTGAATTTTTCGTGAAACTTCGCGAGGCCATATCTTGGTCATACGGACTCCGATTTTCGAAAACTCGGACTCTATTTCGCGTATTTTTCCGAGACGAATGCAATGGCACAGCCCGTTTCCCTTGATTCAGATGTTTCAGTTTAATTCTGCCTTGATTTATGTTATAACATGTGATTCAAAAATACGTGTTGTTACAGTGGCGCTAAGACACGAGGTAAAGCCAACTTGTGGTAGAAGTCTGCCCAGAACCGCCCGGCAAAGCTAGCATCCACAAGTATTGTAACAACCCGGAAAGCAGAGCCAATTTAAAATTTTTATTTTAGCTACTTTAATGAAATTTGAATATTGAAAATGATTTATTTTAAATAATAACAACTAAAAATTTATTTTCGACAAAGCTAGAATTAATAAATTTATTTAATTATAAAACGAGCTTGAAAAGGCGCGGTAGTTTGAATGTTCGATTTCTAGTTTCAATTAATTGTACAGAATTCAATATAAGTCAGATTGGATGAAACAAGAAATATTTGAATCTGTTTAATTATATCTTTCTAACGAATGTAAGAAACTGAGATTTCACTTTATAAATTGTAAGTTACGTCCAGTTTAAAATTCAGAAAAGTCGCTATGGAATTTATATGTATATTAAATATATATATATATATGGCCCTTAAAAATTTCCATTTTGCAAACGACCTCCATTTTCGACGAAACCACTTTTTTTGGATTCGGAATGTCAAATTATTTTTAAATTCCAATTTTCATAATTTTTGGAATTAATATGTGAGCATGGCAAAGGAAAACGTGTTTTTTCAATTTCAGTCAATTTGGATCGACCAGAAAATGGCCAATCATCAAACGGTCTCCAAATTTGATGAAATTAGTTTTGTTAGGACCATATCGTCAAAACATAGGTAGATTTATTTTTCAAGAATTTTTTGAGGTAGTATGTGGCCCAAGTAAATTAAAATATACGTTTAAATTCAATTTATATTTTAATTTAAAGAAAAACGGGTAGAAATAGTCGAATTGGCTTATGAAACATATCCCATTGTGTCCGGAATGGGGGTATTTAGCTAGGGGCGACAGTCGTTTGGTTTGATTTTGAGTTTGGACGAAAATTTCACATTAAAGAAATAAATTGAGTTAAATATTAATATATAAAATTATAAATACCCCACCCCTTTCTAAACCCTAGCCCGTATAACCAGCGCTGCCACTATGATTTCGATGGTCCAATTCATTCGATTCTTTCTCCCTTTCTTTCTCAAAATCTATATAGTAATTTCATGAATTTCAAAAGAGAAAATTATAAAGCTTTTTACCCTTTATAAATCCATATGGGTATCACCGGTTCTAGTTGGACGAGGTAGATGAGGCGGAGCTGTAAAGTCGGCGGGTCCAAAGACGGATTCAGGGTGAACGGAGGGTGCAAGTTGGCTGAGGTTTATGGGGATGGCGCGGTGCACGTAGCAGGTCGACGTGGGAGGGTCTGGTCCTCAGTAAGAGGAGCGACGAGGTAGAAAATTCAACCCTAGTTTGGAACAACGTGATGGAGTGTCGGCCTAGGTTTAGAAAGAGGGAAGAAGGTTAATTAAAACCTTAATTTAATTCGTTAATTATTTAATTAAATTATACAATGTTTATAACATCATAACTTTTCCATACGAGGTCCAAATCACGTGAAACTGGATCCGTTGCGATCGTGGGGACGAGAGCTTCACAACAAGACTAACTGGGTCCAATTTGTAGCATGCTAGAATTTCGGCCAAATTCAAATTCAAATTGTTCAGAAGTAAAAACTGACGGAGTGGAAATCTACTGTGAGAACATCTTCTCACTCTAATTATTTTCCAGTAAAATATATACTAGGATGCATACGGTGTTAAGTAGCACCTGACACCATTTGTTGTACAAACCGTGGATGTTTGTTTGAATTGATTATACTGTGGATGTTGATTGTGAACTCATGTATAGAATAAAATATTTGAACAATAAAAATATCATATTTATTGAATGAATAAAATATATAAAATATTCATGTATGGAATAAAATATTTAAACAATAAAAATATCATTTTTATTGTATATATGAATTGTATAAAATATTCATGTGTTGAATAAAGTATTTGAACAATAAAAATATCATTTTTATTGAATGAATAAAATATATAAAATATTCATGTATGGAATAAAATATTTGAACAATAATATATCATTTTTATTGTATATATGAACTGTTTAAAATAGTCGTGTATTGAAATAAATATTCATAAACAAATCGGATGATTTGTTTATGTACACCCATTTATATGATACTGATTGGGACGATATATTTTACACATCACCCAACTGCACAAGTAAATTCTGTGTTTGTTGATTGAAACCCCACACGAGTATTGGGATGATATTTGACGTACACTAATCCCAATTGTTTAGTTGTATGTCAATCGATGGGTTGACAGACCGTTGTAAGCGTTAATTATTTATATTTAATGCTTATGCAGTTGTGTAGTGCACTCTGTCTAATGGTTGATTGTTTATCATTGTTGATATATACATGTGTTGTATGAAATCCATATAAATAAAATTATATGGTAATTGATTGGGTATGATTCCAATTCAGAAATAAGGAATATTTTTAAATAACTAATATTTTAAAATAACGAATAATTTAAATTAACATTCAGAAAAGAATCAAAATGTGATTTTGATGTCCGATTTTGGATGGACACGAAAATATTTAAATATATGAAGCCATATTGATTAGATTTGCGCCATTTTGACGCAGACGATATTTATATCGATTCTATTCATAATGAACATCGAAAAGGAAGTGATTTAAAAATCTAATGTTTTGAAAATATTATCATTTAATTTTATAATGATATGGAATATTCAAATTTGATTTGAAATGGAAATGAAATCGTTTTAAAATGAAATTAAAAAACGAATTTATTAAGGAACATTCAAATTTGATTTGAAATTTGAAATTTGAAATGAAGTTAGAATCGTTTTAAAACAAATTTATAATGATTTATAAAATACGTTTTAAATGGAAATCAACGAAATATAATATATATAAATATATATATATTATATATTTAATTGCCTGAATAGAATGCGCTGCGCCGCGATCGTTCGTGAATTTCGACCACTGACTTCAAATTGATATTACGTGAGATCCGACCGTCGGATTCTCCTAAAACAGGAACCTTTGGGTTTGTATCGAAAAGAGCTTTCCAACAAATATAATAGATTTGAAATCTAATGGTTGGATTTGTTATTACGTCCAAATCAAATTTGGAAAAGGCCATTGTAAGTGCAGTTCGATGACCGTTCATGGAAATCGACTGTACGGGCCTTGATAAAATTATTAAAAATATTAATAATTTGCATAAAATCATAATAATTGATTTGGAAAGAATTGGGATGAAAATTTCCATATTTGAAAAGATAAAAATATATTTTTAGAGAAATGAACTAGTTATTAACTAGAATTAAAATCCAATTATTTTTAAATAAATAAATTGGATTGGGAATGGGTTTTAATATAAGCAAAATTTCCAATATATGAATCGGAATGGATTTGAATCAAAATAATATTCAGAATATTTCGATGTTGGATTTCGTGATTATACAGATATTGTTATGGAAATTTGAAAGATATATTTATATCGTTATTTCCAATACGATATTTGTTGGTTTCAGAATTTGATATTGAATATAAGCCGATATATTTTCTATTCAGAGCCTTGTATTTAATATCAAATGGGATTTTGGGTTTGTCATGAATGGTGTCTTCATTAACACTGTTTTTAAACCCTGTGTGAAAGAATAAATCTTTTAATTAAGATTATTAGAGTTTCCAGTTAACTAACATTTAATTGGAATAAAATGGAATGTGAATCGAGTTTATCGTGAACTGTGTTTTAAATGACATTAGTTTTTTAACCCAGTTAAAGATAAGATTAATTTCTTAACTTTGAATAATCATTAAGAAATTATTTTTGAGATTAAAACTGAATTAGAGTTTTAATGAATCTTTAATTAGATTGGAATGTGAATGGGATAATTAAATTTATCGAATTCATGAACTGATCTAGAATGAAGTATCACCAGTTTTGCTCCAAGTGATAGTTAAATCTTTAATTAGATTTGAACGTGAAATGGTAATTAATTTTACCAATAACACCGTGGTGTTAGATATGAAGTATTACTAGTTTTGCTTCATGGGATGAATAGGTTGGGAATGGGAAATTAGACAATGATTACATCAGTAAGATTCGCTAATCCCGACTAGTTTGGATAAACCTTAATTTGGTTTGAATTGATATCCAATGGAAGATTAAAGAATAAATTTAAAGGATTTATCTTTGCTAAAATTAATGGGAACCTTTCCCAAAGGATATGGATATTTAAATAAAATAATATTCTGAATTGGAATGAGGCGTATGTCGTGTTTTTATAGCATTTGTTTGTAAGATACGCGAGTTATTCAAAAAGACCGGGTTTATCCCATTCTGAATAACTGAATCAACGATAAGTCGACGATGAAGACGGTGGTTAAAGACCGGAGGTCTTCACATCGTTTGGATGATTACTGATGTCTTGATTGGGTTGTACACCCAAGACAAGGTAACAAGTGGTGATCGTCTAGACGTACTTGGAGATCGGCCGAATATGCGAGGACCTCTCTCCTGTATTAGACATATGGGTCGAGGAATAAGGTGCCTCCGGTTTCGTTCAGACCCAGAATGAACTTGTAAATGGATGTGTGTCTAACATTGGGTTTTATTCTGTATTGATTGATCTCTATTAAATATATATCTGTTTGGTGGCGGAGAATTTATTCTCTTGCTTAACACCCTTCTCTGAGACATATGAGCTCAAAGGTTATATATCAATAGACATCAGTCGCATGGCGTGAATTGCCTGTGTGGCATCTGAGATGCAAATGATCAAGGATTCTGCTGAAAAGCAGAGTCTTGTGGTTGATGATCAAAGGACGACTTTAATATAGCATAGCTTTGTGTATAGCATTAATTCGCGGGCCTCACACCCCGATGTGAACCAGAAACGGGAGCGAACCTCATGGAGGAAATGCGTTTCTTTCTAGCTAGGAGTGGTGTTATGGTATGGAGCCCAGACATTTTAACTTATGTGGATGATGGAAAGCGAGGCACCTCGGTTATATCGGTCACTACGGGGCCGATGGATGATATGGTCGACAAACTGACCAGACTTATGCCCTATAGGGCGGGGAAATGCATGCTCAGGGATTTTAATCCACTTAAAATGTGTACCGGCCCTGACAATCCAAGTGTAGTTGCGGCTGAATCCTGAGGCTTGGGCTAGACAGTCTCGAATCGGAAAGACAATCCCTAGCCTTGGTTTACAGATGGATATCTAACTTCCAATACGTGATATTTCGGTTTTGATTGTAGAGCCTAGTATTGTCAACATGATATATGGTACCCATACCGTCTATGATTGATACATTTATATTTGAAGTTGTTTTATACACTATGCACTTATAATAGTATCAAATGATTTATTTTAAACGTACCAAGCATGTTTGGCTATTATAAGGGAAAACCCTATCCTCTGGCTTGAGCAGCATTGTGTGATGGGACCTGGGTCTTATAATTGCTTCATTTTTTCAAAAAGCATTGCGTTGTTTGTTTTATGCACTGGTATTCTCGGGAGGAAACCCGTTATGTGTTATACGGCGTGGTCCCTTGATTTACTTTATTATTAAGGTTAATAACGGTTTTAGTTCTCACACCATTCACATGACTGACCTAGAGTTTATTGTTTTAACCTAAACTCTGGGTGCTCCTATTTTCCACACGGGCAGCTAGTAGTTTTGGGTTTGCAAATTTATTCTTACAGGACCCTAGTTTACAACTGGAGTTATATTCGGAAAGCTTTGTATCCATGTATTTGTTTCAGTTGTGTTATGTATTATTTTTCCGTCGCATTGTAATTTAAATCTCTGATATTTTTCTGATGTATAATATTTATTCATACTCTGTATATTCTTTTACTCTGATGTAAATTGTTGTAATAAGCAATGAAATGTTCTCCTGTTTGTGTTCTGATTTGTCATGTTCTCAACTCAATCCGGGCTTTCCTTTACGGGGAAGTTTGGGTCGTGTCAAGTATAGGCTTAATATGAGAGGTCTAGTGCATGAATATATACTGATATATAAATATATGTAAATAGCAAGACTGATAAATGGCATTAATTGCAATTAATGGAAATAAATGGAATCGAATGAAAGACACAATAGTAAAAGGAAATGGAATGAACGGGGAATGATAATAACCTATTATAAATAAATTACATTAATGAGATTGTTATATAATAGGTAAACTTGTCCTAAGGACAAGTGGATATTGTAACTTAGGTTATAATAAGTGGAAATTTGCATGAAGGGCTTACCAGTACGGACCAATTTGTTTTAAGGACACGGCTTCGTCCGAATTAGTTTTAAGGACAAAAATTAACGCACTGCTTATTTCATAAGCTCGTTTGCCCCTTTCTCAAAATGGAAGAGTCGGTGTTCACTAAACAATTAAATAGAAGATTTCTCAAATTGAAAAATTGCTCAAAACATTCGTTTTCCCCAATTTTATCAAGCGCGATTTCTAAATCAATCTCTTAAATTTGGTAAAATGTTCAGGCGAGTTTCGATTTCGTACTACGATTGTTAATTTTATCTGGTGAGGTTTATCTTTTTCGTTTTTATTTATATTCTGAAATTCGAAATCAATTTAATACCTTCACGAGAATAAAGAGGCGATTATCTTTGGTTTTTTTATTTTTCAATATTATCAGTCTGTTTTCATTATTTTTGATTGAATCTTCGATTATAATTCTATCAGGCGATTTTTAATTTTTAGTTGAAACCTAAATTCTTGTATAATACATCATTATCTCATTTTTTTGTTCTTGATTTTTTTGGATTATGCAGTTCTATCAAGGTGAAATGAAATTCAAATTTGAAGTAGTCATTTACAGTATCGGGTTGCTGAAAGATACGGTGTTGTACTTATTAAATAGTGTGCTTTTGTTAATTTATAAAATGCATTGGTAATTCATATACGGATGACATTGGATTTTTGAATTCAACATGGATGACTAAAAAGAATTATGATGGAAATGTATTATAGAAAAGATAAATGGGTTTACTGTTTTGTTAGTAGGTGATTTGTTTATTCGAATAATATAACATATGTTATAGGACTAAAAAAGATAATTGGTTTTGTTTATTTTAAACAGTGTAATAAATGGAAATGTATTATGGAAAAGTATTATAATGTTTATTCAAATAACATACCAGATGTTATAGGAATAAAAAAGTTAATTTCTTTTATCTTTTTTAAACTGAAATAAAACATTATAAAACATTGATCTAATGTTATATAGTAATGCTTCAAATATAGTGCAATTAGTTCAAATATCGTGCGATCATATTTTCAACAAAAGATAAATGTTGTTTACGTTACTTGTAACATATATTTTAACCCATTATTCAAAAAAGATAAATCCATTTATCTTTTGCACAGTTTCAAATGATTCCAGCAATATTACTGGTATTATTCATTTATGAAATAAATATGTACGAGAATCTTGTTTTACCTAATGATTATGTACGAAACAGTTTTTAAAAAATTCTGGAAGGAAAACAAATTTTAAATGTTTAGTACAATATCTTATTTTATTTTAGATTTAAAAAAGATAGTTGCGTCTATCTTTTCAAAACTGAACTTCAGATTTAAAAAAGATAATTGAATATATATGTTATGTGTTAACGTTTAATTGCAAATATGTAATATTAATGATAAAGATAGATATATTTATCTTTTAAACAGTTTATGTAATAAAGTAGATAAAAGATAGATATATCTTTTTGTAATGAATTGTGTATCTTTTTGTATGAATTAGTACTCTTAAAACATAATAAGAAAGAAAATTTAATACTAGATAACCATACGAAAGAAAAGTTAATTATTTAAAAAGAAATATATATTTATCTTTTTGTCTATTTATTTCCTAATACAAAAATTAATATTGTTAAAACATAAGTTAATTTTATCTTTTCAGTAAAAAAAGCTAATTTGTATATCTTTTTGTATGTTAAAACATAAGTTATGAAAAAGCTAAAAGTATTTATCTTTTCAGCCTCTGTAATGATTGACAGTTATGAATATATATCTTTTTGCATGATCAAATATTGACAGTTGTGAATTGTGTATCTTTTTGTATATCTTTTTGTATACGTATTTTTGTATATGCAATACAGTTTTTGATTTTATATCTTTTTGGCTTGTATATCTCAGCCTCTGTAGTGATTGACAGTTTTTGATTTTATATCTTTTTGTATATGAATTGTGTATCTTTTTGTATATATCTTTTTATAATGATGACTTGCATGCTAAATGGTTATGCTGTGAGAGCTATGAGATGTAATTGCTTCTTCTAAATCTCAATCTTTGATGCAATCTGCTATGCATTGTGTATCTTTTTGTACATCAAATATTGACAATTGTTAATAAGCTAAAAGTATTTATCTTTTTGTATATTTTTTTGTATATGCAATACCGTTTTTGAAAGTTTTTGTGTTGTAGGGATAAAATCAAAAAATAAAAATAGATTACCAAAAGATACAAATCAAAAATATAAATTAACTTATGTTTATACAATACGTGTACTGTGAAAGTTTATACAAAAAGATACACACCAAAGATAAAAAAATATACAAAAAGATACACAAAAAGATATATAAAAAGACATACAAAAAGATATTATGTAATAGTCAAAAAGATATATACAAAAAAGATATAAAAATGAGATGCTATTTTAGATCAGAGTTTGGTTATAAAAAGGCAAAAAAGATATGCAAGTGGTGATTCACAGTACTAGTGTTTAAAAGTTAAATATACAAAAAGATACAAAGCGATTAATATTGCATATACATAAAGTAGTCAAAACCCATATTTTTTAACTTCAGGTATGGTGTTTTTATTGTATATATCGTTTTCAACAGTATCTTATGTAATAAGTCGACAAAAGATAGATATATTTATATTTTTAAACAGTTTATATTTTTGATATACGATTTATACATATTACTATTTTCAATAAGATTGTAAATCTATTATACTATTGACAAAGATAAAACCATTTATCTTTACCTGCATACGATTAATTAGCTGTATTTAACTACATTGGATAAAACTAGTAGAAAACCTACTAAAGTCATTAATGTACAGATCAGTCACTGTATTTAACTGCTGAAAAAGGTAAAACCATTTAGCTTTACCTGTAAAGGATTAATTAGTTGTTTAGACAAAATGGTATCAGCTTCTTAACATAAACTAGAGTGTACCGCAACTTGAATAAAAAGATAAAACACATCAAATAAAATATTTCTAAACATTAGTTAACTTAAGACTGTATAATGTATCTTAAGACTAGTTGTTGGTTTTTATGGTTAAATTTACTAGCTTATTTTGATGTAAATTTAGCATAGGAGTTATTAATTTATTTTCCAATTCATATTAAAGAAACCTGTCTATGATCTTATAAATAAAAAGCTAAATGATTTTATCTTTTATTTGAAAAGTTAATTGATTTTATTTGTTGGTTAATGAATCAAAATGTTAAGTTTTTATGTATGTATTTAGATTTATCTTTGTTATTTATGTTAATGCTAATATACAATCTTTATGCAATTTGCAAAAATTATGTTGAGCTAACAAGTGTCCTTTTACAAAAAGATAAATGCATTTATCTTTATCTGAAAAGGATAAAAATATTTACATGTTCAGCAATTCTGGAGTCAGTTCCTCTATCCGTAAGATGTTCCCTGTTACGGCTTCTGCAATAATCCCAAATTTTACTTGTATTGTAGTGCACAGTATACAAAAAAGGTTCAAGTACGCCAGTATGATTTATATCATTATTGCAAGTTGTTCTTCATTTTCTAAAAAATATAAAAGTATTTATCTTTATCTGAAAAACATAAAAATTATACATGACAGACACTTAAAGCTAGTATTCCATAAGCTCTTGCTCCTGATTCACATACACTTCAACATATTGTGCATAATCCTAATCCTATGTCTGCTTCTCTTGCATTTTAGTCTACTGAATAAGCTAATGTTGTTTCTTCTCATGCATTTCAGGTTGTTGTACTCAAGCACGTGCTTTGGACTTTGCCCTCTCTGTTTCTTTTCAGTTGCAACCTTGTGTTGCTGCTTTCACGAAGTTGAACAGTAGATTCTCAATTCACAGCCAGAATTAAAAGAATCAGGCTCGCAAATGCGTGGAAAGTGCCATGCTCAGAAATGCATTGGCTTGATGTATTGCGAAGGCACTGCGCTGCAAAGGAAAAAGGACACGAAAATATGTTACAACTGCATATTATCTACAACTGATACAAAATGATATGTACGATTGGTTTGATAATGAAGTAGTATTATATATCAAACTATACTTAATGATCAAGTAATTGCATAAAAATATTGTGTATTAATTTATTTTGTGATGTAGTGCTAAAATGATAAAATCGTTTATCTTTTATTTAATCATTTCTGTAACCAGCCCCTTCAATGTATATTTGAAGTAAATTCTCTGTTGTGTTGTAGTTACTTATCACTTTTGTCTATGTTGATTCTGTGTCTTTAGGTACATCTTTCTCTGTTTTCGTTTTCATTATTTAAAACAATTCAACAAAACAAGTTTATAATATTGTACATAATTTACGTAGCAAAATAAGTTTATCCTATCTCTTCAAACAATACACTGCAAAGTAATAAACATAAAACACTGCTTTTATTTTTATTTTTATATTTACATATAAGATAGTTGAATCTATCTTTTTAGAAAAAATAGCTTTTGTGTTTGTCATAATTATCTTTTGTGTTGTGAATTATTTTACACTAGATGTAAAATTATTCGGTACATACTCCAGAACTCAATGTAACCATAAACAGTATTTTTATCTTTTGTGTAAAAATATAATTCTGTTCAAAAAGATAAACTTGTTTATCTGTTCAAACTACTTCAATTATAGCTTCAAAAATTTCAACAGCATATTCTATGTAAAAGATAGATGCAATTATCTATTAGTAAAAGATAGTTGCAATTATATTTTAGTAAAAGATAGATGCAATTATATTTTAGTGAAAGATACAACACAAACAATCGACGAACAACAAACAACAAAGATAAACAAGTACTTGTTCAGCAACTATTGAACAGAAATTACCAAATATTATAAAGATGAAAACCTAGATTCATACATGTCAATTTTTTATTTTGAGAATATCGACTTGTTTTAGAAAATTAATTTTTTTGAAAAGACCGATTTAGGGATTTAGGGTTTTAGGTAGTTATGAATCAGCTTAGGTTTTAGGGATTGAAATCGATCAGAGAGGGTGGAAAAGAAATCAATCGCAACTGAATTTTGATGAAACCGAATGGAAATTGATTTATTTTTGGTAAAACTTAGGTTTGATTGAGAAATGCTGGAACGAAGAAACAAAAGAACAGATTGAAGAAAGAGGCACCTCATGTTTTTTGTCCTAGAAAATAATTAACGTAAAGTCGTGTCCTTTAAACTTATTGATTAATTAAAGGAGGCCCATGATGTATAATGCCCCTTATAATAAACTAGTGAGAAAATGAGATAACTTGTGTAATGAGAAAAATGGTACTTAATTGTAAATTAAGTAATTAGCAAATAGGGGAAATTTATGGAATGCAAGAAGTTGTACTTAATTATAAATTAAGTAATTTGAAAACTTGGAAATCTAAAATATGCTGATAAGAATAACATGTTAAGGCTTGTCCTAGGGACAAGGGAAAATTAAAACATAAGTTATAATAAATGGAAAGGAGACTTATTAGTGAACCTTAGTTAAGAGAACTAAGTTAATAAGTAAACAATGATAAGTTGTATGGACAGTATAAGATGGAATTATGATTAAATAAGAAAGAATAAAGCAACTTATGAAATGAAATAAGTTATATTTAATCATAAATGATAAGTGAGATGTTAAGTAGAAAACATGTTAATTGAGATATACTTAATTACGTATTAAGTAGAACATGTTATTGTAACTGTGAAATTAAAACAAGAGTAGAAAGAGATTGTGGATTACAGACCTTGAATCACAATCTAGAGAATAACATGTTGTGGGCTTATTAATAAACTTAAATGGGTCAAGTTATAAGACCGAAATTAATAAGAAAGAGAAACTTGGAAACTTGAATAAGAAGTCAATGTGAATGGGAATAACCAAGTTAAATGGAAACCTGATGACGTAAAGCAAGCGCATAAAGGAATGTTTAGACATATGGTCTAATAACATGTTAAAATGAGGCACTTACACCAGTCCACTCATTTGAGGGTGAATAACCCAATTGGGTAGATCATCATGGTGTCATGAGGCATGAGGGGAGCACACGTTCAATCTAATTTTTCTGTCATCTCCGAAGGACTAGGAGGGGAAGCATGCGGCTTCCTGAAATACGTAAGGTGCTCATGGTAGTCCTCTGTGCGGTGGCAGATGCTTAGGCTGTGCTCACAGAGGTTGGGTTTGCGCTTTACTAACAGGTGGGTGGGCCTTGACTGCAGAAGTATCTTTGCAGTCAGAATGCTGTGACGTGTTGACACTATGGTGATTTGGCGGTCGCCTCAACGGTGAGGCAAAAGTCAGGACCAACAAAGATAGTATATCGTCGGGTATTCGTCATCGGCAGCCGGTGGGATGTGAAAAGACTAGAGCTAAACCCAATAGACCATTCACCTTTCACTATCGAGGTGCGGTTGTTGAGGGGAGACACCAACTAGATGTTTAGATTGTTTGTTAGGGGAAAGTGGCTTATCTCTTGTAGTCTTTACTAGTTGAGGGAGGGCCGAGGTGGGGCTATAGCCACCATGAAAAACAGACCTGAGGGATATCTGTAATTTAAGGCCCTCAATGGCGGGCCTGTACTGAAATGGAAAAGCTCCCGACCGAGTTCCGTGTTTCTTATATAGCCCTACCACGGAACTTAGTGCACATTATGTGCGATTAAGACATTGAATACGATTGACGATACATATGTGGGAAAGTCTAGATACATGCGTGTCTGCTCTCAGTGGTGTATCATAGACTTAAGGGCATTGCTGTGGTATGGAATCTGATTCGATCGAAGGTGGAAGTCCGTACGCTTACGTAGCATAATAATGACAGATATATGCGGAATGTAACATTGTTATGTAGAGATCCGTATGTCACTCCAGCGTAGGATGAGGGACTGTGTTCATTTCTGTGGCATTACGGTCATATATACTGTATTAAGTTAATCCGCTAGGAAGTAAATGGGTATGACGTGTGTGTAAGCCTTGATTGTTGTTAACCCAAGTAACCAAATAAATAAGAAAATGTGATTCAACGGTATATGTAGGATTATCCAAAGTGTATTATTTTAATCCAGTCACCAGAACTTGTGTTCTGACCCCCTCCTCATAACATACTCGCACCTTAGATTTGTGCCAGAGATATTATAGCTTTGGATACTGGTTAAGCAGTATTATTACTACGGTAAGGCTATACTTTGAGTATATTATACTTTATCTGTTTCGCTGTGAGATATTTTCTGAGCTTTGATATATTTTATATCCATGTCTTTTCTACAGGATACCAGAGAAACCAACATGGGTTTCGATAGATTAGAATTTAAAAAAAAAAGTCGGTCTGTCGGAGTTTGGGTTGTTACATCTGGTATCAGAGACTAGGTTTCGGATTCTTGTGTAGATAGTGAGTGAACATATATGTATTTTTTTTAAAATATAAATATTATATATATATATATATGTAGATCCATAGGGAAACCCACTAAATAGAAAGAGTATAATATGGTAAGAATTGAGATGTCTGTTTTGTACACTAAAGGAATGAATATGGAAATCTAAGACCCATAGGTAATTTGGGTGAAAAGTGTACAATGTACTTTGTATGGAAGGAAGGCGAATCTCATATGATTATTATTTTGGGTTAGTGGGTTTGGCAGTAAAACCTTATAAATTGGAAACGGTTAAAAAGAGAAAAATGGATTAGGAATATATATAGTTGAGAGAATTGACTTTGTGGGAGTGTCTAGGAAAGCCTAGAAAAATTGTTAACCCGCTCTCAGTCTAACCCCAATGTTAACTTTTAATTGTAATTTTTTTTAAGAAAATGGTTTATGGTGTTTTCATGTTTTAATCTTAAAAGTTATAGTTTTAAATATGTAAAGTACACATATTGAGTGTTAAAGTAAAATGGGGTATATTTTGTAAATAGTGATTTCTTGTGAAAACTTTGTCTAAAGTAAAATTCTCTCAGCAAAAAGGTCCATATTATAGAGCATATATAGCTCGCTAGTTTTCTTGTTATATTTCATACAAGAATTTTTAATAAAGGAAGTTTTGAAGTCTCTATTCTTTTGACAATCATTTTTGATAAATTGTTTAAAAGAAAAAAATTTTGTTGGGTGGACAAAATAAGTTGTAGAAATTAAGAATAGAGTAGATGATTGCACCTTGTAGTAAGTGACTGACCGACCTTATAGGTAAGAAAAAGTTATAAACCCGATTGAGAAATAGTTGTCCTTATCTACTCCAGTTTTTGTGATTTGGAAAAAAAATATGATTTACATTTTTTTAAGATGACATGTTTTTATTGTTTGGAAAAAGTAAGTTTTCATGAGGAAAATGAAAGTTTCGACACTTTTAAATTTTTGAAAGAAAATTTAAATGAAAAGGTCAAACCGTGTTTTAAAAGTATGGAGTAGGTAAGGAATAGTGCATAGGGAAGACGAGAATAATTTTGAGGCTATGAAGCAAATAGCGAGAATTATCTTGGAATAATAGTAAGTTCCCGTAGAATGCGTAAGAATTGAAAAACCTAGGGTGTGGCTTGAAATAATTGTTGGTATACAGCTAGGACTAGTGGTGACTACTAGATAGTGAAAGGGTAAGTAAGTATTTAGATCATGTTGCTAATTTTCATGTTAGGGGTAAGACCCATTACTACATTTTTGCTGGGATCATTCCGTTGTTTTTTCTTGTTGGGTAGTTAGGGTAACACCTAAACCTATCGTGGATCCCATGGTTTGGACTTTTCTGTCTGAGGGGACATAGTCCTAAGATTTTTGGCCCTTAGAAGTAGCTGTGTAGAGCGTCTATTTTCCTATTTTAGTTGAAAGACTAGAAGGCTTATTTGAAAACTAAACTTAGATTATATGATTAAATAAGCTAAGAAAAGAGTAAAGGCATAACTAAGAAATAAACATCAAATTCAATAAAGCGACAAACTTGACAAATTTTGAGAACAGATGAATAAGAGTAAAAATTTCCAAGATAAGACAAAAAAGAAAAGCTACAACAGAGAAAATTTTCTTATGTGGGCTGTGCTTGGATAGGAAAATAGGGGAATCTCTATAAATAGTTATATAAAACCCAAGTACGGTTGGAAAAAGGTCGAAAAATAAAAACGGGAGATGTGAAGTTCTCCATTTTCCGCCTTTTCGTAACATAAGAAATCGAATTTAAAAAATTAGATTTTTCTGAAATTCGAAAAATAAAGTTGGTTGATAGGATTTTGGATGCAAAAATTGTATGAACTACGCTCTTACTCAATAAGAATGTGGGAAAATTTGGATGAAAATATATTTTGATTATCAAAATATTGGATTCATGTAGAACTGCCAGTGTATTTAGGATGTGAGCATCATGTTTTTAAAGAATTTTTGAAAAATTTGCTTACACATAGGAGGCACCGCTTAGGCATACATATATTATTATGTTGTATTTCACTTTGCACAAGTACACAATGTTGGCAAAAATTGGATGCACACATGATGGATGCATATTATGCGAGGGGTTAATTGGTTTTTACCCTTATCAAATTTCGGGGACGAAATTTCCTAAGGATGGGAGAATGTAACACCCCGCATTTATGACAATTTAATAATTTAATAATGCATATGTGTATATATTTGCATAGATATAAAAGTATATATGAAGAATAAAATAAATATTAATGCAAACAAAAACATAATGCATGCATTAAAAGAAAAGAAATGATTAGTTGCATGCAGTGAAAATATGTTACATGCACTGATTATGCATTAATAATAAAAGAGAAGCAAAAGAAAAAGATTCATGCAATGGTTTGATTGAAATATTGTAACAAACATGAAAAAGAGAAGTAAGAAGAGAACAATAATTACCATTGTTCTAAGCCTTGTTAATAATAGCCTTAATAGTCCAGTTGGTTGGAGTATGTGACTTGCATACAAGAGGTGCAGAGTTCAATCCCCGTTGTCGTCATATTTTTGTTTTAAGGAAATGACTAAAATAACACATGTTCATGAGAGGAAATATTTATAAACTCACATATAAGGAAAAATATACATATAAGGAAGTAAATAAAATATATGTATAATGAGAATATACGCATATATATATATGTATATATATATATAAGTATATATAAGAGATGAAATTCAAGACAAGGTTGGAATCATAGAAACATGGCAAGAATCAAATAATAGTGCAACACCGTTTGAATTTTGAAAACGAAACGAAAGTTGTACACACACACACACACACACACACACATATATATATATATATACGTGTACAATGATCGTGGAAAGAATTGTATACACATAAGAAGATTACATGTGAATATAGCAGTTAAATAAATTCCAGAAATTCAAACAGTCAAAATCCAGATTTCTATGCCAAAATAGTTTGTAGGGCCTGGGGGGGTTAACACCCCTGTAGGGGTGTCGACACCCCCCAGATCCGGGAAAATCCATTGACATATCTGGACCATTTTCTTAACCAGGTTCAATGCAGACTCAACGCTACGTGTACGATAAGATCCTGAACACCTATAAATAGGCTAGTAGAGCCTAACCAAAATCTCATATTCTCTGAGACAACGTCTAAGCTCTGTCATTTTTTCTCCTCCTCAAATCTCTTCAGAAAAATAAGATAATTAGTTTAGGAAAATTCTGAATCAAGATTAGGAGGAAAAGAACGAATATTAATTAGAAGGTGTTCAGAATCATATGTTCAGAATCATATTCGAAGAGAGGTAATTTTCTAGATCTGGTCTATTCAATTTTCTTCCTCTTTCTTCCCTTTTTTCTTTTAGTAAAAATTATGAATCTATGGTTGTTAGGTTCTGAATCCAATTAGGGGAAAACCATGTAATGCTAGATCTGGATCAGATCCAGAATTTGGAAAGTAAATAAGGTGAGTGGATTTAAGTTATGTCATTTTTGATAATGATATATTATCGTTTAACATTCCCCACTATTATACGATGTGAATTTGCTAGAATAATCAAAAAAGCATTGAAATGTTATATATGACATGTTGAAATATGATATGTTGAGATGTTTAAACATATGTTAAAAAGATTAAAGTGACGAATATGACATGTTGGAATATTAATATGCTAAGATATTAATATGTTGGAAAATTCGTATGTTGAAATATAAACTTGTCAAAATATGTGTAGCAATTACTGTTGTTTTAATTCCATGTTAATTTGTGACATTTATGTACGTGGACCTTTAATGGTAGAAAGTGAGAACTTTACATGTCAGTTTGTTTGATTTGAACAATTACATGATTAAACGATTACATGATAGAATATAATTTATTGTATGTTAGAAAGAACATGCGACATAATGGGTTCAATATGATAACATGTAAAATATAGATTTTAAAGAATGGAAACACCTAAATTATATAGAAAATTTATGGTGAATAGGAAACTGTAACCGCGCTTAGACACGAGTTTAAATTACACTTGTGATAGAAGTCTGCCTGGAACCGCCGGGCATATCCAGTATTCACAAGTGGTAAATCTAATGTGAGGGGTCTAAATGCATAAATAGAACATCACTACTACAAAACATGTCATTTGCATCAGTTGTTAAACCCCTGTTGCATCAGTTGTTAAACTGATGCAAATGAAGATGATGCAACAGACAAATTTATGTTGCATCAGTTAAAAAACTGATGCAAATGATGATTTCTTGCATCAGTTGTTTAATACAACCGATGCTACACAGCAGATGCAAATGTCTGCATTTGCTTTCGAAGTCTTGGTCTATTGCATCAGATTTTTATAACTGACGCTAATGAACATATGCAAAAATAACATTTGTTATGACCTTTAATGTATTGCATCAGTTGCCTTTGCTATTGCAACTGATGCAAATTTAGTCTGAAGTTAAAAAAATACCACTATTTCAGATTTTTAAACCTAAAGCAATATTAAACAGAATTTAAAATTCTACAAATGCAATATTACCACGAATCGGATGAAACAAACAATATAATTGTATTATCAGTCAACATAGTTCATGTGTAAAACCCAAAAAAAACATAAATACATACTCTATCATAAAACTAAAGTCAACGTGCATAACAAAAGACTAACATAACTATATCCAATTTTGCATTAAATAAGTTGTTAAGCAATCTTGAACTTCGTCTATCTCTTGTCGGTCATAAAAACCACGTTGTGCAAAGTCCTGCAATTTATAAGAGTACTGTTTTAAAACATATGTAAATAACATATAATAGCTAGCTAGACGAATGAAACAAATTAAAGTAATACCTTTTGTAAATCAGTGCTTTGATTGTGGTGTTTTACTATGTCATGCATATACTTCATCGCATAATATACACAATTCGTTTGCTTCAAATTGTTGCGGACACTGGCAATATTACAAAATAATGTAATAGTTGGTTTAAAATGTGAATAGAAACATTCCAAAATTAACCCGCCTGAAACTACCAATTATTTTACATTTAAACTAGCAGGTTTAATTCCTTAATGTTAGTAGAATCAAAGCATTAAAGATTATATTTACATCTAAACTTTTGCTTGAAAAGAAAATTTACATCTAAACTAGTAGCAGGTTTAATTCTTGTGTTAGTAGAATCAAAGCATGAGCCAGTTGAAATAAGTGTAGGCGTTATCTGTGTGCTAACTGAAATAAGTGTAGGAAAAAAATTAAAACAAATAAAAAACAACTTGTATACATCCCAAAATACACCCATAATGTAATAAGGAGCACACCTGAATGCCAGATACCGTAAAATATGGTATTTCAAACTTCACTCTAATAGAGCCTTCTTCTCTGGTGTAGCTTCTTCAGAAGTTATACTGGGTAAGCTGAATACTACCGTCATCATATAATCCTGGCATGGACGTCAAAATTCTTAGAACATAAAGGGTTTCTTTTAATCACCATTCAATATACCTTTCAGATGATTTTAAAGGGTGATAATTGATTATATTTACGATTGGTACCATATAAAGAGAAGCTAAAATTTCAAGTTTACCTTGCCTCCTAGGAATGGCTTGATTTTCCAAACCAAGGCATACCTCTCTAGGGCATATGACGATGAACCCATGGAGGTCCGAAAATTTGGTTTGGTAGAATCTGGAGGTACGGGAACTTCAATTTCAACATTAGTTGCAGTGCTGCAGTAAAACATAGAAGTGTTTTTAGAAGCAGGCTATGATGAATTTATGGAATCACTAGCAATAAACATATAAAAGTACCTTCTGGGCTTCCAAGAAGATATGATGTTACTTCCTTCATTCCTGGATGTATATTATTCAAGAAAAATGAATGGCAACTACATCATTTGTACCTTGGAACCTACCTTAAACATTAAATACACATACTTCAAATTTATTTATTTTTTGAGTGAACTAGAATAATCAGATTACCAATAAGTGTTTGTTGGTGTGTGCGTGCCTGTGTGGTGCGTGTGCGCATGTACTTCTGCATGTTAAAAGTAGCAATGATTCCTACCAGGGAAATCGATATAGAAAGGAAGTTGAGAGTTCAAAATTTTGGTATGTTGCCAATGGAAAAGTTTTCTCATCGGGACTTGATAATTTTTTACCGTGCCAAACTTTGTAATTTTCATCAAAAGTTAGATGATTATGTGGAGTTTTCGACTGTGTTTAATGATAGGAGCTTGGATATTTTGATCGGTATTTGCCATTCTATGGTGAGATTATTCAGCCATTAGTTGATCAATGCATTGAGGTTTCAATCATTACCCTTGAAGTTTCAAAGCATCCAACCACTAACGACATAGCAACGTTATGATGCAACAACGTAGTGATATAACGATTCTATGATGCAACAGCGTAGCGTCATAACGATATGATGATATAATGACACAGCTATGTGAATGATAACAAGTGGCTCAATGTGCACATTAAGGGATACCGATAGGTGGGGTGCCCACCCCTATGCTGTGTAAAACTTTATATTTCCTCTGTGTAGATAAGCTTAGAAGTGAAGTGCAGTAAAACAATTAACAGATAGATAAAAATAACAAACAGCAACACAAGAGATATGTTTACGCGGAAAACCCAATGAGGGAAAAACCGCGGGATTAGAAGCCCAATTCTTCCATTATAAGATGATAGTAGGATTACAAGAACTTGTATATATCTCACACTCAGTGGCTCACTCAAGCTTGAGGATAAAGACTTCTCAAGCTATCTCTCTTATTGTGTATTTCTCTCTTTCTTATATTTTTACACACTCTCTCACACTCATATATATAGGTGTGGAATACAAAAGGTTCTCTCACAATGTGGCTTTCAAACTTCTTCCTTGGAAATAATGTTTCCATTGAGTTTACATAAATATGCATAGAAATTTGATGTGTCTACACATCTTTCAATAATATTTGTTGAGCATTCCAATAAATTAGGAGGGAAACCCAACAAATCTCCCCCTTCCTGACTTAATCAGGAAGCACTTCCATACCAGCACCATCACAACAGTCATCAAATTTCTTAGTTGGTATGGCCTTCGTCAACATGTCTAACCAATTATCATCAGTATGAACTTTGTTGAGTTGCAACAGCTTTGCTTCCAACGCATCTCTAATCCAGTGATATCGAACATCGATGTGTTTCGATCGGGAATGATAGGCTGAATTTTTAGCAAGTTGAATTGTACTTTCATTGTCACAATAGAGATCCTAACTTTCTTGTTTTTGGCCTAACTCTAACAAGAAGTTTTTTAGCCATATCATCTCTTTGCATGATTCTGTACCTGCAATGAATTCGGCTTCGGTTGTAGACAAGGCAACACATTTTTGGAGCTTTGATTGCCAAGATACTGCTCCCCCCCCCCTCCGAAAAGTAATCAAATATCCCAATGTTGATTTTCTAGAGTCAACATCTCCTGCCATATCAGTGTATGTGTATCCTTTTAACACAGGTTTTCCTTTTCCGAAGCACAAACATCTTTTGGTTGTTCCTCGGAGATAGCGAAATATCCATTTAACAACAGCCCAATGTTGCTTTCCAGGATTTGATAAATATCGACTCACAGCTCCAACAACATATGCAATGTCTGGTCGTGTACATATCATGGCATACATTAAACTGCCAACGGCGGAAGAATACGGGACATTTTCCATTTCAGCCCTTTCATATTCAGTTTTTGGACCGTGTTCCTTGCTTAATTTAAAGTGGTTGGCAAGTGGTACACTTAGAGCATCTCCAACAGGAATGCCAATTCATGTTACGGACATGAATATTCCTTGTTTTTGCACCCAACAGTTATCTTTAATTGTAATATTCAGCAAGATATTATAGGGCCAATTCCCGATACGGAATTGGCCCCGCGAGCCGATTTTATCGGCTCATGACAAAAAAATTCATTTTCTGTTGTCGCGAGCCGATTTTATCGGCTCGTGACATCGCGAGCCGATAAAATTGGCTCGCGACAACAGAAAATGACAAAAAAAAAATCTTTGTTGCGAGCCGATTTAATAGGCTCGCGAGGTCGCGAGCCGATAAAATAGGCTCGCGACTTCACGAGCCGATAAAATAGGCTCGTGACGGGGAAAAAATATTGGCCTGTTGGGGACAACACGTAATATTCAGTTGAATATTACATGTTGTAATGTTATGGGTCTGAATGTTGTTAGAGATGCTCTTACAGGCTTGGCCTTGTGCATGTTAAATCTTTCAAAAATTTTCTCTATATATCTTTCTTGCGATAACCACAATAGTCCTTTGGATCTATCATGAGTGACTTTCATTCCAAGAATCTGTTGTGTTGTTCCCAGATCTTTCATTGCAAAAGATTCGCTTAAAGCCTTCTTGAGAGCTGTAATTTTCTTTTTGTCCTGTCCAACAATCAACATATCGTCAACATATAATAAAAGTATGATGAAATCACCACCAGCATACTTCTTTATATAGACACAGTGATCGCATAGAATCTTCTTGAACTCATGTTGAGTCATGAATGAGTCAAACTTCTTATACCATTGGCGCGGTGCTTATTTTAAACCGTATAGACTCTTCTCGAGACGACACACAAGATGTTCTTTTCCTGTAACTTTGAACCCCTCGGGTTGCTCCATATAGATCTCTTCCTCTAGGTCTCCGTGTAAAAATGTTGTTTTAACATCGAGTTGTTCAACTTCTAAGTCCAAACAAGCTGCTAGACCCATTACAACTCTAATAGATGACATTTTTAGCATGGGAGAAAATATTTCATCAAAATCAATACCTTTCTTTTGATTGCAACCCTTAACAACAATTCGAGCTTTGTACCTGGGTAGACTATTCTTCTCTTCTGTTTTTAACTTGTACACCCATTTGCATTTTAAGGCTCGTTTTCCCTTGGAGCTCGTTTTCCCTTGGATAGCTCCACCAGATCATATGTATGATTGTCATGCAAGGATTGCATTTCTTCCTGCATAGCTTTCTCCCATTTTTCTTTGTGTTCACTGGTTATAGCTTGTTCGTAACTTTGAGGCCCCCCTGATCAGCGATTACCACATACTCATCTCTAGGATATCTAGTAGAGGCACGTCTTTCTCTTATAGAACGTCGTAACGAAGGTTGTGTTGTGGTATTTGTTTCATCTGTCATCTCTTCATTTGACTGAGATTGTTCATGCAATGATGGCTCTTCAATTGATTGTTCAGTAACTTCTTGTTGTCTTTGCAACCCATTATGATTAGGCTCCTCCTCTTGCCTTCCACCTGCATCTTGCATCACAGAGGATGGTGCAGGATCTGAATATATTATTTGCTTAGGTCTGGACTTCTCTGCTTGCTTAAGATCTTCTATTGTCTGGTCTTCAAAGAAAATAACATCCCGACTTCTAATAATCTTTCTTTTAACTGGATCCCATAACCGATATCCAAACTCATTTTTAGGTGAACCAAGGTAAATACACTGCTTGGTTTTTGAGTCAAGTTTAGCCCGCTTGTAACACCCCATAATTCTGTAACACTAAGATTCGCAAATCAAGGAAGAATTAAAATTTAAAATCAAAATCAAGGGAAACGGGCTGCGCCATTGCGTTTGTCTCGGAAAAATACGCGAAATAGATTCCGAGTTTTCGAAAATCGGAGTCCGTATGACCAAGATATGGCCCGTCAAAGTTTTCAGAAAATTCCAAGTACAAAACAGTTTAAACTAGGGTTAAATTCAAATTCAAACGCGCAGGAGGCAGGGCGGGAAAATTCCCGCCCAGGTCAAGTCGACAGGGGTGTCGACTGCACAGTCGATACCAACCCCCCCCCCCCCCCCCCATGTCGACTGCCCAGTCGACATGGGTGTCGACCTGCCCGCTTTTTCCAGCTTTCTGCACCTGGTTCGTTCTGCTATATTTGGTCACGTTTTCTGACCAGGTTCGTCCGCCTAACACTATATAAACAGCCCTGGTCTTCTCCTCTATTCACAATTCTTTTCTACCTTTATGCTGCAAAGATTCTTGTTAGACATGGCTTCTCCTCCTCCTCTAATATATATAAATAAAATAATATATAAAATAAACCAAGACGAGGAAATGTTGCTAAAAGATTTTCAAGAAGAGGTTCAAGTCAAGCTAGGATTCAAAAGGAGGTCCAACCGACTTCAACGACCGTTTTTCTATGAATCTTAGCAACGCCATCTTTCTGTTCTAATCTAATCTTTGTAAGTCAGTTATTTTTAGATTTGAACGTTTTGTTTTTATTCGTGACATGAAATTAAAGGGATAAAAGACTATGCCTAATCTTTCTACTTGAATCAGTGCTTGTACCTTTGGACCTAATTAAGAACTGTTGTGATTCGATGACCAATAAGACTGTGATGGTGAAACTATGGACTTTGGAACCATATGCCTTGGAACTATGAACATAAGCCTTTGATTTTGGGACATAAAACATTGCCAATGACTATGAAAATTTCCTATGACTATGAACATTGCCTATGACTATGAACATCGCCTAAGACTGTGATTCATTGAACTGTGAGGATTATTGCCTATGACTATGAACATTTCCTATGACAGTGAACGTTGCCTATGACTATGAACATTGCCTATGACTGTGATTCATTGAACTGTAAGGATTATTGCCTATGACTATGGATATAAGATTATTATTTATGCCCATGACATTGTAGTTACAAAACCATGTTGTTTAACAAACTGACATTATTTTCGATCTAGGCCTGACTTTCTATTCAGTTTATTCTTGGTTATCTTTGGTTTTAGACCTTGGGAATTTACCTATTAAGTTAGGTCTACCCATGTTCTTGAACCTCTGTCTCTATTCTGTCTATTCTTGGTTTTAGACCTTGGGAATTTACCTATTTAGTTAGGTCTACCCATGTTTTTGAACCGACGTCGTTATTCAACCCTTTTTATGCCAGTTATTATGTCTATCTTTTGCATAGCATCTTTGGTTCATTCCCTATTTTCTGCGAATCTAGATTTATCTATAATCTAGATTGAATCACGATTATACGAACGGTGGGAATGCGATTTGGGGCAAAATATGAAATTTACTAAAACATAGTTATAAACATGGAAATTGGCATAAATTGGGAACATGTATTATGTCATGTTCATAGAAATGCAAATGGGATAAATTTGACAGGAATTACAGGATTGTGTAATTTGAATCTAGTATTGACATGTAAATCTAGCATTTACATGAATTATGAACTAGAGTAATAAGTCTAGTTTGACGTGAATTAGAATGTTAAATCAGAATTGGATTAGCTAATTTGGCTCGATAAATATATTGGCATAAACTTGAAATTGGCCATAATTGGGAGTAATTGTCAGGATTAGCAAAATCATGGTTAGTGACACTTCATTTGGTATGGTTTACATACCAAAAAGCATAAACATGATGTAGAGGGGAAAATGGGCCGTAAGAATAAATATTGACAATTTACATTAAAAGGGTAATTGGGAAATAAGTAAATTAGGATTAATTTACTTATAGAATTTGTCCTAAGTGAGAAATGTTAATTTAGACAAATTAAAGGTTTGTTAACGACATCTCTTTTAATAATAAACCAGAAAGTTCTAGGGTGACAGAGAGGATAGTGTCTAGGCTTGGGTTTGGAAAATACATGTTTCTTGCTCTCCCTGGCTATCCCTAACTGATCCGACGGATGGGATGGTTACTTTCAAAACCTGATTTGAAAATTTAGAAAAACCCTTTGAACCAGAAAACACGAATAGGCCTAACCCGAGGTTAGACTAAGTTGCGATGTAAACCTGCCCGGAACCAACCGGCACATCCAGTAATCGCAACAATATTTGTCTAATGTGAGTGGTCGTGGCTTTATTTTATTTAGTTATATCTAGAACAAGAATGCTAGGGTTAAGTTAACTAAGACACTTAACCAACTCAACATGATAACAAGACTGGTAGGTGGGGTTAGGTTCATACAGTTAAGCTAGAATGGGAGGGTTAAGTCCATAGGAACACTTAACCAACTTAACACAATTAAGCTAGAATGGGAGGGTTAAGTCCATATGAACACTTAACCAACTTAACACGGTTAAGCTAGAATGGGAGGGCTAAGTCCATAGAGACACTTATCCAAACTCAAGGTAGTAAAACGAGACTTGTAGGGGTTAAGTAAAGTTAATACACTTAGCCAAATTTATATGTTAACTAGGCTAGAGGTTGGGGTTAAGTAAGATTTAATACACTTAGCCAATTTGATATGTTAGCTGGGCTAGACCGTAGGGTTAAGTAAACTTGAACACTTAACCATTAGATTTTGATAAAGGAATAGGGTTAAGTCTAAAACATGAAGGGATAATACTTAACCGTTAATAACAGGTGATATACACGTAAATGTGTATATTTTATCCGCTTATTTATCTTATTTTCCCTTTAAAATAATTGATACTTTGTATTTATAGCTGTATTTTCAGATTATTGACAAGCAGCATGGTTTAGAGCATTTGATGGATAAAGCATGAAGAATTTGCTTAAAAAGAGTGAAGTTTAAAATTTCTAAAGCTTGAAGAGTCTAAAGCTTGAAGAACGGTTGCAATTATATTTCAGTTAAGAAGAGTTGGCTCAATAAAGACTCAAACTGCATTCACATTAGCTCATTTGGAAGGCCTCTTACTCATGTTGCGTTCACACTAGCCTATTTGCTAGACCACTCACTCTAAAGCTGCGTTCACACTGGCGTATATGTTATTTGGGTTATTTCTTTAGTCCCACATTATGTAATTAGCTAGCTAGCCTTTGTCATCTCAGCTATAAATACATTGTATCTTAGTCTTGTAAAAAACACATTGGGTTTTATTCTGTAATTCTCTTCTTGGAATAAAATCATTCTTCTTCCTCTTTTCTATTTAGTTTTAGTTTTATTTATGTTCTTGTTATTTAATTTCTGTTTTTCTTCTTCTTTAGCTATGTCTAGCTAATCCCCTTTGATTAGGGGGTGATGACGCTGATAGTATGATTCAATATGAATCACATAGCCAAAAGATGAGGACTGTATACATGTAGATCTGGATCTGAATTAAGGGTTAGATCTGAACCTTCATACCCTGTGTCGTTTAAGAGCTGTGCTCCTTCACAGGGTATATTCGAGTTCAATCTAACACTTATCAGATCGAGATTTAATATTTAGGGTTTTAGAAATAAAATAGTGAATCTGTCCTGATAGCCTATGGTTGTAGAGCTGAGCTCCTGCATAGGCTATGCTTGTCGTTATTTACATATTTGTTTCTAAAAACCTATCATCGTTGATTCATGTTTGTGACAGAAACATGTATTAGATCTGGTTAATCTTTTGGCTATTGATGATTATGAATCTGATCTATGTCATTATCCCCTAATTGCTTTCACTTATTGTCAAAACTCTCTTTTATTTAATTTTTGCTATTTTCTTTGTTTTCCACCAATCAAAAGTTAGTGATAACTTGATTGGATTTATTAATAAAATAATTTGGTCCCAGAGTTCGACACCCTCTACAACAATCCTTGTTGTTTAGGAAAGACGAACGAATTTTACAGTTATTTACAATTTTATAATTTGTTCGCAAACAAATTTTGGCGCCGTTGCCGGGGACCAAAAACAATTTTTTAGTGAATCCTTCGGGTTAGATTTTTTCTCTTTATTTTTCCTTTTAAAAAAAAAAATTCTTGTTCAGACGATTTGGTATTAAATTATTGGTACCACAATCTCTATAACAAGAGAAAAAAATTGCAATTTTCTATTTGATTTGTTTCCCATTACATTCTTTTTCCTCTTTCCAACAATTCTAAAAAAAAAAAAAAAAAAAAAAAAACAATTTATTGCTTTCCTTCTGTTTGTCTCTTTCCACTTTTGTGTTTCTTCAGCCATAATCAATTGCCAAATTTTCCCATTTCTTTCTAGTTTTTTTTTCTTTTTTGTTGATTTCTTTCCACTTTCAACCCCTTTCCAAATTCCGTTCCTGTTTTCAATTTATTTTTACAAATAAAAAAAAAAAAATCTTGCAAATTTTGTTTCTATTCTTGTCTTGATTGCCGTTCCATTTTTTCAAAAGAAATCTTTTCCACTTCTTCTTTTACAAGTCAAGTAAAAAAAAAAAAAAAAAATCCTTTTTCGGTTCTTTTCTCTTTTTTTTTTTTTTTTTTTTTTTTTTTTGCTGTCCTGAAACTCTTGGGTACAAACATCTTTCAAGCCATCCATGTACCTCTGCCAAAACCAAGACCGCAAATCATAAAAAAAAAGGGAACCATACAATACACCTCCAGATAGAACAAAACCAGTCCCCTTCCAACCCCTTTACAAATCCTCAACTACAACACCATTCAACACCACTCCAATCACCACCGCCCCACAAACCCATACAACATCATCAACGAAACTTCCTGCAACCACCATTCAAAACTCCAGCAACCAATAATATCCACTACTCCCAAACCAATTCGGACTCCTGAAAAAGCTCCTCTGCCACTTCAATACATCCTTGTTTCAAACTATCATCAGAGTCTCCTCCTTATACACAAATCCCAACACACCCATCACAAACCCCTTTCACGCAATCATCTCCTGCATCTCACCAATTCTCACAGCACCAAACACTTCACCACTTCTAATCACTGTATAGTGTATATTCATACTCTTCACTCAACCAATATCCTATTCTTCAACATAGTTCATACCTACTTCATTCATATCAGTCCAACTTTCACCTCCTTCTCAACCAATATCACACTCAACAATTCGTAGTCCCTTTCGCAACCCCAAGCAAAGCACAGCACCGCCTCCACCCTCCCTCTTGTTCAGCCTCCACAAAAATCCACCACCTTTACAAACCTGAACAAGCCTCTGCAAATCAACACCATTACCACAGTCCAAACCTCATACTGCCAACAAACCAACCTCCATAATCTCCAGTCACACACAAACCCACACTCACCACCAGACCATCTTCTTCTGGCCGTCATTGCTTTGTAACGATCAACTATACCAAACCGATTAGATTTCGAATTCCCCAAATTCGAAGACCCGAGACCCAAATTCGAGACTGCTACACCCCAAATCAAAAAAAAAAAAAAAAACGAAACCCGATTAGCAGCACCAAATCCGCTTCGAACCCGATAACAACCGGAATCGAAACACCCAAACTTCAACTATCGCCTCAAACTCCTGTAACAACGAAGACCACTCAGCTCGCATCAACACCCAATCGTGAAATCTCCCAGAGTGCCGACTTTGCCTGCCTCGAAATAACGATTGGATCTCGGTTTTAATTTTGCAGAATCTCACCAATTTCACAGAGTAACCTTCGCGATTAATTTTAATTTTTTCTCGAGATTTTTTTTTTTTATGTTGATCCGTCTTTAAGTGTTAGGTCGGACAGAAAAAGGGAAAATAATTTATCGGTTTAATTTTGGGGCTTGACCCTATTAAAGTGGATCGGTCTTCATTTATTTTTGGGCTTGACCCGTTTAGTGATATTGCTTCTGGATCTGGCTTCATTTGTGTACTTGACTGTTGCTATTTAATTGTGTCCAGTCTTCTTCTTTTGAAAAAGAAAAAAACAAATTTTCTCTGGTAGTGAATAGTGAGTTTTAGTTTGATGCTGATACCTTGTGCTTGAGTTGGTAGAAGTTTTAATTTTTTTTCTTTCTAAATAAAAATAAAATATTAGTTGGGTTCCTCTTTCTTTTGTTTTTATTTTCTCATATTTGAATTGCTTCATTCACCTCTTCTAGTTCTATAAGAAAATTTGTTGAAATTTTTCAAAAGCAGGTACAGTGGAAATTAGAAAAAGGCCTAAAAAAAATTTTTTTCGGGCTCCTAGCCCGAACCCGTGCCGCAGCGCAGTCAAACAATTAATTAGGAGGCGACAGACAATTCAGAGGTGGAGCGGTTGCACACCAAGTGGGGTGTGAACGCGCTAGCGCTACCCAATTGCACTGGACGGACTGCCGATCAAGGTGAGTATTTTCTATCTCTACAGGGACCTCTGCTGCAAATAAAAAATATATATAGACATTGCTTGTAAAACTCTTCTGCAGGGCATCGGCTTGCTTGTAAAGAAAAAAAAATTGTTTTTTTTTTATCTCTGCAATTGACTGTTCTGTGACTGTTCTGAGACTGATCATTCTGTGATTGAAAAAAAAAAAAACAAAAAAAAAATATTTGCATTCATCTTAGCTTTGTTTTTATTTTCTAAGGACTTCATTATATTTTGACAATTTGGTTTAGTTCAAACGGATTATTTCTCGGTGTCCAGACTACGGCAGAGTAATAACTGTTTATAAATATTACGGTGATTCGTAAATATTATATCGGTTGTTCCTCTGAAGGTACTTAAACCTTCGGCTGCATTGCTAGGGTGATTCCTGGTGCACCGATAACTCCTGTCCGTTAACTGGCTGAGAAATCTTTTGTTGAAATAAATCAAACCGTCATTATATAATTCTAGAAATTGTAAATTGCATTAGGATCTTTTGTGTCTAATTCTTTTTCTCTAAAAAAAAAATTCGCTTCTCAAATTTGTTTTTTTTTTATCTTCCCTTATTCTTCTCGCTAGTGCATGCGTCATTGGACTCGTGATCCTTCGGATAATCGTCTAGTTCGAACAAACGCCCCTTTCACCATGGCCGAAGAAAATCCCCCTCGAACTCTTATGGATAGATACTTTCCCGAGCGAGTTTCTATTCCTTCCTGCATCATATTGCCCGCCCCAACGGGTAACCATTTTGAAATTCATTCGAATCACATAAATACTCTTCCAAAATTTGGCAATCTTGAACGTGATGATCCTTATATTTTCTTAACCAAATTTGAACAAGTTTGTGCAACCATGAAATTTCAACAACTAAGTGACGATGGAATCAAACTTAGGTTAATACCATTTGCACTTACCGATTATGCTGAAAAATGGTTGTATAGCTTGCCTTCAAATACGATTGGAACTTGGACTGAATTTGTGAATGTTTTCTTAAAGAAATTTTACCCCTTGGAAAAAACATCAAAAATTCGAACTGAAATCGTTAATTTTCATCAATTTGGGGGTGAATCCTTTGCAAAATATTTCGAAAGATTTAAAGAACTTCTAGTCAAATGTCCACATCATAATTTCGAAAAATGGACTCTTTGTCAAATTTTATACGATGGACTAGAAAATAACTCTCGAACTATGCTCGAATCAATGTGCCAAGGAAATTTTCTAGCCCAACATCACGATGCCGCTTGGAAATTTCTCGAAGATTTGGCCGAAAAATCAGCTCAATGGGAAAGATCTAATGAGAAATCAATTTATTCCCGATCAAACGCTCATTCGGTAGGATCCTCAACGGCTTTAGAAGCGAAAATAGACGCAATGTTAACCAAATTTGATAATGTCCTTTCATCAACTCAAGCAAACCAAGCTCAAGCGTCTCAGCCCTCATGTTACAAATGTAACGATCCTAACCACATTGCTGACCAATGCCCACATTCGTTAGAACAACTCAACGCATTTAATAAAGTTAGGAACGATCCATTCTCCCCAACTTACAATCCAGGTTGGAGAAACCATCCTAACTTCTCTTGGGCCCAAAGCAGTGCAACTACGAATTTGGTTCGACCTCCTTTTCAACCATTTTCGAATAATACCTCGAATCCTCCCTTTCAACAAAGTCAATTCCAAAATCCTGCGCCAACCCCTCAAAATCAAGCACAACAATCTTTTGTTCCCCAAGATGATAAACGATTGACATCACTGGAGAAAACTCTCGAAGAATTGGGTAAAGCAACAACTCAAAATATCAAATCAAATACCAATCTTCAAAACTTACTGACTTCACACATGCAAACCACGACTCAACAAATGAGTGAACTTCAAAAACAAATGTCTCAACTTAACACTAGATTAAGTGAAAGGGAAAAGGGTACATTTCCAAGTCAACCCATCCAAAACCCTAGAGGACAGATTCAAGACTCGAACGTTAGTCAATTGAATGCTGTTACGACTCTTAGATCTGGCAAGAAGATTGACAACCATGTGGTCGACCCAAATGATTTACCAGATGATATTCAAAACCCAAAAGAAAATTCGACCATCTCGGATCAAAACATCGAGCCCAATTCTAATCAGGCCCATCCTCAAACTCAAGTAGCTCAACCTACTGAGTTGTCTGCTCCATTTCCTCATAGACTCCGACCTAGAAAAAAGACGGACCAGGTAGAAAAGATCCTTGAAATATTTAAGCAAGTTAAAGTGAACATTCCTCTTTTAGATATTATACAACAAGTTCCACAGTACGCTAAATTTCTAAAAGATATGTGCACCCAGAAACATCATACACATGTACCTAAGAAAGTGTTTCTAGCGGCGACTCTAAGCGAAGTCTTGTCCCAATCTATGCCAGTGAAATACAAAGATCCTGGCTGCCCCACAATATCATGTACTATTGGGGACAAGAAAATTGATAGATGCTTACTAGACTTAGGTGCTAGTGTTAACTTGCTTCCATATTCCGTCTATCGCCAATTAGGGCTAGGAGAACTGAAACCCACCAAGGTTACTCTTCAGCTTGCCGACCGTTCAATTAAGAAACCTGTGGGCGAAATCGAGGATGTTTTGATCAAAATAGGAGAATTCATCTTTCCAGTTGACTTCATTGTCCTAGAAACTCAACAGGTAAGCAATCCTGCAAACCAAATCCCTTTGATTCTAGGACGACCCTTCTTAGCCACCTCTAATGCTCTTATCAACTGTAGAAATGGGTCTATGAAACTTTCTTTCGGTAACATGACCGTCGAGCTAAACATCTTTAGAACCGAAAACTCTCCTGCCTCTTATGTGGACCAATTTTCTGAAATCCATGTTGTCCACGATAATGAACCTGAGCTCGACCATTTGAACACTGACATTGAGTCTAATTACGAAAATTTGTTTCAAGATATCTCTGAAAATGTCTCTGACTCAATTCCTGTCGAGCCGCTCATGACTGAGCCTATTCCTCAACCAATTTCTTCGGTTGAGTCATCACCAAAATCTGAACTCAAAGTGTTGCCCAGTCATCTTAAGTATGCTTACTTAGGAGAAAATGAAACTTTTCCAGTCATTATCGCTTCTGACCTTACTTTAGATCAGGAACAATTGCTCCTTCCCATCCTTAAGAAAAATAAGGAGGCAATTGGCTGGTCCATGGCTGATATTAAGGGGATTAGTCCTTCGATAGTCCAACATCGAATCCACCTTATAGATGATGCCAAACCCACTCGTGATCCCCAACGTCGACTAAACCCTATCATGAAAGAAGCAGTTCGTGCTGAAATCCTTAAATGCCTTGACAATGGAATCATCTACCCGATTTCTGATAGTCAATGGGTTAGTCCGATTCATGTCGTACCTAAGAAATCAGGGATTACCGTGATCCAAAATGAAGCTAACGAGCTTATCCCAACCCGCACCCAGACTGGTTGGCGTGTTTGCATTGACTATAGGAAACTTAACGCTGCAACACGTAAGGATCATTTCCCTCTGCCATTTATCGATCAAATGTTAGAACGACTAGCGGGTCATGAGTACTACTGTTTCCTTGATGGGTACTCGGGCTATAATCAAATCCCTATCGCTCCTGAGGACCAAGAGAAAACCACTTTCACTTGTCCGTTTGGTACATTTGCGTACCGACGTATGCCTTTTGGTCTCTGTAATGCACCTGCAACCTTTCAGAGGTGCATGATTAGCATTTTTTCCGATATGATCGAGCGATTTTTGGAAGTGTTCATGGATGATTTTTCCATATTTGGTGATTCTTACTCTGAGTGTTTACATCATCTCGATCTTGTTCTTAATCGCTGTAAAGAGAAACACTTAACGCTTAATTGGGAAAAGTGTCACTTCATGGTTAAACATGGCATTGTTTTGGGACATGTCATCTCTAACAAAGGAATTGAAGTAGACAAAGCCAAAATCGAAGTTATTTCAAATCTTCCCATTCCCAAATCAGTTAAGGACATCCGATCCTTTTTAGGTCATGCTGGTTTTTACCGTCGCTTTATAAAAGATTTTAGCAAAATCACTCGACCGTTGACCAATCTTCTTGGTAAGGATGTTCCTTTCGACTTCAATTCTGAATGCATTTCATCTTTTGAGCATCTTAAAAATGAACTTGTCTCTGCTCCTATCATTTGCTCTCCCAACTGGACGATGCCTTTTGAAATCATGTGCGATGCCTCGAATTTCGCTGTTGGCGCTGTCTTAGGACAACGTATCAATAAGATTCTTCACGTCATTTACTATGCGAGTAAGACTTTGAACGATGCTCAAATCAACTATACGACCACTGAAAAAGAGCTTTAAGCAGTTGTTTTCGCGCTAGAAAAATTCAGGCCTTATCTAGTTGGCTCACACATCACGGTTTATACCGATCATTCCGCACTTAGGTACCTTTTCTCTAAAAAGGATGCTAAGGCTCGTCTCATTCGTTGGATCCTTCTACTTCAAGAATTTGACCTTACCATTAAGGATAAAAAAGGATCCGACAACGTTATTGCGGACCACTTGTCTCGTCTTCCAAATGCCCCATCTTCTTCTCTTCCGATCAACGAGAATTTCCCTGATGAACAGCTGTTTTCTCTATCCACTGATCCTTGGTTTGCTGACATTGTCAACTACTTAGTCACTAAGCAGACCCCTTCTTTTTGGTCTAAGCAGGATAAACACAAATTCTTTTCCCAAGTGAAACATTTTTATTGGGACGACCCCTACCTTTTCAAGTATTGTCCCGATCAAATCATTCGAAGATGTGTTCCTGACACTGAAACTCACAGTGTCCTATCTTTCTGTCATGACCAAGCCTGTGGTGGTCACTTCGGTCCCAAAAAGACAGCCGAAAAGGTTCTCCAATCGGGTTTCTACTGGCCCACCCTTTTCAAAGACGCGTACGAATTTTGCAAAACTTGTGATCGATGTCAATTCTTAGGGAAAATTTCTAAACGGAATATGATGCCCCTAAACCCCATTCTAGAGGTCGAAATTTTTGATGTGTGGGGTATAGACTTCATGGGACCCTTCCCTAATTCTTTTGGGAACATTTACATTCTCTTGGCTGTTGACTATGTTTCTAAATGGGTAGAAGCTGTACCATGCAAAACAAACGATAACAAGGTTGTTGTGCGCTTCTTGAAAGAAAACATCTTTTCTAGGTTTGGCACACCTCGCACAATAATCAGTGATAATGGTACACACTTCTGTAATCGTTCTTTTGAAGCTCTCATGAGAAAGTATTCGATAACCCACAAGTTATCTACTCCTTACCATCCTCAAACTTGTGGGCAGGTTGAAGTATCGAATAGGCAGATTAAACAAATTCTTGAGAAAACTGTGAATCGAAATCGTAAAGATTGGTCTCAAAAGTTAACCGACGCTCTTTGGGCTTACCGCACCGCTTTCAAAACCAACTTGGGTATGTCCCCTTATCGGTTGATTTTTGGTAAGCCATGTCACTTGCCAGTTGAACTAGAACATAGGGCGTTATGGGCAATAAAAACTTTAAATCTTGATTTAGAGAAAGCAGGTGAACATAGGAAGCTTCAACTTAATGAACTTGATGAAATTCGAAATGATGCATATGAAAATGAACGAATTTACAAGGACAGAACAAAAGTTTTTCATGATAAATCAATTTTACGTAAAACTTTCATGCCAGGTCAAAAGGTTCTGTTGTATGACTCAAAACTGCATTTATTTCCGGGTAAGCTACAATCTAGATGGACAGGACCTTACACTGTACGGACCGTTTTTCCGTATGGTGCGGTAGAAATTGAGAATCCAACTGATGGATCATCCTTTAAGGTCAATGGTCAACGCCTTAAACCTTACTTGGAACCAATACCCAACCAAGAGGAAGAGCTCATGGTCCTCCATGAGCCACATTACATCCGGTAAGACGCACTAACCCTCTTTTGTACATATGTAAATATTCTCTTATTCGTTTTTCCCTTTCACTAAGATATGTCTGATTAAGACTGTGAGGACACAGTCACACTCAAGTGTGGGGGGAATTTACATTACATCAGCAATCAAATTTTATGAAGGAGGTCATTCATTGAACAAGGATTAACTTAAATTCATAAATAACACCTTGGTTCTTGTTTGATAAGTTGAATTGTTGGGTGATGGGAATGAACATTATTTATTCATTGAATCGTAATGTGTCTATTTAAGATGCTAGCTTGAGACTGTGCAGACGTTAGTCGTGTTCTGGAGTAAGCGTGTCAACCTTTGTTATACATGTTAGAATGTGCAAGTAAAAATAATCAAAAAAAAAAAAAAATCAGGAAATAAAAATGATTTTGCACCTACATTTGTTGGATTTTCTGAGTTCGTTTTCATGCATAATATTTTCTTTTCACTCAAATTTTTCAAAATTGTAAGTTCTAAAATCCACTTGGCCCAATTAAGGAGAAATGACTCATTGTAGCGTTCTTCTTCGATACCCCACATTACTCAAACCCAAGTTTTTAGTCGATTTACATCCATGTTTCGACAAGTTTATCTTATATTGGCATACTCAAGAACCTGTGTTTAAAGGTCAAAAAAAAAAAAAAACATCACTTTTTATACCAATATTACACTACCCATTCTGTACTTGTTTTAAGGTAGGATAACCATATACCACATCTTATTTTATATGGGTTATCTATCTTACGAAACTTTGCTTATCATTCCTTTCAGCTTTTTGTATAACATCAATCCAGACTTGTGTGTTGAATTAAGGTTATAGAAGTAGAGTAACTAGGGCACAAAACTTTCCTCTCATGAAGTGTTGGTAGTAAAGGAGGAATCAAATGAAATCATGTACGTCATCATTCCATCTCCATTCATCATTCATCATGCAAAAGAAAAAAAATTTGAAGAAAGAAAAAAAAAGAATAGAAAAAAGGAAAAAAGAAAAAAAAAAGAAATAAAGAGAGAGTCTCTCTGAATAAAATATTCTTCATCATGAAGCATCCATTTCCATTCCATCCACATCCATCACACCGTACTTGGAAGCGAGGATTGCAGTAGAGTAGATGCAAGGAAACAAAATGTCTATATGTGCCTTAGTATTACTTTATCTTTTGTAGCTTGAAGTTCAACTAATACACTTGCCCTCTTATCTATAACATTTTTAGAACTTACAAAATTTTCCTTCATCTATGCATAACTCATATCCAATACATTACAGTTACATTGGTGCAAAATCATTCAAAAAAAAAAAAAAGTGAATAAAGAAATGATTGGGTGCACATTGTCGATGTGTAGAACTTTGGTTGACACCACGCTCTTAACCTTCAAGACAATTACAGTGTTATCAAGGAATTACGATTCAGCTTGAAAAATGTTGTTCATTTTTGCACTAATTATGGGATGGACAAATTGGGACTAAACCGTTATTGTTGAAGTTAGGTGAAATCCTTGGAATATGAAAGACCTTAAATATATTGTTTGATTAATCCGCGTACATAAGACGCTTTGGATTTTGTGGGTAGTATCCGCTGAAAACCCTCACGAGACAACACTCGTCCTACTGGGGACACCCAGAGGTTTAACGGCTTGTTGCATATGCTAAATGCAATCGTGTTTCCTACGAAAGTGTGACATATCTTAGTTTAGTTTATTCGAGGACGAATAAAAAGATAAGTGTGGGGGTATTTGATATACACGTAAATGTGTATATTTTATCCGCTTATTTATCTTATTTTCCCTTTAAAATAATTGATACTTTGTATTTATAGCTGTATTTTCAGATTATTGACAAGCAGCATGGTTTAGAGCATTTGATGGATAAAGCATGAAGAATTTGCTTAAAAAGAGTGAAGTTTAAAATTTCTAAAGCTTGAAGAGTCTAAAGCTTGAAGAACGGTTGCAATTATATTTCAGTTAAGAAGAGTTGGCTCAATAAAGACTCAAACTGCATTCACATTAGCTCATTTGGAAGGCCTCTTACTCATGTTGCGTTCACACTAGCCTATTTGCTAGACCACTCACTCTAAAGCTGCGTTCACACTGGCGTATATGTTATTTGGGTTATTTCTTTAGTCCCACATTATGTAATTAGCTAGCTAGCCTTTGTCATCTCAGCTATAAATACATTGTATCTTAGTCTTGTAAAAAACACATTGGGTTTTATTCTGTAATTCTCTTCTTGGAATAAAATCATTCTTCTTCCTCTTTTCTATTTAGTTTTAGTTTTATTTATGTTCTTGTTATTTAATTTCTGTTTTTCTTCTTCTTTAGCTATGTCTAGCTAATCCCCTTTGATTAGGGGGTGATGACGCTGATAGTATGATTCAATATGAATCACATAGCCAAAAGATGAGGACTGTATACATGTAGATCTGGATCTGAATTAAGGGTTAGATCTGAACCTTCATACCCTGTGTCGTTTAAGAGCTGTGCTCCTTCACAGGGTATATTCGAGTTCAATCTAACACTTATCAGATCGAGATTTAATATTTAGGGTTTTAGAAATAAAATAGTGAATCTGTCCTGATAGCCTATGGTTGTAGAGCTGAGCTCCTGCATAGGCTATGCTTGTCGTTATTTACATATTTGTTTCTAAAAACCTATCATCGTTGATTCATGTTTGTGACAGAAACATGTATTAGATCTGGTTAATCTTTTGGCTATTGATGATTATGAATCTGATCTATGTCATTATCCCCTAATTGCTTTCACTTATTGTCAAAACTCTCTTTTATTTAATTTTTGCTATTTTCTTTGTTTTCCACCAATCAAAAGTTAGTGATAACTTGATTGGATTTATTAATAAAATAATTTGGTCCCAGAGTTCGACACCCTCTACAACAATCCTTGTTGTTTAGGAAAGACGAACGAATTTTACAGTTATTTACAATTTTATAATTTGTTCGCAAACAACAGGTTAGTTAAAACAGACGGGCAAGGTTAAGTTAAAAAGGAACACTGAACCAATACAGGGTGAATGGGTAAGGTTAAGTAATAAGAAATACTTAACCAATATAACTTGGTTTGTGGTGGGGTTAAGTCAACATGAATTACTGATAACACTTAACCAGTTTGATAGGATAAATGAAGAGGGTTAAGTCAGCTTGAATCGACTAATGACACTTAACCAATCCAAATTGACGGGAAAGGGAACTAAGTAGTAAATCTTAGTTAAGAAAACAACGATTCGGGAAACTAAGTGGTAAATCTTAGTTAGTAAAACTAAGTAGTAGTTCTTAGTATAACACGGGAAGGAGCGAATGTCCGTCTGAGTAAAAAGAAGGCTCCAACGAATTGGGTTACGAAGCCCGAGGCTTCGAGGGGACGTGAGGGTACTCTTGGTATCCCTCTGTGAGGCTGCAGATGATTCTCCTGGGCTCACAGAGGTTAAGGTCTGCGTAGAAGAACCAGGAGTATGCCTTGGTTGCAATACATGGCAACCTAAAGACTAGGATGGACCAGCGTGATTCGGCGAGAAGACGGTAGCCCTGTGATAGCAACTCGTCGTCTACCATCCATCTTGAGTCAATCGAGATACGTGAAGCGGAAAGGCGGAGAATTCCAAAAGACCATATACTTTCTATCTAGTTATGGTTGCGGATGGCCATAGGATAGTGGGGCACCGGGGGCCGGCGTATAGTTCTCATTTTACAAGGTGTGCCTTTCATTAGTTGAGGGAGGGGTCAAGTGGGACCATAACCACTTGAATAAAAACAGACCTTAGCATCTGCATCGGCAGATATCTGAAAGCTCCTGACCGAGTTCTGTATTCCTTGATTTGCCCTGTCACAGGACTCGGACCGCACATTACAGGACATGTGCATCTAGACAAGCGATAACGATTCGCGATACATGCATGGGGAAGTATAGGAACATATACCACTCTAGGTAGTGTGTCCTAAACTTAGGGGCATCATTCGACAGGTAGCGTAATCCCTAGTTGGACTAGGTGGCATAAACCCTAAACTCGAGAAGCGTTCAGCAGATAGCGTAAACTCTAGTTAAATCTAGAAAGCACTTGATAGAAAACCCTAGATTAGATCTAGGTAATAAATAATAAATGTATGCCTGAAGGCAATGGAAACTACAGGGGTTGGAATCACGTTATCGTTACTAGTTGGAACACTAGTTAGGTGGTGCAGAGATATAGAAACCAGTATGACAAGAAAATAGCGAGGCGGCGAAAGTATTAGAGCATATCCTGTTTATCTTATCTTAGCATATCTTGTGATTATCTTGTCTAATCTTGTTGACCCTATCATCATGGTGTAATCTTGTATTCAGTTAATTCATGTCATTTTGTTTTTCCATGTTCACATGCTTGAAGTTACCGAACTTACTCAGGCTTTATGTCTGACTCTGTTTTTCTTTCGTCTTCTTTTCTTCCGTTCCCCCCCCCAGGTAGTAGAGAAGGGAGTAGTATAGCTCAGGTTAAGTTGAACTATCACTCTTTCCCAGCTTGAAGATTTGTCGAAGTTTTCTTGGATTCTCTTATCAGATGCTATAGCTGGCTCTTGCTTTTAATTGGGGAATACAAATGTTGTTTTATGCTTCTTTATTTTGTAAGACAGATGACACTCTGACATTGTAAAGAAATCTTTGTACAAACTATTTTATCAATAAAGCAAAGTTTTATTTTCCACTGTTTAATCTCTGTCTGTTTTGTAATTTATCTGCATCTTTTACCCTAAATGCTCCACAGAACTTAGTGCATTCCCTTTGTGAGTGACACTAACGGACGTGGGGTGTTACACGTGGTATCAGAGCTGAAGGTTACCGGATCAGATAAAGATTTGAAAAATTATTTTTCAAAACAGTTTTTAAAGAAGCATTTTCAAAAGAAAAGTTTTGTTTTAAAAGGCATATTCCCCAAAGCCATAAGCACTATCTTTTGATTCTCTGTTTGAGTCCTCGTTTCCTTCTTTCTTGAGTCTCTGGGGCTCCTGGCTTTCTGGGAGGTAACCTCATCGAAGGGCAAAGTAGTGCCCGACTTCCATCTATAACCATAGTAGTTTCACCTGCGGCCAGTTTTCTTTCAAGCTTTGTAGGGGATTCTGTACGATGGAGGCAGCTTTCGAGAGATTTGTCAACATGTTTGCACACGGAAGAGGATGAGGAGTTTGGCTAAGGAGCATAACCCAAGGATGAGGAATTATAAAACCTAAGACAAGAGGAAGTATCTTTACTAGGGTATAATAGGGCGTATAATTAAGGACAAGGGCAAGAACGAGGAACAAGATTTTTAGAAGGGCAAGTACTTACTTTCACCTCTAAGTGTACCTAGGAGAAAGGTAGTAAAGTTCTGTTGGAAGAGTCTAGTTTTTCTGTTTGTACTCTTTCGGTTTTAGCGCTTCGCATTTGTTCATGTCTACTTCCATAGTTGAGTCTCTGCACCTTAGTACTTGTATAGTAGAAAGATCACACTAGAGTCTCAAATCCAATTGGTGGTTCGACCAATTTATTTTTGGTTAGTAGGGATTTGAGAGTAGCTATCGAGTTTGCTTATATCATCTTACGTAGATCGTCTAAATTCGGTGGAGATATTCCTTGGGTGCTTGTCTGATATTGGTTTAGGCCTTTGGGGCTTGTACTTGAGGAATGTCGAGTTCGACTAGGATGGTTTGCGTGAAAGATGGATAGTTGTGGCAGGCGCTCTAAATAGAAAAAAAAAGACTAACCTTAAGAGAGGTAAAAAGTACGTAGTGACCTTTTGACCCTCATAGTTATGGCATGATGGATAAGCTAGGAGGAGAGACCTCTGATCATCCTAGTATATATACACTTGGTACCATGGTTGACATCTGTTTATTTTGTAAATGGAGGTCAGAAACTTCACAATCGTGAAGTTAAATTAGATAAGGTACAGAATAGTGAAGCTCAAGAAGATGCGACTTAGAAGAATGAAGACTAGATACGCGCATCATACCCTTTTTCTTTAGGGTACATCCTTGATTTCTTTTTGTAGGAGCTTTACGCATACTTGTTTCCTTCTTTCCAAAGTATATCCTCTAGGACGTATCATCGATCCTTAGGTAAAAGCCAATGGACGAAAACATGTATTTGAAACATGTTATGATTGATGGTTGCAAGTGGTTGCTCGTGGATGCATATACACACCATAGGCACTAGATCGGCTCAATCACCTCATGTTGCATATATATGCGTGTTTATTTTTCGTTAATGGATGTATGATAGTTATGTTATCGTATGGATGTTGCATTTGGATGAATGGTTGTGCACGCATGTAGAAATAATATGTACCATTAGGGTTCTTTTGCATACATAATGGATGCATGGCACTATCATGGATTGCATTAAGGAGGTCAACTGAATCAGTAGACTGCCTGATTTTGCATTAGATAAGGACATGTACACACACTATGCATATGATCATGAAGGCATTAGAAATCTTTTAAGGACAATGGATGCCTGTGATTGAATGGTTGAGTAGATGGGTGATTGGATGGTAGGACACATTCTTCCTAACTTGGAGATTTCGGGGACGAAATCCTTTTAAGTGGGGGAGAATGTAACACCCCGTAATTCTGTAACACTAAGATTCGCAAATCAAGGAAGAATTAAAAGTTAAAATCAAAATCAAGGGAAAGGGCTACGCTATTGCGTTCGTCTCGGAAAAATACGCGAAATAGAGTCCTAGTTTTCGAAAATCGGAGTCTGTATGACCAAGATATGGCCCATCAAAGTTTTCAGAAAATTCCAAGTTCAAAACAGTTTAAACTAGAGTTAATTTCGAATTCAAACGCGCAGGGGGCAGGGCGGGAAAATTCCCGCCCAGGTCAAGTCGACAGGGGTGTCGACTGCACAGTCGACACCACCCCACCATGTCGACATGGGTGTCGACCTGCCCGCTTTTTCCAGCTTTCTGCACCTGGTTCATTCTGTTGTATTTTGTCACGTTTTCTGACCAGGTTCGTCTGCCTAACACTATATAAACAGCCCTGGTCTTCTCCTCTATTCACGATTCTTTTCTACCTTTATGCTGCAAAGATTCTTGTTTGACATGGCTTCTCCTCCTCCTCTAATATATATAAATAAAATAATATATAAAATAAACCAAGACGAGGAAATGCTGCTAAAAGATTTTCAAGAAGAGATTCAAGTCAAGCTAGGATTCAAAAGGAGGTCCAACCGACTTCAACGACTGTTTTTCTACGAATCTTAGCAACGCCATCTTTCTGTTCTAATCTAATCTCTGTAAGTCAGTTATTTTTAGGTTTGAACGTTTTGTTTTTATTCGTGACATGAAATTAAAGGGATAAAAGACTATGCCTAATCTTTCTACTTGAATCAGTGCTTGTACCTTTGGACCTAATTAAGAACTGTTGTGATTCGATGACCAATAAGACTGTGACGGTGAAACTATGGACTTTGGAACCATATGCCTTGGAACTATGAACATAAGCCTTTGATTTTGGGACATAAAACATTACCTATGACTATGAATATTTCCTATGATTATGAACGTTGCCTATGACTATGAACATCGCCTAAGATTGTGATTCATTGATCTGTGAGGATTATTGCCTATGACTATGAACATTTCCTATGACTATGAACGTTTCCTATGACTATGAACATCGCCTATGACTGTGATTCATTGAACTGTAAGGATTATTGCCTATGACTATGGATATAAGATTATTATTTATGCCTATGACATTGTAGTTACAAAACCATGTTGTTTAACAAACTGACATTATTTTGGATCTAGGCCTGACTTTCTATTCAGTTTATTCTTGGTTATCTTTGGTTTTAGACCTTGGGAATTTACCTATTAAGTTAGGTCTACTCATGTTCTTGAACCTCTGTCTCTATTCTGTCTATTCTTGGTTTTAGACCTTGGGAATTTACCTATTTAGTTAGGTCACCCCATGTTCTTGAACCGACGTCGTTATTCAAACCTTTTTAAGCCAGTTATCATGTCTATCTTTTGCATAGCATCTTTGGTTCATTCCCTATTTTCTGCGAATCTAGATTTATCTATAATCTAGATTGAATCACGATTATACGAACGGTGGGAATGCAATTTGGGGCAAAATATGAAATTTACTAAAATATAGTTACAAACATGGAAATTGGCATAAATTGGGAACATGTATTATGGCATGTTCATAGAAATGCAAATGGGATAAATTTGACAGGAAATACAGGATTGTGTAATTTGAATCTAGTATTGACATGTAAATCTAGCATTTACATGAATTGTGAACTAGAGTAATAAGTCTAGTTTGACGTGAATTAGAATGTTAAATCAGAATTGGATTAGCTAATTTGGCTCGATAAGTATATTGGCATAAACTTGAAATTGGCCATAATTGGGAGTAATTGTCAGGATTAGCAAAATCATGGTTAGTGACACTTCATTTGGTATGGTTTACATACCAAAAAGCATAAACATGAAGTAGAGGGGAAAATGGGCCGTAAGAATAAATATTGACAATTTACATTAAAAGGGTAATTGGGAAATAAGTAAATAAGGATTAATTTACTTATAGAATTTGTCCTAAGTGAGAAATGTTAATTTAGACAAATTAAAGGTTTGTTAACGACATCTCTTTTAATAATAAACCAGAAAGTTCTAGGGTGACAGAGAGGATAGTGTCTAGGCTTGGGTTTGGAAAATACATGTTTCCTGCTCTCCCTGGCTATCCCTAACTGATCCGACGGACGGGATGGTTACTTTCAAACCTGATTTGAAAATTTAGAAAAACCCTTTGAACCAGAAAACACGAATAGGCCTAACCCGAGGTTAGACTAAGTTGCGATGTAAACCTGCCCGGAACCAACCGGCACATCCAGTAATCGCAACAATATCTGTCTAATGTAAGTGGTCATGGCTTTAATTTATTTAGTTAAAGCTAGAACAAGAATGCTAGGGTTAAGTTAACTAAGACACTTAACCAACTCAACATGATAACAAGACTGGTAGGTGGGGTTAGGTTCATACAGTTAAGCTAGAATGGGAGGGTTAAGTCCATAGGAACACTTAACCAACTTAACACAGTTAAGCTAGAATGGGAGGGCTAAGTCCATAAGAACACTTAACCAACTTAACACAGTTAAGCTAGAATGGGAGGGCTAAGTCCATAGAGACACTTATCTAAACTCAAGGTAGCAAAACGAGACTTGTAGGGGTTAAGTAAAGTTAATACACTTAGCCAAATTTATATGTTAACTAGGCTAGAGGTTGGGGTTAAGTAAGATTTAATACACTTAGCCAATTTGATATGTTAGCTGGGCTAGACCGTAGGGTTAAGTAAACTTGAACACTTAACCATCAGATTTTGATAAAGGAATAGGGTTAAGTCTAAAACATGAAGGGATAATACTTAACCGTTAATAACAGGTTAGTTAAAACAGACGGGCAAGGTTAAGTTAAAAAGGAACACTGAACCAATACAGGGTGAATGGGTAAGGTTAAGTAATAAGAAATACTTAACCAATATAACTTGGTTTGTGGTGGGTTAAGTCAACATGAATTACTGATAACACTTAACCAGTTTGACAGGATAAATGAAGAGGGTTAAGTCGGCTTGAATCGACTAATGACACTTAACCAATCCAAATTGACGGGAAAGGGAACTAAGTAGTAAATCTTAGTTAAGAAAACATCGATTTCGGAAACTAAGTGGTAAATATTAGTTAGTAAAACTAAGTATTAATTCTTAGTATAACACGGGAAGGAGCGAATGTCCGTCTGAGTAAAAAGAAGGCTCCAACGAATTGGGTTACGAAGCCCGAGGCTTCGAGGGGACGTGAGGGTACTCTTGGTATCCCTCTGTGAGGCTGTAGATGATTCTCCTGGGCTCACAGAGGTTAAGGTACGCGTAGAAGAACCAGGAGTATGCCTTGGTTGCAATACATGGCAACCTAAAGACCAGGATGGACCAGCGTGATTCGGCGAGAAGACGGTAGCCCTGTGATAGCAACTCGTCGTCTACCATCCATCTTGAGTCAATCGAGATACGTGAAGCGGAAAGGCGGAGAACTCCAAAAGACCATATACTTGCTATCTAGTTATGGTTGCGGATGGCCATAGGATAGTGGGGCACCGGGGGCCGGCGTATAGTTCTCATTTTACAATGTGTGCCTTTCATTAGTTGAGGGAGGGGTCAAGTGGGACCATAGCCACTGGAATAAAAACAGACCTTAGCATCTGCATCAGTAGATATCTGAAAGCTCCCGACCAAGTTCTGTATTCCTTGATTTGCCCTGTCACAGGATTCAGACCGCACATTACATGACATGTGCATCTAGACAAGCGATAACGATTCGCGATACATGCGTGGGGAAGTATAGGAACATATACCACTCTAGGTAGTGTGTCCTAGACTTGGGGGCATCATTCGACAGGTAGCGTAATCCCTAGTTGGAATAGGTGGCATAAACCCTGAACTCGAGAAGCGTTCAGCAGATAGCGTAAACTCTAGTTAAATCTAGAAAGCACTTGATAGAAAATCCTAGATTAGATCTAGGTAATAAATAATAAATGTATGCCTGAAGGCAATGGAAACTACAGGGGTTGGGATCACGTTATCGTTACTAGTTGGAACACTAGTTAGGTGGTGCAGAGATATAGAAACCAGTATGACAAGAAAATAGCGAAGCGGCAAAAGTATTTGAGCATATCCTGTTTATCTTATCTTAACATATCTTGTGATTATCTTGTCTAATCTTGTTGACCCTATCATCATGGTGTAATCTTGTATTCAGTTAATTCATGTCGTTTTGTTTTTCCATGTTCACATGCTAGAAGTTACTGAACTTACTCAGGCTTTATGTCTGACTCTGTTTTTTTTTTCGTTTTCTTTTCTTTCGTTTCCCCCCCCCCCCCTCCAGGTAGTAGAGAAGGGAGTAGTATAGCTCAGGTTAAGTTGGACTGTCACTCTTTCCCAGCTTGAAGATTTGTCGAAGTTTGCTTGGATTCTCTTATCATATGCTATGGTTGGCTCTTGCTTTTAATTGGGGAATACAATGTTGTTTTATGCTTCTTTATTTTGTAAGACAGATGACACTCTGACATTGTAAAGAAATCTTTGTACAAACTATTTTATCAATAAAGCAAAGTTTTATTTTCCGCTGTTTAATCTCTGTCTGTCCTGTAATTTATCTGCATCTTTTACCCTAAATGTTCCACAGAACTTAGTGCATTCTCTTTGTGAGTGACACAAACGGACGTGGTGTGTTACACCGCTCGTCTTTAGGAATATGAACGAATGCAAGACAACCAAACACCTTCAAGTGGTCATAAGAGATCTTCTTGCCTGACCAAACTTCATCTGGAATGCCTTTGTTTAGTGGACCTGATGGTGAGAGATTAATTATATCAACAGCAGTCTTCACAGCTTCTCCCCAGAATGATTTAGAGAGTTTAGCATGAGATATCATACATCAAACTCTTTCTTCGATAGTTCGATTCATTCTCTCAACAATACCGTTTAGTTGAGGTGTCTTTGGAGGTGTTTTCTCAAGGCGGATGCCAAATGTCTTGCAGTACTCTTCAAATGGACCACAATATTCACCACCATTATCAGCTCGGACACACTTCAACTTCTTGTTTGTTTGTCGTTCCACCATGGCATGAAACCCCTTAAAAGCCGCAAGTACATTGTCTTTTGTTTTCAACAAATACACCCAAACCTTTCTTAAGTGATCATCAATGAATGTTACAAAATATAATGCACCTCCAAGAGATTTTTCAGTCATAGACCAGACATCAGTATGTACTAAATCAAGGATATGCTTTCTTCCTGATGGTCTATTTGATCTATAAAAGGAAACTCTATGTTGTTTCCCAGCCAAACAATCTGTAACACCCGACCTCCGCCAATGCCACTCTTGCAAGTGCACTGGCTTTGGAGGGGCGTTAAACAAGGTAATCATGCATGCAGATATCACAAGACAGAACATATAAGTAAAAGCAGAGTAAATAAAGCAGCGGGTAAAAACTAACATTTCAAAACCATAGTCAAGTTACATCAAAGTACTGAGTCATTATTTTCCACAAAACAAAGTCTAGAAAACATAAACTGGAAACAACATAAAGTAACTATCCCCAAAGCAGAATAAAGCCATAGCATGCTCAAGTCCAAACCGTACATGAGCTATCCAGAAAAGCAGCTTAAGATCCAAGCTAGGTACCAATGTTCCCACCCTGTAAACCTGGGGGGGAAGGAAGAAAAGAGGCGAAAGAAAACGGGTTAGTCAAAAAGACTGGTAAGTCCTACCTACTATTAGTATAAAAATTAACTAGTTAACTGGACATGTAAAGCAGAGATGAAACATAGGGTGATAACTGGCATGGTGAAAAGTTAACAGGATAGATCAAGTGTGGCATCGCATCTACAAGGTTAAGTTGCACCAAGTGTGTACTAGTATTCCAAACCATGTCAAGTATAAACAAGAAATGATCCCTTGGCCCAAAGGTGGCCCAATATCATGAGGTGACCTAAATCAAGGTCCAACTACTCGGTCTAGTCGATCGGCTCCCTATAATCCTAACTCGTCACGTGTCGGTGTCATACGGCCCAATCACAAAGTGTAGTCAACCTGTACTAGGTCCACCCTAGGGTGTATCAGGCCCTAGGGTGCCAACCACAGACACAAATCAAGCACGCACAGTCTAAACCTACAGGTGCCCGTGTCTGCTTTTTCAACTCCGGACTATGTGCACGGCCATAGTCCGCCTGAACCTACACCGGCGCACCTACTCAGCTGTCGTTTGGGTCGCTTACATGTCAGCCCAATAATCGTGCCCCACCCTAGCCTAGTCCCTAGGGTATCATGATACAATCAAGATGGTTACTGGTGAAAAGGACCATGTAACTAGGGTTTCTAACGGGTTAAACGTGGTTAACCCTATCCAATCAAGTATCAAGTTGGTTAAGTGTACCCAAGGTTCACGACTTAACCCCATCAACCCATCGTGTTTAATTGGTTAAGTATTCAAGTGGTCCATGACTTAACCCTATCATGTGGCATTAATTAATTTAATGCACCCAACCTCTCACATTAGACCTTGTTGTGGTTACTAGTTAAGCCGGGCGGGTCCGGGTAGCTTTACACCACAACTTAGTCTAACCTTGGGTTTCAAGTGCGACATGACCAACTACTCACATTGGGTCCTATTGCTTGTAGCCACTAGTTAAGCCGGTCGGTTCCGGGTAGATTTATGCTACAAACTCAACCCAACCTCGAGTTGGCCATTCTCATGTTTTCTAGAAGTCATGTCCAAGTCTATGTTCATGTTCCAAGCATAATCACATGTCATATTTCATGTTATTTTTCAAGTCATGATTTTATGTCATTTTTGTTTACCCATAGCGTAACCCCATCGCATGTAAGTTCGCATAAACGCAAATAGATCTCAAAGGGGGAACTTTCAAAGCATGACATAATTAATAAGGTTTGGCCAGAAGTTAAACATGGTGGCATATGAGGCAAATGTGTTCATAAACTTGCATATTACATTATAAGCCTCAAAACATGCATAATATCAACTTTAGCAAAATAGGTGAAACATGGCCATAAATGACATAGGATGATAGCTAGTGGTTCGCATATAACATCGTATGCAAGATAACATAAGGGTTATGAGAGCTTCTATGTTGCTTTATGCAACATTTCAAGTCAAAGCTCATAGCTTTCGATGCACAAAGTCAAGGTGATAGCTTTACAAACATGCATAGAATAAGTCTATGCATAACATGATAGAATCAAAGCTCATAACTTTCTATGCACAAAGTCAAGGTGATAGCTTTACAAACATGCAAAGAATAAATCTCTGCATAACATGATAGAATCAAAGCACAAATCATACTTAGGCCCAAACTCAAACTTGCAACATGTCATATTTAACTTCATAGTTAGAATCTAAGAGTAGTATAGGGCTTACAATGCTATGAAGACTTATAAAATAAAATAAGATTGAGACGAAGCCACTAGCAACTCTAAAGACCCCAAATGAATACAAGCTCCAAGAAGCTCCTTTGATTTGTATGAAGAAAGATCCTCGTTTTAATGAAGAAAGATTGAACTTTGGCCTTGAATCAAGCTTTGAAACTCTCAAACAAGCTTAGGAACTCTCATATGAATGAAGATGGAGACTATGACAAGAGGGTGGAGGCCATGATTAAACATTTTGGCATAATCTAGTTATAGGATTGATTTATGATGATTTAGGCTAGGTATTAGGGTCCTTTTATAGAAGATTAGGTTAGTTTAGACCATAGGATTAACCCTAATTCAGATCTGGGCCATCAATTCACGTCACTAGCCTCCAAACATGTCTTGAGAAACAAGTCAGGTGCACCCAGGCTAGACTGGCCGACCACCCAAGTCGACAGGGGTGTCGACTGGGCAGTCGACACCACCTAGGGTGTGTCGACTCCCAAGTCGACTCCCCAGTCGACTTGGGGTTGGCGGGAATTTTTCCCGCCTGTTCTGCCTGGCTGAATTTGAATTCTAAATTCAAATTTGAACTGTTTTTTAACTTGAAATTTTCTGTAAACTTTGATGGGCCATAACTTAGTCATACGGACTCCGATTTTCGAAAACTCGGACTCTATTTCGCGTATTTTTCCGAGACGAACGCAATGGCACTGCCCGTTTCCATTGATTCAGATTTTATCATTTAATTCTGCCTTGGTTTATGTTATAACATGTTATTCAAAAATACGGGTTGTTACATCCTCCCCACCTTAAAGGATTTCGTCCCGAAATCTTCAAGTTAGGAAGAACATATCCTACCATCCATCATCCATCTACTCAAAACATCATCCACGAGCTGTCAATGTCCTTAACAAATTCTAAATGTTGTATGATTATATGCAAAGGTGTGTGTATATGTACTTATCTAATGCGAAAATCAGGCGGTTACTGATTCAGTAAACCTCCTTAATGCAAAGTATGTTAGTGAAATGAGTCCATATGTATGCAAATTCCTAACGTAATTTATAACTCTACATGAGTGCACATAACATTCATCCATATGCAACATCCACATGATAGCATAACAAGTTTCAGCCATGAATAAGTATAAGCACTCATGCATATGCAATATGAAAGTGTGTGAGCCGATCTTAGGGCCTAATGTGTATCATGCATCCACGAGTATCCTCTTGCAAACACTTGCAACCACTTGCAAACATCAAGCATAACATGTTTCAAATACATGTTTCATCCAAAGGGTTTCTACCTAAGGTTCTCATGACAAGGTTAACGAGATAACAAGATAAACACGGATAGCAAAAGAAAGATATGCTAACTAGGAAAAGAGATTGAGAATGTACCCTCAAAAAGGAATGGATAAAGCCCGTGCATCTTCTCCTCGGTTTCCCAAGTTGCATCCTCTTCGGCCTCACTCCACTGAACCTTCACCAATTTGACTTCTCGATTTCTTAGCTTCTTGATCTCCGTTCCCAAGATACGAATCGGAGCTCGCCTCAAGGTTGCCTCTTTCTCTACCTCAATGTCTTCAAAAATACTAGGTTCAACCACCACAGCAGACTCATGTAGGCACTTTCGGAGATGCGAGACATGAAAGACATTATGCATTCCGGCCAGCTTCTCAGGCAATTCCACCTTATAAGCCATCTTTCCAATTCTCTCTATGATAGGGAAGGGTCCTACGAACCTTGGTGCCAGCTTCCCAACTGCTCCATAACGAACCACATTACGCAAAGGAGAAACCTTCACGAAAACCATATCTCCAACTTCGAATTCCAAATCTGTCCTTCGCTTGTCAGCGTAGGATTTCTGTCTGTCTTGGGCCGCTTTCATCCGTCTTCTCACCAATTCAACTTTCTCGAATGTGTCCCGTATCATATCGGGCCCAAGTATAAGCCTATCCGTTGTCTCCCACCAACAAGATGGTGACCTACATGGCCTCCCATACAGAGCTTCAAATGGTGCCATCCCTATGCTAGCTTGATAGCTATTATTATAAGCAAACTCTACAAGAGGAAGGTGGTCTTCCCAAGTACCACCAAAGTCAAGCACACAAAGCCTCAAAAGATCTTCTAGCACTCTATTCACCCTTTCGGTTTGGCCATCCGTCTGGGGGTGATAGGCTGTACTTAGATTCAATCGCGTACCCATCGCTTCTTGCAAGCTATTCCAGAACTGGCTAGTGAAGATTGGGTCACGATCGCTAACTATGCTAGAAGGAACTCCATGCAATCGCACTATCTCTCGAAGATAAACATATGCTAGCCATGATGCGGTCCTCTTGCTCTTTACTGGAATGAAATGAGCACTCTTCGTAAGTCTGTCAACTATGACCCATATGCTCGTATTCCCTTTCCTTGACCTAGGAAATCCATCCACAAAATCCATAGAGATACCTTCCCACTTCCATTGCGGGACCTCCAACGGATGTAATAGCCCACCGGGTTTCTTCGACTCGGCTTTCACTTGTTGGCACACCATGCACTTTGAGACATACTCTGCCACATCCTTCTTCATTCCATCCCAAAAGAAAATACGTTTCATGTCCCTATACATCTTATCTCCTCCAGGATGTATAATCATCTTCGAGTGATGTGCTTCTTCGAGAACTTTATGCACCAAGTCTCCTGCTTGTGGAACGCATAGCCTTCCATCACGCCTTAGCCAACCCTTGTCATCAATAGTATATCTAGCAAGGTGACTAGACGTCTCACCACGAATCAACTTGTCCATGATCTCGACTATCTGCGGGTCTTCCTTCTGCGAAGTCCCTACTTGATCAAGAAGTGTAGGTCTAAGCTCAAGAGATGCTAACGAACTTGTCATCGACTCAACAGCCGTTGTGAAATCAAAGGTTGCCAAGAACTCTAAGCTATTCATCTCAACAAACAAGGGACTCAAAGTCAACCTACTTCTGCTTAGTGCATCTGCCACAACATTACCTTTGCCAGGGGTATAAGCTATCTCGAAGTCATAAGATGCCAAGAATTCCATCCACCTTTGCTGCCTTAAATTCAGATCTTTCTGCGAGAAGAGGTACTTGAGCGACTTGTGATCAGTATATAACTCAAACCTTTCGCCTATGAGATAGTGGCGCCAGGATTTGAGTGCAAAGACGATCGCCGCCAACTCCAAATCATGAGTGGGATAGTTTTTCTCATGAACTTTAAGTTGCCTACCCCCATAACATATCACTCTTCCTTCTTGCATCAGAACAGCACCTAACCCCGTGCCACATGCGTCGGTGTATACGGTAAATATCTTACCACCATCGGGTAATGCCAAAACTGGAGCTGTAGTAAGGGCCCTCTTGAGCCTTTGAAAAGAAAGCTCACACTCTAAGTCCCATGCAAAGACTAAGTTCTTCTTCGTCAACTTAGTAAGAGGGGCTGAAATCTTAGCGAAGTCCCTAATGAACTTCCTATAGTAGCCCGCCAGACCTAGAAAGCTTCTTACTTCAGTTGCATTCCTAGGAGTCTTCCAGTCTTGAATTGCAACCACTTTCGCGGGATCCACCGCTAAGCCTTGCTTAGAAACTATATGTCCAAGAAACCGAACTTCCCTTCTCCAAAAATGGCATTTGGAGAACTTGGCTTTCAACTGATGAGCCCTAAGCGTATCCATCACTTCCTTGAGATGTCTAGCATGTTCTTCCCCATCCTTTTAGAAGATCAGAATATCATCCACGAAGACAACCACAAACTTGTTAAGGAACTCCCTGAACACCCTACTCATTAAATCTACGAAGTAGGCGGGTGCATTAGTCAAACCAAATGGCATGACAAGCCATTCAAAGAATCCATCTGGAGTCCTAAACGCAGTCTTATCAATACTATCCTCAGCCACTCTAACCTGATGGAATCCGGTGGCTAGATCGAGCTGAGAGAAAACAGAAGCACCAACAAGCTGGTCAAAGAGATCATCAATCCTCGGTAACGGGTGTCTATTCTTCTTTGTCAGCTTGTTCAACTCACGATAATCAACACATAGACGAAGCGAACCATCCGCCTTAGTAGCGAATACCACAGGAGCACCCCATTCAGAAATGCTTCGCCTAATAAAATTCTTCTCAAGCAACTCCTTGATTTGCTTACTGAGCTCTCTTCTTTCTCACGGGGCCATGTGCCTAACGGGCAATGAAACTGGCTTGGCATTATCAACAAGATAAATGCGGAAATCTATCTCTCGTTTAGGGGGTAACCCCTTTACCTCTTCAAAGACATCAGGATATTCTCGGACCACCCTTACAGATTGCAGATCATCGATGGATGAGTCAAGAGATTCAAGATAACATAACATGACGGGATCCAGCGGGTTGCAAGAAATCTCTAGGGTATTACCGAGGCGAGTCATGAGCCTCACCACCCTATGCTCACAATCGAGAATGGCTCCATAATTGAAAAACCAATCCATGCCCAAAATCAACCCGTATCCCGTGAACCCGAGAACATAAGCATTACACGTGAATTCTACGGTCAAGATAGAAGTCCTCAAATCCATACAAATCATAGATAAATGGGCGGAACCCCTGATTGGATTTGAAACACTAACGGGATCCTCAACAAGACTAGTACTTAGGTGCAAACTTTCAACAATGTCAGAAGAAATAAAGGTATGCGATGCGCCAGAATTGAATAAAGTGCGAACAGGAAAATCAGAAATATAAACAAGGCTTTCTACAGAAATACTACCTCGGTCTTGAACTGGAGCAGTGTTGAGAGCATGCACTTGCCCTCCAGAAGGTCCTGCACGCTGAGTCTGCCCTTGCCCTTGTCCTTGCTTCTTGGGGCAATCCTTGCTAAGGTGTCCAGGCTCTCCACAGTGAAAGCATTCGCCCAACTTCCTCTTCTTCTTTCTGCAATCTTTGGCTATGTGCCCAACAATCCCACAGAAGTTGCATTTTCTTGGATCCTTTGCCTTGTTGTTGTTGGCCTTATTGCCCTTGTTGTTCTTGTTATTCTTGTTGTTCTGATTGCTCTGATTCGCTCCCTACTTGGAATCTGCCTTCTTGGTTTGAGTCTCATTAGGCTTGACTTCTTTCTTGCCATTCTTATCGTCTCCTTGAAGCAATGCCATGTCCACTAGGCCTTCAAAAGTGGACCCCATGGGTATATGAGACAGGGCTAAACCTTGTAATGGCTCATTCAACCCTCGTGCAAAGTGTAAAGCCTTCTTCTGGGGAGTATTAACCATGTCCAAACCAAATCGAGCAAGCTGGTTAAACTTATTCACATACTCCCTCACTGTCATGTCCCCTTGCTTCAAAGATATAAACTTCTCCAATTGCAGATTTGCCTCAGCAGATGATAGAAACTTAAGCCCAAACCTCGTCCTAAAGTCGGCCCAAGTCTCTATAGGCCTAGTAGCATTGGTAACCTCCCACCAATAAGCAGCTTCTTCTTTCAATAGCCATGCTGCCAATAGATCTTTTCTACGGTCTTCCACATCAAAGATGGCAAAGAGATCTTCAGTTTCTTTCAACCAATTTCGTGCCTCAACAAAAGTCTCCGTCCCAATAAAATTCTTGCCACCCATCGCCTTAAAGTCTTTGCAAACCTTTGCGAAATCTGCTTGTGGATGCTGAGGAGGAGGAGGAGGAGGAACCTCAGTTATGGTGGGAGTATTTGCTGGGCCCGCATTGTTGGCCCTAGCTTCCAAGTACCTCCGGAACCATCCGGGTATGGTTACTCCCTCAGGAAGGTTAAGATCGGCCATGCTGAAAAAGGAAAAGATAGATTTAGAACGAGGAAACAAAGGATAGTGCTAATGGCTTTTGGGGAATAGCCTTTTAAAATAAACTAGACTTTTCTTGGAAAATACTTAACTGGTTTTGAAAATAGTTTTTCAAAAAAAAAAGTTTTTAAAACTTTTGTCCGGTCTAGTAAAACCTGGCTCTGATACCAAATGTAACACCCCACCTCCGCCAATGCCACTCTTGCAAGTGCACTGGCTTTGGAGGGGCGTTAAACGAGGTAATCATGCATGCAGATATCACAAGACAGAACATATAAGTAAAAGCAGAGTAAATAAAGCAGCGGGTAAAAACTAACATTTCAAAACCATAGTCAAGTTACATCAAAGTACTGAGTCATTATTTTCCACAAAACAAAGTCTAGAAAACATAAACTGAAAACTGGAAATAACATAAAGTAACTATCCCCAAAGCAGAATAAAGCCATAGCATGCTCAAGTCCAAACCGTACATGAGCTATCTAGAAAAGCAGCTTAAGATCCAAGCTAGGTGCCAGTGTTCCCACCCTGTAAACCTGGGGGGGGGGAACGGAAGAAAAGAGGCGAAAGAAAACGGGTCAGTCAAAAAGACTGGTAAGTCCTACCTACTATTAGTATAAAAATTAACTAGTTAACTGGACATGTAAAGTAGAGATGAAACATAGGGTGATAACTGGCATGGTGAAATGTTAACAAGATAGATCAAGTGTGGCATTGCATCTACAAGGTTAAGTTGCACCAAGTGTGTACTAGTATTCCAATCCATGTCAAGTATAAACAAGAAATGATCCCTTGGCCCAAAGGTGGCCCAATATCATGAGGTGACCTAAATCAAGGTCCAACTACTCGGTCTAGTCGATCGGCTCCCTATAAGCCTAACTCGTCACGTGTCGGTGTCATACGGCCCAATCACGAAGTGTAGTCAAACTGTGCTAGGTCCACCCTAGGGTGTATCAGGCCCTAGGGTGCCAACCACGGACACAAATCAAGCACGCACATTCTAAACCTACTGGTGCCTGTGTCTGCTTTTTCAACTCCGGACTATGTGCACGACCATAGTCCGCCTGAACCTACACCGGCGCACCTACTCAGCCGTCGTTTTGGTCGCTTACATGTCAGCCCAGTAATCGTGCCCCACCCTAGCCTAGTCCCTAGGGTATCATGATACAATCAAGAGGGTTACTGGTGAAAAGGACCACATAACTGAGGTTTCTAATGGGTTAAACGTGGTTAACCCTATCCAATCAAGTATCAAGTTGGTTAAGTGTACCCAAGGTTCATGACTTAACCCCATCAACCCATCGTGTTTAATTGGTTAAGTATTCAAGTGGTCCATGATTTAACCCTATCATGTGGCATTAATTAATTTAATGCACCCAAACTCTCACATTAGACCTTGTTGTGGTTACTAGTTAAGTCGGGCGGGTCCGGGTAGCTTTACACCACAACTTAGTCTAACCTCGGGTTTCAAGTGCTACATGACCAACTATTCACATTGGGTCCTATTGCTTGTAGCCACTAGTTCAGCCGGTCGGTTCCGGGTAGATTTATGCTACAAACTCAACCCAACCTCGAGTTGGCCATTCTCATGTTTTCTAGAAGTCATGTCCAAGTCTATGTTCATGTTCCAAGCATAATCACATGTCGTATTTCATGTTATTTTTCAAGTCATGATTTTATGTCATTTTTGTTTACCCATAGCGTAACCCCATCGCATGTAAGTTCGCATAAACGCAAATAGATCAAAGGGGGAACTTTCAAAGCATGACATAATTAATAAGGTTTGGCCACAAGCTAAACATGGTGGCATATGAGGCAAATGTGTTCATAAACTTGCATATTACATTATAAGCCTCAAAACATGCATAATATCAACTTTAGCAAAATAGGTGAAACATGGCCATAAATGACATAGGATGATAGCTAGTGGTTCGCATATAACATCATATGCAAGATAACATAAGGGTTATGAGAGTTTCTATGTTGCTTTATGCAACATTTCAAGTCAAAGCTCATAGCTTTCTATTCACAAAGTCAAGGTGATAGCTTTACAAACATGCATAGAATAAGTCTATGCATAACATGATAGAATCAAAGCTCATAACTTTCTATGCACAAAGTCAAGGTGATAGCTTTACAAACATGCATAGAATAAATCTCTGCATAACATGATAGAATCATAGCACAAATCATACTTAGGCCCAAACTCAAACTTGCAACATGTCATATTTAACTTCATAGTTAGAATCTAAGAGTAGTATAGGGCTTACAATGCTATGAAGACTTATAAAATAAAATAAGATTGAGACGAAGCCACTAGCAACTCTAAAGACCCTAAATGAATACAAGCTCCAAGAAGCTCATTTTATTTGTATGAAGAAAGATCCTCGTTTTAATGAAGAAAGATTGAACTTTGGCCTTGAATCAAGCTTTGAAACTCTCAAACAAGCTTAGGAACTCTCATATGAATGAAGATGGGGACTATGACAAGAGGGTAGAGGCCATGATTAAACATTTTGGCATAATCTAGTTGTAGGATTGATTTATGATGATTTAGGCTAGGTATTAGGGTCCTTTTATAGAAGATTAGGTTAGTTTAGACAATAAGATTAACCCTAATTCAGATCTGAACCATCAATTCACGTCACTAGCCTCCAAACATGTCTTGAGAAACAAGTCAGGTGCACCCAGGCCAGACCGGCCGACCACCCAAGTCGACAGGGGTGTCGACTGGGCAGTCGACACCACCTGGGGTGTGTCGACTCCCAAGTCGACTCCCCAGTCGACTTGGGGGTGGCGGGAATTTTTCCCGCCTATTCTGCCTGGCTGAATTTGAATTCTAAATTCAAATTTGAACTGTTTTTGAACTTGAAATTTTCTGAAAACTTTGACGGGCCATAACTTAGTCATACGGACTCCGATTTTCGAAAACTCAGACTCTATTTCATGTATTTTTCCGAGACGAACACAATGGCACAGCCCGTTTCCCTTGATTCAGATTTTATCATTTAATTCTGCCTTGGTTTATGTTATAACATGTTATTCAAAAATACGGGTTGTTACACAATCAATACAATGTTCAAGTGTTTTACCTTTCACTTCAGGGATCAGCTCCTTTTGGGCAAGTATTTGCAATCCCTTTTCACTTATGTGTCCTAATCTCTTATGCCATAGTTCCAATACTGAATCATCATGGACAACATTAGCTTCACCGCGTAAGCAACCACGTGTTAAATACAAAGAGCCATCCTTTTTTCCTCGAGCAATGACCATGTTTCCATTTGTGAGTTTCCATTTTCCAGAACCAAATTGATTAACTAAACCAGCGTCATCAAGCTTACCTGCAGATATTAGATTGAGGCACATATCTGGAACATGTCTTACGTCCTTCAATATGAGCTTGCAACCAGTGTTAGTTTTCAAATGAACATCTCCTATGCCAATAATTTTGCTAGTAACTTGATTACCCATTTTAACAGTACCAAAAATTACCTTTTTGATAAGAAGAAAATAACCATTCATGTGGAGTAATGTGAAAGGAAGCACCTGAGTCGACAATCCATATATTGTCATCATAGGTCAAATTGAGATAATTGTCATCTCCAATAAAGAATACATCTGATTCTTCTTTGACTGCAACTGCTGTAGTGTTTTGTTCTTCCTTCTTTCTCGGCTCAACTTGATCTGGCTTCATAGTTCCATTTTTTGATCTCTTTTAAGATTACGACATTCAGATTTTTTATGACCTGGTTTGCCATAATAATAACAAGTGATTCTGGAGCGGGATTTGGAGCGTCCTCTTGACTTATCACATCTCATGTTTTTATTTCTTCCATGAAATTCACTTCTACCTCGATTCTCTGCTATATGAGCCTCGCTTTGTGTTGTTCCATGCTCTTTTCTTCTTGCCTCTTCATTTAGAAGGCTATCAGCAACCGCATCCATGGTGAGTTTTCCTTCTGGAGCTGAGTTACCTATAGTAACAACCAAAGTATCCCAACTCTCAGGTAAAGAGCTTAAAAGAAGACAGGCTTGCAGTTCATCATCTATCTTCATTTCAATCTTGGTTAACTTGTTTACTAAGCCCTTAAAACTGTTCAGGTGCTCAATCATGCCTTGACCATCTTTGTACTCTGATTTAATCAATCATCTTACTAGATGAGCTTTGTTCTGAGGTGTCTTCTTTTGAATCATAGACTCAAGTTTCTCCCATAACTGATAGGCATTAGTATAAGTAGATACATGCTCGAATAAACTTTGATCTATATATTTTCAGATCATGGCAACTGCTTTCCGGTTCAAAAGTTCCCAATCTTTTTTGGGCTTTCCTTCCGGATTATCTGCTTTTGTGATTGGCTCGTACAAATCCTTGCAGTACAAATGATCTTCCATCATTGGCTTCCAGTAAGAAAAATTCTCTGCAGTGAGCTTAAACATTTCACCATCATGTGTAATGGTGGTCTCCATTTTAGCTTACACAAGTAGGAAATATATAGCTGAACCTGGCTCTGATACCACTGTTGAGTAAAACTTTAAATTTCCTCTGTGTAGATAAGCTTAGAAGTGAAGTGCAGTAAAACAATTAACAGATAGATAAAAATAACAAACAGCAACACATGAGATTTGTTTATGCGGAAAACCCAATGAGGGAAAAACCGCGGGACTAGAAGTCCAATTCTTCCACTATAAGATGATAGTAGGATTACAAGAACTTGTATATATCTCACACTCAGTGGCTCACTCAAGCTTGAGGATAAAGACTTCTCAAGCTATCTCTCTTATTGTGTATTTCTCTCTTTCTTATATTTTTACACACTTTCTCACACTCATATATATAGGTGTGGAATACAAAAGGTTCTCTCACAATGTGGTTTTCAAACTTCTTCCTTGGAAATAATGTTTCCATTGGGTTTACATAAATATGCATAGAAATTTGATGTGTCTACACATCTTTCAATAATATTTGTTGAGTATTCCAATAAATTAGGAGGGAAACCCAACACCCTAGACCACACACATACGCTTTCTCTCAAGTTTATCTTGGAGAAAACAACCACAAAGACCGTCATCGGACTCCTACATTGATCCTTTATGTAATTCATAATGCCTGCACTTATTTCAACTGGCCTGGTCGCTGGTATTAGCAGTGGCGTGCTGCTGCTATATGCAGCAACACAGCTGCTTTATGCTGTTGCCCTGCTATACGCAACACAGCGGATCACTTCCAATGTTTTCCGACACCTTCTAATCCTCGTTCACTTCAAACGACACGCAAATAGTACCCACTGCATTCACACAAAAGCAGCTCACACACAACATACCCACATAGTATAACACATGCTTATGCCACAAACACAAAATATGAATTGCAGTGAAAGATGTCTTAATCTATACACATAATTGGTATTAGGAAATCGGTAAATTTAAGTGAAAATATAAGTGTGTTACACTGTCTACTTCTCACAAATTCCTGCATTTTATTATTTTATCCTGTACATATTCCGCTTCAATTGTTAATACACAATACTAAATTGCCATCCTTCTTAATTGACTCAAGAACAATAACATTTAACGTGATGGATAGGTTAATGTGTCGGAGATTATCTACAGAACAAGTGAACTAACTATATTTTTCATGAAAAATTTAGTTCAGCTCAAAAGCAGTACAATAAAAGAAATCAAATAATTTTTTTGCATCCATATAGTCTTATGATTTTGTCGTACCTCTTCCACATACTTATCAATGTCTGGATATATGGAAAAAATTAAGGCATCATAATTTGGATCATCCCTTAATGAACGCCCACTTTGACAGTGAGCCAACATGCAGGGCATTCATGATTTCTACAGGTTTAAGTTCATAAAAAAGCAATGAAAATACTACATGCATATCATTCTGTAAAATTCCATATCGGCGAAAAAATTGTGATAAACACAGGGGAAACATACCCAAGCCGAATAGACTTATTAATGCATTCTCCGCAAAAACGATGTAGGCATTCAATAATTGTCCTTGTTTTGTGGATTATTCCTGCCATATAAATAAAATTGAAATGAATTAAGATATGTTTGCAATGCTAGGTTGGTTTATAATTGAACAATGAACAGGAATAAGTAAGCAACGAAAAAGGACGCCTTTTTTTACTAATCCAAGACATAAGCAAATGAAACAACAGGTCTTAGATCAAAGTTATACAATGTAAATAATATTTTGTATGAAAATTTCATACCAAAGCAAATTAGGCACTGCACTTCTTTCCGTATATCCGCTAATTTCACAAAGACAAATCTGCTTATGAAAAACCACAAACAATATAGCTTCTAGTTCCAGAAATAAAAAGAAGTTGAAAGATAGCATTATCAGTAAGAAAAATATATTAAATTCATGATATAATTACCTTCATTATCCAATATGGAACACCAAGTGACTAGAAAAACAGGATGTGAAATTAAAATTAACATGGGTTATATAGTCATGTTGGAATTGCATGTTAGTCATTCAAGTTATTTAACCAAGTACATGCACACATAATCATTTTTAAGGAATAGCAACATACAATATAACTCTACCTCTATGATTATTATTATTATTTTAAGAACAACTGGGTACTATGTTAAAAATAAAAGAGTACATAAAAGAAAAGCTTGGCCAAAAATTGCAACATACAACAAACAAATACTTTACAGACAATACTACAACCAAGCTTTTCATTGCCAAGAAACATGCAAAACAAAAGAAAAAAACCTAACAATAACCCAACATGCCATGCTCACAAATTTTTTTAACACCACACTCCAAACTACAATAATAGCAGCAAGAAGCACTGACAAACACCTTCAAACATCATCATTCCAGAACATCAATCAAGGCCCCAAAAAACAACAACAAGTACACTAAATATACTGGAGCAACAAGCTCAAAAAGCCCAGAAACCACGAAAATAGGTCCAAACAAACCATGCAACAAAGGAGAACACCAACATGCACTTCACAGCAGATTAAAGATATGCATCTACTCAAACAACAAAGCATCACCAAAGAAACACAAACTGTGAAGGCAATATCAAGTAGCATGCAAAGAACATCAAGCAAAGCTCATAGCAAAAATCATGCTCAAGGTTCCTATGTTTGCTATGTACATGTTTCGAACTTAACCCTTATTATATATTGCAAGAGTCCATAAATAATATATCAAATATAAATAAAAAGGGGGTAAAAAATCAACCAAAAAACAGCAAACAAATTGTTTGCACAGATACTCAAAGCAAGAATTTTATTGCTCAAGTAGTTGAGTGAGCAACATAAAGAATCTCCCATCTTGACGGTTTCCTTAAAACTTGACATATAGTAAAGAATAATTTCCATCCCATTAATTTCATTATATTCCATTTATGGAGATTTAGAAAGATGTTTTGTAACTTGTAACCTCTAAAGTGAGAATATGTCAAAATTTAGCAAGACATTTGGTTGTGTAGTTTACGTTTGATTCTGTTGAGTGTATATAATACCCAGGTCCGGAAATAGATAGTTGGAAACACAGCTAGTTAGCAAGTGTAAAATGTATAGCAAGGACCTTTAAAGACAACTACGAAGAGCATCATTGACAATAACATGTAAATATAAAAAAAAACTTATAAGTGATTTATGTGATAGAAGTGTTTGGGATTTGATTTAAAAGTGATAGATACTTTGATAAATTACAAGTAAAAAAAAACTTTAAGGGAAGTCAATGGACAAACATAAATATAAAGCCATCACTTAATGTGAATAACGTGTGAATTGCTTAAATTATGGTATGTGGTTTAGAAAAAGATGGTGCAAAAATACTTGAGATATATAAGCTAATGTATAATGGATTAAAATATATGTGCTTTTGTGCTCGACTTTTGTTTCCTTTTTATTTTAATACAAACATAACCAAGCTTCGTGGAACCTGACACTGAAATCTCAAAGTTTATTTCCTATTGTGAATCATTTGTAATACGTTACATTACATTGAAAAACGATATAAACTTTTTAACGATAGATTCGAGAGTTGATTTAGACCATGCATTCTTTTAAACCTCTGTGTGTTACACACACATTAGTTTATCATTAGTTTATTATTAGTTTTATGTTCAGTCTCACATACTCAAAAATAACAACAGAACATGCAGTTCTATTAGCTGATTATTAGTTTTATGTTCAGTCAATAACCAAAGTTGTTTCAAACTGCAATGCACCTATTTCCTCAATTTAATTGGATTCAACAGTATGTTTTAAAGCCAAAGCTGCCCACAGAAATCAAAATCCAACGACATGGCAATCAGCTCAAAAGCAGGCTTACATAATTAGGCAATTAAAATGTGTGTAACATGCTTTTTATCATCTTCCCTCTAACACGCAACCATGTATATACATTAAACTAGACTACAAATTTTTAAACATGTGATTACAGTATGAATCTATTTTCGGTTTGAACTTTGTCATATTACAATTCTGGATTTGTTATTTTTGGTGATTGGCACATTATGTACAAAGTCAATGAACTTCATTGCCTTTTTTAAACACAATAAGATAAAGGTTGACATCCCATCATGGTATATTTTGAGTTTCTTTTAGTGTTTCTTTTAGAATTAGAAAAGAAGGGAAGAACTTTTATAAGATGGTATGAAATGATGTGTTTGGTTATGTCAATGATCCCAAAATAAAAGTGAAACAAATAGAAATTTGAGTACACATATAACTGAAATGGTTTCAATATTGATCATCCGAAAATCGTCAACAAAAACAAAATAACAAATGATACGAGTGAGCAAGCAGGCAAAAAACCATCAAAATTTGCCTGATGACAATGTTATATTTGGAAGCGTTTAAGGTCTCCAAATGTTTTGTTTGCAACTATTTGATTCATAACAACAAAAATAAATAGTCCAACTTGTTAGAGGAAATTTGAAATAAAGTAAAATTTTGATTTGTCCCACATCATGAAATATAACATGGTATGCAACTATATATGTAAAAGCATGATACATTATGTCAAAAGAAAGAGGAGGAGAGATAAGGCAAGAACATAACATTGGCATGAACACGATAATATTTAAAGGTCAAAAGACGGGCCTTGGGTCTCGTGAAACAAACCATTTTATTTTTCTCACAGGAATTGTAGTCGTTACCAGTCGACTGGCATTAAATACACAAGTCGGCTGGTCAGGCCTAAAAGGACATAATTTGTTTAAATTTTAAATAAACAAATACGACTGTTCAAAGAGATCCAATATTATACGTTTACCAGTCGACTGGTACAATATACACCAGTCGTGAAACGACCTGAACTTCCCCATGATGGAAAGCTCGGATTGACCTTGAGGACAAGACGAATCAGAACACGAACAGAAGAACATTTCATTGTTTATTACAATAATTTCATCAGAATACAACAATATACAGAGTATGAATAAATATTACACATTTACGAAATATCAGATATTTACAAGTTACAATGCAGCGGAAAATAATACAAATCACAACTGAATGGAATATACGGATACATAGCTTTCTGAATATCATTCCTGCTGTAATCCAGGATCCTGTGAATATAAATCTGCAAAACCAAAACTATTAGCTGCCCGTGCGATAAATAGGAGCACCCAGAGTTTAGGTTAAAACAATAAACTCCAGGTCAGTCATGTGACCGGTGTGAGAACTAAAAACAGTTATTAATCTTTAATTTAAAGTTAGGTGAATCAAGGGACCGCGCCGTATAACACGGAAAGGGTTTCCTCCCAAGAATACCAGTGCGTAAAAACAACAGTGCAATGCTAAATAAAGAATAATGAAGCTATTATAAGACCCAGGTCCCATCACACAATGCAACGCAAGTCGGAGGATAGGGTTTTCCCTTATAATAGCCAAAAATGCTTGGTACGTTAAAACAAATCATTTGATACTATTATAAGTGCATAGTGTATAAAACAACTTCAAATATAAATGTATCGATCCTAGACGGCATGGGTACCATATATCATGTCGCCAATACTAGGATCTACAATCAAAACCGCAATTGTCACGTATTGGAAGTTGGATTTCCATCTGTGAACCAAGGCAAGGGATCGTCCTTACCGCTTCGAGACTCTCTAGCCCAAGCCTCAGGCAAGTACTCTGTCAAGCCTTTAGATCGCCAGAGCCGGTCCACACAGAGTGGACTAAAATGCCTGAACAATGCGTTTCCCTGCCCTATGGGGCGTAAACTGGTCATATCCCGACCAAACTATCGGCCCCGGAACAACCGATATAACCGAGGCGCCTCGCAATCGATCATCCACATAAGTAAAATGTCAGGGCTAGTAAAACTCTGACACCACTCCTAGCTAGAAAGAAACCCATGTCCTCCCTGAGGTCCTCTCCCGTTTCTTGTTCACACCGGGGTGTGAGGCTCGCGAATTAACGCTACACAAAGTTACGATGTATTAAAGTCGTGCTTTGATCATCAACCACAAGACTCTGCTTTTCAACAGAAGTCTTGATCATTTGTATTTCAGCATGCCACACAGGTAATTCACGCTATGCAACCGATGTCTATCGATCACACAGAATGAAATCCGATGTCAGACACACATCCATTTACAAGTTCGTTCTGGGTCTGAATGAAACCAGAGGCACCTTATTCCTCCCCATATGTCCAATACAGGGGAGGGTCCCTCGCATATCCGGTCGATCTCCAAGTACATCTGGACGATCACCACTTATTACCTTGCCATAGGTGTACAACCCAATCAAGACATCAGTAATCATTCAAACGATGTGAAGACCCCCGGTCTTCGACCACCGTCTTCATTCTTGACATATCATCGAATCAGTTATTCAGAATGGGATAAACCCGGTCTTTCTAAATAACTCAAGTATATAATAAACAAGTGTTACAAAAACACAACATACACCTCATTCCAATCCAGAATATTCTTTTATTCAAATATTCTTATACTTTGGGAAAGGTTCCCATTAATTTTATCAAAGATAAATTCTTTAAATTTATTCTTTAATCTTCCTTTGGATATCATTTCAATCTAATTAAAGATGCATTAAAACTCCATTTGGTTTTGTTCTTCCCAAAAATCAATATTAACGATTGTTTAACTTGGGAAATCATATCCTGCCTTTAACTAGGTTAAAGAGCCAATGTCATTTAAAACACGGTTCACAATAAACCCAAAATTACATTCCATTCCATCATCCCTTAATCGTAAATTAGCAAGTGAACAATTCCCTAAATATTAATCCCGAAGGCCGAAACCAACATCAGATCAATACCCAGGAAACCATTCAACTTAACTAATCTCCGGTTAGTTTCTGATTTTCTTAACTCCATTGGGTCTAAGAACAGTATTATTAAAGATACCATTCACGACAACCCAAAATCTTATTCCTGTCTTTAACTGGGTTAAAGAACCAATGTCCTTTAAAACACGGCTCACGATAAACTCAAAATCACATTCCATCAGCATTTAACTGTAAATCAGCAAGTGAACGATTCCCTAAGTATTAACCCCAAAGGCCGAAACCAACATTAGATCAATACCCAGGAAACCATTCAACTTAACTAATCTCCAGTTAGTTTCTGATTTTCTTAACTCCATTGGGTCTAAGAACGGTAATATTAAAGATACCATTCACGACAACCCAAAATCTTATTCCGTTGTTAATCGGGTTAAAGAACAAGTGTTATTTAAAACACCGTTCACGATAAACCTAAAGACCAATTTCAATTCCATCCCAATTAAATATCAATTAATTGGTATACTTCATTAAATCTAAATAAAAAGATTTAATCTTTTCTCAACTAGGTTTAAGAATAGTGTTAATGAAGACACCATTCACGAAAAACCCAAATCCCATTTGATATTAAATATAAAGCTCTGAATAGAAAATACATCGGCTTATATTCAATATCAAATACCACAACCAACAAATATCGTATTGGAAATAACAATATAAATATATCTTTCAAATTTCCATAACAGTATCTGTATAATCATGAAATCCAACATCGAAATATTCCGAAGACAGTTTCGATTCAAATCCATTTCCAATTTATATATTGGAAATTGTAACACCCCACATCCGTTAATGTCACTCACAAAGGGAATGCCTTAACTTCAATGGAGCATTATGGGTACTGGAACAGAAATATTACAAGACAGACATATATAAAACAGCGGAAAGTAAAGTGGAAGTACTTCAAATCACTTGCTAAATATAATTGTTTACAATAAAAGCCCATCAACTTCCAATACCCAATTACATAGTTAAAATATCTGTCTTGCTCAAAAACAAAGAAGCATAAAATAAGTTGTAGTATTCCCCAATAAAGCAAAGCAAGCCATAGCCAAGAGAAATCCAAGTCGTACAAGAAAGAGCCTTGGAGCTTGGTAAGATCCGAACTAAGCTGTATTCCCACCCTGTGAACCTGGGAGGGAACGGAAGAAAAAGAGGCGAAACAAAACGGGTCAGTCATAAAGACTGAGTAAGTCCTAGTGACTTTCAGCATAAAAACAGGTAAAGATAACATGACATGAATAAACTGAAAGTAAACATAAGCATGATGACAAAATAAGCTACCGAAAAGATAACTAAGAATAACCTCATACGATTTTTGTCATGTATAACATTGCAAGGTTCCCATTCAAGATGAACTAAGTATAGTTTCGCAAGATTTCTATCAAGCATCGCAAGATTTCTCTGCTTCACCCTTAAAATGATATCTATTTGCTCTGCACCACCTAACTAGTGTCCCAACTAGTAATCTATATAAAATGATAAAATCATAACGTGATCCCAATCCCCGAAATTAAGGTTGCTTTCATGTGTACATCTATTATTTATTACCTAGATCTAATCTAGGGTTTTCTATCGAGCGCTTCCTAGATTCAACTAGGATTTATGCCACCTAGGTCCAACCTAGGGATTATGCTACCTATTGAACGCTTCTTGGATTTAGGGTTTATACCACCTAGGTCCAACCTAGGGATTATGCTACCTACATGTATCATACGGCCCCCAATGATTGTAGATGCCTATGCTGGTCCCACCATGGGGTGTATCCAGTCCCATGGTGGCGGCCCGACACAATTTTAGAATGCATAGGGTATACTAATGGTGCCCTCCAGTGCCCTGTTTTTCTTCTCCGGAGTTGCATGCATGCCCGCACTCCGTTAGAACCACACTGTGTACCCACCGCCGTCGCTTTGACTGCTTACAATCAGCCCAGTAATCGTGTCCCACCCTGCCTAGTTTCAGGGTACCGTTGATACCTGATTTGGATTACTGCTGAAATGGGTCCCCGTTACTAGGGTTTCCTACTGGTTAAGCATGTGGGCCTATAAATACAGATATTACTTAACTTCCCGTGATGTACTTAACCCTCTCCGTCCATTACGTTAAATCGTTTAAGTGTTTTCTCTTGTTTTACTTAACCCTACCATACATCATGTTATATTGGTTAAGTGTTGTTCCTTGTGTTCCTTAACCCTACCGCAAGCCTTGTTATACTGTCTAAGTGTTCTCCCTTGTGTTAACTTAACCCCACCGCATGTCATGTCATATTGGTTAAGTGTATATTAACTTAGCCCACCTACTTATCATGTTGTGACGGTTAAGTGTTACCCTCTATTGTTACTTAACCTTACCATGCATCACGTTATATTGGTTAAGTGCATGTTAACTTAACCCCATCGACCAGTCATATCATAATGGTTAAGTGTTACCCTCGTGTGTTTACTTAACCCTACCACGCATCAGGTTATATCGATTGGGTGTTATCAACCTATTTAAGTTAGCCCAACCCATCCGCTAGTCATGTTATAACGGTTAAGTGTTATTAGCCTGGCCACGTTACTTAACCCACCCACTCATATCATATTAGTTAAGTGTCATTAGTCTAGTCATATCATTTAACCCACCCATTGGTCTGATCAACAGTTATGTTGGTTGAGCCTGCACTTATAAGTTTTACATGTTCTTAACTCATACCGGTTAGGTCCACATTTACAAGACAAATTTCCATGTCATCCCACCTAACCCTCTAACCATACCCACGTCTTGTTATGGTTAGTATTCCTTAATTCATTCATTATGACGAATGAATCATGACCTCTCACATTAGACCGTGCATTTTGTGGCCACTGGATTTGCCGGGCGGTTCCGGGCAGATTTACACCACAAACTGGGTCTAATCTCATGTCATAAACCGTTACGCCTACAATTTGGCCTTCGACCTCTCACATTAGACCGACACTTTGTGGCTACTGGATTTGCCGGGAGGTTCCGGGCAGATTTACACCACAAACTGAGTCTAACCTCGTGTCAAAGGTTCATTAATGGTCGCATTCCAGCCAAAACCCCAATATCAGTTCATGTGTTTAACATATAGAAATGTTCATGATTCACGTTTTTGCCCCAAAACGTATTCCCAAATTATTATCATAATTCATTATAAGGTTATGCCAAGTTATAGCCTCCTATTTCCAATACATACCAACTACCCAAAACCCAACTTAGGCGTGTTCATATTAAACTTTACATAATTAACATATGCCCAAGTTCTAGGTTACATGTCAGTTTTACATATGCCCGATTCATACCAAATTTACATATGTTCAATTCATGTCGTTTTACGTGTATGCAAATTTTATGCCAATTTACACATATACCAAGTTTCATACCGTTTTACATATGTCAAGATTCATGATCTACATGTTTACAAAGCTATGCTTAATTTACATAGATCCAGTTTTTTTTTATACCCAAAATTACATGTTTACACCAATTTACCCATAACGAGTTCTAGCCAAATTACATATATCAAGATCCATGTCAAACTATATATGCCAATCCTCATTCTTGCAATTACTATTATAATGACAATACCCAAATATTCAATTTCATGTTAATGGTAGTAATACCCAAATATCCAATTTTTATGTTATGCCATCAATTCCACCAAACACATATATCCAAGTAGATATTATCCCAATATTCCCCCCTATTCAATCGTACGCAAATCGCGTTTTAGGCCTAGGTCCGAAATTGACCAAGGTTCATCAAAAGAAAATAAATATGGGGAGGTAGAAGTTGCAATAAGAGCAAGATCAGAAAGGAAACAGCATAAATCATCATGATAGGCATAAAGATTACAACTTGATGATAACATCATTACGAATCAAGAAAACTGCTGAATAGATCATAAACTTGGCATGAGAATAAAGATAGACAAGACTCAAATCTCAAGATTCAAGAAGCAATAGAAATAGATCGATAAACATGCTTAAATCCAATTTCACTTCATCACATGCCCATATTATATTTAAATATTTTAATCTGAAAATAACTAGAACTTATAGAGCATGGCAAATGAATTACGAACTGAATTTGTTGTAAAAATGTCGCGGCGTTGTTGATTTATTGTCTTGAATCATTGTAGAAGCCTTGTTCTTTGAATTGTGTATGAAAGCTTTGTCCTTAGAATTGATTTGAGTTTGAATGCTTAAGCTTTAATTTGGGGCGGCGGCCATGGTTCAAGAAGGAGTTCAGCAGCATGAGGACTTTATTATTATATTATTTGTGTGAATTTAGGGTTAGACTTGAGTTGTATTTATAGAATTTTAATCTGATTAGAGCCGTCGATGAAGCTAGAGTGAATCCAGACCATCCATCTCAAGAGGAGCCAATCAGAAAGTGACATGTAAGCCCTAGTGACTCAGCCAAGCCTCAGAAATCGACCAGAACCCGACCAGGCCAGTCAGGGTCTGACCAAGCCAGTTTTCTGGCTTAGGCGCACTTGGTAGGTGCGCCAGTGCTAAAATTGTACTGGCGCACTTCCCAAGTGCGCCAGTGCAATTTTGTTCTGCCGCACTTCCCAAGTGCGCCAGTGCATTCTGACCCGTTTCTAGTTTTTCTGCCCAACTTCGTTCGTCCATATCTTCTTCATACGATATCCGTTTTACGCAAACTCGGACTCTATTTCAAGCAGAATTCCGAGACGAACGCAATGGCGTAACCCGTTTCCCTTGATTCTTATTTTAAAATTTATTATATCCTGATTTCAAGTTTAAACATGTTATTAAAATTCGGGTTGTTACAGAAATTCTGGTTATTTTAAAACTATTTCAAATCCAATTTATTTATTTAAAAATATTGGAATATAATTCTAGTTCAGAACTAGTTCATTTCGATAGAAATCTATTTTTATCTTTTCAAATATGGAATTTTTCATCCTAATTCTTTCCAAAACATTTGTTATGATTTTACACAAATTATTGATATTTTTAATAATTTTTTCAAGGCCCGTACATTCGATTTCCATAAACGGCCATCGAACTGCACTTACAACGACCTTTTCCAAATTTGATTTGGACATAATTCCAAATCCAACCATTAGATTTCTAATTTCTTGTATTCGTTACAAAGCTCTTTTCGATACGAACCCAACGGTTCCAGTTTTAGGAGAATCCGACGGTAGGATCTCCCGTAATGTCCATTTGAAGTCAGTGGTCGAAATTCGCAAACTGCCGCAGCGCGTTCTATTCAGGCATATATATAATATATATAATATATATTTCGTCGAATTCCATTTAAAATGTATTTTATAAATCGTTTTAAATTCGTTTTCAAAACAGTTTCAAATTAAAATTGAATATTCCATATCATTGATTTATAAATGATAGTATTTTCAAAACATTAGATTTTGAAATCAATTCCTTTTTCAATATTCATTATAAAAATGAATAAGATCGATATAAATATCGTTCACATCAAAATGGCGTTAATCTAATCAACATGGCTTTATATATTTAAATATATTCGTGTCCATCCCAAATCGGACATCAAAATCAGATTTTGATCTGTTACTGAATATTATTTTAAAATATTTGTTATTTTAAAATAATCGTTATTTCAAAATATTCATTCTTTCTGAACTGGAATCAGACACAGTCAATTACCATATAATTTGGTTATATGGATTTCATACAACACATGTATACAACAACAGTGATAAATAATCATCCATCATCCAGAGTGCATTCTACACTGCATAAGCATTAAATATAAATATTCAACGCTTACAATAGCTTGTCAATCAATCGATCGACATACAACTAATTATTGGGATTAGTGTATGTTCAATATCGTCCCAATACCCGTGTGGGGTTTTCAAACAACAAACACAGATTTATTTGTGCAGTTGGGTGATGTGTAAAATTTAACGTCCTAATCAATATCAGTCAAATGTGTGTACATAAATCTGATTTGTTTATGGATATTTATTTTATTCATATACACGTTAAAAATTATATTTTTAACTATGAAATATTTTATTCCATTCCACATCACACAATCAATTTTCACAACACAATCAATCAAACAAACAAGTCGTCCATGGTCTGTGGACGACGGGTGTCGGGTGCTGCTAAGCACCGTCTACATCCTAGTATATATTTTAACTAGAAATAAAATTAAAGTGAGAAGTTCTCATCTTTGGGTTCCACTCCACCATGCTTTGATTGTCGATCTATGTAGTATACCTACATTAAAAATTATACTTTTAACCAATCAATAATTTTATCTTTGTATGATTATTCTATAAATAACATACATAGGCTAAAAATTATATTTTTATCTTTATAAAAATAATTTCATATTTTTATAACAACGCTACATAGATAAAAATCACATTTTTATGCCACTACTACATACATAAAAATCAAACCTTTCTATCGCTAATGAATATATACAAATCACATTTTTACATTGCCATTCAAACGATAAAAATCATATTTTTACTTTGCTACATATATGATAAAAATCACATTTTTACATTGCCATTTCAAATATAAAATCGTATTTTTATCCTATCGCTACATATATAAAGATCAAATTTTTATTATCTATATAATATAAATTTCATATTTTTATTGTTCCTATAATATAAAAAATCATATTTTTACACCTCCATTCATATCATAAAAATCCCGACTTTCCTTATTCCAAAAATCAAACCTTTCTGTCGTTAAAAATCTCAACTTTCTACTCATAAAAATCATTACTTTCTATAATAAAAGTAGTTTCTTTCTATAATAAATATTAAAATAAATGTAAACATAAGTAGAAATAAATAAAAATGAAATTAAAGGCTCACATCGATTGGGTTTCTTCTCTTTTATTTTTCAACGAGGGTGTTCCTTTTGCTGCTTTAAGATTGGAAGGGGTGGCGGTGTCGTCGGCGGAGCATGGAGATGGTGTGCAGGTCGGACGGCATCGCGACGGAGGTGGCAGGCCAGTGGGGTAGCTGTCGGTAGCGGTTTAGGGTTTGGGGGCGTTCGGATTAGGGAATTCGCGGTTTTGGAGGAAGGCAGGGAGAGGGCGTCGGTGGGGAGGTGAAGAGGGAGGGGAGGCAGCGGAGCTTGGGGGGCGCAGCGCCGTGCCTGGCGGTGGCGGTGGGCTGTCGTGCGATGGCGCGATGGCTCCTCCCTTTTTTTTATTTTTAAAAATTGATTTCTGTTGAGAGGGAGAGAGGAGTGAAGGACATAAATATAATAATTTAATTAATTTATTCTCTAAAAGGTTAGCTTTTTATTCGAACCCCAAATCGAAACCAATGACTGTCGCCTCTAACTAATTACCACCATTTCAAACACAATGGGATATGTCCGGTAAGCCGTTTCGATTGTTTCGATTTGTTTCCTTCAAAATCGAAATATAAATCTATATACTGAATTTGAACGCACATTTCAATTTTTTGGTGTCAAACACGGACTCTAAAAATTCTAGAAAAATTATTTCTATCTTCATATCGACGATACGGTCCTAACAAAACTATTTTCGTCAAATTTGAAGACCGTTTGAAAAATGGCCATTTTATGGTCGATCCAAATTGACTAAAACTGTTAAAATACGTTTTCTTTTGTCACGCTCACATATTGATTTCAAAAATTATGAATTTTGGAATCTAGCAATAACTTGACATCCTGAATCCAACAAAAGTGGTTTCGTCGAAAATGGAGGTAGTTTGCAAAATTACCATTTTTAAGAGACTTTTCTGAATTTTCAACTGGGCATAACTTTTTATTCCCGCTATGAAATTTTGATTTTCTGAATTTGTTGAAAAGATATTTCCAAATAGATTCAAATATTTTTGGTTTCGCTAAAATTCGATTTATTTTGAATCCTCTACATTCATTTGAAATTTGAAATCGAATTTTCGAACTACTGCGCCATTTTCAATTCCTTTTATAATTAAAAATAAATATTTATATTCTAACAAAGATTAAGATAAATATATACGTTCTAATCCTATTCAAAATAAATTTCTCGTCGTTATTATTTGAAATAGTTCATTTTAAACATTCAAAATTCATTAAAATAACCAAAATAAAAAATTTAAATTGGTTCAGATTTTCCGGGTTGTTACAATCTCTCCCACTTAAAATCTTTTCGTCCCCGAAAAGGAAAGAAGCTGAAAGTTGTTTTACAAACCAACTCAACTTTCATTTTTACCATTATGGCTTATGTTCTTTAACTTTTCAGTTTCTAAGAACTTTTCAAATTTTTCAAAAATTTGGCTAACACCCTAAATTTTCGAAAAATTTCGCCATAACCTCCCCTGTACGGGAGCACCGGGAAAATCCCCAAACTGCCACACAGGCCCTCTCATCTCAAAAATAAAAATAAAAAGCCAATCGGCTCATAAAATCATCCAAAACCCAAGAAATTAGTAAACATGTACCTATTTGTCGGGCATACAATTTTATTCCTCTGCTCTAGCCTCCTTGTTATGACCTGTTCAATGTATACACATGTATATGTATGCAATTCCAAACAATTTTCAATACAGTTCAATATTTGGTTCAATTTGGCCTAAATTTACCTTTCTTTCACAAGTTGGTTTTATTAGATAACAAATAATCATAAACACAACCATCAATTAATTAGTGAATTAATGTTTCAAATTCATAATTTTGACATATATACAGAAAGTCATGTTTTGATGCCAATTCACAACAATAAGCCCTATCTAGTTTTGGTTCTCACACCAGTCAATTGGAAATAAATAGAAATCCTACTTTCGAAACTCAAACGCAAATACCGATGATGGGTACCCATCATCAGAATCATTCCCAGGCGACTAGAGTATGATTCTATATCTATCCAACATATGAAAACTTTGAATACAAGTTTGTAAGGCGTATATGCAAAATCTTTATATACTGGATCGTCCAAATTCAATATAAATAATATTCAAATACGTTGGATAAGATTTAAATTTTAAAAACAATATCTGTTTTCATTTTTATTTTCAAAATACACTCTCTTCACACCCGTTCTAGGATACTACTGATCCCATCTCTAAAGAGTCATTCTTATTGGATATTGCTAATCCAATCTCTGATGAATTCTTTCGTTTGGTTTTGACATGTCTTGTTCTCGAGCTCTGTAAACCAAAGCTCTGATACCAAAATGAAACGACCCGTACTTCCCCATGAAGGAAAGCCCAGATTGACCTTGAGGACATGACGAATCAGAACACAAACAGAAGAACATTTCATTGCTTATTACAACAATTTCATCAGAATACATGGATATACAGAGTATGAAAAAATATTACACATTTACTAAAAATCAGAGATTTACAAGTTATAATGCAGTGGAAAATAATTCAAATCACAACTGAAAGGAATATACGGATACAGAGCTTTTCGAATATCATTCCAGCTGTAAACCAGGATCCTGTGAATATAAATATGCAAAACCAAAACTACTAGCTGTCTATGCAGTAAATAGGGGCACCCAGAGTTTAGGTTAAAACAATAAACTCCAGGTCAGTCATGTGACTGGTGTGAGAACTAAAAACAGTTATTAATCTTTATTTTAAAGTTAGGTAAATCAAGGGACCGCGCCGTATAACATGGAACGGGTTTCCTCCCAAGAATACCAATGCATAAAAACAACAGCGCAATGCTAAATAAAGAACAATGAATCTATTATAAGACCCAGGTCTTATCACACAATGCAACAGAAGCCGGAGGATATGGTTTTCCCTTATAATAGCCAAACATGCTTGGTGCGTTAAAACAAATCATTTGATACTATTATAAGTGCATATTGTATAAAACAACTTCAAATATAAATGTATCAATCCTAGATGGCATGGTACCATATATCATGTCGCCAATACTAGGCTCTACAATCAAAACCGCAATTGTCATGTATTGGAAGTTGGATTTCCATCTGCGAACCAAGGCAAGGGATCGTCCTTACCGCTTCGAGACTCTCTAGCCCGAGCCTCAGGCAAGTACTCTGTCAAGCATTTAGATCGTCAGGGCCGGTCCACACGGAGTGGATTAAAATGCCTGAACAATGCGTTTCCCCGCCCTATGGGGCGTAAACTGGTCATATCCCGACCAAACTATCGGCTCCGGAATGACCGATATAACCGAGGCACCTCGCAATCCAACATCCACATAAGTAAAATGTTAGGGCTAGTAAAACGCTGACACCACTCCTAGCTAGAAAGAAAGGCATGTCCTCCCTGAGGTCCTCTCCCGTTTCTAGTTCACACCGGGGTGTGAGGCTCACGAATTAACGCTACACAAAGCTAGCTGTATTAAAGCCATGCTTTGATCATAAACCACAAGGCTCTACTTTTCAACAGAAGCCTTGATCATTTGTATCTCAACATGCCACACAAGCAATTCACGCTATGCAACCGATGTCTATCAATCACACAGAATGAAATCCGATGTCAGACACACATCCATTTACAAGTTCGTTCTGGGTCTGAACGAAACCGGAGGCACCTTATTCCTCCCCCATATGTCCAATATAGGGGAGAGGCCCTCGCATATCCGGTCGATCTCTAAGCACGTCTGGACGATCACCACTTATTATCTTGCCATGGGTGTACAGCCCAATCAAGACATCAGTAATCATCCAAACGATGTGAAGACCTCCGGTCTTCGACCACCGTCTTCATTCTCTACATATCGTCGAATCAGTTATTCAGAATGGGATAAACCCGATCTTTCTGAATAACTCACGTATATAATAAACAAGTGCTATAAAAACACAACATACGCCTCATTCCAATCCAGAATATTCCTTTATTCAAATATTCTTATACTTTGGGAAAGGTTCCCATTAATTTTATCAAAGATAAATTCTTTAAATTTATTCTTTAATCTTCCTTTGGATATCATTTCAATCTAATTAAAGATGCATTAAAACTCCATTTGGTTTTGTTCTTCCCAAAAATCAATATTAACGATTGTTTAACTTGGGAAATCATATCCTGCCTTTAACTAGGTTAAAGAGCCAATGTCATTTAAAACACGGTTCACAATAAACCCAAAATTACATTCCATTCCATCATCCCTTAATCGTAAATTATCAAGTGAACAATTCCCTAAATATTAATCCCGAAGGCCGAAACCAACATCAGATCAATACCCAGGAAACCATTCAATTTAACTAATCTCCAGTTAGTTTCTGATTTTCTTAACTCCATTGGGTCTAAGAACAGTATTATTAAAAATACCATTCACGACAACCTAAAATCTTATTCCTGTCTTTAACTGGGTTAAAGAGCCAATGTCCTTTAAAACACGGCTCACGATAAACTCAAAATCACATTCCATTCCATCAGCATTTAACTGTAAATCAGTAAGTGAACAATTCCCTAAGTATTAACCCCGAAGGCCGAAACCAACATTAGATCAATACCCAGGAAACCATTCAACTTAACTAATCTCCAGTTAGTTTCTGATTTTCTTAATTCCATTGGGTCTAAGAACAGTAATATTAAAGATACCATTCACGACAACCCAAAATCTTATTCCGTTGTTAATCGGGTTAAAGAACAAGTGTTATTTAAAACACCGTTCACGATAAACCCAAAGACCAATTTCAATTCCATCCCAATTAAATATCAATTAATTGGTATACTTCATTAAATCTAAATAAAAAGATGTAATCTTTTCTCAACTGGGTTTAAGAACAGTGTTAATGAAGACACCATTCACGACAAACCCAAATCCCATTTGATATTAAATACAAGGCTCTGAATAGAAAATATATCGGCTTATATTCAATATCAAATACCACAACCAACAAATATTGTATTGGAAATAACGATATAAATATATCTTTCAAATTTCCATAACAATATCTGTATAATCATGAAATCCAACATCGAAATATCCTGAAGACAGTTTCGATTCAAATCCATTTCCAATTTGTATATTGAAAATTCTGGTTATTTTTGAAACCATTTCAAATCCAATTTATTTATTTAAAAATGTTGGAATATAATTCTAGTTCAGAACTAGTTCTGTGACGACCCCGATTTTCAGAACCAGTTTAAAATTTTTATTTTAGTTATTTTAATGAATTTTGAATATTTAAAACGATTATTTTAAATAATAACGACTAAAAATTTAGTTTAATTGGAGTCAGAATGTATAATTTTATTTTAATTATATAACGAGCCTGAAATGGCGCGGTAGTTTGAAAATTCGATTTTAAAATTCAAATGAATGTACAGGATTCAAAATAAATCGGATTTCAGTAAAACCGAAAATATTTGAATCCGTTTAATCATATCTTTCTAACGAATGTAAGAAACTGAGATTTCACTTTATAAACTGAAAGTTATGTCCAGTTTAAAATTTAGAAAAGTCGCTGTGGAATTTATATATATTTTAATATAATATATAGCCCTTAGAAATATCCATTTTGCGACCTATGTTTTCGATGAAACCACTTTTGTTGGATTCAGAATGTCAAATTATTGTTAGGTTTCAATTTTCATAATTTTTGAAATTAATATGTGAACGTGGCAAAAGAAAACGTGTTTGTTCAGTTTTAGTTTGAATTGAATCGACCAGAAAATGACCATTTTTCAAATGGACTCAGAATTCGATGAAATTGGTTTTGTTAGGACCGTATCGTCAAAACATAGCTAGATTTATTTTTCGGGAATTTTTAGAGTCAGTATGTGGCGCCGGTAAATTAAAATGTACGTTTAAAATTCCATAAATTGATTTATATTTTAATTTTGACGAAAACTAATCAAAATAATCGAATTGGCTTATGAAACATATTACGTTGTGTCCGAAATGGGGGTATTTGGCTAGGGGCGACAGTCGTTGGGTTTGATTCGGAGTTCGGAGCGATAAACAAGTAAGGATTGAATTAAATAATATAAAGGCCAACCCTAAACCTATCTCCCCCAAATCAAACGGCAGTCGCTCTAATTGAAATCAACGCGCAGAATCGCTCCCTACTTCCTCTCAAATTTCTGATCAATCCGTGAAATTAAATTTGAAGCTTTCTTAGGAAAAATGGTAGAGCTCCTCGAGATCTCCTAATCCAACGGTGGAGATTCGTTCTAATTCAATGTGGTGGCCATTATATCACCTCGAAGTCCTAGGGTTTGGTCGCGTTTCCAGGCCACCAATGGCCGTCGCATGAGCTGCCGTCAGAGGCGCAGGGAGGCCTGGCTAAGGCGCTCGAAGTGATGAACCTTTATTATCTTCCGGCGCTGCATGGTTGATGCAATGGCGAGCTAGGGTTCAACGTGAATGGGTTTTCTGCGTTCGATGGTTCCAGTTTCGGTAACGAAGAGAAGGAGCGTACGGGCGGCTCAGATTTGTTAAGGGTAATTAGTGAGGGCTTTGATTTTAATTAAAATATAATTAAATGTCTTTTAAATTGTGTATTAACTTGAAAATGGCATAACTTCCTCAAACAGAAACGAAATCCGATGATTTCAGGTTCGTTGAGATCGTGTCGACGAACTCTTCAGCATGGAACTGACCAGAACAAATTTGAAGCGAGTAAAATTTTGAGCCAAAATGACATTGCAAAATAAAAGGAGGACGATGGTTATCAGATTTGAGTAGGTAAAATTTTCAGATTCAAAACCGGTCAAAGTGAGTTTTCTCACACTGCAAAAATATTCACATTTTTGTGAAATTGAAATCTGTGATTGATTTGACTATTTGTTTGTTGACTGCTATTTTAGATGGACATCTAATTTAAACTGATAGAAATTAAATTGCCAGTTAGTTTATTTTTGAATTAAATTGCTAGTTAAACCCCGACATATATAATCAGTTAATTATTGCAAAAATTGAACTGTTTTGTTTGATGGTTGTGATGGATGTTTAGTTATGGATATATTGAACTATACTGATGTTGTTTATATTTTTATATCATTGTTATCACCTTGGATGTTACGGCGTCATCATAAACTGTCATTTCGAATAAATTAAGAAATAGGTTGAAATGATATATACCTATGACATCTGACCTTTGGATTGAAATGATATACATCCATTCCCTGAAATTAAAATTTAAAATTTAAAATAACCAATCACTTGGCCATAGGATAGACAATTATCATACGGACACCGGATTGATTAAATCTATAAATTTTAGAATTTGTGAAACCGATTTTAATAAGTGATTCTGTGTAAAGAAAAATTTGAAATTGAATTATATTGAAATTTTGAAACTGAATTATATTGAAATGTTGAGATTGAATTATATTGAAATGTCGAAATTGAATTATATTGAAATGTTGAAACTGAATTATATTGAAAATTTGAAATTGAGTTATATTGAAATGTTGAAATTGAATTAGATTGAAATGTTGTAATTGAATTTTATTGGAACGTTGAAACTGAATTATATTGAAAATTTGAAATTGAATTATATTGAAAATTTGAAATTGAATTATATTGAAAATTTGAAATTGAGTTGTATTGTAATGTCGAAATTGAATTAGATTGAAATGTTGAAATTGAATTTTATTGAAATGTTGAAACTGAATTATATTGAAAATTTGAAATTGAGTTATATTGAAATGTTGAAATTTAATTAGATTGAAATGTTGAAATTGAATTTTATTGAAATGTTGAAATTGAATTATATTGAAATGTCGAAATTGAATTAGAATGAAACGTTGAAATTGAATTTTATTGAAATGTTGAAACTGAATTATATTGAAAATTTGAAATTAAATTATATTGAAATGTCGAAATTGAATTATATTGAAATGTCGAAATTGAATTACATTGAAATGTCAAAATTGAATTATATTGAAATGTCGAAATTGAATTATATTGAAATGTCGAAATTGAATTATATTGAAGTGTCGAGATTGAATTATATTGAAATGTTGAAATTGAATTTTATTGAAATGTTGAAATTGAATTTTATTGAAATTGAATTATATTTGAAATGTTGAAATTGAATTATTTCAAAGGTTTAAATCTTTATTTAAACTTTGAAATAAAATTCGAATTGAAATGATCTAAATTTGTTATTTGAAATTTGAACTAAAACTGAATATAATTTGAATTATTTCAAAGGTTTAAATCTTTATTTAAACTTTGAAATTAAATTCAAATTGAAATGATCTAAATTTGTTATTTGAACTAAAATTGAATATAATTTGAATTGTTTCAAAGGTTTAAATCTTTATTTAAACTTTGAAATTAAATTCAAATTGAAATGATCTAAAGTTGTTATTTGAAATTTGAATTAAAATTTATTATAATTTGAATTGTTTCAAAGGTTTAAATCTTTATTTAAACTTTGAATAAATATTATGAACTTGAACTCGAATTTGATTTGAATCGAATAGATTCAAATAATATTTGGAATGGGAAGTTATCCTTTAAAAATGGGTTATTCTCAAATGAATTTGATTGTGGAATCGATTTGGATTGGATTTTGGAAATCGATTTGGTTTGTTTTGAGATTTGAACTTAGGTTCGGATTTATTGAAAATGGAAAGAACATTTGATTTGAAATTATTTCTATATAAACAAATTTATATATAAACTATTTTATGAAATTTATTCCTTTGATATATGGAGTGCTTTAAATAAATTGTTTTTCAAAAAAAAATTCTTTATATATATAAGTAGTTTATTTTATAAAATATTTTAATATACCCAAAACCATTTTAAACACTCAAACTGTTTTGATTTCCAAGCTATTCCATATTTTCCAAAATTATTTACAACTAATCAAAAATTTATTTAAACCCCAAAACTATTTCAAACTTATAAACTGTTTTAGAAGTGGAATTGTTTATATTTAAATCTCTGATTTAAAAGTAAATATGATTATTTTGATGTTAAAATCGTAAGTGAATTCAAACTATTGTTGAAGTAAACTGAATGATTCGAATGAAATGTGGTTAATTGAAGTTCTAACAAATTATTGAAATTTAAATTTATCTTAAATTGAATATGAATTTTGAAAGTAAATATTATTAAGATTAAAATAATATGATATTTCAAAGTGAAATTGGTTTAGTTGAATATGATATTTTGATATCATAACGATTCGCTTTTGAAATATAAAAGTACCAATCGGTGTGTAACATGACGTTTTGTTGTTAAAGAGACCGGGCCTCTTATTGACATACTCTCTGTCAATGTTGGAACCACTTTAACAACTGTGTACGCGGTGGAGTTCCAAAAATGAAGTAGGATGATTTTGGAGGCGATTACTGGATTTGAAGAAAGTGAACGATAATGGATGACCCCGACACTTGTGTCGATTTGAAATGACTAAAACAGGAGCCATGCCAGACCAAATGAGGCTTGACTACCTCTTAGTGGACATCTGCTCTTCGATTTTCCTGGGCCTTGGGTCCATACTATTACTATTCAGTTGTTGTTGTTTTTGTTGGTGTGCACCCTTGATGGGATGTATTTCCCTTTGATTCGATATAGGGTGGATGTCTATGGTGGCCCGTTAGGGGTAACCACCAGTCTGGATTAGGAAAACCGGTAGCATACTGCCTTGGGTATTGCCTCATGTGCCTTGTCATACGTTTATCCTTATGCGAGACAACTACGATTTTGATTTTTGGCATAGGTCTATAGGGGACTCACTGGCTACCGACGTTCTATTGGTTGTGTTACAGGACCTGCATAGACCATGTGCTTATAAACTGTGTAAGGGTAATCAATGTAACCCCGCTTACGCTATTTTTCTAACAAGTATTTGTGAATCGACACTAGTATAATAGAGAAATTATATTATATAGTATCTAGTTTGACGAATCCTTAGTTGATGGAATTTCCTGCAACATCTCTTGAGTTATGTGTGTGTATGTTCATATGATGTTGATTTGACTTAGATGAGAATATTTTTGCCTGATCCGAGCTTGTTTTATTTTCATGCTATTACGCTCGGGTCAGACTTGAGCATCCCAGTTTCAAAGCTTATCTTCTGAAGGATGAAGACGAAGACGGTATACTATTATTACTATTGTATCCCACTACTATTCTGCTGCATTATTCTGTATTATCAGTTATGTATATAAATTGTGTAACTCTAATGATATTGTATAACTCTGATAAATGTTGTAAAATTATCAAATGTTTATTTTAAACAACTTCATGAACTGTTATTTGATTATTATATTTTGTTCATTCCGTTGCGAGATTCTGTGCTTGTTTTCTTCTTTCTTTCTAATTCTAAATTAATTCCCTTGATTATCTATATTTTTTACTATAATGGTTAAAGATGTGGATCGTCATTTAACAATCTGTAAATACGTACAGTTTTGAGTTAGACATGTGTGGATTATTGTTGATTCAAAAGGTACAGATTTCCCGGTCGTTACAGTTGGTATCAGAGCTTATGGTTTAGCCGTAAACCTTGGCTCTATTGGGATTTACTCATTAGAGATAGGGTTAGTAACACCTTAGAATGAGTTCTAAGTGTATATATATACGAGAGAACGTACTTGTACTTTTGATATAAAAAAGGGTTTTATATTGTGTTGTTTGGCTTATTGAGTTGAGTTCGGAGTTCCAGTCGATAAGTGTTGCAAGCGTTACCGAATGGGATTTCAAAACACTTGAACAAGGTATTCTAACGTAATATTGTTTTCATGTATATTTTATATATGTAAGATAAAAAATGAAATTTGATGGTAAATTAGTTAACACTCTTGACCTATTGACTATACCAATAAATCGATCTTTTATATATGATTTATAATTAACTTTAAACCAAATGAATTTAAATGGAGAACATGAGATCTTTAAATTCTTATGATTTGTAAATGTTTTCAAGGTTTTGAAAAATAATAGTAGTAATATTTGAAGGATATTTAAATAGAAATTGGTTAAGTACTCTATTTTGCTACTGGGAAATTAATTTCGATGATGAGATGATCATAGTCATCGACTTTCATTTTCGAGTCTCAAAGTGGGGAAGACCACTTCGTAGCATTGCTACTTATTCATTTTTGAAAATAATTTTAAATTTGAAATTCTGAATATGTTTCGATATACAAAAATTATATATAGTATTTCAAAATGTTTTGAAAAGAAATTGGTATTTAAGATTCTCAAGTCTCCATTTAAACAAATTACTCTCCTTGTTGATAATCAATGAAATAAATAATTGTCCGTATTAATATAAATGAAATTTTAAATATGTAAATAAAGAAGTACGATAAATGAATAAGAAAAATATAAATTAAAATATAATATTATAAAATTGAAACATAAAGTAAGGAAAATGTTAAAATAAAATGGAAATAAATACTCATGTTACTTTGATAATAAAGAGTAAAGTCATGAAATACTAAATTTCACTTGTTATATATACAAACCTACCTAAATGAAAAGTTTAAGAGTATATAAATATGTAATGAAATATTTTACAAATGAAATTTAAATAAATAACATGTATCAAAAATGATATGTTGAATCATAGTAATGTTATGAAGATAAAGAAAAGTAAAGGAAAAAAATTGAAAATGAATTTGAACCAAAGAAATGTTCATAAAGGTAAATCAAGTGGTTGTAATAAATTTTTATTTTGTTAATGTTCTGAAACAATTAACAAATGGATGGAATATTTGCAAAAGGACAACGCCATTTAAGTAAACGAAATATCAAACTTAAGTGAGTCATAAGCTGCAGTTGAGAGATAAGTTTATACTAATAAAATTCTAAATTGTTCAATATGAATGTTGAAAAGTGAAATGTAATGTGTAATTACAACAAAGGAAATGAGCTAAACAAATTAAACTAATGTAGTCAGCTAATTCAAGTTATGAAAATAATGAACTTAGATTCTGATTGAATAAAATGTCAAAGATAAGCTTAAGAAATTTATAATAAGCTATTTCACGATGTAAATAAGTATAAGTTGAATCGATTGTAAATTTATTTAAGCAAGTTAATTAAAAACATAGAGAGCTTAAGATGTAGATGAAATTAAAGTATTAACATATATAGAATTTGAAATGAGTAAGTATGTAAATTTCAAATATGTTGAGAATAAGTATAGATAAAACGAAATGCTAGCATATAGGAATTTTAATATAGTTGAAATAAGTAGTTAAAAATAATCCAACAGTTTTAAGTAACAAATTGGATTTTTGGTTGTCGTGAATGGTATCTTAAATAACATTGTACTTGAACCCATTTGAGAAAAAAAATCTTTTAACTAAGGTTTAAAGAAGTTTTCCAGTTAATAAATATAATTAGAATTAAGTGGAAGTTGGTTTTGGGTTGATTGTGAACATTGTTTTAAATGACGTTAGTTCTTAAAACCCGATTAACAGTGAAATTATGATTTGAAATTTATTAGTCTTTTAACTAAGATTTAATGGAAAAGATTTGGTTTACAAAGCTCGAGAACCAAAACTTAGTTAGAGTTTAATGTTTGTGACTTGGCATCGAGAATATGATTTTTGATTATATACAAAAGTTATATGTTTTGAAAAGCTAGTTAACAAATTGATTGTTTGTGTGATGTGTGATTATTAAGTTAATTAATAAAATATTGGAATGATAACACCAATAAAAAAAGGGTAAAATTAGCCAAATCGAATTTAATATTAAACTAAAGTGAAAATTGATTGGAATTGCATACATATACATGTATATACATTGAGTAGGTGACACGACCCGAACTTCCCCGGTAAGGAAAGCACGGATAGAATTGAGGACATGACGAATCAGAACTCAAACAGAAGAACATTTCATTGTACATTACAACAATTTCATCAGATACAAGAAGATACAGAGTATGAATAAATATTATACAACAGAAAAATATCAGAGATTACAATAAATTACATAGCAGCGGAAAAACAACATAAAACACAACTGAAAGTAATACACGGATACAGAGCTTTCCGAGCATCGTTCCAGCTGTAAATCAGGATCCTGTGAATATTAATCTGCAAAACCAAAACTACTAGCTGCCCGTGTCGAAAATAGGGGCACCCAGAGTTTAGGTTAAAACAATAAACTCCAGGCCAGTCATGGGACTGGTGTGAGAACTAAAACAGTTATAACTCTTTATTTTAAAAGAGAGTGATTCAAGGGACCACGCCGTATAACACGGAATGGATTTCCTCCCAAGAATACCAGTGCATATATCAAAACAGCGCAATGCTTTTTGGAAAAATGAAGCTATTATAAGACCCAGGTCCTATCACACAATGCAACGCAAGCCGGAGGATAGGGTTTTCCCTTATAATAGCCAAACATGCTTGGTATGTTTAAAACAAATCATTTGATACTATAATAAGTGTATAGTGTCAAAACAGTTTCAATCATAGATATCAATCATAGACGGCATGGGTACCATATATCATGTCGCCATACTAGTTCTACAATTAAAACCGCAATATCACGTATTGGAAATTGGATTTCCGTCATGAGTCGAGGCAAGGGGCAAGCTCCTCTCCGATTCGAGACAATCTAGCAAATGTCTCAGGACCCCACTATGATCATTGGATCTTCAGGGCCGGTCCTCACCTAACATTGGAGGACTAGTTATTCCTGAGCACACGTTGCCTGGTCCTAACAGACCTATATCCGAGGCGCCTCGCATTCCAACAACCACACAGGTGAAAAGTATATAAATGTCAGCCAGTTTAAGCACTAACACCACCACTATCTAGAAAGAAACGTCGTGCTCTCCCTGCAGTCACTATCCCGTTTTTGACTCATACCGAGGTGTGAGGCTCGCGAATTCACGCTGTACACAAAGCTGCGCCACACAGGCCGTGCTTTGATCATCAGCCATAAGACTTTGCTTTTCAATAGAAGCCCAGATCATCTGCCACTTAAGCGTGCCACACAGGCAATTCACTCCATGCGACCGATGTCCATCGGTATACAACCTCTGAGCTCGTACGTCTCAAAGAAGGGCGTTAAGCAAGAGAATAAATTCTCCAGCGCCAAACAGATGTATATTTAATAGAGATCAATCAACACAGAATAAAATCCAATGCTAGACACATAGTCCATTTACAAGTTCGTTCTGGGTCTGAACGAAACCGGAGGCACTTTCCTCGCATATCCATCGATCTCCAAGTACGTCCTGACGACCACCAACTGATTCCCTCATCTTGGGTGTACAGCCCAATCAAGATCGTCAGTAATCACCCAAACGATGTGAATACTTCCAGTCTTCAACCACCGTCTTCATCTTCGACTTATCGTCGAATCGGTTATTCAGAATGGGTAAAAACCTGGCCTTTCCAAATAACCCGCGCATATAATAAACACGTGTTACACAAACACAACATACGCCTCATTCCAATTCAGAATATTCTTTTATTCAAATTTTCACATTCCTAGGGAAAGTTTCCCATTAATTTTATCAAAGGTAAATTCTTCTAAATTTATTCTTTAATCTTCCTTTGGATATCATTTCAAACCATTTTATGGTTTTCCAAACTAGTCGGGATTAGCGAACTACACCGAAGTAATTATTTGTTTTATTTCCCAATCCCAACCTATTCATCCCATGGAGAAAACTGGTAATACTCCATATCTAACACCACGGTGTTATCGGTAAATATTAATTACCATTTCACGTTCAAATCTAATTAAAGATTTAACTATCGCTTTGGAGCAAAACTGGTGGTACTCCATTCTCGATCACTTTTCAGATTTGATAATTTAAATTATCAATTAACATTTCAAACTATTTAAAGATTCATTAAAACTCCACTTAGTTTTAATCTTCCCAAAAATCAAAATCCTGCCTTTAACTGGGTTAAAGAACCAATGTCATCTAAAACACGATAAACCCAAAATCACTTTCTATTGTTAATCGGGTTAAAGAACAGGTGTTATTCACAACACCGCTCATGATAAACCCAAAACCAATTTAAATTCAATTACAATTAATATTATTTAATTGGTACACTTAATTAAATCTAAATAGAAAGATTTAATCTTTTTCTCAACTGGGTTTAAGAACAGTGTTAATGAAGACACCATTCACGACAAACCCAAATCACATTTGATATTAAATACAAGGCTCTGAATAGAAAATATATCGGCTTATATTCAATATCAAATTCTACGACCAACAAATATCATATTGGAAATAAAGATATAAATATATCTTTCAAATTCCCATAACGATATCTGTATAATCACGAAATCCAACATCGAAATATTCCGAAGATAATTTCGATTCAAATCCATCCCAATTCACGTATTGGAAATTCTGATTATTTTTAAAACCACTTCAAATTCAATTTATTTATTTCAAAAATAAATTGATTTTAATTCTAGTTCAAAACTAGTTCATTTTGATAAAATCTATTTTTATCTTTTCAAATATGGAGTTTTTCAGCCCAATTCTTTTCAAATCATTTCTTATGATTTTACACAAATTTTTATTATTTTTAATAATATTATCAAGGCCCGTACAGTCGATTTCCACCAATGGCCATCGAACTGCACCTATAGCGACCTTTTCCAAATTTGATTTGGACATAATTCCAAATCCAACCGTTAGATTTCAAATTTCTAATATTCATTGGAAATCTCTTTTCGATACGAACCCAACGGTTCATGTTTCAGGAGAATCCGACGGTCGCATCTCCCGCAATGTCAATTCGAAGTCAATGGTCGAAATTCGTGAACTGCCACAGCGCGGTGCGTTCTATTCAGGCCATTATATATATATAATATATATATATTATATATTTTGCCGATTTCCTTTTAAAACGTATTTTATAAATCGTTTTAAATTCGTTTTCAAAACGATTTCAACTTCCTTTTCAATTTCAAATCAAAATTCAATTTTCCTTTATAAATTCGATTTAAATTCACTTCAATTTGATTTCAATTCAAATCGATTTTTAATTCAATTTCAGTTCACATTCAGTTCAATTTGAATTTCAAATTAATTCAATTTCAATTCGAATTCAGTTCAAAATATTTGATTTTGAAATCACTTTTCAATATTCATCAAAAAATGAATAAAATCGATATAAATATCGTTCACGTCAAAATGGCGCATCTCTAATCAACACGGCTTGATATATTTCAATAACTTCGTTATTCAATTCAACAAATGAATATTTTCTTCAAGACATGAATCTATATTAATTCTTACTTACAATAAAAGGGTGAATTTTATTGTATAAACATTTTATTCAACACATGAATACACTTTCAACACATGAATTCTCAACACATGATCATCGTCAACACATGACTATTTATTCCACTCAACACATGAATTTTCTTTTATAATATTCTTTATTTCCCAATTGGAATGAGGCCCAATCAATTACCATATAATGTTAATTATATCGATTGCATACAACACATGTATATAATGGCACTGACAAATAATCAACCATCATCCAAAGTGCACTACTCTGTATAAGCATCAAATATAGATATCTAACGCTTATAGCAACCTGTCAATCAATCGATCGACATACAACTAATTATTGGGATTAGTGTATACTGTGTTTTACCCCAATACCCGTGTGGGGTTTCAAATCAACAAACACAGATTTTTATTTATTCACATACCCGTTAAAAAATATATTTTTAACGATAAAATATTTTTAACTATATAAATATTTTATTTCATTTCACATCACATAATCAATTTTCACAACACATCAAACAATCAAACATACAAGCCATACATGGTCTGTGGACGACGGGTGTCGGGTGCTGCTAAGCACCGTCTACATCCTAGTATATATTTTTAACTAGAAAAGAAAATTTAAAGTGAGAAGTTCTCACCCAAGCTAAACCAAACGCCACGACTCTTCAAACGTAGAAATCTTCGTCGTTCTCGCCTTTTGTCACTTTCGTTGCCCGTAGCCACTACATATATAAAAATCATATTTTTATATTGTTACTATATAGATAAAAATTCTATTTTTACACTGCTACTATATAGATAAAAATTCTGTTTTTTTATCGGTGTTTTTACATAAAAGATTATCTTTTTTTTCTTTAATAAAAATCACAACTTTATATCTTTAAAAATCCCATTTTTTTTATTCTCATCTTTCTTATTTTAAAAATCTCATCTTTCTTATTTTAAAAATCTCATCTTTACAAGGTTAAAAATCGCTTCTTTACAAGGTTAAAAATCACCACCTTATATCACTAAAAATTAACCATTTTAATTGAAGAATTCAAAATAGAATCTCACAATCTCGATCGGAGAAGTCCACGGTGGTTATTGGTGGCGGTCAGCAGGGCACCGTAGCCTGCTAGTGGTAGGGGTGGTGCTCCGGCGTGCTGCAGCTGTCCTCGGGAGGTGTAAGGGCGGTTTGGGGCTGTGGAGGGACCCATGGCGTCGGAATGGGGCGGTGGATGCGGAGCAGGCGAGGCAGTGGCCGGGGAAGGGTCGGTGGGGCCTAGGGTTTCACTGGGAGTGGAGGATTTGGGGCTAGGGCTTCAGGGGCGAGGAGAGGAAGGAGGAGAACGGAGAGCGGAGGGGGTTGCTGCCATGGTGGGCGGCCGGCGCGAGGGTGGGGCGACGATGGGCGGCGCCTGCTAGGAGGGTGGCGGCGGTGATTTCAAGAAGCGACGGGTTTTTTTTTATTCGATTTCGTTGACTGCTGAGGGTAGGGGAGGGAGAGGTTTTTTTTTAATAATTTTATATTATATTTATTAATTAATTTGTTCTAAAAAGCAACTTTTAAATTCGATCTCCAATCGTGTAACGACCCGGATTTTGGGGCCAATTTAAAATTTTTAATTTAGAAATTTTAATGGATTTTATATATTTAAAATAAGTTATTTTAACTAATATCGACTGAAAATTTATTTTAAAACGAATAAATTCAATTTAATTATAAAAGGAGTTTAAAACAGCGCTGTAGTTTGAAAATTTGAATTTGGACTTTGGCGGACTGTACAGGATTCAAAATAAATCAGAATTGAGCGAAACCAGAAATATTTAAATCTGTTTAATCATATCTTTCTAACGAATCTGAAAAACAGAAATTTCACTTTAAAAATAATAAGTTATGCCCAGTTCAAAATTTAGAAAAGTCGTTGTAGAATTTATTTTAATATAATATATTGGCCTTAAAAATAGTCAATTTTCAAACGACCTCGGTTTTCGACGAAACCACTTTTTTGGGAACCGGAATATCAAATTATTTCTAAGTTTAATTTTCTAGATTTTTTCGAATTAATATGTGAGCGTGGCAAAGGAAAACGTGTTTTGACTGTTTCAGTCAAAATTTAATCGACTAGAAAATGGTCATTTTTCCAACAGTCTCGGAATTTGACGAGATTAGTCTCGTTAGGACCGTATCGTCAAAACATAACTAGAAATATTTTTTCTATAATTTTTCGAGTTCGTATGTGGCCCCGGTAATTTAAAATGTACGTTTGAATTTATTAATTTAATGATTTATAATTAAATTTAAAGAAAAACATATCGTAACAGCCGAACTGGATTACGAAACATGTTCCATTATGTCCGGGACGGGGGTTATTAGCTAGGGGCGACACTCTTTGGGTTTGATTTGGAGTTCGTATTGATAAACATGAATTTTCGAATTAAAAGGATTAATTAATAAAAGAAAATACAGTATAAATACCGTATACTACACCCTAACCCTAATACCCTTTCTACAGTCGCCGTATGCCCCATTTTAATGGCTACTATCCTCCCAACTTCGATCCTTATAATCTTTCAATCCACTTTAAATTCAAATCCAATTCTAAAGGGAATATTGTCAAGATTTCTACCGGCTTTCTATCCGTATGGTTGGATCCACCCTGGTGGCACAAATTTCGAGGTTCGACCACGAGAACCGCCGCCGCCGCCTCAAGCGGGTTTTCCCCCTCCAGTGGCCACCGAACTCGCCGCCGTTCAGGAGGGTGGCGCGCCCCTCGAAGTGCTCCGTCGTGGTGAAGTCCGATTACCCTCCCCGCGCCTTGAAGTTCGTGAAAATTCAAACCCTGAGGATCGAACAAACGTGAAACTATCGGCCTATGTATTGAAGGAGGAGATGGTATATTTTTTTTATTAATTAATTTATTTATTTTCTTTAAGATATGGTCAAATTTCATTAAATCATATCTCGTTCAAACAGAAATGAAATGGAACGATTTCAGAAGCGTTGGACTCGTGTCGAAAATACTTCGTGATGACGCTGACTAGATCGAAAACAGAGAAAACCAGAATTTGGGAAAAATTCCAATCTGAACCAAGGAATTTAAAGCTATCTGTGAGATTTCTATTTCAAAATAAAATTAATTATTTATTTTATTGTGTAATTTATATTCATAAAATTTATAGCTGATATTGTATGTATATTCGCTGCGATGTTGATTGCTTCTGTGATGTTTGAATTTTGAATTGTTGACTGTTGATTGTTAGGTGTGTTAAATTTAGATTTATAATAAAATCTCACTTTTATGGTTAACATAAAAACATCGTTTGGTTAGAATCATGTTTTGCTACATAATAACATATCATTGGAAAATTTGTGAAAAACATCGTTTAGTTAGAATCATGCTTTGCTACATCATAACATATCATTTTTTTATGAGAATTAGAATTACTACATAAAGACATACCCTTTTATGTGATTTAGAATGGACATAGCATAAAAAGGCCATTTTTATTAGGAGTGTTCACATAGAATAAAATAACATTTTTATTTAAGGTATGTTATGCAAATCAAGATGACATGTCTGACTAGAATTTGTTATGTGAATAAAAAGAAACATTTTTGGCCAAAATATACTTATATGAATAAAAATGGGTATTTTTGTCAAAATATGCTTATAGAAATAAAAAGACACTTTTTGTTAATTATATCATGTTGGACAAAATTTACACTTTTTGTTAATTAGATTAAGCTGAGCAAAAATTAACATGTTTTGTTAATTACATTTTGCTAAACCAAAGTAACATGTTTTGTTAATTAGATTATGTTAAGCAAGATTAACATGTTTTGTTAATTTGATTTTGTTAAGCAAAATGTCATTTTTGTCAAACTTGATTATAGAAATGAGAATGACATTTTTGGTCAAAACTTGATTATAGAAATGAAAACAACCTTTTCATTTGAAATATGCTTTGCAAATCAAAATATCATTTTTGAATAGAAATTGATTATAGAAAATAACATCTTTGCCCATTATAATAGAAAGATTATTATAAGAAGGTTATAGATAAAAATGTTCGTATATGTTAAAATAAATAGAATGAAGCAAAATGTGCGATTTTGTCATATTTAGAAGAATGAAATAAAATAGCATTTTTGTTAAAAACATGTTAGAGAAATTAAATATCATTTTGTATTAAACATGTTAGAGAGATTAAATGAACATTTTTATACATTAAAAAGAACAGATTTTCTTAAACATCCTTTTTCTATAAAGAGGAATTATGTTTTTATTTTTATATTGTTTACAACATAGAAGTGTAAAATTAGAAATAAAGATCACATTTTTGTGAAAGAATTATTATAGAAATAAAGAATATTTTTTTTTTTAACATTAAAAGGATTAGTTAGAATATACATTTTATTTAGCATTAAAAGCTTATAAACAGAATGGACACTTTTGTTTGCATTAAAAGTTTTATAAACAAAATTTACATTTTTGTTAATTAGATTATTAAGGACAAAATAACATTTTTGTCATGAAATGTTACACTAGACATAAAATAACATTTTTTTGTTATAAAATGTTTATTGGATTAAAATCCGTTACTTTTGAAATGAATTAAAAATGTATGTTTGTATACATTTTAAAGGAATGAGTTAAGAATGTATATTTTTATACATTAGAAAGAATGAGTTAGAAATGAACATTTTTGTTTACATAAAAAGAAATTAAAGAATTTACATTTTTTTCCCATGTTAATAAAAGGAAGTGAAGAATTTACATTCTTCAATGTAAATAAAGATTAAATATAAAATTACATTTTTCTATGTAATTAAAGAATAAAGTTAAAGAATTACATTTTTATGTAAATTGGAATAAGAAGGACATTTTTGTTTAGAAAATGTAAATTAAAATAAAAGGTGACATTTTCATTCTTATTCTATTATTCAATAAAAAGATTAGAATTAAGATATTTTTACATTTTAGATGTAGATAAAAGCTTAGATTTTCAAGCTACATTCTTATGGTCATTATTTATGCAAGCAAAAGAATAGATGTAAATGTCTCATTTTTATTGTTAGAATAGAGGCAATAAATAGAATAGAATAAATAGAATAGGTTTTAAAATTACATTTTTATTGTAATTAAAGAGTGACAGTAAAAAGAGAATTACATTTTTCAATATAATAAAAGATTGGCTAAATCACTACATTTTTCAATGTCAGATTGAATAAAACACTACATTTTTCAATTTAAGATTGAATAGAACACTACATTTTTCAATGTAATAAAAGCTGAAATAAAATAAGTTGAATTGAAATCATGGCTTTACGGCCATTTGATTTTAACAACAAGAGTGAACATTAGAGAATACATTTTCAATGTAAAATAGTTTCATTGAGAAGAATTAATCATTTAAATATGATGTTAGAGATGGTTTGAAATATATGGTTGTTGTATAGAAGTATTTGATGTACTAAAGATAGAAGTTGTGTATTCACAATTGGATATTACACTTCCATTTACAAGTTACCTGGCTTGTTTATCTGATTGGGACGATAATTTTCACACATCACCCAAGTGCACAATGAATTATTACTTGCTTGATGGATGAAACCCCACGCGGGTATTGAAGCGACCCGAACTTCCCCGGTCTCCGAAGAGATGAGAAAGAACGAATTACTGTGAGGACAAGACAAATCAGAACGCAGACAGAAGAACATTTCATAGTTATTACAACAATTCCATCAGATACAAGAATATAAAGAGTATAAATGAATAAATTACATTAAACAAATATCAGAGATTTAAATTACATTTAAATACATCGCAGCGGAAAATAACACAAAAGCACAACTAGAAGTAATGCACGGATACAGAGCTTTCCGAGCATCGTTCCAGCTGTAAATCAGGATCATGTAAATATAAATCTGCAAAACCAAAACTACTAGCTGCCCGTGTCGGAAATAAGGGCACCCAGAGTTTAGGTTAAAACAATAAACTTCAGGTCAGTCATGTGACTGGTGTGAGAACTAAAACAGTTATTTAAAGCTTTACTTTAAAAGAGAGTAATTCAAGGGACCACGCCGTTTAACACGGAACGGTTTTCCTCTCAAGAATACCAGTGCATAGAATAAACAGCGCAATGCTTTTTCGAAAAATGAAGCTATTATAAGACCCAGGTCCCATCACACAATGCAACGCAAGCCGGAGGATAGGGTTTTCCCTTATAATAGCCAAACATGCTTGGTACGTTTAAAACAAATCATTTGATACTATAATAAGTGTATAGTGTCAAAACATTTTCAATCATAAATATCAATCCTAGGCGGCATGGGTACCATCTATCATGTCGCCATACTAGGCTCTACAAATAAAACCGAAATACACATATTGGAATTTGGATTTCCGTCATGAGTCGAGGCAAGGGGCAAGCTCCTCTCCGCTTTGAGACACTCTAGCAAATGCCTTAGGACTACACACTCTGGGTAACCCCTGGGATCCTCCAAGACCGGTCCTCTCTTACGTTTGAGGATTAATTATTCCTGAACACACGTTTCCCGGCCCTATAAGACCTATAATCGAGGGGGGTAGCATCGCAGAAGGGAGGAAAAGGGGGGTGTCGCGGCAGAAGGAGGAAGTCGAGGAAGAAGGAGGAGGAGGTCGGAGAAGAAGGAGGGGGTGCGTGGGGTCACGATCGAAGGGGGAGGCGAGGGAAGAGAGGGGGAGGGGGTCGCGGTGCGGCATCGGCCGCCGTCGGGGGGGGGGGGGGGGGGGGGGCGGCTGCGCCTTCTTCTTTCTCTTTTTTTTTTAATTTTGTTTTCTGATTTGAAGATACGGGGGGGGCTGGTTAAGGAGAAAAGGAAGGGGTTTATTTTATTTTATTATATTTATTATTTTAATTGCAAAAAAGTTGACTTTTACATACGACCTCTAAACGAGGCCCACCGCCTGTCGTCCATAGCTAATTACCCCCATTCCGATCACAATGGGATATGTATCGTAAGTTGATTCGATCATTTCGATTAGTTTTCGTCAAAATCAACATATAACTCTATATATTGAATTTGAACGCGCATTTCAATTTACCGGGGCCACATAATAACTCGAAAAATTCCAGAAAAATATTTTCTAGCTTCGGTCCTAACAAAACTGGTTTCGTCGAATTCTGAGACCGTTGGAAAAATGGTCATTTTCCAGTCGATTAAAATCAACTGAAACTGGTCAAACACGTTTTCCTTTGCCACGCTCACATATTGATTCAAAAAATTATGAAATTTGGAATCTAACAATAACTTGACATCACGGATCCAACAAAAGTGGTTTCGTCGAAATCCGAGGTCGTTTGCAAAATGTCCCATTTTTAAGGGCCTGAATTCCATAGCGACTATTCAGAATTTTCAACTGGACATATCTTTTGATTCCCGCTATGAAATCTTGATTTTTCGGATTCGTTGGAAAGATATTCCCAATTAGATCCTAATGTTTTTGGTTTCACTAAAATCCGGTTTGTTTTGCACCCGGTACATTCATTTGAAGTTTGAAATCGAATTATCGAACTACCGCGCCATTTTCAATTCTATTTATAATAATATATAATTATTTATATTCTAACGACGACGCATATAAATATACACGTTCGAATTCCATTCAAAATAAATTTCTCGTCGATATTATTTCAAATAATTCATTTTAAATATTCAAAATTCGCTAAAATTGCCAAAATAAAAATTTTAAACTGGCCCAGATTTTCCGGGTTGTTACAGGTGTTGGGATGATATTGATACACACTAATCCCAATATTTAGTTATCTGTCAATCGATGGATTGACAGTCTGTGATGAGCGTCAGTTCTTTGCTTTTATGCTCACACAGTTATAGATTCCACTTTGGTCGTCATTTGGATGTTTGATAATTATTTATCATGATTGTTGATTCCATACAAATTATATGGTTGTTGGTTGAGTCACATTCCAATAAAGAATATTCTAGGAAAAGAATATTTTAGAAAATATACTTTTGAATAGAATATTTTAGAAAAAGAATATATTTTGAGAAAATATATTTTTACTGAAATAAACTAGTTATTGATTAGAATAAATCATAAAATTTAGATCTAATGAGTTTTTCCAATTTGTTAAGATTTAATTGAAGTTAAATTAAATAAATTGGATTTTGGGTTGTCGTGAATAGCGTCTTAAATAACGCTGTTCTTAAACCCCATATGAACAGAACAATCTTTTAATTTAGATTATTAAAGTTTTCAATTAGTAATTGAAATAAGATGAAGTGTGAGTCGGGTTTATTGTGAACTGTGTTTCTTATCGACATTTGATCTTTAACCCAACTGACAACGAAAGTATGACTTGGTATTTATAAATCTTTTATTAAGATTTAAATGGTAGTTTTCCAAAAGTATAGTTTTCCAATTTAATACATTAAATTGGAATTGAATAGGATTCGAATTGATTATAACAGAGATAAGCTTCTGTAAAAGAAGGCCGATACTACATATGGAATTTAAAAGGCTTTGCCATTATTCCATTTATATTATGGGTCGGATACAGAGATTTGTAACGATTATATATTGATTTGTTTTCTGTGAAGATTCCATATCTTATGGAAGATGATTTTGGGTTTACCGTGAACTATGTTTTTAAATGACATTAGTTCTTTAACCCAGTTAAGAATAAGATTTATCTCTTAAATCTAAAAAAAATCATTTAATAATGATTTTTGATATTTAAAACCTAATGGTGTTTTGAACAAATCTTTAAAAGAAAGATTTAAGAGTAAATGTAAAGAGTTTATCTTTGATAGAATAATTTGTATATTTTATTTAAAAGAATATTCTGAATTGGAATGAGGCGTTGGATGTGTTTTCATAATACTTGATTTTTAATTATAAAAAAAATACGTGAGTTATTCGGAAAGACCAGGTTTAACCCATTCCGAATAATTTCTACGAGGATGAAGAGTCGAAGATGAAGACGGTGGTTGAAGACCGACGATCTTCACATCAAATGGATGTGTTGCTACAGAGACCCTGATGGGAGTAGCTACCTTGAAGGGATTTCAGTGGTGGCCGTCCGGACTATTGTTGATTGTTCGGATTTGGTTTTCGCTCAGACCCAGAGCATAAGCTAGTAAATGGATGCGTGTCTGACATTGGATTTCGTTCCATGTGAATTAAATTGATTTCAGTTAATGTATGTCTGTTTGGTGGTAAAGGATTTATCCTCTACTTAACACCCTGGTATATATTAATAGTGATTGATCGCATGGCGTGAATTCTCAATGTGGCACGCCAAGATGCAAATGATCAAGGCTTTTGTTGAAAAGCAGGGCCTTGTGGGATGATCAAAGCATAGCCTATTACGGCATAGCTTTGTGTATATCGTGACTTCGCTAGCCTCACACCCCGGTATAAGTCAAAAACGGGATATGGACCGTAGGGAGTGCACACGTTTCTTTCTAGCTAGTGGTAGTGTCAGTACTTTAACACGGCTTGGCATTTTACTTATGTAGATGATGGATTTTGAGGCGCCTCGGATTTTTATAGGCCGATAGTGGTCATATTATAGGTTCAAAGGAACCGGGAAACGTGTGTTCAGGCATAACTAATCCACTGCCGATAGGCGGGGACCGGCCCTACCGCATCCAAGGGTTCACTACGGGGGATCCTGAGGCATTTGCTAGAATGTCTCGAATCGGAGAGGAGCTTGCCCCTAGCTCGACTCATGATGGAAATCCAATTTCCAATACGACCTTGCAGTTTTGATTGTAGAACTAGTATGGCGACATGATATATGGTACCCATGCCGTCTATGATTGATATTTATGATTGAAATTGTTTTTAAATCATATACACACTAATATCAAATCCGTTTTATCGTATCAAGCATTTTTGACCATTATAAGGTAAAACCCTATCCTTCGGTTTGCGTTGCATTGTGTGATGGGACTTGGGTCTTATAATTGTTTCATTTTTCTAAAAAGCATTGCGTTGTTTAACGATTTACCTTATTTTATGCACTGGCAATCCGATGGAGTAAACCCGTTCCGCATTAGCAGCGTGGTCCTATGATTAGCCTTTTTATTAGATAAGTCTAGTTTAGATTTCTCTTACCAGTCCCATGACTGACCTGTAGTTTGTTTTCACTGGCAAACTCGGGTGCCCATATTTTCCACATGGGCAGTCGAATAGCTTTTTGCAGATATATTTACAGGATCCTGGTTTACAGCTGAAGCGGTATTCGGAAAGCTCTGTATCCGTGTATTCCCTCCAGTTGTATATTTGTATTATTTTTCCGCTGCTATTTAAATGTAATTTAAAACTCTGATATTAATGTATTTCTTTTATGTAATAAGTATTCATACTCTGTTATATTCTTGTACTATGATGTAATTGTTGTAATCAGCAATAAAATGTTCTTCAGTTTGTGTTCTGATGTTAAAGCAATTCAGGCTTTCCTTTACGAGGAAGTTTGAGTCGTTTCAGTTGGTATCAGAGCTTTGGTTCACAGAGCTTAAGAACAAAACGCATTAGAACCGAACGAAAGAATTCATCAGAGATTGGATTAACAATATCCAATAAGAATAACTCGTTAGAGATGGGGTCAGTAGTATCCTAGAACGAGTGTGAAGAGTATTATTTTCTTTAAAAATAAAAATGAAAACAAATTTAGTTTGAAAATTTTATCTAAAATACATATTTGAGTATATTATATTTTTATTTGGACAATCAAGTATATAAAGATTTCGAATATACGAGTAATTAATGGGTATTCGAAGTTTTAATATACTGGATAGATATAGAGTCACACTCTAGTCGCCCGGAGATGATTCTGATGGTTGATGCATCATCATCAGAGTTTATGTTCGATTCTCGAAAGTGGGATTTCTATATATTTCCATTGACTGGTATGAGAACCAACACTTAGTCAAGACACATTGCTGTGATTTGCACTCAAAATATGATTTTTGACTATATATAAAAGTTATATATATTTGAAAAGTTAATCACCTAATTGATTGATGGCTGTGATGTTTGATTATTAGTTTAACTAGTATAATAATGGAATGACAATTACTTTAACCAATAAAAGTATTGAAACCAATAAATAAAATCCTAATTAAGTTAGTTAATTAAACAACTCTTAGCCTCGTTCCTTTTCGAGGATGAAAAGATTTTAAGTGGGGGCGATTGTAACGACCCGGATTTAGGGGCCAATTTAAAAATTTTAATTTAGAAATTTTAATGGATTTTATATATTTAAAATAAGTTATTTTAACTAATAACGACTGAAAATTTATTTTAAAACGAATAAATTCAATTTAATTATAAAAGGAGTTTAAAACAGCGCTGCAGTTTGAAAATTTGAATTTGAACTTTGGTGGACTGTACAGGATTCAAAATAAATCAGAATTGAGCGAAACCAGAAATATTTAAATCTGTTTAATCATATCTTTCTAACGAATCTGAAAAACTGAAATTTCACTTTAAAAATAATAAGTTATGACCAGTTCAAAATTTAGAAAAGTCGCTGTAGAATTTATATATATTTCAATATAATATAGTGGCCTTAAAAATAGTCATTTTTCAAACGACCTCGGTTTTCGACGAAACCACTTTTGTTGGAACCGGAATTCTAAATTATTGCTAAGTTTAATTTTCTAGAATTTTTCGAATTAATATGTGAGCGTGGCAAAGGAAAACGTGTTTTGACTGTTTCAGTCAAAATTTAATCGACTAGAAAATGGCCATTTTTCCAACAGTCTCAGAATTCGACGAGATTAGTCTAGTTAGGATCGTATCGTTAAAACATAACTAGAAATAATTTTTCTATAATTTTTAGAGTTCGTATGTGGCCCCGGTAATTTAAAATGTATGTTCGAATTTAATAATTTAATGATTTATAATTAAATTTAAAGAAAAACATATCGTAACAGCCGAACTGGGTTACGAAACATGTTCCATTGTGTCCGGGACGGGGTTTATTAGCTAGGGGCGACACTCGTTGGGTTTGATTTGGAGTTCGTATTGATAAACATGAATTTTCGAATTAAAAGGATTAATTAATAAAAGAAAATACAGTATAAATACCGTATACTACACCCTAAACCTAATACCCTTTCTACAGCTGCCGTATGCCCCATTTTAATGGCTACTATCCTCCCAACTTCGATCCTTATAATCTTTCAATCCATTTTAAATTCAAATCCAATTCTAAAGGGAATATTGTCAAGATTTCTACCGGCTTTCTATCCGTACGGTTGGATCCACCCTGGTGGCACAAATTTCGAGGTTCGACCCCGAGAACCGCCGCCGCCTCAAGCGGATTTTCCCCCTCCAGTGGCCACCGAACTCGTCGCTGTTTAGGGGGGTGGCGCGCCCCTCGAAGTGCTCCGTCGTGGTGAAGTCCGATTACCCTCCCCACGCCTTGAAGTTCGTGAAAATTCAAACCCTAAGGATCGAACAAACGTGAAACTATCTGCCTGTGTATTGAAGGAGGAGATGATATATTTTTTTTATTAATTAATTTATTTATTTTCTTTAAGATATGGTCAACTTTCATTAAATCATATCTCCTTCCAACAGAAACGAAATGGAACAATTTCAGAAGCGTTGGACTCGTGTCGAAAAGTACTTCGTGATGACGCTGACTAGATCGAAAATAGAGAAAACCAGAATTTGGGAAAAAATCCAATCTGAACCAAGGAATTTAAAGCTATCTGTGAGATTTCTATTTCAAAATAAAATTAATTATTTATTTTATTGTGTAATTTATATTCATAAAATTTATAGCTGATATTGTATGTATATTCGTTGCGATGTTGATTGCTTCTATGATGTTTGAATTTTGAATTGTTGATTGTTTATTGTTAGGTGTGTTAAATTTAGATTTATAATAAAATCTCACTTTTATGGTTAACATAAAAACATCGTTTGGTTAGAATCATGTTTTGCTACATAATAACATATCATTGGAAAATTTGTGAAAAACATCGTTTGGTTAGAATCATGCTTTGCTACATCATAACATATCATTTTTTTTATGAGAATTAGAATTGCTACATAAAGACATACCCTTTTTATGTGATTTAGAATGGGCATAGCATAAAAAGACCATTTTTATTAGGAGTGTTCATATAGAATAAAATTAACATTTTTATTTAAGGTATGTTATGCAAATCAAGATGACATGTCTGACTAGAATTTGTTATGTGAATAAAAAGAAACATTTTTGGCCAAAATATACTTATAGGAATAAAAATGGGTATTTTTGTCAAAATATGCTTATAGAAATAAAAAGACACTTTTCGTTAATTATATCATGTTGGACAAAATTAACACTTTTTGTTAATTAGATTAAGCTGAGCAAAAATTAACATGTTTTGTTAATTACATTTTGCTAAACCAAATTAACATGTTTTGTTAATTAGATTATGTTAAGCAAGATTAACATGTTTTGTTAATTTGATTTTGTTAAGCAAAATGTCATTTTTGTCAAACTTGATTATAGAAATGAGAATGTCATTTTTGGTCAAAACTTGATTATAGAAATGAAAACAACCTTTTCATTTGAAATATGCTTTGCAAATCAAAATGTCATTTTTGAATAGAAATTGATTATAGAAAATAACATCTTTGCCCATTATAATAGAAAGATTATTATAAGAAGGTTATAGATAAAAATGTTCGTATATGTTAAAATAAATAGAATGAAGCAAAATGTGCGATTTTGTCATATTTAGAAGAATGAAATAAAATAGCATTTTTGTTAAAAACATGTTAGAGAAATGAAATATCATTTTGTATTAAACATGTTAGAGAGATTAAATGAACATTTTTATACATTAAAAAGAGCAGATTTTCTTAAACATCCTTTTTATATAAAGAGGGATTATGTTTTTATTTTTATATTGTTTACAATATAGAAGTGTAAAATTAGAAATAAAGATCACATTTTTGTGAAAGAATTATTATAGAAATAAAGAATGCATATTTTGTTAACATTAAAAGGATTAGTTAGAATATACATTTTATTTAGCATTAAAAGCTTATAAACAGATTGGACACTTTTGTTTGCATTAAAAGTTTTATAAACAAAATTTACATTTTTGTTAATTAGATTATTAAGGACAAAATAACATTTTTGTCATGAAATGTTACACTAGACATAAAATAACATTTTTTTGTTATAGAATGTTTATTGGATTAAAATCCGTTACTTTTGAAATGAATTAAAAATGTATGTTTGTATACATTTTAAAGGAATGAGTTAAGAATGTATATTTTTATACATTAGAAAGAATGAGTTAGAAATGAACATTTTTGTTTACATAAAAAGAAATTAAAGAATTTACATTTTTTTCCCATGTTAATAAAAGGAAGTGAAGAATTTACATTCTTCAATGTAAATAAAGATTAAATAGAAAATTAAATTTTTCTATGTAATTAAAGAATAAAGTTAAAGAATTATATTTTTATGTAAATTGGAATAAGAAGGACATTTTTGTTTAGAAAATGTAAATTAAAATAAAAGGTGACATTTTCATTCTTAATCTATTATTCAATAAAAAGATTAGAGTTAAAAGTTATATTTTTACATTTTAGATGTAGATAAAAGCTTAGATTTTCAAGCTACATTCTTATGGTCATTATTTATGCAAGAAAAAGAATAGATGTAAATGTCTCATTTTTATTGTTAGAATAGAGGCAATAAATAGAATAGAATAAATAGAATAGGTTTTAAAATTACATTTTTATTGTAATTAAAGAATGACAGTAAAAAGAGAATTACATTTTTCAATATAATATCAGATTGAATAAAACACTACATTTTTCAATGTCAAATTGAATAAAACACTACATTTTTCAATTTAAGATTGAATGGAACACTACATTTTTCAATGTAATAAAAGTTGAAATAAAATAAGTAGAATTGAAATCATGGCTTTACGGCCATTTGATTTCAACAACAAGAGTGAACATTAGAGAATACATTTTCAATGTAAAATAGTTTCATTGAGAAGAATTAATCATTTAAATATGATGTTAGAGATGGTTTGAAATATATGGTTGTTGTATAGAAGTATTTGATGTACTAAAGATAGATGTTGTGTATTCAAAATTGGATATTACACTTCCATTTACAAGTTACCCGGCTTGTTTATGTGATTGGGACGATAATTTCCACACATCGCCCAAGTGCACAATGAGTTATTACTTGCTTGATGGATGAAACCCCACGCGAGTATTGGGATGATATTGGATACACACTAATCCCAATATTTAGTTATCTGTCAATCGATGGATTGACAATCTGTGATGAGCGTCAGTTCTTTGCTTTTATGCTCACACAGCTATAGATTCCACTTTGGTCGTCATTTGGATGTTTGATAATTATTTATCATGATTGTTGATTCCATACAAATTATATGGTTGTTGGTTGAGTCACATTCCAATAAAGCATATTCTAGGAAAAGAATATTTTAGAAAATATACTTTTGAAAAGAATATTTTAGAAAAAGAATATATTTTGAGAAAATATATTTTTATTGAAATAAACTTGTTATTAATTAGAATAAATCATAAAATTTAGATCTAATGAGTTTTTCCAATTTGTTAAGATTCAATTGAAGTTAAATTAAATAAATTGGATTTTGGGTTGTCGCGAATAGCGTCTTAAATAACACTGTTCTTAAACCCCATATGAACAGAACAATTTTTTAATTTATATTATTAAAGTTTTCATTTAGTAATTGAAATAAGATGAAGTGTGAGTCGAATTTATTGTGAACTGTGTTTCTTATCGACATTTGTTCTTTAACCCAACTGATAGCGAAAGTATGACTTGGTATTTATAAATCTTTTATTAAGATTTAAATGGTAGTTTTCCAAAAGTATAGTTTTCCAATTTAATACATTAAATTGGAATTGAATAGGATTCGAATTGATTATAACCGAGATAAGCTTCTGTAAAAGAAGGCCGATACTACATATTGAATTTAAAAGGCTTTGTCGTTATTCCATTTATATTATGGGTCGGATACAGAAATTTATAACGGTTATATATTGATTTGTTTTCTGTGAAGATTCCATATCTTATGGAAGATGATTTTGGGTTTACCGTGAACTATGTTTTTAAATGACATTAGTTCTTTAACCTAGTTAAGAATAAGATTTATCTCTTAAATCTAAAAAAAATCATTTAATAATGATTTTTGATATTTAAAACCAAATGGTGTTTTGAACAAATCTTTAAAAGAATGATTTAAGAGTAAATGTAAAGAGTTTATCTTTGATAGAATAATTTGAATATTTTATTTAAAAGAATATTCTGAATTGGAATGAGGCGTTGTATGTGTTTTTATAATACTTGATTTTTAATTATAAACAAAAATACGTGAGTTATTCGGAAAGACCGGGTTTAACCCATTCCGAATAATTTCTATGAGGATGAGGAGTCAAAGATGAAGACGGTGGTTGAAGACCGACGATCTTCACATTGAATGGATGTGTTGCTACAGAGACCCTGATAGGAGTAGCTACCTTGAAGGGATTTCAGTGGTGGCCGTCCGGACTATTGTTGATTGTTCGGATTTGGTTTTCGCTCAGACCCAGAGCATAAGCTAGTAAATGGATGCGTGTCTGACATTGGATTTCGTTCCATGTGAATTAAATCGATTTCTGTTAATGTATGTCTGTTTGGTGGTAAAGGATTTATCCTCTACTTAAAACCCTGGTATATATTAATAGTGATTGATCGCATGGCGTGAATTGTCAATGTGGCACGCCAAGATGCAAATGATCAAGGCTTTTGTTGAAAAGCAAGGCCTTGTGGGATGATCAAAGCATAGCCTATTACAGCATAGCTTTGTGTATATCATGACTTCGCTAGCCTCACACCCCGGTATGAGTCAAAAACGGGATATGGACCGTAGGGAGTGCACACGGTTCTTTCTAGCTAGTGGTAGTGTCAGTGCTTTAACACGGCCTGGCATTTTACTTATGTGGATGATGGATTTTGAGGCGCCTCGGATTTTTATAGGCCGATAGTGGTCATATTATAGGTTCAAAGGAACCGGGAAACGTGTGTTCAGGCATAACTAATCCACTGCCGATAGGCGGGGACCGGCCCTACCGCATCCAAGGGTTCACTGCGGGGGATCCTGAGGCATTTGCTAGAATGTCTCGAATCGGAGAGGAGCTTGCCCCTAGCCTCGACTCATGATGGAAATCCAATTTCCAATACGACCTTGCGGTTTTGATTGTAGAATTAGTATGGCAACATGATATATGGTACCCATGCCATCTATGATTGATATTTATGATTGAAATTGTTTTTAAATCATATACACACTAAAATCAAATCCGTTTTATCGTATCAAGCATTTTTGGCCATTATAAGGTAAAACCCTATCCTCCGGTTTGCGTTGCATTGTGTGATGGGACTTGGGTCTTATAATGGTTTCATTTTTCTAAAAAGAATTGCGTTGTTTAACGATTTACCTTATTTTATGCACTGGCAATCCGATGGAGTAAACCCGTTCAGCGTTAGCGGCGTGGTCCTGTGATTAGCCTTTTTATTAGATAAGTCTAGTTTAGATTTCTCATACCAGTCCCATGACTGACCTATAGTTTGTTTTCACTGGCAAACTCGGGTGCCCATATTTTCCACACAGGCAATCGAGTAGCTTTTTGCAGATATATTTACAGGATCCTGGTTTACAGCTGAAGCGGTATTCGGAAAGCTCTGTATCCGTGTATTCCCTCTAGTTGTATATTTGTATTATTTTTCCGCTGTTATTTAAATGTAATTTAAAACTCTAATATTAATGTATTTCTTTTATGTAATAAGTATTCATACTCTGTTATATTCTTGTACTCTGATGTAATTGTTGTAATCAACAATGAAATGTCCTTCATTTTGTGTTCTGATGTGTGTTGTTCTCAAAGCAATTCAGGCTTTCCTTTACGGGGAAGTTTGGGTCATTTCAAATCGAGACGCAACGACTATCGTCTCTAGCTAATTACCCCCATTCCGAACACAATGGGATATGTATCGTAATCTGATTCGATCGTTTGGATCAGTTTTCGCCAAAATCAAAATATAACTCTATATATTGAATTTGAACGCACATTTCAATTTACCGGGGCCACATACTAACTAGAAAAACTCCCAAAAAATATTTTCTAGCTTCGTATTGACAATACGGTCCTAACAAAACTGATTTCGTCAAATTCCGAGACCGTTTGAAAAATGCCCATTTTCCAGTCGATTAAAATCAACTGAAACTGGTCAAACGCGGTTTCCTTTGCCACGCTCACATATTGATTCGAAAAATTATGAAATTTGAAACCAAGCAATAATTTGACATCGCGGATCCAACAAAAGTGGTTTCGTCGAAAACCGAGGTCATTTGCAAAATTTCCATTTTTAAGGGACAGAATTCCATAGCGACTATTATGAATTTTCAACTGGACGTAACTTTTTATCCCCACAATGAAATTTCAATTTTTCGGATTCGTTAGAAAGATATTCTCAATTAGTTTCTAATATTTTTGGTTTCACTAAAATTCAGTTTATTTTGCACCAGGTACATTCATTTGAAATTTGAAATCGAATTATCGAACTACCGCGCCATTTTCAATTCCTTTTATAATTTAAAATAAATATATACCCTAACGACGATCTATATAAATATATACGTTCTAATTCTATTCAAAATAAATTTCTCGTCGGTATTATTTAAAATTATCCATTTTAAATATTCAAAATTCGCTAAAATTGCCAAAATAAAAAATTTAAATTGGCTCGCATTTTCCGGCTTATTACAATCTCGCCCACTTAAAACTTTTCATCCCCGAAAAGGAACGAAGCTGAAAGTTGTTTAACTAATCAACTCAACTTCCATTATTTTCATTACGGCTTAAGTTCTTCAACTTTTCAGTAACTAAGAACCTTTCAAATTTTTCAAAAATTTGGCTAACACCCTAAATTTTCGAAAAATTTCGCCATAACCTGCCCTGCAGCGGGGACTTCGGGATATTTCATATAGCCTCCCATGGCCTTCTTCAATCCAAAAGAAAAAGAAAAAGCCAAGCGGCTAGCCAATTGGCTCATAAAATCATCATCACCCAAACAAAACTGTAAATTATGGTAAACATGTACCTATTTGCCGGGCAAACAATTTTATTCTTCTGCTATAGCCTCCTTGCTATGACCTGTTCAATGTAAGTACATGTATATGCATGTAATTTCCGAAAATTTTCAATACAGTTCCATATTCAGTTCAATTTGGCTAAGGTTTCAACATTTAATTAATCAAACAACACAATCAGCAATCAATTAGTTGATTAGCTTTTTAAATTCATAACTTTGATACATAGTCCAAAAATCAGATTTTTGATGCCAAATCACAACAATAAGCCCTATCTAATTTTTGTTCTCACACCAGTCAATGGAAATATATAGAAATCCCACTTTTGAAACTCGAACACAAATACTGATAATGTTGCAATCATTATCAGAATTGTCCTCGGGCGACTAGAGTGTGATTCTATATCTATCCAGTATATTAAAACTTCGAATATACGTTCATGACGCGTATATGTAAAACCTTTATATACTCGATTGTCCAAATTCAATACAAATAAATATTCAAATACGTATAAACAGATTTAAATTTCAAAACAAACTTTGTTTTCATTTGAAAAATATACTCTTCATACTCGTTCTAGGATACTACTGGTCCTATCTCTAACGAGTCATTCTAATTGGATACTATTAATCCAATATTTGATGGATTCTTTCATTCAGTTCTAATGTGTCTTGTTCACGAGCTCTATAAACCAAAGCTCTGATACAAACTGACACGACCCGAACTTCCCCGGTAAGGAAAGCACGGATAGAATTGAGGACAAGACGAATCAGAACTCAAACAGAAGAATATTTCATTGTATATTACAACAATTCCATCAGATACAAGAATATATAGAGTATGAATAAATATCATACAACAGAAAAATATCAGAGATTACAATAAATTACATAGCAGCGGAAAAACAACATAAAACACAACTGAAAGTAATACACGGATACAGAGCTTTCCGAGCATCATTCCAGCTGTAAATTAGGATCCTGTGAATATAAATCTGCAAAACCAAAACTACTAGCTACCCGTGTCGAAAATAGGGGCACCCAGAGTTTGGGTTAAAACAATAAACTCCAGGTCAGTCATGGGACTGGTGTGAGAACTAAAACAATTATAACACTTTATTTTAAAAGAGAGCGATTCAAGGGACCATGCCGTATAACACGGAACGGGTTTCCTCCCAAGAATACCAGTGCATATATCAAAACAGCGCAATGCTTTTTGGAAAAATGAAGCTATTATAAGACTCAGGTCCCATCACACAATGCAGCGCAAGCCGGAGGATAGGGTTTTCCCTTATAATAGCCAAACATGCTTGGTACGTTTAAAACAAATCATTTGATACTATAATAAGTGTATAGTGTCAAAACAGTTTCAATCATAAATATCAATCATAGACGGCATGGGTACCATATTTCATATCGCCATACTAGTTCTACAATTAAAACCGCAATATCACGTATTGGAAATTGGATTTCCGTCATGAGTCGAGGCCAGGGGCAAGCTCCTCTCCGATTCGAGACACTCTAGCTAATGTCTCAGGACACCACTATGATCCTTTGATCTTCAGGGCCGGTCCTCACCTAACTTTGAAGGATTAGTTATTCCTGAGCACACGTTTCCCGGTCCTAACAGACCTATATCCGAGGCGCCTCGCATTCCAACAACCACACAGGTGAAAAGTATATAAATGTTAGCCAGTTTAAGCACTGACACCACCACTAGCTAGAAAGAAACGTCGTGCTCTCCCTGCAGTCACTACCCCGTTTTTGACTCATACCGAGGTGTGAGGCTCGCGAATTCACGCTATACACAAAGCTGCGCCCCACAGGCCGTGCTTTGATCATCAGCCACAAGACTTTGCTTTTCAATAGAAGCCCTGATCATCTGCCACTTAGGCGTGCCACACAGGCAATTCATTCCATGCGACTGATGTCCATCGATATACAACCTCTGAGCTCGTACGTCTCAGAGAAGGGCGTTAAGCAAGAGAATAAATTCTCCACCGCCAAACAGATGTATATTTAATAGAGATCAATCAATACAGAGTAAAATCCAATGTTAGACACACAGTCCATTTACAAGTTCGTTCTGGGTCTGAACGAAACCGGAGGCACTTTCCTCGCATATCCATCGATCTCCAAGTACGTCTGGACGACCACCAACTGATTCCCTCATCTTGGGTGTACAGCCCAATCAAGATCATCAATAATCACCCAAACGATGTGAAGACTTCCGGTTTTCAACCACCGTCTTCATCTTCGACTTATCGTCGAATTGGTTATTCAGAATGGGTATAAACCCGGCCTTTCCGAATAACCCGCATATATAATAAACACGTGTTACACAAACACAACATACGCCTCATTCCAATTCAGAATATTCTTTTATTCAAATTTTCACATTCCTAGGGAAAGGTTCCCATTAATTTTATCAAAGATAAATTCTTCTAAATTTATTCTTTAATCTTCCTTTGGATATCATTTCAAACCATTTTATGGTTTTCCAAACTAGTCGGGATTAGCGAACTATGCCGAAGTAATTATTTGTTTTATTTCCCAATCCCAACCTATTCATCCCATGGAGAAAACTGGTAATACTCCATATCTAACACACGGTGTTATCGGTAAATATTAATTACCATTTCACGTTCAAATCTAATTAAAGATTTAACTATCGCTTTGGAGGAAAACTGGTGGTACTCCATTCTCGATCACTTTTCAGATTTGATAATTTAAATTATCAATTCACATTTCAATCTATTTAAAGATTCATTAAAACTCCACTTAATTTTAATCTTCCCAAAATTCAAAATCCTGCCTTTAACTGGGTTAAAGAACCAATGTCATCTAAAACACGATTCACGATAAACCCAAAATCACTTTCTATTGTTAATCGGGTTAAAGAACAGGTGTTATTCACAACACCGCTCACGATAAACCCAAAACCAATTTAAATTCAATTCCAATTAATATTATTTAATTGTTACACTTCATTAAATCTAAATAGAAAGATTTAATCTTTTTGTCAACTGGGTTTAAGAACAGTGTTAATGAAGACACCATTCACGACAAACCCAAATCACATTTGATATTAAATACAAGACTCTGAATAGAAAATATATCGGCTTATATTCAATATCAAATTCTACGACCAATAAATATCGTATTGGAAATAACGATATAAATATATCTTTCAAATTCCCATAATGATATCTGTATAATCACAAAATCCAACATCGAATAATTCCGAAGATAATTTCGATTCAAATCCATCCCAATTCACGTATTGGAAATTCTGATTATTTTTAAAACCACTACAAATTCAATTTATTTATTTCAAAAATAAATTGATTTTAATTCTAGTTCAAAGCTAGTTCATTTTGATAAAAATCTATTTTTATCTTTTCAAATATGGAGTTTTTCAGCCCAATTCTTTTCAAATCATTTCTTATGATTTTACACAAATTATTATTATTATTAATAATTTTATCAAGGCCCGTACAGTCGATTTCCACCAATGGCCATCGAACTGCACCTACAGCGACCTTTTCCAAATTTGATTTGGACATAATTCCAAATCCAACCATTAGATTTCAAATTTCTAATATTCATTGGAAATCTCTTTTCGATACGAACCCAACGGTTCCGGTTGTAGGAGAATCCGACGGTCGGATCTCCCGCAACGTCAATTCGAAGTTAATGGTCGACATTCACGAACTGCCGCAGCGCGGCGCGTTCTATTCAGGCCATTATATATATAATATATACATTATATATATTTCATCGATTTCCTTTTAAAACGTATTTTATAAATCGTTTTAAATTCGTTTTCAAAATGATTTCAACTTCCTTTTCAATTTCAAATCAAAATTGAATTTTCCTTTACAAATTCGTTTTAAATTCATTTCAAATTGATTTCAATTCAAATCAATTTTTAATTCAATTTCAGTTCGTATTCAATTCAATTTGAATTTCAAATTAATTCAATTTCAATTCGAATTCATTTCAAAATATTCGATTTTGAAATCACTTTTCAATATTCATCAAAAAATGAATAAAATCGATATAAATATCGTTCACGTCAAAATGGCGCATCCCTAATCAACACGGCTTGATATATTTCAATAACTTCGTTATTCAATTAAACAAATGAATATTTTCTTCAACACATGAATCTATATTAATTCTTACTTACAATAAAAGGGTGAATTTTATTGTATAAATATTTTATTCAACACATGAATACACTTTCAACACATGAATTCTCAACACATGAGCATCGTCAACACATGACTATTTATTCCACTCAACACATGAATTTTCTTTTATAATATTCTTTATTTCCCAATTGGAATGAGGCCCAATCAATTAACATATATTGTTAATTATATGGATTCCATACAACACATGTATATAATGGCACTGACAAATAATCAACTATCATCCAAAGTGCACTACTCTGTATAAGCATCAAATATAGATATCTAACGCTTATAACAGCCTGTCAATCAATCGATCGACATACAACTAATTATTGGGATTAATGTATGTTGTGTTTTATCCCAATACCCGTGTGGGGTTTCAAATCAACAAACACAGATTTTTATTTATTCACATACCCGTTAAAAATTATTTTTTTAATGATAAAATATTTTTAACTATATAAATATTTTATTTCATTTCACATCACACAATCAATTTTCACAACACATCAAACAATCAAACATACAAGCCATCCATGGTCTGTGGACGATGGGTGTCGGGTGCAGCTAAGCACCGTCTGCATCCTAGTATATATTTTTAACTAGAAAAGAAAATTTAAAGTGAGAAGTTCTCACCCAAGCTAAACCAAACGCCACGACTCTTCATATGTAGAAATCTTCGTCGTTCTCGCCTTTTGTCACTTTCGTTGCCCGTGGCCACTACATATATAAAAGTCATATTTTTATATTGTTAATATATAGATAAAAATTCTATTTTTACACTGCTACTATATAGATAAAAATTTTGTTTTTATATCGGTGTTTTTACATAAAGATTATATTTTTTTTCTTTAATAAAAATCACAACTTTATATCTTTAAAAAAACCCTTTTTTTAATTCTCATCTTTCTTATTTTAAAATTCTCATCTTTCTTATTTTAAAAATCTCATCTTTCTTATTTTAGAAATCTCATCTTTACAAGGTTAAAAATCGCTTCTTTACAAGGTTAAAAATCACCACCTTATATCACTAAAAATCAACCATTTTAATCGAAGAATTCAAAATAGAAACTCACAATCTCGATCGGAGAAGTCAACGGTGGTTGTTGGTGGCGGTCAGTGGGGTACCGTGGCCTGCTGGTGGTCGGGGTGGTGCTCCGGCGTGCTGCAGCTGTCCTCGGGAGGTGTAAGGGTGGTTTGGGGCTGTGGAGGGACCCATGGCGTCGGAATGGGGCGATGGATGTGGAGCAGGCGAGGCAATGGCCGGGGAAGGGTCGGTGGCGCCTAGGGTTTCGCTGGGAGTGGAGGATTTGGGGCTAGGGCTTCAGGGCGAGGAGAGGAAGGAGGAGAACGGAGGGCGGAGGGGGTTGCTGCCGTTGTGGGCGGTCGGCGCGAGGGTGGGGCGACGATGGGCGGCGCCTGCTGGGAGGATGGCGGCGGTGATTTCAAGAAGCGACGTTTTTTTAATTCGATTTCGTTGACTGCTGAGGGTAGGGGAGGGAGAGGGTTTTTTATATAATTTTATATTACATTTATTAATTAATTTATTCTAAAAAGCAACTTTTAAATTCGATCTCCAATCGAGACCCAACGACTATCGTCTCTAGCTAATTACCCTCATTCCGAACACAATGGGATATGTATCATAAGCTGATTCGATCGTTTCGATCATCTTTCGTCAAAATCAAAATATAACTCTATATATTGAATTTGAACACACATTTCAATTTACCGGGGCCACATACTAACTAGAAAAACTCCCAAAAAATATTTTCTAGCTTCGTATTGACAATACGGTCCTAAAAAACTGATTTCGTCAAATTCCGAGACCGTTTGAAAAATGCACATTTTCCAGTCGATTAAAATCAACTAAAACTGGTCAAACGTGTTTTCCTTTGCCACACTCACATATTGATTCGAAAAATTATGAAATTTGAAACCAAGCAATAATTTGACATCGCGGATCAAACAAAAGTGGTTTCGTCGAAAATCGAGGTCGTTTGCAAAATTTCCATTTTTAAGGGACAGAATTCCATAGCGACTATTATGAATTTTCAACTGGACGTAACTTTTTATCCCCACTATGAAATTTCAATTTTTCGGATTCGTTAGAAAGATATTCTCAATTAGTTTCTAATATTTTTGGTTTCACTAAAATCCGGTTTATTTTGCACCCGGTACATTCATTTGAAATTTGAAATCGAATTATCGAACTACAACGCCATTTTCAATTCCTTTTATAATTTAAAATAAATATATATACTCTAACGACGATCTATATAAATATATAAGTTCTAATTCTATTCGAAATAAATTTCTCGTCGATATTATTTAAAAATAATCCATTTTAAATATTCAAAATTCGCTAAAATTGCCAAAATAAAAATATTAAATTGGCTCGCATGAAAGCTAAGAAGAGGAATTAAATTGTGCGCCCGACCAATAGGTACCTGTTTATTATATTGATTGGGATTTGATGATTTTATGAGCCGATTGGCTAGCCACTTGGCTTTTTCTTTTTCTTTTTGAGATGAGAGGGCCTGTGTGGCGGTTTGGGGATTTTCCCGATGCTCCCCGTACAAAGGAGGTTATGGCGAAATTTTTCAAAAATTTAGGGTGTTAGCAAAAATTTTGGGAAAATTGAAAATTCTTAGAAACTGAAAAGTTAAAGAATGAAAGCCAGAATGGAAGTTGAGTTGGTTGGTTAAACGACTTTCGGCTTCGTTCCTTTTCGAGGACGAAAAGTTTTAAGTGGGGGAGATTGTGACGACCTTGATTTTTAGAACTAGTTTAAAAATTTTATTTTAGTTATTTTAATGAATTTTGAATATTTAAAATGATTATTTTAAATAATAACGACTAAAAATTTAGTTTAATCAGAGTTAGAACGTATAAATTTATTTTAATTATATAACGAGCCTGAAATGGCGCGGTAGTTTGAAAATTCGATTTTGAATTTCAAATGAATGTACGGGATTCAAAATAAATTGGATTTTAGTAAAACCGAAAATATTTGAATCTGTTTAATCATATCTTTCTAATGAATGTAAGAAACTAAGATTTCACATTATAAACTGAAAGTTACGTCCAGTTTAAAATTTAGAAAATTCGCTGTGGAATTTATATATATTTTAATACAATATATAGCCCTTAGAAATAGCCATTTTGCAAATGACCTCTATTTTCGACGAAACCACTCTTGTTGGATTCGGAATGTCAAATTATTGTTAGGTTTCAATTTTCATAATTTTTGAAATTAATTTGTGAGCGTGGAAAAAGAAAACGTGTTTGTTCAGTTTGAACTGAATCGACCAGAAAATGACCATTTTTCAAACGGACTCAGAATTCAACGAAATTAGTTTTGTTAGGACCGTATCGTCAAAACATAGCTAGATTTATTTTTTGGGAATTTTTAGAGTCAGTATGTGGCCCCGGTAAATTAAAATGTACATTTAAAATTCAATAAATTGATTTATATTTTAATTTTGACGAAAACTAATCGAAACAATCATGAAACATATTGCATTGTGTCCGAAATGGGGGTATTTGGCTAGGGGCGACAGTCGTTGGGTTTGATTTGGAGTTCGGAGCGATAAACAAGTAAGGATTGAATTAAATAATATAAAATATTAATATATATACCCTATATAAAGGTCAACCCTAAACCTATCTCCCCCAAATCAAACGGCAGCCGCTCTAATTGAAATCGATGCGCAGAATCGCTCCCTACTTCCTCTCAAATTTTTGATCAATCTGTGAAATCAAATGTGAAGCTTTTTTAGGCAAAATGGTAGAGCTCCTCGAGATCTCCTAATCCAACGGTGGAGATTCGTTCTAATTCAATGTGGTGGTCTTAGTATCACCTCGAAATCCCAAGGTTTGGTTGAGTTTCCAGGCCACCAATGGCCGCCGCACGAGCCATCGTCAGAGGCGCAGGGAGGCCTGGCCAACGCGCTCGAAGTGATGAACCCTGATTATCTTCCGGCGCTGCGTGGTTGATGCGATGGCGAGCTAGGGTTCAGCGTGAATGGGTTTTCTGCGTACGATGGTTTCAGTTTCGGTAACGAAGAGAAGGAGCGTACGGGCGGCTCAGATTTGTTGAGGGTAAATAGTGAGGGATTTGATTGTAATTAAAATATAATTAAATGTCTTTTAAATTGTGTATTAACTTGAAAATGACATAACTTCCTCAAACAGAAACGAAATCCGATGATTTCAGGTTCGTTGAGATCGTGTCGACGAACTCTTCAGCATGGAACTGACTAGAACAAATTTGAAGCAATTAAAATTTTGAGCCAAAATGACATTGCAAAATAAAAGGAGGACGATGATTGTCAGATTTGAGTTCGTTAAATTTTCAGATTCAAAACCAGTCAAAGTGAGTTTTCTCACACTGCAAAAATATTCACATTTTTGTGAAATTGAAATCTGTGATTGATTTGACTATTTGTTTGTTGACTGCTATTTTAGATGGACATCTAATTTAAATTGTTAGAAATTAAATTGCCAGTTAGTTTATTTTTGAATTAAATTGCTAGTTAAACCCCGACATATATAATTAGTTAATTATTGCAAAAATTGAATTGTTTTGTTTGATGGCTGTGATGGATGTTTATTTATGGATATATTGAACTGTACTGATGTTATTTATATTTTTATATTAGTCTTATCACCTTGGATGTTACGGGCATCATCATAAACTGTCATTTCGAATAAATTAAGAAATAGGTTTAAATGATATATACCTATGACATCTGACCTTTGGATTGAAATGATATATATCCATTCCCTGAAATTATAATTTAAAATTTGAAATAACCGATCACTTGGCCATAGGATAGAGAATTATCATACGGACACCGGATTGATTAAATCTATAAATTTTAGAATTTGTGAAACTGGTTTCAATAAGTGATTCTGTGTAAAGAAAAATTTGAAATTGAATTATATTGAAATGTTGAAACTGAATTATATCGAAATGTTGAGATTGAATTATATTGAAATATCGAAATTGAATTATATTGAAATGTTGAAACTGAATTATATTGAAAATTTGAAATTGAGTCATATTGAAATGATGAAATTGAATTAGATTGAAATGTTGAAATTGAATTTTATTGAAAATTTGAAATTGAATTATATTGAAAATTTGAAATTGAATTATATTGAAAATTTGAAATTGAGTTATATTGAAATGTCGAAATTGAATTAGATTGAAATGTTGAAATTGAATTTTATTGAAATGTTGAAACTGAATTATATTGAAAATTTGAAATTGAGTTATATTGAAATGTTGAAATTGAATTAGATTGAAATGTTGAAATTGAATTTTATTGAAATGTTGAAATTGAATTATATTGAAATGTTGAAATTGAATTAGACTGAAATGTTGAAATTGAATTATATTGAAAATTTGAAATTGAATTATATTGAAATGTCGAAATTGAATTATACTGAAATGTCGAAATTGAATTACATTGAAATGTCTAGATTGAATTATAATGAAATGTCGAAATTGAATTATATTGAAATGTCGAAATTGAATTATATTGAAGTGTCGAGATTGAATTATATTGAAATGTTGAAATTGAATTTTATTGAAATGTTGAAATTGAATTTTATTGAAATTGAATTATATTTTAAATGCTGAAATTGATTATTTCAAAGGTTTAAATCTTTATTTAAACTTTGAAATAAAATTCGAATTGAAATGATCTAAATTTGTTATTTGAAACTTGAACTAAAATTGAATATAATTTGAATTATTTCAAAGGTTTAAATCTTTATTTAAACTTTGAAATTAAATTCAAATTGAAATGATCTAAATTTGTTATTTGAAATTTGAACTAAAATTGAATATAATTTGAATTGTTTCGAAGGTTTAAATCTTTATTTGAACTTTGAAATTAAATTCAAATTGAAATGATCTAAAGTTGTTATTTGAAATTTGAACTAAAATAGATTATAATTTGAATTGTTTCAAAGGTTTAAATCTTTATTTAAACTTTGAAATTAATTTCGATTTAAATGGCTTAAATAAATATTATGAACTTGAACTTGAACTCGAATTTGATTTGAATCGAATAGATTCAAATAATATTTGGAATGGGAAGTTATCCTTTAAAAATGGATTGTTCTCTAATGAATTTGATTATGGAATCGATTTGGATTGGATTTTGGAAATCGATTTGGTTTGTTTTGAGATTTGAACTTAGGTTCAGATTATTTGAAAATGGAAAGAACAGTTGATTTGAAATTATTTCTGTATAAATAAATTTATATATAAACTATTTTATGAAATTTATTCCTTTGATATATGGAGTGCTTTAAATAAATTGTTTTTCAAAAACATATTCTTTATATATATATATATATATATAAGTAGTTTATTTTATAAAATATTTTAATATACCTAAAACCATTTCCAACACTCAAACTGTTTTGATTTCCAAGTTATTCCAAATCTTCCAAAATTATTTACAACTAATCAAAAATTTATTTAAACCCCAAAAATATTTCAAACTTATAAACTGTTTTAGAAGTGGAATTGTTTACATTTAAATCTCTGATTTAAAAGTAAATATGATTATTTTGATGTTAAAATTATTTCGAATGAAATGTGGCTAATTGAAGTTATAACAAATTATTGAAATTTAAATTTATCTTAAATTGAATATGAATTTTGAAAGTAAATATTATTGTGATTAAAATAATATGATATTTTAAAGTGAAATTGGTTTAGTTGAATATGATATTTTGATATAATAACGATTCACTTTTGAAATATAAAAGTACCAATCGGTGTGTAACATGACGTTTTGTTGTTAAAGAGACCAAGGCCTCTTATTGACATACTCTCTGTCAATGTTGGAATGTAACAACCCGGAAATTGATGATAAATTTAAATTTTTTATTTCATAAAATTTTGTTAGAAAATACGGGAGAATTTAAAAATTCTATTTTTAAATTAAAATAATAATAGTAGTTGAATCCTTGATTTTATTTTAAAGGTTCAATATAATTTTTAATAAGAAATTGACACTAAGTTGAGTGTCAACTATAAGATATGTTTGATTTGAGAAATTAAATGATAAAATCTATTTGTTTATTTATATAGTAAATTTCATGTCGCATGTGATAGACAAAGTAACGTTCGTTAATTAATGTTGACATTAATAAACAAATAAATCATGCACATTCATATCATAAATGCCATGTTTATTCTTTCCAAATCATGCCTGCATGTATCTTTATTTCAACCTGGTAACTTTTCATTTTCTCAACTCACTATGCATTCAAAAAAAAAATATTATATGTTTTGATGTGATAATTTAAAAAAAAGGGTTCTTTTTATTTGCATTTGAAATATAGGATTTGTCATGAGAACATTTTTATTAGTAATGTTTATGTTAAAATAAGAAGGTCACTTTTGTTAGGAAGGTTAAATTGGATTAAATATGTCATTAGATTTGAAATGTCATGAAATGTCATTTATGTCATCTATTTAGAGAATTAAACATGTCATCTATTTAGAGGATTGAAGATGCCACTTTTATTAAAAATGTGCATTAGAAATGTCAACAAAACATGTTAGGTTATATTAGAAATGTCAAGAAAACATGTTAGGTTATACATTTTTGTGTGGTGTTCGAAAGGTACAACAAAATATACATTTTTGTTGAATGTGAATGGACAAAATTAAACTCATTAATTTAGTCACATTAGAATTTACAAATGTATCATTTTTATTTGCATTAAAAAAGTTGCAATGAAATGTATCGTTTTTATCACAATAAAAAGTTGCATTTAAATGTATCATTTTTACTACATTGAAAAGATTGAAAGAAAAGTATTATTTGTTTATAATAAAGGGACCAAATTGTATTAAATAACTTACATAAAGGGGTAAAATTAATAGAATTAAATATAATAGAATAAATAAGGACTAAACAACAGTTTGCGAATGTCTATATAATATCTCATAGACCCAACCCCATAACCCTAATGAAACCTAGCCTCCTTCTTCATAGGTTCATGGCGGCTCTCCTTCACCTCCTCTTTCTCTCCTCTTTCCAACCACACCCCCCAACACCCCAGGCACACGTGCTCCTCCCCTGCCCGCACCTCCTCCAACTGACGGTGCCTCGTTTCGTGCATCCAAGCTCCCGAAAACTAAAGGTGAAGTTTTGAACAATAGTTGAAAGTCACGGCCGTGACTTTGAACAAGAAGAAGAGGGTATATTTTTAATTTAATTATTTAATTAATAAATTAAATTTATTTCCAATCTTATTCTGACCATAACTAATGCGTACATCAACGAAATTAATGATTTCAGAAGCTGTGTGATCATAGAGATCAGATCTACATTCCTGGACTAACATGAGGCCTTTCTGAACTGTTTGAAAATTTAGACTAAATCTCCAACGCATGTGAGATTTCTGATTTTTAATTAATATAAAATTTTAATTAAAATTGTTACGTAAGTTATCTGTGATGTGATGATTAAGTTTATTATCTGTTGATGTGATGATGTATGATATCATGTTGTGGACTTTTATTTAGATCTGTACTTCTGATGCATTCCCGATAAATCCTCATCGTTATTGTTTTTGTTTTTATTTTTATTTCTTACATAAAAATATTAAATCTTTATTTTGTTTATCCTTGTTACAAAAGAAGAAAAGGCAAAATTTTGTATACAAATTTAAAGGAAATTATCTTTATGCTATTTTGTTTACATAAGAAAAAGACAAATTTTTGTAGACAAGATAAAAAGGATTATTTTATGTCCAATTTTGCCAACAAATAAAAAGGACAATTTTTAACACTATTTTGTCAACAAATTAAAAGGACAATTTTTAACACTATTTTTGTTAACAAATTAAAGGGACAATTTTTAACATTTATTTTGTTTGTTAAAATAAAAGACAATTTTTATGTAATTTTGTTTTGTAAAATAAAAGACAATTTTTACATAATTTTGTTTGTTAAATTAAAAGGGACAAGTTTTATGTCATTTTGTTAACTTGATAAAAAGACAAATTCTTATGTTGTTTGTTGACATAATAAAAGAACAAAATTTTGTGCTCATTTTGTCAACTTAAGTGAAGGGACAATTTCTATCTTTGTCTTCATTTACATATAACAGAATGTAAGTTTAATGATCTTTATTTTCATTTACAAATAAAGATGAGGCTTGTATTGTGATCCATCAAAAGTACACCACAATTTACATCATTGTGTTAGTATAGTTACAATGACACAATTTATACCGTTGTGTTAAAATAGATATTATGACGCTAAAACCATCATTGTGTTACTTTGAATATTATGACGCCAAACCATCATTGTGTTACTTTGAATATTATGACGCCAAACCATCATTGTGTTATTTTGAATGTTACGACGCCAAACCATCATTGTGTTATTTTGAATATTATGACGCCAAAACCATCGTTGTGTTATTCTGAATATTATGACACCAAAACCACCATTATGATAATTTGAGTATTGTGACACATATTTCATCGTCATATTATATGATTGAAGTGAATCAAATATTGGCATTGGGAAATATAGTTATTTTTGAAATGTTGACACTAGAAAGGACATTTACATTAGAAATAAGTTTTCCTTTGCATTTGCATCCTAAAATGCAAATATTACAAAGAAATAGTAAATTTACATTTTTTTTAATGTAAAGATTAAAATGAATATTAGAATAGAATAAACAAAATTAGCATTTTTGTTTGCATTGGATTGAATAAACAAAATTAGCATTTTGTTTGCATGGAGAAGAATTAGACAAAATATACATTTTTGTATATTAAAAGTGAATTAGACAAAGTGGACATTTTGTATATTAAGAGCGAATTAGCGAAATGGTTATATTTTCACAATGCAAATATGACATTAGAATAAAAATACCATTTATGTTATAATAATGTCATGTCATAAAAATACTTATTTTTATTCTGATATTAGGATTGTTAAACATGTCATTTAGTTAATCATGTTATGCTAATATAAACATGTCATTTTAGTTAAAAGTGTTGTGATAAATAAAAATGTCAATTACATAGGATTTGTGCATGATAAATAGAAATTTCGCTTTTTACCTTTAGAATTAACCTATTTATCAAACTATGATAGTGGGATTAAAATTGACATTTTTGTCAAATTATAGTAGTTGAATTAGAATTGACATATTTGTCAAATTATGATAGTTGGATTAAAGTTAACAATTTTATCAATATAAATTAGTAGCGTCAAAACTCGCATTTTTGTTTAAAGTAGATAAAAGGATAAAAACAAAATAAACATTTTGTTAAGAAGAAATAATAAAAAGGATTAAGTATTTACATTTTTCAATGTAAAAGAATAGGGAATAAGCATTTACATTTCTTATGTAAATACTTAAGATGAAGTAATTGAAACATTTATTTACGTTTAGGTAAATAAATAAGGTAAGGTAATTTAGACATTCATTTACAAATAGGTAAATAAATGAGAAAAGAAAATAAAAAGGAAAAAAAACATTTATTCCATTTTTCTTAATATGAATTAGTATGCTTAACCCGAGGTTGGATTGAGTTGTGATGTAAACCTGCCCGGACCCGCCCGGCTGTCCAGTAATCACAACAATACCTATCCAATGTGGGAGGTTAAAGCATATGTAAACTATTTAGTGTAAATAAAATAAAACATAGAAAAAGTAAAACATTTATTTACATTAGATAAATAAAACATTAAATAAAATTATACTTTTATGTAATTAAAGAACATGTTTTTACATTGTAAATAAAATTACATTTCTATGTAATTAAGATTATAAGATTAAACATGTGAATTAGAATTTATTTACATTTTCTTATGTAAATAAAAAAAAAGGAATAAAAAGAACCAAAATGTGGATGGTAATTATTTACATTTTCTTATGTAAATAAAAATAATAAAAAGAAATGTTAGAAAAGAATTAACATAAGATATTCTTTTTATGTAAAAAAAAAGAAATATTAGAAAAGAATTAAAGAAATACATTTATTTACATTTATTATGTAAATAGGATTGGCAAGGAAATTGAAACCATTTATTTACAAATAGCATAAATAAATATGAATAAGAAATTAGATACATTTATTTACAATTAACGTAAATAAATATAGCAAAAGCAAAAGTAAAACATTTATTTACAAATAGTGTAAATAAATAAGATAAAAGAAAAGTAAAAACATTTATTTACAAATAGTGTAAATAAATAAGAAAAAGTAGAAGTAGAAAAACCATTTATTTACATTTGGGTAAAGAAATAAGAAAAGGAAAATGAAAACATTATTTATATCTAGGTAAATAAATAAATGGTAAGAAAGAATAATTATTTACATTTAGAGTAAATATATTAAAAGATATAAAAAGATTATTTAATTATTTATTTACATTTAGTGTAAATAAACCAAAGATAGAAAAAGAACATCTATTTATATTTGGTGTAAATAAAGCATGAATTAAAGTGAATTTAAAAAGCACATTTTATTTACATTTTAAATGTAAATAAAAACAGAGTAAAATAAAAGTGATATTTTTATCTTCATTTTAAATGCGATAAAAGAATAGACGTTAATAGTTGAAACCGCCAAACGATTTATATTTATATAAATATAAATTATAAATTAAACGGAACGCGCGCGGTAGTTCGCGTATCGGCAATGTAACTTTAAACGGTTATACCGAGAGATCCGACCGTCGGATTTTCCCAAAACTGGAGCCGTTAGGACCGCTTTGGGAAGATCTTTCCAATGACATAAATTTCGCCAAAATCCAACGGTTAGATTTCAAGTTATGTGTAAATCAAATTTGGTTGAAAACAGCGCCAGGGTCGCCCATCGACCCGAAGCGTCGTTAAATTAATTTAGGCTATTTTTATATAAATAAAAATAGCGATAGATCGTTATCAAATATTAATAACGATATGAAATGTTTTCAAATTATATATATATATATATATATATATATATATGAGAGAATCATTTGAGAAGACCGAGTTCAATCTCATTTCAAATGATTATACGACGTTTTAAATCTAAGAGTTGAAGACGGCGATTGAAGACCGACGATCTTCACATCGAATGGGTAACTAGCGTTGAGGTCCTTGATTGATTTGCTCCCAAGACGGGGCTAAGATGGTAGTTATCCGGACGTAGTGTTGATTTGTACGGATTTGACTTTCGCTCAGACCCAGAGGATAAGTTTATAAATGGAATGTATGTCTGACGTTGTAGTCCTTTATACTACATTCGTTGATCTCTGTTAATATATATCTGCTTGGTGGTTAACACTCTTCTCTGAGACATATGAGCTTAGAGGTTGTATATTGGCAGAAATCAATGGTATAGTATGGACTGACAATGTGGCATGCTAAGATGCATTGATCAAGGCTTTTGTTGAAAAGCAGGGCCTTGTGGTTGATGATCAAAGCATAGCCTATTACGGCATAGCTTTGTGTATATCGTGACTTCGCGAGCCTCACACCCCGGTATGAGTCAAAAACGGGATATGGACCGTAAGGAGTGCACACGTTTCTTTCTAGCTAGAGTGGTGTCAGCGAACTACCAGCCCTGACATTTTACTTATGTGGATGATGGATTTTGAGGCGCCTCGGATTTTTATAGGCCGATAGTGGTCATATTATAGGTTCAAAGGATCCGGGAAGCGTGTGTTCAGGCATAACCAATCCACTGCCGATAGGCGGGGACCGGCCCTACCGCATCCAAGGGTTCACTGCGGGGGATCCTGAGGCATTTGCTAGAGTGTCTCGAATCGGAGAGGAGCTTGCCCCTAGCCTCGACTCATGATGGAAATCCAATTTCCAATACGACCTTGCGGTTTTGATTGTAGAACTAGTACGGCGACATAGTATATGGTACCTATGCCGTCTAGGATTGATATTATATTTGAATGTTTTATATATATATATACACACACTAATAATAATATCGTTTTCACGTATCAAGCATCTTTTGACCATTATAAGGTAAAACCCTATCCTCTGGTGTGCGTTGCATTGTGTGATGGGACCTGGGTCTTATAATGGTTTCATTTTTCCAAAAAAAGCATTGCGCTATTTGACGATTTCCTTTATTATTATGCACGGCAATCCATTGGAGTAAACCCGTTCCGCGTTAGCGGCGTGGTCCTTGGATTTGCCTTATTACTATTAGTTAAACTAGTTAAGAATTCTCACACCAGTCCCATGACTGACCCGTAGTTTATTTTCACCTTGCGAACTCGGGTGCCCTCTTTCCACACGGGCAGTCGAGTAGCTTTTTGCAGATATCTTTATCTCTTTAGCAGGATCTTGGATCGAAGCTTAAAGCTGTGTCCTGAGCAATGAAGTCTTCCGCTGTGTATTGTATTAATTTCTTGTAATATAATCTTCCGCTGTAATATATTTATTCGATGTACTCTGATATTCTGTACTCTGATGTAATGTTATTATAATGTTATAAAAGTCTTTTGTTATTTGTTCTGATATTGTAGTATGCCCAGAGTTAATGCATTCGAGAATTTCTAACTTTTGGGTCAGACCTGTGTGGTTTATGGTCGATCCAACGGGTAGGAATTTTCGGGTCATTACATATGGTATCAGAGCTTTGGTTAGCTTAAATCTTTGGGGTACAACTCATTAGAACTAAACAAAAGACTCATCAGAGATTGGATTAGTAATATCCAATAAGAAAACTCATTAGAGATAGGGTTAGTAATGCCCTAGAATGAGTTGAGAGTAATAAGCTTATAATATACGTATTTGTAATTATAATCTATTTTAGAAAATATGATTTTGAATATATAAAAGTTATATATTCGAAAGTTAATCAACTAATAAAATTATGGAAATCAATTTAAGAATGAATAATTGAGTAGGAAAATTTAACAGCTATAGCTTCATTCCTTTTCGAGGACGAAAAGATTTTAAGTGGGGGAGATTGTAACAACCCGGAAATTGATGATAAATTTAAAATTTTTATTTCATAAAATTTTGTTAGAAAATACGGGAGAATTTAAAAATTCTATTTTCAAAATTAAAATAATAATAGTAGTTGAATCCTTGATTTTATTTTAAAGGTTCAATATAATTTTTAGTAAGAAATTGACACTAAGTTGAGTGTCAACTATAAGATATGTTTGATTTGAGAAATTAAATGATAAAATCTGTTTGTTTATTTATATAGTAAATTTCATGTCACATGTGATAGACAAAGTAACGTTCGTTAATTAATGTTGACATTAATAAACAAATAAATCATGCACATTCATATCGTAAATGCCATGTTTATTCTTTCCAAATCATGCCTGCATGTATCTTTATTTCAACCTGGTAACTTTTCATTTTCTTAACTCACTATGCATTCAAAAAAAAATATTATATGTTTTGATGTGATAATTTAAAAAAAAGGGTTCTTTTTATTTGCATTTGAAATATAGGATTTGTCATGAGAACATTTTTATTAGTAATGTTTATGTTAAAATAAGAAGGTCACTTTTGTTAGGAAGGTTAAATTGGATTAAATATGTCATTAGATTTGAAATGTCATGAAATGTCATTTATTTCATCTATTTAGAGAATTAAACATGTCATCTATTTAGAGGATTGAAGATGCCACTTTTATAAAAAAATGTGCATTAGAAATGTTAACAAAACATGTTAGGTTATATTAGAAATGTCAACAAAACATGTTAGGTTATACATTTTTGTGTGGTGTTCGAAAGGTACAACAAAATATACATTTTTGTTGAATGTGAATGGACAAAATTAAACTCATTAATTTAGTCACATTAGAATTTACAAATGTATCATTTTTATTTGCATTAAAAAAGTTGCAATGAAATGTATCGTTTTTATCACATTAAAAAGTTGCATTTAAATGTATCATTTTTACTACATTGAAAAGATTGAAAGAAAAGTATTATTTGTTTATAATAAAGGGACCAAATTGTATTAAATAACTTACATAAAGGGGGTAAAATTAATAGAATTAAATATAATAGAATACATAAGGACTAAACAACAATTTGCGAATGTCTATATAATATCTCATAGACCCAACCCCATAACCCTAATGAAACCTAGCCTCCTTCTTCATAGGTTCATGGCGTCTCTCCTTCACCTCCTCTTTCTCTCCTCTTTCCAACCACACCCCCCCAACACCCCAGGCACACGTGCGCCTCCCCTGGCCGCACCTCCTCCAACTGACGGCGCCTCGTTTCGTGCATCCAAGCTCCCGAAAACTGAAGGTGAAGTTTTGAACAATAGTTGAAAGTCACGGCCGTGACTTTGAACAAGAAGAAGAGGGTATATTTTTAATTTAATTATTTAATTAATAAATTAAATTTATTTCCAATCTTATTCTGACCATAACTAATGCGTACATCAACGAAATTAACGATTTCAGAAGCTGTGTGATCATAGAGATCAGATCTACATTCCTGGACTAACACGAGGCCTTTCTGAACTGTTTGAAAATTTAGACTAAATCTCCAACGCATGTGAGATTTCTGATTTTTAATTAATATAAAATTTTAATTAAAATTGTTACGTAAGTTATCTGTGATGTGATGATTAAGTTTATTATCTGTTGATGTGATGATGTATGATATCATGTTGTGGACTTTTGTTTAGATCTGTACTTCTGATGCATTCCCGATAAATCCTCATCGTTATTGTTTTTGTTTTTGTTTTTATTTCTTACATAAAAATATTAAATCTTTATTTTGTTTATCCTTGTTACAAAAGAAGAAAAGGCAAAATTTTGTATACAAATTAAAAGGAAATTATTTTTATGCTATTTTGTTTACATAAGAAAAAGACAAATTTTTGTAGACAAGATAAAAAGGATTATTTTATGTCCAATTTTGTCAACAAATAAAAAGGACAATTTTTAACACTATTTTGTCAACAAATTAAAAGGACAATTTTTAACACTATTTTTGTTAACAAATTAAAGGGACAATTTTTAACATTTATTTTGTTTGTTAAAATAAAAGACAATTTTTATGTAATTTTGTTTTGTAAAATAAAAGACAATTTTTACATAATTTTGTTTGTTAAATTAAAAGGGACAAGTTTTATGTCATTTTGTTAACTTGATAAAAAGACAAATTCTTATGTTGTTTGTTGACATAATAAAAGAATAAAATTTTGTGCTCATTTTGTCAACTTAAGTAAAGGGACAATTTCTATATTTGTCTTCATTTACATATAACAGAATGTAAGTTTAATGATCTTTATTTTCATTTACAAATAAAGATGAGGCTTGTATTGTGATCCATCAAAAGTACACCACAATTTACATCATTGTGTTAGTATAGTTACAATGACACAATTTATACCGTTGTGTTAAAATAGATATTATGACGCTAAAACCATCATTGTGTTACTTTGAATATTATGATGCCAAACCATCATTGTGTTACTTTGAATATTATGACGCCAAACCATCATTGTGTTATTTTGAATGTTACGACGCCAAACCATCATTGTGTTATTTTGAATATTATGACGCCAAAACCATCGTTGTGTTATTCTGAATATTATGACACCAAAACCACCGTTATGATAATTTGAGTATTGTGACACATATTTCATCGTCATATTATATGATTGAAGTGAATCAAATATTGGCATTGGGAAATATAGTTATTTTTGAAATGTTGACACTAGAAAGGACGTTTACATTAGAAATAAGTTTGCCTTTGCATTTTCATCCTAAAATGCAAATATTACATTGAAATAGTAAATTTACATTTTTTTTAATGTAAAGATTAAAAAGAATATTAGAATAGAATAAACAAAATTAGCATTTTTGTTTGCATTGAATTGAATAAACAAAATTAGCATTTTGTTTGCATGGAGAAGAATTAGACAAAATATACATTTTTGTATATTAAAAGTGAATTAGACAAAGTGGACATTTTGTATATTAAGAGCGAATTAGCGAAATGGTTATATTTTCACAATGCAAATATGACATTAGAATAAAAATACCATTTATGTTATAATAATGTCATGTCATAAAAATACTTATTTTTATTCTGATATTAGGATTGTTAAACATGTCATTTAGTTAATCATGTTATGCTAATATAAACATGTCATTTTAGTTAAAAGTGTTGTGATAAATAAAAATGTCAATTACATAGGATTTGTGCATGATAAATAGAAATGTCGCTTTTTACCTCTAGAATTGACCTATTTATCAAACTATGATAGTGGGATTAAAATTGACATTTTTGTCAAATTATAGTAGTTGAATTAGAATTGACATATTTGTCAAATTATGATAGTTGGATTAAAGTTAACAATTTTATCAATATAAATTAGTAGCGTCAAAACTCGCATTTTTGTTTAAAGTAGATAAAAGGATAAAAACAAAATAAACATTTTGTTAAGAAGAAATAATAAAAAGGATTAAGTATTTACATTTTTCAATGTAAAAGAATAGGGAATAAGCATTTACATTTCTTATGTAAATACTTAAGATGAAATAATTGAAACATTTATTTACGTTTAGGTAAATAAATAAGGTAAGGTAATTTAGACATTCATTTACAAATAGGTAAATAAATGAGAAAAGAAAATAAAAAGGAAAAATACATTTATTCCATTTTTCTTAATATGAATTAGTATGCTTAACCCGAGGTTGGATTGAGTTGTGATGTAAACCTGCCCGGACCCGCCCAGCTGTCCAGTAATCACAACAATACCTATCCAATGTGGAAGGTTAAAACATATGTAAACTATTTAGTGTAAATAAAATAAAACATAGAAAAAGTAAAACATTTATTTATATTAGATAAATAAAAGATTAAATAAAATTATACTTTTATGTAATTAAAGAACATGTTTTTACATTGTAAATAAAATTACATTTCTATGTAATTAAGATTATAAGATTAAACATGTGAATTAGAATTTATTTACATTTTCTTATGTAAATAAAAAAAAGGAATAAAAAGAACCAAAATGTGGATGGTAATTATTTGCATTTTCTTATGTAAATAAAAATAATAAAAAGAAATGCTAGAAAAGAATTAACATAAGATATATTTTTTATGTAAAAAAAGAAATATTAGAAAAGGATTAAAGAAATACATTTATTTACATTTACTATGTAAATTGGATTGGCAAGGAAATTGAAACCATTTATTTACAAATAGCATAAATAAATATGAATAATAAATTAGATACATTTATTTACAATTAACGTAAATAAATATAGCAAAAGTAAAAGTAAAACATTTATTTACAAATAGTGTAAATAAATAAGATAAAAGAAAAGTAAAAACATTTATTTACAAATAGTGTAAATAAATAAGAAAAAGTAGAAGTAGAAAAACCATTTATTTACATTTGGGTAAAGAAATAAGAAAAGGAAAATGAAAACATTATTTATATCTAGGTAAATAAATAAATGGTAAGAAAGAATATTTATTTACATTTAGAGTAAATATATTAAAAGATAGAAAAAGATTATTTAATTATTTATTTACATTTAGTGTAAATAAACCAAAGATAGAAAAAGAACATCTATTTATATTTGGTGTAAATAAAGCATGAATTAAAGTGAATTTAAAAAGCACATTTTATTTACATTTTAAATGTAAATAAAAACAGAGTAAAATAAAAGTGATATTTTTATCTTCATTTTAAATGCGATAAAAGAATAGACGTTAATAGTTGAAACCGCCAAACGATTTATATTTATATAAATATAAATTATAAATTAAACGGAACGCGCGCGGCAGTTCGCATATCGACAATCGTAACTTTAAACGGTTATACCGAGAGATCCGACCGTCGGATTTTCCCAAAACTGGAGCCGTTAGGACCGCTTTGGGAAGATCTTTCCAACGAAATAAATTTCTCCAAAATCCAACGGTTAAATTTCAAGTTATGTGTAAATCAAATTTGGTTGAAAACAGCGCCAGGGTCGCCCATCGACCCGAAGCGTCGTTAAATTAATTTAGGCTATTTTTATATAAATAAAAATAGTGATAGGTCGTTATCAAATATTAATAACGATATGAAATGTTTTCAAATTATATATATATGCGAGAATCATTTGAGAAGACCGAGTTCAATCTCATTTCAAATGATTATACGACGTTTTAAATCTAAGAGTTGAAGACGGCGGTTGAAGACCGACGATCTTCACATCGAATGGGTAACTAGCGTTGAGGTCCTTGATTGATTTGCTCCCAAGACGGGGCTAAGATGGTAGTTATCCGGACGTAGTGTTGATTTGTACGGATTTGACTTTTGCTCAGACCCAGAGGATAAGTTTATAAATGGAATGTATGTCTGACGTTGTAGTCCTTTATACTACATTCGTTTATCTCTGTTAATATATATCTGCTTGGTGGTTAACACTCTTCTCTGAGACATATGAGCTTAGAGGTTGTATATTGGCAGAAATCAATGGTATAGTATGGACTGACAATGTGGCATGCTAAGATGCATTGATCAAGGCTTTTGTTGAAAAGCAGGGCCTTGTGGTTGATGATCATAACATAGCCTATTACGGCATAGCTTTGTGTATATCGTGACTTTGCGAGCCTCACACCCCGGTATGAGTCAAAAAGGGATATGGACCGTAGGGAGTGCACACGTTTCTTTCTAGCTAGAGTGGTGTCAGCGACCTACCAGCCCTGACATTTTACTTATGTAGATGATGGATTTTGAGGCGCCTCGGATTTTTATAGGCCGATAGTGGTCATATTATAGGTTCAAAGGATCCGGGAAGCGTGTGTTCAGACATAACCAATCCACTGCCGATAGGCGGGGACCGGCCCTACCGCATCCAAGGGTTCACTGCGGGGGATCCTGAGGCATTTGCTAGAGTGTCTCGAATCGGAGAGGAGCTTGTCCCTAGCCTCGACTCATGATGGAAATCCAATTTCCAATACGACCTTGCGGTTTTGATTGTAGAACTAGTACGGCGACATAGTATATGGTACCTATGCCGTCTAGGATTGATATTATATTTGAATGTTTTATATATATATATACACACACACTAATAATAATATCGTTTTCACGTATCAAGCATCTTTTGACCATTATAAGGTAAAACCCTATCCTCTGGTGTGCGTTGCATTGTGTGATGGGACCTGGGTCTTATAATGGTTTCATTTTTCCAAAAAGAGCATTACGCTATTTGACGATTTCCTTTATTATTATGCACGGCAATCCATTGGAGTAAACCCGTTCCGCGTTAGCGGCGTGGTCCTTGGATTTGCCTTATTACTATTAGTTAAACTAGTTAAGAATTCTCACACCAGTCCCATGACTGGCCCGTAGTTTGTTTTCACCTTGCGAACTCGGGTGCCCTCTTTCCACACGGGCAGTCGAGTAGCTTTTTGCAGATATCTTTATCTCTTTAGCAGGATCTTGGATCGAAGCTTAAAGCTGTGTCCTGAGCAATGAAGTCTTCCGCTGTGTATTGTATTAATTTCGTGTAATATAATCTTCCGCTGTAATATATTTATTCGATGTAGTCTGATATTCTGTACTCTGATGTAACGTTATTATAATGTTATAAAAGTCTTTTGTTATTTGTTCTGATGTTGTAGTATGCCCAGAGTTAATGCATTCGAGAATTTCTAACTTTTGGGTCAGACCTGTGTGGTTTATGGTCGATCCAACGGGTAGGAATTTTCGGGTCATTACATGGAACCACTTTAACAACTGTGTACGCAGTGGAGTTCCAGAAATGAAGTAGGATGATTCTGGGGGCAATTACTGGATTTGAAGAAAGTGAACGATAATGGATGACCCCGACACTTGTTTCGATTTGAAATGACTAAAACAGGAGCTGTGCCAGACCAAATGAGGCTTGACTACCACTTAGTGGACATCTTCTCTTCGATTTTCTTGGGCCTTGGGTCCATACTATTACTATTCAGTTGTTGTTGTTTTTGTTGGTGCGCACCCTTGATGGGATGTATTTCCCTTTGATTCGATATGGGTTGGATGTCTACGGTGGGCCGTTAGAGGTAACTACCAGTCTGGATCAGGCAAACTGGTAGCATACTACCTTGGGTATTGCCTCATGTGTCTTGTCATACATTTATCCTTATGAGAGACAACTACGATTTTGATTTTTGGCATAGGTCTATAGGGGACTCACTGGCTACCGACGTACTACTGGTTGTGTTACAGGACCTGCATAGACCATGTGCTTATAAACAGTGTAAGGGTAATCAATGTAACCCCGCTTACGCTATTTTACTAACAAGTATTTGTGAATAGACACTAGTATAATAGCAAAATTATATCATATAGTATCTAGTTTCACGGATCCTTAGGAGATGGAATTTCCCATAACATCTCTTGAGTTATGTGTGTGTATGTTCATATGATGTCGATTTAACTTAAATGAGAATATTTTTGCCTGATCCGAGCTTGTTTTATTTTCACGCTATTACATTCGGGTCAGACTTGAGCATCCCAGTTTCAAAGCTTATCTTCTGAAGGATGAAGACGAAGACGGTATACTATTATTACTATTGTATCCCACTACTATTCTGCTGCATTATTCTGTATTATTAGTTATGTATGTAAATTGTGTAACTCTAATAATAATGTATAACTCTGATAAATGTTGTAAATTGATCAAATGTTTATTTTAAACAGCTCATGAACTGTTATTTGATTATTATATTTTGTTCATTCCATTGCGAGATTTTGTGCTTGTTTTCTTCTTTCTTTCTAATTATAAATTAATTCCCTTGATTATCTATATTTTTGACTATAATGGTTAAAGATGTGGATTGTCATTTAACAATCTGTAAATACGTACAATTTTGAGTTAGACATGTGTGGATTATTGTCGATTCAAAAGGTACGGATTTCCCGGTCGTTACAAGTTCATTTCGATAGAAATAATTTTTATCTTTTCAAATATAGAATTTTTCATCCCAATACTTTCCAAATCATTTGTTATGATTTTACATAAATTATTGATATTTTAATAATTTTATCAAGGCCCATATAGTCGATTTCCATAAACGGCTATCGAACTGCACTAACAACGACCTTTTTCAAATTTGATTTGGACATAATTCCAAATCAAACAGTTAGATTTCTAGTTTCTTGTATTCGTTAGAAAGCTCTTTGCGATACGAACCCAACGGTTCGGGTTTTAGGAGAATCCGACGGTCGGATCTCCCATAATGTCCATTCGAAGTCAATGGCTGAATTTCATGAACTGCCGCAGCGCGGTGCGTTCTATTCAAGCCATTATATTATATATATATATATATATATATATATATATATATATATATATAATATTTCATCGACTTCCATTTAAAACGTATTTTATAAATCGTTTTAAATTCGTTTTCAAAACAGTTTCAATTTCATATTCAATTTCAAATCAAAAGTGAATATTCCATATCATTGATATATAAATGATAGTATTTTCAAAACATTAGATTTTGAAATCAATTCCTTTTTCAATATTCATTATAAAAATGAATAAGATCGATATAAATATCGTTCACTTCAAAATGGCGTTAATCTAATCAACATGGCTTTTTTATATTTAAATATATTCGTGTCCATCCCAAATCGGACATCAAAATCAGATTTTGATCAGTTACTGAATATTATTTTAAAATAATCATTATTTTAAAATATTCATTCTTTCTGAACTGGAATCAGACACAGTCAATTACCATATAATTTGATTATATGGATTTCATACAACACATGTATACAACAACAGTGATAAATAATCATCCATCATCCAAAGTGCAATCTACACTGCATAAGGATTAAATATAAATATTCAACGCTTACAACAGCTTGTCAATCAATCGATCGACATACAACTAATTATTGGGATTGGTGTATGTTCAATATCGTCCCAATACCCGTGTGGGGTTTTCAAACAACAAAAAAAAAAATTATTTGTGTAGTTGGGCGATGTGTAAAATTTATCGTTCCAATCAATATCAGTCAAATGTGTGTACATAAACAAATCGTCTGATTTGTTTATGGATATTTATTTTATTCATATACACGTTAAAAAATATATTTTTAACTATAAAATATTTTATTCCATTCCACATCACACAATCAATTTTCACAACACAATCAATCAAACAAACAAGTCGTCCATGGTCTGTGGACGACGGGTGTCTGGTGCTGCTAAGCACAGTCTTCATCCTAGTATATATTTTAACTAGAAATAAAATTAAAATGAGAAGTTCTCACCTTTGGGTTCCACTCCACCGTGCTTTGATTGTCGATCTATGTAGTATACCTACGTTAAAAATTATATTGTTAACCAATCAATAATTATATCTTTGTATGATTATTCTATAAATAACATACATAGGCTAAAAATTATATTTTTATCTTTCTAAAAATAATTTCATATTTTTATAACAACGCTACATAGATAAAAATCACAATTTTATGCCTCTACTGTATAGATAAAAATTAAACCTTTCTATCACTAATGAATATATACAATTCACATTTTTACATTGCCATTCAAATGATAAAAATCATATTTTTACTTTGCTACATATATGATAAAAATTACATTTTTACATTGCCATTTCAAATATAAAAATCGTATTTTTATTTTATCGCTACATATATAAAGATCAAATTTTTATTATCTATATAATATAAATTTCATATTTTTATTATTCCTATAATATAAAAAATCATATTTTTACACCGCCATTCATATACTAAAAAACCCGACTTTCCTTATTCCAAAAATCAAACCTTTCTGTCGTTAAAATTCTCAACTTTCTACTCATAAAAATCATTCCTTTCTATAATAAAAATAGTTTCTTTCTATAATAAAAATAAATATAAAAATAAATGTAAACATAAGTAGAAATAAATAAAAATGAAATTAAAGACTCACATCGATTGGGTTTCTTCTCTTTTATTTTTCAACAAGGGTGTTCCTTTTGCTGCTTTCGGATTGGATGGGGCGACGGAGCATGGAGGTGGTGCGCAGGTCGTAGGGCGTCGCGGTGGAGGCGGCAGGCCAGGGGGTCTCTGTCGGTAGCGGTTTAGGGTTTGGGGGTGTTCGGATTGGGGGATTCGCGGTTTTGGAGGAAGGCAGGGAGAGGGCGTTGGTGGGAAGGGGAGGCAGCGGAGCTTGGAGGGCGCGACGCCGCGCCTAGCGGCGGCGGTGGGCTGTCGAGTGATGGCGCAATGGCTCCTCCCTTTTTTTATTTTTAAAAATCGAATTCTACTGAGAGCGAGAGAGGAGTGAAGGATATAAATATAATAATTTAATTATTTAATTAATTTATTCTCTAAAAGGTTGACTTTTTATTCGAATCCCAAATCAAACGCAATAACTATCGCCTCTAGCTAATTACGACCATTTCGAACACAATGGGATATGTCGACGATTCGACTATTTTGATCAGTTTTCGTCGAAATCAAAATATAAATCTATGTATTGAATTTGAACGCACATTTCAATTTTCTGGTATCACATACGGACTCTAGAAATTCTAGAAAAATTATTTGAAGCTTCGTATCGACGATACGGTACAAACAAAACTATTTTCGTCAAATTTGAAGACCGTTTGAAAAATGGCCATTTTTTGGTCGATCCAAATTGACTAAAACTATTAAAATACGTTTTCTTTTGCCTCGCTCACATAATAATTTCAAAAATTATGAATTTTGGAATCTAGCAATAACTTGACATCCTGGATCCAACAAAAGTGGTTTCGTCGAAAACGGAGGTAGTTTGCAAAATTACCATTTTTAAGGGCTATATTTCCATAGCGACTATTCTGAATTTTCAACTGGGCATAACTTTTTATTCCCGCTAAGAAATTTTGATTTTCTGGATTTGTTGAAAAAATATTTCCAAATAGATTCAAATATTTTTGGTTTCGCTAAAATCCGATTCATTTTGAATCCTGTACATTCATTTGAAATTTGAAATTGGATTTTCGAACTACCACGCCATTTTCAATTCCTTTTATAATGAAAAATAAATATTTATATTCTAACGATGATTCAAATAAATATATACGTTCTTATCCTATTCAAAATAAATTTCTCGTCGTTATTATTTAAAATAATTCATTTTAAATATCTAAAATTCATTAAAATAACCAAAATAAAATTTTTGAATTGGTTCAGATTTTCCAGGTTGTTACAAGTCGACTGGTACGAACAAGTGTGCTTTTTTCTGAAAGGAAATGGATGCTACTGTTCAAAGAATCGCAACCATTTCTTCAAACAGAAGCACCTCTATCTCCTCAGTTCTATAAAAACCGGACTAAACTCCAGTTTTAAATCACTTGAATTACTTCTCTACATCTTCTTTTTAATTCATACTCTGCCATTTCTTAAATATATTGCAAAAAGAGTTCTAGTTCCTGCAGGCCAGAATTTGAATCTCTTGTTACTGTAGAGGAATAATTCCAAAAAGTGAATCATCGTGTTTGTGTAACCACGTCGATTAAAGATATTCAATATCTGCTCTGTTGTATCTTCGAACAGATTTTCCATTACTCATGCACACAATAAAAGAGGGCAAATACCGTTTTAGGATAGCGATCAACACAACGTGCCTCGGAGATTTGCAAACAAGAAGAATCAGTGACGAATTTAGTCCAACACAACTTGAATTAATGATAGAACTATGATGTTTTATCGGCATAATATAATGATTTAACTCCTATATGCATGAAGTAAATATCTCATTCAATTTTGTGAATGAGCAGACTAAAATAGTTACATTGTTATTGTTATTGATAGTAACAACTAAATGGAATCACCTCAATTGAATATAGATATTACAACCAATTTCATTTCGAAAGGCATAATTAAAAGTCATGGTTCAAGGTTATTTGTAATACCAGAACAAAATATCTTCATAAATTAATAACTAAATATAATACGAGTGCTTTAAGACTGTATTTTTTGATGCATGTCAGCATAGGCATTGGAAAAAAAACAAGTAATGCAGTTTGTTTTGGGATAACCCTGCATATAATCAAAAGTTACCAACAGTTTGATAACACAAACTCACTTTTTCTGGATTTGGTTACGGATAAGAAAGGTGATATATTATGGCTCAGATCAATATCTTTCTGACTGCAATGTACACAATAGGATACAAACTAAGTTAACGGGATAAACTATGGTTTTTATTAAAGACAGAAAATAAAAAGGAGGTGTCATATGTGTTCTTGTTCAGCTAAATGGTGTAGAGGAAATTTAACCAAAACAATATAATAGAGAACCTAAAATCCAAAATTGTAGCAGTACATTGTCTTGAAGAGGACAACAAACAATGCTTGCAAATTGGTTAGATATACATGCACAGGTTGAAGAATGTATTTGCATAATAACACATACATGACTTCATTATGCTATAACCAACTAAACTCAGCAAGCAATTAACATGCACAGGTTGATAAAATGGGTACCTTGAGCAAACTCCCTATTAGGAAAATAATAATAATAATGAAAAATTAGCAAGCTCTGGCAACAATCTTCAAATAATGCTATGTATATCCTAAAACATGTGCACCAAATGGTCTAAGGTAGGGTTACTAAGCATTGACAATTAATCGCTTTTAAAAAAATTCTAAAAATACTAACCTCGAAAAAACCTCTATAAAACAGTAAAAAGCATTGATACTAAATAAGAAAACTGGCACAATCCTTTTGATTATCTGCAAAAACCTGATTTACACCATTGAAATTACAACCTGACCTAGGTAGTATAATCTAAAGCCTAACCTTCTCAAAAAGTCATCAAACCTAGATATCTAATAGCTTATTAAAAAGGAGAAACTTCAAGCCATAATAGAAAACTTTCTGTTTCATATATAAATCTTTCTATATGGCAGACAAATTTGATGCTAAATCTTCTCAATCGGATGAAACTATGATCATGCATTAATAGTATCATGATCTACTTCCACGAGTACAATAGGAATATGCAGTTAATAATAAAAAAAAATATAGTTGTAATTAAAATTCACGTAAGTCAAAACAGAGTAACAGTACCAAATTTGCAGCACACCCATCATTTTCTCCTTCATGATCCTGCAATGCCTTCTTTTCCTTTCGCATGATTATAATCTCTTCAACTGCTTTTGTCCTTCCATTTTTTTAACCAAAATTGAAGAACTTTATCAACTTTCAAACTACTTTCAACATAATACTTTCAGTAGCCCATTAAGCAGCCGCCAATAATTCCATATCAGCCTGCAATCCCTATGTCCATAAATTCAGATGCCCAATGTTTAGATCTTTTAGAAAAAACCTAATTAAAAAAATCAAAACTTAAATCATGCAGGGGTGCGATAGATTCTGCAATAAGAGTTAAATTTTTTGCTTCGTTGAACTTGTAAATCGAGCACAATAGCGAATACCTATCAATCATCGGCACCATTAAGGAAGGGTAAATACTTATGGTAGAGGAAGAAAATACAGCAACCATAACCTGAGGTGGGGACGTGATAGATGAAGCGCAGCTGAGAATTGGGTTTCTCATTCCTTCTGAAATTCTTAATCAACGAATCTGTAATTGGGGTTTCTTTCTTTTTCTTGGCGCGAAAGTGAAAATAAAGCGGGGAAAAAAGAGAACCAAGGAAAAAGCGATGTAAATCAGTATACTTGCTTCAAAAATATGTAACTTATGAAAATTAATATACTTGCATGTTGATGATGCAACCAAAATCAATTGCTTCCACATTTTTGCTTCGTAAATGTTGCACAACCAATGCTAAACGCATTTTTAACTCTTTTACTATTTCCCTATGCCAATTGCTTCGAAAGGTAAGGGGAACTGGCTCAACTAACGTTACATGCATCGGTTGTGTGTACAACTGACGCAACTGAGACGATGCAATAGACCTATTTTGTAGTAGTGCATGTAGTGGAGCTAAGACACGAGGTTAAGCCAACTTGTGGTAGAAGTCTGCCCGGAACCGCCTGGAAAATCCAGCATCCACAAGTATAGGCTTAATGTGAGAGGTCTAGTGCATGAATATATATGAAACAACCCAAACTTCCCCATGAAGGAAAGAGCGAATTGTTTTGAGAACAAGACGAACCAAAACACAAACAGAAGAGCATTTCGTTGTTAATTACAACAATTCCATCAGAATACAAGAACAAACAGAGTATGAATAAATATTACACATTTACTAAATATCAGAGATTTAAATACATTACTGCAGCGGAAAAATAATACAAAACACAACTGAAAAGAATATACGGATACAGAGCTTTCCGAATATCGTTCCAGCTGTAAACTAGGATCTTGTGAATATAAATATGCAAAACCAAAATTACTAGCTGCCCGTGTGGAAAATAGGGGCACCCATAGTTTAGGTTAAAACAATAAACTCCAGGTTAGTCATGTGACTGGTGTGAGAACTAAAATAGTTATTTGAAACTTTACTTTAAAAGAGAGTAGTTCAAGAGACCACTCTGTATAACATGGAACGGGTTTCCTCCCAAGAATACTAGTGCATAGAATAAACAGCGCAATGCTTTTTGGAAAAATGAAGCTATTATTAGACCCAGGTCCCATCACACAATGCAACGCAAGCCGGAGGATAGGATTTTTCCTTATAATAGCCAAACATTCTTGGTACGTTTAAAACAAATCATTTGATACTATTATATTGTAAAGTGTATGAAAACAACTTCAAATATAAATGTATCAATCATATGCGGCATGGGTACCATCTATCATGTCGCCAATACTAGGCTCTATAATCAAAACCGAAATGTCACGTATTGGAAATTGGATTTCCATCATGAGTCGAGGCCAGGGATGGCTCCTCACCAATTCGAGACACTCCAGCAAATGCCTTAGGATCTCCCGCAGAAGACCCCTGGATCTTAAGGGCCGGCGCTCTCTTACGTTTGAGGATTGGTTATTCCTGAACACAAGTTTCCCGGTCCTATCGGACCTATATCCATCGGCTCCAAAGAGACCGATATATCCGAGGCGCCTCACAATCCAACAACCACATAGGTAAAATAACAACGATGTCAGGGCGAGTAAAACGCTGACACCACCCATAGCTAGAAAGAAACGTAGTGCACTCCCTGTAGTCAAGATCCCGTTTTTGACTCATACCGAGGTGTGAGGCTCGCAAATTAACGCTATACACAAAGCTACGATGTATTAAAGCTGTGCTTTGATCACCAACCACAAGACTCTGCTTTTCAACAAAAGCCTTGATCACTGCATCTTAGCATGCCACACAGGCAATTCATGCCATGCGACTGATATCTATCGATATATAACCTCTGAGCTCGTACGTCTCAGAGAAGGGTGTTAAGCAAAAGAATAAATTCTCCACCGCCAAACAGATATATATTTAACAGAAATCAATCAGCATAGAATTAAATCAAATGTCAGACATACAATCCATTTATAAGTCCATTCTGGGTCTAAAAAAAACCGTAGGCACCTTGTTCCTCTCCCGTATGTCTAATACAGGAGAGAGGCCCTCGCATATCCGTCGATCTCCAAGTACGTCTGGACGATCACCACTTATTACCTTGGCTTGGGTGTACAGCCCAATCAAGACATTAGTAATCATCCAAACGATGTGAAGACCTCCGGTCTTCAACCACCATCTTCATTGTTGACATATCGTCGAATCAGTTATTCGGAATGGGTATAAACCCGGCCTTTCCAAATAAGTCGCGTATATATTAAACAAGTGTTATAACAACACAACATACGCCTCATTCCAATTCTGAATATTCTTTTATTCAAATATTCATATACTTTGGGAAAGGTTCCCATTAATTTTATCAAAGATAAATTCTTAAAATTTATTCTTTAATCTTCCTTTGGATATCATTTCAATCTAATTAAAGATTCATTAAAACTCCACTTGGTTTTAATCTTCCCAAAAATCAATATTAATGATGATTTAACTTGGGAAATCATATCCTGTCTTTAACTGGGTTAAAGAACTAATGTCATTTAAAACACAGTTCACGATAAACCCAAATCATATTCCATTCCATCAACCTCTAACCGTAAATTAGCAAGTGAACAATTCCCTAAGTATTAACCCCGAAGGCCGAAACCAACATCAGATCAATACCTAGGAAACCATTCAACTTAACTAATCTCCAGTTAGTTTCTGATTTTCTTAACTTTGTAGGGTCTAAGAACAGTATTATTAAAGATACCATTCACAACAACCCAAAATCTCATTACATTGGTAATCGGGTTAAAGAACAAGTGTTATTTAAAACACCGTTCACGATAAACCCAAAGATCAATTCCAACTAAATATTAATTAGTTAGTATACTTCGTTAAATCTAAATAAAAAGATTTAATCTTTTCTCAACTGGGTTTAAGAACAGTGTTAATGAAGACACCATCCAAGACAAACCCAAAATCATATTAGTCTCTAACCGTAAATTAGTAAGAGAACAATTCCTTAAGTGTTAACCCCGAAGGCCGAAACCAACATCAGATCAATAACCAGGAAACCATTCAACTTAACTAATCTCCAGTCAGTTTCTAATTTTCTTAACTCCATTGGGTTTAAGAACAGTATTATTAAAGATACCATTCACGAAAAACCCAAAATCCAATTTGATATTAAATACAAGGCTATAAATAGAAAATATATCGGCTTATATTCAATATCAAATTCTGAAACCAACAAATATCGTATTGGAATAACGATATATATATCTTCCAAATTCCTCCACAATATCCGTATAATCACGAAATCCAATATCGAAATATTCCGAGCATAATTTCGATTCAAATCCATTCCAATTCATATATTGGAAATCTTGGTTATTTTTAAAACCATTTCAAATCCAATTTATTTATTTTAAAAATATTGGATTTATTATTTTATTTCAAAACTAGTTCATTTAGATAAAAATATATTTTTATCCTTTCAAATTTGAAATTTTTCATCCTAATTCTTTCCAAATCATTTATTATGATTTTACACAAATTATTGATATTTTTAATAATTTTATCAAGCCCCGTACAGTCGATTTCCATAAACAGCCATCGAACTGCACTTACAGCGACCTTTTCTCAATTTGATTTGGACATAATTCCAAATCCAACGGTTAGATTTCAAATCTCTAATATTCGTTAGAAAGCTCTTTTTGATACGAACTCAACAGTTCCGATTTTAGGAGAATCCGATAGTGGGATCTCCCGTAATGTCCATTCGAAGTCAGTGGTCGAAATTCACGAACTGCCGTGGCGCGGCGCGTTTTATTCAGGCCATTATATATATAATATATATATTATATATATATTTCGTCAATTTCCTTTCAAAACATATTTTATAAAATTGTTTAAATTTGTTTTCAAAACGATTTCAACTTCATATTCAATTTCAAATCCAAATTGAATATTCCATATCATCGATATATAAATGATAGTATTTTCGAAATATTAGATTTTGAAATCATTTCCTTTTCGATATTCATTATAAAAATGAATAAAATCGATATAAATATCGTTCTTGTCCAAGTGGCATCAATCTAATCAACACGGCTATATATATTTAAATATATTCGTGTCCATCCCAAATCGGACATCAAAATCGAATTTTGATCTTTTACTGAATATTATTTTAAAATATTCATTATTTTAAAATATTCATTCTTTTTGAAGTGGAATCAGACACCGTCAATTACCATATAATGTGATTTATATGGATTTCATACACACATGTACACAACAACCATGAAACACAGTCAACCATCATCCAAAGTGGGTTCTACACTGTATAAGCATCAAATATAAATATTTAACGCTTACACAGCTTGTCAACCAATCGATTGACATACAGCTAATTATTGGGATTAGTGTATGTCATACATCATCCCAATACCCGTGTGGGGTTTCAATCAATAGATAATGAATTTTATTTGTGCAGTTGGGCGATGTGTAAAATTTATCGTCCCAATCAATATCAGTCAAATGTGTGTACATAAACAAATCGTCCAATTTGTTTATAAATATTTATTTTATTTATATACACGTTAAAAATTATATTTTTAACTATAAAATATTTTATTCCATTCCACATCATAATCAATTTTCACAACATAATCAAATCAAACAAACAAGTCGTTCATGGTCTATGGACGACGGGTGTTGGGTGCTGCTAAGCACCGTCTACATCCTAGTATATTTTAACTAGAAATAAAATTAAAGTGAGAAGTTCTCACCTTTGGGTTCCACTCCGCCGTGATATAATGGACGATGGTTTGGATTCTATTCAAAATTTCAACGCAATCTTCTTCACGCTGTTCATAGATAAAAATCACACTTTTATCGCTTCATTCCAATAAATAAAAATCATATTTTTATTTCTACTTCATATATTTTTATATATTTTCGTGTCATATGTATAAATAAAAATCAACTTTTTATATTATATATATATATAAATCAAATCTTCATGATATTAAAAATCTCTCCTTTTACTTTCATATATATATAAAAGTCCACATAATTCGCTACATACTTAAAGATTATGTTTTTAATCCTCTACACATAAAAGTTAGATCTTTACAATGCTAATTATATATATTAACAAACAATCGAATTTAAACAATGTATTTACATTAAAACTGAATTTAATCAATGTTTTTATATTAAAAACTGAATTCAAAATAAAATAGAAAGGGGAAGCTCACTGTTTTTCGGCCTTGGTGGTTGGAGGAGAAGTGTTGCGCAACGGGAGGGGGAAGAACATCGGTGGCAGCAGCTGTAAGAGGAGGGTGGTAGGTGGTGGAGGAGTCGCGGTGGTCGGAGGGGGAGGGGGCGTCGATTTTTGGGTCAATTTGGAGGCGTTTGGGTCGGTGTTCATCGGAGGAGAGGGAGGGGTGGCTTAGTGGCGGCCGGAGGAGGAGGGGGAAGGCGAATCGGAGGCGGGGAGGAGGGGGAAGGCGAATCGGAGGCGGGGAAGCAGGTATCAGGCGGCGCAGTTGCATGGATGGGGGTGATTTATTTTTAGTAAAATTTTTTTAGAAACTGACGGGGTAAGAGAGTAAGGAGGGAGGGCTTATATGAGAATATTTATTTATTTATTTATTTCTGTTCCAAAAGGTTGCTTTTTAAATCGAACCCCAAATCAGACCCAACGACTGTCGCCCCTAGCTAAATACCCTCATTCTGAACACAATGGGATATGTATCGTAAGCCAGTTCGACTATTTCGATCGGTTTTCGTCAAAATCAAAATATAAATCTTTATATTGAATTTGAACGCATGTTTCAATTCACTGGGGCAACACACGGACCCCAAAAATTCTCAAAAAATATTTTCTAGCTTCGCATTGACGATACGGTCCTAACAAAACTAATTTCGTCAAATTTAGAGACCGTTTAAAAAATGGCCAATTTCTGTTCGATCCAAATTGATCGAAATTGACAAAACACGTTTTACTTCGCCAAGCCCACATATTGATTTCAAAAATTATGAATTTTGGAATCTAGCAATAACTTGACATCCCGGATCCAAAAAAAGTGGTTTCGTTAAAAACGGAGGTGGTTTGCAAAATTTCCATTTTTAAGGGCCATATTTTCCATAGCGACTATTCTGAATTTTCAACTGGGCATAACTTTTTATTCCCGCTATGAAATTTTGAATTTTCGGATTCGTTGGAAAGATATCTTCAATTAGATTCTAATATTTTTGGTTTCGCTAAAATCCGGTTTATTTTGAATCCTGTACTTTCATTTGAAATTTGAAATCGAATTTTCAAACTACCACTCCATTTCCAATTTATTTTATAACTAAAAATAAATATTTACATTCTAACGTCGATTCAAATAAATATATACATTCTAATTCTATTCAAAATAAATTTTTCGTCGTTATTATTTAAAATAATTCATTTTAAATATCCAAAATTCATTAAAGTTGCCAAAATAAATATTTTAAATTGGTTCGGATTTTCCGGGTTGTTACAATATACAAATATATAAATATATGTAAATAGCAGGACTGATAAATAGCATTAATTGTAATTAATGGAAATAAATGGAATTGAATGAAGGATACAATAGTAAAAGGAAATGGAATGAAAGGGGAATGATAATAACCTATTATAAATAAATTACATTAATGAGAATGTTATATAATAGGTAAACTTGTCCTAGGGACAAGTGGATATTATAACTTAGGTTATGATAAACTAGTGAGAAAATGAGATAACTTGTGTAATGAGAAAAATGGTACTTAATTGTAAATTAAGTAATCAGCAAATGGGGGAAATTTGTGGAATGGAAGATGTTGTATTTAATTATAAATTAAGTAATTTGAAAACTTAGAAATCTGAAATATGCTGATAAGAATAACATAGGTTATAATAAATGAAAAGCAGACTTATTAGTGAACCTTAGCTAAGAGAACTAAGTTAATAAGTAAACAACGATAAGTTGTAGGGACATTAGAAGATGGAGTTATGATTAAATAAGAAAAAATGAGGCAACTTATGAAATGAAAAAAAGTTATATTTAATCATAAATGATAAGTGACATTTTAAATAGAAAACATGTGAATTGAGATATAGTTAATTACATATTAAGTAAAACATGTTATTGTAACTGTGAAATCAAAACAAGAGTAGAAAGAGATTGTGGATTACAGACCTTGAATCACAATCTAGAGAATAACATGTTATGGGCTTATTAATAAACTTAAATGGGTTAAGTTATAAGACCGAAATTAATAAGCAAGAGGAACTTGGTAACTTGAATAAGAAGTCAATGTGAATGGGAGTAACCAAGTTAAATGGAAACCTGATGAGGTAAAGCAAGCGCATAAAGGAATGTTTAGACATAGGGTCTAACAACATGTTAAAATGAGGCGCTTGGACCAGTCCGCACATTTGAGGGTGAATAACCCAACGGGGTAGATCATCGTGGTGTCATAAGGCACGAGGGGAGCACACGTTCATCTGATTTTTCTGTCGGCTCCGAAGGACTGGAAGGGGAAGCATGTGGCTTCCTGAGATACGTAAGTTGCTCCTGGTTGTCCTTTGTGTGGTGACAGATGTTTAGGTTGTGCTCACAGAAGTTGGATCTGCGCGTTACTACCAGGTGGGTGGGCCTTAACTGCAAAAGTAGCTTTGCAGTCAGAATGCTGTGACGTGGTGACACTAGGGTGATTCATTGTTCGCCTCAACGGGGACGCAGAGGTCAGGACCAACAAAGATAATAGATTTTTGGGTACCCGTCATCGGCAGCCAGTGGGATGCGAAAAGGCTAAAGCTAAACCCAATAGACCATTCACCTTTTAATATCGAGGTACGGTGGTTGAGGGAAGACAGCAACTGGATGTTTAGATTGTTCATTAGGGGTAAGAGGCTTAGCTCTTGTAGTCTTTACTAGTTGAGGGAAGAGCTGAGGTGGGGCCATAGCCACCATGAAAAACAAACCCAAGGGATATCTGTATTTTAAGGCCCTCAAAGGCGGGATTGTATAGATATGGAAAAGCTCCCGAACGAGTTTTGCAATTCTTGTATAGCCCTATCATGGAACCCGGTGCACATTATGTGCAGTTAAGGCATCGAATACGATTGACGATACGTATGTGGGAAAGTCTAAATACATGCATGTCTGCTCTGGGTGGTGTATCGTAAACTTGAGGGCATTACTCTGGTATGGAATCTCATTCGGTCGAAGGTGGCAGTCCGTACACTTACGTAGCATAGTAATGATAGATATATGCGGAATGTAACATTGTTATGTAGAGATTCGTACGTCACTCCGGTGTAGGATGAGGGACTGCGTTCATTTCTGTGGCATTACGGCGGAGACCATGCGAGTGGGATACCATGGGGTGTACCTCAATATTGGGGGGTAGCTACGTATATATTGTATTAGGTTAATCCCCTGGGAAGTAAATGGGTATGACGTGTGTGTAAGCCTTGAGTGTTGTTAACCCAAGTAACCTAATAAATAAGAAAATGTGATTGAACGATATATGTAGGATTATCCAAAGTGTATAGTTTAAATCAAGTCACTAAAACTTGTGTTCTAACCCCCTCATTATGACATACTCGTAGGTTAGATTTGTGGCAGAGATATGATAGCTTTGGATACTAGTTAAGTAGTATTATTACTATGGTAAGGCTATACTTTGAGTATATTATACTTTATCTATTCCGCTATGAGATATTTTCTAAGCTCTGATATATTTTATATCTCTGTCTTTTCTGCAGGATACCAGAGCAATCAACACGAGTTTCGGTAGATTAGAATTTTGAAAAAAAAACTGGTCTGTCGGAATTCGGGTGGTTACACTATGCTCCCCGAAAGACAATTTACGCGTATATTGAGATCGTTATGACCGTCAACTGGTCTGAACTCAAAATATAGTGATTCATGTAACGACTCAGAAATCCGAGCCAATTTAAAATTTTTATTTTGGTAACTTTAACAAATTTTGATTATTTAAAATGAATTATTTTAAATAATATCAACGAGAAATTTATTTCAAATAGAATTAGAACTTATATATTTATATACGTCGTCGTTAGAATATAAATATTTATTTATATATATAAAAGGAATTGAAAATGACGCGGTAGTTCGATAATTCGATTTCAAAATTCAAATGAATGTACAGGTTTCAAAATAAACTGGATTTTAGTGAAACCAAAAATATTAGAATCTATTTGTGAATATCTTTCCAACGAATCCGAAAAATCAAAATTTCATAGCGGGAATCAAAAGATATGTCCAGTTGAAAATTCAGAATAGTCGTTATGGAATTCTAGCCCTTAAAATGGAAATTTTGCAAACGACCTCGGATTTCGACGAAACCACTTTTGTTGGATCCATGATGTCAAATTATTGCTAGATTCCAAAATTCATAATTTTCTGAATTAATATGTGAGCGTGGCAGAAGAAAACGTGTTTGACTAGTTTTAGTTGATTTTAATCGACCAGAAAATGGCCATTTTTAAAACGGTTTCAGAATTCGATGAAATTAGTTTTGTTAGGACCCTATCGTCAATACGAAGCTAGAAAATATTTTTTTGAAATTTTTCGAGTTTGTATGTGGCCCCAGCAAATTGAAATGCGCGTTCAAATTCAATATATAGAGTTATATGCTGATTTTGACGAAAAACCGATCGAAACAATCGAATCAGCCTACAGTACATATCCCATTGGGTTCGGAATGGGGGTAATTAGCTATGGATGACAGGCGGTGGGTCTCGTTTTGAGATCGAAATTTAAAGTTACTTTTTGGATTATAAAATAAATAAAAATATTTAAATAAAACCCCCCTATATTCTTTCATTCAATCAACCCCCCCCCCCCGTTCTATTTTCCCAAATCGAGAACACCCCCCCCCCCCGGCGATCGACACCACCGCACCCCTTCCTGATCCGCCGTGCACAGCCTCCCCCTCCTCCTTCCTCGATCCACGCACCCTCCTCCACCCTCTCTCCTTTTAGAAACCGCCCAGACCCGATCTCGCCTAGGCCACCGCCCATCGTTCGTCTGCCGCCACCTCGGATGGAGCGCCCACTTCTCTTCTCCTCTACTCCTCCTCATGACTGCAAGTTCCCCCGAGCCCAAACCCTAGTTCGCCAAAACAACCTCCAGCGCCTCCGAGCCCCCTCCACTGTTCGAAGTCCCCCTCCCTCCCGCTGGTGAGTTTCTAAATATTTTGTTTAATTAATTTTGTATTTAATAAAAAAAACAGATTTCGTTAGGTAATAAAAATTGATTTCTTGAGTTGATAAAAATCTGATTTTTTTTATTTAACAGGTTATGTTTTTCATATTAAAAAGGATTAGATTTTTCATATATGAAAGAATAGATGTGTATATATATATGATTAGAAAAATAAAGAAACGATTTTATTTATATTTATAGAGGTTAAAAATATAATTTTTATATGATAGGAAGAATAAAAATAAAATTCTTATATGATAGGAAGGTTAAAAATATAATTTTTATATGAAAGGAAGAATAAAAATATAATTTTTATATGATAGGAAGGTTAAAAATATAATTTTTATAAAGCGAAGAAAATATAATTTTTATATAGTAGAAATAATAAAGATGTGATCTTTATAGAGGTAGCCATGTAAAAATATGATTTTTATATTATATAGATAATAAAAATTCGATCTTTATTATGTAGGTGGTATAAAAATATAATTTTTATACATGTAGAGTAATAAAAATATAATTTTTATTATATTGCTAGCAAGATAAAAATATATTTTTTTATCATGGAAGTAGCATTGTAAAGGAGTGATTTTTACATATGTAGCAGTGATATAAAAATAAGATCTTTATATATAAAAATATAATTTTTATACAGAGGATAGCGTGATAAAAATATAATCTTTATATAGAGAATAGCGATAGAAAAAATATGATTTTCACTTATTGGAATGAAGTGATAAAAATATAATTTTTATTATGAACAGCGGGACAAGGACTGCATTGGAATTTCAATCAAATCCAGACGATTCAGCAGTTCAAAAGCAAAGCACGGCGGAGTGGAACCCTCTATGAGAACTCCTCACTTTTATTTTTATTTTTATTTCTGGTTTGAAATATATACTATGATGCAGACGGTGTTTAGTAGCACCCGACACCCATCGTCCACAGACCATGGACGGCTTGTATGCTTGTTTGTTTGATTTTGATGTGTAGTTGATTGCGTGATGTGATGTGAAATGAAATAAAATATTTATATAGTTAAAAATATTTTATAGTTAAAAATAGAATTTTTAACGTGTATATAAAATAAAATATTTATAAACAAATCGAACGATTTGTTTATATACACACATTTGACTGATATTGATTGGGATGATAAATTTTACACATCGCCCAACTGCACAAATAAAATCTGTGTTTGATTGTTTGAAACCCCACATGGGTATTGGGATGATATTTGGTGTACACTAATCCCAATTATTTAGCTGTATGTCGATTGATTGATTGACAGACTGTGTAAGCGTTAATTATTTATATTTAATGCTTTTTCAGTTGTGTGGTGCACTCTGGATGATGGTTGATTATTTATCGTTGTTATTATTTACATGTGTTGTAGAAAAATCCATATAATTAACATTATATGGTAATTGATTGGGCCTCATTCCAGTTTTGAAAAAGAATATTTGAAATAGAAATATTTGAAATAGAAATATTTGAATAGAAATATTTGAATAGAAATATTTGAAATAGAATATTTGAAAATAGAAATATATGAAGTCGTGTTGATTAGATTGACGCCATTTTGACGTGAACGATATTTATATCAATTTTATACATTTTTCAATGAATATTGAAATAGATTTGAAATTCGAATTAAATTGAATTGAATTGAATTCGAATTAAAATTGAATAGAATTGAATTCGAATTAAAATTGAATAGAAATGAATTCGAATTAAAATTGAACAGAATTGAATTCGAATTGAAATCAAATTTAAAATGAATTCGAATTGAACTGAAATTGAATTGAAATCGATTTGAATTGAAATCAAAATTAAAATGAATTCGAATTGAACTGAAATTGAATTGAAATCGATTTGAGTTCAAATCAATTTGAAATGAATTTAAAAAGAATTTGTAAGGGAAAACTCAATTTTGATTTGAATTAGAAAAGGAAGTTGAAATCGTTTTGAAAACGAATTTAAAACGATTTATAAAATATGTTTTAAAGGGAAATCGACGAAGTATATATTATATATATAATATAATGGTCTAAATAGAACGCGTCGTGCCGCGGCAGTTCGCGAATTTCAACCATTGACTTCGAATGGATATTGCAGGAGATCCGACCGTCGGATTCTCCTAAAACCGGAACCGTTGGGTTCGTGTCGAAAAGAGCTTTCTAACGAATATCAGAAATTAGAAATCTAATGGTTGGATTTGGAATTATGTCCAAATCAAATTTGGAAAAGGTCGCTGTAAGTGCAGTTCGATGGCCGTTGATGGAAATCGACTGTACGGGCCTTGATAAAATTATTAAAAATTTCAATAATTTGTGTAAAATCATAAGAAATGATTTTTGAACAATTAGGATGAAAAACTCCATATTTGGAAAGATAAAAATAGTTTTTATCGAAATGAACTAGTTTTGAACTAGAATAATAATTTATTTATTTTTAAGATAAATAAATTGGATTTGAAATGGTTTTGAAAATAACTAGAATTCCCAATAATTGCATTCGAATGGATTTGAATCGAAATTGTCTTCGGAATATTTGGATGTTGGATTTCGTGATGATACAGATATTGTTATGGGAATTTGAAAGATATATTAATATCGTTATTTCCAATACGATATTTGTTGGTCGTAGAATTTGATATTGAATATAAGCCGATACATTTTCTATTCAGAGCCTTGTATTTAATATCAAATGTGATTTGGGTTTGTCGTGAATGGTGTCTTCATTAACACTGTTCTTAAAACCAGTTGAGAAAAAAGATTAAATCTTTTTATTTAGATTTAATGAAGTGTGCCAATTAAATGATATTTAATTGGAATTGAATTGGGATTGATTTTTGGGTTTATCGTGAACCGTGTTTTAAATGACACCGATTCTTTAACCCAGTTAAAGATTAAAACTAAGTGGAGTTTTAATGAATCTTTAATTAGATTGAAAAGATCGAGAAGGGAGTATCACCAGTTTTGCTCCAGGTGATAGTTAAATCTTTAATTAGATTTGAACGTGAAATGGTAATTGAATTTACCGATAACACTGTGATGTTAGATATGAAGTATGACCAGTTTTACTTCATGGGATGAATAGGTGGGGATTGGGAAATAAAATAAATGATTACTCCGGTGTGGTTCGCTAATCCCGACTAGTTTGAATTGATATTCAAAGAAGATTAAAGAATAAATTTAAAGAATTTATCTTTGATAAAATTAATGGGAACCTTTCCCAAAGTAGAAGAATATTTGAATAAACGAATATTCTGAATTGGAATGAGGCGTATGTTGTGTTTTTGTAACACTTGTTTATTATATGCGCGAGTTATTCAGAAAGACCGGGTTTATCCCATTCTGAATAACTGATTCGACGTGGTGTCGAAGATGAAGACGGTGGTTGAAGACGGAGGTCTTCATGTCGTTTGGGTGATTGCTGATGATCTTGATTGGGCCGTACACCCGAGAGGAGGGAATCAGTTGGTGATCTTCCAGACGTACTTGGAGATCGATGGATATGCGGGGTACTAGGTGCCTCCGGTTTCGTTTAGACCCAGAACGAACTTGTAAATGGACTGTGTGTCTGACATTGGATTTTAATCTGTGTGGTTGATTTCTATTAAATATATATCTGTTTGGCGCCGGAGAATTTATTCTCTTACTTAACGCCCTTCTTTGAGACGTACGAGCTCAGAGGTTATATATTGATGGATATCAAACACATGGAGTGAATTGCCTGTGTGGCATGCCTAAGTGGCAATATGATCAAGGCTTCTGTTGAAAAGCAAAGTCTTGTGGGTGATGATCAAAGCACAGCCAGTGTGGCACAGCTTTGTGTAACGTGAATTCCCGAGCTTCACACCCCGGTTGTGAACCAGAAACGGGAGAGGACATCAGGGAGGGCATGCATTTCTTTCTAGCTAGAAGTGGCGTCAGTGGTTTTACATGCCCTGACGAGTTTGACTTATGTGGTTGTTGCTGTTGCGAGGCGCCTCGGACTTATCGGTGACTATGTGAAGCCGATGGAGTCATTCGTTGGCTCATTTGCGCCCCATAGGGTGGGGAAACGTAGTGTTCAGGCATTTTAATCCACATCGGTGGACCGGCCCTGACAATCCAAGGGCACACCTGAGTCTGGGTCCTGAGACATGGTAGGCTAGATTGTCTCGAATCGGTGAGGACTATCTTTTGCCTCGATTCACAGATGGAAATCCAACTTCCAATACGTGACTTTGCGGTTTTGATTGTATAACCTATATATGGCGACATAGTGGTATGGGCATTCATACTGCCTATGATTGATACTTGTGATTGAAATTATTTTGACACTATACACTTATAGTAATAATAAAAGATGAAATTTAGCGTATCAAGCATCCTTTGGCTATTATAAGGTAAAACCCTATCCTCTGGTTTGTGTTGCATTGTGTGATGGGACCTAGATCTTATAATAGCTTCATTTTTCTTTATTTAGCATTGCGCTGTTGTTTTATGCACTGGTATTCTTGGGAGGAAACCCGTTCTGTGTTATACGGCGTGGTCCCTTGATTTACCTAACTTTAAAATAAAGCTTAATAACTGTTTTAGTTCTCACACCAGTCCCATGACTGACCTGGAGTTTATTGTTTTAACCTAGACTCTAGGTGCCCTTATTTTGACACGGGCAGCTAGTAGTTTTGGTTTTGTAGATTTATATTCACAGGATCCTGGTTTACAGCTGGAACGATATCCGGAAAGCTTTGTATCCGTATATCTCCTTCTAGTGGTGTTTAGTATTATTTTCCGCTGTTATGTAATGTATTGTAATCTCGGATATTTATCGAATGTATTTTATTCATTTATACTCTGTATATTCTTGTATTCTGATGGAATTGTTGTAATATACAATGAAATGTTCTTCTGTTTGCGTTCTAATTTGTCGTGTTCTCAAAACAATCAGGGGTTTCGAATGGTCTTGATCGGTTTAGCGACTGATTCGGATCGAACAAAATTCCTTTTTCGTTACAGTTGGTATCAGAGCTTTGGTTTACAAAGCTCAGAGAACAAGACACGTTAGAACCATACGAAAGAATTCATCAGAAATTGGATTAGTAATATCCAATGAGAATGACTCGTTAGAGATGGGATCAGTAGTATCCTAGAACGAGTGTGAAGAGTACATTTTTGAAATGAAAACGAATTTTTGTTTTGAAAATTTAAATCAATTATAGGTATTTGATTATTTATTTATATTGATTTGGACAATCAAATATATAGAGATTTTAGTATACGTCTGATCCACGTGTATTGAAGCCTCAAATATATTCGATAGATATAGAATCGCACTCTAGTCGCTCGGGCATGATTCTGATGATTGACGCGTCATCATTAGAATTTATTTTCGTGTTTCGAAAGTGGGATTTCTATATATTTCCATTAGACAGGTGGGAGAACCAAAATTATATAGGGCCTATTGTTGTGATTTGGCATCAAAAATGTGATTTTTAACTATATATCAAAGTTATGAATTTGAAATGATAATTCACATATTGATCGATGGTTGTGTTGTTTGATTAGTTAAATTTGAACCATATAGCCAATTTGAACCATATAGTGAGTTGTATTGAAAATTAGTCGCATTTGCATGCATGTACATGTACATACATTGAACAGGTCATAGCAAGGAGGCTAGAGCAGAAGAATAAAATCGTTTGCCCGACAAATAGGTACATGTTTATTGTATTTCTTGGGTTTTGGGTGATTTTGTGAGTCGCTTGGCTTTTTCTTTTTCTTTTTGATTGAAGAAGGCCATAGAAGGCTATACGAAATATCCCCAAGTTCCCGGTGCAGGGGAGGTTATGGCGAAATTTTTCGAAAATTTAGGGTGTTAGCCAAATTTTTGAAAAATTTGAAAAGTTCTTAGAAACTGAAAAGTTGAAGAACTTAAGTCGTACTGAAAATAATGAAAGTTGAGTTGATTAGTTAAACAGCTTTCGGCTTCGTTCATTTTCGAGGACGAAAAGTTTTAAGTGGGGGAGATTGTAATGACCCGGAAATCCGAGCCAATTTAAAATTTTTATTTTGGCAATTTTAGCAAATTTTGATTATTTAAAATGAATTATTTTAAATAATATAAACGAGAAATTTATTTCAAATAGAATTAGATCGTATATATTTATATACGTCGTCGTTAGAATATAAATATTTATTTATATATATAAAAGGAATTGAAAATGGCGCGGTAGTTCGATAATTCGATTTCAAAATTCAAATGAATGTACAGGTTTCAAAATAAACCGGATTTTAGTGAAACCAAAAATATTAGAATCTATTTGTGAATATCTTTCCATCGAACCCGAAAAATCAAATTTTCATAGCGGGAATCAAAAGATATGTCCAGTTGAAAATTCAGAATAGTCGCTATGGAATTCTATCCCTTAAAAATGGAAATTTTGCAAACGACCCCGGATTTCGACGAAACCACTTTTGTTGGATCCGTGATGCCAAATTATTGGTAGATTCCAAAATTCATAATTTTGTGAATTAATATGTGAGCGTGGCAGAAGAAAACGTGTTTGGCCAGTTTTAGTTGATTTTAATCGACCAGAAAATGGTCATTTTTCAAACGGTCTCAGAATTCGATGAAATTAGTTTTGTTAGGACCGTATCGTCAATATGAAGCTAGAAAATATTTTTCTGGAATTTTTCGAGTTCGTATGTAGCCCCAGCAAAATTGAAATGCACGTTAAAATTCAATATATAGAGTTATATGTTGATTTTGACGAAAACCGATCGAAACAATTGAATCAACCTACGGTACATATCCCATTGGGTTCGGAATAGGGATAATTAGCTATGGACAACAGGCGGTGGGTCTCGTTTTGAGATCGAAATTTAAAGTTACTTTTTGGATTATAAAATAAATAAAAATAATTAAATAAACCCCCTATCTTCTTTCATTCAGTCAACCCCCCCCCCCGTTCTATTTTCCCAAATCGAGAAACCCTCCCCCCTCCCCCCCCCCCCCCCCGGCGATCGACACCCCCCCCCCCCCCTTCCTGATCCGCCGTGCGTAGCCTCCTCCTTCCTCGATCCACGCACCCTCCTTCACCCTCTCTCCTTTCAGAAACCGCCCAGACCCGATCTCGCCTAGGCCACCGCCCATCGTTCGCCCCCTCCGTTCGTCTGCCGCCACCTTGGATGGAGCGCCCCCTTCTTTTCTCCTCTCCTCCTCCTCGCGGCTGCGAGTTCCCCCGAGCCCAAACCCTAGTTCGCCAAAACAACCTCCAGCGCCTCCGAGCCCCCTCCAATGTTCGAAGTCCCCCTCCCTCCCACTGGTGAGTTTTTAAATATTTTGTTTAATTAATTTTGTAGTTAATAAAAAAACTGATTTCGTTAGGTAATATAAATTGATTTCTTGAGTTGATAAAAATCTGATTTTTTATTTTTTATTTTTTATTTAAAAGGTTATGTTTTTCATATTAAAAAGGATTAGATTTTTCATATATGAAAAGAATAGATGTGTGTATATATATGATTAGAAAAATAAAGAAACGATTTTATTTATATTTATAGAGGTTAAAAATATAATTTTTATATGATAGGAAGAATAAAAATATAATTTTTATATGATAGGAGGTTAAAAATATAATTTTTATATGATAGGAAGAATAAAAATATAATTTTTATATGATAGGAAGGTTAAAAATACATTTTTTGTAAAGCAAAGAAAATATAATTTTTATATAGTAGAAATAATAAAGATGTGATCTTTATAGAGGTAGCCATGTAAAAATATGATTTTTATATTATATAGATAATAAAAATTCGATCTTTATTATGTAGGTGGTATAAAAATATAATTTTTATACACGTAGAGTAATAAAAATATAAATTTTATTATATTGCTAGCAAGGTAAAAATATAATTTTTATCATGGAAGTAGGCGTTGTAAAGGAGTGATTTTTACATATGTAGCAGTGATATAAAAATAAGATCTTTATATATAAAAATATAATTTTTATATAGAGAATAGCGTGATAAAAATATAATCTTTATATAGAGAATGGCGATAGAAAAATATGATTTTCACTTGTTGGAATGAAGTGATAAAAATATAATTTTTATTATGAACAGCGGGACAAGGACTGCATTGGAGTTTCAGTCAAATCCAGACGATTCAGCAGTTCAAAAGCAAAGCACGATGAATTGGAACCCTCTGTGAGAACTCCTCACTTTTATTTTTATTTTTATTTCTGGTTTGAAATATATACTGGGATGCAGACGGTGTTTAGTAGCACCCGACACCCGTCGTCCACAGACCATGGACGGCTTGTATGCTTGTTTGTTTGATTTTGATGTGTAGTTGATTGTGTGATGTGATGTGAAATGAAATAAAATATTTATATAGTTAAAAATAGAATTTTTAACGTGTATATAAAATAAAATATTTATAAACAAATCGAACGATTTGTTTATATACACACATTTGACTGATATTGATTGGGACGATAAATTTTACACATCGCCCAACTGCACAAATAAAATCTGTGTTTGATTGTTTGAAACCCCACACGGGTATTGGGATGATATTTGGTGTACACTAATCCCAATTATTTAGCTGTATGTCGATCGATTGATTGACAGACTGTGTAAGCGTTGATTATTTATATTTAATGCTTATGCAGTTGTGTGGTGCACTCTGGATGATGGTTGATTATTTATCGTTGTTATTATTTACATGTGTTGTAGAAAAATCCATAAAATTAACATTATATGGTAATTGATTGGGCCTCATTCCAGTTTTGAAAAAGAATATTTGAAATATAAATATTTGAAATAGAAATATTTGAATAGAAATATTTGAATAGAAATATTTGAAATAGAATATTTGAAAATAGAAATATATGAAGCCGTGTCGATTTGATTGACGCCATTTTGACGTGAACGATATTTATATCGATTTTATTCATTTTTCAATGAATATTGAAATAGATTTGAAATTCGAATTAAATTGAATAGAATTGAATTCGAATTAAAATTGAATAGAATTGAATTCGAATTAAAATTGAATAGAATTGAATTCGAATTAAAATTGAATAGAATTGAATTCGAATTGAAATCAAATTTAAAATGAATTCGAATTGAACTGAAATTGAATTGAAATTGATTTGAATTGAAATCAAATTTAAAATGAATTCGAATTGAACTGAAATTGAATTGAAATCGATTTGAATTGAAATCAATTTGAAATGAATTTAAAACGAATTTGTAAGGGAAAACTCAATTTTGATTTGAATTATAAAAAGAAGTTGAAATTGTTTTGAAAACGAATTTAAAACGATTTATAAAATACGTTTTAAAGGGAAATCGACGAAGCATATATTATATATATAATATAATGGCCTGAATAAAACGCGTCGCGCCGCGGCAGTTCGCGAATTTCGACCATTGACTTCGAATGGATATTGCAGGAGATCCGACCATCGGATTCTCCTAAAACCAGAACCGTTGGGTTCGTATCGAAAAGAGCTTTCAAACGAATATTAGAAATTAGAAATTTAATGTTTGGATTTGGAATTATGTCCAAATCAAATTTGGAAAAGGTCGTTGTAAGTGCAGTTCGATGGCCGTTGATGGAAATCGACTATACGGGCCTTGATAAAATTATTAAAAATATCAATAATTTGTGTAAAATCATAAGAAATGATTTGTGAAGAATTGGGATGAAAAACTCCATATTTGGAAAGATAAAAATAGTTTTTATCGAAATGAACTAGTTTTGAACTAGAATAATAATTTATTTATTTTTAAGATAAATAAATTGGATTTGAAATGGTTTTGAAAATAACCAGAATTTCCAATAATTGCATTGGAATGGATTTGAATCGAAATTGTCTTCGGAATATTTCGATGTTGGATTTCGTGATGATACAGATATTGTTATGGGAATTTGAAAGATATATTAATATCGTTATTTCCAATACGATATTTGTTGGTCGTAGAATTTGATATTGAATATAAGCCGATATATTTTCTATTCAGAGCCTTGTATTTAATATCAAATGTGATTTGGGTTTGTCGTGAATGGTGTCTTCATTAACACTGTTCTTAAACCTAGTTGAGTAAAAAGATTAAATCTTTTTATTTAGGTTTAATGAAGTGCGCCAATTAAATTATATTTAATTGGAATTGAATTGGGATTGATTTTTGGGTTTATCGTGAACCGTGTTTTAAATGACACCGATTCTTTAACCCAGTTAAAGATTAAAACTAAGTGGAGTTTAATGAATCTTTATATAGATTGAAAATATTGAGAAGGGAGTATCACCAGTTTTGCTCCAGGCGATAGTTAAATCGTTAATTAGATTTGAACGTGAAATGGTAATTGAATTTACCGATAACACTGCGGTGTTAGATATGAAGTATGACTAGTTTTACTTCATGGGATGAATAGGTGGGGATTGGGAAATAAAATAAATGATTACTCCGGTGTGGTTCGCTAATCCCGACTAGTTTGAATTGATATTCAAAGAAGATTAAAGAATAAATTTAAAGAATTTATCTTTGATAAAATTAGTGGGAACCTTTCCCAAAGTAGAAGAATATTTGAATAAATGAATATTTTGAATTGGAATGAGGTGTATGTTGTGTTTGTGTAACACTTGTTTATTAAATACGCGAGTTACTCAGAAAGACCGGGTTTATCCCATTCTGAATAACTGATTCGACGTGGTGTCGAAGATGAAGACGGTGGTTGAAGACCGGAGGTCATCACGTCGTTTGGGTGATTGCTAATGATCTTGATTGGACCGTACACCCAAGAGGAGGGAATCAGTTGGTGATCCTCCAGACGTACTTGGAGATCGATGGATATGCGGGGTACTAGGTGCCTCCGGTTTCATTCAGACCCAGAACGAACTTGTAAATGGACTGTGTGTCTGACATTGGATTTTAATCTATGTGGTTGATTTCTTTTAAATATATATCTGTTTGGCGGCGGAGAATTTATTCTCTTGCTTAACGCCCTTCTCTGAGACGTACGAGCTCAGAGGTTATATATTGATGCATATCAAACACATGGAGTGAATTGCCTGTGTGGCATGCCTAAGTGGCAATATGATCAAGGCTTCTGTTGAAAAGCAAAGTCTTGTGGGTGATGATCAAAGCACAGCCTGTGTGGCACAGCTTTGTGTAACGTGAATTCGCGAGCCTCACACCCCGGTTGTGAACCAGAAACGGGAGAGGACATCAGGGTGGGCATGCGTTTCTTTCTAGCCAGTAGTGGCGTCAGTGGTTTTACACGCCCTGACGAGTTTGACTTATGTGGTTGTTTCTGTTGCGAGGCGCCTCAGATTAATCGGTGACTATGTGAAGCCGATGGAGTCATTTGTTGGCTCATTTACGCCCCATAGGGTGGGGAAACACAGTATTTAGGCATTTTAATCCACATCGGTGGACCGGCCCTGACGATCCAAGGGCCCACCTGAGTCTGGGTCCTGAGACATGGTAGGCTAGATTGTCTCGAATCGGTGAGGACTATCTTTTGCCTCGGTTCACAGATGAAAATCCAACTTCCAATACGTGACTTTGCGGTTTTGATTGTATAACCTATATATGGCGACATAGTGGTATGGGGCATTCATGCCGCCTATGATTGATACTTATGATTGAAATTGTTTTGACACTATACACTTATAGTAATAATAAAAGATGAAATTTAGCGTATCAAGCATCCTTTGGCTATTATAAGGTAAAACCCTATCCTCTGGTTTGTGTTGCATTGTGTGATGGGACCTGGATCTTATAAAAGCTTCATTTTTCTTTATTTAGCATTGCGCTGCTATTTTATGCACTGGTATTCTTGGGAGGAAACCAGTTCCGTGTTATATGGCATGGTCCCTTGATTTACCTAACTTTAAAATAAAGATTAATAACTGTTTTAGTTCTCACACCAGTCCCATGACTGACCTGGAGTTTATTGTTTTAACCTAAACTCTGGGTGCCCTTATTTTGACACGGGCAGCTAGTAGTTTTGGTTTTGCAGATTTATATTCCCAGGATCCTGGTTTACAGCTGGAACGATATCCGGAAAGCTTTGTATCCGTATATCTCCTTCTAGTTGTGTTTAGTATTATTTTCCGCTGCTATGTAATGTATTGTAATCTCTGATATTTATCGAATGTATTTTATTCATTTATACTCTGTATATTCTTGTATTCTGATGGAATTGTTGTAATATACAATGAAATGTTCTTCTGTTTGCGTTCTAATATGTCGTGTTCTCAAAACAATCAGGGGTTTTGAACGGTCTTGATCGGTTTAGCGACTGATTCGGATCAAACGAAATTCCTTTTTCGTTACAATTCATGTACTTATTCTTCACATAACGAGTAATGAGGACTCAGTGGCCCAAGTGCTAATTTGTTCGTTTGCAAAAAATCTCATTTTGGGATCATCTATCAAATAATTGATGACCAATATTTTAATGTCCAATCATTAAAATATGAATCATTACATTCTTCCCACTTAAAAGATTTTTCCCTCAAAATCCTCATTGACTAAACAACATAACCCAACACTCCCGAATAAATAACGAAACGATATAAATTGTCACTTAACACTTTCAACAATAATCATTAAAGCGATTATAATAAGGGAAATAGACTCGGAATTTGGCATAGAGACAATGTTTCCATTCCTGAGACGACCCAAAATCCCGTTCTCATGGAAACAGGGTTATCTTTTGGAATATAACACAGAAACAGATAATAGCAGAACAAAATTAAATAAATACACCAGATAATGAACAATAGAGTATACTGGATAAAAGTAATCATCAGAGTTACACAGTATACAGGATCTTACTTAGTACAAATACAGTTCAGCTATACATAAATGTCTACAGCGGAAATAAACAAAATATGTACAATAGGAGCTGAACAACATAAATAGAGATAATTGATAGAATCCATCTTCAGCTCCAGCTATCCATAGAAAGAACCAGCTAAACCTGAATACAAGGCTGCCCGTGTAGAAAAAGGGGCACCCGAGTTTGAAAGTGAAACAAACTACGAGTCAGTCATGGGACTGGTATGAGAAATCCACTCAACACATATATAATTGGCTAATCACAGGACCACGCCACTTTCGTGGAACGGGTTTACTCCATTGGATTGCCAGTGCTTTAAAACAAATCTTTCTTTTAAACATCGCTATGCTTTCTATAAAAATGAAGCCGTTATAAGACTCAGTTCCCATCACACAATGCAACGCAAACCGGAGGATAGAGTTTTACCTTATAACAGTCAAAATATGCTTGATACGATCAAAACAAAGGCATTTGATATTATTGTTAGTGTTTATGTGTTTCGAAAACAATTTCAAATCATAACTATCAATCATAGACGGCATGGGTACCATATATCATGTCGCCATATATATATACAATCAAAACCGCACGATGTCGTATTTGGAAATTGGATTTCCGTCATGAACCAAGGCAAAAGATAGTCCTTACTGAATTCGAGACGCTCTAGCCCGCCCCTCAGGACCCAGACTTAGGTGGGCCCTTGGATCGTCAGGGCCGGTCCACCGATGTGGATTAAAATTCCTGAACCTGCGTTTCTGTAACAACCCGTAAAATGCGAGCCAGTTTGAAATTTTTATTTTGGCCATTTTAGCGAATTTTGATTATTTAAAATGAATTATTTTAAATAATATCGTCGAGAAATTTATTTTGAATTGAATTCAAACGTATATATTATTTACGTCGTCGTTAGAATATAAAAATTTATATATAATTATAAATAGAATGGAAAATGGCGCGGTAGTTCGATAATTCGATTTCAAACTTCAATTGAATGTACCGGGTGCAAAACAATCCGGATTTTAGTGAAACCAAAAATAATGGGATCTAATTGTGAATATCTTTCCAACGAATCCGAAAAATTGAAATTTCCTAACGGGAATCAAAAGATATGTCCAGTTGAAATTTCTGAATAGTCGCTATGGAATTCAGGCCCTTAAAAGTGGACATTTTGCAAACGACCTCGGATTCCGACGAAACCAGTTTTGTTGGGTCCGCAGAGTCAAGTTATTGCTAGATTCCAAATTTCATAATTTTCCGAATCAGTATGTGAGCGTGGCAAAGGAAAACGCGTTTGACCAGTTTCAGTTGATTTTAATCGACTGGAAAATGGCCATTTTTCTAACGGTCTCAGAATTCGACGAAACTAGTTTTGTTAGGACCGTATCGTCAATACGAAGCTAGAAAATATTTTTATGGAATTTTTCTAGTTAGTATGTGACCCCGGTAATTTGAAATGTACGTTTAAAATTCAATATAGTGATTTAAAGGTAAATTTAACGGAAACTGATTGTAACGATCGAATCAGCTTACGATACATATCCCATTGTGTTCGGAACGGGGGTAATTAGCCAAGGGCGACAGTCGTTGGGTTTGAATCGGAGATCGAATAAAAAGTCCACCTTTTGAAATAAATTAAATAAATTAAATAAATTAAATTATTTATAATAACCCTCCTACACCCCTTTCCCCTGGTCAACAGTCAAACCCCGGTTTTTATTTTATTTTATTTTTCAAAATCGAAAAGGGGGAAGTGCTCCGTGACCTAGCCCAGTCGGCCCCACGCCATCGCCTCCACCACCCCGTCGCTGGCCACCGTCCCTCGTCCGAGACCCCCTCTCCGATCCTTCTCCTTCTCCTTCCTCCAGTCAACCGAGCCACGAAGCCAAACCCAATCGCGTCGAACGCGAACTCCGGCGAGCCCCAGGTCGCGACATCCTCCGCCTCCCTCCACCATCACCATCGCGTGCAACCCCCCCCCTGTAAGTTTTCGTTTTTTTATTTATTTATTAATATTTTATTTCTGTTTTTATATTTTATTTCTGTTTTTATATTTTATTTCTGTTTTTATATTTTAAAAGATTTCTGTTTTTGTATTTTAAAGATTAACTGTTTTTTTTTATGAAATGGAAACTGTTTTGTTTTTAAAGGAATTTAAAAACAGAAAAGAATTTAAAAACAGAAAAGAATTTAAAAACAGAAAAGAATTTCATTTATAGTTTAAAACCAGAATTGGATTTATAATATGAAAACTGGTTTTTTTTAAAAAAAGAATGAAAACTGATTTTTTTTACAAAGTAAAAACTGAAAATGTTTAAAGGTTAAAACTGATATTTTTAAAAGTAATAAAAACTGATTTTGTTTTAGAAGTAAAAATCAGATTTTTGGGTATTGAAAGTCGAAGTAAAAATATAATTTTTATCTATTTGACCTAGCGATAGAAAAATAGGATTTTTATATATTGAACTTCGATAGAAAAATAGGATTTTTATATATTGAACTTCGATAGAAAAATAGGATTTTTATATATTGAACTTCGAACTAAAAAATTCGATTTTTATATATTGAACTTTGAAATAAAAATTCGATTTTTATATATTGAACTTTGAAATAAAAATTCGATTTTTATATATTGAACTTTGAAATAAAAATTCGATTTTTATATATTGAACTTTGAAATAAAAATTCGATTTTTATATATTGAATAGCGAACTAAAAATTCGATTTTTATATATTGAATAACATAGTAAAAATTCGATTTTTACATATGTAGAGAATACGGGCGAAAGCGACAAAAAGGCGAGGTCGACGAAGATTTCCTGCATAAGAAGTGCCGTGGAGCCTGGATAGCTATATGTGAGAATTTCTCACCTTTCAATTTATTTTTCTAGTTATATATATATATACTAGGATGCAGACGGTGCTTAGTAGCACCCGACACAATCGTCCACAGACCATGGACTTGTTTGTTTGATTGATTGGTGATTGATTGCGATATTGGTTTGAATGTGATTTGTGGTATGAAAAATCGAATCGATGAATTGGTTAGGATTAGACGTGCGCCGTTATAAGGCGAAGGAGTAAGGCTAGGTTAGACTCTTACTCCAAATTTTGTAGTTTGCATAATGAATTGATTTGATTGATGTGTGAATGGCGTGGGCCTTCACTAGACCGGGGATTAGGCTAGGCCTTGTCCCGTTTCTAGTATCGTGCCGTTATGCCGCCGAAATTTTCTAAAATAAGTTAGAAAGATAAAAATAGCATTTTATTTAAAGAGTGAACTGAATAGAAATTCATATGTTAAAATAAAATGTGTTATCGTTAAAAATATAATTTTTAACGTGAATGTGAATAAATAAATATTCATTTACAAACCAGACGGTTTGTTTATGTACACCTATTTGAATGACGTTGATTGGGTCGATAAATTTTACACATCGCCTAACTGCACAAATAAAATATGTGTTTGATTGTTTGAAACCCCACACGGGTGTTAGGATGAAATTTGAAGTTCACTCATCCTGATTTATTAATTATGTCGATCGGTTGATTGACAGGCTGTTTTAAGCGTTGAATATCTATATTTGATGCTTATACAGTGTAGTGCACTTTGGTTGATGGTTGATTATTTTTCAATACTATGATATACATGTGTTGTATGAAAATCCATATAATTAACTTTATATGGTAATTGATTGGGTCTCATTCCAATTTGAAAAATAAAGAATATTATAAAATAAAAGTTCATGTGTTGACAGTACTCATTCATTGAGATTGGTCATGTGTTGAACGAAATATTTTGATAATAACAACTATTTTGAAAAAGAAATATTTGAAATAGAATATTTGAAAATAGAAATTTATGAAGCCGTGTTGATTAGATTGACGCCATTTTGACGTAAACGATATTGATATCGATGAAAACGATTTCGAAATGAATTGAATTGAAAACGATTTCGAAATGAATTGAATTGAAAACGAATTCAAAATGAATTGAAAACGATTTCGAAATGAATTGAATTGAAAACGATTTCGAAATGAATTGAATTGAAAACGAATTCAAAATGAATTGAAAACGATTTCGAAATGAAAGGAATTGAAAACGAATTCGAATTGAATTGAAAGCGAATTGAAATGAATTCAAATTGAATTGAAATTTGAATTGAATAGAAATGAATTTTGAAACGAATTTATAAAGAAGAATTCAATTTTTGATTTGAATTAAAATGGAAGTTGAAAATGTTTTCGAAACGAATTCAAAACCATTTATATAATTCGTTTTTTAAATAGAAATCGACGAAGTATATATATTATATATATTATATATATAATATAATGGCCTGAATAGAACGCGCCGCGCCGCGGCAGTTCGTGAATTTCGACCATTTATTTCAAACGGACATTGCGGGAGATCCGACCGTCGGATTCTCCTAAAACCGGAACCGTTGGGTTCGTATCGAAAAGAGCTTTCTAATGAATGTTGGAAATTTGAAATCTAACGGTTGGATTTGGAGATACGTCCAGATCAAATTCGAAAAAGGTCGCTGTAAGTGCAGTTCGATGGCCATTGGTGGAAATCGACTGTACGGGCCTTGATAAAATTATTAAAAATAGTAATAATTTGTGTAAAATCATAAGAAATGATTTAGAAAGAGTTGGGATGAAAAACTCCCTATTTGAAAAGATAAAAATAGATTTTTATCGAAATAAACTAGTTTTGAACTAGAATTATAATTCTATTTATTTTTAAATAAATAAATTGAATTTGAAAAGGGTTTTGAAAATAACCAAAATTTCCAATGATTGCATTGGAGTGGATTTGAATCGAAATTGTCTTCGGAATATTTCGATGTTGGAATTCGTGATTATACAGGTGTTGTTATGGAAATTTGAAAGATATATATATATATCGTTATTTCCAATACGACATTTGTTAGTCGTAGAATTTGATATTGAATATAAGCCGATATATTTTCTATTCAGAGCCTTGTATTGAATATCGAATGTGATTTGGGTTTGTCGTGAATGGTGTCTTCACTAACACTGTTCTTGAACCCAGTTGAGAAAAGATTAAATCTTTTTATTTAGATTTAATGAAGTGTACCAATTAAATAATATTTAATTGGAATTGAATTGATATTGATTTTTGGGTTTATCGTGAACAGTGTTTTAAATAACACTTGTTCTTTAACCCGATAATTAATGGGATGTGACTTTGGGTTTATCGTGAACCGTGTTTTAAATGACACTGATTCTTTAACCCAGTCACAGATTAAAACTAAGTGGAGTTTTAATGAATCTTTAATTAGATTTGAACGTGAAATTTAGAAACTAACTGTCGGTTAGCTAAGGAGAATGGTTTTCTCGATATTGATCTGATGTTGGTTTCGGCCTTCGGGGTTAATATTTGGGGAATTATTCTCTTGATTAATTTACGGTTAATGACTATTGAGTTGGAATGAGGCGTATGTTGTGTTTGTGTAACACTTTTATAATATATACGCGGGTTATTCGGAAAGACCGGGTTTATCCCATTCTGAATAACTGATACGACGATAAGTCGAAGATGAAGACGATGGTCGAAGACCGGAGGTCTTCACGTCGTTTGGGTGATAACTGATGATCTTGATTGGGCTGTACACCCAAGAAGATGGAAACAGTTAGTGATCGTCCAGACGTGCTTGGAGATCGATGGATATGCGGGGTACTAGGTGCCTCCGGTTTCGTTCAGACCCAGAACGGACTTGTAAATGGACTGTGTGTCTGACATCGGATTTCATTCTGTGTGACTGATATCGGTTGCATAGGATGGCTTGCCTGTGTGGCATGCTAAGATGCAAATGATCAAGGCTTCTGTTGAAAAGCAAAGTCTTGTGGTTGATGATCAAAGCACGGCCTTTGTGGCGTAGCTTTGTGTAACGTTTGATTCGCGAGTTTCACACCCGGTATGAACCAAAAACGGGAGACGGACCTCAGGGAGGACTTGCGTTTCTTTCTAGTTAGAAGTGGCGTCAGTGGTTTTACACGCCCTGACGAGTTTGACTTATGTGGTTGTTGCTGTTGCGAGGCGCCTCGGATTGATCGGTCGTTCTCGAACCGATGGAGTCATTCGTTGGCTCATTGACACCCCAAAGGGTGGGGAAACGCAGTGTTCAGGCATTTTAATCCACATCGGTGGACCGGCCCTGACGATCCAAGGGTCACTCGAGCTCTGATCCTGAGACACGGGCTAGAGCGTCTCGAATCGGTTGAGGATCTTGCCCCTAGCCTCGGTTCATAGATGGAAACCCAATTTCCAAATACGTGACATTTGCGGTTTTATTTGTAAACCTATATATGGCGACATGATATATGGTACCCATGCCGCCTATGATTGATACTTATGATCTGAAGTTGTTTTATACACTATACACTTATAATAGTATCAAATGATTTGTTTTAAACGTATCAAGCATTCTTTGGCTGTTATAAGGGAAAACCCTATCCCCCGGCTTGCGTTGCATTGTGTGATAGGACCTGGGTCTTATAACAGTTTCATTTTTCTTTATTTAGCATTGCGCTGTTTGTTTTATGCACTGGTATTCTTGGGAGGAAACCCGTTCCGTGTTTTACGGCGTGGTCCCTTGATTTACCTAATGATTTAAAATAAAGATTAATAACTGTTTTAGTTCTCACACCAGTCACATGACTGACCTGGAGTTTATTGTTTTAACCTAAACTCTGGGTGCCCTTATTTTCGACACGGGCAGCTAGTAGTTTTGGTTTTGCAGATTTATATTCACAGGATCCTGGTTTACAGCTGGAACGATATCCGGAAAGCTTTGTATCCGTATATCTCTTCTAGTTGTGTATTGTATTATTTTCCGCTGCTATGTATTTAAATGTAATTTAAATCTCTGTTATTTCTGTGTAATATTCATTCATACTCTGTATATTCTTGTAATCTGATGCGTTGTGGTAATATACAATGAAATGTTCTTCTGTATGGTTTCTGTTGTGGTTTGTTCTCGAACTATCCGACGCTTTCCTTTACGGGGAAGTTGCGGGTTTTCACAGTTGGTATCAGAGCTTTGGTTTACAGAGCTCGAGAACAAGACACATTAGAACCATACGAAAGAATTCATCAGATATTGGGTTAGTAAAATCCAATGGGAATGACTCGTTAGAGATGGGATCAGTAGTATCCTAGAACGAGTGTGAAGAGTATATTTTTCAAATGAAAACATTCTTTGTTTTAAAAATTTAAATCAATTATTCGTATTTGATTATTTATTTATATTGATGTGGACAATCCAGTATATATAGATTTTGCGTATACGTCTGATCCGCGTGTATTCGAAGTTTTAATATATTGGATAGATGTAGAGTCGCACTCTAGTCGCCCGGACATGGTCCTGATGATGAAGTATACCATCACCAGCATTTATTTTCGAGTAACGAAAGTGTGATATCTATATATTTCCATTAGGCTGGTGTGAGAACCAAAACTTATATATAGTTAGAACACATTGTTGTGAATTGGCATCAAAAACATAATTTTTGTATATGTATCAAAATTATCAATTTGAAACTCTAATTCACTAATTGATTGATGTTTGTGTTGTTTGTTTATTTGTTTGATAATTTTGAACCATTATGCCTAAATTGATCAAATATTGAATTGTATTGAAAATTGGTCGCATTTGTTTGCATATACATGTATATCATTGAACAGGTCATAGCAAGGAGGCTAGAGCAGAGAATAAAATTTGTTTGCCCGACAAATAGGTACATGTTTACTACATAATTTCCTGTTTTGTTTGGGTGATGATGATTTTGTGAGCCTATTGGCTAGCCGCTTGGCTTTTTCTTTTTCTTTTTGAGATCTGAAGGACCGGGGAAGCTATTTGAAATTCCCCGATGCTCCCGGTGCAGGGGAGGTTATGGCGAAATTTTTCAAAAATTTAGGGTGTTAGCCAAATTTTTGAAGTTTTGAAAATTCTCAGAAACTAAAGAGTTGGAGAATGGAAGCCAGATCGAGCGTAGAGTTGATTAATCAAACCACTTTCGACTTTGTTCCTTTTCGGGGACGAAAAGTTTTAAGTGGGGGAGATTGTAACAACCCGTAAAATGCGAGCCAGTTTGAAATTTTTATTTTGGCCATTTTAGCGAATTTTGATTATTTAAAATGAATTATTTTAAATAATATCGTCGAGAAATTTATTTTGAATTGAATTCAAACGTATATATTATTTACGTCGTCGTTAGAATATAAAAATTTATATATAATTATAAATAGAATTGAAAATGGCGCGGTAGTTCGATAATTCGATTTCAAACTTCAATTGAATGTACCGGGTGCAAAACAATCCGGATTTTAGTGAAACCAAAAATAATGGGATCTAATTGTGAATATCTTTCCAACGAATCCGAAAAATTGAAATTTCCTAACGGGAATCAAAAGATATGTCCAGTTGAAATTTCTGAATAGTCGCTATGGAATTCAGGCCCTTAAAAGTGGACATTTTGCAAACGACCTCGGATTCCGACGAAACCAGTTTTGTTGGGTCCGCAGAGTCAAGTTATTGCTAGATTCCAAATTTCATAATTTTCCGAGTCAGTATGTGAGCGTGGCAAAGGAAAACGCGTTTGACCAGTTTCAGTTGATTTTAATCGACTGGAAAATGGCCATTTTTCTAACGGTCTCAGAATTCGACGAAACTAGTTTTGTTAGGACCGTATCGTCAATACGAAGCTAGAAAATATTTTTATGGAATTTTTCTAGTTAGTATGTGACCCCGGTAATTTGAAATGTACGTTTAAAATTCAATATAGTGATTTAAAGGTAAATTTAACGGAAACTGATTGTAACGATCGAATCAGCTTACGATACATATCCCATTGTGTTCGGAACGGGGGTAATTAGCCAAGGGCGACAGTCGTTGGGTTTGAATCGGAGATCGAATAAAAAGTCCACCTTTTGAAATAAATTAAATAAATTAAATAAATTAAATTATTTATAATAACCCTCCTACACCCCTTTCCCCTGGTCAACAGTCAAACCCCGGTTTTTATTTTATTTTATTTTTCAAAATCGAAAAGGGGGAAGTGCTCCGTGACCTAGCCCAGTCGGCCCCACGCCATCGCCTCCACCACCCCGTCGCTGGCCACCGTCCCTCGTCCGAGACCCCCTCTCCGATCCTTCTCCTTCTCCTTCCTCCAGTCAACCGAGCCACGAAGCCAAACCCAATCGCGTCGAACGCGAACTCCGGCGAGCCCCAGGTCGCGACATCCTCCGCCTCCCTCCACCATCACCATCGCGTGCAACCCCCCCCCTGTAAGTTTTCGTTTTTTTATTTATTTATTAATATTTTATTTCTGTTTTTATATTTTATTTCTGTTTTTATATTTTATTTCTGTTTTTATATTTTAAAAGATTTCTGTTTTTGTATTTTAAAGATTAACTGTTTTTTTTTATGAAATGGAAACTGTTTTGTTTTTAAAGGAATTTAAAAACAGAAAAGAATTTAAAAACAGAAAAGAATTTAAAAACAGAAAAGAATTTCATTTATAGTTTAAAACCAGAATTGGATTTATAATATGAAAACTGGTTTTTTTTAAAAAAAGAATGAAAACTGATTTTTTTTACAAAGTAAAAACTGAAAATGTTTAAAGGTTAAAACTGATATTTTTAAAAGTAATAAAAACTGATTTTGTTTTAGAAGTAAAAATCAGATTTTTGGGTATTGAAAGTCGAAGTAAAAATATAATTTTTATCTATTTGACCTAGCGATAGAAAAATAGGATTTTTATATATTGAACTTCGATAGAAAAATAGGATTTTTATATATTGAACTTCGATAGAAAAATAGGATTTTTATATATTGAACTTCGATAGAAAAATAGGATTTTTATATATTGAACTTCGAACTAAAAAATTCGATTTTTATATATTGAACTTTGAAATAAAAATTCGATTTTTATATATTGAACTTTGAAATAAAAATTCGATTTTTATATATTGAACTTTGAAATAAAAATTCGATTTTTATATATTGAACTTTGAAATAAAAATTCGATTTTTATATATTGAATAGCGAACTAAAAATTCGATTTTTATATATTGAATAACATAGTAAAAATTCGATTTTTACATATGTAGAGAATACGGGCGAAAGCGACAAAAAGGCGAGGTCGACGAAGATTTCCTGCATAAGAAGTGCCGTGGAGCCTGGATAGCTATATGTGAGAATTTCTCACCTTTCAATTTATTTTTCTAGTTATATATATATATACTAGGATGCAGACGGTGCTTAGTAGCACCCGACACAATCGTCCACAGACCATGGACTTGTTTGTTTGATTGATTGGTGATTGATTGCGATATTGGTTTGAATGTGATTTGTGGTATGAAAAATCGAATCGATGAATTGGTTAGGATTAGACGTGCGCCGTTATAAGGCGAAGGAGTAAGGCTAGGTTAGACTCTTACTCCAAATTTTGTGGTTTGCATAATGAATTGATTTGATTGATGTGTGAATGGCGTGGGCCTTCACTAGACCGGGGATTAGGCTAGGCCTTGTCCCGTTTCTAGTATCGTGCCGTTATGCCGCCGAAATTTTCTAAAATAAGTTAGAAAGATAAAAATAGCATTTTATTTAAAGAGTGAACTGAATAGAAATTCATATGTTAAAATAAAATGTGTTATCGTTAAAAATATAATTTTTAACGTGAATGTGAATAAATAAATATTCATTTACAAACCAGACGGTTTGTTTATGTACACCTATTTGAATGACGTTGATTGGGTCGATAAATTTTACACATCGCCTAACTGCACAAATAAAATATGTGTTTGATTGTTTGAAACCCCACACGGGTGTTAGGATGAAATTTGAAGTTCACTCATCCTGATTTATTAATTATGTCGATCGGTTGATTGACAGGCTGTTTTAAGCGTTGAATATCTATATTTGATGCTTATACAGTGTAGTGCACTTTGGTTGATGGTTGATTATTTTTCAATACTATGATATACATGTGTTGTATGAAAATCCATATAATTAACTTTATATGGTAATTGATTGGGTCTCATTCCAATTTGAAAAATAAAGAATATTATAAAATAAAAGTTCATGTGTTGACAGTACTCATTCATTGAGATTGGTCATGTGTTGAACGAAATATTTTGATAATAACAACTATTTTGAAAAAGAAATATTTGAAATAGAATATTTGAAAATAGAAATTTATGAAGCCGTGTTGATTAGATTGACGCCATTTTGACGTAAACGATATTGATATCGATGAAAACGATTTCGAAATGAATTGAATTGAAAACGATTTCGAAATGAATTGAATTGAAAACGAATTCAAAATGAATTGAAAACGATTTCGAAATGAATTGAATTGAAAACGATTTCGAAATGAATTGAATTGAAAACGAATTCAAAATGAATTGAAAACGATTTCGAAATGAAAGGAATTGAAAACGAATTCGAATTGAATTGAAAGCGAATTGAAATGAATTCAAATTGAATTGAAATTTGAATTGAATAGAAATGAATTTTGAAACGAATTTATAAAGAAGAATTCAATTTTTGATTTGAATTAAAATGGAAGTTGAAAATGTTTTCGAAACGAATTCAAAACCATTTATATAATTCGTTTTTTAAATAGAAATCGACGAAGTATATATATTATATATATTATATATATAATATAATGGCCTGAATAGAACGCGCCGCGCCGCGGCAGTTCGTGAATTTCGACCATTTATTTCAAACGGACATTGCGGGAGATCCGACCGTCGGATTCTCCTAAAACCGGAACCGTTGGGTTCGTATCGAAAAGAGCTTTCTAATGAATGTTGGAAATTTGAAATCTAACGGTTGGATTTGGAGATACGTCCAGATCAAATTCGAAAAAGGTCGCTGTAAGTGCAGTTCGATGGCCATTGGTGGAAATCGACTGTACGGGCCTTGATAAAATTATTAAAAATAGTAATAATTTGTGTAAAATCATAAGAAATGATTTAGAAAGAGTTGGGATGAAAAACTCCCTATTTGAAAAGATAAAAATAGATTTTTATCGAAATAAACTAGTTTTGAACTAGAATTATAATTCTATTTATTTTTAAATAAATAAATTGAATTTGAAAAGGGTTTTGAAAATAACCAAAATTTCCAATGATTGCATTGGAGTGGATTTGAATCGAAATTGTCTTCGGAATATTTCGATGTTGGAATTCGTGATTATACAGGTGTTGTTATGGAAATTTGAAAGATATATATATATATCGTTATTTCCAATACGACATTTGTTAGTCGTAGAATTTGATATTGAATATAAGCCGATATATTTTCTATTCAGAGCCTTGTATTGAATATCGAATGTGATTTGGGTTTGTCGTGAATGGTGTCTTCACTAACACTGTTCTTGAACCCAGTTGAGAAAAGATTAAATCTTTTTATTTAGATTTAATGAAGTGTACCAATTAAATAATATTTAATTGGAATTGAATTGATATTGATTTTTGGGTTTATCGTGAACAGTGTTTTAAATAACACTTGTTCTTTAACCCGATAATTAATGGGATGTGACTTTGGGTTTATCGTGAACCGTGTTTTAAATGACACTGATTCTTTAACCCAGTCACAGATTAAAACTAAGTGGAGTTTTAATGAATCTTTAATTAGATTTGAACGTGAAATTTAGAAACTAACTGTCGGTTAGCTAAGGAGAATGGTTTTCTCGATATTGATCTGATGTTGGTTTCGGCCTTCGGGGTTAATATTTGGGGAATTATTCTCTTGATTAATTTACGGTTAATGACTAATGAGTTGGAATGAGGCGTATGTTGTGTTTGTGTAACACTTTTATAATATATACGCGGGTTATTCGGAAAGACCGGGTTTATCCCATTCTGAATAACTGATACGACGATAAGTCGAAGATGAAGACGATGGTCGAAGACCGGAGGTCTTCACGTCGTTTGGGTGATAACTGATGATCTTGATTGGGCTGTACACCCAAGAAGATGGAAACAGTTAGTGATCGTCCAGACGTGCTTGGAGATCGATGGATATGCGGGGTACTAGGTGCCTCCGGTTTCGTTCAGACCCAGAACGGACTTGTAAATGGACTGTGTGTCTGACATCGGATTTCATTCTGTGTGACTGATATCGGTTGCATAGGATGGCTTGCCTGTGTGGCATGCTAAGATGCAAATGATCAAGGCTTCTGTTGAAAAGCAAAGTCTTGTGGTTGATGATCAAAGCACGGCCTTTGTGGCGTAGCTTTGTGTAACGTTTGATTCGCGAGTTTCACACCCGGTATGAACCAAAAACGGGAGACGGACCTCAGGGAGGACTTGCGTTTCTTTCTAGTTAGAAGTGGCGTCAGTGGTTTTACACGCCCTGACGAGTTTGACTTATGTGGTTGTTGCTGTTGCGAGGCGCCTCGGATTGATCGGTCGTTCTCGAACCGATGGAGTCATTCGTTGGCTCATTGACACCCCAAAGGGTGGGGAAACGCAGTGTTCAGGCATTTTAATCCACATCGGTGGACCGGCCCTGACGATCCAAGGGTCACTCGAGCTCTGATCCTGAGACACGGGCTAGAGCGTCTCGAATCGGTTGAGGATCTTGCCCCTAGCCTCGGTTCATAGATGGAAACCCAATTTCCAAATACGTGACATTTGCGGTTTTATTTGTAAACCTATATATGGCGACATGATATATGGTACCCATGCCGCCTATGATTGATACTTATGATCTGAAGTTGTTTTATACACTATACACTTATAATAGTATCAAATGATTTGTTTTAAACGTATCAAGCATTCTTTGGCTGTTATAAGGGAAAACCCTATCCCCCGGCTTGCGTTGCATTGTGTGATAGGACCTGGGTCTTATAACAGTTTCATTTTTCTTTATTTAGCATTGCGCTGTTTGTTTTATGCACTGGTATTCTTGGGAGGAAACCCGTTCCGTGTTTTACGGCGTGGTCCCTTGATTTACCTAATGATTTAAAATAAAGATTAATAACTGTTTTAGTTCTCACACCAGTCACATGACTGACCTGGAGTTTATTGTTTTAACCTAAACTCTGGGTGCCCTTATTTTCGACACGGGCAGCTAGTAGTTTTGGTTTTGCAGATTTATATTCACAGGATCCTGGTTTACAGCTGGAACGATATCCGGAAAGCTTTGTATCCGTATATCTCTTCTAGTTGTGTATTGTATTATTTTCCGCTGCTATGTATTTAAATGTAATTTAAATCTCTGTTATTTCTGTGTAATATTCATTCATACTCTGTATATTCTTGTAATCTGATGCGTTGTGGTAATATACAATGAAATGTTCTTCTGTATGGTTTCTGTTGTGGTTTGTTCTCGAACTATCCGACGCTTTCCTTTACGGGGAAGTTGCGGGTTTTCACAGTTTCCCCACCCTTTGGGGTGTAGACGAGCCAACGAATGACTCCATCGGACCCGGATCGTCCGATCAAACCGAGGCGCCTCGCAACAGCAACAACCACATAGGTGAAAAGTATATAAATGTCAGGGCTGGTAGGTCACTGACACCACCCTAGCTAGAAAGAAACGCAGGCCCTCCCTGATGTCCTCTCCCGTTTTAGGTTCATACCGGGGTATGAGGCTCGCGAATTCACGTTATACACAAAGCTACGCCACACAGGCGGTGCTTTGATCATCACCACAAGACTTTGCTTTTCAACAGAAGCCCTGATCACTGCATCTTAGCATGCCACACAGGCAATTCATGCCATGCGATTGATGTCCATCGATATACAACCTCTGAGCTCGTGCGTCTCAGAGAAGGGCGTTAAGCAAAAGAATAAATTCTTCGCCGCCAAACAGATGTATATTTAACAGAGATCAATCAACACAGAATAAAATCCAATGTCAGACACACAGTCCATTTACAAGTCCGTTCTGGGTCTGAACGAAACCGGAGGCACTAAATACCTCGCAAACCCATCGATCACCACGTACGTCTGGACGATCACCACTCATTATCCATATTTCGGGATGCCTCCCAATCAGGACCTCGGTTACCATCCAAACGAGGTGAAGATCTCCGGTCTTCGACCATCGTCTTCATCTTCGACTTTCAATCGTCGGTCAATCATTTGAAATGACAATTAACTCGGCCATTTCAATTAATTCACGTATATTTAGAATTTCAAATCAATTTATTTTAATGGTTAAATTATTCGACAACACCAATTTTGTTCTTTAATGTAATTTTCACACCAAACACATTCAACCATCAAACACAACATAAATCGAGCAAATTCAGCTTATTTCCATTCGATATTGTTTATGATATTTTATAACGATTTATCGCTATTTTTATTTATTTTAAAATAGCTAATATATTCAAAACGACGCTTCGGGCCATAACACGGCCGTGGCGCTGTTTTTCTTCAGATTTGATTTACACATATCTGAAAATTTAACCGTTGGATCTTCACAAAATTTACTTCATTAGAAAGGTCTTTTCAAAACGAATCCAACGGTTCCAGTTTCGGGAAAATCCGACGGTCGGATCTCCCGGTACAATCGTTTGAAGTTTCGATTTCAAAATACGAACTGCAGCGTCGTTATTCGATTAAATATATAATTATATTTATATATATATAAATATAATCGCTTCTGGCGCTGTTTTTCTTCAGATTTGAATTAAACATTCCAGACAATCCAACCGTTGGATTTTTACAAGGTTGGTGCCGTTGGGAAGATATTTCCAAGGCGAACCCGACGGTTGAGGTTTCGGGAAAATCCAATGGTCGGATTTCCCGTACTAGTCGTTTGAAATCACGGTTTCAAAATACGAACTGCACGGCCTCGTTTCGTTTTAATTTTATTTATATTTATATATTTATATAAATATAGTTCATTCAATGATTTCAATATCGTTTTCACTTCAAATATTTCACTAACGCCTTAAATTTTTGGAAAATTTCGCCATAACCTCCCCTGCACCGGGAGCATCGGGAAATCGCAAATAGCTTTCCCGGTCCTTCTAATCTCAAAAAGAAAAAGCCAAGCGGCTAGCCAACAGGCTCATAAAATCATCACCCAAACAAAACAGTAAATGTGTACCTATTTGTCGGGCACAAAATTTTATTCCTCTTCTCTAGCCCCTTTGCTATAACCTGTTCAATGAATATGCATGTACATATATATACAGTTCTTATCATTTATCATTTTCTATTCAACTTCATATTTGATTTCTATTTGGTTTAAAAACACCATTCATTCTAATGTTACATAAATAGGTGCAAATCATTTCATTAGCTAATTAATGAATATTTCAACTCATATATGTTTATTTTGAACAAGTGGCTATTTTTAACGCTTCACATTTCAACGATTTATGCATTCAATAAAAATGTGATTTTTATTGTAAAACAATTCATTTCAAAACACTATTTTTCTATATAGTTCATATAGGTGACAAAAATAGGATTTTATATATAGATAAAAGGTGATTTTTATTATCAAACAATTTATTTCAAAATATGAATACCATTCAACACATGAATTTCTAATCAACGAATGAATATCAATTCAACACATGAATGTTTTCTATAGTTTCTATATATAGATAAAAATGTGATTTTTTATTATCAAACAATTTATTTCAAAATATGAATACCATTCAACACATGAATTTCTAATCAACGAATGAATATCAATTCAACACATGAATGTTTTCTATTGTTTCTATATATAGATAAAAATGTGATTTTTTATTATCAAACAATTTATTTCAAAATGTGAATACCATTCAACACATGAATTTCTAATCAACGAATGAAAATCAATTCAACACATGAATGTTTTCTATTGTTTCTATATATAGATAAAAATGTGATTTTTTATTATCAAACAATTTATTTCAAAATATGAATACCAGTCAACACATGAATTTCTAATCAACGAATGAATATCAATTCAACACATGAATGTTTTCTATAGTTTCTATATATAGATAAAAATGTGATTTTTTATTATCAAACAATTTATTTCAAAATACGAATACCATTCAACACATGAATTTCTAATCAACGAACGAAAATCAATTCAGCACATGAATGTTTTCTATTGTTTCTATATATAGATAAAAATGTGATTTTTTATTATCAAACAATTTATTTCAAAATACGAATACCATTCAACACATGAATTCTAATCAACGAATGAAAATCAATTCAACACATGAATGTTTTCTATAGTTTCTATATATAGATAAAAATGTGATTTTTACATTTTAAAACGCGAATACCATTCAACACATGAATTTCAAATCTTTTTCTTTTTAAAGTTCAAATCTTTTTCCTTTTCTTAAAATTAAAATCAGTTTTTAAACCCTTTTAAAATTCAGTTTTAAACCCTTTTAAAATTCAGTTTTAAATCCTTTTAAAATTCAGTTTTAAACCTTTTTAAAATTCAGTTTTAAAGAATTAAAATAAAAAAAATAAAAATAAAATAAAATACTTACTGTATCTCGAAGAAGGGGGGGTCGTCTTCGTCGGAGCTGGCTTCTAGGGGGGCGGCGGCTTCAGCGTCTCGAACTGGGGGGGGCGTCGTCTTCGTCGGAGCTCGTGCGATCTGGGGGGGCTTCGGGGGTTGCGCCACTGGGAGGAGGAAGGCTGGACGGAGGGGGCTGTGGGTCGGTGGCGTCGAACTGGGGCTCGCGATAGTTTTAGGGTTTTTTTTTTCTTTCTGTTCGAAGTGGAGAGAGAAGAGGGAATAGGGGGGTTTATATAAAATATATATATTTAATTATTTAATTTTGCAAAAAGTTGACTTTTACATACGACCTCTAAACGAGGCCCACCGCCTGTCGTCCATACCATTTTACCCCCATCCCGAACACAATGGGATATGTATCGTAAGCTGATTCGATCTTTTGAATCAGTTTCCGTTGAATTTAAAGTGTAATTCTTTATATATTCAATTTAAACGCACATTTCAATTTAGTGGGGCCACATACGAACTCGAAAAATTCCAGAAAAATATTTTCTAGCTTCGTATTGACGATACGGTCCTAACAAAACTAGTTTCGTCAAATTCTGAGACCGTTTGAAAAATGGCCAATCTCCAGTCGATTAAAATCAACTGAAACCGGTCAAATGCGTTTTCCTTTGCCACGCTCACATATTGATTTGAAAAATTATGAAATTTGAAACCTAGCAATAATTTGACATCACGGATCCAACAAAAGTGGTTTCGTCGAAATCCGAGGTCGTTTGCAAAATGTCCATTTTTAAGGGCCTGAATTCCATAGCGACTATTCAGAATTTTCAACTGGACATATCTTTTGATTCCCGTTATCAAATTTTGATTCGTCAGATTCGTTGGAAAGATATTATCAATTTGATTCTAATGTTTTTGGTTTCACTAAAATCCGGATTGTTTTGCACCCGGTACAGTCCGACAAAGTTTGAATTCAATTTTTGAAACTGCCACGCCATTTCAGGCCTTGTTTATAATTATAATTAATTATATTCGTTTTCAATTGTCGATTCAAACTCAGTTTTCATCGCCATTATTTAAAATACTTATTTTAAATATTTAAAATCCATTATTTTTGCCAATTTAAAAATTTTTAAATTGGTTCAGATTTTCTGGGTCGTTACAATTCCTTTGTACAACCACCATCCAGTTCGATGTCGATGTAGCCAAGCTAAAAACCTAAGTTGTATAATTATTTTCCAAGCAACTAGATTTTGGAAAATAAAAGTAACAACTTACTAATTATAAGATAACTCAACTTAGCATCATATATTAAATTTCTTTCCAAATACGGCAAAATTCATGAAAAATCTTGACCTATAGTATACGGCTTGATCTCGACAAACTAAAAAAGCCCAAAAGTGGCTATCCATACCTGGGAAAAAAATCAGTAAAATGCACCAAATGGCAAAAGTTATAACTCTAAATCTATCACATACCTCTTTTTAAGAAAGTTTAACATTTAGATGCAAAAAAAGCGAACTAGCATCCAAACAAATCAAACATTGCTTTGTTGTACATGGGCATGTACTCAACAAAGAGTTCAGGCACAATGGTGGAAATAGAAATAAGGGATTACCTGTTAAATAAATTGAATTTATCTAACATAAGCATGTCAAGTCATGTATGGAATTTACTTCGAATAAATAAACAATACGATAATAGAATTATCTTGCATGCCTGATAATCATATAAATATATATAGACATGCAAACATCATCAATCAAACATGCATAAGCAAAATAATAGAAATTATATAAAATAACATACATACCTATCCTAGCATGTAGATATTAACCTAACTAATACGAGACATCAAATATTAAATTCAACCCATATATGACTCGACATCTTGGTTTCGATTTCAAAATTAAGGAATAGTAATCAAGCAGTTCAGAACTTCAGAAATAGAAATAGAAATGGCGGAGTGGAGCCTAAAGGTGAGAACTCCTCACTATAATTTTCTTTATACAGTTATTTATTTTATAACTGCATATATGAACTGCTCCCCGTCGTCCACAGACCATGGACAACTTGTTTGGTTTGGTTGATTTGTTTGTTTGAATTGATTGTGATGTGTAATGGAATGTAAAATATTCATCAGTTGAAATAAAATATTTTACCATTAAAAATATAATTTTTAACGTGTATATGAATAAAATAAATATTCTTTTACAAATCGGACAATTTGTTTATGTACACTTATTTGACCGATATGGATTGGGACGATAAATTTTACACATCGCCCAAACTGCGCAAATAAAATTCATTATTTGTTGATTGAAACCCCACACAGGTGTTGGGATGATATTTGACGTACACTAATCCCAACTATTTAGTTGTATGTCGATCGATAGGTTGACAAACTGAAGCATTAAATATTTATATTTAATGCTTATACAGTGTAGAATGCACTTTGGATGATGGTTAATTGCTTATCATGGCTGTTTTATGCATGTGTTGTATGAAATCCATATAAACAACATTATATGGTGATTGACTGTGTCTGATTCCAGTTCAGAAAGAACGAATAGTTTAAAGTAACGATTATTTTGAAATAATGAATATTTTAAAATAATATTCAGTAAAAAGATCAAAATATGATTTTGATGTCCGATTTGGGATGGACACGAATGTATATAGATATATAAAGCCGTGTTGATTAGATTAACGCCATTTTGACGTGAACGATATTTATATCGATTTTATTCATTTCTATAATGAATATCGAAAAGGAATTGATTTCAAAATCTAATGTTTTGAAAATACTATCATTTATCTATCGATGATATGGAATTTTCAATTTTGATTTGAAATTGAATATGAAGTTGAAATCGTTTTGAAAACGAATTCAAAACGATTTATAAAATACGTTTTGAAAGGAAATCAACGAAGTATATATAATATATATATTTTATATATATAATGGCCTGAATAGAACGCGCTGTGCCACGGCAGTTCGCAAATTTTGACCATTGACTTCGAACGGACATTACGGGAGATCCGACCGTCGGATTCTCCTTAAACTGGAACCGTTGGGTTCGTATTGAAAAGAGCTTTCTAAAGAATATTAGAGATTTGAAATATAATGGTTCAATTTGGAATTATGCCCAAATCAAATTCTAAAAAGGTTGTTGTAAGTGCAGTTCGATGGCCGTTTATGGAAATCGACTGTACGGGGCTTGATAAAATTATTAAAAATATCGATAATTTGTGTAAAATCATAGTAAATGATTTTGAAATAATTGGGATGAAAAACTCCATATTTGAAAAGATAAAAATGTTTTTTTTTCGAAATGAACTAGTTATGAACTAGAATAATAAATCCAATATTTTTAAATAAATAAATTGGATTTGAAAGGGTTTTAAAAATAACCAGGATTTCCAATATGTAAATTGGAATGGATTTGAATCGAAATTGTCTTCGGAATATTTCGATGTTGGATTTCGTGATTATACAGATATTATTATGGAAATTTAAAAGATATATTTATATCGTTATTTCCAGTACAATATTTGTTGGTTGTAGAATTTGATATTGAATATAAGCCGATATATTTTCTATTCAGAGTCTTGTATTTAATATCAAATGGGATTTTGGGTTTGTCGTGAACGGTGTCTTTAGTAAAACTATTCTTAAACCCCATGTGAAGAGAATAAATCTTTTAATTAAGATTGTTAGAGTTTCCAATTATATTTAATAATTGGAATAAAATGGAATGTGAATTGGGTTTATCGTGAATTGTGTTTTTAACGACATTCGTTCTTTAACCCGATTTATAGTGAAATGTGATTTGGAATTTATAAATCTTTTGTTAAGATTTAAAGGAAATTTTCCAAAGTGAAGTTTTCCAATTTAATAAAATAAATTGAAATGGATATGGAAGTTCATATTTATTATATATATTGATCTATTTTCCATGAAGATTCCATTGTTAATGGAATGTGATTTTGGGTTTATCGCGAGCTGTGTTTTAAATGACATTAGTTCTTTAACCCAGTTAAAGATAAGATTTATTTCTTAACTTTGAATAATCATTAAGTAATGATTTTTGGAAATTAAAACTGAATTAAAGTTTTAATGAATCTTTAAATAGATTGAAAGATGAATTTGATAACTAAAATTATCAAATTCAAGAAATGATCGATAATGGAATATCACCAGTTTTGCTCCAGGTGATAATTAAATCTTTAATTAAATTTTAACGTGAAATGGTAATTAATTTACCGATAACACCGTGGTGTTAGATATGTAGTATTACCAGTTTTGCTTCATGGGATAAATAGGTTGGGATTGGGAAATTAAACAAATGATTACTTCGGTAAGGTTCGCTAATCCCGACTAGTTTGGATAAACCGTAATTTGGTTTGAATTGAAATCCAAAAGAAGATTAAAGAATAAATTTAAAGAATTTATCTTTGATAAAATTATTGGGAACCTTTCCCAAAGTAAAAGAATATTTGAATAAAGGAATATTCTGGATTGGAATGAGGCGTATGTTGTGTTTTTATAGCACTTGTTTCTTATATACGCGAGTTATTCAGAAAGACCGGGTTTATCCCATTCTAAATAACTGATTCGACGATGTGTCGAGGATGAAGACAGTGGTTAAAGAACGGAGGTCTTCACATCGTTTGGATGATTACTGATGTCTTGATTGGGCTGTACACCAAAGACAAGGTAATAAGTGGTGATCGTCCAGACGTACTTGGAGATCGACCGGATATGCGAGGACCTCTCTCCTATACTGGACATATGGAATGAGGAATAAGGTGCCTCCGGTTTCGTTTAGACCCAGAACGAACTTGTAAATGGATGTGTGTCTGACATTGGATTTCATTCTGTGTGATTGATATACATCGGTTGCATAGCGTGAATTGCCTGTGTGGCACGCTGAGATGCAAATGATCAAGGCTTCTGTTGAAAAGCAGAGTCTTGTGGTTGATGATCAAAGCACAGCTTTAATATAGCATAGCTTTGTGTAGCGTTAATTCGCGAGCCTCACACCCCGGTGTGAACCATAAATGGGAGAGGACCTCAGCGAGGGCATGTGTTTCCTTCTAGCTAGGAGTGGTGTCAGTGTTTTGCAAGCCCTGACGTTTTACTTATGTGGATGATGGATAGCGAGGCGCCTCGGTTATTTCGATCTCTGCGGAGCCGATGGATGGTCTTAATACATATCATATTGACGCCCCATAGGGCGGAGAAACGTAGTGTTCAGGCATTTTAATCCACATCGAGTGGACCGGCCCTGACGATCTAAGGCTTGCCTGCGCGCTTGCCTGAGGGGCGGGCTAGAGCATCTCGAAGCAGTAAGGACGATCCCTTGCCTTGGTTCACAGATGGAAATCCAACTTCCAATACGACATTTTGCGGTTTTGATTATAGAGCCTAGTATGGCGACATAGTGGGATGGGGCACTCATGTCATCTATGATTGATACATTTATATTTGAAATTGTTTTGACACTATACACTTATAGTATTAGTAAAATATGAAATTTCACTTACCAAGCAATTTTGGCTATTATAAGGTAAAAACTCTATCCTCCGGCTTGCGTTGCATTATGTGATGGGACCTGAGTCTTATAATAGCTTCATTGTTCTTTATTTAGTATTGCGCTGTTTGTTTTATGCACTGGTATTCTTGGGGGTAAACCCGTTCCGTGTTATACGGCGTGGTCCCTTGATTTACCTAACTTTAAAATCAGATTAATAACCATTTTAGTTCTCACACCGGTCACATGACTAACCTGGAGTTTATTGTTTTAACCTAAACACTGGGTGCCCCTATTTTCTGCACGGGCAGCTAGTAGTTTTGGTTTTGTAGATTTATATTCACAGGAACCTGATTTACAGTTGAAGCAATATTCAGAAAGCTCTGTATCCGTGTATTACTTTCAGTTGTGTTTTGTATTGTTTTCCGATGCTATGTATTTAAATGTAATTTAAATCTATGATATTGATCAATTGTTTATGATTTATTCAAACTCTGTTATATTCTTGTATTCTGATGAAATTGCTGTAATAAGCAATGAAATGTTCTTCTGTTTGTGTTCTGATTCGTCTTGTTCTCAAAGCAATGTGTCCTTCCTCTTCTCTTCGGAGATCGGGGAAGTTTCGGGTCGTTATATTTGGTATCAGAGCTTTGGTTTACAAAGCTCGGAGAACAAGACACGTTAGAACCGAACGAAAGAATTCATCAGAGATTGGATTAGTAATATCCAGTAGGAATGGCTCGTTAGAGAGAGGATCAGTAGTATCCTAGAATGAGTGTGAAGAATGTTAATTTTTCAAAATAAAAAGGAAAACAATTTTTTTTTGAAAATTTAAATCAATATTCGTGTTTGAATATTATTTTTATATTGATTTGGACAATCAAGTATATAAAGATTTTACGTATACGTCTGATCCACGTGTATTTTAAGTTTTAATATACTAGATAGATATAGAATCACACTCTAGTCGCCCGGAGAGGATACCGATGATAGTGTACACATCATCAGTGTTTTATGTTCGAGTTTCGAAAGTGGGATGTCTATATATTTCCATTAGACTGGTGTGCGAACCAAAACTAGATAAGGTCTATTGTTGTGATTTGGCATCAAAAACATGATTTTGTGTGTATATATATCAAAGTTATGAATTTGAAAATTAATCCACTAATTGATTGATGTTTGTGTTGTATGGTTATTCATTTAAACCAACATGTGAATGAAAGGTGAATTAGGCCAAATTGAATCAAAATATTGAACTATATTGAAAATTGTTAGAAATTGCACGCATATACATGTATATACATTGAACATGTCATAGCAGGGAAGCTAAGCAGAGGAATAAAATTGTATGCCCGACAAATAGGTACATGTTTATTGTATTTCTTGGGGTTTTTGATGATTTTATGAGTCGATTGGCTAGCCGCTTGGATGTTTCTTGTTCTTTTTGATTGGAGAGGCCTGCATGGCGGTTTGGGGATTTTCCCCATGCTCCCGTACAAATGAGGCTATGGCGAATTTTTTTCAAAAATTTAGGGTGTTAGCCAAATTTTTGAAGAATTGGAAAATTCTTAGAAACTGAAAAGTTGAAGAATGAACGCCAAACTGAAAGTTGAGTTGATTAGTAAAACAACTTTCAGCTTCGTTCCTTTTCGGGGATGAAAATATTTTAAGTAGGGAGATTGTAACAACCCGGAAAATCAGAACCAATTAAAAAAATTTATTTTGGCAATTTTGATGAATTTTGAATATTTAAAATGAATTATTTTAAATGATAATGAAGAGAAATTTATTTTGAATAGAATTAAAACGGAAATATTTATTTGAAGGGAAGTTAGAATATAAATATTTATTTTTATTTATAAAAGGAATTGCAATTGGCGCGGTAGTTCAAAAATTCAATTTCAAATTTCAAATGAATGTACAGGATTCAAAATAAACCGAATTTTAGAGAAACCAAAAATATTTGAATCTATTTGAAAATATCTTTCCAACTAATCCGAAAAATTAAAATTTCATAGCGGGATAAAAAGTTATGCTCAATTGAAAATTCAGAATAGTCGTTATGGAAAATATAGCCCTTAAAAAATGGAAGTTTTGCAAACGACCTCCGTTTTCAACGAAACCACTTTTGTTGGATCCGTCATGTCAAATTATTTCTATATTCCAAAATTCGTAATTTTTGGGATTAATATGTGAGCGTGGCAAAAGGAAACGTGTTTTGTCAATTTCAGTCAATTTGGATCGACCAGAAAATGGCCATTTTTCAAACGGTCTCCAAATTTTGACGAAATTAGTTTTGTTAGGACCGTATCGTCAATACGAAGTTAGAAATAGTTTTTATGGAATTTTCAAAGTCAGTACGTAGCCCCAATAAATTGAAATGTACGTTTAAAAATCAATATATAGATTTATATTTTAAATTTAGCGGAAACTAATCGGAACAGCCGAATTAGGTTACGAAACATATCCCATTGTGTTCGGAATGGGGGTAATTAGTTAGGGGCAACGGTCGTTGGGTTCGATTCGGGGTTGGAATGAAAAATTAACTTTTTTGAAGAATAAAATAATATAATAAATAAATTATTATAAAAAATTCCAATTTACCCTCTCCTTCTGTAACAACCCGGAAAATGCGAGCCAATTTAAAAAAAATTAAATTGGCAATTTTAGCGAAGTTTGAATATTTAAAATGATTATTTTAAATAATATCGACGAGAAATTTATTTTGAATAGAATTCGAACATATATATTTATATAGCTCGTCGTTAGAATATAAATATTTATAAATATAAAAGGGATTGAAAATGGCGCGGTAGTTCGATAATTCGATTTCAAATTTCAAATGAATGTACCGGGTGCGAAATAAACCGGATTTTAGCAAAACCAAAAATAATTGAATCTATTAGAGAATATCTTTCCAACGAATCCGAAAAATCAAAGTTTCATAGCGGGGGTCAAAAGATATGTCCAGTTGAAATTTCAGAATAGTCGCTATGGAATTTCGGCCCTTAAAAATAGCCATTTTGCAAACGACCTCGGATTTCGACGAAACCACTTTTGTTGGATCCGCGATGTCAAGTTATTGCTAGATTCCAATTTTCGTAATTTTTCGAATCAATATGTGAACGTGGTAAAGTAAAATGCATTTGACCAGTTCTAGTTGATTTTAATCGACTGGAAAATGGCCATTTTTCAAACGGTCTCAGAATTCAATGAAATTAGTTTGGTTAGGACCGTATCGTCAATACGAAGCTAGAAAATATTTTTCTGGAATTTTTCGAGTTAGTATGCGGCCCCAGTAAATTGAAATGCACGTTCAAATTCAATATATAGAGTTATATGTTGATTTTGACGAAAACTGATCGAAAGAGGCGAATCAGCCTATGATACATATTCCATTGTGTTCGGAATGGGGTAATTAGCTATGGACGACAGTCGGTGGGTTTGATTTCGAGTTCGAAATGAAAAGTTGCTTTTTGAAAATTAAAATAATAATAATAATAATATATATATTAATATCTCCCTCACCATCATCCATTCAGAAGTCAACCCCGTTTGATTTAAATAAAAAAAAGGAAAAGGTGATCGGGATCGAACCCTCCCCCATGTCCGCCGCTCCACCAGCCTCTCCCCGCGCCGGAGCCGACGCCGCCCACCACCTCACCTACGACGCAAGGCGCCAGACCCTTCCCCCAACCCCCCCCCCCTTCGTGACCGCGACCTCCCTTCCTTCCTCAATTAAAACCGCACGCCCCCTCCCCAAAAGCAGTCGCCGAAGCCCCCTACCGTGCCACCGCGAGCTCCGCCAGAGGTCCGACACCACGCATCAGCACCACCCCCCCCAGACCTCCTCTCCTCCAACCTTCATTAAATAAAAACCGTGAGTTTCTTCATTTTATTTAATTGTTTTTGTTGAGTTTATTTTCAGTTCTGTATATAATAACTTAGTGAAATAAAAACTGATTTTCCCTTTGAAATAAAAACTGATTTTCCCTTTGAAATAAAAACTGTAAATATATATAATTTTTATATTATAGGAAGGTTTAAAAATATAATTTGTATATCATAGAAAGGATAAAATATAATTTTTATATAAGCAAGAAGTTAAAAATATAATTTTTATTCGAGTAGTAAGTTAAAAATATGATTTTTACATTATAGAAGTATTAAAGATTTGATCTTTATTATGTAGAAGAAGCAAAGATGTGATCTTTACAAAGAAGGAAAAGAAAAGATTTAATTTTTATATTTGAAAAGGCGAAATCATTATATTGCAAAAGGCGAAATCTTTATATTTGAAAAGGCGAAATCTTTATATAGAGAATAGCGTGATAAAAATATAATCTTTATTATATGAACATCGTTATAAAAATAGAATTTTTATCCATATGGAGTGATTATAAAAATATGGTTTTTATATACATGGCAACAATATAAAAATGTGATTTTTATGTATGTAGTGAATACGGGCAACGAAAGTGACAAAGGGCGAGAACGGCGAAGACTTCTACATAAGAAGAGTCGAGGTGTTTGGATTAGCTAGTCGGTGAGAACTTCTCACTTTGAATTTTCTTTTCTAGTTAAAATATATATACTAGGATGCAGACGGTGCTTAGCAGCACCCGACACCCGTCGTCCACAGACCATGGATGGCTTGTATGCTTGATTGTTTGTTGTGGTGAAAATTGATTGTGTGATGTGAAATGAAATAAAATATTTATATAGTTAAAAATATTTTATCGTTAAAAAATATAATTTTTAACGGGTATGTGAATAAATAAAAACCTGTGTTTGTTGATTTGAAACCCCACACGGGTATTGGGATGATATTTGGCATACATAATCCCAGTTATTTCATTGTATGTCGATCGATTGGTCGATAGACTGTGTGAGCGTTAATTATTTATATTTGATATTTATGCAGTTGTGTGGTGCACTTTAGATGATGGTTGATTATTTATCGTTGCTATTTATATACACGTGTTGTATGGAATCCATATAATTAACATTATATGGTAATTGATTGGGCCTCATTCCAATTGGGAAAATAAAGAATAGAATAAATGCTCATGTGTTGAGAATATTTATGTTTTGAAACTATTCATGTGTTGAGTAAAATATTTTAATAATAAATTTACATCTTTATCATATTTAAAATTAGAAGCTACTTCACGGTGGAGTCTAATTAAAAATCAAACGATAGATACCATAATTTTATAAAATATATTACATAACAAAAATAGTCGTGTGTTGACAGTAGTCATGTGTTGAGATTAGTCATGTGTTGAAAGAAATATATATTCATGTGTTGAATAGAATAAATATTCATTTGTTGAATAGAATAACGAATTTATTGAAATATATAAAGCCGTGTTGATTAGACTTGCACCATTTTGACGTGAACGATATTTATATCGATTATATTCGTTTTTATAATGAATATAGAAAAGGAAGTGATTTCAAAATATAACGTTTTGAAAATATTATCATTTGTATATCGATGATGTGGAATATTCAATTTCGATTCGAAATTGACTATGAAGTTGAAATCATTTCGAAAACGAATTTAAAACGATTTAGAAAATACGTTTTAAAAGGAAATCGACGAAATATATATATATATATATAATATATATATATATTATATATATATATATAATGGCCTAAATAGAACGCGCCGCGCCGCGGCAGTTCGTGAATTTCGACCATTGACTTCGAATTGACGTTGCGGGAGATCCGACCGTCGGATTCTCTTGAAACCGGAACCGTTGGGTTCGTATCAAAAAGAGCTTTCCAATTAATATTAGAAATTCGAAATCTAACGGTTGGATTTGGAGTTATGTCCAAATCAAATTTGGAAAAGGTCGTTGTAAGTGCAGTTCGATGGCCGTTGATGGAAATCGACTGTACGGGCCTTGATAAAATTATTAAAAATGTCAATAATTTGTGTAAAATCATAAGAAATAGTTTGTGAAGAACTAGGATGTAAAATTCCACATTTGAAAAGATAAAAATAGATTTTTATCAAAATGAACTAGTTTTGAACTAGAATTAAAATCAATTTATTTTTGAAATAAATAAATTGAATTTGAAAGTGGTTTTGAAAATAATCAGAATTTCCAATACGTGAATTGGACTGGAGTTGAATCGAAATTATCTTCGGAATATTTCGATGTTGGATTTCGTGACTATACAGATATTGTTATGGGAATTTGAAAGATATATTTTATATCGTTATTTCCAATACGATATTTGTTGGTTTCAGAATTTGATATTGAATATAAGCCGGTATATTTTCTATTCAGAGCCTTGTATTTAATATCAAACGTGATTTGGGTTTGTCGTGAATAGTGTCTTCATTAACACTGATTCTTAAGCCCAGTTGAGAAAAAGATTAAATCTTTTTATTTAGATTTAATGAAGTGTACCAATTAAACAATATTTAATTGGAATTGAAATTGAAAGTGATTTTGGGTTTATCGTGAATCGTGTTTTAGATGACATTGGTTCTTTAACCCAGTTAAATTCAGGATGTTGATTTTTGGGAAGATTAAAACTAAGTGGAGTTTTAATGAATCTTCAATTAGATTGAAATGTGAATTGATAATTTAAATTATCAAATCTGAAAAGTGATCGATAATGGAGTATCACCAGTTTTGCTCCAAAGCGATAGTTAAATCTTTAATTAGATTTAAACGTGAAATGGTAATTAATTTTACCTATAACACCGTGGTGTTAGATATGGAGTATTACCAGTTTTCTCCATGGGATGAATAGGTTGGGATTGGGAAATAAAATAAATAATTACTTCGGTGTGGTTCGCTAATCCCGACTAGTTTGAAAAACCATAATATGGTTCGAAATGATATCCAAAGGAAGATTAAAGAATAAATTTAGAAGAATTTATCTTGGATAAAATTAATGGGAACCTTTCCCTAAGAATGTGATTTTGTGAATAAAAGAATATTCTGAATTGGAATGAGGCATATGTTGTGTTTGTGTAACATTTGATTATTATATACGTGGGTTATTCAGAAAGGCCGGGCTTATACCCATTCTGAATAACCGATTCGGCGATAAGTCGAAGATGAAGACGGTGGTTGAAGACCGGAAATCTTCACATCGTTTGGGTGATTGCTGATGATATCAATTGGGCTGTACACCCAAGAGGAGAGAAACGGTTGGTGATCGTCCAGACGTACTTGGAGATCGATGGATATGCGAGGAAAGTGCCTCCGGTTTCGTTTAGACCCAGAATGAACTTGTAAATGGATTGTGTGTCTGATATTGGATTTTATTCTGTATTGATTGATCTCTATTAAATATACATCTGTTTGGCGGCGGAGAATTCATTCTCTTGCTTAACGCCCTTCTCTGAGACGTACAAGCTCAGAGGTTGTATATTAATGGACATCAGTTGCATGGAGTGAATTGCCAGTGTGGCACGCGTAAGTGGAAATTGATCATGGCTTCTGTTGAAAAGCAAAGTCTTGTGGTTGATGATCAAAGCACAGCCTGTTTGGCGCAGCTTTTTGTATAACGTGAATTCGCGAGCCTCACACCTCGGTATGAGTCAAAAACAGGATAGTGACTGCAGGGAGAGCACAACGTTTCTTTCTAGATATGGGTGGTGTCAGTGCTTAAACTGTCTGACATTTATATACTTTTCACCTGTGTGGTTGTTGGATACGAGGCGCCTCGAATATAGGTCTGTTAGGACCGGGAAACGTGTGTTCAGGAATAATTAATCCTCAAAAGTAAGAGAGGACCGGCCCCAAAGATCCAAGGATTGCTGTGTGCGGTCCTGGGACATTTGCTAGAGTGTCTCGAATCGAAGAGGAGCTTGCCCCTTGCCTCGACTCATGACGGAAATCCAATTTCCAATACATGATATTGCGGTTTTATTTGAAGAACTAGTATGGCGACATGATATATGGTACCCATGCCGTCTATGATTGATATTTATGATTGAAATTTTTTTGACACTATACACTTATAATAGTATCGAATGATTTGTTTTGAACGTACCAAGCATGTTTGGCTATTATAAGGGAAAACCCTATCCTCCGGCTTGCGTTGCATTGTGTGATGGGACCTGGGTCTTATAATATCTTCATTTTTCCAAAAAGCATTGCGATGTTTTGTTATATGCACTAGTGTTCTTGGGAAGAAACCCGTTCCGTGTTATACGGCGTGGTCCCTTGAATTACTTTTCTTTAAAATAAAGATTAATAACTGTTTTCGTTCTCACACCAGTCACATGACTGACCTGGAGTTTATTGTTTTAACCTAAACTCTGGGTGCCCCTATTTTCCACACAGGCGGCTAGTAGTTTTGGTTTTGCAGATTTATATTCACAGGATCCTGATTTACAGCTGGAACGATGCTGGGAAAGCTCTGTATCCATGTATTACTTTCAGTTGTGCTTTGTATTGTTTTTCCGCTGCTTTGTAATTTATTGTAATCTCTAATATTTATCGGATGTATTTTATTCATTCATACTCTGTATATTCTTGTATTCTGATGGAATTGTTGTAATAAACAATGAAATGTTCTTCCGTTTGCGTTCTATTATGTCGTGTTCTCAAGGTAATTCGTTCTTTCTCTTCTCTTCGGAGATGGAGAAGTTACGAGTCACTACACCTTCCCTCTTCAAAGTCAAACCCCCCTCCCCCTCCCCCTCCCCCCTGTTAAAATCAAAACAGAAATTAAAATAAAAGAAAAAAACAAAAGAAGACCGCTGCTCCTCGTCCTGCTCCCCCTTCAGCGCGCCACCGCTGGCGCAACCGCGGCCCTCCTCCTCTGACCAAGCCACGCCCCTTCCCTCTCTCCAGCACTTCGAACCCCCCTCCCCATCCACGCCCAAATCGAAAAATACACGCACCACCTCACCACCGTTTGAAAGGCCCCACAGCCGCCACCTGTCGCGAGTCCCCCATCGCGCAGCCACCGCGAGACCATCAGCACCGCCCTCCTCCACCATGCAGCACCACCGTTGATGGCCCTGTTGGCCAGAAACCCTAGAAATGAAATGTGAGTGTTTATAAAGATAAGTTTTTATTCTTATATATATATATAGTAGGTTAAAAATCTGATTTTATATATAGGAGCATTGTTTAAAAATCGGATTTTTAATATACAAAGATTTGTTTTTTTTTATTTACAAAGATTAGAATATATTTTTAATCATGAAAAGATTATATCTTTAAAACAAGAAAGATTTGATTTTTAGAACCATAAATATTTAATTCTTATAAATATAAAGAAAGATTGGATTTTAAAAAAATAAAGATTCGATTTTGAGTGTTATAAAAATCTGATTTTTAATTTATAAAGATTTGATTCTTAGTCGAGGAAAGAATACGAATTTTAGATAATGAATGGAATGAGATTTTATTTGTTTAATGATGATAATTTTGTTTGTTTAAAGATTAGATTTTTATTTGTTAAAGAAATATGATTTCTTTATTTAGGAAAATATGAATTCTTTGATTTGAAAAGATATGATCTTTATAATGTAAACATTGTGTTAAAGATGTGATTTTTACACATATGGATTTGAAATAAAAATATGATTTTTATCTATATATAGTAGCGATAAAAATTCGATTTATATATATGTATATAGTAGCGATAAAAATTCGATTTTATATATATATAGTAGCGATAAAAATTCGATTTTTATATATATGAAGTTGCGATAAAAATATGATTTTTATATATTCAATAGCGATATAAAAATATATAAATATCATATTGAGAATGTGATTTTCAATATGAACAACGTGGAAAAGACTACGTTGAATTTTGGGCAAATCCAAGCGGTTCAGAACTTCAGAAATAGAAGTGGCGGAGTGGAACCCAAAGGTGAGAACTCCTCACTATAATTTTCTTTGTACAATTATTTATTTTATAACTGCATATGTGAGCTGCTCCCCGTCGTCCACAGACCATGGACGACTTGTTTGGTTTGGTTGATTTGTTTGTTTGAATTTATTGTGATGTGTAATGGAATGTAAAATATTCATCAATTGAAATAAAATATTTTATCGTTAAAAATATAATTTTTAACGTATATATGAATAAAATAAATATTCTTTTATAAATCGGACAATTTGTTTATGTACACTTATTTGACCGATATGGATTGGGACGATAAATTTTACACATCGCCCAAACTGCACAAATAAAATTCATTATTTGTTGATTGAAACCCCACACGGGTGTTGGGATGATATTTGACATGAACTAATCCCAACTGTTTAGTTGTATGTCGATCGATAGGTTGACAGACTGTTGTAAGCGTTAAATATTTATATTTAATGTTTAAACAGTGCAGAATGCACTTTGGATGATGGTTGATTGCTTATCATGGCTGTTGTATGCATGTGTTGTATGAAATCCATATAAACAACATTATATGTTGATTGACTGTGTCTGATTCCAGTTCAGAAAGAATGAATATTTTAAAATAACGATTATTTTAAAATATTGAATATTTTAAAATAATATTCAGTAAAAAGATCAAAATATGATTTTGATGTCCGATTTGGGATGGATAAGAATATATATAAATATATAAAGCCGTGTTGATTAGGTTAACGCCATTTTGACGGGAACGATATTTATATCGATTTTATTCATTTCTATAATGAATATCGAAAAGGAATTGATTTCAAAATCTAACGTTTTGAAAATACTATCATTTATATATCGATGATATGGAATATTCAATTTTGATTTGAAATTGAATATGAAGTTGAAATCGTTTTGAAAACGAATTTAAAACGATTTATAAAATACGTTTTGAAAGGAAATCGATGAAATAAATATAATATATATTATATATATAATGGCCTGAATAGAACGCGCCGCATCGCTGCAGTTCACGAATTTCGGCCATTGACTTCGAACGGACATTACGGGAGATCCGACCATCGGATTCTCCTAAAACCAGAACCATTGGGTTCGTATCGAAAAGAGCTTTCCAAAGAATATTTAAGATTTAAAATCTAACGGTTCTATTTGGAATTATGTCCAAATCAAATTTGGAAAAGGTCGTTGTAAGTGCAGTTCGATGGTTGTTTATGGAAATCGACTGTACGGGCCTTGATAAAATTATTAAAAATATCGATAATTTGTGTAAAATCATAATAAATGATTTAGAAAGAATTGGGATGAAAAATTCCATATTTGAAAAGATAAAAATGTATTTTTATCGAAATGAACTAGTTATGAACTAGAATAATAAATCCAATATTTTTAAATAAATAAATTGGATTTGAAAGGGTTTTAAAAATAATCAGGATTTCCAATATGTAAATTGGAACGGATTTGAATCGAAATTGTCTTCGAAATATTTCGATGTTGGATTTCGTGATTATACAGATATTGTTACGGAAATTTGAAAGATATACTTATATCGTTATTTCCAATACGGTATTTGTTGGTTGTAGAATTTGATATTGAATGTAAGCCGATATATTTTCTATTCAGAGTCTATATCAAATGAGATTTTGGGTTTGTTGTGAACGGTGTCTTCAGTAACACTGTTCTTGAACCCCATGTGAAGAGAATAAATCTTTCAATTAAGATTGTTAGAGTTTCCTATTATATTTAATAATTGGAATAAAATGGAATGTGAACTAGGTTTATCGTGAACTATGTTTTTAACGACATTCGTTTTTTAACCCGATTTACAAAGAAATGTGATTTGGAATTTATAAATCTTTTGTAAAGATTTAAAGGAAATTTTCCAAAGTGAAGTTTTCCAATTTAATAAAATAAATTGAAATGGATATGGAAGTTCATGTCGATTATATATATTGATCTGTTTTCCGTGAAGATTCCATTGTTAATGGAATGTGATTTTGGGTTTATCATGAGATGTGTTTTAAATAACATTAGTTCTTTAACCTAGTTAAAGATAAGATTTATTTCTTAACTTTGAATAATCAGTAAGTAATTATTTTTGGAAATTAAAATTGAATTAGAGATTTAATGAATCTTTAAATAGATTGAAAGGTGAATTTGATAACTAAAATTATCAAATTCAAGAAATGATCGAGAATTGAGTATCACCAGTTTTGCTCTAGGCGATAGTTAAATCTTTAATTAGATTTGAACGTGAAATGGTAATTAATTTACCAATAATAACGTGGTGTTAGATATGAAGTATTACCAGTTTTGCTTTATGGGATGAATAGGTTGGGATTGGGAAATTAAACAAATGATTACTTCGGTAAGGTTCGCTAATCCCGACTAGTTTGGATAAACCCTAATTTGGTTTGAATTGGAATCCAAAAGATGATTAAAAAATAAATTTAAATAATTTATCTTTGATAAAATTATTGGGAACCTTTCCCAAAGTAAAAGAATATTTGAATAAAGGAATATTCTGGATTGGAATGAGGCGTATGTTGTGTTTTTATAGCACTTGTTTATTATATACGCGAGTTATTCAGAAAGACTGGGTTTATCCCATTCTGAATAACTGATTCGATGATGTATCGAGGATGAAGACGGTGGTTGAAGACCGGAGGTCTTCACATCGTTTGGATGATTACTGATGTCTTGATTGGGCTGTACACCCAAGACAAGGTAATAAGTGGTGATCGTCTAGACGTACTTGGAGATCGACCGGATATGCGAGGATCTCCCTCCTGTATTGGACATATGGGACGAGGAATAAGGTGCTTCCAATTTCATTCAGACCCAGAACGAACTTGTAAATGGATGTGTGTTTGACATTGGATTTCATTCTGTGCGATTGATATACATCGGTTGCATAGCGTGAATTGCCTGTGTGGCATGTCGAGATGCAAATGATCAAGGCTTCTGTTGAAAAGCAGAGTCTTGTGGTTGATGATCAAAGCACGACTTTAATATAGCATAGCTTTGTGTAGTGATAATTTGCGAGCCTCACAACCCGGTGTGAACCAGAAACGGGAGAGGACCTCCATGAGGGCATGCGTTTCCTTCTAGCTAGGAGTGGTGTCAGTGTTTTGCAAGCCCTGACGTTTTACTTATGTGGATGTTGGATAGCGAGGCACCTCGATTATTTCAGTCTCTGCGGAGCCGATGGATGGTCTTTATACATGCCAGATTAACGCCCCATAGGGCGGGGAAACGTAGTGTTTAGGCATTTTAATCCACATCGAGTGGACCAGCCTTGACGATCCAAGGCTTGCCTGCGCGCTTACCTGAGGGGCAGGCTAGAGCATCTCGAAGCGGTAAGGACGATCCCTTGCCTTGGTTCACAGATGGAAATCCAACTTCCAATACGACATTTTGCGGTTTTGATTGTAGAGCTTAGTATGGCGACGTAGTGTGATGGGGCACTCATGTCGTCTATGATTGATACATTTATATTTGAAATTGTTTTGACACTATACACTTATAGTAATAGTAAAATATGAAATTTCACGTACCAAGCATTTTTGGCTATTACAAGGTAAAAACTCTATCCTCCAGCATGTGTTTCATTGTGTGATGGGACCTGAGTCTTATAATAGCTTCATTGTTCTTTATTTAGCATTGCACTGTTTGTTTTATGCACTAGTATTCTTGGGGGTAAACCCATGCCGTGTTATATGGCGTGGTCCCTTGATTTACCTAACTTTAAAATCAGATTAATAACTATTCTAGTTCTAACGCCAGTCACATGACTGACCTAGAGTTTATTGTTTTAACCTAAACTCTCCCCTATTTTCCGCACGGGCAGATAGTAGTTTTAGTTTTGCAGATTTATATTCACAGGATCCTGATTTACAGCTGAGGCAATATTCAGAAAGCTCTGTATCCGTGTATTACTTTCAGTTGTGTTTTGTATTGTTTTCTGCTGCTATGTATTTAAATTTAATTTAAATCTCTGATATTGATCAAATGTGTATGATTTATTCATACTCCGTTATATTCTTGTATTCTGATGAAATTGTTGTAATAAGCAATGAAATGTTCTTCTGTTTGTGTTCTGATTCGTCTTGTTCTCAAAGAAATTCGTTCTTCCTCTTCTCTTCGGAGACCGAGGAAGTATCGGGTCGTTATATGTCATCCCATCTTCATATGGAAGTCATCTAAATTTGACTTAATGTCATCTTTACTGCATCTTGGAGGAAACTACCCATCGCAACAACCTTGTTCTCCATCTTGGAATCACCATTGCCAAATGATGAATCACTGTATAGGAGCACCACATCCTCTTCTAAACCAAAGTCACTGATCGAAGAGCCGTCCTGTCGAAATCACTATCGAACGAGCCATCATATCCTTCTCCTTGAGACCGCACCATCGTCTATGTCAAATTTGCCAAAGTAGCCAATAACAATAGTAATCGACCTCTTCATAGTAATCGATAACGACTAATCGAATCACCTATTTAACCAAAATTGGTAGATACGCATACAGGGGAAAACATATGACATTGGTTGCCTAGTCCAGCTCGTCATCAGTCTGTCCATCGTTTTTAGATCGACCACTAAGCTCCAGTATCGCTCCGTCTTCAAATATGTCGCCAAGCTCCGATGTTGCTCTGTCGTCGAATCCATCCATGCCCTATGAAGCTCTTCGAAAATTTATCTGGTTCGTTTGAGTCCACCACCCTTGTGCACTCAATCAATATACACCAATGTGTTCATTTGATCAATAAGCACTCCAAACTCTAACGAACAAAATATTTCCTAATACTAGATTGCTTGGCGTTTTAGCTAAACTATGCAAACAATTCAAACATGTAACCAATAGTCATACAAATTCCTAAACTAGCATAAAAACATCTGTAATAGCGATAATAAATCAAATAGAACCTATTTATAGCAATCAAAGTGAAATAAGTGTCAAAATAACCTAGATACAGCAGTACGGTCAAAATAACACGTAAATGGGTAAATGACGCGTGGTAGCGCACAAACAGGTAAAAATGCGAGAATCATGTCAAAACTACTTAAATTATTTTTTAATCTTTTTATTTATTATTTACTAGATTCAGCCATCCAAAATATTACATTTTGTAATTAGAAATTAGTTTAAAACATCAACTAAACATAACACAAACAACTACAGTTCAGCGAGAGACAATATCACTCACCTTAGCCAAATCAGTCCAAATCAACTCTAAAATGTAGAGCTCGCTAACATGATTCCAAAGGAAGAAGCAGTGTCCATTCCGACCTCATACGTAGAAGATGTGCAAGTTATAAGTTTCACGACTTATTTCAATAATTTAGTAACTTAATGTAGGTAGTCAACTATTTAGCTTCTTGATTATTGCTAATCCTTCTTTTCCTTTTTCCAGGCCACATACGGGCATCTTTAAATCAATAGAATCGTGCGTGATTTCCTCCTTTTCCTAAGCTACACACCACTAAATCAAACATCATCACCTCTTTGTGGAGCAAAAAGGAATGCCAATGTGCCCTTCATGTCATGCTCGCATGTCCCTAGGAAATTCCGACTCTGACCATCCCTAGCAAGTCCAAAATGTCGCACTAAGCTTGAACGAGCCAGGTTGGGAATGAATGGCACAAGGAGGTGTGATTTGCCGAGGGGAATGTGATGCTATCTTCTGATTTCAAATCATTGATTCAATGAGAAGAAGGGTGGATCCCTAAATTTGAACAAGTGGCGGTCATAAACAGTAAGCCCGAAAAATGAACAATATTCGGTTTGTAAAGGGAATGAATAGTGTTTGGATCAATCATATTCTCCAGTTTTGGATAATATTTAATTCACAAATAGCCTGTAAATCTTTGAACTCCATGTTAGAGTTTATGCTCTAGATCCAATCCATTTGATGTGATTAATAACATTGTTGATGTTATTATTTAATTTGGAATAAAATATTATGTTATGTTATATTTGCTGCTTAATATAAATATTAACATAATAGAAGTCCATAGAATAATAATACGGAATTACATAGTTCAAGCAAGGGACTTGAACTTGTGATTATATAATATATTAAGTATTATAATTCTTAAATGTCCCTAGTTAAAAATTTTTATTAACAAAGGACAACATTAAAACATTCAGACTAGTATGTTGATTGACTGATGATCACATCTCATTGATCATTAATATACGTGATATTTATGTCAAGACATAAATATGTATTGGAGAATAGCATATTGGGCTGACCCAACGTGAGAAAACTACATGGAATATAATTAACCGTATCATAAATTTTTCTCATAGTGGCAGTGATGTAATGGTCCTCAGACCTGAAATCATTATAATTTTATTCGAGAATATTTGTGTTTTAATATCATCTAAAGTTAGTTTTAAACAAGTAAACGATAACGGTGATTATTGGATACATCTCGAATTGAATGAAAATTATGAATGATCTAGATGGAATTTAACCCTACTATATAATTGTAGTGATATCCATAGGCCTCTTGATTGAATAAGACTGTGAAATGCATGGTCATGCTCAAATATTGTTTTGTTTTAAATAGTCTACTCATCATTCAAGATAAAAGGGTTAAATTATAAAGAGGGTGATATGTCTCATGCCCCGAGTTTAATCATAGATATAATGGTTAAAAGGATTATAAAACATTGATACGCTGGTCACAAAAAGGATGTATCAAATCAATGATCTTATTATAATTGGGTAGTAGTGATGGATTGCTAGATGCCTATCATTGCCAACGTTGTAATAACCTATAGGGTCACACATAAAAACATCTGAAAAGGTGAAGAACCGTTTTTAATAAAAGAAAACCAAAATGTTGGTATTTCCTTTTATTTTGAAATGGTACATGGTTGACTCACCTTATTTTATCTCGTTCCACATAAATTAAAGAAAGCCCGACCTTATCTTTAATATAAAATAACACACAAGTACAACGAGATAAAAATGGGGAAATAAAACCCTAATTCTTTTTTTTGGCTAGAACCGAGCCTTTTTAATTTCGATTCGCGTGACGAAATCGAGAATGGACGTTTGTGGATACTCATAGAGGTCCGGCACATGACATACTAGAAGATTCGATACGTCTCCATCTCCCAATTCAGATTAGCGGATTCAAAAGGATTTGGTACGATTTTAATTTCGATTTACTATTATATCGCATAGATCCTGTTATAAATTGTTTAGAGTTTACGATTAGATCGATTAAACCTTTCAGTGGTATCGGAGCTAGGGTTTTGTGAAATTAGTATTTTGATCTTTGTTTTGGGTTCCGTATGGTTGATTTCGTGGATTATTGATGATACTGATCCATAGATTCGAGATATTACCATATAATCATTACATATGTGAATATGTTTCCACTGTTATTTGGTTATCTGTATTTGATGCATATTATAAAATTGTTTTTATTATAACTAAGTTTTATATATGATATAAAATCATTATACAAATTTATAATTGGTTAGAAGTATTAAATTAGTTTAATATTCCTAATTCATAAACCTTGGAACCGGGAAGATTAATCGAAAACTAGTTTTGATTAGTCAAGGATGTCAAGTCCTTTTAATTAGATTTTGTATAACATTTTAAATCTGTTAATTAATTACTATTTTGTTAGGATCTAAAGTAGCTATGTGTTTACATATCAATCTGATTGAGTCTGTGAAATTTTTTGAAACATGAAATTTTGTAGGTGCTGGTTTCTAATATCATCATTGCCAAACCTTTTATAATTTTGCCAATTTTTTTGGGCATGTATAATATATAAGGATATATATATATAATTAAATATTCTGCTAGATATTAAACTTTTGCTAAACTGGTTTGTAATAGCTCACATGAATTTGTTTATGTGATCAATTTGAGAATATAGATGTTTAGATGATTCTGTTATACAAATCATATTTGTATAATTTTATCTTCAAATACATATTATGATATAAATAATACACAAACATTTGTTTTAAAAGGGTTAAATGGCATATTTTAAAATCATACTGCTTCAGTTGACAAATAATGTGCAAATTTCAGAACTTAACTTGATCTATGTTATATATATATATGTATATGTATATGTATATACAGCATAGGTCAAAATACACACACACACACACACACAGATATATATATATATATATATATATATATATATATATATAGACACACACACATATGAATTTTATACAATCATATTTCTTTGGATTTGAAAGAATCTGCCAAGCCCTCTTTCAATTAAACTATGTGTATGGCCTTTTTATCTATAATTACTAGAATTTTAATTATAGCATATATTGATATAAATATATAAGTGTGTATCTCTTGCAAATACTGCTTGCAATTCAACTCGCCAAATCATACACATTGTGAAATGTGTCAAATGGAAAGTTCAAGTCATGTAAACATTTAGTCAGTTTATATATATATATATATATATGGTTTTTTAATTGTTAAACATATGAAAGATTGCTCCTTGTAGAAATAAAAGAAAATTAGGAATAAAAATAAATGTTATTTTATTCTTATCTAGCAAGCTATATGATAGTTATACATTCATTACATTAATATTACTAATTGAATGTTTATATATATGTAAATATATAATGACAGATCTTACCTTTGAAAACTAAATCAAAACTGTTTGATTATTTGAAGTAAATGTTATTGGCTTAGTGTTATGAGCAGTGTGTTGTCTAATGTAGTGATCATATCCTCATTCATGGTAATTTTAAATCAGTAAGACTATTTTATGCTCTGTTTCTCTAAGTCAAGATACATATATTCATTTGAATTTTGAATGCATACTGATTTGCATCATACCTTAATAGCTGCAACATGAGTTTTATGTATATTCATATATAGAATTTGATAAATGATTGATCAATTCTGAACATCATTTGTACAAATTTATGACCAAGTAAATCATAAATTTGAATTCTCATCACTACTGAAATACATTCTCTATTTTGATTATAACCTGAGGAAATTCAACTTTCCTGCATATAATGTTAATATATGAACATACATCTTATAGTATGCATCCTTAATTTTGTGTATTTACCCATATGCAAATGTTTTTCATTGTTCATGACAGTGGGAATAAAGAGTAGTTAAAACATGTTATATCTGCTATTAGCAATAGTACACAATTATAAATATACATTAAGCAAGTGTGGATTGTTTGTGTTAATATATGTATGTGTGTCAAAACTGTGCGCTTATAAGTTTTATGAGAAACTGAATCATATCTCGATATGAGTAGCATAAGTTTTGAATTATATTAGTGAAGTATATGATGGTATAAAAGTTATGTTTGATACAAAATTAATTCTATCTAACTATCTGTGTATATGTATACATATATATAGATGTGCAATTATATATATATATATATATATATATATTTACTGGTACAAATTTAAAGACTTCATATGCACTATAGAGGATAAATGAAAAGTTTATTAGACCTATATCTTAATCAATATGTTTCTTGATGGCATTTACTGTTTCCATGCTGCATTATATAATTTTAATGGGTTTAGAAACCTATAACGTACATATATGTTAAAATGCATGGATTATGGTTATCAAACTAATTGTATATTCCCAGTGGCTAAAATTCCTGCATATTTTTTTTATCATAATCCGAGTTAAAATATATATATATATATATATATATATCATGCCTAAATACTTTGCTTGGTTAATACTATGATTTAAACATGTAAATGATTCAAACTGTTGATTCATTTTATAGCTTGATGATGTTTATTTTCCCATGATACTCGAATGTTTTAGACAGTTCAAGTACTGTGAAAAGGGAATAATGATTTTTGAATAGATAAACACCAGATAGGGAACATGTATTTATCTACCAGCATACAAATATGTTTGTATTGCTTATTTATATATATATATATATTCGATCTATATATATATATGTTTGAATTTATACAGTGACATATATATATATATGATTGATATGTATATATATACAATGCATAAATATTGCATTGTCTATTTTCAAATGAAAGATAATCTGTTATCATATGTTTATTATAAACGTTTGCAGATTCAACCTTGTAGCTGGGATCAGTATGACTGAACCAATAAGCATATGGATGGACATGTTGATGCAGGAATGTTTGAACTTCCATAACAAGTGAAATTTGGCAGGTTTACAGAAATACGATCTGTAGTACTATGTATACACATACATAGTACTGCCCCAAATTTCAACTGAATGTATTGATTTATATATATATATGTGTGTGTGTGTGTGTGTGTGTGTGTAATAACTCGGAAATCTGAGCCAATTTAAATTTTTTATTTTGGCAATTTTAGTGAATTTTGAATATTTAAAATGAATTATTTTAAATAATAACGACGAGAAATTTATTTTGAATAGAATTAGAACGTATATATTTATATAGATCGTCGTTAGAATATAAATATTTTATTTTAAATATAAAAGGAATTGAAAACGGCGCGGTAGTTTGAGATTTCGATTTCGAATTTCAAATGAACGTACAGGATTCAAAATAAACCAGATTTTAGCGAAACCAAAAATATTTGAATCTATTTGAAAATGTCTTTCCAACGAATCCGAAAAATCAAAATTTCATAGCGGGAATCAAAAGTTATGTCCAATTGAAAATTCAGAATAGTCGCAATGGAATTCTGGCCTTTAAAAATGGAAATTTTGCAAACGACCTCGGTTTTCGACGAAACCACTTTTGTTGGATACGTGATGTCAAGTTATTGCTAGGTTTCAAAATTCGTAATTTTCTGAATCAATATGTGAGCGTGGCAAAGGAAAACGCATTTGACCAGTTTTAGTTGATTTTAATCAACTGGAAAATGGCCATTTTTCAAACGGTCTCAGAATTCGATGAAATTAGTTTTGTTAGGACTGTATCGTCAATACCAAGCTAGAAAATATTTTTCTGGAATTTATAGAGTCAGTATGTGGCCCAGGTAAATTGAAATGTGCGTTCAAATTGAATATATAAAGATTTGTATTTTAAATTCATAGAAAACTGATCGAAACAGCCGAACTGGCTTCCGAAACATATCCCATTGTGTTCGGGATGGGGGTACTTAGCTAGGGGCGATAGTCGTTGGGTCTCGATTGGAGTCCGAACAAAAAGTCAACCCTCTTTGAAAATAAATTAAAATAATATATATATATATATATTTATAAATAAACCCCTCCCTCTTTTTCTCTACACTCAGCCCCTGTCATATTTCAAAATCGAAAAAAAGGGTCGTTTGTGCCCTAGCTCCCTCGTGCGCCGCCGCCTCCAGTGATGGCCCTCCCTCTCTCTCCTAGCGCCTCCCTCCCCCTCGTCTATTCCCCTCCCTCTCCTCTTCAATTCGACATCCTCCAGCCCCCTGAGCACCCAAAGCCGCCCCCCTTCCATCGTCGCTGCGCTCAACGCGTGCCACCACCCACCTCCCTTGGCCCCCTCCTCCAGCCTCCGACGTGAAGTTTCTCCCCCCTCTAAACACTGTGAGGTTTTGGTTTATTGATTTTTGTTTTCTTTGTTTGTTTTAATCTAGGTAAATATAAATGAAAATCAGTTTTTATAAATCAGTTTTTGTTTTAATTTAAAACATATTATAAAATCAATTTATATATATATTAATTATTATTATTATAAATTAGTTTTTATATATAATATAAATAAAAAGATTAGATCTTTGTGGGGAAAAAGATTAGATCTTTATGAGGTAAGAGATTAGGTTTTTAGATTATAAAAGTTTAGATTTTCAAATACAAAAGGGATTTAATTTTGAAATATAGAAAAGATTATATATTTTTATAAAGGAAAGGCAAGATTTTTTTTAAATTAGAAAAGATATGATTTTTAACAATAAAAAGATTATATTTTTAAACTAGTAAAGATTGGATTTTTATAGTAGGAAAGGCGAGTTAAAAATTAGATTTTTATATTAGAGAAAGATTAGATTTTTAGAAATAGAAAGTTTATATTTTTATATAGAGAGAGTTTATATTTTGAATAATGAAAAGATACGATTTTTCATTATATAAAAATTTTATTTTTATATAAATAGAGAATTAAAAATATGATCTTTTTTTATAATGGAGCAATAAAAATATGATTTTTATATTAGAAAAGTTTGAATCTTTATATAGTTGAAATGGTAAAGTAAAAATGAGATTTTTATATAGGAAGTAACGAAATAAAAATATTATCTTTATAATGTAAACCTCGTGTTAAGGATGTGATTTTTACACATATGGCTTTGAAATAGAAATATAATTTTATTATATGATTTTTATATAATAGAAAATATAAAAATGTGATTTTTATATATGTAGCGAACACGGACGACGAAAGTGACAAAAGGCGAGCACGACGAAGATTTCCTACATATGAAGAGTCATGGCATTTGGTTTAGCTCTCGGTGAGTACTCCTCACTTTTAATTTAATTTCTAGTTTGAAATATATACTAGGATGCAGACGGTGCTTAGCAGCACCAGACACCCATCGTCCACAGACCATGGACGGCTTGTTTGTTTGATTGATGTGTTGTGAAAATTGATTCTGTGATTAGAGTTGAAATAAAATATATATTCATGTGTTGAAATAAAATAAATATTCATTTACAAATCGAACGATTTGTTTATGTACACCGATTTGACTGATATTGATTGGGACAATAAATTTTATACATCGCCCAACTTCACAAATAAAATCTGTGTTTGATTGTTTGAAACCCCACACGGGTGTTGGGATGACATTGGATACACACTAATCCCAATAATTAGCTGTATGTCGATCGATTGATTGACAGGCTGCGTTGAATATTTATATTTGATGCTTATACAGTGTAGAATGCACTCTGGATGATGGTTGATTATTTATCGTTGCTATTATATACATGTGTTGTATGAAATCCATATAATTAACATTATATGGTAATTGATCGGGCCTCATTTCAATTTGGAAAATATAGAATATTATAAAATGAAAATTCATGTGTTGAATGAAAGAAAATTCATGTGTTGAATAGAATAAATAGTCATGTGTTGACAATACTCATGTGTTGAGAATATTCATGTGTTGAAACTTATCATGTGTTGAGTAAAATATTTTAATAATAAAATTCTCATTTTTATCAAATATGAAATTAGAAACTAACTGGAAATCAGTTAATATGAATGGTTTCCTGGGTATTAATCTGATGTTGGTTTCGGCCTTCGGGGTTAATATTTAGGGAATCGTTCTCTTACTAATTTACGGTTAGAGTCTGATTAAGAATTAAATGATATAAAGCACAATTTTATAAAATATATTAAATAATAAAAATAGTCATGTGTTGACGATACTCATGTGTTGAGAATATTTATGTGTTGAAAGAAATATAGATTCATGTGTTGAATAAAATAAATATTCATTTGTTGAATAGAATAACGAAGTTATTGAATATATAAAGCCATGTTGGTTAGATATGCGCCATTTTGACGCGAACGATATTTATATCGATTATATTCATTTTTATAATGATTACAGAAAAGGAAGTGATTTCAAAATATAACGTTTTGAAAATATTATCATTTATATATCGATGATGTGGAATATTCAATTTTGATTAGAAATTGAATATGAAGTTGAAATCGTTTTGAAAACGAATTTAAAACGATTTATAAAATACGTTTTAAAAGGAAATCGATGAAATATATATAATATATATTATATATATAGAATGGCCTGAATAGAACGCGCCGCGGTAGTTCGCGAATTTCGACCATTGACTTCGAATGGATATTTCGGGAGATCCGACCGTCGGATTCTCCTAAAACCGGAACCGTTGGGTTCGTATCGAAAAGAGCTTTCTAAAAATATTAGAAATTAGAAATCTAGCGGTTGGACTTGGAATTATGTCCAAATCAAATTTGGAAAAGGCCGCTGTAAGTGCAGTTCGATGGCCCTTGATGGAAATCGACTGTACGGGCCTTGATAAAATTATTAAAAATAGTAATAAATTGTGTAAAATCATGAGAAATGATTTGTGAAGAATTGGGATGAAAAATTCCAAATTTGAAAGGATAAAAATAGAATTTTATCAAAATGAACTTGAATTATAATCCCATTTATGTTTAAAATAAATAAAGTGGATTTGAAATGGTTTTGAAAATAACCATGATTTCCAATATATAAAGTGGAAATGGATTTGAATCGAAATTGTCTTTGGAATATTTCGATGTTGGATTTTGTGGTTATACAGATATTGTTATGGAAATTTGAAAGATATATTGGTATCGTTATTTCCAATACGATATTTGTTGGTCGTAGAATTTGATATTGGATATAAGCCGATATATTTTCTATTCAGAGCCTCGTATTTAAAATCAAATGGGACTTGGGTTTGTCGTGAATGGTGTCTTCATTAACACTGTTCTTAAACCAAGTTGAGAAAAAGATTAAATCTTTTTATTTAGATTTAATGAAGTATACCAATTAAATGGTATTTAATTGGAATTGAATTTGAATTGATTTTTGGGGTTTATCGTGAACCGTGTTTTAAAAGATATTGGTTCTTTAACCCAGTTAAAGACAGAATATTGATTTTTGGGAAGATTAAAACCAAGTGGAGTTTTAATGAATCTTTAACTAGATTGAAATGATCGAGAATGGAGTATCACCAGTTTTGCTCCAGGTGATAGTTAAATCTTTAATTAGATTTGAACGTGAAATGGTAATTGAATTTACCGATAACACTGTGGTGTTAGATATGAAGTATGACCAGTTTTACTTCATGGGATGAATAGGTTGGGATTGGGAAATAAAATAAATGATTACTTCGGTGTGGTTCGCTAATCCCGACAAATTTGAATTGATATTCAAAGGAAGATTAAAGAATAAATTTAAAGAATTTATCTTTGATAAAATTAATGGGAACCTTTCCCAAAGTATAAGACTATTTGAATAAAAGAATATTCTGAATTGGAATGAGGCATATGTTGTGTTTGTGTAACACTTGTTTATTATATACGCGAGTTATTCAAAAAGACTGGGTTTATCCCATTCTGAATAACTGATTCGACGATGTGTCGAGGATGAAGACGGTGGTCTTCACATCGTTTTGGTGATTACTGATGATCTTGATTGGGCTGTACACCCAAGAGGAGGGAATCAGTTGGTGATCGTCCAGACGTACTTGGAGATCGATGGATATGCGAGGTACAAGGTGCCTCCGGTTTCGTTCAGACCCAGAATGAACTTGTAAATGGACTATGTGTTTGACATTGGATTTTATTCCGTGTGATTGATTTCTATTAAATATATATCTATTTGGCGGCGGAGAATTTATTCTCTTACTTAACGCCCTTCTCTGATACGTACGAGCTCAGGGGTTATATATTGATGGATATCAATCGCCTGGAGTGAATTGCTTGTGTGGTATGCCTAAGTAGCAAATGATCAAGGCTTTTGTTGAAAAGCAAAGTCTTGTGGTTGATGATCAAAGCACAGCCTGTGTGGCATAGCTTTGTGTAGCGTTGATTCGCGAGCCTCACACCCCGGTTGTGAACCAGAAACGGGAGAGGACTTCAGGGAGGGCATGCATTTCCTTCTTGCTAGAAGTGGCGTCAGTGGTTTTACACGCCCTGATGAGTTTGACTTATGTGGTTGTTGTTGTTGCGAGGCGCCTCGGATATATCAGTGACTGTGTGGAGCCTATGGAGGCATTTTAATCCATATCGGTGGACCGGCCCTGACGATCCAAAGGATTGACTGAGTACTTGCCTGAGACACGGGCTAGAGCGTCTCGAATTCGGTAGAGGATGATCCCTTGCCTCGGTTCACAGGTTGAAATCCAACTTCCAATACGTGACTTTGCGGTTTTGATTATAGAATCTATATATGGCGACATAGTGGGATAGGGCACTTATGCCGTTTATGATTGATACTTATGATTGAAATTGTTTTAATACTATGCACTTATAGTAATAATAAAAGATGAAATTTAGCTTATCAAGCATTCTTTGGCTATTATAAGGTAAAACCCTATCCTCCGGCTTGTGTTGCTTCTTGTCATGGGACCTGGGTCTTATAATAGCTTCATTGTTCTTTATTTAGCATTGCCTTGTTGTTTTATGCACTGGTATTCTTGGGAGGAAACCCATTCCGTGTTATACGGCGTGATCCCTTGATTTACCTGACTTTAAAATAAAGATTAATAACTGTTTTAGTTCTCACACCAGTCACATGATTGACCTGGAGTTTATTGTTTTAACTTAAACTCTGGGTGCCTTTATTTTGACATGGGAAGCTAGTAGTTTTGGTTTTGCAGATTTATATTCACAGGATCCCGATTTATAGCTGGAATGATATCCGGAAAGCTCTGTATTCGTATGTCTCCTTCAGTTGTGTTTTGTATTATTTTCCGCTGCTATGTAATGTAATTTAAATCTCTGATATTTTGTGTTGTATAATATTCATTCATACTCTGTATGTTCTTGTATTCTGATGATATTGTTGTAATAAACAATGAAATGTTCTTCTGTTTGCGTTCTGATCTGGCTTGTCCTCAAAGTATCCGCTCTTTCCTGGGAAGTTACAGGTCTTCATAGTGGTATCAGAGCTTTTGTTTACAGAGCTCGAGAACAAGACACATTAGAACCATACGAAAGAATTCATCAGAGATTGGATTAGTAATATCCAACGAGAATGACTCGTTAGAGATAGGATCAGTAGTATCCTAGAACGAGTGTGAAGAGTGATTTTTTTAAAATAAAATTGAAAACAAATTTTGTTTTGAAAAAATTAAATCAATTATTCGTATTTGATTATTTATTTATATTGATTTGGACTATCAGGTATATAGAGATTTTAATATACGTCTGATCCACATGTATTAGAAGCCTCCAATATACTGGATGGATGTAGAGTTACACTCTAGTCGCCCGGGGATAATTTTGATGATGCGGCTGCATCATAAGTATTTATATTCGAGTGCCGAAAGCGTGATATCTGTAGATTTTCATTAGACTGGTGTGAGAACCAAAATATAGTTAAAATATATTGTTGTGACTTGGCATCAAAAATGTGATTTTTGGACTATGTGTCAAAGTTATGAATTTGAAATGATAATCTACTAATTGATAGTTGATTGTGTTGTTTGATTATTGGTTGATTAATTAGAATTTGAACCTTTAGCCAAACTGTACCAAATAGTGAATTGTATTGAAAATTTATCGCATTTGCATGTACTTACATGGAACAGGTCATAGCAAGGGGGCTAGAGAAGAGGAATAAAATTGTTTGCCCGACAAATAGGTACATGTTTATTATATTTCTTGGGTTTTTGACGATTTTATGAGCCGATTGGCTATCCGCTTGGCTGTTTCTTTTTCTTTTTGGATTGGTGAGGGCCATAATAGGCTATTTGAAATATTCCGAAGCTCCCGGTGCAGGGGAGGTTATGGCGAAATTTTTCGAAATTTTAGGGTGTTAGCCAAATTTTTGAAAAATTTGAAAAGTTCTTAGAAACTGAAAAGTTGAAGAACTTAAGCCGTAATGAAAATAATGAAAGTTGAGTTGTGTGACGGCCTGGAATTTCGCTCGATCCGAATCAGTCGTTAAACCGGTCTAGACCGTTTGAAACCCCTGATCGTTTTGAGAACACGAAAAAATAGAACGCAGACGGAAGAACATTTCATTGCTATTACAACTATTCCATCAGATACAAGAATATACAGAGTATAATGGACAAATTACATTCGATAAATATCAGAGATTACAATAAATTACATAGCAGCGGAAAATAATACAAGCATAACTGAAGGTGATATGCGGATACAGAGCTTTCCGGATATCATTCCAGCTGTAAACCAGGATCCTGTGAATATGAATCTGCAAAACCAAAACTACTAGCTGCCCGTGTCGAAAATAGGGGCACCCAGAGTTTAGGTTAAAAACAATAAACTCCAGGTCAGTCATGTGACTAGTGTGAGAACTAAAACAGTTATTTAAAGCTTTATTTTAAAAGAGAGTAATTCAAGGGACCACGCCGTAAAACATGGAACGGGTTTCCTCCCAAGAATACCAGTGCATATAAATAAACAACACAATGCTTTTTCGAAAAATGAAGCTATTATAAGACCCAGGTCCCATCACACAATGCAACGCAAGCCAGAGGATAGGGTTTTCCCATATAATAGCCAAACATGCTTGGTACGTTTTAAAAACAAATCATTTGATACTATAATAAGTGTATAGTGTCAAAAGCAATTTCATCATAAATATAAATCATAGACGGGATGGGTATCATATATCATGTCGCCATACTAGTTCTACAATTAAAACCACAATACACGTATTGGAAATTGGATTTCCATCATGAGTCGAGGCAAGGGGCAAGCTCCTCTCCGCTTTCGAGACACTCTAGCAAATGCCTCAGGACTATACACTCTGGGTAACCCTGGATGCTTCAGGGCCGGTCCTCTCTTACGTTTGAGGATTGGCAATTCCTGAACACACGTTTCCCGGTCCTTACAGACCTAAAATCGAGGCGCCTCATCCAACAACCACATAGGTGAAAAGTATATAAATGTCAGGGCTGGTAAGTCACTGACACCACCAAAGCTAGAAAGAAACGTCGTGCTCTCCCTGCAGTCCTTATCCCGTTTTTAACTCATACCGAGGTGTGAGGCTCGCGAATTCACATTATACACAAAGCTACGCCACAAAGGCCGTGCTTTGATCATCAACCACAAGACTTTGCTTTTCAACAGAAGCCTTGATCCATGCAAATCAGCGTGCCACACAGGCAGTTCATGCCATGCGATTGATATCTATCGATATATAACCTCTAAGCTCGTACGTCTCAGAGAAGGGTGTTAAGCAAGAGAATAAATTCTCCGCCGCCAAACAGATATATATTTAACAGAAATCAATCAACATAGAATAAAATCCAATGTCAGACACACAATCCATTTACAAGTTCGTTCTGGGTCTGAACGAAACCGGAGGCACTTTCCTCGCATATCCATCCATCTCCAAGTACGTCTGGACGACCACCAACTATTTCCATCCTCTTGGGTGTACAGCCCAATCAGGATCATCAGTAATTATCCAAACGATGTGAAGACTTTCGGTCTTCGACCACCGTCATCATCTTTGACTTATCGTCGAATCGGTTATTCAGAATGGGTATAAACCCGGCCATTCCGAACAACCCGCGTATATTAAAAACAAATGTTACACAAACACAACATACGCCTCATTCCAATTTATCAGTCACTAACCGTAAATCAGTAAGAGAGCAATTCCCCAAATATTAACCCCGAAGGCCGAAACCAACATCAGATCAATACCCAGGAAACCATTCTTCTTAACTAACCCACAGCTAGTTTCTAAATTTCTTATCCTTAGGGAAAGGTTCCCATTAATTTTATCAAAGATAAATTCCTTACAATTTATCCTTTAATCTTCCTTTGGATGTCATTTCAAACCAAATTATGGTTTTCCAAATTAGTCGAGATTAGCGAACCACACCGATGTAATTATTTATTTTATTTCCCAATCCCAACCTATTCATCCCATGAAGCAAAACTGGTAATACTCCATATCTAATACTATGGTGTTATCGATAAAATTAATTACCATTTCACGTTCAAATCTAATTAAAGATTTAACTATCGCTTTGGAGCAAAACTGGTGATACTCCATTCTCGCCCAATTTCTAAATTTGATAATTTAAAATATCAATTCCCCATTTCAATCTAATTGCAGATTCATTAAAACTCCTTTTACTGGGTTAAAGAACTAATGTCATTTAAAAAACAGTTCACGATAAACCCATATCATATTCTATTTATTATCGGGTTAAAGAACTAGTGTTATTTAAAACACCGTTCACGATAAACCCACAAATCAATTCTATTAAAACTCGTTTCAAATCTAATTTATTTATTTAAAAATAAACGGGTTTAATTTTAGTTCAAAGCTAGTTCATTTTGATAAAAATCTATTTTTATCTTTTCAAATATGGAGTTTTTTATCCCAATTTTTCCCAAATCGTTTCTTATGATTTTACACAAATTATTACTATTTTTAGTAATTTTATCAAGACCCGTACAGTCGATTTCCATCAACGGCCATCGAACTGCACTTACAGCGACCTTTTCCAAATTTGATTTGGACATATCTCCAAATCCAACCGTTAGATTTCAAATTTCTAATATTCATTAGAAAGATCTTTTCGATACGAACCCAACGGTTCCGGTTTTAGGAGAATCCGACGGTCGGATCTCCCGTAATGTCCGTTTGAAATCAATGGTCGAAATTCGCGAACTACCGCGGCGCGGCGCGTTCTATTCAGGCCATTATATTATATATATATATATATATATATATATAATATATATATTTCGTCGATTTCTATTTAAAACGAATTTTATAAATAGTTTTAAATTCGTTTCAAAAAAAAATTCAACTTCAATTTCAATTCAAATCAAAATAGAATTCTTCCTTATAAATTCGTTTTAAAATTCATTTCTATTCAATTCAAATTGGTTTTCTGTTCGATTCAATTCAAATTGGTTTTCTGTTCGATTCAATTCAAATTGGTTTTCTATTCGATTCAATTCAAATTGGTTTTCTATTCGATTCAATTCAAATTGGTTTTCTATTCGATTCAATTCAAATTGGTTTTCCATTCGATTCAATTCAAATTGGTTTTCCATTCGATTCAATTCAAATTGGTTTTCCATTCGATTCAATTCAAATTGGTTTTCCATTCGATTCAATTCAAATTGGTTTTCCATCCGATTCAATTCAAATTGGTTTTCCATCCGATTCAATTCAAATTGGTTTTCCATCCGATTCAATTCAAATTGGTTTTCCATCCGATTCAATTCAAATTGGTTTTCTATCCGATTCAATTCAAATTGGTTTTCTATCCGATTCAATTCAAATTGGTTTTCTATTAGGTTCATTTCAAATTGGTTTTCTATTCGATTCAATTCAAATTGGTTTTCTATTAGGTTCATTTCAAATTGGTTTTCTATTTGATTCAATTCAAATTTGTTTTCTATTCGGTTCAGTTCAAATTGGTTTTCTATTCGATTCACTTCAAATTGGTTTTCTATTCGATTCAGTTCAAATTGGTTTTCTATTCGATTCAGTTCAAATTGGTTTTCTATTCGATTCAGTTCAAATTGGTTTTCTATTCGATTCAATTCAAATTGGTTTTCTATTCGAGTCAATTCAAATTGGTTTTCTATTCGATTCAATTCAAATTGGTTTTCTATTCGATTCAATTCAAATTTAAAAACGAATATAATCGATATAAATATCGTTCGCGTCAAAATAGAGCATCTCTAATTAACATGGCTTTATATATTTCAACAATCCCGTTATTCTATTCAACAAATGAATTAAAATATTTCGTTCAACACATGACTAATCTCAACGGATGAGTACAGTCAGCACATGAACCTTTATTTTTGTTAGACCCAAAAGTGGTTCTAACACCCAAATTGATTAGAAACAAGATTAAATGAGACAAAAATAAAAATGAACACACAGGATTTATAGTGGTTCGGCGAAGAAATGCCTACGTCCACTTATCTTTCACTATATTCAATAATTCAGTTGCAAATACAATGTAAGATTCACTCACAACTCACTTTTGTTCACTCAATTGACTAAAACAAGAAATGAAAGATGATTTGGATTCTCCGGGAGTAATGGGGTTCGGATGATGGAGGTAGTTGAATTCTCAAAAGTGCTGAAAAAGATCCTTTTCTTTGCCTCCAGACGGGGTATTTATAGGTGTGAATTTGCTTGAGACTTGATCCGGGTCGGGCCACGTGTCATCCATCGCACTCTCTTCGGGTTCGGATGAACTATCATGTTGACAACGCATCAAAGGGAAGGACGTTATAGGTAGGAATCAATCATAGTCGGTCCGGTTATCCAGGCGATTTTGCAGGAGAGTAACATGGAGCATGGGTTCGGGTCGGAGACGCGCAGATAAGAGGTTCGGATCGGGATACCCGATCCGAACCGGTTTGGCTTTGATGCGATGCTCTCTTCTTCTCCAATCTGCTCCGCTCCGATCCATTTTCGTGGCAAACAGGTGGTTTTCCGATCCAATCGAGATTTAGCTGCCCTCCGATCCGATCAGACATGCCTTACCAATTTACTCAACAGGAGTTCACCGATCCGAACAGAGGACTCTTTCCGATCCGAACCGATTGCTTGTTCTGACCCGACCCGAACGGCTGCTGCTATCTAATCTAGATTGTAGTGTTTTCCTCCAATCCGAACCGAAGTCTTATAATTAAAAATACCCTTCAACGTTTGGTTTCTTGACTTTGTGTTGCCTAGTTCACAAAGTAGGCTAACATTTTGCCCCCTCAAAGGATGCTTCTGTTGGAGACGAAGCGTGCTTTGATGTTGTTCGAATACTAGTCCTTGAAATTGAATCTTCAGAAAGTCATTTCTATTCGTTTGTGGAGATGCGTTGCTCCATGAAACCATGTCTCTTATCGCCTATATATATGTCATGAAATGTTTGATTCATTTTCTTCACTTTTGATTTAAGTTCGGAAGTTCTTCACGACACATAGTGCTTCTCTCGGGTATGCTTTTCTTTTATCTCTCTTTTGAACTCAATTCGAGTCGGTTGCTAAATTAATGTGTGAAATTTATTCGGTTCGGATTCTGATCCGATGCGTTTTCGTGGATTTGGCTCTTGGACATTGGGCCTTCAGGCAGAGTTGTGCTACTGGGCCTTCACTCCGGTTCGAGCGGGTGAGAAAGAATAGGAATATGAGGAGTCAACACCACCCCTTATATAAATCCACCACCGTCTTCTTTCTTTTATTCTTCTTTTCTGCCGCCGCTTCCAAACCCTAGTATCGAAAACTTCAGAAACTCCAGTATCCTGAAACTATTCCTTGTAGATTTCTCAAATCAGACATATAGGTAGCTTTTTTAATCTCGAATAACTTCGTTATAACTGCTCTTGATTTCAATTCGTGGTTGATTGGGATGGTTTAGCCACGGGGCTTTGCTTGAACTCCACGTCGTTACTGGCGGATCTGCCATCACTTCGAGGCGCTGATAGGTTGGAGAGGGCAAATATTTGTCCTCAACTGGAGCTTTGGTAATGGAATGGATTTGTTTGTGAGTGGGGAGAAAGAGGAAGAAGATGAAGATCGTGATGACAAATTGGAGTTGGTTCGGGTAGGAGACGAAGGAGCAGAAAGGAAGGAGAAGGAAAGGGGATCGGTTCGGGTTGCATACTTTAGAAAGACGGGAAGGAAGGAAAATGTCGGTTCGGGTCGGAGAAGAGAATGGGATAAGGGGTTGAAGTAAATGGACTGGTTAAGTGATGCTGGTTCGGTTCGGATCAGGTCACCCGATCCGATCAGATCAGTCCTTTATCCGAACCCATTGTTTCCCTTGTCTTGAACTAGCCTTGCTTTAATGAAGCATCCGAACCGACCCTATATCTGTATTTGTATTGAGCCAATTATCATATGCATATCCGAACCGAACCGAACGTATCAAACTTGGCACACAAAGACTACCCAACTAATTCAACTAACATTCACTCTAGACAATAACTTCGTGGACAGTTAGGATAGTGCCTTGCGAACATAAACGAGAATTAAGAACAACTCTGACTATCACTTTCCCTTCAAAGCTTCGTCTTACACTGCTGTACTTTTATTTTGCATTTCCCACATTTGCTGCACACACTTTAGTTCACACACATACACAAAGGGGGGCACGGGATAATTTACTCTAATCTGTGCTATTGCTTCTTCAATAGTTCCATGACAATGAGGCCCAGACGCTCTTCCCGTCTAGCTGAGAGGAAAGAAGCCCCGGAATCTTCTAACAGAATCACTCTTGAGGATATATCTTCTTCGTCTGATCCAGAATGGGACAGTGAGGGTCCAGATTACGGGGTTGGTCATCGGGAAAGCGACGAAGTGTCTTCAGAGAATGAAATTTCCCTGGGCTTTGAGGAGGAAGGAGGGATTGGTGACAATCGAGCACCCGATGAATTTGACTCAGCCATTATATTGGAGTCACCTCCAGATTCCGTAGAATCGACAATCGACAACGACCGACTTGTTCGAATTTGCTTAAAGTATGGAATAATGAAAAGGGACACCCTAGTGCCCTCACGCTCTGACCGTCCCCACAACCCTCCAGAAGGATACATGACGGTCACTCGATTGATGTGCATGGTCGGCGCCATTCCTCCATTCTCTCCTTTCATCGTTGATTTCTTAAGACAAATGCGGATTGCCCCCATGCAGTTGCATCCCAATTCATATGCCTATTTGCATACCTTGTACATAGCATATCGTGAAATCCTAGGCGTAGAGCTCACGTTCGATGATGTTCATTTCTTCTATAATTTCAAGCATCGGACTCGAGAGACTCCATCCTTCTGCTACTTTGAATCAGTCCCCAAAAGGAAGATAATCTCTGCACCATTTAGCAGTAAAGCTGGAGATTCCAGACTAGAGTGGTTCTACATAAAGCAACAGCCTGGATGCGCCAGGAGATGGACAAAATCAAGTAAAGCGTTGATTTTCTAAATCCGGACTTTATGCACTTGAATCATCACCCTGACCTGTTTTCCTTTTTATTTGCAGTCGACAATCCCAAACAGATATCAGATCAGGTGTTCTTTGATCGGATGCACCGACTTCTTAATGGCGATCAAAAATTCTTGATTATCGACGAGGTCCTTAAAGATGAATACCTTCACTTTCATAGGCTGCTATCTGTTTTTCGTAGCATTGGACATGGGACGGTTCCATACGCGTACATTCCTCCAGTGGAGGTGGTCCCAGAGATAGGAGAAGGCTCAGGAATTCCTACAGCGTCTCTTCACACTTCACCTTCTCCATCTTCTACGCAAGATGATGAATTAGCTAATCTGGCCAAAAAGCATCGTGAAGGGTACATTGCCCCCGGGGAAACTACTTCTCTAGACAAGTCAAAATCCACTCAAGAGTCGCCACTTCATGCTTCCGAAGGGGAGGTTCCTGGTATCGATGAGCACATATTTCAGGGTTTGGGGGATCTCCCCTTACCTGAGACTATATATACTTCGGAGGATTTCAGGAAGGATCCTTTAGTCTTCACTTCTTCCGAAGAGACTACTCCCGCTAAGGCCAAAGAGCCTGCCCGCACTAGTCTAGCTTCAGACTCGGGTTGGTTGGGGGGACACACACCACTTAGGATGCACTTTACAACACAGCATTAGCATTCGTTGCACTTCTTTCTCCGTGAATCCATTAATCCTAAACTTCGTTTATTTTATCGTGCAGGTACAATGTCTCGATCCTACTACGATATAAGAAAACTTCGTCGTAGCATGTCCAATCCTCCTCAGGATGTCGAGTATGATCGCCGGGATGACCGTGGTAGGGAGGAGAGAAGACCTTATGATCCCTACCGTTCTCGACCCTCACGTTCCCGCTCACCAGTCCGATCTGAACAAGAGAAATACAAGAGCTATCAAGGTCGTAGGGAGGAGGATAGACCACCATCTAAAGACTCCACTTCCTCCCATGAAAAGCGGAGTAGAGAGAAAACTCCTCCAAGAGAAACCGGGTCTCGAAGTAAGCAAAAGGTCCCTGCTACTAAACGACCTAGGACAGACAAAGAGACTACTGAATCCTCTTTAGGAAGGGACACTGAATTGACAATCCTCGCTCCTCCCCCACCAGATGCAGGAACTGCAATAAAACGGGCATATTTGAAAGAGCAATTTCCCGAACACTACTTCGAAACTCTGACTTTTCTACCTGCCCTTGAGCCTATTTCGTCTAATTGGGCAGAGGAGGCCAAAGCAAAGATTGATTTGGTGGAAAAACAATATTCCGAGATGTTCAAGTATTCCCGCAATCTTTCCAGAATCATCCGCACTCTAATGACAAATATTGATTCAATGCAAAAGACCGCGGAGGAGGATGCTAAGGCTCTAAAAGCCCTAGGAAAAGATTTAGAAGACACTCAAGCTCAACTAGCCGTCGCTCAAAAGAACGCTTCTAATTTCAAACAACAGTTTGAGGACACACAAAAACGCTATCATGACTTGCTTGAATCCCACACTCAGGAGCGTTCTGAGTTGAAGAAGCAAGCTGACGAGGCCAAATCAGAGGCTGCTAAGACACGCCTTGCTTATGCTGAGCTTGAACGGAAAAACGCCGAGTTAGCAAAAAGGAGTGCCGAATTAGAAAAGAAGAATGCCGACTTGGCTTCGAAGTTGTTGGAGGCAGAAAACAGGGCTGCTCTGGCCGAGGGCAATGTGGAATGTGCTATTAAATCTGCGGAGGAAACCCGCAAGCAACTATCAGAGGCGGAGGCTGATATTCAGGGCTTCGGAGAGCTAATGATTGAATTCTTCGCACACATTATTCGTCGTCGAAACATTTCTTGGATCGAGGACTATCCATCCACTCTGGTTCAAGTATGGAATCAAATCGTTGAGTGGGAAAAAGAGGAACTTAAGGTCGATTCCCTCGATGAAGACAAACTGATAGAAAAATACTTGAGAGACGATGAACCGGAGCGCCTAGCTGAAGGGCGCCGCCTTATTGCTGAGGCCATGGAAGAAGAGAGACGGAAGTCTAAACAAAAAACCATTCCCGAAGCTGGTTCCTCTTCTTCTGCTCCTGCACCTCCCGAAGTAGAAGGGTATGATCCCGAAAATCCGGGAATTCCCCGGACAACTTTGCTATCTCCCATTGCTGAAATAACCCCAGAGGTAGTAGTCACCCCCGCTGAAAAGTCTTCGGAAGGTATCCCTATCTTTTCTCCTCAATTTGCCAAAGCTATTACTACTTTTCGCTACGTGATTGAACATTCGATGAGAGACCCCTTGTTTTCGCCTGAGTTGATAACCGATGTTTCTCATTCTGTAGGTGTTGAATCATCTGCAAAGACAGATGTATCTCAAGGAGCTGTCACTGGGACAAAGCCCGCTGATAGGGCCAAAGAAGGGGAAGACAAGGCTGCTTCTACAGACTTGGGAGAAGGGAATGAACCAACTAAGGTCACCACTTCCCATGATGAAGAAATGATAGCAGCTTTGAAGGACGATGGAGGAGACGGGGGGCATGAAGAGGAACCGGAAGTTGCAATAACTGGGGAGTCGAAAAGCGCTGATGACGTTACCTTAGCTGCCATGAAGGCTGATCAAGACAAGCGCTTGCAATTAAAGGCCGAGGAACTAGACCCTGAGGTCCTCAAGCCCCTCGCCGTTGTGGATGCGGGTTCAAGGTTAGTTGTTAAGCTCTCAACTAGATCTATTACCGAAGAACTTGCTAAAAAATCTTCTCTTGATTCTAGTGTCCCGCCCTCCGGAAAGAAGTCTACTGGCTCCAGTACCGCATCTTCAGGGAAAAAGAAATCGAAACGAATCTTGACTGAAGCCGAGAAGGAAGCAAAGGATGCGGAAAAAGCCGCCAAGAAATCCAAGGCTCATTCCAAACCCAAATAGTTGGTTCCCCTGCATCTTTTTAGCATCTTTGTGAATCAATAATTGCTGCTACAAAAGCAGCTCCTGCACTTTCTTCTTTAGTCATTTCCCTGTACAAACTCATTCATTTGTAAATAAAAAATAATTCACTTTTTGCAATGTTTATTTGTTAGTAGTTCTGCACTTATGTACAAATGCATGTCTATAGTTATGAAACAAAGTTGTGGAAGGGGGAAACATGCGTATGCATACGTGTCCCCAGTCAATTTCCACAAGTTATTCAATGCTTAACCAAGCAATCTGAAAGCTCCCGATTTTCTGACGGGATAACACTTCCTGTGTCATCAATACCTATCGTCTTTTCTGGCATTTCTTTTATACTCTCTCTCTTTCTCTTGAGAGTTAGAGTTCGAGCTTAGTCATCTATTCATTCCCCGGTCTCTCAACGGGGAAAGATTTCTTTCTCGGCGCTCAGTCGGAGACGCCTTTATACTCTCTTTCTCTCTGGAAAGTTAGAGTTAGGAGGAGAATCTCTTTTTCAGCGCTCAGTCGGAGACGCTTTTATACTCTCTCTCTTTCTCTGGAGAGTTAGAGTTAAGAAGGGAATTTCTTTTTCAGCGCTCAGACAGAGACGCTTTTATACTCTCTCTCTTTCTCTGGAGAGTTAGAGTTAAGAATGTCGTTTTCTCATTCTTTTATGTCTTATTGCACAAATAATCGTTGTGCTTCTTTTTATGTCTAAACTGCTTTCAACCTTTTTAGGCTCTGAGTTATCCTGTATTGTATAATCACAACAGAATAACTGATGAATATAAATGCATAAAAGTAAGTAACACACAATATTTTTATAGTGGTTCGGCTAAGTCGTAGCCTACATCCACTTTATAGTCCTTTATTCAGATCATCAAACTTTCCCAAGGCAAGTCGTGCCTTATTACAGAGTTCATAAGAAAAAATAACACAAAGTACAGCATTTCTAATCCAAATATCGCATTAAGTGCTGGGCATTCCATGCTCGAGGGACTTCTTCGCCATCTACGGTCGTTAACTTGAAGGTTCCTTTTTCAAGTTTCCGTTGGATGACAAAGGGTCCTTCCCATTTTGGGCCAAGGTGAGGAAGGGATGGAAAAACTCTCTTTAGCACCAAATCTCCTGGTTCAAAAGTTCTGAGGCGAACTTTTTTATCATAATAGCGTGCCATCTGACGCCGATGCCTTGCTGCACGCAAGTCTGCTTCGTCCCTTTTCTCTTCGATTTCATCAAGAGACTCAAGTAAGAGCGCCCGATTTGTCATCGGGTCATAATACGTCACCCTGTGGGAAGGAACTTCCAGTTCAACTGGAATTACTGCTTCTGAGCCAAAGGAGAGAGAGAAAGGGGTATGACCGGTGGCTGTCTTAAATGTTGTTCGATATGCCCACAAAGCTAGGGGCAATTCGTCAACCCATCTTGCCTTTGCACGTTCTAACCGTTTCTTGAGGATGGATTTTATAACTTTGTTTATTGCCTCTACTTGTCCATTCGATTGTGGATAGGCAACTGCAGTATATCGCTTGTCTATCTTATACTTCTGACAGAAATTTCTGAATTCAGTACTATCAAACTGGGTTCCGTTGTCAGTTATGATCGTCCTTGGAATCCCGAATCGGCATATAATATTTCTGACCACAAAACTTATCACCTTTCTTGTTGTGATCTTGGTCAAGGGCTCAGCTTCCACCCATTTCGTGAAATAGTCCACAGCCACTATTGCATACTTGGCTCATCCTTTAGCAATCGGTAAAACTCCAATGATATCAATTCCCCATGTGGCGAATGGCCAAGGACTCACCATCGATTTAAGCTGGGTTGACGGTGCCCTGGGGATTTTGGCGAATCTCTGGCACTTATCGCAGCGTCGTGAATAATCAGCTGCATCTCTGTTGATCGTAGGCCAGAAGTATCCGTACCGCAATATTTTCTTTGCTAAAGTTTGACCTCCTGTATGATCTCCACACTCACCTTCGTGTACTTCTCTTAGTACACGCTTGATGTCGTCGTGTGCGATACATCGTAACAGGGGCATAGAAAATCCTTGTCTATAGAGAGTACCGTCTTGTATAACATATCTGGTAGCTTTGCGAACTACAGCTCTTTTCTCACTCTTCTTCGATGGGAGTGTCCCATTCTTAAGAAAATTCTTAATTGGAGTCATCCATGACTCCTTCTCTGGTTCCGCTTCAAAAGCGAATTCAATTTCCATTGACTTAAAGCTTGGCGACTCCAACGTTTCAATTGGAATTACCTCAGTCTCTTCTGGATTGTCGGAACTAGCCAGTTTTGCCAGTCTATCCGCTTTCTGGTTTTCAACTCTGGGAATATGTGTTATGTTGTACCGCTCTAAGCTATTCAATAGCTCTTTCACTTTCTTGAGGTAGGAGATAAGTCGAGGTCCTCGAGCCGCGAATTCCTCTCGCACTTGACAAACAACAATTTTAGAGTCACAAAATATGTCTATCATTTTTACTCCAAGATCTTTAGCAAGTTTCAGCCCGGCAATCAGGGCTTCATACTCAGAGTCATTGTTAGTTGCCGAAAATTCTAATCGCAGGGCGTAATATAACCACCGTCCCTCGGGAGTAACTAAGACGATTCCAGCTCCGGACCTTCGGTCATTCTTAGCTCCATCTGTATATAATTTCCACGCATTCATTTCTAGCTCTTCCTCAGATTTAATCACTCGGTCATTGATTATTTCCTCCTCTGGAATGGTGAATTCCGCAATAAAGTCTGCTAGGGCTTGCCCCCTGATTGACTTTCGTGGTTGAAAATTCAAATCAAACTGGCTTAGTTCTATGTTCCATTTGATCAACCTTCCCGATGCTTCGGGTCTCTGCAATACTTGCCTCAAGGGCTGGTCGGTGTATATGGTTATCGGATGGGCTTGGAAATAGTGACGAAGTTTTCGGGATGCGATCAGGAGGCTGTAAGCAAGCTTCTCAATCTTTGGGTAGTTGCGTTCCGCCGCTGCTAATTTCTTGCTTACATAATACACCGGCCTTTATACTTTGTTTTCTTCTCGAACCAGGGCTGTGCTGACAGCGTGAGCCGAGACCGCCAAGTAAACAAACAATTCTTCATGATCTATAGGCTTTGATAAAATTGGTGGTTTCTCTAGCAGTTCCAGCAGATTTCGAAAGGCCTCAACACAATCCGGAGTCCACTGGAAGTTCTTCTTTCCTCTTTTTATCAAATCAAAAAACGGAACACATTTATCTGTGGCTTTGGAGATGAATCTACTCAACGCCGCTACTTTCCCTGCCAGACTTTGGACGTCTTTAATTCTTCTCGGTTCTTCGATGTTTCTAATCGCTGCTATCTGGCTAAGGTTGATTTCAATTCCTCGGGAACTCACAATGAAGCCAAGGAATTTTCCCGATGCCACTCCAAACGAGCATTTCAGAGGATTCAATTTCATCCGATACTTTCGCAAGATACCAAACATTTCCGCTAAGTCTTGCGTATGACTGGAAGACTGCTTTGATTTGACAAGCATATCATCCACATAAACTTCCATAGTTTTTCCTATTTGATCATAAAACATTCTATTTACCAAACGCTGATAAGTAGCTCCAGCGTTTTTTAACCCGAATGGCATTACAACATAACAATATAGCCCCAAATTCGTAATGAAACTCGTATGCTCTTGGTCTGGTATGTGCATAGGAATTTGGTTGTATCCAGAGTATGTGTCCATGAAAGAAAGAAGTTCATGACCTGCTGTCGAGTCTACAAGCTGGTCAATCCTGGGAAGTGGGAAACTATCTTTCGGGCAAGCTTTATTTAAATCTAAAAAGTCAATACAAGTTCGCCACTTTCCGTTTGGCTTCTTTACTAAGACGGGATTCGATATCCAGTCGGGATATGTCGAATCTCGAATAAATCCATTCTGCTTCAACTTCTCTACTTCCTCTTTGAGAGCAGCCGACCTCTCTAGGCCCAGCATGCGTCTCTTTTGCTTCACAGGTGGATGCTTCAGATTTACATTCAATTTGTGACTTATAATGGATGGCGATATCCCACACATGTCAGCATGGGTCAAGGCAAACACGTCCAGGTTTGCCTTCAAGAAGTCCGTCAGTTCTTTAGCTCGTCGTGGATCCAATTGAGAACCAATTTTCAAAACTTTTGTCGGATCAGCTTCATCAATGGGAATTTCCACTGTCGCTTCATTAGGAGTTGCATTCCTAGCCTCTGGTTCCTCGTCTTTTCTAGGATCCAGGTCTTCAGGTGTTCCTTTGGGCAACTCCTTTGGGGTCAACTTCTCTAATTGCTATGCCGAGTCCCCCTTTGAGGGAGACGAGGCATCCTTATTCTCAGCATTAAATCCTTTCATCAACATTTTTAGTTCGGCCACATAGCAGGCCCGTCCGGAAACTTGATCCCCTCTCATTACTCCAGTTCCGGCTTCGGTTGGGAACTTAAGTAACAAGCACCAAGGGGCGATACAAATTCTAAATTCAGCGAGGGCAGGTCTCCCCAAAAATGCGTTATAAGGCGAATCTACGTCCAATACCACGAACTGAAGCATTCGCACTCTTCTACGTTCTCCTTGCCCCAGGGTCACGGGCAACTCTATGTATCCCATGGGAGCTGTCGACGCCCCGTTGAAGCCTCTAATCCATCCTTCACAAGGCTTCAGATCTTCGGGCTCAAGCTTCATCTGATCAAATGACTTCTTGAACAAGATATTAACGGAACTTCCGTTGTCTACTAATACCTTATGGACCAAAGCCGGCCCAATGGTGGTAGTAATAACCAATGGATCACGGGTGGGTGATTGTATCCCAGTATTGTCTCGGCTTCGAAATACCACGTCGTCAAACATGGTCTTCTGTTGTTTTATTGGAGTGACATCTTCCAAATCATCACCTTCATTCACGTCTAGATGCTTGGCAGCATTCACATATTGATCCATTGATCTGAAACTTCGGATTGCCGGGTGAGGTCCGCCTACTATGGAGTTGATGACAATCCCTTTACCTTTTTGCTGCGATGTAGGCTTGGGAGCAGGTAGGATCTGTTTTGGAGCCTGCTCTCCTTGCCCCCGGTCCCTCGGGGCGACCTTGTACTCATCCAACTTTCCTTCACGCAGCAGCTTCTCAATCACATCCCTCAAATGCCGACATTCATTGGTCGAATGTCCATGAGTTCCATGAAACAAGCAAAATTTCCCTGTCGCCATTTCTTTCTCGGTCGAATCACGAGGTGGCGGTCTTTTGTACTGCAACACATTGTACGTATCCAGGTAAATATTTTCCAGGGTGTCATTCAATGGTGTATAATTCTCGTAGTTCTGGAATCGGGGTCTCTTGTTAGGGTCACTTCCCCTATTTCTGTTTCTTCTATTACCGCTCGAATTACGGTTGTTGTTGTTGTTTCCCCCATTTCCAGTATTGCTGTTTCCACCCTTGTTTCCTACATTTACTTCAACCTTGCCAGAATTCTCCCCCGACTGCTTCACGGCGATATTACTCTGCACATTCTCCTTTGAAGCCGTCTCAGACTTTCTCTTTCGGTTTGCCCTGGCTTCCTCTCGTCTTAAATAAATATCGGCTTTTTCGTAGAATATCTCCCTTGTGGGAGGTGTTTTCCCAGAGAGGTAATCTCCGAACTCAGATTCAGGATCAACTCCTTCCTTCAACGCCATCAGAATAGTGGGCTCGTGCGGGTCACTGACCTCAGTTACAGCTTGGTTAAAACGATCAAGATATGCCCTTAGAGATTCTCCTGGTGCCTGTTTGATTCTCGATAATTCAATAACACTCTTGGACTTTCGGGCATGTAGTCGAAACTGGTTCATGAAACGCTCGCTTAATTCTTTGTAATTAGAAATCGAACGAGGAGGAAGTCGGGTAAACCAGAACAATGCCACATCTTCTAGGTAGATTGGGAACGCTTTGCACTTCACTTCATCTGGGGCAGCCGCAGCATTCATAAGCCACGAATACCTCATCAAATGCTGTCCCGGGTCAGTCCTTCCGTTGTACTTGTCCATTTGTGGCAAGTTAAAGCATCGGGGAAATTGGAAGTCGAGGATATCATCGGTGAACGGAGTATGGCTTCGCTCAATGCCATAGTCTTCATTTGTATAATTCCGTCTCTCGGACATAATTTGGCGAACCATTGCCTGCACATCAGCATTAGTTAGGGGCCGCTCAGGTTCCCTGGCCCTAGTATCCGAGTTCCTTCTGGGCTCTTGCTCAGGAGATGCCCTTCTTCTTCGAACTGCCTCTGCTCGATTCCGTTCCCTGCGTTCCCGGTCGATCTCGGGGAGAGGGGACTGGAGTCTTTGCCCCCGAGTGGGGTCATCGTTTCCTAATGCTCGTGCGATATCCTCGCGTGATCCCAAAGATCCAAATGTCAGCTGCTCCACGTTCTGAGGTCGTTCGAGTGGCCTTCGTTCACGGGGCCTCTCTTCCTCGGAAGATGAAGATTGATCTACTGGTGTATGACGAACCGGTGATGGGGTTCTCTGTCGACGGAGCTCACTGATCTCCCGACTCATGAGCCTCATATTTTCCTGCATCATGAGATTAGTGCGCTCATGAACTCTCATAGCTTCCCTTGTGCTCTCAAGCATGTCAAGCAAGCGCGAAAAATCTCCTTGAGTGATGGGCGCAGATGGATTGACCTGATCACCAACCCTGGCAGCTGGAATTGGAGCATTCGTAGGGACTCGAGTAGAGGTTCCAGCTTCACCAAGCATCGGGTCGGATCGGAGGTAGGAGGTCGGGTCGGATCGGAGCTGGGGTGCCTGTTCGGATCGGTGCGCAGCGAGCAGCTCGGGTCGGTTCAGATTGGGGGAATGCACTGCTTCAGAGTCTCCTACCCGGATCGGATCGGAGCTCTCCCCCTGCTGTCGGTTCGGATTTCCTGCATTGATTCTTCCTGCTGCTGAACTCTGCCCCCGAGACCTTGTTACTACAGCATTTTGCTGATCTTCGCCAGCTCCATTTCCTCGAACAGACTGAACTTCCTTGCCTTTTCCTTTGGCCATGAGTCTTTGACAATTACTTCAACGAATATGAAAGAGCGAAAAAACTTAAGGATTTACTTCTTTGAACTCTACGGTCCAAAAAGTAGAGAGAAATCCCGGAAAATAAAGAATTTAGATGAGGTTCTCAGTGAAAGCACCAAAATGTTAGACCCAAAAGTGGTTCTAACACCCAAATTGATTAGAAACAAGATTAAATGAGACAAAAATAAAAATGAACACACAGGATTTATAGTGGTTCGGCGAAGAAATGCCTACGTCCACTTATCTTTCACTATATTCAATAATTCAGTTGCAAATACAATGTAAGATTCACTCACAACTCACTTTTGTTCACTCAATTGACTAAAACAAGAAATGAAAGATGATTTGGATTCTCCGGGAGTAATGGGGTTCGGATGATGGAGGTAGTTGAATTCTCAAAAGTGCTGAAAAAGATCCTTTTCTTTGCCTCCAGACGGGGTATTTATAGGTGTGAATTTGCTTGAGACTTGATCCGGGTCGGGCCACGTGTCATCCATCGCACTCTCTTCGGGTTCGGATGAACTATCATGTTGACAACGCATCAAAGGGAAGGACGTTATAGGTAGGAATCAATCATAGCCGGTCCGGTTATCCAGGCGATTTTGCAGGAGAGTAACATGGAGCATGGGTTCGGGTCGGAGACGCGCAGATAAGAGGTTCGGATCGGGATACCAGATCCGAACCGGTTTGGCTTTGATGCGATGCTCTCTTCTTCTCCAATCTGCTCCGCTCCGATCCATTTTCGTGGCAAACAGGTGGTTTTCCGATCCAATCGAGATTTAGCTGCCCTCCGATCCGATCAGACATGCCTTACCAATTTACTCAACAGGAGTTCACCGATCCGAACAGAGGACTCTTTCCGATCCGAACCGATTGCTTGTTCTGACCCGACCCGAACGGCTGCTGCTATCTAATCTAGATTGTAGTGTTTTCCTCCAATCCGAACCGAAGTCTTATAATTAAAAATACCCTTCAACGTTTGGTTTCTTGACTTTGTGTTGCCTAGTTCACAAAGTAGGCTAACAATTTTATAATGATAAAGATGTAAATTTTATTGTTAAAATATTTCGTTCAACACATGACTAATCTCAACGGATGAGTATAGTCAACACATGAACCTTTATTTTATAATGATAAAGATGTAAATTTTATTGTTAAAATATTTCGTTCAACACATGACTAATCTCAACGGATGAGTACAGTCAACACATGAACCTTTATTTTATAATATTCTTTATTTTCTAAATTGGAATGAGGCCCAATCAATTACCATATAAGGTTAATTATATGGATTCCATACAACACATGTATATAATAGCAATGATAAATAATCAACCATCATCCAAAGTGCACTACACTGTATAAGCATCAAATATAGATATCTAACGCTTATAACAGCCTGTCGATCCATCGATCGACATACAACTAATTATTGGGATTGGTGTGTGTCGTATTTTATCCCAATACCCGTGTGGGGTTTCAAACAATCACACACAGATTTTATCTGTGCAGTTGGGCGATGTGTAAAATTTATCGACCCAATCAATATCAGTCAAATCAGTGTATATAAACAAATCGGCCGATTTGTTTATAATTATTTATTTATACACTTTCACGAAAAAAAATTATATTTTTAACGTCCAAACAATTTTATTCAACCTATGAATATTCTATTCGGTTCATTTATCAAATAAAATGATATCTTTATTTTTCTAACTTATTTTAGAAAATTTCGGCGGCATAACGACACGATACTAGAAACGTGACAAGGCCTAGCCTTATCCCCGGTCTAGTGATGGCCCACGCCATTCACACATCAATCAAATCAATTTCATTTCACCAAACAATTCAATTCAACCCAAATAATCTAACCAACTACACAGCCAAACAAACAAGTCCATGGTCTGTGGACGATTGTGTCGGGTGCTACTAAACACCGTCTGCATCCTAGTATATATATATATCTAAAAAAAAATTGAAGAGTGAGAAGTTCTCACCAATAGCTATCCAATACCACGACTCTTCATATGTAGAAATCTTCGTCGTTCTCGCCTTTTGCCACTTTCGTTGCCCGTATTCTCTACATATGTAAAAATTGAATTTTTACTTCGCTATTCAATATATAAAAATCGAATTTTTGTCTTGATATTCAATATATAAAAATCGAATTTTTATCTTGCTATTCAATATATAAAAATCGAATTTTTACCTTGCTATTCAATATATAAAAATCGAATTTTTACCTTGCTATTCAATATATAAAAATTGAATTTTTATATAATTAAAAACCGTATATATCCAATAAAAATTATACCTTTATCAAATTAAAGATCTAATCCTTATTTGCTTTCCTTTATATATAAAAACTGAAAATGAATTTCATTTTATTTTCAAAAATTCCATCTTTCTACCTACATTAAATAAATAAAATAAAGTAATAGAACTTACAGCAGTTTTTAACCGAAGGAGGGGGGTTTCGGGTGTCGGTGGCGTGGGTGACTGGCGCGGCGGATTGGGTCCCCGAGGTGGTGGTCTTCGCTGCTGTCGAGGGTGAGGGCAGAGGGTCTCACGCGCGTCAGGAAGAGCAGGGGAGAGGAGAGTGGAGGGCAGTGCTGTCGAGGGAGGGGTTTTGCGTGGCGGTTTGGGGGCTCTGGGCTTTGGTGGCGACGCGAGGTGGGGGGGCCGGGTCTAGGCGGAGGGCGGCGACGCGATTAGAGGGGGACGACGGCGATTGCCAGGGCGCGGCTGCGCCCCCTCCTTCTTCTTTTTTTATCTTCGAACTGAATTATAACGGGGGGGGCAGGGGAGATAAAGGGGAAGAGAGAGGTTTTTAATTTTTTTATTTAATTATTTTTTTTTCAAAAAAGTTGACTTTTACATACGACCTCTGAACGAGGCCCACCGCCTGTCGTCCCTAGCTAATTAGCCCCATTCCGAACACAATGGGATATGTATCGTAAGCTGATTCAATCGTTTCGATCAGTTTTCGTCAAAACTAACATATAACTCTATATATTGAATTTGAATGTGCATTTCAATTTATCGAGGTCACATACTAACTCTATAAATCCCAGAAAAATATTTTCTAGCTTCGTATTGACGATACGGTCCTAACAAAACTAGTTTCGTTGAATTATGAGACCGTTAGAAAAATGGCCATTTTCCAGTCGATTAAAATCAACTGAAACTGGTCAAACGCGTTTTCCTTTGCCACGCTCACATATTGATTCGAAAAATTATGAAATTTGGAATCTAGCAATAACTTGACATCATGGATCCAACAAAAGTGGTTTCGTCGAAATCCGAGGTTGTTTGCGATATTCCCATTTTAAGGGCCTGAATTCCATAGCGACTATTCAGAATTTTCAACTGGACATATCTTTTGATTCCCACTATGAAATCTCGATTTTTCGGATTCGTTGGAAAGATATTCTCAATTAGATCCCAATGTTTTTGGTTTCACTAAAATCCGAATTGTTTTTCGCCCAGTACATTCAATTGAAATTTGAAATCGAATTATCGAACTACCACGCCATTTTCAATTCTATTTATAATTATATATATAAATATTTATATTCTATCGACGACGCGTATAATATATACGTTCGATTTCATTTCAAAATAAATTTCTCATCGATATTATTTAAAATAATTCATTTTAAATGTTCAAAATTCGCTAAAATTGCCAAAATAAAAATTTTAAACTGGCCCAGAATTTCGGGTTGTTACAATCTCCCCCACTTAAAATTTTTCGTCCCCAAAAAGGAACAAAGTTGAAAGTGGTTTGATTAATCAACTCTACGTTCGATCTGGCTTCCATTCTCCAACTTTTCAGTTTCTGAGAATTTTCAAATTTTCAAAAATTTGGCTAACACCCTAAATTTTCGAAAAATTTCGCCATTACCTCCCCTGCACCGGGAGCCACGGGAAAATCCCGAAATTGCCATATAGGCCTTCTGATCTCAAAAAGAAAAAGAAAAAGCCAAGCGGCTAGCCAATCGGCTCATAAAATCATCATCACCCAAACAAAACAGTAAATTATATAGTAAACATGTACCTATTTGTCGGGCAAACAAATTTTATTCTCTGCTCTAGCCTCCTTGCTATGATCTGTTCAATGTAAGTATATCTATATGCAAGCAAATGCGACCAATTTTCAATACAATTCAATATTTGATGCAATTAGGCATAATGGTTCAAAATTATCAAACAAATAAACAAACAACACAAACATCAATCAATTAGTGCATTTAACGTTTCAAATTCATAATTTTGATATATATACTGAAAATCTTGTTTTTGATGCTAATTCACAACAAATTAATCTATCTATATAAGTTTTGGTTCTCGCACCAGTCTAAAGGAAATATATAGATATCATACCTTCGAAACACGAAAATAAACCACTGATGCCGTACGTCATCAGTGGAATCATCCCCGGGCTACTAGAGTGCGATTCTATATCTATCCAGTATATTAAAACTTCGAATATACGTTCATGACGCATATATGCAAAACCTTTATATACTGGATTGTCCAAATTCAAAATAAATAAATATTCAAATACGTATAAAATGGTTTAAATTTTCAAAACAAAATTGTTTTCATTTGTAAAATATACTCTTCACACTCGTTCTAGGATACTACTGATCCAATCTCTAACGAGTCATTCTAATTAGATATTACTAATCCAATATCTGATGAATTCTTTCGTATGGTTCTAATGTGTCTTGTTCTCGAGCTCTGTAAACCAAAGCTCTGATACCACTTGTGACGGCCTGGAATTTCGCTCGATCCAAATCAGTCGTTAAACCGGTCTAGACCGTTCGAAACCCCTGATCGTTTTGAGAACACGACGAAATAGAACGCAGACGGAAGAACATTTCATTGCTATTACAACAATTCCACCAGATACAAGAATATACAGAGTATAATCGACAAATTACATTCGATAAATATCAGAGATTACAATAAATTACATAGCAGCGGAAAATAATACAAGCACAACTGAAGGTGATATACGGATACAAAGCTTTCCGGATATCATTCCAGCTGTAAACCAGGATCCTGTGAATATGAATCTGCAAAACCAAAACTACTAGCTGCCCGTGTCGAAAATAGGGGGCACCCAGAGTTTAGGTTAAAAACAATAAACTCCAGGTCAGTCATGTGACTGGTGTGAGAACTAAAACAGTTATTTAAAGCTTTATTTCAAAAGAGAGTAATTCAAGGGACCACGCCGTATAACACGGAACGGGTTTCCTCCCAAGAATACCAGTGCACATAAATAAACAACGCAATGCTTTTTCGAAAAATGAAGCTATTATAAGACCCAGGTCCCATCACACAATGCAACGCAAGCCGGAGGATAGGGTTTTCCCTTATAATAGCCAAACATGCTTGGTACGTTTTAAAAACAAATCATTTGATACTATAATAAGTGTATAGTGTCAAAAGCAATTTAATCATAAATATAAATCATAGACGGCATGGGTACCATATATCATGTCGCCATACTAGTTCTACAATTAAAACCGCAATACACGTATTGGAAATTGGATTTCCATCATGAGTTGAGGCAAGGGGCAAGCTCCTCTCCGCTTTCGAGACACTCTAGCAAATGCCTCAGGACTACACACTCTGGGTAACCCTGGATGCTTCAGGGCCGGTCCTCTCTTACGTTTGAGGATTGGCAATTCCTGAACACACGTTTCCCGGTCCTTACAGACCTAAAATCGAGGCGCCTCATCCAACAACCACATAGGTGAAAAATATATAAATGTCAGGGCTGGTAAGTCACTGACACCACCAAAGCTAGAAAGAAACGTCGTGCTCTCCCTGCAGTCCTTATCCCGTTTTTAACTCATATCGAGGTGTGAGGCTCGCGAATTCACGTTATGCACAAAGCTACGCCACAAAGGCCGTGCTTTGATCATCAACCACAAGACTTTGCTTTTCAACAGAAGCCTTGATCCATGCAACTCAGCGTTCCACACAGGCAGTTCATGCCATGCGATTGATATCTATCGATATATAACCTCTAAGCTCGTATGTCTCAGAGAAGGGCGTTAAGCAAGAGAATAAATTCTCCGCCGCCAAACAGATATATATTTAACAGAAATCAATCAACATAGAATAAAATCCAATGTCAGACACGCAATCCATTTACAAGTTCATTCTGGGTCTGAACGAAACCGGAGGCACTTTCCTCGCATATCCATCCATCTCCAAGTACGTCTGGACGACCACCAACTATTTCCATCCTCTTGGGTGTACAGCCCAATCAGGATCATCAGTAATTATCCAAACGATGTGAAGACTTCCGGTCTTCGACCACCATCATCATCTTTGACTTATCGTCGAATCGGTTATTCAGAATGGGTATAAACCCGGCCGTTCCGAACAACCCGCGTATATTAAAAACAAATGTTACACAAACACAACATACGCCTCATTCCAATTTATCAGTCACTAACCGTAAATCAGTAAGAGAGCAATTCCCCAAATATTAACCCCGAAGGCCAAAACCAACATCAGATCAATACCCAGGAAACCATTCTTCTTAACTAACCCACAGCTAGTTTCTAAATTTCTTATCCTTAGGGAAAGGTTCCCATTAATTTTATCAAAGATAAATTCTTTACAATTTATCCGTTAATCTTCCTTTGGATGTCATTTCAAACCAAAATATGGTTTTCCAAATTAGTCGAGATTAGCGAACCACACCGAAGTAATTATTTATTTTATTTCCCAATCCCAACTTATTCATCCCATGAAGAAAAACTGGTAATACTCCATATCTAATACTATGGTATTATCGGTAAAATTAATTACCATTTCACGTTCAAATCTAATTAAAGATTTAACTATCGCTTTCGCTCAATTTCTAAATTTGATAATTTAAATTATCAATTCCCCATTTCAATCTAATTACAGATTCATTAAAACTCCTTTTACTGGGTTAAAGAACTAATGTCATTTAAAACACAGTTCACGATAAACCCAAATCACATTCTATTTATTATCGGGTTAAAGAACTAGTGTTATTTAAAACACCGTTCACGATAAACCCACAAATCAATTCTATTAAAACTCGTTTCAAATCCAATCTTTTTATTTAAAAATAAACGGGTTTAATTTTAGTTCAAAACTAGTTCATTTCGATAAAAATCTATTTTTATCTTTTCAAATATGGAGTTTTTCATCCCAATTTTTACCAAATCATTTCTTATGATTTTACACAAATTATTACTATTTTTAATAATTTTATCAAGACCCGTATAGTCGATTTCCATCAACGGCCATCGAACTGCAATTACAGCGACCTTTTCCAAATTTGATTTGGACATATCTCCAAATCCAACCATTAGATTTCAAATTTCTAATATTCGGTAGAAATCTCTTTTCGATATGAACCTAACGGTTCCGGTTTTAGGAGAATCCGACGGTCGGATCTCCCGTAATGTCCGTTTGAAATCAATGGTCGAAATTCGCGAACTGCCGCGGCGCGTTCTATTCAGGCCATTATATTATATATATAATATATATAATATATATTTCGTCGATTTCTATTTAAAACGAATTTTATAAATAGTTTTAAATTCATTTCAAAAAAATTTCAACTTCCATTTCAATTCAAATCAAAATTGAATTCTTCCTTATAAATTCGTTTTAAAATTCATTTCTATTCAATTCAATTTGGTTTTCTATTCGATTCAATTCAAATTGGTTTTCTATTCGATTCAATTCAAATTGGTTTTCTATTCGATTCAATTCAAATTGGTTTTCTATTCGATTCAATTCAAATTGGTTTTCTATTCGATTCAATTCAAATTGGTTTTCTATTCGATTCAATTCAAATTGGTTTTCTATTCGATTCAATTCAAATTGGTTTTCTATTCGATTCAATTCAAATTGGTTTTCTATTCGATTCAATTCAAATTTAAAAATGAATATAATCGATATAAATATCGTTTGCGTCAAAATAGAGCATCTCTAATTAACACGACTTTATATATTTCAACAATCCCATTATTCTATTCAACAAATGAATTAAAAAAATTCGTTCAACACATGACTAATCTCAACGGATGAGTACAGTCAACACATGAACCTTTATTTTATAATGATAAAGATATAAATTTTATTGTTAAAATATTTCGTTCAACACATGACTAATCTCAACGGATGAGTACAGTCAACACATGAACCTTTATTTTATAATGATAAAGATGTAAATTTTATTGTTAAAATATTTCGTTCAACACATGACTAATCTCAACGGATGAGTACAGTCAACACATGAACCTTTATTTTATAATATTCTTTATTTTCTAAATTGGAATGAGGCCCAATCAATTACCATATAAGGTTAATTATATGGATTCAATACAACACATGTATATAATAGCAACGATAAATAATCAACCATCATCCAAAGTGCACTACACTGTATAAGCATCAAATATAGATATCTAATGCTTATAACAGCCTGTCGATCCATCGATCGACATACAACTAATTATTGGGATTTGTGTGTGTCGTATTTTATCCCAATACCCGTGTGGAGTTTCAAACAATCACACACAGATTTTACTTGTGCAGTTGGGCGATGTGTAAAATTTATCGACCCAATCAATATCAGTCAAATCAGTGTATATAAACAAATCGGCCGATTTGTTTATAATTATTTATTTATTCACTTTCACGAAAAAAATTATATTTTTAACGACCAAACAATTTTATTCAACCTATGAATATTCTATTCGGTTCATTTATCAAATAAAATGATATCTTTATTTTTCTAGCTTATTTTAGAAAATTTCGGCGGCATAACGGCACGATACTAGAAACGGGACAAGGCCTAGCCTTATCCCCGGTCTAGTGATGGCCCACGCCATTCACACATCAATCAAATCAATTTCATTTCACCAAACAATTCAATTCAACCCAAATAATCTAACCAACTACACAGTCAAACAAACAAGTCCATGGTATGTGGACGATTGTGTCGGGTGCTACTAAACACCGTCTGCACCCTAGTATATATATATATATCTAAAAAAAAATTGAAGAGTGAGAAGTTCTCACCAATAGCTATCCAATACCACGACTCTTCATATGTAGAAATCTTCGTCGTTCTTGCCTTTTGCCACTTTCGTTGCCCGTATTCTCTACATATGTAAAAATCGAATTTTTACTTCGCTATTCAATATATAAAAATCGAATTTTTATCTTGCTATTCAATATATAAAAATCGAATTTTTATCTTGCTATTCAATATATAAAAATCGAATTTTTACCTTGCTATTCAATATATAAAAATCGAATTTTTACCTTGCTATTCAATATATAAAAATCGAATTTTTATATAATTAAAAACCGTATATATCCAATAAAAATTATACCTTTATCAAATTAAAGATCTAATCCTTATTCGCTTTCCTTTATATATAAAAACTGAAAATGAATTTCATTTTATTTTCAAAAATTCCATCTTTCTACCTACATTAAATAAATAAAATAAAGTAATAGAACTTACAGCAGTTTTTAACCGAAGGAGGGGGGTTTCGGGTGTCGGTGGCGTGGGTGACTGGCGCGGCAGATTGGGTCCCCGAGGTGGTGGTCTTCGCTGCTGTCGAGGGTGAGGGCAGGGGGTCTCGCGCGCGTCAGGAAGAGCAGGGGAGAGGAGAGTGGAGGGCAGCGCTGTCGAGGGAGGGGTTTTGCGTGGCGGTTTGGGGGCTCTGGGCTTTGGTGGCGACGCGAGGTAGGGGGGTCGGGTCTAGGCGGAGGGCGGCGGCGCGATTAGAGGGCAGCGGCGGCGATTGCCAGGGCGCGGCTGCGGTTACGCCCCCTCCTCCTTCTTCTTTTTTTATCTTCGAACTGAATTATAACGGGGGGGCAGGGGAAATAAAGGGGAAGAGAGAGGTTTTTAATTTTTTTATTTAATTATTTTTTTTTTCAAAAAAGTTGACTTTTACATACGAACTCTAAACGAGGCTCACCGCCTGTCGTCCCTAGCTAATTACCCCCATTCCGAACACAATGGGATATGTATCGTAAGCTGATTCGATCAGTTTTCGTCAAAACTAACATATAACTCTATATATTGAATTTGAACGTGCATTTCAATTTACCGGGGTCACATACTAACTCTATAAATCCCAGAAAAATATTTTCTAGCTTCGTATTGACGATACAGTCCTAAAACTAGTTTCGTCGAATTCTGAGACCGTTAGAAAAATAGCCATTTTCCAGTCGATTAAAATCAACTAAAACTGGTCAAACGCGTTTTCCTTCGCCATGCTCACATATTGATTCGAAAAATTATGAAATTTGGAATCTAGCAATAACTTGACATCACGTATCCAACAAAAGTGGTTTCGACGAAATCCGAGGTCATTTGCAAAATTCCCATTTTTAAGGGGCTGAATTCCATAGCGACTATTCCGAATTTTCAACTGGACATATCTTTTGATTCCCGCTATGAAATCTCGATTTTTCGGATTCGTTGAAAAGATATTCTCAACTAGATCCCAATGTTTTTGGTTTCACTAAAATCCGGATTGTTTTGCACCCGGTACATTCAATTGAAGTTTGAAATCGAATTATCGAACTACCGTGCCATTTTCAATTCTATTTATAATTATATATATATATATATTTATATTCTATCGACGACGCGTATAATATATACGATCGATTTCATTTCAAAATAAATTTCTCGTCGATATTATTTAAAATAATTCATTTTAAATGTTCAAAATTCGCTAAAATTGCCAAAATAAAAATTTTAAACTGGCCCAGAATTTCGGGTTGTTACAAGTTGATTAGTTAAACAACTTTCGGCTTCGTTCCTTTTCGGGGATGAAAAGTTTTAAGCGGGGGAGATTGTAATAACCCGGAAATTTGAGCCAAATTAAAATTTTTATTTTGGCAATTTTAGTGAATTTTGAATATTTAAAATGAATTATTTTAAATAATAACGACGAGAAATTTATTTTGAATAGAATTAGAACGTATATATTTATATAGATTGTCGTTAGAATATAAATATTTTATTTTAAATATAAAAGGAATTGAAAACAACGCGGTAGTTTGAGATTTCGATTTCAAATTTCAAATGAATGTACAGGATTCAGAATAAACCGGATTTTATTAAAACCAAAAATATTTGAATCTAGTTGAAAATATCTTTCCAACGAGTCCGAAAAATCAAAATTTCATTGTGGGAATCAAAAGTTATGTCCAATTGAAAATTCAGAATAGTCGCTATGGAATTCTGGCCCTTAAAAATGGAAATTTTGCAAACGACCTCGGTTTTCGACGAAACCACTTTTGTTGGATCCGTGATGTCAAGTTATTGCTAGGTTTCAAAATTCGTAATTTTCTGAATCAATATGTGAGCGTGGCAAAGAAAAACGCGTTTGACCAGTTTTAGTTGATTTTAATCGAATGGAAAATGGCCATTTTTCAAACGGTCTCAGAATTCGATGAAATTAGTTTTGTTAGGACCGTATCGTCAATACGAAGCTAGAAAATATTTTTCTAGAATTTATAGAGTCAGTATGTGGCCCCGGTAAATTGAAATGGGCATTCAAATTGAATATATAAAGATTTATATTTTAAATTCAACGAAAACTGATCGAAACAGCCGAAATGGCTTACGAAACATATCCCATTGTGTTCGGTATGGGGGTAATAGAGGCGACAGTCGTTGGGTCTCGATTGGAGTCCGAACAAAAAGTCAACCCTCTTTGAAAATAAATTAAAATAACATTTATATATATTTATAAATAAACCCCTCCCTCTTTTTCTCTATACTCAGCCCCCGTCATATTTCAAAATCGAAAAAAGGGCCTTTGTGCCCTAACTCCCTCGCCCGTCACTGCCTCCGGTGATGGCCCTCCCTCTCTCGCCTGGCGCCTCCCCCTCGTCTATTCCCCTCCCTTTCCTCTTCAATTCGACATCCTCACGCCCCCTGAGCACCCAAAGCCGCCGCCCCCCTTCCACTCGCTGCCGCGCTCAGCGCGTGCCACCACCCACCTCCCTTGGCCGCCTCCTCCAGCCTCCGACGTGAAGTTTCTCCCCCCTCTAAACGCTGTGAGGTTTTTGTTTATTGATTTTTGTTTTCTTTGTTTGTTTTAATCTAGGTAAATATAATGAAAATCAGTTTTTATAAAATCAGTTTTTATAAATCAGTTTTTGTTTTAATTTAAAACATATTATAAAATCAATTTATATATATATATTAATTATTATTATAAATCAGTTCTTATATATAATATAAATAAAAAGATCAGATCTTTGTGGGGAAAAAGATTAGATCTTTATGAGGTAAGAGATTAGGTTTTTATGTTATAAAAGTTTAGATTTTTAAATACAAAAGGGATTTAATTTTGAAATATAGAAAAGATTATATATTTTTATAAAGGAAAGGCGAGATTTTTTTTAAATTAGAAAAGATATGATTTTTAACAATAAAAAGATTATATTTTTAAACTAGTAAAGATTGGATTTTTATAGTAGGAAAGGCGAGTTAAAAAATAGATTTTAAAATTAGAGAAAGATTAGATTTTTAGAAATAGAAAGTTTATATTTTTATATAGAGAGAGTTTATATTTTGAATAACGAAAAGATATGATTTTTCATTATATAAAAATATTATTTTTATATAAGTAGAGAATTAAAAATATGATCTTTATTTTATAATGGAGCAATAAAAATATGATTTTTATATTAGAAAAGTTTGAATCTTTATATAGTTGAAATGGTAAAGTAAAAATGAGATTTTTATATAGGAAGTAACAAAATAAAAATATTATCTTTATAATGTAAACCTCGTGTTAAGGATGTGATTTTTACACATATGGATTTGAAGTAGAAATATAATTTTATTATATGATTTTTATATAATAGAAAATATAAAAATGTGATTTTTATATATGTAGCGAACACGGACGACGAAAGTGACAAAAGGCGAGCATGACGAAGATTTCCTAAATATGAAGAGTCATGGCGTTTGGTTTAGCTCTCGGTGAGAACTCCTCACTTTTAATTTAATTTCTAGTTTGAAATATATACTGTGATGCAGACGGTGCTTAGCAGCACCTGACACCTGTCGTCCACAGACCATGGACGGCTTGTTTGTTTGATTGATGTGTTGTGAAAATTGATTGTGTGATTGGAGTTGAAATAAAATATATATTCATGTGTTTAAATAAAATAAATATTCGTTTACAAATCGAACGATTTGTTTATGTACACCGATTTGACTGATATTGATCGGGACGATAAATTTTACACATCGCCCAACTGCACAAATAAAATCTGTGTTTGATTGTTTGAAACCCTACACGGGTGTTGGGATGACATTGGACATACACTAATCCCAATAATTAGCTGTATGTCGATCGATTGGTTGACAGGCTGTTATAAGCGTTGAATACTTATATTTGATGCTTATACAGTGTAGAATGCACTCTGGATGATGGTTGATTATTTATCGTTGTTATTATATACATGTGTTGTATGAAATCCATATAATTAACATTATATGGTAATTGATCGGGCCTCATTTCAATTAGGAAAATATAGAATATTATAAAATGAAAATTCATGCGTTGAATGAAAGAAAATTCATGTGTTGAATAGAATAAATAGTCGTGTGTTGATGATACTCATGTGTTGAGAATATTCATGTGTTCAAACTTATCATGTGTTGAGTAAAATATTTTAACAATAAAATTCTCATTTTTATCAAATATGAAATTAGAAACTAACTGGAAATCAGTTAATATGAATGGTTTCCTCGGTATTGATCTGATGTTGGTTTCGACCTTCGGGGTTAATATTTAGGGAATCGTTCTCTTACTAATTTACGGTTAGAGTCTGATTATGAATTAAATGATATAAAGCACAATTTTATAAAATATTTTAAATAATAAAAATAGTCATGTGTTGACGATACTCATGTGTTGAGAATATTCATGTGTTGAAAGAAATATAGATTCATGTGTTGAATAGAATAAATATTCATTTGTTGAATAGAATAACGAAGTTATTGAAATATATAAAGTCGTGTTGGTTAGATATGCGCCATTTTGACGCGAACGATATTTATATCGATTATATTCATTTTTATAATGATTACAGAAAAGGAAGTGATTTCAAAATATAACGTTTTGAAAATATTATCATTTATATATCGATGATGTGGAATATTCAATTTTGATTAGAAATTGAATATGAAGTTGAAATCGTTTTGAAAACGAATTTAAAACGATTTATAAAATACGTTTTAAAAGGAAATCGATGAAATATATATAATATATATTATATATATAGAATGGCCTGAATAGAACGCGCCGCGGTAGTTCGCGAATTTCGACCATTGACTTCGAATGGATATTTCGGGAGATCCGACCGTCGGATTCTCCTAAAACCGGAACCGTTGGTTTCGTATCGAAAAGAGCTTTCTAAAAATATTAGAAATTAGAAATCTAGCGGTTGGACTTGGAATTATGTCCAAATCAAATTTGGAAAAGGCCGCTGTAAGTGCAGTTCGATGGCCCTTGATGGAAATCGACTGTACGGGCCTTGATAAAATTATTAAAAATAGTAATAAATTGTGTAAAATCATGAGAAATGATTTGTGAAGAATTGGGATGAAAAATTCCAAATTTGAAAGGATAAAAATAGATTTTTATCGAAATGAACTAGTTTTGAACTAGAATCATAATCCCATTTATGTTTAAAATAAATAAAGTGGATTTGAAATGGTTTTGAAAATAACCAAGATTTCCAATATATAAAGTGGAAATGGATTTGAATCGAAATTGACTTTGGAATATTTCGATGTTGGATTTCGTGATTATACAGATATTGTTATGGAAATTTGAAAGATATATTGGTATCGTTATTTCCAATACGATATTTGTTAGTCGTAGAATTTGATATTGGATATAAGCCGATATATTTCCCATTCAGAGCCTCGTATTTAATATCAAATGGGATTTGGGTTTGTCGTGAATGGTGTCTTCATTAACACTATTCTTAAACCCAGTTGAGAAAAAGATTAAATCTTTTTATTTTGATTTAATGAAGTATACCAATTAAATGGTATTTAATTGGAATTGAATTTGAATTGATTTTTGGGGTTTATCGTGAACCGTGTTTTAAAAGACATTGGTTCTTTAACCCATTTAAAGACAGAATATTGATTTTTGGGAAGATTAAAACCAAGTGGAGTTTTAATGAATCTTTAACTAGATTGAAATGATCGAGAATGGAGTATCACCAGTTTTGCTCCAGGCGATAGTTAAATCTTTAATTAGATTTGAACGTGAAATGGTAATTGAATTTATCGATAACACCGTGGTGTTGGATATGAAGTATGACCAGTTTTACTTCATGGGATGAATAGGTTGGGATTGGGAAATAAAATAAATGATTACTTCGGTGTGGTTCGCTAATCCCGACTAATTTGAATTAATATTCAAAAGAAGATTAAAGAATAAATTTTAAGAATTTATCTTTGATAAAATTAATGGGAACCTTTCCCAAAGTATAAGACTATTTGAATAAAAGAATATTCTGAATTGGAATGAGGCGTATGTTGTGTTTGTGTAACACTTGTTTATTATATACGCGAGTTATTCAGAAAGACCGGGTTTATCCCATTTTGAATAACTTGTTCGACGATGTGTCGAGGATGAAGACGGTGGTCAAAGACCGGAGGTCTTCACATCATTTGGGTGATTACTGATGATTATGATTGGGTTGTACACCCAAGAGGAGGGAATCAGTTGGTGATCGTCCAGATGTACTTGGAGATCGATGGATATGCGAGGTACAAGGTGCCTCCGGTTTCGTTCAGACCCAGAACGAACTTGTAAATGGACTGTGTGTCTGACATTGGATTTTATTCTGTGTGACTGATTTCTATTAAATATATATCTATTTGAAGGCGGAGAATTTATTCACTTGCTTAACGCCCTTCTCTGAGACGTACGAGCTCAGGGGTTATATATTGATGGATATCAATCGCATGGAGTGAATTGCCTGTGTGGCACGCCTAAGTGGCAAATGATCAAGGCTTCTGTTGAAAAGCAAAGTCTTGTGGTTGATGATCAAAGCACGGCCTGTGTGGCATAGCTTTGTGTAGCGTTGATTCGCGAGCCTCACACCCCTGTTGTGAACTAGAAATGGGAGAAGATTTCAGGGAGGGCATGCGTTTTCTTCTAGCTAGAAGTGGCGTCAGTGGTTTTACACGCCCTGACGAGTTTGACTTATGTGGTTATTGTTGTTGCGAGGCGCCTCGGATATATCGGTGACTATGTGGAGCCGATGGAGTCATTGGACTCATTGGCACCCCATAGGGTGGGGAAACACAGTGTTCAGGCATTTTAACCCACATCTGTGGACCGGCCCTGACGATCCAAAGGCTTGACTGAGTACTTGCTTGAGACACGGGCTAGAGCGTCTCGAATTCAGTAGAGGACGATCCCTTGCCTCGGTTCACGGGTGGAAATCCAACTTCCAATACGTGACTTTGCGGTTTTGATTGTAGAACTTATATATGGCGACATAGTGGGATGAGGCACTTATGTCCTCTATGATTGAAATTGTTTTAATACTATGCACTTATAGTAATAATAAAAGATGAAATTTAGCGTATCAAGCATTCTTTGGCTATTATAAGGTAAAATCCTATCCTCCGGCTTGTGTTTCATTGTGTGATGGGACCTGGGTCTTGTAATAGCTTCATTGTTCTTTATTTAGCATTGCGTTGTTGTTTCATGCACTGGTATTCTTAGGAGGAAACCCGTCCCGTGTTATACGGTGTGGTCCCTTAATTTGCCTGACTTTAAAATAAAGATTAATAATTGTTTTAGTTCCCACACCAGTCACATGACTGACCTAGAGTTTATTGTTTTAACCTAAACTCTGGGTGCCCTTATTTTGACACAGGCAGCTAGTAGTTTTGGTTTTGCAGATTTATATTCACAGGATCCCGATTTATAGCTGGAATGATATCCGGAAAGCTCTGTATCCGTATATCTCCTTCAGTTGTGTTTTGTATTATTTTCCGCTGCTATGTAATGTAATTTAAATCTCTGATATTTTGTGTTGTATAATATTCATTCATACTCTGTATGTTCTTGTATTCTGATGATATTGTTGTAATAAACAATGAAATGTTCTTCTATTTGCGTTCTGATCTGGCTTGTCCTCAAATCCACTCTTTCCTTCACGGGGAAGTTACGGGTCTTCACAGTGTATGTCTTAGTATAAGCATTTTCTCAATATAAGATGTTGTTTAATTAGGATTAAGTGACTGAATACTTGAGACATGAATAATGTATTGTTATTTATGATATCTAGGGTCTGACCCTACGTGTACATAAAAGTTGTTTTGTGAATTTTATATTAATCTGAAATGTTTTAGTTCGATCTCTGTATATGTAATACCTGCACACTATTTGAATGTGTGTTTTGTTTTGAATGCATATTAAGTTATTTGATACAGATACATAACATGTGCCATTATTTATGAAATTTTGTGAGTATCTATACCAATTCCTGAAAACGTAAGATATATATATACTGTTTTGAACAAGATATCCAAGAGTTAGAAGCTATGTAACATGTGAGCATGTAATGGTTCTAAAATGGGCTGAATGTCATATAAATGTGAAGAATAATATTGGTTAATAAAAAAATCATTTTAGAATTGAATATAGTATTTGATACAAGAGTTAAAATAACCAATGGTTTTGAAATGTTCAAAAGGAAATATAGGCATTATTTTTATATAATGTTGAATTTAAACATATATATATATATGATTCATATATATATATATATTATTAAATCTAATTAATATTACGAATATTAAATACATATATTTGATATATGTAAATAACTCTAATATTGTTTCCCACTACGAACTATAAAATTCCCTTTAAAGCAAATTTTGTTACATTAAGTCATGGTGAGGTCTTCCAATACTCATCAATATTCAGAATCACTGGATGTGGGTAATGCCAAAGCATTGTGCATACTTTTATTTTGGTTATATGCGACAGAGTAAAAGTGATACTTGAATTGTATTATTGGGTCTGACATAACTAAGCTGCATAATAAGATTATGGCTTAGAGACAACATCATGAATTATTCTATATTTTGAGCAAACGAATAATACTGAACAAAATGTTCATCATGTGATCCAAGAGTTATATACACAATATAATTGACATAAGATGTCTACCTAAAAGGTTGTGTTTTGGGGTGCTAGCCAAAGCCAGGTCAAGGCATAACTAGATATGGATCTTGGAACACCAATATATATATTTATACTGATATATATATAGAGGGAAGTTAATTTGAGTGGGAGCCATTTTAGTTTAAATTATACATTTATGTTAATATAAATTTTGATTGTCAAAAATTTTGTATTTATATTAAATAAATATTAAAGAACCAGTTATTATTTATTATTTACTATAGGTATTAAATAATATATAACTCCGGTAATTTAAATTAATCTTCAAGAAGCATAAATTTAATTAAATCAAATTTCTTAACTAACTTTGAAATTTGAGGATTGCCCTCATACAAATTAAACGTAATTGTTTTACAAATATCGAAGATCTAAAATAAAAGTTAAAGTGTAACTTCAACCGAATAAGATATAAATGTTATAACAATCTACTTATACATCTCTGGTATTAGACACTAGATACGAATCACATAAATGTATGTAAATTTATAGAAATTGCGTAATGAGTAGAAGTCTGATAAAAAGACAAGTGGACTTACGATTGGAAACGAAGAAAATGTTGCTGGATTATCCATAGGAAGTTGACTCTTGTTCTATATACTGGCTTAATTAAATAAATAAAATAATTGTTATTATGAAATTCCATTTAAAATAAATGTTATAATAGATCTTGTTTAGACGAGTTTGAATTTCATTTGTAATAAAAGAACAATTGTTATTCATTTTATTTAAATGAAATATCATATGGAATTTCAGAAATAGTTAATGGTCTTTATAAATCCTTAACTATGATGTACTAGGCATAAATACTGAGCAGTTTAAATTTAATGATTTAAATCTGCCACACCTTTAGCATTGTCAGTTAGCCCATATAAACAAGAAAAGCATAACAAAACTCCATAATGATGGAATTTTGGAATCGTTTGATTTCGAATCATATGAAGAATGCCAATCTTGTTTGTTAGCCAAAATAATCGAATCACCATTCATCTGACATAGTGAATGGGCTAGTAAATATTGTGTCTAATACATAATGATGTATATGGAGCAATGAATACATAAGCTGGAGGTAGGTTTTATTACTTCCTTACATTTACTGATGTTGTCGGTTGATATAGATATGTGTACCTTATGAAACAAAAATTAGAATCCTTTGAAAAGTTCAAAGAATTCAAAATTGAAGTTCAAAACCAATTTTGGTAGAATAAATACTCTTCAACCAAATCGAGAGAATATTTTAAACCAATAAATTTAATGACAATCCAAATGAGATGGAATTGTTTCATAACTGACTCCACCTAGAACACCGTACTGAAATAATATGTCTGAAAGGATAAATCACACTTTATAAGATATGGTACAATCAATGATAAATCTTAAAGATCTTCCAATAAACTAAATTTAGAAAAATTGCATTCAATACTATTAAAACGATTTTGAAGACGCCATATAAGATATGGATTAGGAAATGTCCTAGTGTGTCTAATGCAAAGATTTGGGGTGTAAGGCGTTTAAAAAAACGTTCTTCCTCTGATAAGATTGGACCCAAATCAGATAACTCTTTTGTAGAATATCCAAAAGGAACAAATGGGTATTATTTCTATAAATCCTCTGAGAATAAAATGTTTATTGCTCGAACGGGTATCCTTTATAATGGAGAGCCAGTCTCTAAGATACCGATGGGAATGAAATAGAAATTGAAATGTCTCGAAAACCACAAAATACCATTGAATCTTGTATAGACAAGAAATTGAGTGGGAATGACACAATAATTCTAATGTTATATATTGATAGCACATTAATTATTTTGAATAATGTTAGTTTTTTAAAATAAGAAATAGATATTGATTCTGAGAAAGAAATTGTTTGGGTTAGGAAGTTCATAATTGAACTTAATTCATTGTTGATCCAATGATTTACATTGCGATAACAATGTGGCTATTACTCACCCCTAAATCCTTGAACTCACTATTGATCCAAACATATATTTAAGAAATATAATTATATGCGAAGTTGTTCACAGTGGAAACAACCATATCTGCAAAGTTGTAATGTTGCAGACCTAATGAATTAAACTCTGTTGCAACAGAAGTTTAATAGTAATACAAGTTTCATGAGTGTACGATACATGAATGATTGACTCTAGTGCAAGTTGGAGATTGTTAGAGTTAATGCCCTAGAGGCAATCTATTTGATGTGATTAATAACATTGTTGATGTTATTGTTTTATTTGGAATAAAAAATTCTGTTATGTTATATTTACTGTCTAATATAAATATTAATATAATATAAGTCCTTAGAATAATAATACGGAATTATATAGTTTAAGTAAGTGACTTGAACATGAGATTATATAATATACTAAGTATTATAATTCTTAAATGTCCCTAGTCAAGTTTTATTGTTTACAAAGGACAATAATAAAACATTCAGACTAGTATGTTGACTGACTGATGATCACATCTCATTGATCATTAATATACATGATATTACTGCAAAGACATAAATACGTATTGGAGAATAGCGTATTGGGCTGACCCAACGTGAGAAAACTACATGGAGTATAATAACAGTATCATAAGTTATTCTCACAGTGAAAGTGATGTAGTGGTCCTCAGACCTGAAATAATTATAATTTTATTTGAGGATATTTCTGTTTTAATATCATATAAAGTTACTTTTAACCGAGTAAACGGTAACGGTGATTATTGGATACATCTCAAATCGAATGAAAATTATGAATGATCTAGATGGAATTTAACCCTACAATATAATTGTAGTGATATCCATAGGCCTCTTGATTTAATGAGACTGTAAAATGCATGGTCGTGCTCAAATATTGATTTGTTTTAAACAGTCTAGTCATCGATCAAGATAAAAGGATTAAATTATAAAGAGGGTGATATGTTCCATGCCTCGAGTTTAATCCTGGATATAATGGTTAAAAGGATTATATTATATTGATACACTGGTCATAAAAATGTTGTATCGAATAGATGATCTTATTATAACTTGGGTAGCAGTGACGTATTGCTAGATGCCAATCATTGTTTATAATTTTAAATACGATTTAAAATCATTGCCAATGTTGTAATAACCTATAAGGTCACACATAAAAACATATGAAAAGGTGAAGAACCATTATTAATAAAAGAAAACCAAAATGTTGATATTTCCTTTTATTTTGAAATGGTACATGGTTGACTCACCATATTTTATCTCGTTCCACATATGTTAAAGAAGGCCCAACCTTGTCTTTAATATAACATAACACACAAATAAAACGAGATAAAAATAGGGAAATAAAACCCTGATTCTTTGTTCCAGCTATCACTGAGCCTTTTTAATTTCGTTTCATATGACGAAATGGAGAATTGACGTTTGTGGGTACTCATAGAGGTGTGACACATGACGTACTAGAAGATTCGATACATCTCCATCTCCCAATTCAGACTAGTGGATTCAAAATAATTTGGTACGATTTTAATTTCGATTTACTATTATATCGCATATAGAACCTGTTATAAATTGTGTAGAGTTATAAAATATGGTTATGATTATATCGATTAAATTTTCACTCCAAACGAGATGTGCTGTCAGCCATCATTTATGTAAAAATGACTTCTGAAGACAATCATACTAGTCTTGAGACCTAAACCGATCGTATGTGGAAGTAATCCTTTAAAACTCGAATGATACAATGTTAATTTTTCACAGAAATGGGAATTTCATCGCAATGCATCACTGTACTCCCGAAACGATAATTTACGCGTATATCGAGATCGTTATGCCTAGTTTAAACTCAAAATATATTGATCATTATACTTATTCTTCATGTAAGGAAAAATCCATACTAAATTGAGCTGATCCCAAGTCCTGATTCGATAGTTTACAAAAAATCTCATGTTGGAGTCGTCAATTGAATAATTCACAATCGATATTTAAATATTCAATCGTTAAAATATGGGTCATTATCTTGTCCACACTATGCTTGTGTCGATACTGTGAACCATAGTTGCGGTGATAGGATCGTATCTGAGGTTCAGATCCCGTCTGAATTTTACATGATTCTCCTTTTTGGAAAAATCATCATTGAAGAAGATACGGGAATAGACCTCCGGAATGACATCAACTACAGAGATGGGAGTCAAGATGCCTGCATCGACTTGAACATGAGTAGAACTAAGAGCACAAAAAGGTTCAACAATATAGCCACCAACCAAAGAGGCACAAATGGGAACCGGAATAGCCAAATGCATCGCCTGCATGGGAAGAGAAATAAAAGCATGTTGAGATGGGGAGCGATCATGTGAGGCAAGTTAGGACAAAATGCCAGCAAGTTGGCCATTTGAAACCAAAGTAAATTGAGTAGTGGGATGATCACGGGCAACAACGGAACCAACTGCATGACTCATAGGGAAGGAGGGTAAAGCAATGGCAGCATGAGCAAGGAAATTTGACGCTTGTGTGAAAAACTGGTAGAATCTTGCAATTTTGAAACTTGTGCATGCCAGGTGCACAAGAATTTAACACCGTAGGGATAAATGCTTAGGCAGAAATTAGCGCCTTAGAATTTTGTACAATAGGAACCGGAGAAGCACGTGAAAATGAACCAGCAGCAGCGACATTTGTGCATGTAGCAACAACAGAACTTGAAGCACCAGGTGACAGCTAAGGGATCATGTAATGAACGAGAATTTTTGACCCAAAAAATACCATAAAGCCTATGTCAATTATTCATGCATCAAACATTCCATATCATTAATAGAAAGAAATTAGGGGGTGAGAATAGATAAGATAGAAAACTAGAATAGAAGAGGAAGGAGAAGATAACAACAAAATTAGAGTAACACGAATCTCATAGTGGAACGAATAAAATATAATATACAACATAACTTGGAAATACATATCTGTCACTTGTGTGTGTGTGTGTGTGTATACGAATCATCATTTGAGTATAACACTTACACCATAATGGAAACAAACAATAGCTATATAATCCTGAAGCCTCCTGCTTCAGCTTTCCAAGTATATCTGTAAAATCCGGACTACTTGACTGCCCGTACAAAATTGGACACCCAAGAGTTTAGGAAAACAAAACAAAATAAACTCTGGGTCAGTCATGTGACTGATGTGAGTAAACTCCAAACAATTGTTTAACTTTTAAAATCCTTTTAAAAGAAGGAATAATCATAAGACCAATCCGCACATAAACACGGATGGTTTTCACCTTACGATAGCCCAAAACATTCTTTAAAAATCCATACTCTTTTGATATTATAATAATGTATAAATTAAATAAATAGCAATCTAGTGGATAGCTTTCATCTCACGTTCCACATATATAATATATAATCAAAAACCGCAGGCGCTTATTGGGTAATGGGTTCCAACTAGCAAGGTATGGGACCACCTTTCTACTGTGTATCTCTAGAGAGAAATACACCGGCTTCAGAAAGGACATCTTGTAACACAGGCTAAACATGATCGGTCACTCATTTCGCTTGAGTGCACCGAATGTATTATCACTAACGGTTGGGATCAGCAACCGTTCCCCGAAAGGGACAGCATCGAAATAGGTTAAAGAAGTAAATGAAATTTCTCTAGATCAGGTGACAAATACACGCTAATTGGGAGCTACCCACATAGCCATGCGACCTACCCGATTTTATACCATTTCTCGGCTGTGAGGCTAGAGGCTATAACGTACAAATCACACCTTTATTCACTTTGAATGCCATATCGTCATACCCACCAAATCACAAATTGATTTCCCCAAAAATATCACGGGTATACAGCTAAGAGAAACAAATTCCTCCACCACCAAATGTAAATACGTTTGAAGAGATCAACTTACGCGATCTACTAAATGTACTCTATCATACATTCTTCCATACAGGTTGTCCTGGGACTGGACAAATCGAAGGCACTATTCTGTAAACCCATCTTAGGCAATTTCTACCTAGGATTTTCCAGAACGGCCCTTGCATAAACTCTATCTCAATTATCTTCATCATATTTGATTCGCAACGTTAATACCCATACGGAATGGTTTTCAGATAATAAACCTAATCCTGGTCTCTCCATATTGATGATGGAAAAATGGTCAAAACTTTGATAGTCGATTATTTAACTATCAAAGGAAAGCATCTATACACACAACGTTCTTATTTCCAAATGGAAATTTTATCAATCAATCATCAATCAACATTTTTCCCTTTAAATTAATTTATCATTAATTTATTTATTTCCCCGTTTCCCATTTCCGTATATACATAAATTCTTATTTTTTAAATTTAGAAACTATATGTTATTAACATTGGTAAACATTTCCGTTTCTTATTCGCGCATCATTACTCTCCCACATCTATCAGTCTCTAACTGTAAACTAGTAAGAGAACTATTCCCTGAATATCAACCCCGAAGGTCAAAACCAACATCAGATCGACACTCAGGAAACCATTTAACTTAACTAATCTCCGGTCATTTTCTAATTTCCTTAACTCCATTTAAATCTTCTTATCAAATCATTGCTTATGCAACTCTCCGATTCAGTTTACAAATCCAATTCTTTTATGAAAAACATTGGTTACAACGATAACTTTATAATCCCTGCTTCCAAAATATCTAACTTCAAAATATAACTTTTATTCATTAATTTGAATAAATAATAATTAATTAATTTATTAAATAAATCTTGATTTAAAAACCAGAAAGTAAATAGTACTTTCCTACATTTGATGTAGTCGAATCCTAATGTATAAATCTCTCTTGAATAATCTCTATTCGATAACTCTCTTTCGAATAAACTATATTCGATAACTCCCTCTCAGATAAACTATATTCGATAATCTCTTTTTTCTAATAAACTATACTAGATAACTCTCTTTTTCGAATAAACTATATTCGATAATCTCTCTTTCGTATAAACTATATTCGATTATCTCTCTTTCGAATAAACTATATTCGATAATCTTTGTTACGAATAAACTATATTCGATAATCTCTCTTTCGAATAAACTATTTTCAATTATCTCTCTTTCGAATAAACTATATTCGATAATTTCTCTTTCGAATAAACTATATTCGATAATCTCTCTTTCGAATAAACTATATTCGATTTACGTTACAAATTCCAGCATATTTTACCCTTTCGAGCCAACTCAATTTCTAAATTCATTTTTGAATTTAGTACTTCCTAACAATTACATTTCCTTTTATAACTGTTTTAATTCTGCAAAACGTTTTCTTTTAAATCATTATTCACTTTAAAACATGAATATTATTCCTTTACAGAAAATTGGACTCATTTTATCAAATCAAAACTTGATTTCATAATTTAAATACTAACACAGGTTTAAACTCCAATGATCGAGTCATTTTATAACTTCTTATTTACATTCCATTTTATTTATCAATTCTCGTTTACATGTCAACTTCATAGCTGATTTTATTTAATGAAGTTATAATTCTTTATCACCTTTATATTCAATTATAAAATATCTGTGATGGCCCGCTCCAGACCAGCCGACATTTCCCCGAAATGCGTTGTGATAATGCCCGACTAACACGGGACGGTCATCAAAGGAAAATGGTTTTGAAACTATGAACCACCAAGAACCTGTAGTATATCTCATAGCACATGGAATAAGATATCATAAAAACATAACTTGATATAAAACAGGCGAGACAGTGCATAAACTGAAAACTAAACCATTATAGCAGCGGAATCCAAAATACAACTTATAATCCAAACCATCATTATTACAACTTCAAAATACTGTCTCTAAAACAAAGTAGAAAAGGTACACTACTAATGTCCAAAGTAGTGACCAGCAACAACACAGGAAGAATATATGTAAATAGTATATGGGAGCCTCCTGCTCGTCTCCGGACAGCTAATCGTGCATACCACCTAACATATCTCTAGTCTGCTCGTTTAAGAGCACCTAGAGTAATAAGAAGAGACATAAAACTCTCGGTCAGAAAAAAGTCTGGTATGAGCGATAGCAGCAAAACAGAACAATAACAGGTATAAATAATCATACCTGAACCTGGATCTGCAACCAAAGAGTTAGCACAACAAGATGTACAGTACTCTAAGGTAACACTAACATAAAGTGTAAAATGGGGGTGTGCATGTCATGTGATAACAAACATCAAACATAGCAATCATCCTCACATCACTCACTCAGTGCATAAAGTATATGGTATTCGCCACTTTGATCACCAAATACCTTGCTACGACCACTTTTCCCTTGGGGTCTTGATGACCCCATTGCGCTGGTCCATAGCCACTAATCCTTTGCTATGTCCACTCTGCCCTATGGAGTCATGACGGCTCCACTGCACTGGCTCATAGCCATTCTATGATCACTTGCCATTGGGAATCTTAACGATACCACTGCGTGATCCATAGCCACTAATCCATCTCTCAGTGGTGAACTAAAGTTATAGATATCGATAACCCCTTTGCACACGTCCCACAACAAAGCCTAGCTTTAGAAGTTAACTCGTCGGTTCCCATCTGGATCCTGAGTTATAACTTCCCACTTGGACTTCCTTTGCATCTCGGGCTTTGGTCGAATTGGAGTTGGTCTTCAGAAGATCCGTCGCTTAGAAGTAGTGGAAGCTCAATTCGGTTCGGTTCTATCTGCTTCAGTCGGTTTGGTTCGAATACATCGTCCCCAGGCTTCCCATTCGGTTCGGTGCTCCATTTCAAGTTGGTTCGGTTCGGTCATCTCCATCCGGTTCGGTTTGGATGGTGCTCCAGCCTCGGTTCGGTTTGGCGCCCCTTTATCTCTAGATCCTAGTTTGATCCTGCTTCTTAGCTCTAATCCAATCCAATCCCCACGCCAAGCTCCTGTCTGATCCCAGTTCCAATTCAACGCAGGTGGCCTTCCTTTTTGCCATTCACAATATTTCCACTACTCCGGTTCGGTTCAGATATGTCCGATCTGATCCCCTATCTCGATCCGATCCGGAATCCTGGCACTTTTCCAGCAAGCCTTTTTTGTCCATTGTCACCATACGACGGCGTTTTCAACCATTCTAACCTTACTAAACAATCATAAAGCATTCCAAACAGTAGTAATAGCATAAAGAGTCAATCAAGAACATCGAATCATCAAGCATATGGGTTACATAGGATCAAACATACTCTAAAACCATGAATTTCCCCTTAATCCCTTTAACCATGTTTTAACTACACAATTAGAAAACTTAATCCTAATTAACCCAAATATCTAATAGAGGCATAAAACAATATTTAAGAATTTCTAAGTATTTTTCTAGATTTTTAACATGTATAATTTCACTAATTATCACTAATTACCCCTAATTAGCTGTAATTAGTGAATAAAAGTGCAAATCACTCACCTTAGCCACAAATAAATTCTTAGATCTGAAAGTGCACTGATTTGGGTCGAATTCCTATGAAACACAGCAGCCCTAACTCTTATTTGATGCCAATCCACCTTGATTTGATGTGGATTTAGCTAATATGTGATTAGAAAGTGATTAAGAGGTAGTTTAGAAGGTGGAAGTCATTGTTAGGGTTGAAGAGAGGTAAGTAGCGGCTGTAAAAATGACAAAGAAAGGTTTCTCTAACCCTTTTCAACCCTTATGTAACCCTAATCCGGAAATCCCCAATGGGCCTAGCAGCTAATTACCCAACTAAGCCCAATTAAGTTGTTTTTTACCTTCCAAGCTTTATTACATCCATATCTCCCAAACAGTAAGTCCATTTGATAAATGTGACCACTCTACGAAAAGGTAAACCATCATCTGAATCCAACGGAAGTGGTTTCAGGTCAAAACTCCTTACCAATCAAAAGTTATAGGCAAAATAAGCTTTGTTCGGGGTAAAACGGTCATTTGAAATTCGGCAAAAATCATGAACATGGGAAATGACCCTAATATTTGTTCCCCAAAGTTACACGACCAAACGACTTCATATATGGAAGAAATAAATATTCTATGATCCTTCAATGCATAGAATGCGGGTTGTTACACTCTTACCCCCTTAAAAGAAACTTCGCCCTCGAAATTCCTTAATCAAAACATATAATGCAGTCCTGCATGCCTATCAGCCATTCACAAACAAACAAACATACATGATATCACAATAGTCCTATACTAGCATGTGGTTACTAACAAGGGAATAACTATCACTATTAAAATCTTACCAAGCAAAGAATTCTGGATGTGTCTTCCTTATGTTCTCCTATGTTTCCCAAGTATAGTCGTTTTCACTGTCACGCCACTGGACCTTGACTAGTTTCACCGTCTTCTTTCGAAGTTGCTTCGTATCGTACTTGACAATACGAATCGATCTGCGACTCCCAACCACCTCGGTGTCTACCTCGATATCATCCAACAGATCTAGTTAAATAGTCATATAAGGGTCGTGCACGAACTTCCTTAACTAGGAAACATGAAACACGTCATGAACTCTCGCCATCTTCTCAGGCAACTATACTTTATAAGCTAAATACCCAACTTGTTCGAGAACTAGAAACGGGCCAACAAACCTTGATGCCAACTTGTCTCTCCTACCAAAATGAATTACACTCTTTAACGGAGAAATCTTGATGAATACTAAGTCGCCAACGGAGAATTTCAAATCTCTTCGTCTTTTATCAGCATAACTCTTCTACCTATCTTGGACAACCTTCATTTGTTGTTGAATAACCTTGATCTTATCTGATGTTTCTCTTATTACATTTGGTCCAAGCATAAATTTCTCACCGGTTTCCAACCAACATGATGGTGAGTTGCACGGTCTTCCATACAAAGCTTCAAATGGGGCCATGCCGATACTGGACTGATAACTATTATTATAAGTGAACTCAACCAAATGCAAATGGTCTGTGACGGCCCGCCCCGTACCAGCCTGCATTTCCTCTGAAGGTGCGCTGTACACATGCCCGACTAGTACGGAACGGTCGCCAAAGAAAGGAAAGAAGAGAATGAACTAACAAGGAACTTGTAGAATGTCTCACAGCGCATGGAACAAAATATAATAATAATATACTTGACATAAAATAGGTGAGACAGTGCATAAGCTGATAACTAAAACCAACATCAACATCAGGGCAGCGGAAATCTAAATACAGCTTATTACAACTTTCCAAATTCACTGTCTCTAAAACAAATGAAAGCTAAAGTGGAAGATGCACTACTAATGCCCAAGCAGTGATCTTCAAAAATACAGGGAGAATACTATATGTATCATACGTGGAAGCCTCCTGCTCGCCTCCGAATCAGCTACTCGCGCATCACCAGCTAACCTGTCTCTAGTCTGCTCGTGTGAGCACCCAGAGTAATAAGAAGAGACATAAAACTCTGGGTCAGACAAAAAGTCTGGTATGAGCGATAAGCAACTAAACAGAACAATAACAGGTATACTAAACCATACCTGAACCTGGACCTGCAACCAAAGAGTTAGCACTACATACCGTACAATACTCTAAGGTGCCATAACAAATAGTGTAAAGAATACGGGGGTGGGGTGTGCATGTCATAATGATGGCAAACAAATCAAGCATAGCAACCATCCTCACATCTCTCACTCAGTTCGTAAAGCATACGATGTCCACCACTGTCAATCACTAGACCCATCGAAGTAGTGACGGAGTTCGACTTGTACAACTGCTGCTATTACCAAGCTTACCACATGGAGTCATGACCAAACCTTTACAAATGACCCCACTTCATTGGTCTATAGCCCCTTTAGTCGTACCTAGGTCACTGTGGCCCTGAATCCGTTCACATACTCCCTACACATAGTGATTCAAAGCTACAAAAATCGACAACCCCTTTGCACACGTCCCGCAACAAAGCCCAATCATGAAGCTCACTCATTGGTTCCCAACTGGATCCTGAGTCAAAGCTCCTCATTTGGACTTCCTTTGCATCTCGGGTTCTGGTCATCACCTTCTTCTCCGGACCGGTCTTCATTTCTTCACCTTACTTTACTTCAGGTCGTGGTCATCAGCTCCTCGGTTCGGATCGGAATACTCCTCCTTAAGAAATCGGATCAGTTCGGAATCTCCAGCTCAACCTTCCTCTCTGCTTCGGGTCGGATCAGGGTGATCTTCCTCCAGCGGTTCGGATCAGAGTCCACACCTCCTGGCTTTATGGAAAACTCCTCTGGTTCGGTCCTTCTTCCCAAGCAATCGGATCGGATCGGGTCTCTCAAGCTTCTCCATCGGGTTGGCTCGGGATTCTACCCCCATAGCACCAGGTCAGTTCGGTTCGGATATGCTCCTTCAGTTCAGCTCGTGAGGCTACCTGGCTCCAGAACATCGGTTCGTGGGGAGGTCTCCTGGTCGGTTCGGTTCGGGCTGCTCCCTCCGATCCGGTTCGGATCGGCCAAATTCCTGCAACTCATTCCAGCGACTGTTTACGCCATTCGACGGCGTTTTCGACCAATCTAACACTTCTAGACAATCACGAATCATGTCATACAGTCATAGCAACATGTAACATCAACCACAAACATCAAAACAATAACTATAGCATGTAAAATGGATCGAACGTACCCAAAATCCCATATTTTCCCTTAAGCATGTTTAAGCAAAACTAATCATAGGGTTAACAAAAATTAACCAAATTAAACCAAATTTCTACCAGAGGCATAAAATATTATTTTCGAATTTGTAGATATTTTTCCAGAATTTATTAGTGTATAAATTCGCTAATCTTCACTAATTACCCTTAATTAACCGTAATTAGTACAAAACTATGCAAATCACTCACCTTGGCCACAAATAAAGTTTTCAGAACTGAAATCTCGCTGATTTGGGTGAATAATAATGTCTAATAGCGGCTCTAATACTGATTTGGTGCTATTTCTCCTCGATTTGATGTTGCTAAGCTTAATCCTTGATTAGAAAGTGATTTGGAGATGCTTCTAGATGTTGGCGGCCATTGTTAGGGTTCAAGAATGAAAGTGGCGGCTGAAAAATGAAAATAAGATCGTTCTCTAACTGATTTCAGCCTCCTCATAACCCTAATCCCGAAATTCCCCATTGGGCCTAGCTGTTAATCACCCGGTTAAGCCCAATTAAGCTGTTTTTCACCATCTGAAATTTGTTTCAGCCATATTTCCCAAACGGTGAGTCCGTTTGGCTAATGTGACCACTCTACGGAATTGTAAACCATCATCCGGAGCCAATGGAAGTGGTTTCAGGTCAAAACTCCTTTCCAGTCAAAAGTTATGGCCAAAACAGTACCAACTGGGGGTAAAATGGTCATTTAAAAATCAGGAAAAATCATGAACATGGGAAATGACCCCAATAGTCGTCTCCCAAAGTTACATGACCATACTACTTCGTATGTGAAAGAAATAAATATTCTACGATCCTATGATGCGTAGAATGCGGGTCGTTACACTTTCCTCCCCTTAAGAAATTTCGTCCCCGAAATTCCTTAGCCCAAAACATACAAAGGATCCCGCATGCCTAACAGCCACGTACAACAATCAAACATGCAAAACAAGCAAACAAGCCTATCCTAGCATGCGGAAAGACTAAATCGAAGTTAAAATCTTACCAGGCGAAGAGTTCTGGATACGTCTTCCTAATGCTCTCCTCTGTCTCCCAAGTACATTCATTCTCATTCTCGCCCCACTGAACTTCGACTAGATTCACCGCTTTCCTTCGAAGTTACTTCGTATCATTCCCAACAATACGCATAGGCTTGCGGTTCCCAATCGCTTCGGGTTCAACTTCGACATCATCCAACTGATTAGGTGAAATAGTCACCTCTGGGTCATGCATGAATTTCCTTAACTGGGAAACATGAAATACGTTGTGAACTCCTGCCATCTTCTCTGGTAATTCAACTCTATATGCCAAATTTCCAATTTGCTCAAGAACTGGGAATGGACCAATAAATCTTGGCGCTAACTAGCCTTTCCTTCCAAATCGTATCACGCTCTTTAACGGAGATATCTTGACAAACACCAAGTCGCCAATGGAGAACCTTAATTCTCTTCTCCTTTTATCAGCATAACTTTTCTGCCTATATTGGGCAGCCTTCATTCGCTGTTGGATAATCTTAATCTTAGCTGAAGTTTCTCTTATCACATCGGGTCCAAGCACAAACTTCTCACTAGTTTCTACCCAACATGACGGCGAGTTGCACGGTCTTCCATACAAAGCTTCAAACGGAGCCATACCAATACTGGACTGATAGCTATTGTTATATGCAAACTCTACTAGATGCAAATGGTCATCCCATGATCCACCAAAATCCAATACACAGGCTCTTAAGAGATCTTCTAATATACGATTCACCCTCTCTGTTTGACCGTCGGTTTAAGGATGATACGCGGTACTGAGATGTAATTCTGATCCTAACGCCTCTTGTAAGCTCTTCCAAAATCCACTAGTGAACAACGGATCTCGGTCACTCACAATGCCTTTGGGTATTCCATGAAACCTCACTACCCACTTTATATACAGTTCTGCTAACTTAGCTGCCGTCCTGTTTGACTTGACGGGTATAAATCTTGCGCTTTTGGTCAATCAATCCACAATCACCCAAATGCCATCATGGCCCGATCTAGTCCTTGGTAACTCATCAATAAAATCCATCGACACTTGTTCCCATTTCCATTCTGGAATATCTAATGGTTGTAACAAACCACTAGGCTTCTTTTGCTCAGCTTTAACTAGCTGGCAATTCATGCATTTGGATATAAACTTCCCATTGTCTCTTTTCATCCCTTCCCAGTAGTAGGTTTGCTTTATGTCTCCATACATTTTGTTACCACCGGGGTGTATAGTCAGTTTTGAGTGATGACACTCTCTAAGCACTTCATCTCTCAATCCATTGACATTGGGTACAACAAGTCTTCCATTCTTTCTAAGCCATCCATCTCGATCAAGCCCATACTTATTCATCTCCTCATCGATATCCATCTCTAACTTGGAGATGATTTCCAATAGGTTAGGATCGTTCCTCTGACTAGAGCCGATCCGCTCAATCAAAGTGGGTCTGATCGTCAAACTTGCTAACATTTCTGGATCCAATTCGCACTTTGGTCTGAAATCATACCCAGCGATGTACTCCAGTTGCTTCCATTCAAGAAACATAGCCCCTAAACTGGCATGTCTCCTACTTAATGCATCAGCCACCGCATTGCCCTTTCCCGGTGTATATGCGATGTTGAAATCATAGGAAGCTAAGAATTCTAACCATCTTTGCTGTCGGAGATTTAGATCCTTTTGAGAGAAGAGATACTTTAACGATTTATGATCGGTGACCAACTCGAATCTTTCTCTCAAGAGATAATGTCTCCACATCTTCAATGCGAACACGATCGCTGCCAATTCCAAATCATGGGTAGGGTATCTTCTCTCGTGCGGTTTCAATTGCCGACTTGCATAAGCTACAACCCTACCGCCTTGCATCAATACAGCACCTAGTCCGGTACCACAGGCATCCGTGTATACCGTCATCTCTTCATTCCCCTTAGGAATGACTAACACTGGTGCACATGTCAACTTATCCTTTAGACTCTTGAATGCATTCTCGCACTTTCCGTCCCAGACGAAAGCTTGATTCTTCTTGGTCAACTGAGTCAACGGTGCTGCTATCTTGGAGAAATCTTGGATAAACTTACGATAATATCCACCTAATCCCAAGAAACTTCTTATATCTGTTGCATTCTTGGGCGTAGGCCAATCTTGTACCGTAGCCACCTTCGCAGGATCCACGGCAATACCATTTTCTGAAACAACATGGCCCAAGAATCTCACTTCCCTCCTCCAGAAGTGGCACTTAGAAAACTTTGCTTTCAATTGGTGTTTTCTCAACACTTCCATCACTATTCTCAAATGTTCCTTGTGTTCTTCCTCCATTCTCGAGTAGACCAAAATATCATCCACGAACACAAGGACAAACTTATTCAACTGATCTCTGAATACCCTATTCATAAGATCCACAAAATATGCTGGGGCATTGGTCAGCCCGAATGGCATGACCAACCACTCATAAAATCCAGACGGCGTCCGAAATGCCGTTTTAGCTATACTCTCAGCTTCCACTCTAAGCTGATGAAAACCTGTCGCGAGATCCAACTGAGAAAATACTCTCGTGCCACTCAACTTATCGAACAAATCATCTATCCACGGTAGAGGATACTTGTTCTTCCTCGTCACTTTATTCAACTCGCGGTAGTCTACACACAAACGAAGGGAACCATCCGCCTTGGTAGCAAACACAACTGGTGTTCCCCATTCAAAAACACTCCTTCTGATAAATCCCTTCTTCAAAAGATCGCTGACTTGCACCCCGAGCTCTCGCTGCTCCCTTGGTGCCATACGACGAAGTGGCATCACTATAGGTCTGGCATCTTTCACTAAGTCAATACGGAACTCAATCTCTCGATGTGGCGGAAGCCCGGTCACTTCTTCGAAGACATCCTAATACTGGCCAACCACGGGCAAACCTGACAACTCACTATGCGGGATGTCGAGGGAATTTAGAAAACTAGCCATTACCCCCTCACTGGGTAGACCACCAAACACTACCCTCCGCCCATCGTCCGCTCTAGTTGTCACCAAAAAGCCCTCACAGTCTACCACCACCACGTATCTTTGGAGCCAATCTACTCCCAAAATAATGCCAAACCCAGTAAAGCCCAAAACAAAGCAATCACAAACAAACATGCATCCATGACTCGATAAGACCACATTACGACAAATCATGTTAAGGTTAGTTGAACCACCAATTGGGTTCGTCACTACTAAAGGTCTATCAACAATCTCGGACTTCAATCCCAACCTATCTACCAGGTCACTAGATATGAAAGAACTGGAAGCTCCGGTATCGAACAAAACTCTAACAGGAACATCATAAACAGAAAGCATACCTTGAATGACGACATTCTTTCCCTTCTCCGCCGCGGTTGGGGCATTCGACGAAGAAGGAATAGCATTAAGGGCATATGCTTTCACCATTTTCTTTTCTTTAGGGGGTTGCGGACACTTGTCCTTGTGATGTCCCATTTGGCCACAGTTGAAGCACTTCCTATCCGCTGGCTTGGCCCGACAATTACTAGCATAATGGCCCTTCTTACCACAGCTGAAGCACTCAACATCTTGCTTATTCCTTTTCTTCTGACCATCCTTAATCTGATTCTGCTTTCTCTTATTCTGGGAACCACCCTTGCCTCCACCACTTGCTTGTGGCTTTGGCTCCTCTGCAGATGCAACCTCAGTCTTCGGCTTAGGGTAGAGACTTTCTGATCTCAATGCTTTCCCCACAATTGATTCAAACGTCTCATCGATGTGGTTAATAAGCCTTTCCCCCAAGTACTGATCCAAACCAGTTATGAATTTCTCATTTTTATTCTCGGCAGTATCAATAAGAGATAACCCATACTTCGACAAAGTGTCGAATTCAACAATATACTCCGAGACAGCTCTGCCATTCTGTTTGAGCTCCAAGAATTTCTTAAACAACACTGACTTCTGAGCAGCTGGAATGAACTTCTCGCTAAAGCAAACCTTAAACTACTCCCAAGTAATCTGATCCTCGGGAGTAGCTGCCTTTATAGCATTCCACCAATTCATTGCCTGCCCTTGCAGCTGACGGGACGCTAGCTTTCTCTTCATCGCATCCTCGATACCCAAATCCTCAAAGATAGGTTCGCAACTATCCAACCAATCCTGAACATCCGTAGCTGACTCTGTTCCGTGGAACGGCTTCCCACCAAGACTAGTATAATCCTTATTCAGTTTGGCGTAATCGGTCCTAGGCGCCTACACTATTGGACCACCACCATTATCACCATTGGGAGCTACCCTCTGCACATCCCTAAGCATCTCTCTCATGAGGTCAGTAAACATCGTCCTCATGTCAGCAGCATTCCCATTATTGGCTCCTCTACCGGCACCTCTGGCGTATCGGCTCATCGTTCAATCTGTAAAGAGAAACGATTAACCATTTCTATGGTGGTGCTAATGCAGTGCAACTTCATCCTTAGCTATACTAATAGTATATATATAGCTTTTGAAAACCAAAATAGTCACAAATACGCTCTCTCATATACGTATACTATCTCTCCCTGATGACTTCCCTAGGTTAACTACGCAACCTAGAGCTCTGATACCAAGTGTGACGGCCCGCCCCGCACCAGCCTGCATTTCCTCTGAATGTGCACTGTACACATGCCCGACTAGCACGGAACGGTCGCCAAAGAAAGGAAAGAAGAGAATGAACTAACAAGGAACCTGTAGAATGTCTCACAGCGCATGAAACAAAATATAATAATAATATACTTGACATAAAACAGGTGAGACAGTGCATAAGCTGATAACTAAAACCAACATCAACATCAGGGCAGCGGAAATATAAATACAGCTTATTACAACTTTCCAAATTCACTGTCTCTAAAACAAAAGAAAGCTAAAGTGGAAGATGCACTACTAATGCCCAAGCAGTGATCTTCAACAATACAGGGAGAATAATATATGTATCATACGTGGAAGCCTCCTGCTCGCCTCCGAATCAGCTACTCGCGCATCACCAGCTAACCTGTCTCTAGTCTGCTCGTGTGAGCACCCAGAGTAATAAGAAGAGACATAAAACTCTGGGTCAGACAAAAAGTCTGGTATGAGCGATAAGCAACTAAACAGAACAATAACAGGTATACTAAACCATACCTGAACCTGGACCTGCAACCAAAGAGTTAGCACTACATACCGTACAATACTCTAAGGTGCCATAACAAATAGTGTAAAGAATACGGGGGTGGGGTGTGCATGTCATAATGATGGCAAACAAATCAAGCATAGCAACCATCCTCACATCTCTCACTCAGTGCGTAAAGCATACGATGTCCACCACTGTCAATCACTAGACCCATCGAAGTAGTGACGGAGTTCGACTTGTACAACTACTGCTACTACCAAGCTTACCACATGGAGTCATGACCAAATCTTTACAAATGACCCCACTTCATTGGTCTATAGCCCCTTTAGTCATACCTAGGTCACTGTGGCCCTGAATTCGTTCACATACTCCCTACACATGGTGATTCAAAGATACAGACATCGACAACCCCTTTGCACACGTCCCGCAGCAAAGCCCAATCATGAAGTTCACTCATTGGTTCCCAACTAGATCCTGAGTCAAAGCTCCTCATTTGGACTTCCTTTGCATCTCGGGTTCAGGTCATCACCTTCTTCTCCGGACCGGTCTTCATTTCTTCACCTTACTTTACTTTAGGTCGTGGTCATCAGCTCCTCGGTTCGGATCGGAATACTCCTCCCTAAGCAATCGGATCGGTTCAGAATCTCCAGCTCAACCTTCCTCTCTGCTTCAGGTCGGATCGGGGTGATCTTCCTCCAGCGGTTCGGATCGGAGTCCACACCTCCTGGCTTCATGGAAAACTCCTCTAGTTCGGTCCTTCTTCCCAAGCAATCGGATCGGGTCGGGTCTCTCAAGCTTCTCCATCGGGTCGGCTCGGGATTCTAGCTCCATAGCACCAGGTCAGTTCGGTTCGGATATGCTCCTTCAGTTCAGCTCGTGAGGCTACCTGGCTCCAGAACATCAGTTCGTGGGGAGGTCTCCTGTTCGGTTCGGTTCGGGCTCCTCCCTCCGATCCGGTCCGGATCGGCCAAATTCCTACAACTCATTCCAGCGACTGTTTACGCCATTCGACGGCGTTTTCGACCAATCTAACACTTCTAGACAATCACGAATCATGTCATACAGTCATAGCAACATGTAACATCAACCACAAACATCAAAACAATAACTATAGCATGTAAAATGGATCGAACGTACCCAAAATCCCATATTTTCCCTTAAGCATGTTTAAGCAAAACTAATCATAGGGTTAACAAAACTTAACCAAATTAAACCAAATTTCTACCAGAGGCATAAAATATTATTTTCGAATTTATAGATATTTTTCCAGAATTTATTAGTGTATAAATTCGCTAATCTTCACTAATTACCCTTAATTAACCGTAATTAGTGCAAAACTATGCAAATCACTCACCTTGGCCACAAATAAAATTTTCAGAACTGAAACCTCGCTGATTTGGGTGTATACTGATGTCTAATAGCAGCTCTAATACTGATTTGGTATTATTTCTCCTCGATTTGATGTTGCTAAGCTTAATCCTTGATTAGAAAGTGATTTGGGGATGCTTCTAGATGTTGGCGGCCATTGTTAGGGTTCAAGAATGAAAGTGGCAACTGAAAAATGAAAATAAGATCGTTCTCTAACTGATTTCAGCCTCCTCATAACCCTAATCCCGAAATTCCCCATTGGGCCTAGCTGTTAATCACCCGGTTAAGCCCAATTAAGCTGTTTTTCACTATCTGAAACTTGTTTCAGCCATATTTCCCAAACGGTGAGTCCGTTTGGCTAATGTGACCACTCTACGGAATTGTAAACCATCATCCGGAGCCAATGGAAGTGGTTTCAGGTCAAAACTCCTTTCCAGTCAAAAGTTATGGCCAAAACAGTACCAAATGGGGGTAAAATGGTCATTTAAAAATCGGGAAAAATCATGAACATGGGAAATGACCCCAATAGTCGTCTCCCAAAGTTACATGACCATACGACTTCGTATGTGAAAGAAATAAATATTCTATGATCCTATGATGCGTAGAATGCGTGTAACACCCCACGCCCGCTATGGTCACTCTCTAAGGGAATGCCATAACATCGGTGGAGTATTTTGAGTGAATATAGAACAGAGTAATTACAGCAAGACAGATATAAGTAATACTTTGAAAATTTAAAACATCATTTCAATTGCAGCGGAAAATAAAACATGTCTGGTTACATCACAAAACCATAAGAGAAGTCAAGTACAAATATCCATCGTGCTAAATGAAAATACATAATCCCAATACATGAACTGATAGCCATAAAAGAAAAGGGTAAACTGAGCTCTACATCTAGGGTCCAAGCTCCAAGAGAGAGATAAAAGCAGCCTGATCAAAGCCCACTCGCGCTGGGCCCACTCTGAGAACCTAAGGGTTGGGAAAAAGATAAAAACAACGGGGTCAGACATAAGCCTGAGTGAGCCCTATAACCTTAACAATACAATTATTAAAGTAATTAGGGTATGATATGAACTCGGTACGGTACCTTTGGGGATAATGACTACACTAAGTAGCCAACAAACATAGGGTGAACTAAGATAACCGTAAAGACGCATCTACCCACCCAAGGATAATTACTAACTGCACCACACCAGTCATTCCTACTCAAAGGTTGATCCCACCCAAGGATTTAAAAGAAAGATATAACTAGTAGTTTCATGTACCCCTAGCTGACCACATAGGTGCCGTCTGCCCCTATCTCCACTAGGTGTACCCCACTACTCCCCAAGCGATCGGCTCCCTAACGTAGATACCCGTGCTGGTCCCCCAGTGGGGTGTATCACTCCCCTAAAGTGGCAACCCAATACTATCAACGGTGCACGGCTTATACCTACACGATGCAACAACCGCTTATCTACCAGCCCGGGCCCACACACGCATATGAAACCCGTTGGACTTGCGTTGCCACCGCTAACCCGTTTTGGCCTCTTATAATCAAGCCCAGTACGCGTGTCCCGTCCTCGACATGGGTCGAGCCCACAAAGATACAAATGGGTTACTGGTTGAAATGGGCCCCCACAAGCTACCCGCCTAAGCTTGTCACTTATCTAGTGTATCCCACTTAACCCTTTAATCATGTTTAATTACATGTTTCCACTTGGTTAAGTATTCTAATCGTATTTTCTATTGCCACCCAAGGCAACCCACTAGATTTCCACATGCCACCCAAGGCACCCACTTAACCCCTCATGTCCCTCTACATGCTAATATGGTTAAGTGTTTCTTAATTAGTTAATTAAGACCATGACCTCATAAAGACCTCTCACATTAGACCGTCTTTTATGACTGCTGGATATGCCGGTTGGTTCCGGGCAGACTTCTGTCATCAAAAGGGTCTAACCTCGTGTCTTTACTTTAATCACGTATTTAATTTATGACTAAGACCTCTCACATTGGGCCAATCATTTGTAGCCGCTGGATGGCCGGTCGGTTCCGGGCAGACTTCCGCTACAAAAGGGTCCAACCTCGTGTCTTAGTTGATTAATTACACCTAATTAATCACCCCCATAATTAATTATCCCTAATTAATTACACATTTTTAAGAATATGGGTAGACCTAACTCAATAGGTAAATTCCCAATTCCTTAGCATGGGTAGACCTAACTCAATAGGTAAATTCCCATGGGGTAGACCTAACTCAATAGGTAAATTCCCACTTATGTTCATTCATTTTATTTTGTTAATATGCATTTTTAACCCCATCGTTCCCCACGTAAATCGTTCTCATTTCATGACATAATAAAGGGAAGATTCATCACAAATATCATGGGTGTAACCACATCTTAGCATATAACTTTGTCATGGGTTAAGAGGATGTCAACTTGCATATATGAGCATATATTAACCCAACTATATCTAACCCAAACTTGCATATTATCATACACATGACTTGCATAACATGTTGCATATGAACTTGCATATTATCATACACATATCTTGCATAACATGTTGAACTTGCATATAAGCATTCACATAACTTGCATAACATGTTAAACTTGCATATAAGCATACACATAACTTGCATAAGCATGCATAACTTGCATATCATGTTAAACTTGCATATAAGCATATACATAACTTGCATAACATGTTAAACTTGCATATAAGCATACACATAACTTGCATAAGCATGCATAACTTGCATAACATGTTAAACTTGCATATAAGCATATACATAACTTGCATAAGCATTCACATAACTTGCATAAGCATTCACATAACTTGCATAAGCATTCACATAACTTGCATAAGCATGCATACTTGCATAACATGTAGCATAATAGATCAATGTTCAACTTAGTGTTTTGCATCATAAGCATCATGCAACATAGCACCAAACTTGCATAAAGATGTCATGAACACATACACTAAACTTGCATGAACACATTAATCCACAAACATAACCATACATCCTCATATCCTATCTTAATCAATTTAACAATTGATTATTAAGGGGATAGAAGCTCACCCAAAATCAAGATTAGCAAACTAATGAAGAAGATTAAGAGGCTAGAAGTTGATTTGGAATGCTATCCCTCCTCTAATTTTGATGGAGGCTCCTTCAAGTTTCAAAGTGGTGGCATAATGGCCTTAGATCTATTTTTAGTAAGGATTAGGGGGGTATTAGGGTGTATATATAGATTAGTTAGGTGTTTTAGGACCATAGGATTAGCCCTAAATTAGATTAGGACCATCAGATTTCGGAAATCTCTAGAACACAGCCCAAGACTCAACCAAAAACCAGATCTGGTGCACCCAGATCAACAGGGCCGACACCCTGTGTCGACACCCCTGTCGACAGGGCTGTCGACACCCCTGTCGACATGCCTGTCGACACGGGGCTAGGCGGGAGCTTTCCCGCCCTTTCCACTTCTGGCTCCAAACTTGTTTTAGAACTGAATTTTAAATCTGTTTTTAACTTTGAATTTTCTGAAAACTTCTTTGGGCCATAACCGGGCCATACGGACTCCGATTCTCGAAAACTCGGACTCTATTTCGCGTATTTTTCCGAGACGAACGCACTGACGCAGCCCGTTACCCCCAATTCCCCTATCTGAGATTATTTATCCTGTAATTAGTGAATTTTAGTATTAACTAAAATTCGGGGTGTTACAATGCGGGTCGTTACATGGTCACCCCATGAGCCCCCAAAATCCAATATATAAGCTCTCAAGAGATCCTCTAGAACACGATTCACCCTCTCTGTTTGACCATTGGTTTGAGGATGGTACGCAGTACTGAGATGTATTTCTGACCCTAAAGCCTCTTGTAAGCTCTTCCAAAACCCACTAGTAAATAATAGATCTCGGTCACTCACGATACCATTAGGTACTCCATGAAATCTCACTATCCATTTCATATACAGTTCTGCTAACTTAGTTGCCATTCTGTTTGACTTGACTGGTATAAAACTTGCACTCTTGCTCAATCGATCCACAATCACCCAACTACTATCATGACCCGTTCTAGTCCTTGGTAAACCATCAATGAAATCCATTGAAACTTGTTCCCATTTCCATTCGGGAATTTCTAATGGTTGCAACAAACCACTAGGGTGACTTAAAGGACTTGAAAGCTTGCAAGATGCTTGGTCTTCCTTCCTCTATTTGAGTAGCTAATGCTCGTTAATGGCATCCTATCTTCCTTCCTTTCCACCCTCTCTGTCGAAATATCCTTCTAGATATAAGCCTTTTCTTCTTCGTCGTTCAACTTCTTCCTCCTCATCTTCTCCTTCGTGTCCTGATTTTATCCCTTCCTCCTCCAATCCTTCCTCTAAGCATGCTCGGTCTTTTATTTCTCGTCCTATTCCCTTTCATGCCCCACCTTCATCTCATCGTGCCAATTCTAATCGTCCTCCTCGTCGTGTCGAATTCTCACAACCCTTAGAAATGAAAACTTCTAATCGTTATCGTTCTCAAAACTCTCATGCTTCATTTCCTCTTTCTTCAAATTGATTTGCTACACTCTATAATCATCATAATGATATTCCAACTAAGTCATATGCTCAGGTGGCGGCTTCACCACCATCATCAATGCCTACACCTCCTCCTAGAAATCCATTCGAACCACCATTACCGGAATTTGTCTCTCTTTTTCAAACTGTTGCTCACTTGAAAAAAGAAGAAGATGCCTTCAGTGTGCAAGTAAGGGTCACGTGGCAAGTGCATGCAGGGACCCTAAAATATGTTTCAAATGTGGTTCGTTCGGTCATTCAGTGCAACGTTGCCCAAAGAAAAACTTTTATGTAGGCAGCTCTTCGTCTTCAGCACCCAAAGCCGTCAAAAATAAAAATAATTACCACGCTTATTGGGTCCCTAAGCAAATCAATTACCCTGCAAAAATTGCATGTCAAACATCGCTTCGTCATGCCACCCGTCAAGCTAATTACCGTGAAATATCCAATAATAAGCAATTTATTCATCCTAATTCTTTTCTGCCTCAAAACCATTCTCTTTCCTCTCAACTCTCAAACAACTTTAGAATGGTGGACGCTTCGAAATGTATTGTAGCAAAGACTCTAACTGGAAAGTGGAATGTGGAGACAATACATCAAGCTTTGGAAGTAAACCTTGAATATGATTGTTGGCCGATGTCAATTATTACAAATAACTCCTTCTTGGTTTACTGTCCTACTTATGGTAAAAAATATCATGCATTACTTCTCAAAATTCTGACTAAACCAGGAGCAGGGATAAGTTTAGAACCTTGGGATGATGACGACAGAGAACCAGAGCCTGCATTGGAAACAGAATCATGGGCTATGGTTGAAGGATTTCCGGAATTTCTCAAAAACAACGATGATGCAGTGAAGGAAATTTTGAAACCTATGGGCAGAGTTCTTGCTGTTGACAATTGTGTCTGGTGTCACTTTGATCATAGAGATTTTCTTGTGAAAATGCAATTTTATGAAGGAATTGGTTCAAAAAATGAGTTTGCAGCTCACTTCAACAACAAAGTGCATATTATCAAGGTTCAACGTAGCAAACATGAGCATCGTGGTACAAGACCAGAATTAGTTTTTATTGGTAATGATGAGGAACAAGTGGTACCGTGTATTCATAACTTTCAATATTTTAGCTCAGAGGATCGATTTGATGCTATGATTGAAGAAGCATTGATGTTCCACCTTTGCCTTCAGTCTTTAGGGAAGTTAATATGGAATTTAACTTGCCAGACTTTGGTACCCATGAAATGGAACAAGCTGAGCAAGATGAGGTAAATCAGGAAATGCATGTTGACCAGAGTCAAGAAGATCATGTTGACCTGAATCCCCCTTTTAACCAAATTGTTCCTCGTCCTACTGATTTCTCAATGGTTCCTATTCAGACCATTCCATTTGGCATTGGTTCAATCCCTCCACCTCAATCTCCTCCTCATCAGCCATGGTCAGATGAACAAAATTGGCCCCAATTTCTCTCTCCTATTTTTGTTTGTCGAAGTGGACGACGCAACAATCCTGAAGTAACAGGCAGTTTTTTAACTCCTGTTGTTTTTTTCCTCTACTAATAAGCATTTGAATAAAAAGATATCATCTTGCATAGGTGTTAATTTATGTGACACACACTATAAATCCATGCAGTCTTTAGAACAGAAGCGTATTAATAAACATCAATGAAAGTTGTCACATGGAATGTACGGGGGTTGGGGGACCATTCAAAATGTCATGCTATTCATATAGTTTTGTCCCCACATAATATAGATATACTTTTCATTCAAGAAACTAAACTCTCAGATCCTTCGAATTATCATTTTAGTTTGATTGGTGGATCCTCTTTATCTAGTTAGACTTATGTTAATGCAATTGAAACTAAAGGTGGTCTTATTACTGCATGGTATGAATCTGTGTGGTCTTTGCATCAAATTTCTCTACTCAATCTGCTTTTCATGTAGCTCTTCTTCACATTGCCTCTAACACTCTTTTCTTCTTTTCCAACATTTATGGCCCTCAAGACTCTAATGAGAGAATAAACCTTTGGCAACAATGTAAACAATTGGCTATTCGCTTTCGAGGCCCTTGGGTAATAGGGGGTGATTTCAATACCATTAGAAATGTTAATGAAATAAAATCTGGAATCATTTCTCCAGATGCTGATGCTTTTAACTCATTCATTTTTGACTGTTGTCTTATTGACCCCCCCATTAGCAATCGTTCTTTTACTTGGTTAAGTAACAGATTTAATCCTTCTCTTGCTAAGCTTGACCGATTTCTATTCAACTCTTCTTTTGGAGGTGGTTCACCCTTTATCTTCTATCTCTGGCCTTGTTTCTATCATTTCTGGCCATTGTCCTATTATCCTTGATTAAGGTTCTCTTTCTAATCCTAAGCGTCCTTTTAGATTTGAGGGCCTATGGTTACTTGAACCATCTTTTAAGGAATTTATTCATACAACTTGGAATCATCCAATACATTCTCAATCAGCTACACATAAAATTGTCCTTAAATTGAGATCCCTGAGGAAGCTGATTAAACCATGGGCCAAATCTGTTTGGGGTTTAATTCGTGCTCGTATTTCTAATATTCTAGATGCAATTTTAGACCTTAATATCCTAGAAGAATCTCACCCCTTAAATGATGAAGAACATAATTCATTGAAGAATCTCAAATCTGAATTGGGAAGACTGTTTAAACAGGAAGAAATTGGCTGGAAACAAAGATCTAAAGCCAATTGGATAGAGGAAGGAGATAAAAATACAGCTTACTTTCATAGAATTGCAAATGGAAGGAGGCGAGCTTCCTGCATTCTTGAAATCTCTCATGAAGGCCAATTATTCTCGAATCATAATGACATTCTTCTTCTCTTTTCTAATTACTATCTTTCCATTTTCGGTCGTCCTTCCTCTGCTATCCCAATCATTGATTGGAATATACTCTACCCCTCTTCTTATGATATTTCCATTGACCAACCATTTATAGAAAAAGAAATTTGGGCTGCTTTAAATGAGATGAAAGATGACAAGGCTCCTGGCCCAGATGGTTTTGGGCCCTCATTCTTTAAATTCTTTTGGGCCATGGTGAAAAATGATATTATGGCCATGTGTAATGAATTTTATGAAAACCCTAGTCTTATCTCTTGTCTCAACTACGCTAACATTGTGCTTCTTCCCAAATTTTCTGGTGCAAACTCGCTATCTGATTTCCGTCCCATCAATTTGCTTAATACCGCTTTTAAGATCATCACAAAATCTCTTGCTAATCGTCTCCAATCTTTGATTTCCGATCTAATTGGTGCTCAGCAATCAGCTTTCATTCAAGGACGATGCATTTTCGATTGTATAGCAGCTACTCAAGAGGTAATTTCTTACTGCCACAACACTAATACTCCAGGTGTCCTCCTCAAAATAGATTTTTATAAAGCTTTTGATTCAGTAAATTGGAAATTTATTTTGCAAATGTTTAAGCATAGGGGTTTCTCTCATCGCTGGTGCAATTGAATTGACTGTATTCTTAGATCTAGTCACTCTACCATTTCTATTAACGGTAGTACTGGTGGTTTAATTAAATCCAACAGGGGGCTTGGGCAAGGAGATCCATTATCTCCACTCATATTTGTGTTAATAACGGATGTGTTCAATCAAATGGTTAAGAGAATGATTGCAAACAATTATTTTGATGGAATTCATCTTCCAAATGCTTCTCAAGAAGTTTCTAATCTTCAGTTTGCGGATGACACAATCATTTTTTCATCCCCTCACCTTAATCATATTCACTGTCTTAAAGTAGCGCTTTATGTATTTGAGCTTATTTCGGGCCTTTCCATTAACTTCTCAAAAAGATCAATTATAATGTTAGGTAAAGTTGACCATCTAGGGCCTCCCATCTCTTCAATCCTCAATTGTTCGATTCTTAAGTTTCCAATTGTTAATTTGGGAATTCCTCTTAGACCCACCAAACTTCATAGATCAGACTGTGGCCTCTCATTCACAAAATTGAGCAGAGATTATCATCGTGGAAGGATGATACTTTATCCTCATCTGGTCGTTTGGTGTTGGTTAAAGCTGTACTATCTGATTTGCCTACTTATCGGATGTCTTTTCATAAGCAACCCAAGTGGGTAATCTCAAAATTTGATTCAATTAGAAGTGCTTTTTTATGGAATGGAAATAAAGTAAAAAGATTGGTCAATTGGCAAACAGTGTGTTTGCATAATGATCATGGGGGTCTGGGAGTAATCAACCTCTGGAATTTCAACTTGGCTTTATTATCAAAATGGTTATGGTGTGCAGTTTCTCCAAGTTCCTTCATATGGAAAGACTGGATTCTTTCTGTTTATTATTCCAGCAACTCCCACCTTGTATTGCACTCCTTCCCCTCTGTTAAACCTTCTCCATTTTGGTCTGATGTAATTTCTTGTATTCCTCATATTAAAAACTTGTTTCATGTCAGGTTGGGTGACGGTGATTCTTGTTTATTCCGGCATGATATTTGGTATGGTCATGTCCCTCTTTCTAAAGTTTTTCCTGCTCTTTTCTTTTTAATTTCCAATGATTTCTCTTCAGTAGCGAGTTTGATTCATAATGGCCCCTCTTCTCTTTGCCCTCCATTTTTATTTAATGTTCAAGTTCTTGATAACATCATGGATATTTCTAATTTGGTCTCTCAAACTCATATTTTTCAATCTCCTAATTGTTATGTTTGGGCTTTATCACCAAGAAAGGGTTTTTCAGTTGCTTCAGTGTACAATTTTATCAATTTTTCTGGTAGGTCTTTTTCTTTCTCAAGACTTTGGAAAATTCGTCTGCCTCCGAAGGTTCTCATCTTTAATTGGTGTTTGATACACGGTAAAATTAACACGAGAGCTAAGTTGCATAGGCTCAATTTGATCAATGACCCTCTATGTCCTTTTTTTGCTTGCTTTGTAGAATCAATTGAGCATCTTTTCGTCGAATGCGAGTTCTCTTTCCCTATTCTTGCTGCCACTAGTGTTCATCTGCTTGGAGTGGTACCTAACATATCATTAGTGTTTGATTATTGGCAATACAGTGTTATCAATAAGGATTTTGACACCTTTTTATTAATATATTGTTGGTGCATTTGGAAAGAAAGGAATGCAGTCGTTTTTAACAAATCTCTGAAGAAGTTCGAGGGCTTATGTAGACTTATTATCTTCTTCTTTGACTCTTGGTCAAGTCAATCTTCTTCTGCCAGGTTCATTCTTGCTTTGCTAGTGAATAACAGTCTAGCTGAATCCGTTGGTTCGAATCATGGTGACTCGAGTCCAGACTTGCACTAGTTTGGTTATGGTTGCATGGTTAAGTCAACTCTTATGTGGGTTTATGTTTTGGTTTGTGTTTGCACTTTCTTTTCATGTATCTCGCTCTTAAGATGTTTTGTTGCTACTGTAATCGTTTATTTGGGCAGTACTTATGTATAATTATCACTCTTAACAACTAATAGTCACCAGTTGGGCTTGTCAACTGGGTTATATATATTAATATTATGCCTAATCATCTGTATAGTTTCGCGCTATACATCCGTCCTACTCAAAAAAAACCATTAGGCTTCTTTTGCTCGGCTTTAACTAACGGTCAATTAATGCACTTGGATATAAAATTCCCAACGTCTTTCTTCATCCCTTCCCAGTAGTAGGTCTGCTTCATTTCTCGATACATCTTGTTACCATCGGGGTGTATAGTCAGTTTTGAGTGATGACACTCTCTAAGCACTTCATCTCTCAATCCATTAACATTGGGTACAAATAGTCTTCCATTCTTTCGAAGCCATCCCTCTCGATTAAGACCATAATTGTTCATTCTCTCGTCTTCGATATCCATCTCTACCTTGTAGATGATTTCCAATAGATTAGGATCGTCCCTTTGACTGGAACCAATCCGCTCAATCAAAGTCGGTATGATCACAAAACTTGCTAACATCTCTGAATCTAGTTCACACTTAGGCCTGAAGTCATATCCTGTGATATATTCCAGTTGCTTCCATTCAAGAAACATATTCCCCAAACTGGCATGTCTTCTACTCAATGCATCAGCCACTGCATTGCCCTTCCCGAGCGTGCATGAGATATTGAATTCATATGAAGCCAAGAACTCTAACCATCTCCGCTGATGGAGATTTAAATCCTTTTGAGAGAAAAGGTACTTTAATGACTTATGATCAGTAAACAACTCGAACCTATCTCCCAAGAGATAATGTCTCCACATCTTCAACGCGAACACGATCGCTGCCAATTCCAAATCATGGGTAGGATATCTTTTCTCATGCGATTTCAGTTGTCAACTAGCATAAGCTACAACCCTACCTCATTGCATCAGTACAACACCTAGTCCGATACCACAGGCATCTATGTATACCGTCATCTCTTCATTCCTCTTAGGAATGACTAACACTGGTGCGCACGTCAACTTTTCCTTTAGACTCTTAAATGCATTCTCACACCTTTCATCCCAGACAAAAGCTTGATTCTTCTTGGTCAATTGAGTTAACGGTGCCTCTATCTTAGAGAAGTCTTGGATAAACTTATGATAGTATCCAGCTAACCCCAAGAAACTTCTTACGTCTGTTGCATTCTTGGGTGTCGACCAACCTTGTACTGTAGCCACCTTCGCAGGATCCACGGCAATACCATTCTCTGAAACAACATGGCCCAAGAAACTCACTTCCCTCCTCCAGAAGTGACATTTAGAAAATTTAGCTTTTAGTTGATGTTTCCTCAACACCTCCATCACTATCCTCAAATGTTCCTTTTGTTCTTCCTCTGTCCTCGAGTAAACTAAGATATCGTCCACGAACACAAGAGCAAACTTATTCAGTTGATCCCTAAATACCGTATTTATAAGATCCATAAAATATGCTGGTGCATTGGTCAATCTGAATGGCTTGACCAACCACTCATAAAATCCAGATGGCGTCCGAAATGTCGTTTTAGGAATACTCTCAGCTGCTACCCAGAGCTGATGAAAACCTGTCACAGGATCTAACTGGGAGAACACTCTCGCTCAATCCAACTGATCAAAAAAATCGGCTATCCACGGAAGAGGATACTTATTCTTCCTAGTTACCTTGTTCAGCTCATGGTAGTCTACACATAAATGGAGGGAACCATCTGACTTAGTAGCAAATACAACTGGTGCTCCCCACTCGGAAACACTTCTTCTGATAAATCCCTTCTTTAAAAGATCACCAATTTGCATCCTAAGCTCTCGCTGCTCCCTTGGCGCCATATGACGAATTGGCATCACTATAGGTCTGGCATCTTTCGCTATGTGAATTCGAAACTCGTTCTCTCGGTATAGTGGAAGTCTGGTCACTTCCCCGAAGATATCCGGATACCCGCCAGCAATAGGCCCATCTGACAACTCATCATGCGGGATGTCGAGGGAATTTAGAAAACTAGCCATCACCCCATCACTAGGTAGGCAACCAAACAGTACCCTCCGCGCATCCGATCTAATGGTCACCGAAGACCCCTCACATTCCACCACCACCCTATAACTTTGGAGCCAATCGACTCCCAAAATAATGCCAAACCCAGTAAAGCCCAAAACAAAGCAATCACAAGCAAACGTACATCCATGACTCGATAAGACCAAATTACGCTAAATCATACTAAGGCTAGTCGAACCACCAATCGGGTTCGTCATAACTAAAGGTCTATCGACAATCTCGGGTTCCAATCCCAACCTACCTACCAGGTCACTAGATATGAAGGAACGGGAAGCCCCGGTATCAAACAACACTCGAACAAGAATATCATAAATAGAAAGCATACCTTGAATAACGACACTCTTTCCCTTCTACGCTGCAGTTGAGGAATTCGACGAAGGAACAGCGTTGATAGCATATGCTTTCACAATCTGCTTCTCTTTAGGAGGTTGTGGACATTTATCCTTGTGATGTCCCACTTGGTTGCAATTGAAGCGCTTCCTGTCCGCTGACTTTGCTCGACAATCTTTGGCATATTGGCCCTTCTTGCCACAGCTATAGCACTCAACATATTTCTTATTCTTTTTCTAATTATCCTTAGCTTGGTTTTGTTTCCTCTTATTCTGTGAATTATTCTTGCCTCCACCGCTTGCCTATGGTTTTGGCTCCCCTGCGGATGTAACAGCAACCTTGGCCTTTGACTTAGGGTAAAGGCTCTCAGATCTCAATGCCTTTCCCACAATAGACTCGAATGTCTCATCTACATGATTTATCAGTCTTTCCCCCAAGTACTTATATAAGCTAGTTATGAAGTTCTCGTTCTTCTTCTTGGCAGTATCGATAAGAGATAATCCATACTTCGATAAAGTATCAAAGTCAAAAATATATTCCGAGACTGCCCTACCATTCTGCTTAAGTTCCAAAAAATTCCTGAACAATTCTGATTTCTGAGCAGCCAGAATAAACTTGTCACTGAAGTGAGTTTTAAACTGATTCCACATAACTTGATCCTCGGGAGTAGCTGCTTTAATAACGTTCCTCCAATTCATCGCCCGTCCTTGAAGTTGACGCGTAGCTTTCTCTTCATTGCATCATCGATCCCCAAATCCTCAAAGATGCGCTCACAACTATCAAGCCACTCTTGAACATCCGTAGCCGATTCCGTTCCGTGGAACAGCTTCCCACCAAGACTAGTATAATCCTTGTTAAGCTTGGCGAAATCGGCCCTAGGCACCTGCAGCGCTGCACCACCACCGTTAGTAGCATTAGGAGAAGCTCCTTGAACATCCCTAAGCATTTCTCTCATGAAAGTAGTAATAATCATCCTCATATCAGGGATATTCTTATCATTGGCCCCTGAACCCGTACTTCTCGTATATCGGCTCATCGTTCAATCTGTAAAGAGAAAACGATTAACCATCTCCATAGTGGTGCCAATGCAGTGCGACCTCATCCTTAGATATACTAATAGTATATATAGCTTTTGAAAACCAAAATATCACAAATACGCGCTCTCATATACGTATACTATCTCTCCCTGATGTCTTCCCCTAGGTTAACTACGCAACCTAGAGCTTTGATACCAAATGTGACGATCCGCTCCGAACCAGTCGACATTTCCCCGAAATGCACTGTGTTAATGCCTGACTAACACGGGACAGTCGTCAAAGGAAAAGGGTTTTGAAACTATGAACCACGAAGAACCTGTAGTATATCTCACAGCGCATGGAATAAGATAAAATAATAACATAACTTGATATAAAATAGGCGAGACAGTGCATAAACTTAAAACTAAACCATCATAGCAGCGGAATCCAAAATGCAGCTTATGATCCAAACCATCATTATTACAACTTCAAAATATTGTCTCTAAAACAAAGTAGAAAAGGCACACTACTAATGCCCAAAGTAGTGACCAGTAACAACACATGGAGAACATATGTAAATAGTACGTGGGAGCTTTTTGCTCGTCTCCGGACAGCTACTCGTGCATACCACCTAACCTGTCTCTAGTCTGCTCGTTTAAGAGCACCAAGAGTAATAAGAAGAGACACAAAACTTTTGGTCAAACAAAAGCCCGGTATGAGCGATAACAGCAAAACAAAACAATAACAGGAACAAATAATCATACCTGAACCTGGATCTGCAACCAAAGAGTTAGCACAACAAGATGTACAGTACTCTAAGGTAACACTAACATAAAGTGTAAAATGTGGGTGTGCATATCATAGTGATAACAAACATCAAACATAGAAATCATCCTCACATCACTCATTCAGTGCGTAAAGTATACGAAATCAACCAATTTGATCACCAAATACTTTGCTACGACCACTTTTCCCTTGGGGTCTTGATGACCATATTGCGCTGGTCCATAGCCACTAATCCTTTACTATGTCCACTCTGCCCCATGGAGTCATGACGACTCCACTGCACTGGCTCATAGCCATGCTACGATCACTTGCCCTTGGGAATCTTAACTGTCCCATTGCGCTAATCCATAGCCACTAATCCGTCTCTCAATGGTAAACTAAAGCTATAGATATCGATAAGCCCTTTGCACACGTCCCGCGGTAAAGTCCAACTTTAGAAGTTAACTCGTCGGTTTCCATCTGGATCATGAGTTATAAATTCCCACTTGGACTTCCTTTGCATCTCGGGCTTTGGTCGAATTGGAGTTGGTCTTCAGAAGAGTCATCGCGTAGAAGTAGAGGAAGTCCAATTCGGTTTGGTTCGATCTGCTTCAGTCGATTCGGTTCGAATACATCGTCCCGTGACTTCCCGTTTGGTTCGGTGCTCCACTTCAAGTCAATTCAGTTCGGTCGTTTCTATCCGGTTCGGTTCGGATGGTGCTCCAGCCTCGGTTCGGTTTGGCGCCCCTTTATCTCCAGATCCTAGTTCGATCCCGCTTCCTAGCTCTAATCCGGTCCGATCCCCACTCCAAGCTCCAGTACGATCCCAATTCCAATTCAACGCATGTGGCCTTCCTGATTTCCATGCACAATCTTTCCACTACTCCGTTTCGGTTCGGATATGTCTGATCTGATCCCCTATCTCGATCCAATCCGGAATCCTGGCACTTTTCCAACAAGCCAGTTTTGTCCATTCTCGCCATACGACGGTGTTTTCAACCATTCTAACCTTACTAAACAACCATAAAGCATTCCAAATAGTAGTAATAGCATATAGAGTCAATCAAGAACATCAAATCATCAAGCATATGGGTTACTTAGGATCAAACATACCCTAAAACCATGAATTTCCCCTTAATCCGCTTAACCATGTTTTAACTATACGATTAGCAAACTTAATCCAAATTAACCCAAATTTCTAACAGAGGCATAAAACAATATTTAAGATTTTCTAAGTGTTTTTTCCAGATTTTTAACATGTATAACTTCGCTAATTATCACTAATCACCCCTAATTAGCCGTAATTAGTGAATAAAAGTGCAAATCACTCACCTTAGCCACAAGTAAATTCTTAAATCTGAAACTCCACTGATTTGGGTCTAATTCCTATGCAACGCAATAGCACTAACTCTGATTTGATGCCAATCCGCCTTGATTTGATATAGATTTAGCTAATATGTGATTAGAAAGTGATTAAGTGGTAGTTTAGAAGGTGGAAGCCTTTGTTAGGGTTGAAGAGAGGTAAGTGGCGGCTGTAAAAATGACAAAGAAAGGTTTCTATAACCCTTTTCAGCCCTTATGTAACCCTAATCCCAAAATCCCCAATGGGCCTAGCTGCTAATTACCCAATTAAGCAGTTTTCACCATCCAAACCTTATTTCAGCCATATCTCCCAAACGGTAAGTCCGTTTGATTAATTTGACCACTCTACGAAAGGGTAAACCATCATCTGAATCCAATGGAATTGGTTTCAGGTCAAAAATCCTTACCAATTAAAAGTTATAGGAAAAACAACGTTCGCCAAGGTAAAATGGTCATTTGAAATTCGGCAAAAATCATGAACATGGGAAATGACCCTAATAGTCGTTCCCCAAAGTAACACGACCATACAACTTCGTATGTGGAAGAAATAAATATTTTACGATCCTCCGATGCGTAGAATGCGGGTCGTTACAATATCGGTTTCCAGCCGAATATTAATTATCCTTTCAAATCCCGATTTATTCAATATATAACTTCTTAAAATAAGTTATTTTTTAATATTTAGCCTAGTCGAATTCTAATTACTAATCTTTATGGATTTTTATTTAAATCCTATTCACATTTCGAACATCGAAATAAATTCCATCGTCTCCTTTTTAAAAGAACTCCAAATTTCCCGTCTTAAATTCACTGTTGAATTCACAATCCAAATTATCCACTGATAATTATTTTATTTCAATTATAAACATTGTTTATAAATCACACTACTTGTTTTTATTATTAAACATGTTATTTATTTTAAGCCATTCAAAATTTCATTTCTACTTTATAATAGATTTCCCCTTTTCAAGTTCATATTCCATCCTTTGTAATTCCCTTTATAAATGTTAAGTTTACTCAAATATCGATGTTAAAACTGATTCCACTTCTCTATATAAATTCTGATTTATATATTCCATTTATCAAATGATAAATATTTTACTTACTTTTTAAAACATTATTTACAAATTTATCTTCTCATTTTACTTGTTAAAACAGATTCTATTTAAAATCTACTTTGAATCTATATCTCATAATTCTTTTTATATTCCAAATATTTCCTTTTTATAATTCTTTTTATTTTCCAAATATTTCCTTTTTATAAAATCTATTTATTTTATAAAATAATTAAATTCAATATCCACTTTAAAATTTCCTTTAATATATTCCTATATCACATATGGTGTTTTAAAATATCACACCAGTACCATCCAAACACACATAATCAATAACAGATTTTATATCAAATCATATATCACAACATATGAAAAACAGTAACATAAATGTTGAGGAATCCAGTTGGACCCCTCCAACCTGTTTCCCTGCATCAACAGATGGTAAACATAAATAACATCAATTTCTATTCAATTTGAAATATTCTGATAAATAGAATCAATATGTAATTAACGATATATATATATATATCATTATCTATATTTTCAACCAATTAATTAGCAGTTCATCTAAACAGTCAACACATAGCAATTAACCAACATTTATCAATTCTAAAAATACGTTATAAAAATATAAACTGGGCAGAGTTAGTGAGTTTTATTCACATTGGACGTTTATCGTTAAATAACGATAAACTGTCATTGATTCAGATTAGGCAATTTATTACGCTATAAATTGTAATGAGATCTAATTCACTCTGAATCAGTTCCACTGTGTAGCCCTCGTCCATACAATCCCAGTGGATCTTTTTTTTTTCAGATTCTGATATCATATGATAAAGTTATCAATTAAATAAGTTTGCGTATACATTTATATAATTTAATTTAAATGATTTGGGTCTCACTCTTTTCTAACCTGGCCTAACATCCCCTATAATCCGTGATAAACACTATCTCCGTCCTCCCTTTTATCTCCTGAAACCCGCTCTTCTTTTCTTTGAACCCATGACCGATATTTGGAAAAAAAATCCAAACTCCCTCCATGGTTTATAAAAAATCAAACGAACGGAACCATAATTACTCTCATTGATCTTTCTTCGACTTCATGCCAAGAATGATAAGTTCGAATCCATCCCTGAGTTCTGGGCTCAGCCTTGACTTCACGCCTACTGAAGAAAACATCGACACAAATTTTAATGAAAACCCACCAAACTCTCACGCGACTTGCACCCTAAACACTGGCCAGCTGTGACACCATCTCGCCCACACGTTCACCCTTGCATTTCCAGCATACATTGATGTTCCATCTCATGTCCTGACACATCCACGAATACACCATTCAAGCCTTCCCTGCTACCGTACACTCTCGCCATGCACAAACCAAGCTCAACTCTTCATGCTTTTAACTTCAATCCCATCCTCATTTCATTTCAGTTCAAACCAAAAGTTCCAAATTTACGTCTTCAACCCCCCTCCCCACCCACCCACCATTTCCTTGCGTAACTCAAATTGCAGCAACCACCCTGTCTTCCAATTTTATCCCACTTTATCTCGCAACCTACGACCAGAAACACCCTTTTTTCTCCACAAACTCCGCCTAAAAAATCTTATCTGAAACGAACCCTGTCCCCCTGATAGCCACCGACAGTCGGACTTTCCCCCAACAGACGCAACAGTGCCCTCAAAGCTCGGTTGTCCTTTCTTTCGTTCTAGGCATGAGTCCTTCCATTGGCTTTTACTTGTTATGTATTCTTTTGATAAGTAGAGAAGAAAGAACTAGAAACGATAATGTAGTTGTTTTCAGCTATTGGTTGCCATGGAAATAATATTTAAGAAATGAACCCCTCTGATGCCATGCATGCGATTTATATATTGGTCCAATTTACTTCATTGCTATATAAACTAATTTACTTCTATGTTAAGAAATACATTGGCATCTAGTCCTTTGTATGCAAGCTTAACAGCTAAGTAAACTTGGTGGCAAAGGAATGAAAAGTGAATGAAGAGACAAGGAAAAGAGAGAACGGGGTAGCAGGAAAAAGAAGTGAGTGAAGTGAGGGTGTTCGGTGAAAATAAGAAAGTCCTTGTAGGGTACACAGATATTTGTTTGAAGATGGGAAATGTACATTAAATTTCATGTGTCTAAAGTTGGGTTTTTAAGATACCATGTTATCTAAAATTCCGTTCATGTCTACACTGTTATGGACAAAAATAAAAATACTGTTGTGGCGAACAATGTGTCACGATCCTAAAAATATAATAATATAGACCAGTTAGCTTATTCTGTGAAGTTCCAGAAATCCTCATATAGGGTGTAAAATACGCCAAATAAAAAGTGACTTATTTTCCAAATTAAAATTTATAGTAAAATTCTAAAAATTAAACTATAACTAGATCTCAAAGATCTTTTCCAAATTCGAAACCATTATTTAATTATAATTAAATATATCGTTATGGTTTATAAATGATTCCATAGCGACTATATGAAAATTTGATTTGGACATAACTCACAATCTAAACGACGAAATCTCGATTTTTCTCTTCCATTAGAAATATATAGTTCACCAGATCTGAACGTTTCTTGTTTCACAGAAATCCGACCTTAAATGGATTCTATATATTGAATTAAACTTTGAATCGCCAAATTACGAACTACCATGCCATTACGAGCTCATCTTAAATTATATTATAATTTATACGTTCAATTGTCGTTTATTAAATATATTCCTTATTATAATTCAATTCTAAACTGAATTAAATTAGTTAAATCATCTGATTCACACAACATTGCAAATTCTACTATTTTCGACTATTTCGGAATTAAATATATTATTCTATTGTTTATATTAATTAAATATAAATATTGTTTAATTCAAGTTATCGATATCGCCAATTCGATATTTAATAATTAAATTAATTAATTATTAAACCGTTAAAAATACGACGCGTTACAGATCATGACACTCAAAAAAAGCTTAGGCTAGCAAGCATACACCAGAACCCAGGACTGAAGTAACAGGAGTGGACACAACAGAGTGCACTTGAGAAACGCAAGGAACCTCGGAAGCAACAATGAAAGTAGATGCCAAACCAATACCAGCCTGTTGTGAGACGACAAGGGGGAGAGCATTCGAACATGAAGCCAGAGCATGCTCATGGATATGGGTTGCTCTAGGAAACTTACATTTGGTGGAAAAATTGTGAAGAAGTTGTCCCTCAATGGCTTAAAACGAGAAAAAACTTCAAAACATTTGTTGTATAGTATACATGCTAAACTCTGTGTTTCAAAGACTTATTCAGCTGAAATCATTAAACATGGCATCTTAAAGCCAGTTTTAAAATCTGAAATGTAGGTTTGAAATTTGTATACAATTTTGTATTAAAAGCGAAGACAAAGTCATAGCATAAGATCCACTGATCATCAAATTATTCTGTATACCTTTAATAAGGAGGGCGTATGTTATCCCAAAATTGGAATTAACACCAAAGGTGCTAAAAGCACTTCACAAAATGCTAAGAATAGGAGAAGTGGAGCCACAAAATAGTAGAAATGCAAGTAAAGGATGCTGTGTTTTATGGTGGTTCAATCAAATTTGATCTACATCCACTTTAGAATCCATTCTCATTAATCTCACAATGGTTACAATGCATACAATCATTACAATTGCATTCGTGTTTTCAATCTTTCCCATTGTTCATTTAGATCTCTAAGGATTAATTGAAAATGTAGAGGAGAAGCCTTTGGAGAGTGGAGATTCAATGGTAGATCTATGAGCTTTCGGAGAATGAAGAGACTTTGATGAATTCCATGGCGGATTGAATGGATAATCTTCCTTGAATGATCATGATTAAGTGTTGAAATAACTTGAATTTGTTGAGCATGGATTTCGGCATCCTTTCAGGGTCCTAAAAATCCTCCCTCATTAAAGTGGAATTGATCCCCTACTTATAGGAGTGAGGAATGGTTGAATATAGCCTTCAGGTTTTGGGTCGGCCTAATAGGTATTTAAGAAAGTGCCACTGCCAGCTAATTGCCATCTTTCTCACACTATACCAACCCAGAATGGTCACGGTCGACCCACTTATGGCCCGACCGACCCAAATGTAGCGGAGCAGTGCTTATTTTTTACCTGGGCAACCCACCTCATCGTTGAATGAACCGACCGATGCTTCATGACTATGCCGACCTGGCGCTTCCAGACTAGACCGACATGATGCTTCCAGATTAGACCGATCCGATGCTTTCAACTATGCTGACCCGATGCTTCATAACCAGACCAACTCGTTGCTTTGCTGGTGGACCGACCCACTTTTTCATGGCTAGATCAAACCGTTGCTATCTGAATGGACCGACCTGCTCCTTGTTGAATGGACTGGCCCGTAGTTACCAAACTAGGCCAACCCATTGGTTAGGACTGACCCATCTTTTACCTATTTGATCCATCCATATATATGTGATTTTGAGGGATAACATTTTTCCCCTCGGAGTTTATAATTTTTGTTTTTGAAGAATTACAAGGTCCAAAATAAATATTAAACACGATATACTCAAATGGATCCTTGATGTGGTATTTTTGAATATGGGTTGGTAGTATTTAAATGGACCGGGTGTTCTCACTTTGTAATTTGGTCGGCCTACTCACGATGGACTGAGTCGGCCCAATACAAGCGGCTACTATATAATTTCCTCTAGCTCATTTCAATCCTTCATTTCTCACAACTCCGACCCGAGCACTCTCAATGGCGGCAGCATCCTTTTGAAGCGAATTCATCACTTACGTTTCGCCTCTTGCTCATTTCTTCAGTTCGATTCATTTTCTCAGTGGCGCTATGCTTCACTTATGACTAGCTCAAGCCGACGATTCAAATCCTTCAAATCTGCATCCATTCAATTTTTATGAGCCTAAACCATTCCATTGCCACTCGAATTCGATCAATAACAGGTATTAAGTCTCCGAAATTTGCATTATATTTGGCAATTTTTGTGTTTGGGTTTCGAATTGGTACGGTTTGGGATTGAGACGTGAATTAACGCTTTTAAAGCCACAGATTTCTAATATTGATGTGTTATAAAAATGGAATTGGGGTTATTTGTAGTGGATTTGTGTATGTATGGTGAGCTCAAATTGTATAAGTTTCTTGTTGGACTCGACTTTCACTAGATGCCTTTGATGTGTTCGACAAAATGCACAAGTTGTAGGGTTGCTTTGAAATGTCCAGATTTTTCACTTGAATTTATTGCCGCAACCACGCTTGTTGTTGTCACGCTATATGAACTTGTTTTGGTTAAGCATTGTTGTTATACTCGAATCATTGATAATGCAAGAACCTTTGTTGATAGCTTTTGCTTGATTGCTCAATTTTATCACTATGAATATTCTTACAATTTTTTCATTCCTTTCACTTGTTGTGTTGATCATTTTTGGCAAAATTTAACTCTCGGAACATGAAGTTTTGATTATTGTAGTCTACACAAGCCCAGCCTTATCTGACCCATTCTGAGCAATCCAAACCGACCCAGTTTTGGTGATTTATAACTGACCCAATTTGGGTCAGTTATGACCGACCCGATATGGGTTAGTTATGACCGACCCGATTTGGGTCAGTTGTAACCAACTCAGTCTGGGTCAGTTATGACCGATCTGATCTGGGTCAATTATGACCGACCTAGTTTGGTCAGTTACAACTAACTCTGTTTGGATCAAAATTGGCCTCCCTGTGCTTGGTGCTTTTGAACACTTCTTATGCTGTAATTGAAACACTTGTTTTGGGCCAAAATACTCTACTATCGATTGCCCATATAGATAATAAGTTAGACAATTAGTTTAGAAAACTTGCATGAAACTTTTCTTGACTTATACCTAAGTGTCTTGTTTGTGTTAGAAGGCTCTATTGGCCATTCCACTTGAGCATTTGAGTTCGTAGTGAAGCTTGCAATCGATCAATTATTTTATGATGATTCACAAATCTCAAAATTTACCTTTATTTAGTTGCACACAACATTTTCTATTATAGGAAGTATATACCTGTAGTTTGTTGTCAAATACAGTTGTTTGTGTAGAAATGGACATTAGACAGAAATTGCGCCAACAACTTGAAGTTGCATCAAAGTCCACACAAGTTGACACTTCTACCCAAGCTACGGATGTGGCTACGACTAGTGTTCCCAGATTATACACCATTCCTGAATTTCCTGTACCTAAGCCTCTTACTGGAATACCTGGCGATAGAAAACCAAAGAAAATAGGCTAACGCGCGTATAAAATTTGTGCGCTCAATTTAGGATATTAGAGACCGAGGCCAAATTTCCAGAGCAGAATGAGTTTGCAGACACTCCTCCCCTTGGATACATTATTATTAATCGACGCATGATGACGATGGGTGGCGTTCCTCTATTTTATCCCTTCATAGAGATGGTTTTAAAGCATTTAGCCATTGCCCCTATGCAGTTACATCCTAATGGATATGCCATTTTAACTAATCTTTACATATCCTTCATGAGGACCAAGCAACATGCTCCTACTTTTGAAGAGGTCTGTTTGTTATATACTTTCAAAAAGAGGCAGAAAAAGCCATCGATTATCTTTGTCGAAGGGAAATATCCCAAGATTATAACTGATCTGCTGGATAGCGCCAAGGGATTTATAGAAAATTAATGTTTCGTACGTTGCCTCGATAATTTCTACTGAAAGTGGATGGAAGGAGGTAAGAACACACTCTCATATTTCTTTTCTTGTCCCTACGATTAGTTCTCAAGTATTAAATGTTTTGCAGTACTTCCTTCCTCTGACTCAGATGATACTACTAGCCAAGAGTTGTTTAACACTTTGCAAACTATTAATGAAGGACAAAGAAGTAGGACGTATTTGATCACGGAATAGTTTCTTCGCCAATACCACTTGCTTGACCCTTCTCGCACACTTAAATTGGATTTTTTTTTAAGAAAGAGATTGTCGGCAAGCTTCCTATTAAGAATTCTCCTTTGCAAAAATGCTCTGACATTGCAGGTAGTAGCAAAACACCTCCCAAACCCAAATTAACCTCCATTGGGGAAGAGGAATCTCAACAGCATGAGGACAAAAGTAAGCAAGTTGAAAAGGATACTGAGCGAGTTGAGAAGGAGAAGGCTTTATTAGAAACTCCTTTTGATCTGATGGCTAAACATTCTGGGGACATGGAATCTCCTTCTAAGAAGGCTGTAGATAAGACTGACAAGGTCCCTATTATTCGTGTTACTCAAGGTGAGAGTTCTACGGATACATATAAGAACTTAAGTGATCTTTGTTCAACCAGGGACATTATCCAGGGTGAAATTGTCATTCGGCCTCCCAAGCCTCAAACCATGAGAACAGGAAATATAGTCGGATCCTCTATCGCTCAGCCAGCCTTAGAACAAACTATGAAAACTGGTTCATCGCTGGACACATACTGACAAGCACTTACCTTTATCATTTCTTACTGTTCTTTGTATTTGCTTTCTAAACTTGTCTCACTCTTCATTGATGTGAACACTAAATTCCTGTCACGTCCCTTTCCTCAGGTACAAAAGCAATGTCGAAGTCTTCGTTCATGAAAGATTTCAATGAAAAGATAAGCCAGCACAACCCAAAGCAATTTCTAAGCAAACCTCATCCCTCGCAATATTCCTATCGGCCTGATCCCCCCTCCCCAGCATTACAACCTGCCCATCAGTCTCGACCAATTCCAGAACTTCCCGAGACCGATGATCAGAGGCGATGGAGGGAGGATCATGAAGCTCGACTGGAGGAACAGAAGAGGAAGGAGATGAAGAAAAAGAAAAAGAAAAAGAAAGCTTAGCGCAAGAAAGATGCAGAGATCAGAGCAAGAGTGACTCTCGGAAGCATCACAAGTCAGATGATCTCCCAATGCCAGACACTCATGTTATTCTTAAAAATGTGTCCTTAGCTTCTCCATCAGTTACCCTCACTCCTACCGAACTTGAGACAATTATGAACTGGCCTTGCTACATTACTGGTCCAGCAAACTTTGGTCTTGCCGACCGGTTTCCGGATTGGAATATAAGAGGAACATGTCTTAACCTGGACATTTATCCCAATGACAAGTGAGACATCCTTGAAGAACTTGATGACTTGAAGGGTAGTATGTCCACACAGTTTGACATGGCCCAGAATCAGTTGGAAGTGGCTAAGAGTTTGTTCGACGTAAAGTTGGGTAAGATTAAAGGCCATGCCCAGAAGCAATTGGGTGAGTGGTGGACCTTTGCTCATGAACTTTCAAGGGTTAATGGAATTACTCTCGATCGTATTGCTACCTTAGAAAGCGATAAGGCCAAGCTAATTAAGGTCATAAAGTCATAGGAGAAAACCATTGCCTCTCATACCCAAAAGGATACAAAGCTGTTGAGCTTAGATGTAAAAAACAAAAAACTCAAGAAGGAGCTTGCTGCTGCGAAACTGAATGAAAATACAATTGCAACGCAGTTCCAAGAAGCTCAAACTGCTCGAGAACTTGCTGAATCCTAATTAAGCATTGAAAAGAAAACTTCTGCCTCCCATCAGCAAGAGAACACTATCCTTCGTGAGAGGATTTCTTCCTTAAGTACGACTCTTTCCACAACACAACAAGCCCTTGAGGAAGAAAAGCTTAAAGTTGTCGCTAATCTTGAAAAGGCCCGCTTGGAAGCCGACACTTCCTTTTTTAACTTCTACGTCTACAGCGTTATGAACAAAGGAAGTTTGTGCAATTTTGAGGAAAAATTCGAGATCACTTTGGCTCTTGTTTGGGAGCGAATTTTAGAGATTAATGAAGGCGACCATAGCAAAGACGATCTCATCGAGGATCTCCTAGACACAAAGTCTTGTGATGCTTTAATCGTGGGGAAGGCTAAGTTGGCGGAGGCAAGGGACTTTCTTAATGAATGGTTCGGATCTTCAGGAGGGCCAGCTCAAGATGCAAATGTCAAAACCCATGCAATCACCCTCGATGTTGAGGCCTTCGGTTCACAAACTCCAGCTGGTCCTCCTACTTCTCTAAAATACAAAGATGAAGATGATGATGATGACAATGCCTTTGATGCAGGCGGGTTCGAGATCAAAGAGCGCAAGAATATTGAAGCAAGTCCTACGGCTGTAGGTAAAATTGTGGTTATTCAAATTATACCAAAATTAGACTATATGTTCCCTTCTTCTGGTACAACCGCATACTATGCTCACTATTCATCTGTCTTAGGTCTGATTTCACCAAAGCTTCCTTCTGGTGGATTTACCGCTATGATGATCGAACCCATAATGACCTTTCGGCCCTGATATCAACACCTACTGCCCAAACCTATACTCCTCGTCCGGGTGTTGAATTCCTACTTGACACTAAGACCCCAGGGTCACAGAATACTAAGATTGGTGAAATTACTGACCTGGATAACGATGATGATTATTTTCCAAGCGAGGACGATTCTGAGCATACCAGCAAAACTCCGAGGCAAGACACTGAGATTCAAGGAAAGCGGGGAACATCTTCAGGCCGCAAAAGAAAGAAAGTGATTACCAAGAAGAAGAAGAAAAGTGTCATCATTATATCCTCCCAAGAGAGTCCCAATGGACCAATGATCAAGGTGAAGGCCAATCAACTGACCTGTCTCCTCTTTCCAAGGTTGACACCGGGTTTGAGGTCTGAGGATCCAAAGAAGAAATAGCGCCTACGACCAGCTTCCCTTATTTCTCATCATTCCCTTTTTATGTACTGCATTCAGACCAGTTGTATATGCGGGTGCCGGCCCTCACTCACTACTTCTACACATGTTACTTTGTGCACTTTTATGTCTGATACCTTGTATTTGACTTGTAATCTTGTGATCTGACTCTGTGTGGTTGAAGTGAAAGTGTGTTCTATTTGCTGTACTTTAAGCTTTTACTTTAGCTTTGTCATACTCTACTATTTTGCATTTCACACTTTCTTCTTTTTTGTTGTTGTAACTTGGCTTTTTAGTTGTAGCCTTGAATCATTATTGGCTGGGTTATCCCATCCGACTTTGTTAAATTCCTTTAATTTTGACTGGGGCAATTCCCGAGACTTCTTTCTTGCGGTTGACCAGTTTTGTGCTTATCATACCATCGAATTTCTGAGTTTACCTTAGTCATTTCAGGATTAAACTCTGTTGGTTGAAATAACCCTTGTAGGTACCAAATTTTCAATCTAAAGTTATGAGGAGTTTGTGGTATCACTACACCAAAACAGGTGATTGCCAACGAGTATAACTATCGCAAATAATTTCCGCAACACTTATTAGCGTTGCTATGGGGGCGTGGCAATGTATTACCAACGCATATAAGCGGTGGCAAATATTCATTCCCAACGCTTATATGCGTTGGTAAATATTCATTCGCAACGCTTATATGTGTTGGCAGATATTCATTCACAACGCTTATAAGCGTTGGCAATATTATATTCGCAACACTTATAAGCGTTGGCAACATGCAACGCTAATATTTGCATATAAGATAGCATAAGCTCTATTTAATATGCATTCATTCAGCTATGGAATTATCTCAACATAGCAACATGTAACCAAATCAATAAGGAAAAAAATTCATATTCATGATAACAGCAAAGTATGAACTAACAAAAAAATTCAATACATAAAGATACTAAATTTAGTACATATACAATATCCGATTCCATAGTAATAACAATACAGAATTAACATAATGCAAGATGTTTTTCATATTTGAAGTCTACAAGTACCAAACGCGAAACTCCAGCTATATAACGAACCTTACATCCAAAAATTTGCATAGCTTGTACCACCAAATTTTCTCATTTTCTCTGCTTCTTCTACTGCTTTATGCGTGCATTTAATTAAATAACATCAATTAAGTTTCAAATAGCAGTAAATGTTATAAGTTCAAAGTCATACCTTTTCAATTTTGACACATCTTTTGTCTATTGAGCTCGATGAAATCTTGCAATTTAAGCTCCTTTTTAAGCCTTTTGTTTTCTTCAAGAACCTCCAATGCAAATTCCACACCACGATCACATAATGGTTCGTCAATCCAGTGGATGAATCCACAATCTCTAAGAGTTCCAGTGTTTGCACAAATAAAATATCGGCGACCAACATTTCTATTCAAATAGCATGTTCTGAATATTGGTTCAATGTTGCAACGGCATAACAACCTTCGAGATTGTGCTTCTCCAACATAGCATGTTGGTAGGGGTGGCAAGCTTGTAGGTGTTGTCGATCTGGTAGGCGATGCCATATCATTCTGAACACTTAATAATGCCAAATCTCTTTCTAAACTCGACTCTATTCTCTCGTAGACGCTAAACGGAGTTGGTGTCTGAGATTCGGCTGAGCAAACAATTTGAGTAGGATCGCCTGAATCGTCTGAATAGGCCGATGGACAATACCGTAGGAAGTAGTCATGATAATCGGTCGAAGGCCTTGAGTAGGAGGACATCTGTAGAAAATAAATAATCAAATGCTTTATCAATAGCTCAAGAGCATATTGTAAGAATTTTAATTTAGTAAATTGCCATTACCACATACATAACTCACTCTGTTGAAAAAGAAGTGATAGTTTGAACTGTGTCCGCACTAAAACTTAAAATACCTTAACAGCAGTTTCAAAGAAAGCTAAATTAAAATTGGCTTTATCAATTTTCACCGCAAGTGAGATTAGTCCTTATGTAACAATACGAATATACAAGTTATATGATCATATGCCAAGCTTACTAATCATTGGAATATTGATATTGATTCTTTTTTTAAAAAAACTTTCATGTATACGATACTAATTTGCACGTGGAAGAATTTGTTAAAATCAAACCATCCACCATGACAGCTTTTCCAACAGGGAAGACCTTTATAATTATACAATTTGGTTTCTATCCAGTGTCTACAATATGACATACAAACTAAGTATAGTGGTCTGGAAGTTTTGCAAGCAAGAATTTGTTTCGAAACATAAAAATGGTGCAACTTTTAAAATAAAACTAAGGACTGTCAGTTAATATACATTGATGCATACAAGGGTTAATTTTTTTCAAAATCTGCAACTTCAATATGAGGTTAATAGTAAAAAAAAGTGTAAAGTTTTCAAAGTAGTCAAACAAAAGTCAGATGCATAAAAAGAAAAAAAATGGCATTTGTGTATATATATTCTATCTGAGATAATAGAAGAAACATAAATAACAAACAAGCTTGAACAAACATTGATGAAATATTACACTTGTGTATATATATTCTATCAAAGTTTGTATACAAGGTATCATAAGAAATAACAAAAGTAATCTCAAAGTAGAATCGCTACTAAAACATGTTAAGAATAGAAAACTGAATAGTGAATCACTTGAACAAACATTAATGAAATATTACACTTGATCGAATTCATAATTATTTATGATTGAATGTTTTATGGGAATGCCTCACATTTTAAAGTTTTATTGGTTTATTACAATGTTTAACTGGTAATATCCTTCACAAAATAAATGTTTACAACCAGTTAGAAATTTTAATTACTACTGTTTAGCATATTTCATTGCTGGAAAAATAGAACACATTATATTATTTTGTTCAGGTTGTATTTGAAATCAATCTGTAGCCAATAAAAATCGACCATGTCTGTTTCCACCAAATTGCAAATCATTTTCCAATGATTGGATGATTTGACTGTTAGAAGTATGACAACCACCCAACAACACATTTGTTCAAACAAAACATGAATAATGTTGTAGGTACTTCAAAACTTTTAACAGTAGTACAGTTAACACACATGTGGCTGTTAAAAAATGTCTCCTAAACTTAAATTATGTGTCCACTGATATCAGTTATAAACTGATACTCATTCCTCTGTGATTCTAGTGAAAAAGATCTTCACAACATCAGAGAATTCTGATAGATTGATCTTTAGCATATGCATTATGTATGCCAATTTACAAGCCCACAATAAGTTAATTGATGCCTCACGTAATCAAGTTCACAGAGTTACTTACGTCGGGGTCATGAATTCTTTATGGTAAAAATAGTCAATAACATACGGCTGCAACATAAATGGAGAGAAAATCAGTGATCAGGTCTTATTGTGCAATTCAGTCTGGCAAACTGAGTTTGCGCAACTCAGTTTGGCAAACTAAACTCAGTTTGCGCAACTGAGTTGTGCACTCGGTTTGCCAAACTGAGTTTGCGCAACTCCGCGCAAACTCAGTTTGGAAAACTGAGTTTGCGCAACTCAGTTTGCGCAAACTGAGTCTGCACAAACTCACATGGAGTTCACGAACTACCATGCAAACAATTAAAGAAGGCGTTAAGAGAACTATAAACATAAGTGATGGGATGTAGCTAACACGGACTACCATGCAAAGTTGCAAATTTTGAAGTATTTTCCTTAACCAACAACATATAACTCAAGTTATCAGTATCTTCATTGATTGTCTTATGACTCCAAACCAGTCAGCAACACACCATAGAAATGAGCAATTGAAAATATTACATTGTCTAGCAAGTAAAACTAAGCTTACTTGATCAAATAGCTCTGATGCTGAAGAAAAAGGTGACCAACTTAAAATAGTAGACAAATTGGTTAAGAACTGTTTTTCATCACCGCGCAATCGTCTTGCATATACACCAATGATTGATCAAACTCATAATCCACCTACAAGAAATGCATGTATCAAAATTATTTTAACTGCAATATGGCCAAAATAAAAGGATTGTTTAGCTTACCACAGGCACTACAAACCATACATATTTACAATTCCTTTCAGGTAAGTAATCTTGTCACAGGCCAAAATAAAAGGATTGTTTAGCTTACCAGATGGCCAAGTAATCTTCCGATTTCCATGTCTCATTCCTCTCATCCATTCACCATCATACATGCATCCATCAAACCATACATATTTACAATTCCTTTCAGGAAAGTTACCTGAAAATGCTCCAGTATATAATTCTTTATTTGGAAGTTTAAGCTAAACTTCCTAAAGGCCAATAATTTCTTTGGAAGAGAACAAATTTTCCACATTTGACAATTGTAAAGACATTGTCGTGTCTAGAAAATTTGCCCCTTTGTTATCACCATCAATGATCACATTCTTGTCATGCATAAGGTGCCAAAGTTGAACTATTTTCAAGATAATTCGATTTTTGATAATAATAAGTGCAAACTTGTTTCGATAAATCACAACAAAAAACACAATAGATACACAGTAGATCATTTTCTGCGGCAACAGAACGTCCATGCCTAGTAAACTTGCATGGAAAACAAGCTTGAACTTTTATACACGGTATTTCAATAGCCAAACAAGCTTGAACTTTTATACAATCGGAAAGCTCAAATTAACCTCCACCATCAGACCGATGACACAAGCCATAAAGTCGCTCAAGTAACCTCCTTTTTGCAAATCACCTGGAGTAACCTGAACAAGCTAAGCCTCAAACACCGAAATCAAAATCGGAATAGTGACCGCAACCTAAACCCCTCCCTCTCAGTCCCCTCGAGCATAATTGCGAATTCCAAATCGTAGATTCCAGAATTTTTTCCTTTTAATTGCGTATTTTTGAAGGATTGATTTAATCTAGTCAAATATGAAATCTTGTTTGTTACCAACGAATCATTCAAGGGTAACATGAACAATTTCAACCACCAGAGACAATTGAAAATAGAAAATAGGAGAATAGTTAATAAAAAAAATTCAGTTAACATAATCGAAAGCTCAAAATTTGCGGAAATTACCTGAAGCGAACGTCGAACTGGAGGAGAGCAAAGCGAAGTCGATTCTTCAAATTTGCAAGTTCTTCAAATCATGGAAATGAACCTTGAAGTCATCCAATTTGCGATTGGCATGGATTGGTAATAATTAATTTAGCGGCCGATGGAACTAAAAGCGTTGAGAGGAAGGAATATAGGGTTACAGCCAGAAAGAATAAAGTTGTTTACCTTTTTACCCTCGAAAACCTGAATTATCAACCCAAATAAGCGTTACTAATAAAAAATTTATAATTTTGTATTATTGGTAACACATTTTTAATGTTGCAACGCTTATTACTGTGACTAACTTATAACTCAAATAAGTGTTGGCAATTGAAAAAAAATAAGGGTTGCCAAACGGCCATTATGGTGTAGTGTATGTTCAAGTAAGCATTATTGATTCTCCTTTAATGCGGTGGTAATGCCCCCATACCAAAATTTTGCACGAACTTTTAAAGGTTAAGCATGACACTTGCAGTCGATTCTGTTTGGAATCTTCTGACTTACTTGTAAGCCAACGGGTTTCCGATTTAATCGAAAAAGCTCATGCTTAAAGAAGAATCATTGTCGCTATGCCCCTTCTTGAGAGGTCTTATATTTTAGTATATTACCTTTCTCGCTAGCCTGGCAATCCAGACCCTTTGGGAATTTGATTTAAACGCATGCCCCTAGAAAGTTCTTGGTTTTCATACCTCCAAAGAGGTGCTTTTTAAACCCGTTATTCGTTGTGGTTGAATGATCTAGCCACTTATAGAATTTGTAGGGCGCCTTCAAAAAGGTCTTTGGGTCCATCATTTACCGAATTTTGGTGGATTCGGCATATGGTCGGATGCCCCTAAGGGGGTCTTTTAAATCCCGGGGTTTGTCGTAATTGGGCCATGAATAAATGGCACTGACGATCATGCTGGTGCCCCTCGAGGAGGTCTTTAGTTTTATAGCCCAGTGTTTGTACCGCAATCCAGCCATGTATTAATAGCTTCGACGATTAACTGCGTGCCCCTCGGGGAGGTATTTGGTTTAAAAACCCAGTGCTCGTCGCAGTCAGACCATGTATTAATGGTGTCGGCGATCGATTAGGTGCCCCTCTGGGAGGTCTTTAGTTTAGAGTCGCATTGTTTCACGAGGCGGACGCTAGTTCATTCATCGGGTTTCACTCTGATTTATTAGAACTAGGGTCGTGGACCTTGCAGTTAAGAAGGTGCCCCTTTGGTAAAACTAACGACTTTATTTGTAGTTTGAACGCCGCGCTGTTTGACTGTCCAATCCCTGGTGTCCATTTTTGTTGTGTTATATTCCACACCTTCACATTCATTGTGGGTGAAACTTTAAGCGTTGAAAGATGGGCATTTGAGCTATCCCAATTTGGATGTGCAGTAATTGTCACCAGGTTTTGTTTGTCTCAGATGCGTTAACGTTCTTTTAGGAGACCTGTAATCAAAATCGAATTTAAACAATTTTTAAACAAGAGTTTGCAAATGTATGATTTAGGCAAGTAAGGTAATCTCTTTCATTAGTATGTATAGAATTTGTAACAATATTGCATGGTATTTACAATGCAAGACATTTACAACTTGTAAAATGAAAGAATTATTAGACGAAGTAATGTCGAAGATGTATGTTGTTCCATGCTCTAGGAAGTTCGATGCCATCTGTCGTTTTTAACTCGAATGTGCCGTTTGAGAATTTTTTGCTCAGTTAGGTTCGAACACTCCAGTTCCGGTCATGATTCTCTTAAGAACAAGGTCCCCAACTTGGAAAGTTCTCCTTTTAACCTTAGCATTAAAATTACGAGCTATTCTTCTATGATGTGCAGCGACTCTGAGTTCCGCTTCCTTTCTTTTTCCTTCAAGCAAGTCAAGTGCTTTGAGCTGCAATTTCTCATTCTCCTCTTGATTGAAGCGAATTCTCCGGTGAGTGGGTACTTCCTGCTCCACTGGAATCTTAGCCTCGGATCCAAATGCGAGTGAGAATGGAGTGTGCCCAGTCCTTGTTTTGTGAGTTGAATAGTATGCCCATAGTGCAAGAGGAAGCTCATCCACCCAACTACTTTTGGCTTTTTCAAGATTCTTTTTGATGGTTGACTTCAGAATTTTGTTGATTGCTTCTACTTGCCCCTTAGCCTGCGGATGAGCAACAGCTGAAAAGCTTTTCTTAATCTTGTACTTGGCGCAGAAATCTAAGAATTCACTACTCTCAAATTGAGTTCCATTATCGGTGATTATTTTATGTGGCACCCTAAATGTAACGACCCGCAAATCCGTACCAATTGAGCTGACTGAAAACAACTCACGTCCAACCCAAATTGCTCGAAAATACAAATCATTAATAGAAAGAAGTTAGAGGATGAGAAATAGAAGGATAGAAAATTAGAATAGAAGAAAATAGATAGAAGAAAGAATTAAACAACAACAAAGAATCTCACAATCGCAGCGGAATAAAATATAATATATAAATAATCACTTTTGAAATAAAAATTGTGTTTGAACTTACATACATCATCACAGTGCATGTAACGACCCGCATTCTACGCATTGGAAGATCATAGGATATTTATTTCATTTTCATATGAGGTCGTATAGTCGTGTAACTTTGGGGAACGACTATTGGGGTCATTTCCCATGTTCACAATTTCTGCCGATTTTGAAATGACTGTTTTGCCCCGAGCGAATCTTGTTTTACCCATAATTTTTTATTGTTAAGGAGATTTGACCTGAGACCACTCCCATTGGATTCAGATGATGGTTTAACATTCCGTAGATTGGTCACATTAGCCAAACGGACTTACCGTTTGGGATATATGGCTGAAACGAGGTCTGGAAGGTGAATAACAGCTTAACCGGGCCTAATTAGGTGATTAGCAGCTAGGCCCATAACCCGTTTAGGGATTAGGGCTATTGGAGGGCTAATAGTGTTAGCGAAAACATTTCATTTCAGTTTTCCAGCCACATTTACATCCTGAAAGCCTAGTAATGGCCTCCACCTTCTAAATTCATCCCAAATCGCTTTATAATCGCGTACTAGCTTATTCTACATAAATCAAGGAAGACTAGTGTCAAATCAGAGTTCGAGCTGCTATGTTGCATTGGAAACCGCGCCTAAACAGTAGATTGGTCGAAAACGTCGTCGTATGGCATAAACAGTTGCTGGAAAGAGTTGTAGGAAGTTGTGCAGGGACCCACGAGCCAAGGTAGGAGGTAAGCCACGAACCGGATAGACCCACACACATCGCACGAACCATCTTCACTAGCCAGCACGACTCGAACCACTTTCCGAGCCAAGACGCCACGAGCAGAGGACCAGGTGCACCCACGAACCGCTCCAGCAACACCATCACGGACCGACCTCACGAGCAGGAAGACCCACGAACCAGGTCTACATGGGGACCATGAGTCGGCCGAAGATCACGAACTGAAATGAGGAGCATGGGTCGACGGCCATGAACTGCAAGGAAGATCATGAACTGGGGTGAAGACCAAAAACCGAGATGCAAAGATAGTCGAAATAGGAAGTCAGAACTCAGGATCCAAACGGGGACCAACGAGTTAACTTCATGAGTTGGACTTTGCTGTGAGACGTGTGTAAAGGGTTATCGATGTCTATAGCTTTTACTCACCACTGAGAGACGAATATTGGCTATGGATCAGTGCAGTGGAGTTGTCACGACTCCATGGGGGCAAAGTGATCGTAGCATGGCTATGAGCCAGTGCAGTGGAGTTGTCATGACTCCATGTGGCAGAGTGGACATAGCAAAGGATTAGAGGCTATGGATCCGCGCAATGGGATCATTATGACTCCTAAGGGTAAGTGATCGTAGCAAAGGATTAGGTGAATAAAGCGGTAGATATCATATACTTTACGCACTGAGTGAGGGATGTGAGGATGATTTCTATGTTTAATGTTTGCGATCACCATGACATACACACCCCCTCCCCATTGTTTTCACACCAAGTGTTAGTGTCACCTTAGAGTATTGTACATCCTATTGTGCTAACTCTTTGGTTGCAGGTCCAAGTTCATGTATGGTTACGTATACCTGTTATTGTTCTGTTTTTGCTGCTTATCGCTCATACCAGATTTTTGTCTGACCCAGGGTTTTATGTCTCTTCTTATTACTCTGGTTTCTCCTAAATGAGTAGACTAGAGACAGGTTAGCTGGTTATGCACGACTAGCTGTCTGGAGACGAGAAGGAGGCTTACATGTATCATTTCCATATATTCTCCTTGTATGTTCTTGTTGGTCACTGCTTTGGGCATTAGTACTGCACCTTTCCTTTTTTGCTTTAGAGACAATATTTTAAAGTTGTAATAATGATCTAGATCATAAGCTGGATTATGGATTTCTGCTGCTATGATGATTTAGTTTTCAGCTTATACACTGTCTTGCATGTTCTATGTCAAGTTATGTTATTATTATATTTTATTTCATGTGCTATGAGATATACTATAGGTTCTTTGTTAGTTCATCATTTCAACCCTTTCTTTTGACGAGTGTCCCGTGCTAGTTGGGCATCGACATAGCGCATTTCGGGGAAATGTCGGCTGGTTCAGGGTGGATGTCACATTTGGTATCAGAGCGCTAGGTTGCGTAGTTAACCTAGGGGAAGACATCAGGGAGAGATAGTACACGTATATGAGAGTGCGTATTTGTGATATTTTGGTTTTCAAAAGCTATATATATACTATTAGTACATTTAAGAATGAATTCGCACTGCACTGGCACCACTATGGAGATGGTTAACCGTTTTCTCTTTACAGATTGGACGATGAGCCGATATACGAGGGGTATGGGTTCAGGGGCCAATAATAGGAATGCTCCTAACATGAGGATGATGTTTACTACCATCATGAGGGAGATGCTCAAGGATGTTCAGGAAGCAGTTCCTAATGCTGCTAACGGTGTTTGTGCAGCGGTGCAGGCGCCTAGAGCCGATTTAGCCAAGCTCTGCAAGGATTATACTAGTCTTGGTGGAAACCCATTCCATGGAATGGAATCGACTACGGATATTCAAGATTGGCTCGATAGTTGTGAGCGCGTCTTCAAGGACTTAGGGATCGATGATGCAATGAAGAGAAAGCTAGCATCGCGTCAACTACAAGGACGGGCTATGAATTGGTGGAATGCTATTAAAGTAGCTACTCCTGAGGATCAAGTTATTTGAAGTCAGTTTAAGACCCGCTTTAGTGATAAGTTTATCCCAGCTGCTCATAAATCATAATTGTTTAGGAAATTTCTAGAGCTTAAGCAGAATGGTACGGCAGTCTCGGAGTATATTGCTGAGTTCGATACTGTATCGAAGTATGGAATATCCCTTACTGACACAACCGAGAAGAAGAACGAGAAGCTCATAACTGGCTTAGATGAGTACTTGGGGGAAAGGCTTATAGACCACATCGATGAAACGTTTGAATCCATTGTGGGAAAGGCATTAAGATCATAGAGTCTTTACCCTAAGCTGAAGACCGAGGTTGCTATTACATTTGCAGGGGAGCCAAAGCCACAAGCAAGCGGCGGAGGCAAGAATAATTCTCAAAATAAGAGGAAGCAGAACCAAACCAAGGATGGTCAGAAAAAGAAAGACAGGAAAGACGTAGAGTGTTATAGCTGTGGTAAGAAGGGCCACTATGCTAAAGAATGTCGAGCGAAGCCAGCAAACAGGAAGTGCTTTAATTGCGACCAAGAGGGACATAACAAGGATAAATGTTCGCAAACTCCTAAAGAGAAGCAGATTGTGAAAGCATATGCTATTAATGTTGTTCCTTCTTCGTCGAACGCCCTAACTGCGGCGCAAAAGGGAAAGTATGTCGTTATTCAAGGTATGCTTTCCATTTATAATGTTCCTTTTCGAGTATTGTTTGATACCGGGGCTTCCTATTCCTTCATATCTAGTGACCGAGTAGATAGGTTGGGATTGGAGCCCGAGATTGTCGATAGACCTTTAGTTGTGACAAACCTGGTCGGTGGTTTGACTAGCCTTAGTATGATTTGTCGTAATTTGGTTTTATCGAGCCGTGGATGTATGTTTTCTTGTGATTGCTTTGTTTTGGGCTTTACTGGATTTGGCATTATTTTGGGAGTTGATTGGCTCCAAAGGTACGGAGTGATGGTAGATTGTGAGGGATTTTCGGTGACCAATAGTACGGATGATGGGCGGAGGGTAGTGTTTAGTGGCCTACCTAGTGATCAGGTGATGGCTAGTTTTCTAAATTTCCTTGAAATTCTACAAGACAAGTTATCAGGGGTTCCCATTGCTGGCCAATACCCGGATATCTTCGAGGAAGTGACCGGACTTCCACCACACTGAGAGATTGAGTTCTTTATTGATTTAGTGAAAGATGCCAGACCTATAGTGATGCCACTTCGTCGTATGGCACCAAGGGAGCAGCAAGAGCTCGGGGTGCAAGTAAGAGATCTTTTGAAGAAGGGATTTATCATAAGAAATGTTTCCGAGTGGGGAGCACCAGTTGTATTTGCAACTAAGGCAGATGGTTGCCTTCGTTTATGTGTGGGCTATCGCGAGTTGAATAAAGTGACTAGGAATAATAAGTATCCTCTTCCACAGATAGATGATTTGTTTGATCAATTGGAAGGAGTAAGAGAGTTCTCCTAGTTAGACCTCGCGACAGGATTTCATCAGCTTCGAGTGGTACCTGAGAGTATTCCTAAAATGGCATTTCAGACGCCGTCTGGATTCTATGAGTGGTTGGTCATGCCATTCGGGTTGACCAATGCACCAGCTTATTTTGTGGATCTTATGAATAGGGTATTCAGGGATCAATTGAATAAGTTTGTTCTTGTGTTCATGGACGATATTCTTGTTTACTCGAGGACAGAGGAAGAACACAAGGAACACTTGAGGATAGTGATAGAGGTTTGATAAAACACCAATTAAAAACAAAATTTTCTAAGTGTCACTTCTAGAGGAGGGAAGTGAGATTCTTGGGCCATATTGTTTCAAAGAATGGGATTGCCGTGGACCCTGCTAAGGTGGCTACGGTACAAGATTGGTCTATGCCCAAGAATGCAGCAGACATAATAAGTTTCTTGGGGTTAGCTGGATATTATCGTAAGTTCATCCAGGACTTCTCCAAGATAGCAGCACCATTAACTCAGTTGACCAAGAAGAATCAAGCTTTCATCTAGGACAGAAAGTGTGAAAAGCATTTAAGAGACTAAAGGAAAAGTTAATGTGTGCACCAATGTTAGTTATCTCCAAAGGGAATAAAGAGATGACGGTATACACGGATGCTTGTGGTACGTGACTAGGTGTTGTACTGATGCAAGGAGGTAGGGTTGTAGCTTATGCTAGTCGGCAATTGAAACCACATGAGAGAAGATATCTTACCCATGATTTGGAATTGGCAGCGATCGTGTTCGCATTGAAAATGTGGAGACATTATCTCTTGGGAGAAAGATTCGAGTTGTTTACTGATCATAAGTCGTTAAAGTACCTTTTCTCCCAGAAAGATTTAAATCTCCGTCAACAGAGATGGTTAGAGTTCTTGGCTTCATATGATTTTGATACCACATATACACCCGGGAAGGGCAATGCGATAGCTGATGCATTGAGTAGGAGACATGCCAGTTTAAGGGCTATGTTTCTTGAATTTAAGCAACTAGAGTATATCGTAGGGTACGATTTCAGACCAAACTGCGAACTGGATCCAGAGATGTTAGCAAGTTAGATTATCAGACCCACTTTGATTGAGCGGATTGGTTCCAGTCAGAGGGATGATCCTAACCTATTGGAAATCATCTCCAAGTTAGAAATGTGTATCGACAGTGAGGAGATGAGCAAGTATGGGCTTGATCGAGAAGGATGGCTTAGAAAGAATGGGAGACTAGTTGTACCCAATTTCAATGGATTGAGAGATGAAGTGCTTGGAGAATGTCATCACTCAAAACTAACTATACACCCCGGTGGTAATAAAATGTATCGAGACATGAAGCAGACCTACTACTGGGAAGGAATGAGGAGAGAGATTGGGAAGTTTATATCCAAATGCATGAACTGCCAGCTAGTTAAAGCTGAGCAAAAGAAGCCTAGTGGTTTGTTGCAACCATTGGAAATTCCCGAATGGAAATGGGAACAAGTCTCAATGGATTTCATTGATGGTTTACCCAGGACTAGATCGGACCATGATAGCATTTGGGTGATTGTGAATCGATTGACCAAAAGCGCAAGGTTTATACTGGTCAAGTCGGCCAGAACAACAGCTAAGTTAGCAGAATTGTATATGAAGTGGGTAGTGAGATTTCATGGAGTACCCAAAAGCATTGTGAGTTACCGAGTTCCGTTGTTTACTAGTGGGTTTTGGAAGAGCTTACAAGAGGCTTTAGGGTCAGAATTACATCTCAGTACTGCATATCATCCTCAAACCGACGGTCAGACAGAGAGGGTGAATCGTATATTGGAGGATCTCTTGAGAGCTTGTATATTGGATTTTGGAGGGTCATGGGATGACCATTTGCATCTAGTGGAGTTTGCATATAACAATAGTTATCAACCCAGTATTAGTATGGCTCCATTTGAAGCTTTATACGGAAGACCGTGCAACTCACCATCGTGTTGGTTGGAAATCGGTGAGAAATTTGTCCTTAGGCCAGATGTAATACGAGAAACTTCAGATAAGATCAAGGCTATCCAACAACAAATGAAGACTGCCCAAGATAGCCAGAAAAGTTATGCTGATAAAAGGTGAAGAGATTTAAAATTCTCCGTTGGTGATCTAGTATTTGTCAAGATTTCTTCGTTAAAGAGCGTGATTCGATTTGGTAGGAGAGGAAAGTTGGCACCAAGATTTGTTGGACCATTCCCAGTCCTCGAACAAGTTGGGAATTTAGCATATAAAGTTGGATTACCTGACAAGATGGCAGGAGTTCACAACGTATTTCATGTTTCCCAGTTAAGGAAGTTCGTACACGACCCTGATATGGCTATTTCACCGGATCGGTTGGATGGCATCGAGGTAGAACCCGAGGCGGTTGGGAAGCACAGGCCAATTCGTATTATCGAGTACGATAAGAAGAAACTTCGAATGAAGAGGGTGAAACTTGTCAAAGTCCAGCGGGGTGATAACGAGGATGACTGTACTTGGGAAACAGAGGAGAGCATAAGGAAGTCGCATCCAAAACTCTTTTCCTGGTAATATTTTAATAGCGATAGTTGTTCCCTTGTTAGTAAACCGCGTGCTAGGATAAGCTTGTGGTATTATTGTGTATGTTTGATTGTTTGTAAATGGTTGATAGGCATGCAGGACCCATTGTTGTTTTCTTAGTTAAGGAATTTAGGGGGCAAAATTTCTTAAGGGGGGAGAGTGTAACGACCCGCATTCTACTCATCAGAAGATCGCAAGATATTTATTTCATTTTCATATGAGGTCGTATAGTAGTGTAACTTTAGGGAATGACTATTGGGGTCATTTCCCATGTTCACGATTTCTACCGATTTTAAATGACCGTTTTGCCCATAACTTTTGATTGGTAGGGAGTTTTGACCTAAAACCACTTTAATTGGATTCAGATGATGGTTTACCTTTCCTTAGAGTGGTCGCATTAGCCAAACGGACTTACCGATTGGGAGATATGGCTGAAACGAGGTCTGGAAGGTGAAAAACAGCTTAACCGGGCCTAATTAGGGTGATTAGCAGCTAGGCCCATAACCCATTACGGGATTAGGGTTACGGGAGGGCTGATAGGGTAATGGAAAACATTTCATTTCAGTTTTCCAGCCGCCATTTACATCCTTGAAACCCTACCAATGGCCTCCACATTCTAAATTCATCCCAAATCACTTTCTAATCGCGTATTAGCTTAATCTACACCAAATCAAGGAAGATTAGTGTCAAATCAGAGTTGGAGTTGCTGTGTTGCATTGGAAACCATGCCTAAACAGTAGAGTTTCAGATCTAGTATTTTATTTGTGGCTAAGGTGAGTGATTTGCATATTTTACACTAATTATGGCTAACTAGGGGTGATTAGTGTTAATTAACGAAATTATGCATGCTAAATTTCTGGAAAAAAATATTTATAAATTCCGAAATATTATTTTAGGGCTCTGATAAAAATTTGGGTTAATTTGGACATGTTTTGCTAATCGTACAATTAAATCATGATTAAGGAGATTAAGGGAAAAACATGGGTTTTGGGTGTGTTTGATCTATATTAACATGTTATAATCGTTGTTTTGTATTCATGGTCGATTCTATATGTTGCGATTACTGTTTGGAATGTTTTGTGATTTCCTAGAATTGTTAGATTGGTCGAAAACGTCGTCCTATGGCGTAAACAGTTGTTGGAAAGAGTTGCAAGAAGTTATGCAGGGACCCGTTCGTGAGTCGCTCACCCCCCTCCCCCCACCATCTGTGAGGCATGTGTCACGAGCCAAGGTAGGAGGTGAGCCACAAACCAGATAGACCCACACACATCCCACGAACCTTCTTCATGAGCCAGCACTAGCCGAACCACTTTCCGAGCCAAGACGCCACGAGCAGAGGACCAGGTGCACCCACGAACCGCTCCAGCACCACCGTCACGAACCGACCTTATGAGCAGGAAGACCCACGAACTGGGTCCACATAGGGACTATGAGTCGGCCGAAGATCATGAACCGGAATGAGAAGCATGGGTCGATGGCCACGAACCGCAAGGAAGATCACGAACAGGGGTGAAGACCAAAACCCGAGATGCAAAGGTAGTCCAAATATGAAGTTAGAACTCAATATCCAGATAGGGACCAACGAGTTAACTCCATGAATTGGACTTTGCTGCGAGACGTGTGCAAAGGGGTTATCGATGTCTATAGCTTTGACTCACCACTAAGAGATGGATATTGGCTATGGATCAGTGCAGTGGAGTTGTCACGATTCCATGGGGCAAAGTGATCGTAGCATGGCTATGAGCCAGTGCAGTGGAGATGTTGTGACTTAATGGGGGCAGAGTGGACATAGCAAAGGATTAGAATCTATGGATCAGCGCAATGGGATCATTATGATTCCCAAGGGCAAGTGATCGTAGCAAAGGATTTGGTGAACAAAGCGGTAGATACCGTATACTTTACACATTGAGTGAGAGATGTGCGGATGATTGCTATGTTTGATGTTTGCTATCACCATGACATGCACACCCCCTCCCCATTTTTTTAAACCAGGTGTTAGTGTCACCTTAGAGTATTGTACATCCGGTTGTACTAACTCTTTGGTTGCGGGTCCAGGTTCAGATATGGTTATGTATACCTGTTATTGTTCTGTTTTTGCTGCTTATCGCTCATACCAGACTTTTGTCTGACCCAAAGTTTTATGTCTCTTCTTATTACTCTGGGTACTCCTAAACGAGCATACCAGAGATAAGTTAGCTGGTTATGCACGAGTAGTTGTCCGGAGATGAGCAGGAGGCTTGCACGTATCATTTCCATATATTCTCCCTGTGTTGTTGCTGGTCACTGCTTTGGGCATTAGTAGTGCACCTTTCCTTTTTTGCTTTAGAGACAGTATTTTAAAGTTGTAATAATGATGTGGATCATAAGTTGGATTATGGATTTCCGCTGCTATGATGATTTAGTTTTCAGCTTATACACTGTCTCGCCTGTTTTATGTCAAGTTATGTTATTAATATATTTTATTCCATGCGCTAAGAGATATACTACAGGTTCTTTGTTAGTTCATTGTTTCAACCCTTTCTTTTAAAGACCGTCCCGTGCTAGTTGAGCATCGACACAGCGCATTTTGAGGAAATGTCGGCTGGTTCGGGGGCTGACTGTCACAGTATATTACATATACAACACAGCGGAATAAACTCTATATGTCTAACGCTGAAGCCACCTGCTCCAAGCTCCTTCAGAAAATCTGTAAAATCTTGAACTATTGGATTGCCCGTACAAATTTGAGCACCCAAGAGTTTAGGGAAAACATAGATAAATAAACTCTGGGTCAGTCATGGGACTGGTGTGAGTAAACGATTAAAAACAGTTTGATTTTAACTTTCAAAAACTTTTTGAAAGAAAAGATAATCGTAAGACCGATCCACACATAAATACGATGGTTTTTACCTTACGATATCCCAAAACATTTTTGCAAACAATATTATTCTGATATTATGATAGTTTCTAAATATAAATAAATAGCAATCTAGTGGAACGCTTGCATCTCACGCTCCACATATATAGTATACAATCAAAACCGCGGGCACTTATTGGAGATTGGATTCCGACTATGACAAGGTATGGAACCACCTGCTGATAGTGTATCTCTAGAGGAGAATACACTGGATTCAACAAGAACGTCTTGCAACCCGGCCCACACATGACCGACCGCTCATTTCGCTTGAGTGTATCGAATATATTGTCACCAACAGTTGGGAGCTACCCACTGTTTCCCTAAAGGGACAGCATCGAATAGAATAAAGAAGAAAACGGAATTTTTCTATATAGGTGACAATACACCCTAATGGGAGTGACCCACATAGCCATGCTGTCTGCCCGATTTTTTTTTAATTTCCTGGTTGTGAGGCTTGAGGCTGAGCTTACCTTTGGATATAACACATCTTCATTTACTTTGAATGCCACATCGTCAAACCCGCCAAATCATAAATTGATTTCCCCAAAACTACCCCGGGTATAAAGCTAAGCGAAACGAATTCCTCCATCACCAAACATAAATATGTTTGAAGAAATCAACTTACGCAATTTATTAGGCATACTCTGTCAGACACTCGTCCATACAATTGTCCTGAGATTGGACAAACCGAAGGCACTATCCTGTAAATCCATCTTAGGCAATTTCTACCTAGGATTGAAAAAATAGCCCTTACATTACACCATCTTCGTTAATCTTCAATAATCTCTGATGCGTAACATATATTCTCAAAGTGGAATTTAAATTCCGGTCTCTTCGAAACAATAACGATAAAGGTCCAGATTTGATAGTCGGTGATTTAACTATCAAATATAAAATAAACTGATTTATTACCATTGGATCTGCTAAGCCTTATTTAAATCAAATATTAACTTGATTTATATATATTTTGAAAACGCAAGTACTTACTTAGAAAAATCTCTTGTTATCAATCTTACATGATAATTTCGCTCTTAAATATCAGTTTCATAGTTGGAGGCGACATTCAATTCTAACACTTATTTTGAACTCAACTAATACGATTTATTGGATAATAGTGAAATCGATCAAATTGGGGTATTTTAATTACCTCTCAGACCTTGAGTCGAAATCATTCTTATCGTCAAGATTCATAGAAGTTTGATATCCAAAATATTAATCGACAAGCCGGAATTGTAAATCCAATTTGATTTTCAAATCTTAAATCAATTCAAAACAACGGTGTTATTTGAAAATGTTCATCAAATTGACTTGATTAACATAAATATTTAAAACCATGGAATTTAACCGACATCATTTCCTTTTCCCTTTAATAATTGTATTAAAACATTTTTTCTCCTTGGATAACTTATTCAATTTTAACTCCTTTGTTTAACTGCATCATTATCCTACCCAATCCGTTAACTTAAAATGTTATCTAGCCCTTGAGCAACCATTCATTTTAAACCTGTTCTATTAAATTAATTTAAACCAATTAATTTAATAAATCGGTTCCAATTTAAATAGTTGAATCAAACAAACTGATTTAACCGATTACCATTAGTCTTTCTTTTTTAACATTAATTAATAATATATTCAATTTAAAATAATCCAATTAATTGTTTCTTAAAGCATTTTATATTCAATTAAATCTTACGTTCGTTTCTGAGTTACTTTACAGAAAAACGGCTTAGCAGTTCCAGATGACATTCAAGTTGTTAACCCAATTTGTACAAACAAACCTACAAATAAAATTCAATATTATCAACTGATAAAATCTCAACAACCTATATTAACTGATAAAATATGTCAAACTGATAAAATAGCAGAATGGTGTTTATTTCTGCTACAGGGTGTACAAACAATTCAGTCAATCAATTTGCACAGTAGACGGTTGTTTATTTCCATTAACAGATGTCCATACAATATATGATTAACATGACTAAACATAACTTCATTAACTAAATAAACAGTTCAGAATTTCATAATATTATAAATTAATCCTTAACATCTTAAGTGCTAATTTAATTTAACGACTACATCTACTATGATATTATTATTATTATTTTGAAATTTAAACCCAATGATAAACTCAAATTAAAATTAACACTATGTCGGGTCGTATAAAGTACACTAGAGATTCCTGGATGTAAGCGTCTCGACTCACATGCGCTAGAATCAATGTATATACTTTAGCTCTTCTTATTTGTATAACATACGTTATTTCGGTTTAGGGTCTAATTTAATTTCTTTCTTTTAAATAGGGCTGAGCCCAGATCCAAATATCCCAGTCCGAGGCGAACACTGCATACATACTTATATAATTTAACTAAAATGTTTAAACTTCTTTATATCTATATCTATATCTATATATATACAATTAGTATTCATTTATTTGGGCCCAGCCTAGCCCAAAAGATTTGCCCAACACCTTTCTACTCACGCAAGCCATAATGCTGCCTATTCCCACTTCTTTTCTATCTGCTTTATCCTTTCCCTCATTTTATTTTCTTACTTCTATATATATTTATTTATTTTTCTTTTGTACATGGGCTTAGCCCAGCCCATAAACTCCCATAAATAAAAACACAACCCGCGTCAGGATAGAAAACACTGCACCCTTTATTCCCATTTTCCCACTGTTCTCGGTCCTTTCCTTTCTTTCTTACGCTACCCAAATTTTCACGCAACCAATTCTCCAGGTAACGCTGCTTCGTGGTATGCGATGTACCCCTTCTCTTCTATTTTACACGGTCCATCAAATCCTTTGGGTCATACTACTTTCTTACTGTACAAGCTTTTTCGATTAATACAATGCAGTAGGATTTATCTGATCTTGTTGTAATATATATGAGTGAATATGCTCTTGTCATATTCTATTTAGTCCCACATCATGGGAATAAGTCTAACATCAGCTCCAAATCCTATATATAAAGGAGCCAATGTAATGAAAATTGTACACACTTTAAGTAATAGAAATAAAAGTCTCTCCCCTATCTTTTCTGTTCTCTCTAATGGTTTCTTGTCTAACATATATTTTGTTTTATTTTATAACACGTTATCAGCACGAAATTCTATTAGAGCTATTGTTTGAAATATTCTAGATCTACATTTATGGATCTGTCATGTAAGTAATTCTCATTTGAAGATTTTCATGTATTTCAAGATTTGTTCTACACTTGTTTTCTATTTGAGAATCATTATTTAATGGATCTATCAATTGTTATATCTTCTATTCTTCTAAATTTGATTCAAACTTCTAGATCGTTTTTCTAGTTTGTCGTTGCTAGTGTAGATCTAGATTGGGTTCTAATGGATCTATTTTTTATATCTAATTATTTGTATTGATCCCAAATATGTATCTAGATCTATTCTTTCAATTCTTTGCAGATCTAATTTTGAGTTTTTCAAATGCAAATGGAGAATTGATTATATATGTATTGTTTACATTATTGATGATGTGGAGGTAGATCTAGTTTTATCCTTTTCGATCTACTATTATTTTTCATATGTAATTCTTTTGGATAGACTAAAGACAGAATGTTTCTTAAAAAAAACTATTTTTTTATGTATACCCAACAAAGACAGAATATGTCTTTTATGTATACCCAACATAATTATGGGTATAAAAGTGAGATTGAAAACTCATGATGTAAACAGATTCTTTCAAATGAGGAACCTGAAGTTTATATGTAAATGACCTGAAGTTCATATACAATTTTTTTCAAATGAGGAACCTGAAGTTCATATGCAAATGAGAAACCTGAAGTTCATAAACAAACGAAAAATCATAAAGTATAGTAATTCTTTGGAATATGAAATAATATGAACCTGAAGTTCATATGTTGAAGAAAAAAATTATAGCCCGAAGCTTTCTTATATGTTGTGACATGAAAAGATTATACTTCCAGAAGAAGTTAAAAGAGACACACACATCATAATATGTGACAATAACATTGGATTCAATAGAAAATCTCTAAACGGGTTTCATCTAACTGACATCTTTCATGTACAGTTTATATTAACTGAATATCCTGAAGATATAGTATGCATATCTATCTCCTGAAGAGATGTTTTAGAGATTTAATTTTATATATCAAATCCAACATCCTAGAAGAGATGTTAGGATTTTTTTTGTTGCATTGCAATTACATAAATAAAAGATATGTTCCCTGAAGGAATATTATACACTCCAGAAGTAGTGATTTCTTTTCTCTCTTGAATCTTATTTTTATTTAATGCACCTAATTTTGTTAATGCATTTAAGGTTTGATATGTATTTTTGTATATTGATATGACAATTAAATAGTTTGCATATATTTATCTCTGGAGGAGATAAGTTCATCCCAAAAGCGGTGATAACAAAATATCTTTAGAGGATATTTGTATATTTGAATTGGTAAAATATCTCTAGAAGAGATCTGTTTATTTGAAAATAATAAAATATCTCCAGAAGAGATTTCTACAATTAAAGGAGATAAAATATTTGTAGAAAAAGTTCATAAAGTTTTCCTAAAAAAGAAAATACGCTTCTCGAAGATCGTAAGCTAATATTTAAATATTGATCTTAATTTTGCGCACCGGAAGTGAATGCAAAAGTAATTTTTGTTATAAAATGGAAACATAGAACCTGCAGTTTCTATGATGGAAGAAGTAATTTTGATGTAGTAAGAATGATCTAAAAGATTTTTATGTGGATTGTATAATTTGAACCTAAAACATGTAATTTTTATTTTGTGAATTTTATGTATAGATCTGCAGGTTATCGAATTATTCATATTAAAGAACGTAAAATCTCTATTTTATAATTATGCACTTTTACTCAATTCTCGATTAGACATTACGCATATATATGGTATTTTAGAAAATTTGATTATTGGGAATGCAGTACAACTATAAGTTGTTTATTTCGGTTTTGTCGTTGGTCAATACTGTAGCTAGATCCAAATTTTGTTCTGTTGATTTAAGTAAATTTTATTTTTTTGATTCGTATATTTAGACCGTATAATGGTTATTTCCGTTATTTTTGTAATAAAGGCATTAAATGTATCGCTATGATAATATATATTGTATTACCATATTATCATAAATGTATTTAAAGCATTAGTTATTGTAAGCCAAATGATGTATATTTGTGTTTGGAATAAGAATAGACATATGTATTATTATTCGATGTATTTGACAAGTAATATCTAATGTAATGGAAGAAGTTATATAACTTAGATCTGAGACCTGAAGTCTTGAATTATGAAAGAAGAAACTTTTTGATGAAGTTTACAGTTTGAAATCTTGACAATTAGCAAGAATGTAAAAGCTTCTAAATTAAAAGTATGTTAAAAGGTTGAGAACCAGAAGTTCATCATAAATTAATAAACTCGATATACATATGTATGCGTATATATATGCATAGAAACTTAAAGTTCCTTAATCAATGAACTTGAAATACTTCATAATTTAAAAGCCTGAAGCTTTATTGAAACCGTGTGAAATAATAACACTAATAAAATTGATATCCAAAGATTTCACAATTTTCAAAATGAGTTGTATCTTTCTTATATATTTATATTTACATATTATGCTGAAGAATAAATTTTAACAACTTGAAGTTGTTTATATATTTTATTTGAACCAGAAGTTCAATACAGTGGAATCAGAAGTTTAATATGGTTGAACCAGAAGTTCAATACAGTTTTACAAACTTGGAATTGTTTATATATTATTTGAACCAGAAGTTCAATATGGATTAACAACTCGAAATTGTTCATATATTTCATTTGAACCAAAAGTTCAATACAGTTCCAAACCAGATATTTTGGATATTATGAAACGATATTTAAGATTCATGTTGAAATTGCTTGCTAAGAAAAAATTAATGATTGGAGCATTATAAACATTTTTTTCAAAATAAATAACTTGAATGAGAGAGAATATGTAAATCAATTACGTATGTGATACATGGACACACGTATATACACATATATGCGAATATTTAATTAACAACCTGAAGTTGTCATGAGCTCATATTAAAAATTATGCATATATTATTTTATATTTCAGAAAGTCGATTGACATCAATATAGAATGACCTGAAGTCATATGCATATTCAAATGATAGAAAATTCCTCCAAGTCATTAGATCGTTGAAAGAGAATAAGCAATACAATATGAATGCACCTTATCAACTAATAAGAGTATTATTGTGATAACCCGTAACTTCCCCGGTAAGGAAAGAATGAATTACTTTGAGGACAAGACGAATCAGAACGCAGACAGAAGAACATTTCATTGTATATTACAACAATTCCATCAGAATACAAGAATATACAGAGTATGAATAAATATTACACAGAAAATATCAGAGATTACAATACATTACATAGCAGCGGAAAATAATACAATACACAACTAGAAGTAATACACGGATACAGAGCTTTCCGAGTATCGTTCCAGCTGTAAATCAGGATCCTGTGAATAAAAATCTGCAAAACCAAAAATACTAGCTGTCCGTGTCAAAATAAGGGCACCCAGAGTTTAGGTTAAAACAATAAACTCCAGGTCAGTCATGGGACTGGTGTGAGAACTAAAACAGTTATTAATCTTTATTTTAAAGTTAGGTAAATCAAGGGACCACGCCGTATAACACGGAACGGGTTTCCTCTCAAGAATACCAGTACATAAAACAAACAGCGCAATGCTAAATAAAGAAAAATGAAGCTATTATAAGACCCAGGTCCCATCACACAATGCAACACAAGCCGGAGGATAGGGTTTTACCTTATAATAGCCAAAGCATGCTTGATACGCTAAATTTCATCTTTTATTATTACTATAAGTGTATAGTGTCAAAACAATTTCCATCATAAGTATTAATCATAGACGGCATGGGTACCATATATCATGTCGCCAATACTAGGCTCTACAATCAAAACCGCAAAGTCACATATTGGAAGTTGGATTTCCATCTGTGAACCGAGGAAAAAGATAGTTCTCTACCGATTCGAGACGCTCTAGCCCGTGTCTCAGGATCAGAGCTCAAGTGACCCTTGGATCGTCAGGGTCGGTCCACCGATGTGGATTAAATTGCCAGAACACTGCATTTCCCCACCCTTGGGGGCGTAAATGAGCCAACAAATGACTCCATCGGCTTCACATAGTCACGATATATTCGAGGCGCCCCGCAAACCAACAACCACATAAGTCAAACTCGTCAGGGCGTGTCAAACCATTGACGCCACTTCTAACTAGAAAGAAATGCATGTCCTCCCTGAGGTCCTCTCCCGTTTTTGGTTCACAACCGAGGTGTGAGGCTCGCGAATCAACGCTACACAAAGCTATGCCACACAGGCCGTGCTTTGATCATCAACCACAAGACTTTACTTTTCAACAAAAGCCTTGATCATTTTCCACTTAGGCATGCCACACAGGCAATTCACTCCATGCATTTGATATCCATCGATGTATAACCTCTGAGCTCGTACGTCTCAGAGAAGGGCGTTAAGCAAGAGAATAAATTCTCCGCCGCTAAACAGATATATATTTAATAGAAATCAATCACACAGAATAAAATCCAATGTCAGACACACAGTCCATTTACAAGTTCGTTCTGGGTCTGAACGAAACCGAAGGCACCTAGTACCCCGCATATCCATCGATCTCCAAGTACGTCTGGACGATCACTAACTGATTCCCTCCTCTTGGGTGTACGGCCCAATCAAGATCATTAGTAATTATCCAAACGACGTGAAGACCTCCGGTCTTCGACCACCGTCTTCATCTTCGACTAATCGTCGAATCAGTTATTCAGAATGAGATAAACCCGGTCTTTCTGAATAACTCGCGTATATAATAAACAAGTGTTACACAAACAAAACATACGCCTCATCCCAATTCATCAGTCACTAACCGTAAATTAGCAAGAGAATAATTCCCCAAACATTAACCCCGAAGGCCGAAACCAACATCAGATCAATACCCAGGAAACCATTCTTCTTAGCTAACCTACAATTAGTTTCTAAATTTCACATTCTTAGGGAAAGGTTCCCATTAATTTTATTAAAGATAAATTTTTTAAATTTGTTCTTTAATCATCTTTTGAATATCAATTCAAATCAAATTATGGTTTATCCAAACTAGCCGGGATTAACGAACCTTACCGCAGTAATCATTTGTTTTAATTTTCCAATCCCAACCTATTCATCCCATGAAGTAAAACTGGTAATACTTCATATCTAACACCACGGTGTTATCGGTAAATTCAATTACCATTTCACGTTCAAATCTAATTAAAGATTTAACTATCGCCTGGAGCAAAACTGGTGATACTCCATTCTCGATCTTTCCAATCTAATTAAAGATTCATTAAAACTCCACTTAGTTTTAATCTTTAATTAGGTTGAAGAATCAATGTCATTTAAAACATGGTTCACGATAAACCCAAAATCACATTCCATTCTATCAGCCTTTAACCATAAAATAGCAAGTGAGCAATTCCCTAAGTATTAACCCCGAAGGCCGAAACCAACATCAGATCAATACCCAAGAAACCATTCAACTTAACTAATCTCAAGTTAGTTTCTGATTTTCTTAACTCCGTTGGGTCTAAGAACAGTATTATTGAAGATACCGTTCACGACAACCCAAAATCACATTTGATATTAAATACAAGGCTCTGAATAGAAATATATCGGCTTATATTCAATATCAAATTCTACGACCAACAAATATCGTATTGGAAATAACAATATAAATATATCTTTCAAATTCCCATAACAATATATGTATCATCACGAAATCCAACATCGAAATATCCCAAAGACAATTTCGATTCAAATCCATTCCAATTCAATTATTGGAAATTCTGGTTACTTTTAAAACCATTTCAAATCCACTTTATTCATTTTAAAAATAAATAGAATTATAATTCTAGTTCAAAACTAGTTCATTTCGATAAAAATCTATTTTTACCCTTTACAAAAATGGAAATTTTAATCCCAATTCTTCACAAATCGTTTCTTATGATTTTACACAAATTATTACTATTTTTAATAATTTTATCAAGGCCCGTACAGTCGATTTCCACCAACGGCCATCGAATTGCACTTACAACGACCTTTTCCAAATTTGATTTGGACATAATTCCAAATCCAACCGTTATATTTCAAATCTCTAATATTCATTAGAAAGCTTTTTTCAATACGAACCCAACAGTTCCGGTTTTAGGAGAATCCGATGGTCGGATCTCCTGCAACTTCAATTCGAAGTCAATGGTCGAAATTCGCGAACTGCCGCAGCGCAACGCGTTCTATTCAGGCCATTATATACATAATATATATATATATATATATTTCGTCGATTTCCTTTTAAAACGTATTTTATAAATCGTTTTAAATTTGTTTTCAAAACGATTTCAACTTCCATCTCAAATTCAAATCAAAATTGAATTTTCCAATATAAATTCGTTTCAAATTCATTTCAAATCGATTTCAATTCAATTCGAATTTCAAATCGTTTCAATTTAATTCGAATTTCAATTCTTTTCAATTTAATTCGAAATTCAAATCATTTCAATTTAGTTCAAATTTCAATTCTTTTCAATTTAATTCGAATTTCAAATCATTCCAATTTAATTCGAATTTCAAATCATTTCAATTCGAATTTCAAATCATTTCAAAATATCATATTTTGAAATCACTTCCTTTTCTATATTCATTATAAATACGAATAAAATCGATATAAATATCGTTCACGTCAAAATGGTGTAAATCTAATCAACACGACTTCATATATTTCTATTTTCAAATATTCTATTTCAAATATTACTTTTTCAAATATTTCTATTTCAAATATTTCTTTTTCATATATTTCTATTCAAATATTTCTTTTTCAAATATTCTATTCAAATATTCTATTTCAAAACTGGAATGAGGCCCAATCAATTACCATATAATGTTAATTATATGGATTTTCTACAACACATGTATAAAATAACAACGATAAATAATCAACCATCATCCAGAGTGCACCACTCAACTGCATAAGCATTAAATATAAATAATTAGCGCTTACACAGTCTGTCAATCCATCGATTGACATACAACTAAACAATCGGGATTAGTGTACGTCAAATCTCATCCCAATACCCGTGTGGGTTTTCAAATCAACAATCACAGATTTTATTTGTGCAGTTTGGCAATGTGTAAAATTTACCATCCCAATCAATATCAGTCAAATCAATGTATATAAACAAATCGTCCGATTTGTTTATAAATATTTATTTTATATCCACGTTAAAAATTATATTTTTAACTATAAAATATTATCCACTATAAAATATCATATTTCATTCCACATCACACAATCAAATTTCGCAACATAGCAATCAAACAAACAAGTCATCCATGGTCTGTGGACGACGGGTGTCGGGTGCTACTAAGCATCGTCTGCATCCTAGTATATATTTTTAACTAGAAAACAAGATTTAAAGTGAGAAGTTCTCACCGACTAGCTAAACCAACTCCACGACTCTTCATATGTAGAAATCTTTGTCGTGCTCGCCTTTCGTTACTTTCGTTGCCCGTATTCAATACATATATAAAAATCACATTTTTATACTGCTGTCTTTAAAATAAAAATCACATTTTTATTTGTTCACTTTCAATTTGAAAATCATATTTTCCCTTAAACATTCTAATGATTAAAATCGTTTTTTACTTTGCTATATATATGATAGAAATCACGTTTTTTATTCGCTACTACATACAAGGAAAAATTATATTTCTACAACACTCTTTATAGATAAAACTCTATTTTTACACCGCTACTTACAGATAAAAATTCTATTTTTACACCGCTACTATATAGATAAAAATTCTATTTTTACACCGCTACTATATAGATAAAAATTCTATTTTTACACCGTGTTCATATAATAAAGATTATATTTTTATCGCTTTATCCTAACAAATAAAAATCATATTTTTATTTCTTCTTCATATATTTTTACAACGCTTCTTCTTATAAAAATCTCGTTTGCTAATTTTATTTAAACAACCTTGCTAATCTTACTTTAAAACTTTGCTATGATATATATTTTAAAAACAACGCGATTTTATTTTTCTAAACAAAGTGGTTTTATTTTTCTAAGCAAAGTAATTTTATTTTTCTAAACAAAGTAATTTTATTAATCATCATGTCTTTATATTTTCAAAAGTGATGTCTTTATGTTTTTCAAAAGCAATGTCTTTATATTTGTATTTTCAAAAGCGATGTCTTTCTGTTTTCAAAAGCGATATCTTTCTTTTTTCAAAAGCGATGTATATTTTTAAAAACCAATTCAAATTTATATTTTAAAACAATTCGAATTTATATTTCTTTAAACAATTTCATTATATAAAAATCTTAAATATAAAACAATTTTTTTATTATATAAAAATCTAGAAAAAGTAAATGCTCACTATTGTCTTCCAGAACCATGGCTGACGTTTAAAACGATTGTTCACCGCTAGGGTTTGCCAACCGTTGCCGCTGGAGTTGCTCGTCGCCGGATCCAGTGGTGCCACGCGATGCACCTTGGAGAGAGCTCCCTGTCGAGACCTGCCTTGATGAACTCGGTCAACTCTGGCCACTGGAAATTGCCTCGATGCGGCAAGTGTTTGGAGGGGGCAATCAGCCACCAAGTTGAGTCAACGGTCATCATGACCGATCAGAAGGAGGAGCTCGAACCCCCGAAGACTTTCCCGTTGGTGGTTTCGTCGACTAATCAGTGGATTGATCGATTGAATTGGAGGAAGGCCAGAAAATATCGTCCGTTTACTAAGAAGAGGGGCGGCTGAAGACAAGTTTGACCGGGGTTGGAAAGTGATAAGGGTTTTGACTCTTTGACCTTTATATAGATATTTATATTTTTATTTAATCGGATATTACTTATTTGTTGCCACTAACTCCAATCCAAACCCAACGACTATCTCCCCTAGTGCATTACCCCCATTCCGAACACAATGGGATATGTTTCATGAGTCAATTCGGCTGTTTCGATCAGTTTTGCTTTAAATTAAATTATAAACGATTATATATTTAATTTAAATGTACATTTTAAATTACCGGGGCCACATACTGACTTCAAAAATTCTAGAAAAATATTTTATAGCTTCGTATTGACGATACGGTCCTAACAAAACTAATTTCATCAACTTCTGAGACCGTTTGAAAAATGACCATTTTCCAGTCGATTAAAATCAACTAAAACTGGTCAAACGCGTTTTCCTTTGCCACGCTCACATATTGATTCAAAAAGGTATGAATTTTGAAACCTAGCAATAACTTAACATTACGGATCCAACAAAAGTGGTTTCGTCGAAAACCGATGTCGTTTGCAAAATTTCCATTTTTAAGGTCCAGAATTCCATAGCGACTATTCTAAATTTTCAACTGGACGTAACTTTTTATCCCCGCTGTGAAATTTCAATTTTTCGGATTCGTTGGAAAGATATTCTCAAATAGATTCAAATATTTTTGGTTTCACTAAAATCTGGTTTATTTTGAATCCTGTACATTCATTTGAAATTCGAAATCAAAATTTCAAACTACCGCGCCATTTTCAATTCCTTTTATATTTAAAATAAAATATTTCTTTTCTAATGACGATTCAAATAAATATATACGTTCTAATTCTATTAAAAATAAATTTCTCGTCGATATTATTTAAAACAATTCATTTTAAATATTCAAAATTCACTAAAATTGGCAATATATAATTTTTAAATTGGCTCAGATTTCCGTGTTATTACAATCTCCCCCACTTACAACTTTTCGTCCCCGAAAAGGAACGAAGCCGAAAGTTGTTTCACAAATCAACTCAACTTTCATTATTTTCATTACGGCTTAAGTTCTTCAACTTTTCAGTTTCTAAGAACTTTTCAAATTTTTCCAAAATTTAGCTAACACCCTAAATTTTCGAAAGAATTCGCCATAACCTCCCCTGCACCAGGGACTTCGGGATATCTCAAATAGCCTCCCATGGCCCTCATCAATCCAAAAAGAAAAAGAAACAGCCAAACGGCTAGCCAATCGGCTCATAAAATCATCAAAACCCAATAAATTTGTAAACATGTACCTATTTGTCGGGCAAACAATTTTATTCTTCTGCTCTAACCTCTTTGCTATGACCTGTTCAATGTAAGTACATGTATATGCATGCAATTGCGACAAATTTCCAATACAACACAATATTTGGTACAATTTGGCTAAAGGTTCAACATATAATTAGTTCAAACAATAATCAAACCACACAATCAGCAATCAATTAGTTGATTAGCTTTTCAAATTCATAATTTTGATACATAGTCGGAAAAATCAGATTTTTGGTGCCAAATCATAACAATAGGCCCGATCTAATTTTGGTTCTCACACCAGTCAATTGGAAATATATAGAAATCTCACTTTCGTTACTCGAACATATATCCAATGATGATGCAGCTGCTATCATAAGTGTCATCTCCGGGCGACTAAAGTGTGATTCTATATCTATCCAGTATATTAAAACTTCGAATACACGTAGATCAGACGTATACACAAAGTCTTTATATACTTGATTGTCCAAATTCAATATAAAATAAATAATCAAATACGAATAATTAATTTAAATTTTCAAAACAGAACTTGTTTTCACTTTTATTTTAAAAACACTACTCTTCACACTCGTTCTAGGATGCTACTGATTCCATCTCTAACGAGTCATTCTCATTGGATATTACTAATCCAATCTATGATGAATTCTTTTGTATGGTTCTAACGTGTCTTGTTCTCTAGCTTTGTAAACCAAAGCTCTGATACCACTGTGATAACCCGTAACTTCCCCGGTAAGGAAAGAACGAACTACTTGGAGGACAAGACGAATCAGAACGCAGACAGAAGAACATTTCATTGTATATTACAACAATTCCATTAGAATACAAGAATATACAGAGTATAAATAAATATTACACAGAAAATATCAAAGATTACAATACATTACATAGCAGCGGAAAATAATACAATACACAACTAGAAGTAATACACGGATACAGAGCTTTCCGAGTATCGTTCCAGCTGTAAATCAGGATCCTATGAATATAAATCTGTAAAACCAAAACTACTAGCTGCCCGTGTCAAAATAAGGGCACCCAGAGTTTAGGTTAAAACAATAAACTCCAGGTCAGTCATGGGACTGGTGTGAGAACTAAAACAGTTATTAATCTTTATTTTAAAGTTAGGTAAATCAAGGGACCACGTCGTATAACATGGAACGAGTTTCCTTCCAAGAATACCAGTGCATAAAACAAACAGCGCAATGCAAAATAAAGAAAAATGAAGCTATTATAAGACCCAGGTCCCATCACACAATGCAACACAAGCCGGAGGATAGGGTTTTACCTTATAATAGCCAAAGCATGCTTGATATGCTAAATTTCATCTTTTATTATTACTATAAGTGTATAGTGTCAAAACAATTTCCATCATAAGTATTAATCATAGACGGCATGGGTACCATATATCATGTCGCCAATACTAGGCTCTACCATCAAAACCGCAAAGTCACGTATTTGGAAGTTGGATTTCCATCTGTGAACCGAGGCAAAAGATAGTCCTCTACCGATTCAAGACGCTCTAGCCCGTGTCTCAGGATCAGAGCTCGAGTGACCCTTGGATCATCAGGGCCGGTCCACCGATGTGGATTAAAATGCCTGAACACTGCGTTTCCCCACCCTTTGGGGCGTAAATGAGCCAACAAATGACTCCATCGGCTTCACATAGTCACCGATATATCTGAGGCGCCTCGCAAACCAACAACCACATAAGTCAAACTCGTCAGGGCGTGTCAAACCACTGACGCCACTTCTAACTAGAAAGAAACGCATGTCCTCCCTGAGGTCCTCTCCCATTTCTGGTTCACAACCAGGGTCTGAGGCTCGCGAATCAGCGCTACACAAAGCTATGCCACACAGGTCGTGCTTTGATCATCAACCACAAGACTTTGCTTTTCAACAAAAGCCTTGATCATTTGCCACTTAGGCATGCCACACAGGCAATTCACTCCATGCGTTTGATATCCATCGATATATAACCTCTGAGCTCGTACATCTCTGAGAAGGGCGTTAAGTAAGAGAATAAATTCTCCGCCGCCAAACAAATATATATTTAATAGAAATCAATCACACATAATAAAATCCAATGTTAGACACACAGTCCATTTACAAGTTCATTCTGGGTCTGAACGAAACCGGAGGCACCTAGTACCCCGCATATCCATCGATCTCCAAGTACGTCTGGACGATCACTAACTGATTCCCTCCTCTTGGGTGTATGGCCCAATCAAGATCATCAGTAATTATCCAAACGACGTGAAGACCTCCGGTCTTCGACCACCGTCTTCATCTTCGACTAATCGTCGAATCAGTTATTCAGAATGAGATAAACCCGGTCTTTTTGAATAACTCGCGTATATAATAAACAAGTGTTACACAAACACAACATACGCCTCATTCTAATTCATCAGTCACTAATCGTAAATTAGCAAGAGAATAATTCCCCATACATTAACCCCGAAGGCCGAAACCAACATCAGATCAATACCCAGGAAACCATTCTTCTTAGCTAACCTACAGTTAGTTTCTAAATTTCACATTCTTAGGGAAAGGTTCCCATTAATTTTATCAAAGATAAATTCTTTAAATTTATTCTTTAATCTTCTTTTGAATATCAATCCAAACAAAATTATGGTTTATCCAAACTAGCCGGGTTTAACGAACCTTACCGCAGTAATCATTTGTTTTAATTTTCCAATCCCAACCTATTCATCCCATGAAGTAAAACTAGTAATACTTCATATCTAACACCACGGTGTTATCGGTAAATTCAATTACCATTTCACGTTCAAATCTAATTAAAGATTTAACTATCGCCTGGAGCAAAACTGGTGATACTCCATTCTCGATCTTTCCAATCTAATTAAAGATTCATTAAAACTCCACTTAGTTTTAATCTTTAATTGGGTTAAAGAATCAATGTCATTTAAAACATGGTTCACGATAAACCTAAAATCACATTCCATTCTATCAGCCTTTAACCGTAAAATAGCAAGTGAGCAATTCCCTAAGTATTAACCCCGAAGGCCGAAACCAACATCAGATCAATACCCAAGAAACCATTCAACTTAACTAATCTCCAGTTAGTTTCTGATTTTCTTAACTCCGTTGGGTCTAAGAACAGTATTATTGAAGATACCGTTCACGACAACCCAAAATCACATTTGATATTAAATACAAGGCTCTGAATAAAAAATATATCGGCTTATATTCAATATCAAATTCTACGACCAACAAATATCGTATTGGAAATAATGATATAAATATATCTTTCAAATTCCCATAACAACATCTGTATCATCACGAAATCCAACATCGAAATATCCCAAAGACAATTTTGATTCAAATCCATTCCAATTCAATTATTGGAAATTCTGGTTACTTTTAAAACCATTTCAAATCCACTTTATTCATTTTAAAAATAAATAGAATTATAATTCTAGTTCAAAACTAGTTCATTTCGATAAAAATCTATTTTTACCCTTTACAAATATGGAAATTTTCATCCCAATTCTTCACAAATCGTTTCTTTTGATTTTACACAAATTATTACTATTTTTAATAATTTTATCAAGGCCCGTACAGTCGATTTCCACCAACGGCCATCGAACTGCACTTACAACGACCTTTTCCAAATTCGATTTGGACATAATTCCAAATCCAACCGTTAGATTTCAAATCTCTAATATTCATTAGAAAGCTCTTTTCGATACGAACCCAACTGTTCCGGTTTTAGGAGAATTCGACGGTCGGATCTCCTGCAACTTCAATTCGAAGTCAATGGTCGAAATTCACGAACTACCGCACCGCGACGCGTTCTATTCAGGCAATTATATATATAATATATATATTATATATATTTCGTCAATTTCCTTTTAAAACGTATTTTATAAATCGTTTTGAATTCGTTTTCAAAACGATTTCAACTTCCATCTCAAATTCGAATCAAAATTGAATTTTCCAATATAAATTCGTTTCAAATTCATTTCAAATCGATTTCAATTCAAATCAATTTCAATTCAATTCGAATTTCAAATCGTTTCAATTTAATTCGAAATTCAATTCTTCTCAATTTAATTTGAATTTCAAATCATTTCAATTTAGTTAGAATTTCAATTCTTTTCAATTTAATTCGAATTTCAAATCATTCCAATTTAATTCGAATTTCAAATCAGTTCAATTCAATTTGAATTTCAAATCATTTCAAAATATCAGATTTTGAAATCACTTCCTTTTCTATATTCATTATAAATATGAATAAAATCGATATAAATATCGTTCACGTCAAAATGGCGTAAATCTAATCAACACGGCTTTATATATTTCTATTTCCAAATATTCTATTTCAAATATTTCTTTTTCAAATATTTCAATTTCAAATATTTCTTTTTCAAACATTTCTATTCAAATATTTCTTTTTCAAATATTCTATTTCAAAACTGGAATGAGGCCCAATCAATTACCATATCATGTTAATTACATGGATTTTCTACAACACATGTATAAAATAACAACGATAAATAATCAACCATCATCCAGAGTGCACCACTCAACTGCATAAGAATTAAATATAAATAATTAGCGCTTACACAGTCTGTCAATCCATCGATTGACATACAACTAAACAATCGGGATTAGTGTACGTCAAATCTCATCCCAATACCCGTGTGGGGTTTCAAATCAACAATCACATATTTTATTTGTGCAGTTGGGCGATGTGTAAAATTTACCGTCCCAATCAATATCAGTCAAATCAGTGTATATAAACAAATCGTCCGATTTGTTTATAAATATTTATTTTATATCCACGTTAAAAATTATATTTTTAAGTATAAAATATTTTCCACTATAAAATATTCTATTTCATTCCACATCACACAATCAAATTTCGCAACATAGCAATCAAACATACAAGTCATCCATGGTCTGTGGACGACGGGTGTCGGGTGCCGCTAAGCACCGTCTGCATCCTAGTATATATTTTAACTAGAAAACAAGATTTAAAGTGAGAAGTTTTCACCGACTAGCTAAACCAACGCCACGACTCTTCATATGTAGAAATCTTCGTCGTGCTCGCCTTTCGTTACTTTCGTTGCCCGTATTCACTACATATATAAAAATCACATTTTTATACTGCTGTCTTTAAAATAAAAATCACATTTTTATTTGTTCACTTTCAATTTAAAAATCATATTTTTCCTTAACCATTATAATGATCAAAATCATATTTTTATTTTGCTATATATATGATAGAAATCATGTTTTTTATTCGCTACTACATACAAGGAAAAATTATATTTTTACAACGCTCTTGATAGATAAAACTCTATTTTTACACCGCTACTATATAGATAAAAATTCTATTTTTACACCGCTACTATATAGATAAAAATTCTATTTTTATACCGTGTTCATATAATAAAGATTATATTTTTATCGCTTTATCCTAACAAATAAAAATCATATTTTTATTTCTTCTTCATATATTTTTACAATGCTTCTTCTTAGAAAAATCTACGTTTGCTAATTTTATTTAAACAACCTTGCTAATCTTACTTTAAAGCTTTGCTATGATATATATTTTAAAAACAACGCGATTTTATTTTTCTAAACAAAGTGGTTTTATTTTTCTAAGCAAAGTAATTTTATTTTTCTAAACAAAGTAATTTTATTAATCATCATGTCTTTATATTTTCAAAAGCGATGTCTTTATGTTTTTCAAAAGTGATGTCTTTATATTTGTATTTTCAAAAGCGATGTCTTTTTGTTTTCAAAAGCGATATCTTTCTATTTTCAAAAGCGATGTATATTTTTAAAGACCAATTCAAATTTATATTTTAAAACAATTCGAATTTATATTTCTCTAAACAATTTCATTATATAAAAAACTTAAATATAAAACAATTTTTTTTTATTATATAAAAATCTAGAAAAAGTAAATGCTCACTGTTGTCTTCTAGAACCATGGCCGACGTTTAAAACGATTGTTCACAGCTAGGGTTTGCCAACCGTTGCCGCTGGAGTTGCTCGTCGCCGGATCCAAGGGTGCCACGCGATGCACCTTGGAGAGAGCTCCCTATCGAGACCTGCCTTGATGAACTCGGTCAACTTTGGCCACTGGAAATTGCCTCGATGCGGCAAGTGTTTGGAGGGGGCAATCAGCCACCACGTCAAGTCAATGGTCATCATGACCGATCAGAAGGAGGAGCTCAAACCCCCGAAGACTTTCCCATTGGTGGTTTCGTCGACTAATCAGTGGATTGAACGATTGAATTGGAGGAAGGCCAGAAAATATCGTCCGTTTACTAAGAAGAGGGGCGGCTGAAGACAAGTTTGACCGGGGTTGGAAAGTGATAAGGGTTTTGACCCTTTGACCTTTATATAGATATTTATATTTTTATTTAATCGGATATTACTTGTTTGTTGCCACTAACTCCAATCCAAACCCAATGACTGTCTCCCCTAGCGCATTACCCCCATTCCGAACACAATGGGATATATTTCATGAGTCAATTCGGCTGTTTCGATCAGTTTTACTTTAAATTAAGGGTGTGTTTTTTACAGGTCCCTATTAAGTTTCAAAATATAAAAAAAAACCGGTGATTAAAAAAATAAAGAATACGTTCCTGGTTTTGAATTTCCGATCAAAAAAATCCTGTTGTACCCTTACGCAGCTATCGCTCCTATCATCTCGCTTAAATCATCTCGCTCAAAAAAAAAGTACTCAGTCTATCGCTCCTATCATTTCGCTGAAAACCCTAAACCTAAAAATCTGCAAAACCGTCGATCAATCCAACAGTGATTTCTCGACATGTACTCAGTCTGATCGCTTCTTCTATCTCGCTCAAAACCCAAATTCCACGATTTTGAAAGACTCTGGATCAATAAAAATCAAAATCATCCTGTTTTGCTTTGCTGTCGACATATTCAAGTACAAGAAATAGCAAAAAAAGTTATTAATCTAACCGTTTTTTTCATTCTGTATGACTGTAAGCAAGTACGCTTAAGAATTAAATGTTTGAATGCATTTATATGCAATTCAGCAAAATTTCAATAAAATCTGCATATTTATATGCATATATTCTAGATATATGCATACATATATACATATATTATATATTATGTTTTTCTGATTGCTTGATACAAAGAAACATACAGAAATGCACATTTGTGTAAATTTAATTTATAAGATATCACACAGTTGTAGTTTTAACAAAAAAATGCTTGCTTGTTTATTTGAGTAATATTTGCACAATTTTGTGCAAGATTAAAGAAAAGGTGCATATATTTATGCAAGTATCAATAAGATTTCGATCGTATAGATATTTACTGTACGCATTATTTGAGTAATATTTGCACAATTTTGTGCAAGTTTAAAGAAAAGGTACATATATTTATGCAAGTATCAATAAGATTTCGAACGTATACATATTTACTGTATGCATTTTGTAAAATTTGTGTCGTGACTATGCATTATTAATTGCTTATATTTTTAAAAGTTGAATGCAAGTATTCTACTTTGTTATTTAATGTTTTTTGATCAATAGTTTTATGTTATTATGACTGACTGTAGATTTTTTTGACTATGTTCGTAAAATTTGCACACTTGGATACATTTATTCAATATATTAGCATAATTGTACGGTATTATTATAATAGAATGCTTTGTTCGCTATGTGCCTAAATTTGTTTCATAATTTTGTGCAATTATAATGATTATTTTCATGTTATTGTGACTGATTATTTGCAAAATTTTGTTAAGTTAGTATATTATGCGATTAATGTTATATTTTCCTCTTACCAGTTTTGATCAGATTAATGTTATATTTATGCGACTAATGTAAATATTTTTACAAAATTGGTGATATCACACAGTTGTAAGTCTGTTGTCTCAGGATTTTTTTTTTTTTTTTGCGGAAAACTAAACAATTAGATACAAATATTACATAAAATTGCATACATTTATGCAACTAAGTGAAATAATTGCATACATATATAGAAATGTACTGCATAACTTTTACATACACTACATCAAAAAATAAGTACATAATATTTACATGTACTACATCAATAAATATGTACAGAACACTTAAGCTATGAATATACCAAAAATATAAAAGTACAGACCACTACAGATTTCAATCTTTTGGAAAAAGATGGACGACAAAGCTTCAACAACACCACTACACCAATATCCGCCAGAACATTGTTATACGAAAAAGAAAATCAACATTAATAAGCTTAATGTGCAGTAATCAAATTACAAAAAGAGCTTCAGATTAATATACATACCTACGTACAAATCAGCAAAATAACAATAATTTCTGCATATTTATATGCAAGTATTCTAGATATATGCATAGAAATATGAATATATTTTTATATCTGTTTTTGGTATAGTTTGATAAAAAATTTCATACAAATATGCATATATGAAGAATAAATGCATATTTGTAGGTAACTTTTTAACAGAAGTGCTGAAAAATCCAGGAATTCTAACAATAGTTTCATAAATTTACGTTTTTTACAGGTGCTTATCATATTAAAAATCGTATTTTTATGCTAATAAAAACCTTATCCTTATCCTACAAATAAAATCAGAAAGAAAAAGAAAAAAACTCACAAAATTCGGTGCGGTTTGGATCACCGGAGCAGGAAGGGGTGGGAAGTTTGTTGCCGTCGACTGAAAGGGGGGCTGGTCGATGTTGATCGTCGCTGGTTGCTGGAGGTATGAAGCGAGAAAAATCCCTAGAATTATCATGCCGACGTCGCCATGGATTACAAAATTTGTTTCTGTAAAAAAAAAAAGTCTAATACGTAACCACATACGACCTAGGTAATTATGGCGTGAATTAAGGAAAAGGGCAGTTTTGTAAAAATAATAGATGCTGTTTAAAATTAGGGATGTAATTTATATGTTTTGAAACAGGAGGATGTGAGCTTAATTAGGATTAATTCTAGGGACGTGAGCCTAATTTTCACTTAAATTAAATTATAAACCATTATATATTTAATTTAAACGTACATTTTAAATTACCGGGGCCACATACTGACTTCAAAAATTCTAGAAAAATATTTTCTAGCTTCGTATTGATGATACGGTCCTAACAAAACCAATTTCGTCAACTTCTGAGACCGTTTGAAAAATGGCCATTTTCCAGTCGATTAAAATCAACTGAAACTGGTCAAACGTGTTTTCCTTTTCCACGCTCACATATTGATTCGAAAAATTACAAATTTTGAAACCTAGTAATAACTTGACATCACGGATCCAACAAAAGTGGTTTCGTCGAAAACCGAGGTCGTTTGCAAAATTTCCATTTTTAAGGCCCAGAATTCCATAGTGACTATTCTGAATTTTCAACTGGACGTAACTTTTTACCCCGCTATGAAATTTCAATTTTTCGGATTCGTTGGAAAGATATTCTCAAATAGATTCAAATATTTTTGGTTTCATTGAAATCTGGTTTATTTGAATCCTGTTCATTCATTTGAAATTCGAAATCGAAATTTCAAACTACCGCGCCATTTTCAATTCCTTTTATATTTAAAATAAAATATTTCTATTCTAACGACGGTTCAAATAAATATATACGTTCTAATTCTATTAAAAATAAATTTCTCGTGGATATTATTTAAAATAATTCATTTTAAATATTCAAAATTCACTAAAATTGCCAAAATAAAAATTTTAAATTGGCTCAGATTTCCGGGTTATTACAATTATCCTTCTACATTGAAATACATCTAATGTATTTACTAGCTATGATGCTATAATGGATCAAAAATGAATCCAAAGTAGGTTTATTATTTAAAGTGACAATGTTTATCAACATTGAGGGGGAGGATAAAGGAATCATCGATGTTAAATATTTGCTAACATATAGAATTATGCAAAGTATTAAGTAACTTACATAAATTATCAATTATGTCCCTAATAGACTTTCTCTAATATACATTTGAATCCCCGAAGGATCAAAAGGTGTGAATCACAGTTAAAAATGTGATATAAAAGTCAGTTCAAAATATCTTTGGAGTAAGTCATAAAGATGCAAAATAAAGGAGGTGAGTGTTCCTAAAGAAACATATAAAGATGCTTTGAAAGAAACCCATGAAATGATTGTCAAAATAACCCCAGAAGTGGTAGTTGCAATATGCAAAAGTTATTATAATATATAAGTTCCTGAAGAATATAAATAACATTTGTTATTATAAAGAATACCAAGAACATGGATGATAGATTACAACATTCTTCTAAGTATTGTTATAATAAAAATCTTGATATACTTCATTCTTAAAAGTATTGTTGTAATGAAAATCTTGATATACTTCAAGATGAGTAGATTACTTCCTGCATAGTAACCAAAGGTGTCTTATTCATCAAATATGTATTGCAACATGCAAGTCCGATTGAAACAGAAAATTATAAGCACCTGAGAATATTAGTAACATACAAATCACAAAAGGAAGGCGTTTTAAATAAGGAAACATGCTTGAAGCATGGAAATGCACATGAAGTTTTAAAAGAAAAACTTCATTAAGAAGTATTTGTAAGCAATTTGATTTATTGAAAGAAGAATACGAATTCAGAGGAAATTATTAAATCAGGGGGAGCATCCATAAGTATGATATAATGCACTCTTTTTCCTTAACTAAGTTTTCCCCCACTGGGTTTTCTTAGTAAGGTTTTAATGAGGCATGGGTCATGATCTAGAGGTATCAACCCAAAAGTAACATACAAAAATAAGTTATAATGTACTCTTTTTCCTTATTTAAGATTTTTCCCACTGGTTTTTTCTTATTAAGGTTTTAACGAGGCATTACATTGATCCAGAAGTATCATACTACTTTTGACGTAGTAAATATGACATTTTATATTGTACTCTTTTTCCTTCACTAAGATTTTTCCCATCGGGTTTTTCTTAGTAAGGTTTTGATGAGACAACATTTTGATCCAGAAGTATCAAAAATCTTTTGGTGCAGTAAACTAATATTTATGAAAAAGACAAGGCAGTTTGCAAGGCTCAGATTCAAGTGAATTATATAAGGGTGATAGGATGGAGCACATTTCTTCTAAATTTCTCTTCACACGTGAATGAAAGGATAATAAGAAAGAGGAGAAATATTTTCAGTTCAAGAAAGGCGGGTAGATCTGTTCTCAAAGGCAATTTCCAAATCAACATTCCAGAAGATGATGTACAAAATTGGCATGCGTCGACTACATCAATAGACTAATTGAATAATGAGCCATAAATAAGGGGGAGCATATAAAAATATGTTGTAATGTACTCTTTTCATTCACTAATATTTTTCCTACTGGGTTTTTTGTTAGTAAGGTTCTTAATGAGGCATTATCTTGATCCTGAAGTATCAACCCTTATAGTAAAATTGTAAAGCATGCAACCTAAAGATGAAATAAATTTGCACTCTTTTCCTTATTTATGATTTTTCCCATAGGGTTTTTCTTAAAAAGGTTTTTAATGAGGCATTGTTTTGATCCTGAAGCATCAAATTCTTTTAAGGAATATCATTTTAATATGATATTCATAATGTCAGACGTTGAACTCTTTATCTCATTCAAGGTTTTTCCCATTGGGTTTTCCTGATATAGTTTTGAAGGAAACAGAAAATAGTTGTATCGACTGAACGGATATATGCAAGCAAGATAATTATAAGGGGGAGCAATCATCATATATGTTTTAAAAGTGACAACTTCAAGTTAGCAGGGCATTCAAGATTTTGAAGACGCATATTCAAGGGGGAGTTGTAATATATATGAGTGAATTTGCTCTTGTCATATTCTATTTAGTCCCACATCATGGGAACAAGTCTAACATCAGCTCCAAATCCTATATATAAAGGGGCCAATGTAATAGAAATTGTACACACTTGAAGTAATAGAAATAAAAGTCTCTCCCCTATCTTTTATGTTCTCTCTAATGGTTTCTTGTTTAACATATATTTTGTTTTGTTTTATAACAGATCTCACCTTTTAAACGAAATAAAGTTCCAGGTAAAATAGAAATACTTGGGCCCGGTTATTGATGAACATGAAAATAAGTTAGGTTTTTTTTTAAAATATACTCTGAATTCAATGTAGATGCTGCTACCTTTGGATTTCTTATGTTAGATGAAGTTTTGAACTTCTACTTTGAATTAAAAAATATATTTGAACATTTAAGACATAATTTGTGGTGCTCTTAACTTTTATATTTTTGTTCAGTTTGTTTTAAGTTTCTTTTCATCTATTTCGACAAGCTATTGAATTTTGTTGTTGTTTCTTATCATCCCATCCCCTCATTGAATCCACCATTATCAACAGTTTTTATGAGGCTGCTAAAACCATTACTGTCTTCCTGGAGCCGACATAGCATACTCCAATCATAACAATATTGTCCTAAGTAATACTTGTATTTGAGTTTTTCTCCAAAGTATGTTGAAACATAGCATCCATGCCCCATCTACAAAGAACTTAACCATGTCAGATTAAGATAGTGATGCAGGTGGCAACTACGCGCCTCAACTGGTCCTTTTTCTCACTTAATGAAATTCATGAAAATTCGACAGAGGGTGATAAAACTATTTTAATGTAAATGGGTCTGCATCACCACTTCAAACAAACTTGCATTCCCCACTTGCTTGCTGATCGGATGCACTCAGGAGTCAGGATACACAACCCGCTGAATTTCCTTCTCTTTTCTATTTTTCTACACTTTGGCTTCACCGTGCACGACGTGCACTTGTGCATGTACACAACCCCTTCCCTTGTCACAACCCCACGTCGATCATCCCATAAACTCCATTCCCTTCACTGAAGCCATCTGCATCACTGAAACTTGCTTCGACCACTTTACTTCAATTCCTGGTGTTCGACCCATACATACAAACCCACATACCCTCTTTACTGGCTTGGTTGCTTTTGAATATTATATGTGCGTGTTTAATTAGCATACTTTATATGTTTTGCACATTAAATATGGAACCGTATTTCAGTGTTGATGGTTCAAAAATAACTATGGAATGAAACCAGTTTCCTAAAAGCAGTAGGTTGGGCCAATTCCTTTTTTTGATAGCCACTCTTAACAATCTAAGCCAACCAACCAGTACCAGTGCTGGATACAGGAATTTACGGATGGTGTGTCACCAATCAATAGAGTATAAAAAAAATTCATAAAATAGTTTCTTCTCAAGAGTAATAAATATTCATATTACAACCAAAGTAGCCGATAGGAGCATTTATTGTTCTTTTAGGAAGAAACTTGAAATGTCCCTTGTATTTGTTCTTTCCATTCTAAAAGTATAACAACAAATTAACATATTGTAAACAAGCTCAATAAACCAGCACATAAATAGTTAATAAACAATAATAACTCTTTGTGACATTTTTTCATACACCTTGTAAACCTTTATTTTTTTTCATTGCCAAATTGTAGCAAATAAGATAATATGAAAATATAGATATAACCTAAAGAATGGATGAAGCTAGAAAATGGATGGAGATGGCAAAGCTATCAAATTAGAGAATGGATAAAGATTGAAGATGGAGATGGAGAAGCAGCCATGCAAGTCTGTAAATATCTTTTGCTGAAAATGAGAATGCTGAAAATGAGAATGGGATTCCCAATGTTATTATAAATCAATTAAGCACGTGCAATAGCAGCTGCAGCCTACTGCTATGGAGTACTTCAGTCAGGCACTTTGCTGCTGCGCAAATATCTACCTCTTTTTTTCACTGTTTTTTCAAAATAATGGTGTGTCACCTGGCACACCATGCATGTACGTAAATCCGCCACTGACCAGTACACCCTTATTCAACATACATACACATACGAAGTTTACTTCGAAACGCATAGCTCCTTCCTTAAACATATGTTTATTTTCACGCATGTATAATTATGTACCTGACCATATTCATGTCAACCCAACATTTGTAATTATATGACGCCGGCTACATCCTTCTTGTAGGCATCTTAAGCCTGCTGATCGTCACTAGAAAAGCGCGATATTTGTAATAAAATTCTGCAAGCGCACAGGTGTGTAGCATACAGGTCGAACACAGGGAGGTAAATTAAAATCAAATTATTTATCTAATCTCTTGGGCGAGTTAGACGAAGCCTGGAGATTTTGTTGAATAACAGAACAATTAAAATTGCAATAATTAGGATTATCGTTGAATCTAATCAAACGATTAATCCTATTGAAAGTAAATAGCAAAACAGAAATAAAATGCAGAAAAAATGCAGAATAAGAAGAACAACAAAAAGTAAATTAGGATTGTCGTTGAAACTAATCAAACGACTAATCACTAACAAAAAAATGTAAAATACAATGGGTGTTCTTCCAAAACTAATTGTGAAGACAACACCGATTGCTAAGAAAAAGAAAAATGCAGAAAAATAAAAGAAAAAGGAGTTTTATTAATGGAGAAGAGAATATAGAATAGGATAGGATGGTGGCTACAATGACATTACAAGGGTATTTATAGGATAGATAGCCAAACCCTAGCCCTAACCCTAATACAATGATAGATGGGCCTTAGGGAATTCACAAAAGAATTTACAATGAGAGTTTCAATTGGGCCTTAGTTAAATCTATCAAATTTTTGGCCTTTCTTCTTTTTCTCTTGGTTCTTTGACAAGCCTTCCTTGATTTGAGATGTTCTAGGTCTTTCTACCAATCATTTTCTTGTCAAACAGCAACTAGATGTGAGATCTTCATCTACAATTCTTCAAAATGTAAATGTATACCAATTTGATCTCCATTTCTCTACTTTTCTGGTTGCATGCGGGCTGGGTTGGACTATCTGTAAAGGTAACAAAACATAACCCAAGTAATATTTATTTATATACAAAAGATAAGATATAAGAGCATAAAATCAACACATTTCTATGTCAATCAAATACCCCTACACTTATCTTTTACTCGTCCTCGAGTAAAACCAAAAATGAAAAACTAGACTATATAGGTCACACTTTCGTAGGAAACACGATTGCATTGAGCGTATGCAACAAGCCGTTAAACCTCTAGGTGTCCCTAGTAGGACGAGTGGTGTCTCGTGAGGGTTTTCAGCGGATACTACCCACAAAATCCAAATGCAGTATGCTATGATTCTAATGAAACTACATGAATGCAATGGACATATGCAAATAAAAATGAAAAATGAAAAAAAAGACTTGTTTCTGAAGTGGTACAACAAATTAAATTAACAATTTCTAGTCAGTTGATTTTATTTTAGATACCTCGACTTGTCACAAATTTTCAATATAAATCAAGTTTTCAAATGTTAATTCCAGTTTGGCCAGTTAGTTCGGTCGATAACATAGTGCAGCCATGAAATAAATTCTTAGTTGCTTGGCACAGTTTGCAAAGTGGTATTCTAATTTTCTCATGTATGGCTAGTCAAATCAATAAGGTCAAGAAGTGTTTGGGCATCATCGCTTATTCTTTATTCTATAAAATTTAAGAATTTATGATTAAGTACATACACCTAACTAAAAAGACCAAGGTTTACCACCCATGCACTGCCTCGCGGACTAACGGAGAGTGGGTAAAGAGCTTGGCGGATTGTGCAGGCCGACTTTAACTTTGTCAACAACGTGTCGGTAATCCTTAGGTGTCCAATCTCATAAAATGAGACCAAGATATTCCAACGCTGACTTTGTCAACAACGTGTCGGATAGAGCTTGGCGGGTTTGCACACCAACGCTCGATATACAAGCAATGTTGGATACCCTTGGAATACTATTATTATTATTGAATTTTATAAGCACAAAAAGAGAGTTACACGAGTTCAACTTAACACAACTTAGTTTTAAAGGTTTGGCAAGCCATTATAAGTATTTTAAGTCCTCCACTTATTTAAACAAAGTCTACAATATAGAATAGATTTCATGGCCATCACCTAAGAATCTCCCTATGTACCGGTTACACTATTATCCCTCAAAATTAAACTTTTCATTATATTTCTTATTCGATCTAAGTTGAGAGAAAAAAATACTATCAACTGGCTAAAAATTGTAAACTTATTTTGTTGTATCAATTGAAAATGAGTCGTATTTTCCAAAAAAAAAATTATGGTATGTTACTACGATATAAAATGTATGATGGTCCTACATGAAAAAGAAAGAAAGAAAAATTAAACAAAAATCAAAAGAATGCAATGCAGACTCCCCCCCACTTGAACTAAACAGTGTCCACACTGTGAACGTTTCCTAAATTTGAAAGATCGTACCCAAAGGTGAATGAGATGCAAAATTATTTGTAGAATGAAATGCAATCTAACTATATGTAAGAATGGATCATATATACAATGATATATGTGTTTGCGGTGCACGCGATGCAAAGAATACCACCATCTTTTTCCCCCACACTTGGTTCTAGCCCTATGAGTCTCATTCCCACTGTGTCTAGGCATGTTTTCTAATAAGCAAGAGTTTTTGAAAACCGTCTCATTTTTATACCTCGATTTATAGTCCAGTAAATGAATGTTCAGGGTCGTCCTAACATGAAGTTTTTCAACCAAGCTAGCATTCCAAAAATAATTCATGTGTTCAACGAATTTATCAGTGTAATTTTCAAAAATTTGTGATCGTATATAAATTCAGTGAAATTTGAATTCTGAGTGTTTTCAAGACTATGTGATCACATTTCTCATTTGACAAGGTATTTTCGACACTGACAATTTCAAGTTCGTTTGAAATTTTCTCAAAGTTAAACTTTTCGAACTCGTGACGTGAATCTATTTCTTCCTCATTTGGCAACTCATCCTCGTACAATCCAAAGAATTCATGTTCGTCCAAATCCATTTCCACTTCTGAGTTTTTGAAAAGTTCAACATTTTTATTCTGTTCAATTTCTAGAATTTCAAGTTTCTCACAGTCTGAAAGAGGAAGATCAAAATCCAAGCTTAAATATTTTTTCTGAAAAGAGTTGAAGTCCAAACCATTTGTTGAATTTTGAAAAACTTCATCAAGATGATTATTCTCAATTTCAAAAGTCGTTATTTGAAAATTTTCAATGTCAGTAGAAATTGGATTGCTTTCTGATTCATCGCATGTTTGAATTTGATTTTGTTGCTCTTGTTGTTCTTTATAAGATGCCATTAAAAAAAGAAGTTCATCCATCTTTTTATTTAGCCTTTCCGCCCTCTCATCAAAATTACATTCTTCAGAGTCGTTGATTTGAGAGCTCTCGCTTTGGATTTCTTGATTTTCAAAATAGTTTGAATTTTCAGAAAATTGAAATTGAGGTTGGAAATCATTTTGATTTTGAAAATTAGGTTCGTAACCAAAATTGTTAAAATTGGTGGGAAAATTCCAATTTTGGTCATTCTCAAGATGTGGATATGGGTTGTAGTTTTGAAAATTTTGATCGATTTGAAAATCATTTTCAAAATTATTTTCGAATTGGTTTCCAACCCCATATTGATGTTGATCAAAGGTATGTTGCGATTCAAAACCGTTTTGATGTGGATGTGGCCCATAATCGAAGTTATTGAAATTTAAATTGAAATCGTCGTTTCGATTATATCTATGATTTTGAAAATGTTGGTCAGTTGGAAAATTTTGAAAATTGTTGACATTGGGCTCACGAAATTTTGGAAAATCTTGTTTCATGAGTTGCAATTCATACTCATACTCTTCAAGAGGACGTCTACTCCGATTATTATCCCACAATTCTCTCAAGGATTTTTTTGAATCAGACATTTGAATGAAGTCGAGGGAAGAGAGAAATTATTCTTACTTCAAAATAATATAAAATGTCGAGTAGTGCTCTATTAATTAACTGACTCAATTAGAAGGGGGAAGAGGGTCTTATGGCCATTCACGTATAATATAAATACTAAGGGATACGACCAATGTTTTACGGGTAGTATGCAACCTCTTTTGCTTATAGTTCAATAAATTGAACTACTATATATCCGCGATCCAATTATATAAGACAGTCAACTTCACAAAACACCACTTTTCAATTATATTATTTTGAAAATCAAAATCACGTGTTAAAATTAAAAATTGACGAGAGTGATTAGTTATGGAAAATCGTTCCTCACCACAGATTCAGAAATATCAACAACACAACAGTCACAGAATAATCACAGAACAGAACCGTCACAGAACAGAACAGTCACAGAACAGAAAATTAAAATATTGTACAAGCAAGCCGCTGCCCCTGCAGAAGATTTTTACAAGCAATTTCTATATTTTTCAAAGCAGCAGAAACACCTGCAGAGTTTGGAAAATATTACTGTGGCGTATGGCGGCCCGTCCAGTTGAGCAGCTTAAATTTAATTCCACCTGTTTGCAAATTGTTTGATCTTCGAATCCTTATTCGCTTTGTTTGAAATCTTTTTTTCTTTGATCCTTTGAATTGCTTTTCCTTCCTTTTTTTTTTAAGAAAGCTAATATTGGAAAAAGGAATAAATTAATTAAATTATAGAAACCAGGTCAACAAATCAGAACTCAGCCAAAACTACTCAAACAAACGAGTAGACCACACCGAAAACAGGCGAAACAATTATCAATTAAGAAACAAATCCACTTCTTATGAACTAAAATGAGCAATCCCCAAATTATGCCTTCAAACATGCATTCTACCTAGGCCACGACAAGGAATTCAAGAATTTTACTCGCAATTTAAACCAGGCAGTCCAATCACATGCCCTGCGTGCGTGCCCAAAACCTAGACAAGGGACTCAATAATCAAACAAAAACCCAGACCCAAAGTTTCTCACAAAATCGAAAAAAATGGGAACAAATGGTTTCCAGAAATCACGTCGCTCAACACCTTAAAAACAAACAACGAAGCCGCCTTCCTTTTTTTTCTTTTCTTATCGAAATCAAATTGAAGTCATGGTATTCGAATTTTTGCTATTTGGGTAAGCGGTTTCGAACGGGTTCGATTTGGGTTTAGGACATGAATCCGATTTCGATTTTTGGGGTTCGGGTATTTGCGATGGGAGTATGTTGAAGGGGTTGTTGGTTGTGGTAATGTTCAAGAAGAGGGATGTGAGCGTTGATGGAAAGGTTTGTGGAGGGAGGTTGCGAATAGGGTTCTGGAATCGGGTTTCGTTTGCTCGCTGTTTTGGAATTGGTGAATTAGGTTTTGGGGTTCGGTTGCGGCGTGATGAGGTTTGCGTCTGTCGGAGGGTGGCTTGTTGCTATCGGAGGTGTTCTGGTGGTGTAGAAATTGATGATGATGGAGGGTCTGAAGGCGTGTGATTTGTGTGGTATGGTGAAGGTGGTTATTTGCCGTGATGGTGGGGCTTTGGAAAGTGGATGGGAGTATTTGATGGAGTTTTTTGTTGTAGAGAAGAGGCTTGAATTGTGTTGAGGAGATGGGGTTGGGCTTCAGCCTTCAACGCAGATCGTTTTGGGTGGAATTGGATAGAGGTTCAGTGATTGATGGTATGAAAAGTCAGTTGCTGGATTTTTGGTTGAGGATGGTTAGTTTGATCAGGGTGGCAAGATGAAAGGTGGGGATGACGCTGTTTTGCGAGTTGGGTGGTTTGGCTACGGTGTGAGGTTGACTGATGAAGGGGGGGTTGACGTGGGAATTGGTTGTTCACGTGAAAGTAGGTGAAGGCAGGAAGTTGTATGAAAGAGGATGGAAGATGGTAACGTGAAGAATATTGGTAGAGCAGTAAAGGGAAGAAAAGAAATATAAGGAAGGGGATTTTTATTTACTTATTAAATTTGTAAAAGTAGAAAGGAAATAAATGTACTGAAAAGTGGAAGGCAAAAGAAGAAAGGAAAGAAATTGAAAAAAAATTGGCTGCTTTTTTTCTCTCTTGTTTAATGGATGATAACACCAATGTAATTGATATATCAAATCACCAATCAAGATTTTATATATATATATATATACACACAAAAACAAGAAAATAAAAACTAACACGAATCAGAAATTAAATAAATAATAAAATTTAATCGTTACCTCCCCGGCAACGGCGCCAGAAAAGCGTGATATTTGTAATAAAATTCTGCAAGCGCACAGGTGTGTAGCATACAGGTCGAACACAGGGAGGTAAATTAAAATCAAATTATTTATCTAATCTCTTGGGCGAGTTAGACGAAGCCTAGAGATTTTGTTGAATAACAGAACGATTAAAATTTCAACAATTAGGATTATCGTTGAATCTAATCAAATGATTAATCCTATTGAAAGTAAATAGCAAAACAGGAATAAAATGCAGAAAAAATGCAGAATAAGAAACAAAAAGTAAATTAGGATTGTCGTTGAAACTAATCAAACGACTAATCACTAACAAAAAAATGTAAAATACAATTGGCATTCTTCCAAAACTAATTGTGAAGACAACACTGATTGCTAAGAAAAAGAAAAATAAAAGAAAAAGGAGTTTTATTAATGGAGAAGAGAATATAGAATAGGATAGGATGGTGGCTACAATGACATTACAAGGGTATTTATAGGATAGATAGCCAAACCCTAGCCCTAACCCTGATACAATGATAAATGGGCCTTAGGGAATTCACAAAAGAATTTACAATGAGAGTTTCAATTGGGCCTTAGTTAAATCTATCAAATTTTTGGCCTTTCTTCTTTTTCTCTTGGTTCTTTGACAAGCCTTCCTTGATTTGAGATGTTCTAGGTCTTTCTACCAATCATTTTCTTGTCCAACAGCAACTAGATGTGAGATCTTCATCTACAATTCTTCAAAATGTAAATGTATACCAATTTGATCTCCATTTCTCTACTTTTCTGGTTGCATGCGGGCTGGGTTGGACTATCTGTAAAAGTAACAAAACAATACCCAAGTAATATTTATTTATATACAAAAGATAAGATATAAGAGCATAAAATCAACACATTTCTATGTCAATCACCTGCACTTAGTAAAAAGAGCCTATATTTTCATGCTACAGGCTTATATTCTATCCAGGTTATCAACATATGAATATATATGTATACGATTCATTATATAGATCAAACAAGAATAGATTCCTTAAAAAAACGAGTTTACTCACAGTGTATCGATATACACAGTTTCATGTTTACCATTTCAGGGTTTGTCGCATAAATATGAATTTCATGAATGCGTGTATATCTATGATTATCTTTCACATAACAATTAATGAAAACAAATGAAAAGTTTACTCACAGTATCCACTGTTTTCATGCATTCTAGTTTCCAGTTTTGTTCGAATGATTCCTCTGCTATTTCTTTGATCTCTGGTTCTAATTTTCATGGCGTTAGTTTGTTATCCTTATTCCCAAGTTTTAGCGAATGTGTGTGGTGTTTCTAGTGTATATGTGTGTGTATTTATAGTGCTAGATGAGCCTTACTCTTGAAGTTTTGTATTATAGGCATAGGTGCAGGTAATAGGGGTAGCTGCTGTGGATTTTGATTGAAAAGAGATATTGTGTTAAGGCATATCACATCTAATCCCCCCAGATTGTTCAGATGCATGGTCATACACATAGCTAGGCTGTTTTAGATGTTTAGTCATTTTCCTATCTACCAGTCTATACATTACGGCCATGCCAAGAATATGTAAAGAAAATCTTACTTGCTTTTAAGTAATATATGGTTTGCAAGGTGCATATCCAGTGATGGAATGGAATACATTCCTATGTATAAAGCTGTTGTTGATTGATTTAAAGAGGGAGTGATGTTAAGACTTTTGATTTGATAATATATAGCTTGTTCCATTTCTAACTAGCTAGATGTTAGCTGTTCTCTTTTGTTTTCAGGTTTGCTGCATTGAATTCGATGTGCATATATGTATTAAAAATATAAACTTAGCGCTTAAGAAAATCCAAGCCATGTTCTTATGTGTACTTCATATATCACTAGCTTCTAGGCTCCTAGTTTCAATTGGAAATGGGTAAGTTAATGATTGATTGAAATGTGAATGTGCCAAATATACTTTTCTTAAGAAATTTCCTATTTTTACTTAAGTTATTTTTAATTTACTTAAGTTCTTAACCATTAAAATATAAGACAAAAATACACAATACTACTTACTTGCTTATACGCGCATATATTCATTTGGTAAGGAGCAAATAAAGATATGTACTTATAGGGATTTATAAAAAGATCATTTAATTTTCCCCTAATAATTAAATCCAATTTATTCAATTTTACTAATTACTAAATAAAATGGATAAATTATTGTTTGAAAAAATTCGTCAATATCCGGGACGTTACACCAAATCTGCAGATGATGTTCTTTAGGACGAAATCGATCACCTTCTTTGAAGTAATAGTAGCTAGTGGTTCAACTTCAGCCCATTTAGTGAAATAGTCAACTGCCACTATCGCGTACTTCATACTTGATTTAGCTGCGGGCAATGCCCCGATCAAGTCTATGCCCCAGACGGAAAATGGCCAAGGACTGACCATTTGAGTCAATTCAGTGGGAGGCGCCCTCGGAGTTTTTGCGAATATTTGGCACCTATCACACTTCTTAACATAGGTCATTGCATCCAGGTTCACATCAGGCCAAAAGTAGCCATATCGCAGAATTTTCTTGGCCAGTGTTTGACCTCCAATGTGATCTCCGCAATCTCCCTCATGTAATTCTGTCAAGATCGCTTTTGATTCCTCCTTGGTTACACATCGCAGCAGAGAATCCTTGTCTGTATAACCTTCCGTCTTGAATAAGCTATAATGGAGCTTTGCGCAATACATTCCTCTGCTTTTTCGGCTCCTCTGGGAGTGTTCCGTTGAGAATATATTCCTTGATCGGAGTCATCCAGGACGTAGGCTCTTCAACCGTTTCCATGATCCTGTCAACATCTGCTTCTGCAATGGTGGAGGTCGAGAGGACCTGGATGGGAATTAATCCTAGCAACTCTGCATCCGAGGAGCTGGCATATTTGGCAAGGGAATCTGACTTTGTGTTTTGCTATCTTGGAATATGAGATATTGTATAGTGATCAAGGTCATTAAGGAGTTCCAAAGCTTTGGCAAGATAAGCAGGAAGGTTTCCAAGTTTGGTTTGGAATTCCTTTAGGACTTGACATACTACCAGCTGTGAGTCGCTAAGGATTTACAAGGTTTTTTTATTCAATTCTCTTGCCAGTTTCAGACCTACGATTAATGCTTTATATTCGGCCTCATTGTTAGTTGACGGAAATTCCTACCTTAAATCGTAGCATAGGGAATGACCTTCTGGAGTTTCTAGGACAACTCTGGCCCCTGAGCAGTAATCATTTCTAGATCCATCAATGTATAGCTTCCAGCCAATCACCGTCTCTATTGGTTCTTCTGTTTCTTCTCCCATATCCATGAATTCGGTGATGAAATCTGCTAAAGACTGTCCATTAATAGATCTTCGAGGGTGACAAGCAATATCATATTGACTGAGCTCTATGTTCCACTTTAATAACCTTCCCGAAGTTTCTGGGCGGAAGAGAACTTTCTTAGCGGTTGATCAGTGAGAACCTTTATATGATGAGACTGGAAATATGGTCTTAGCTTCTTCGAGGCGATGAGTAGACAATATGCAAGTTTTTCCAACTTCGGATAGTTTAATTCTGCCCCAGTGAGCCTTTTACTAATCTAATAAACTGGCCATCTGACCTTGGCATCCTCTCGAATTAATGCAGTGCTTAAAGCATGAGACGAGACAACCAAATATAGGAATAACTCCTCTCCATCTTTAGGTTTAGATAGCATCGGTGGTGATTCCATGTGTTTGATTAACTCTTCAAAGGATGTTTGAAATTCAGGAGTCCATTGGAATTCTTTCTTTCCTTTCCTCAAAGCATCAAAGAGTGGGATACACCGATCCGTTGCTTTAGAAATAAATCTGTTAAGTGCAGCTACTTTTCCATTTAAGCTTTGAGGCTCTCCTTTTGTCCTCGGAGAACACATTTCCCGTAAGGCTGTGACTTGAGAAGGATTCACCTCAATGCCTTTAGCGTTGATTGAAACACCCTACCTCCGTTAAGGTCACTCACAAGGGAATGCCTTAACTTTGGTGGAGGGTTATAGGTACAAGACACAGAAAATTTTACAAGACAGAAAAATATAAGCAGCAAAGTTCAAATATTTATTGCATACGTGGTTCAATACAAAAGCATTACATCAAATTGTCTCAAAATAACTTCCAAAACATTACACCATAATTTCTGTCTTGATTATTTATTAAAGAAGCATAAACCATAAATAAAACTGCATAAATCCCCAAATGTAGTATCTAAAAGCCATAGCCAAGGTAAGAGAGTCCCAATCATACATCTACTTTCTTGAAGCTTGCAAAGAGTCTAATTAAGCTGGAGTATTCCCTCCCTGCGGACTTGGGGGGGAGGAACGGAAGAAAAGAGGACGAAAGAAAATGGGTCAAACAATAAGTCTAGTAAGTTCAGTGATTACTAGTATTTAAACAAGGAAAGGGATCATGACAGTAATAACAGAACATAGGACAATACCCTAATATAAGATAAGAGGAACATGTGATCGCACCCATTACTATAGTCTCTGCACCTACCAACTATTGGTTCAACCAGCCCCACGTTTTCATAACAAACGATCCCCTTAATGATCGGCTCCTACTCGCATGCATTCATGTCCTGTGTCATTCGGCCCCGCTTGACTGTAGATACCCGTGTTGGTCCCACCATGGGGTGTATCAGTCCCTCTGGTGGCAACCCGACACGATTCAAGGTGCACAGTGTATACTACTGATGCCCAGTGCCTGCTTTTTCCGCTCCGGAGTACGTGCACGCCCATACTCCGTCGGAACCTACACTGACGCACCAACCGCCGACGTGTTGACTGCTTATAATCAGCCCTGTAATCGTGCCCCACCCTGCCTAGTTTCAGGGTACCATGATACATCTATGTGGGTTACTGCTAAAATGGGTCCCCGTTACTAGAGTTTTCTAATCAACATGTTTATTTGGTTAAGTGTCCAAGTTTACCTAACCCCACCCATCTGTTTAGTTAACATGTTGAATCGGTTAAGTGTTTCCCTAATTGACTTAACCCTACCAATCCTGACTTAGCTTTAATTTATTCATTAAAGCACCAACCACTCACATTAGACAGGTCTTGTTGTGGTCACTGGATATGTCGGTCGGTTCCGGGCAGATTTACACCACAACTCAGTCTAACCTCAGGTTCTTTTTGGGCTTGATGCACTAACCACCCACGTTAGACAGGTCTTGTTGTGGTCACTGGATATGCCGGTTGGTTCCGGGCAGATTTACACCACAACTCAGTCTAACCTCGGGTTAGGCATATTCGTCTTTTCTAAATTCACATATTTTCTATATATGTCTAATTTCTTTATGTAAATTAATTTTAATTTAATAATGCCATAATTATCCTTTGACTATGCTCACAATAAATGGTATATCAAATATACCATTTTATGAACAAATCTATGCCATGAAATTTTCATATTTTCCCATCGCTACCCCCGTGGAACGTACGCATGAATCACATAAAATGTTGGACTAGTAAATTAGCCCAAACCCATAAACAAAAAGGGGTAATAAACAAGGGACATGAAACAAACATAAAATAGAATACGTTTAACTTATCATGTGTAACTTGGCATAGAAGTACCATTAACTTAATTAAACGGGTAAAGGTGAACTTGTGACTAAGTTGGGTCTAATTGTCATGTGAACTTGATAAAGGTCTAGCATGGAGGTTTATCATATAAACACAATTTTAAACCACAACCTAGCATATTAACTTATGTATGCCAAAACATAAGAAAGCTACTATAAATATATTTAAATCACAACTTAACATGATGACTTATGTGTGTTAAACATAAGAGGGCTATTATAGACATTCTTTAGTCACAACTTAGCATGATAACTTATGTGTGTTAAACATAAGAGGGCTGTTATAAACATATTCGAATTACAACTTAGCATGATAATTTATGTGTGTTAAACATAAGAGAGCTACAAATCAAATCTTGCAACATAAATAGATTCAACTTAACATGGATCTAAATATACATGAGTATTGATCTAACATATAAGCATGTGTTTTAGATCATAAACTTGCAAGTAATCACCAAAATATAACATGACATGTTTCACCATTCAGTTGGCATAATTAATCCAATACCCAATCACAATAGATTCCAATAACTTTCAATATAGTACGCTCATCATCACAAACATATGGTCAATCGCAACGGTAGTTTGAGAATCAAACTTTATTTATCTTATACATAGGCATCATTCTATATTCGAATTACAACATGTCATGATTTCAATTAAAAGAACGTTTAAATCTATGTAATAACCAACTTACAAACTAAAAAGGATTTCTTGATTTCTGAATTCTGAATTCTGAATTTTGAAATTGGTAAGCTCGCCTTTGATGTAGATCGTTAAGTTTGATTAGTTTAATTTGATTTTGATTCAGGTTTTTATCTTGTCTTTGAATTGGTGACGGCTACTCCAAGTTCTCTACTGACGGCATGATAGTTCCAGGATTATTTTTGTGTTATTTTTAGGTTTGAGCATAGGGTTGTTTATATAGAATTTCAATTTAATTTGAGCCGTCAGATGATCTTAGGGTTAATCATAACCACTCAGTCAGGATAGGGTGACACCTTAGCCCTAATGACTCAGCAAGGAGTCAGAAAGGACTCAGCAATGAGTCACAGTATGGATCAGATCACACCAGAAAGCTATGCAAGCTTTCTACTCGGCCTGGGCGCACTTGGCAGGTGCGCCAGTGCAACTTTTGTACTGGCGCACTTCCCAAGTGCGCCAGTGCATTTTTTTTCTGGTTTTCTGTTTAACTTCGTTCGTCCATATCTCCTTCATACGTTGTTCGTTTTACGTAAACTCGGACTCTATCTCAAGAAGAATTCCGAGACGAACGCAATGGCGTAACCCGTATCCCTTAATTCTCACATTTGAAATTAAATATTCTTGGATTCGTTACTATAACGTTAACAGAAAATATGGGGTGTTACATTCTCCCCTCCTTTTAGGATTTCGTCCCCGAAATCTTCAAGTCGGGAAGAACTTATATCCTACCATCCAATCACTTATCTACTCAACCATCAACCACAGGCGTCCATTGTCCTTAAAAGATTTCTAATGCTTCATGATCATGTCCATAGTGTGTATACATGTCCTTATCTAATGCAAAATCAGGCGGTCTACTGATTCAATTGACCTCCTTAATGCAAATTATGTCGGTGCCATGAGTCCATTATGAATGCAATTTTTCCTATTAAAAATTTTCCTACATGAGTGCACAATCATTCATACAAATGCAACGTCCATATGATAACACATCAAGTTTCAATCCATATACAAGTACATATATGCATATGCGATATGGAAGTGACTGAGCCGATCTAATACCTAATGTGTGTGTATATGCATCCACGAGCAACCACTTGCAACCATCAACCATAACATGTTTTAATTACATGTTTTCATCCAAATGGGTTTCTACCTAAGGATAAAGGATAGGATCGAGGAGATATACCTAAAAAGATAGATACGAGCATAAACTTAAGGAAAAAGAGATCAAGGATGTACCCTAAAAAAGAAAAGGGTAGGGTGCGCGTATTCTGTCCTCGGTTTCCCAAGTCGCGTCTTCCTCGGTGTCGCTCCATTGAACTTTGACGAGCTTAACTTCACGATTGCGTAGCTTTTTGACTTCTGTTCCCAAGATACGAGTTGGAACTCTTCTCACAGTTGCTACTCGTTCAACTTCTACTTCCTCTAGCATGCTTGGTTCTACCACTTCCGCAGACTCGTGTAAGCACTTCCGCAGGTGAGAGATATGAAAGACATTATGAACCCCAACCAATATTTCAGGCAGTTGTACCCTATAAGCCATCTTCCCAATCCTCTCGATGATTGGGAACGACCCTACAAATCTTGGTGCTAACTTTCCTGCGGATCCAAAGCGAACGGCGTTCCTCAAAGGAGATACTTTAAGGAACACCTTGTCTCCAACTTCGAACTCAAGTTCAGTTCTTCTTTTGCCTGCGTAGGACTTCTGTCTATCTTGGGCAGTCTGCATTCTTCTTCGTATCAAGTCTACTTTCTCTGAAGTTTCCCTAATCATGTCTGGTCCAAGTATGAGCTTGTCTGTGGACTCCCACCAGCAAGTTGGTGACCTGCACGGTCTTCCATATAAAGCTTCGAAAGGAGCCATGCCTATTGTGGCTTGGTAACTATTGTTGTAAGCGAATTCCACCAAAGGTAGATGGTCCTCCTATGTACCTCCTAAGTCAATTATGCATAATCTCTAGAGGTCTTCTAATACTCTGTTGACTCTTTCCGTTTGGCCATCGGTTTGAGGGTGATAGGCCGTGCTTAAGCATAACCGTGTGCCTACAGCCTCTTGTAAACTCTTCCAAAACTCGCTCATGAAGATAGGGTCTCGATCACTCACTATGCTGGAGGGTATCCCATGGAGTCGAACTATCTCTTTGAGATATATGGATGCTAGAGATGAGGAAGTCCTTCTACTCTTGATGGGTATAAAGTGGGCGCTTTTTGTGAGCCTGTCCACCATTACCCAAATGCTGGTATTGCCCCTTCTTGACCTAGGCAACCCATCTATAAAGTCCATCGAGATGCTATCCCATTTCCACTGTGGGACCTCTAGAGGATGGAGCAGACCACCAGGCTTCTTCTGCTCCGCCTTGACTTGTTGGCATATTAAACACTTAGAAACAAAATCAGCTGCGTCTTGCTTCATGCATTCCAAAAGAAAACTCTTTTGATGTCTTTATACATTTTGTCTCCGCCTGGGTGTATGGTCAGTTTGGAATGGTGTGCCTCTTCTAGAACCGCCTTAACCAAGCCCCTTGCTTGTAGGACACACGGTCTTCCATCTCGTCTCAACCATCCCTTGGAATCAATGGAGTATCTATTGAGGTGACTAGAAGTCTCACCCCTAATTAACTTGTCCACCACATCGGCTAACTGAGGGTCTTCTCTTTGCGCGACTTCGATTGAGTCTAATAGAGTTGGTCATACTTCTAACGTTGCTAGCAAGCCAGGTACAAAGTCGGTGGAGGGTCTGAAGTTAAAGCTTGCTATGAACTCCAAGCTTTGCCTTTCCACAAAGAGAGGGCTTAAGATCCGTTTCTTTCTACTTAAGGCGTTTGCTATTGCATTGCCCTTGCCAGGAGTGTAGGAAATCTCAAAATCGTACGAGGCAAGAAACTCCATCCATCTTTGCTGCCTCAAGTTGTGATCTTTCTACGAGAAAAGGTATTTCAACGATTTATGGTCAGTATACAATTCAAATTTCTCACCTAGGAGATAATGGTGCCAAGACTTAAGCGCAAAAACGATGGCTGCCAACTCTAGGTCATGGGTTGGGTAGTTTTTCTCATGTACTTTTAACTGCCTTCCACTAGAAGCCACTAACTTCCCTTCTTGCATCAGAACAGCGCCTAGTCCCATTCCGCATGCATCTGTGTATACTGTAAACATCTTGCTTCCATCAGGCAATGTCAAAACTGGGGCTGTTGTTAGAGCCCTTTTCAAACGTTGAAAAGCAATATCGCAATCCAAATCCCAATTGAAAGCTAGGTTCTTCTTTGTCAACCTTGTAAGTGGAGCTGAGATTTTTGCAAAATCTTTGATGAACTTTCGATAAAAGCCTGCTAGCCCTAGAAAGCTTCGGACTTCGGTTGCGTTTCGAGGAACCTTCCAATCTTGCACAGCAACCACTTTCGCAGGGTCCACAACTATCCCCTCTTTGGACACCACGTGTCCAAGGAACCTAACTTCTTCTCTCCAGAAATGGCATTTGGAGAATTTATCTTTCAACTGATGCACACGGAGAGTATCCATGACTTCCTTTAGATGCTGAGCATGCTCTTCCTCATTCTTTGAGAAGATCAAAATATCGTCTACGAAGACCACTACCAACTTACTGAGGAACTCTCGGAACACTCTGCTCATTAAATCAACGAAGTAAGCGGGTGCGTTTGTCAAGCCGAAAGGCATGACAAGCCACTCGAAGAAACCATCTGAAGCTCTGAACGCGGTCTTATCAATGCTGTCTTCAGCCACTCTTTGCTGATGAAACCTGGTAGCTAAATCTAATTAGGAGAAAATCGATGCACGTACAAGCTGATCGAACAAATCATCTATTCTCGGGAGTGGGTGCCTATTCTTCTTGGTCAGCTTGTTTAGCTACCTATAATCAACGCACAGGCGAAGCGAACCATCAGCTTTGGTCGCGAACACTACCGGAGCACCCCATTCAGAAATACTCCGTCTTATGAACCCCTTTTCAAGCAGCTCTTTGATTTGCTTGCTGAGATCCTTTCTCTCCCTTGGGGCCATGTGCCTAACAGGTAAAGCAACGGGCTTTGCATTATCAACAAGGTATATGCGGAAGTCTATCTCCCGCTTCGGAGGTTAGCCCTTTACCTCTTCAAACACATCCGAGTATTCTCGGACTATCCTTACAGACTGCAAGTTCTCAACAGACGCATCAAGAGATTCTAGATAACTAAGCATGACGGAGTTCATGGGATTACAAGAAATTTTGAGAGTGTTACCGAGGCGAGTCTTGAGTCTAACCACTCTCTTTTCACAATCGAGGATGGCACCATTACTGGATAGCCAGTCCTTGCCTAGAATCAACCCATAGCCCGTGAAGCCCAAAACAAACGCATTACATCTAAACCCAACGCTTAGCATAGACATTTTCAAATCTAAACAAACCATTGACATATAAGCTGAGCCCCTAATTGGATTTGAAACAACCAAGGGATCCACTACTATACTGGTGTCTAGGTGCAGAGATTCCACTAAAGCAGTAGATATAAAAGAGTGCGATGCGCCAGAATTAAATAGTGTACGAACAGGATGATAAAAAAGATAGACTAAACTTTCGATGGAAATATTTCTACCTCGTTCTTGCGGAGGTGCCGTGAGAGCGTGAACTTGTCCTCCAGAAGGAGGTCCAGATCCCTGCCCTTGCTTCCTTGGGAAGGCCCTAGCCATGTGTCTTGTCACACCACAGTGGAAACAGCCTCCCATCTTCCTTTTCTTCTTCTTGCAGTCTTTGGTCAGATGTCCAGGAATGCCACAGAAATTACACTTTCTCTTGTCACGGGGTTTGTTGTTCTTCCCTCCTTTCTTTGAATCGGCCTTCTTGTTCTGCGATCCCTCCCGCTTCTTATCTTGAGGCACTTCCGCTTTTGCCTCTTTCTTTCCCTTGTCTTCCTCATGTAAGAGTGCCATGTCCACTAACCTCTCATAGGTAGCCCCCATAGGTATATGGGTCATAGCCAAGCTGTGAAGTGGCTCATTCAATCCCTTGACAAAACGGAGGGCCTTCTTATGAGGAGTATTCGCTAAATCTAGTCCAAATCGGGCCAGCTGATTGAATTGGTTGATGTACTCCTTGACCATCATACTTCCTTGCTTAAGATATAAGAACTTTTCCAGCTGTAAACTTCGTTCAGCTTGTGAGAGGAATTTCATCTCAAACCTTATTCTGAAATCCATCCATGTTTCAATCGGTCTTTCAGAGTTAGTGACTTCCCACCAATACGAAGCTTCTTCTTTGAGCAACCATACAGCCAACTGTATCTTCTGCCTATCGTCTACCTCGAAGATAACGAACAGATCCTCAGTTTCTTTGAGCCAGCTCCTTGCTTCTATGAATGATTCAGTTCCCTGGAAATCCTTTCCACCCATGGCCCTAAAGTCTCTACAAATCTTTGAGAAAGCATTTGTACGAGGAGGAGGAGGAATCGCTGCAGCTGGAGGAGGAGGAATATCTGCTGGGCCTACGTCGTTGGCCCTAGCCTCTAAGTACCTCCTGAACCAGCCAGGTATCGGTACACCCTCTGGAAGGTTAAGATTCCCAGACATGCTGAAACGAAAAAAAAAAAGATTCAAAACGAAGGATAGAAAGATAGTGCATATGGCTTTGGGGATTGTGCCTTTTTAAATTAAAACAACATTTTTTGTAAAATGCTTCTTCATATTTCTTTTTTGAAAATAGTTTTCAAAAACTCTTATCTGATCTGTAAACCTTTGCTCTGATACCAAGTGAAACACCCCACCTCCGTTAAGGTCACTCACAAAGGGAATGCCTTAACTTTGGTGGAGGGTTATAGGTACAAGACACAGAAAATTTTACAACACAGATAAATATAAGTAGCGAAATTCAAATATTTATTGCATACGTGGTTCAATACAAAAGCATTACATCAAATTGTCTCAAAATAACTTCCAAAACATTACACCATAATTTCTGTCTTGATTATTTATTAAAGAAGCATAAACTATAAATAAAACTACATAAATCCCCAAATGTAGTATCCAAAAGCCATAGCCAAGGTAAGAGAGTCCCAATCATACATCTACTTTCTTGAAGCTTGCAAAGAGTCTAATTAAGCTGGAGTATTCCCTCCCTGTGGACTTGGGGGGAACGGAAGAAAAGAGGACGAAAGAAAATGGGTCAGACAATAAGTCTGGTAAGTTCAGTGATTACTAGTATTTAAACAAGGAAAGAGATCATGACAGTAATAACAGAACATAGGACAATACCCTAATATAAGATAAGAGGAACATGTGATTGCACTCATTACTATAGTCTCTCCACCTACCAACTATTGGTTCAACCAGCCCCACGTTTTCATAACAAACGATCCCCTTAATGATCGGCTCCTACTCGCATGCATTCATGTCCGGTGTCATTCGGCCCCGCTTGACTGTAGATACCTGTGCTGGTCCCACCATGGGGTGTATCAGTCCCTCTGGTGGCAACCCGACATGATTCAAGGTGCACAGTGTATACTACTGATGCCCAGTGCCTGTTTTTCCACTCCGGAGTACGTGCAAGCCCATACTCCGTCGGAACCTACACTGATGCACCAACCACCGACGCGTTGACTGCTTATAATCAGCCCAGTAATCGTGCCCCACCCTACCTAGTTTCAGGGTACCATGATACATCTATGTGGGTTACTGCTGAAATGGGTCCCCGTTACTAGGGTTTTCTAATCAACATGTTTATTTGGTTAAGTGTCCAAGTTTACCTAACCCCACCCATCTGTTTAGTTAACATGTTGAATCGGTTAAGTGTTTCCCTAATTGACTTAACCCTACCAATCCTGACTTAGCTTTAATTTATTCATTAAAGCACCAACCACTCATATTAGACAGGTCTTGTTGTGGTCACTGGATATGCCACTCGGTTCCGGGCAGATTTACACCACAACTCAGTCTAACCTCGGGTTCTTTTTGGGCTAGATGCACTAACCACCCACATTAGACATGTCTTGTTGTGGTCACTGGATATGCCGGTTGGTTCCGGGCAGATTTACACCACAACTCAGTCTAACCTCAGGTTAGGCATATTCGTCTTTTCTAAATTCACATATTTTCTATATATGTCTAATTTCTTTATGTAAATTAATTTTAATTTAATCATGCCATAATTATCCTTTGACTATGCTCACAATAAATGGTATATCAAATATACCATTTTATGAACAAATCTATGCCATGAAATTTTCATATTTTCCCATCGCTACCCCCGTGGAACGTACGCATGAATCACATAAAATGTTGGGCTAGTAAATTAGCCCAAACCCATAAACAAAAGGGGTAATAAACAAGGGACATGAAACAAACATAAAATAGCATACGTTTAACTTATCATGTGTAACTTGGCATAGAAGTATCATTAACTTAATTAAACGGGTAAAGGTGAACTTGTGACTAAGTTGGGTCTAATTGTCATGTGAACTTGATAAAGGTCTAGCATGGAGGTTTATCATATAAACACAATTTTAAACCACAACCTAGCATATTAACTCATGTATGCCAAAACATAAGAAAGCTACTATAAACATATTTAAATCACAACTTAACATGATGGCTTATGTGTGTTAAACATAAGAGGGCTATTATAGACATTCTTTAGTCACAACTTAGCATGATAACTTATGTGTGTTAAACATAAGAGGGATGTCATAAACATATTCGAATTACAACTTAGCATGATAACTTATGTGTGTTAAACATAAGAGAGCTACAAATCAAATCTTGCAACATAAATAGATTCAACTTAACATGGATCTAAATATACATGAGTATTGATCTAACATATAAGCATGTGTTTTAGATCATAAACTTGCAAGTAATCACCAAATTATAACATGACATGTTTCACCATTCAGTTGGCATAATAAATCCAATGCCCAATCACAATAGATTCCAATAACTTTCAATATAGTACGCTCATCATCACAAACATATGATCAATCGCAACGGTAGTTTGAGAATCAAACTTTATTTATCTTATACATAGGCATCATTCTATATTCGAATTACAACATGTCATGATTTCAATTAAAAGAACGTTTAAATCTACGTAGTAACCAACTTAAAAACTAAAAAGGAATTCTTGATTTATGAATTCTGAAATTGGTAAGCTCGCCTTTGATGTAGATCGTTGAGTTTGATTACTTTAATTTTATTTTGATTCAGGTTTTTATCTTGTCTTTGAATTGGTGACAGCTGCTCCAAGTTCTCTGGCATGATAGTTCCAGGATTATTTTTGTGTGATTTTTAGTTTTGAGCATAGGGTTGTTTATATAGAATTTCAATTTAATTTGAGTCGTCGGATGAACTTAGGGTTAATCATAACCACTCAGTCAGGATCGGGTGACACCTCAGCCCTAATTACTCAGCAAGGAGTCAGAAAGGACTCAGCAATGAGTCACAGTATGGATCAGATCACACTAGAAAGCTGTGCAGGCTTTCTGCTCGGCCTGGACGCACTTGGTAGGTGCGCCAGTGCAACTTTTGTACTGGCGCACTTCCCGAGTGCGCCAGTGCATATTTTTTTCTTCTTATGGTTTTCTATTTAACTTCGTTCGTCCATATCTCCTTCATACGGTGTCCGTTTTACGTAAACTCGGACTCTATCTCAAGCAGAATTCCAAGACGAACGCAATGGCGTAACCCGTATTCCTTAATTCTCAGATTTGAAATTAAATATTCTTGGATTCGTTACTATAACATTTACATAAAATACGGGGTGTTACATTCTCCCTTCCTTTTAGGATTTCATCCCCGAAATCTTCAAGTCGGGAAGAACTTATATCCTACCATCCAATCACCCATCTACTCAACCATCAAACACAGGTTGTCCATTGCCCTTAAAAGATTTCTAATGCTTCATGATCATATGCATAGTGTGTGTACATGTCCTTATCTAATGCAAAATCAGGCGGTCTACTGATTCAGTTGACCTCCTTAATGCAAATTATGTCAGCGCCATGAGTCCATTATGAATACAATTTTTCCTATTAAAAATTTTCCTACATGAGTGCACAATCATTCATACAAATGCAACGTCCATATGATAACACATCAAGTTTCAATCCATATACAAGTACATATATGCCATGCGATATGGAAGTGACTGAGCCGATCTAATACCTAATGTGTGTGTATATGCATCCACTAGCAACCACTTGCAACCATCAACCATAACATGTTTCAATTACATGTTTTCATCCAAATGGGTTTCTACCTAAGGATAAAGGATAGGATCGAGGAGATATACCTAAAAAGATAGATACGAGCATAAACTTAAGGAAAAAGAGATCAAGGATGTACCCTAAAAAAGAAAAGGGTAGGCTGCGCGTATTCTGTCCTCAGTTTCCCAAGTCGCATCTTCCTCGGTGTCACTCCATTGAACTTTGACGAGCTTAACTTCACGGTTGCGTAGCTTTTTGACTTATGTTCCCAAGATACGGGTTGGAACTCTTCTCACAGTTGCTTCTCGTTCAACTTCTACTTCCTCTAGCATGCTTGGTTCTACCACTTCCGCAGACTCGTGTAAGCACTTCCGCAGGTGAGAGACATGAAAGACATTATAAACCCCGGCCAATCTTTCAGGCAGATGTACCTTATAAGCCATCTTCCTGATCTTCTCGATGATATGGAACGACCATACAAATCTTGGTGCTGACTTTCCTGCAGATCCAAAGTGAACGACGTTCCTCAAAGGAGATAATTTAAGGAACACCTTGTCTCCAACTTCGAACTCAAGGTTAGTTCTTCTTTTATCTGCGTAGGACTTCTATCTATCTTGGGCAGTATTCATTCTTCTTCGTATCAAGTCTACTTTCTCTGAAGTTTCCCTAATCATGTCTGGTCCAAGTATGAGCTTGTCTGTGGACTCCCACCAGCAAGTTGGTGACCTGCACGGTCTTCCATATGCGCCATGCCTATGGTGGCTTGGTAGCTATTGTTGTAAGCGAATTCCACCAAAGGTAGATGATCCTCCCATGTGCCTCCGAAGTCAATTATGCATAATCTCAAGATGTCTTCTAATACTCTGTTGACTCTTTCCGTTTGGCCATCGGTTTGAGGGTGATAGGCCGTGCTTAAGCATAACTGTGTGCCTACAGCCTCTTGTAAACTCTTCCAAAACTCTCTCGTGAAGATAGGGTCTCGATCACCCACTATGCTGGAGGGTATCCCATGGAATCGAACTATCTCTTTGAGATATATGGATGCTAGGATGAGGCAGTCCTTCTACTCTTGACGGGTATAAAGTGGGCGCTTTTTGTGAGCCTGTCCACCATTACCCAAATGCTGGTATTGCCCCTTCTTGACCTAGGCAACCCATCTATAAAGTCCATCAAGATGCTATCCCATTTCCACTTTGGGACCTCTGGAGGATGGAGCAGACCACCAGGCTTCTTCGGCTCCGCCTTGACTTGTTGGCATATTAAACACTTAGAAACAAATTCAGCTACGTCTTGCTTCATGCCATTCCAAAAGAAAACACTTTTGATGTCTTTATACATTTTGTCTCCGCCTGGGTGTATGGTTAGTTTGGAATGGTGTGCCTCTTCTAGAAACGCCTTAACCAAGCCCCTTGCTTGTGGGACACACAGTCTTCCATCTCGTCTCAACCAGCCCTTGGCATCAATGGAGTATCTATTGAGGTGACTAGAAGTCTCACCCCTAATTAACTTGTCCACCACATCGGCTAGCTGAGGGTCTTCTCTTTGCGCTGCTCCGATTGAGTCTAATAGAGTTGGTCGTACTTCTAACGTTGCTAGCAAGCCAGATACAAAGTCAGTGGAGGGTCTAAAGTTAAAGCTTGCTATGAACTCCAAGCTTTGCCTTTCCACAAAGAGAGCGCTTAAGGTCAGTTTCTTTCTACTTAAGGCGTCTGTTACTGCATTGCCCTTGCCAGGATGTAGGAAAACTCAAAATCGTACGAGGCAAGAAACTCCATCCATCTTTGCTGCCTCAAATTGAGATCTTTCTACGAGAAAAGGTATTTCAACGATTTATGGTCAGTATACAATTCAAATTTCTCACCTAAGAGATAATGGCGCCAAGACTTAAGCGCAAAAACGATGGCTGCCAACTCTAGTTCGGGGGTTGGGTAGTTTTTCTCATGTACTTTTAACTGCCTTCCACCATAAACCACTACCTTTCCTTCTTGCATCAGAACAGTACCTAGTCCCGTTCCGCATGCATCTGTGTATACTGTAAACATCTTGCTTCCATCAGGCAATGTCAGAACTGGGGCTGTTGTTAGAGCCCTTTTCAAACGTTGGAAAGCAATATCGCAATCCAAATCCCAATTGAAAGCTAGGATCTTCTTTGTCAATCTTGTAAGTGTGTAACAACCCGAAAATCTGGGCCAGTTTAAAAAATTTATTTTGGCAATTTTAGCGAATTTTGATTATTTAAAATGAATTATTTTAAATAATATCGACGAGAAACTTATTTTGAATAGAAATCGACGTATATATTATATACGTCGTCGTTAGAATATAAATAATTATATATAATTATAAAAGGAATTGAAAATGGCGCGGTAGTTCGATAATTCGATTTCAAACTTCAATTGAATGTACCGGGTGCAAAATAACCCAGATTTTAGTGAAACCAAAAATAATAGAATCTATTTGATAATATCTTTCCAACGAATCTGAATAATCGAGATTTCATAGCGGGAATCAAAAGATATGTCCAGTTGAAAATTCTGAATAGTCGCTATGGAATTCAGGCCCTTAAAAAAAGAAATTTTGCAAACGACCTCGGATTTCTACGAAACCACTTTTGTTGGATCCGCAGTGTCAAATTATTGCTAGATTCCAAATTTCATAATTTTTCGAGTCAATATGTGAGCGTGGCAAAGGAAAATGCGTTTGACCAGTTTTAGTTGATTTTAATCGACTGGAAAATGGCCATTTTTCAAACGGTCTCAGAATTTGACGAAATTAGTTTTGTTAGACCGTATCGTCAATACGATGTTAGTAAATATTTTTCGGGAATTTTTAGAGTTAGTGTGTGGCCCTGGTAAATTGAAATGCGCGTTCAAATTCAATATATAGAGTTATATTTTTATTTTGACGAAAACTGATCGAAACGATCGAATCAGCTTACGATACATATCCCATTGTGTTCGGAATGGGGGTAAAACGCTAGGGACGACAGTCGGCGGGTTTGATTTTGTATTCAAAATAGAAAGTTGCTTTTTGAATTTAAAAATAAATTAAATAATATAAAATCATTCTCTCCCCTTATACTCTGCCCCCCCCCCCCCCCCCCGTTCATTTCTTTCCCAAATCGATTTTAAAAAAAATGGAGTCATCGAGGCGCGCCCCCGTCACCTCATCCCCGACAGCGAGCTCCACCTTCGCCGCGTCGATCCTCGGAGCACCACCTCGCCTCGACACCCCCCCTGGCCTCCTCATCGCGCCCCTCTGGCCCCCTTTTCGATCGATGAAACCGCCTCCCCCACGCAACGCACCACCACCTCGTTGGAGCGCCGCCCTCCCTCTTCTCCCTCCACCTGCTCTTCTCTCCCTATCTGCACCCTCCTCCACCCGAAGACCATCGGCGCCCTTCTCGATCCGGTCAAAAACCGCCACCCTGATGAACACCGCGAACCCCTCTCGCTGCTCCTCCACCCTGATGCGCCCCACTGCAGCGAACCTCTCCCCCTCCTAGTCCGATTTCAAAGTAAGCTCCTTTATTTTTATTAATTTAATTTCAGTTTTATTTTATAGTGTAGGAAGGTAAAAATATAATCTTTTATATTGTAGGAAGATAAAAATATAATCTTTTGTATTGTAGAAGGATAAAAATATGATTTTTACATTATAGAAGTGTTAAAAATATGACCTTTATATGGTAGAAGATATAAAAATACTATTTTTATGTAAGTAGTGTATTGAAAAGAAACTTTCTATATAATAGAGAATATAAAAATGAAATCTTTATATTTGAAAAGGCGAAATCTTTATATTTGAAAAGGCGAAATCTTTATGTTTGAAAAGGCGAAATCTTTATATTTGAAAAGGCGAAATCTTTATATTTGAAAAGGCGAAATCTTTATGTAGAAAATAACGATGTAAAAATAGAATTTTTATCTATATAGTAGTGGTATAAAAATAGAATTTTATCCATATGAGGCAATTATAAAAATTCGATTTTTATATATTGAATAGCATAGTAAAAATTCGGTTTTTATATATTGAATAGCATAGTAAAAATTCGATTTTTATATATTGAATAGCATAGTAAAAATTCGATTTTTATATATTGAATAGCATAGTAAAAATTCGATTTTTATATATTGAATAACATAGTAAAAATTTGATTTTTATATATTGAATAGCATAATAAAAATTCGATTTTTATATATTGAATAACATAGTAAAAATTCGATTTTTATATATTGAATAGCGAAGTAAAAATGTGATTTTTACATATGTAGAGAATACGGGCAAGTAAAGTGACAAGAGGCAAGAACGATGAAGATATCCTACATTTGAAGAGTCGCGGCGTTGGATTAGCTATTATGTGAGAACTTCTCACTTTTTAATTTAATTTTCTAGTTAAAAATATATACTAGGATGCAGACGGTGTTTAGTAGCACCCGACACCCGTCGTCCACAGACCATGGACGGCTTGTATGCTTTGTTGTTTGATTTTGATGGTAGTTGATTGTGTGATGTGATGTGAAATGAAATAAAATATTTATATAGTTAAAAAAAAAATTGTAGTTAAAAATAGAAAATTTAACGTGTATATGAAAAGAAATAAAAATAAACAAATCGGACGATTTGTTTATATACACACATTTGACTGATATTGATTAGGACGATAAATTTTACACATCGCCCAACTGCACAAATAAAATCTGTGTTTGATTGTTTGAAACCCCACACGGGTATTGGGATGATATACGACATACACTAATCCCAATAGTTAGTTGTATGTCGATCGATAGATTGACAAACTGTTATAAGCGTTGAATATTTATATTTGATGCTTATACAGTGTAGAATGCACGTTGGATGGTGGCTGATTATTCATCGTTGTTGTTGAATACATGTGTTGTAGAAAATCCATATAATTAACATTATATGGTAATTGTTTGGGCCTCATTCCAGTTTTGAAATAGAAATATTAGAAATAGAAATATTTGAAATAAAATATTAGAAATAGAAATATTTGGATAGAAATATTTGAAATAAAATATTTGAAGTAGAATATTTGAAAATCGAAATATATGAAGCTGCGTTGATAGATTGACGCCATTTTGACGTGAACGATATTTATATCGATTTTATTCAAATTGAAGTGATTTGAAATTCGAATTTAATTGAATTGATTTGAAATTCGAAATAAACTGAAATGGTTTGAAATTCGAATAGAATTGAAATAAAATTGAAATCGTTTTGAAATGAATTCGAATAAAATTGAAATCGTTTTGAAATGAATTCGAATAGAATTGAAATCGTTTTGAAATGAATTCGAATAGAATTGAAATAGAATTGAAATCGTTTTAAAATGAATTCGAATAGAAATTGAATAGAAATGAATTTGAATTCAAATTGAATTGAAAACGAATGGAAATTGAATTAAAAATCGTTTTGAAAAGAAAATCGACGAAGTATATATTATATATATATAATATAATGGCCTGAATAGAACGCGCCGCGCCGCGGCAGTTCGCGAATTTTGACCATTGACTTTGAACGGATATTACGGGAGATCCGACCGTCGGATTCTCCGAAAACCGGAATCGTTGGGTTCGTATCGAAAAAAAGCTTTCTAACGAATATTAGAAATTAGAAATCTAACGGTTGGATTTGGAATTATGTCCAAATCAAATTTGAAAAAGGTCGCTGTAAGTGCAGTTCGATGGCCGTTGATGGAAATCGAATGTACGAGCCTTGATAAAATTATTAAAAATAGTAATAATTTGTGTAAAATCATAAGAAATGATTTGGGAAAAATTGGGATGAAAAACTCCATATTTGAAAAGATAAAAATAGATTTTTATCGAAATGAACTAGTTTTGAACTAGAATTATAATTCTATTTATTTTTAAATAAATAAATTGAATTTGAAATGGTTTTGAAAATAACCAGAATTTCCAATGATTGCATTGGAATGCATTTGAATCGAAATTGTCTTCGGAATATTTCGATGTTGGATTTCGTGATTATACAGATGTTGTTATGGAAATTTGAAAGATATAGATATATATATCGTTATTTCCAATATGATATCTGTTGGTCGTAGAATTTGATATTGAATATAAGCCGATATATTTTCTATTCAGAGCCTTGTGTTTAATATCAAATGTGATTTGGGTTTGTCGTGAATGGTGTCTTCATTAACACTGTTCTTGAACCCAGTTGAGAAAAGATTAAATCTTTTTTATTTAGATTAAAAAAGTGTACCAATTAAATAATATTTAATTGAATTGATATTGATTTTTGGGTTTATCGTGGACAGTGTTTTAAATAACACTCGTTCTTTAACCCGATAATTAATGAAATGTGGTTTTGGGTTTATCGTGAACCGTGTTTTAAATGACACTGATTCTTTAACCCAGATAACGATTAAAACTAAGTGGAGTTTTAATGAATCTTTAATTAGATTGAAATGATCGAGAATGGAGTAGCACCAGTTTTGCTCCAGGCGATAGTTAAATCTTTAATTAGATTTGAACGTGAAATGGTAATTGAATTTACCGATAACACTGTGATGTTAGATATGAAGTATTACCAGTTTACTTCATGGGATGAATAGGTTGGGATTGGGAAATTAAAACAAATGATTACTTCGGTAAGGTTCGTTAATCCCGACTAGTTGAATCGAAATTCAAAAGAAGATTAGAGAATAAATTCAAGGAATTTATCTTGGATAAAATTAATGGGAACCTTTCCCTATGAATGTGAAATTTAGAAACTAACTGTCGGTTAGCCAAGCAGAATGGTTTTCTGGATATTGATCTGATGTTGGTTTCGGCCTTCGGGGTTAATATTTGGGAAATTATTCTCTTGATTAATTTACGGTTAGTGACTGATGAATTGGAATAAGGCGTATGTTGTGTTTGTGTAACACTTATTTAAAATATACGCGAGTTATTCGGAAAGACCGGGTTTATCCCATTCTGAATAACTGATACGAATGTAAGTCGAAGATGAAGACGGTGGTTGAAGACCGGAAGTCTTCACGTCGTTTGGGTGATTACTGATGATCTTGATTGGGCTGTACACCCAAGAAGATGGAAACAGTTGGTGATCGTCCAGACGTACATGGAGATCGATGGATATGCGGGGTACTAGGTGCCTCCGGTTTCGTTCAGACCCAGAACGGACTTGTAAATGGACTGTGTGTCCGACATTGGATTTTAGTCTGTGTGATTGATCTCTATTAAATATATATCTGTTTGGCGGCGGAGAATTTATTCTCTTGCTTAACGCCCTTCTCTGAGACGTACGAGCTCAAGGGTTATATACTGATGGATATCAATCGCATGGAGTGAATTGCCTGTGTGGCATGCTAAGATGCAAATGATCAAGGCTTCTGTTGAAAAGCAAAGTCTTGTGGTTGATGATCAAAGCACCGCCTGTGTGGCATAGCTTTGTGTAACGTGAATTCGCGAGCCTCACACCCCGGTTGTGAACCAGAAACGGGAGAGGACATCAGGGAGGGCATGCGTTTCTTTCTAGCTAGGGTGGTGTTAGTGACCTACCAGCCCTGACATTTATATACTTTTCACCTGTGTGGTTGTTGTTGTTGCGAGGCGCCTCGGTTAGATCGGACGATACGGGTCCGATGGAGCCATTCGTTGGCTCATTTACGCCCCCAAAGGGCGGGGAAACGCATGTTCAGGCATTTTAATCCACATCGGTGGACCGGCCCTGACGATCCAAGGGCCCACCTGAGTCTGGGTCCTGAGGGGCGGGCTAGAGCGTCTCGAATCGGTTGAGGACTATCTTTTGCCTCGGTTCATAGATGGAAATCCAATTTCCAAATACGTGACATTTGCGGTTTTATTTGTAGAGCCTAGTATGGCGACATGATATATGGTACCCATGCCGTCTATGATTGATACTTATGATTTGAAGTTGTTTTATACACTATGCACTTATAGTAGTATCAAATAATCTGTTTTTAAACGTATCAATCACTCTTGGCTATTATAAGGTAAAAACCCTATCCTCCGGCTTGCGTTGCATTGTGTGATGGGAACTGGGTCTTATAATAGCTTCATTTTCCTTTATTTAGCATTGCGTTGTTGTTTTATGCACTGGTATTCTTGGGATGAAACCCGTTCCGTGTTATACGGCATGGTCCCTTGATTTACCTAACTTTAAAAATAAAGATAAATAACTGTTTTAGTTCTCACACCAGTCACATGACTGACCTGGAGTTTATTGTTTTAACCTAAACTCTGGGTGCCCTTATTTTGACACGGGCAGCTAGTAGTTTTGGTTTTGCAGATTTATATTCTCAGGATCCTGGTTTACAGCTGGAATGATATCCGAAAAGCTTTGTATCCGTATATCTCTTCTAGTTGTGTATTGTATTATTTTCCACTGCTATGTATTTAAATGTAATTTAAATCTCTGATATTTCTGTGTAATATTTATTTGTTTATACTCTGTATATTCTTGTAATCTGATGCATTGTTGTAATATACAATGAAATGTTCTCCCGTCTGCGTTCTATTTTGTCTTGTTCTCAAAACAATCAGGCGTTTCGAACGGTCTGGGTCGGTTTAGCTACTGATTCGGATCGAGCGAGATTCCAGATCGTCACAAAGTGTAGCTGAGATTTTTGCAAAATCTTTGATGAACTTTCGATAAAAGCCTGCTAGCCCTAGAAAGCTTCAGACTTCGGTTGCGTTTCGAGGAACCTTCCAATCTTGCACAGCAACCACTTTCGCGGGGTCCACAGCTATCCCCTCTTTGGACACCACGTGTCCAAGGAACCTAACTTCTTCTCTCCAGAAATGGCATTTGGAGAATTTATCTTTCAACTGATGCGCACGGAGAGTATCCATGACTTACTTTAGATGCTGAGCATGCTCTTCCTCATTCTTTGAGAAGATCAAAATATCGTCTACGAAGACCACCACAAACTTATTGAGGAACTCTTGGAACACCCTGCTCATTAAATCAACGAAGTAAGCAGGTGCGTTAGTCAAGCCAAAAGGCATGACAAGCCACTCAAAGAAATCATATGGAGTTCTGAACGCGGTCTTATCAATGTTGTCTTCAGCCACTCTTAGCTGATGAAACCCGGTAGCTAAATCTAATTAGGAGAAAACCGATGCACCTACAAGCTGATCGAACAAATCATCTATTCTCGGGAGTGGGTGCCTATTCTTCTTGGTCAGCTTGTTTAGCTCCCTATAATCAACGCACAGGCGAAGCGAACCATCATCTTTGGTCGCGAACACTACCGGAGCACCCCATTCACAAATAGTCCGTCTTATGAACCCCTTTTCAAGCAGCTCTTTGATTTGCTTGCTGAGCTCCTTTCTCTCCCTTGGGGCCATGTGCCTAACAGTTAAAGCAACGGGCTTTGCATTATCAACAAGGTATATGCAGAAGTCTATCTCCCGCTTCGGAGGTTAGCCCTTTACCTCTTCAAACACATCCGAGTATTCTCGGACTATCCTTACAGACTGCAAGTTCTCAACAGACGCATCAAGAGATTCTAGATAACTAAGCATGACGGAGTTCATGGGATTACAAGAAATTTCGAGAGTGTTACCGAGGCGGGTCATGAGTCTAACCACTCTCTTTTCACAATCGAGGATGGCACCATTACTGGATAGCCAGTCCATGCCTAGAATCAACCCATAGCCCGTGAAGCCCAAAACAAACGCATTACATCTAAACCCAACGCTTAGTATAGATATTTTCAAATCCAAACAAACCATTGACAGATAAGCTGAGCCCCCAATTGGATTTGAAACAACCAAGGGATCCTCTACTATACTGGTGTCTAGGTGCAGTGATTCCACTAAAGCAGCAGATATAAAAGAGTGCGATGCGCCAGAATCAAATAGTGTAAGAACAAGATGATCAAAAAGATAGATTAAACTTTCGATAGAAATATTTCTACCTCGTTCTTGTAGAGGTGCCGTGAGAGCGTGAACTTGTCCTCCAGAAGGAGGTCCAGATCCCTGCCCTTGCTTCCTTGGGCAGGCCCTAGCCATGTGTCCTGTCTCACCACAGTGGAAACAGCCTCCCATCTTCCTTTTCTTCTTCTTGCAGTCTTTGATCAGATGTCCCGGAATGCCACAGAAATTACACTTTCTCTTGTCACGGGGTTTTTTGTTCTTCCCAACTTTCTTTGAATCGGCCTTCATGTTCTGCGATCCCTCCCCCTTCTTATCTTGAGGCACTTCCGCTTTTGCCTCTTTCTTGCCCTTGTCTTCCTCATGTAAGAGTGTCGTGTCCACTAACCTCTCGTAGGTAGGCCCCATAGGTATATGGGTCATAGCCAAGCTGTGAAGTGGCTCATTCAATCCCTTGACAAAACGGAGAGCCTTCTTATGAGGGGTATTTGCTAAATCTAGTCCAAATCGGGCCAGCTGGTTGAATTGGTTGATGTACTCCTTGACCGTCATACTTCCTTGCTTAAGAGATAAGAACTTTTCCAGTTGTAAACTTCGTTCATCTTGTGAGAGGAATTTCATCTCAAACCTTATTCTGAAATCCATCTATGTTTCAATCGGTCTTTCAGCGTTAGTGACTTCCCACCGATAGGAAGCTTCGTATGTGAGCAACCATACAGCCAACTGTATCTTCTGCCTATCGTCCATCTCGAAGATAACGAACAGATCCTCAGTTTCTTTAAGCTAGTTCCTTGCTTCTACGAATGATTCAGTTCCCTTGAAATCCTTTTCACCCATGGCCCTAAAGTCTCTACAAATCTTTGAGAAAGCATTTGTACGAGGAGGAGGAGGAACCGCTACAACTGGAGGAGGAATATCTTGTAATGACCCGCATTGGCAGAGGTATTATAATTAATTAATTTAATTATTTAATAGGTGATATAGTGAATTAAATGGTTGCGGAATTAAATAATGGTGAATATTTAATTAAAAAAATATAAATTTAATAATATATTTAATTCTGAAATAATCAGAATTGGCTGAAATGACGATATGGTGTGAATCGGATCATCTGTGATATTTAATTCAGCTTGGAATTGAATTTGAATAACGAATATATTCAATCGTCGACAGTTGAACGTATAGTTTATAATATAATTATAATCAAGCTCGAAATGGCGCTGCAGTTCGCTATTTGGCGATTTGAACTTCAACTGAATGTACAGGATTCGTTTTAAGCCGGATTTCTGTGAAACAATAAACGTGTGGAGCTGGTGGAGTATATCTTTCTAGTGGAAGAGAAAAATCGGGATTTCGTCATGTAGATTTTGATTTATGTCCAAATCAAATTCTGAAATAGTCGTTATAGAATCGTTTATCGACCGTATAGGTTTATTCGATATAACTAGAGATCGGGTTTGAATTTAGACAAGGTTCTTTTGGGAAATAGTGATAATTTAATTTTTAGAATTTTACTGTAATTTTTAATTAATTTAATAAGCGACTTTTTATTTGGAGTATTGGACACCCTGTATCGACATTTTGGGGTTTCGCAATATGAGTAAATCTATCGGTATTATTATAGTTTTGGGATCTGGACACATCGCTAAACACGATCACCTATTTACTTCTGTCGGTAGCAGTCCGTAGGGGGACAAAAATTGTATGTTGCGGGGTACGCGGAACTAAACAACACTATACCTAAATTAGAAGGACGTGAATCAAACCACCCACATAACTACTAAAATAAGGCAACTAGAAGGGATTTTTTACTGGCATATGTAAACAAGAGCATATGTTAAAACTTTAATGGGAAATATCCTGTGGGTAAAAGCATGAAAACGTGGGTATATACATATATATTTTTGATACTTGGCTGTGAAGGTTCCAGTGAAAAGCTATGTGTGAGATCGAATCAAACAGCTACATGGACTATCACCTACCAAGGAAATCATCTATATATAAAAACATAACCGTTCTAAACCTAAAATTATTTCATTCCTTTTCCGCCGTCGCTCAATTCCTCTTCTCCCAGGAAATCGAAAGAAAAAAACAAAACAAAAAAAATCTTGAACAAATAGGAATAAAATCCTATAATTTGTAAAATAGACATTATTGGGATCACGAGAGGATGGCCTTCAGGTTCGAACCCGTTTCGACCAGTTCGATCAACATTTGGGGTTACACCCTCTTCTGATACGCGGTTCATAGGGTGCGACGTTCAACGGTAGGGTCAGGCGAGGTCGATTCGGGAGATGGAGGTTTCATTCAAGATGAAGTATGGAGATGGATTTGCAGGCAAAAGGGTTTAATGGTGACAACATTTGTTTTGCTGCTGATGTTGGAAGGAGTGCTGGCGCATTCGGTAAGGAGAGGAAGTGATGGGGCTTATCTCGTTGGTTTCTGTGAAGGATAGGAGTTCGATGATGGAGTCCTTGTTGGGTTCGGCGGTGTATGTTGGTAGCAGTGGAGATGGAAAGTGCGGCCACTTCTTTTGCTGGAGCGTGGTTTTAATTTGGGAAGAAGGATGGGGCAGTGGGCCCGGGTGTACACGTAGTGGGCTTATTTAAAATGGTAAAGGCCCAAGTTGGATTTAATTCAATCTAAATTTAATTTAATTACGTATTAACTTATACAAGTCTTATCCTATTCATATGAAATCAGAATCACGAACCGTAAGTTGCGTTGGGACCGTATGGACGAGAGCTTCACAATGAAGCTGACTGGAAGTGGATTCGGGATCGTCTGAATTTATGGCAAAATAAATTGTTTGATTCAAATCAAACAAACAGTTTATCGTTCTTTAACGATGAACTGCAAATGTGAGTAAATCTCACTAACTCTGAACAGTTTATAATTTCATGTTGTATTTTTAGAACTGTTAGAAATTGTCTGATTTACTGTGTGTTGATTGTTTGATTGAACTGCTAGTCAGTTAGTTAAATTTTCTATATTGATCTTGTTTAACAGAATATATCATATTGAAATGGAAGTGATGTTATCTATATTGTTTAACATCTGTGATGCAGGGAAACAGGTTGGAGGAACCCAACTGGGTTCCTCAACATTTATTTTACTGTTTTTCATATATTGTGATATATGATGTGATATATAATCTATTGTCGATTATATGTGTTGGGACGATACTGATCAATCGGTGATTTGATATGTTGAGTACCATAACATACCGAATGTTGATAAAGGAATATTTTCAAAGTGTATTTTTGAAAATGAATTATTTATATAAAATCGATGGATTTTATATAGAAAAGAAAAAGAATTTTTATAAAAGAAATATTTATAAAATCAAAGGATAAGTTAGAATAAAAGGAAATCATTTGTAAAGTGAAGAACTGTTACTAAAAGTAAATCTTTATAAATGAATAGTTTATTCGAATAGAATAAAAGGAGTTAATCAATGTTAGTTAATCGATTAGAGTTAAAGTAAAAGGAGTTAATCGATTAGTGTTAAAGTTAAAAGGAGTTAATCGATGTTAGTTAATCGATTAGAGTTAAAGTAAAAGGAGTTAATCGATGTTAGTTAATCGATTAGTGTTAAAGTAAAAGGAGTTAATCGATGTTAGTTAATCGATTAGAGTTAAAGTAAAAGGAGTTAATCGATGTTAGTTAATCGATTAGTGTTAAAGTAAAGGAGTTAATCGATGTTAGTTAATCGATTAGTGCTAAAGTTAAAAGGAGTAAATCGATGTTAGTTAATCGATTAGAGAATAAAGTTAAAAGGAGTTAATCGATGTTAGTTAATCGATTAGAGAATAAAGTAAAAGGAGTTAATCGGTGTTAGTTAATCGATTAGAGTTAAAGTAAAAGGAGTTAATCGATGTTAGTTAATCGATTAGAGAATAAAGTAAAAGGAGTTAATCGATGTTAGTTAATCGATTAGAGTTAAAGTAAAAGGAGTTAATCGAATATATTTTATTCGAAGAAAGTAAAATGATTTATCAAATATAGTTTATTCGAAAGGAGTTAAGCGAATAGAGTTAATCCAATAGTGTTAATTCAATAGAGTAAATTGATAAGGGTTAATCGAATAGTGTTAATTGAAAAGAGTAAATCGAATATAGCTATTCGAAGGAGGGTTAAGTAAGGAAGTTAGTAAAGGGATATAAAGTGAACTTTGCCAATTTCAAAGTTAGAAATGTTGTTCAATTAAGGTCTGAAAGGTAGTTCTACCCAACTTGATTGACTTCGTTTTAACTAAGGAATAGTTAAGGTTCGGCAGTAAAGGAAATGGTTTGAATTGGCATCGCGATGGTTTGTTTAAACATCTGTCTAAGTCCAATAAAGAAGCTTTGGAAATGTTTTCCAAATAAGAAACCAGAAATATTTTCTAATAAAGAAAACAAGAAATGGAAATGTTTTCCAATGGTAATAACATATATTTTCTAAATTTAGAAAATAAGAAGTGTTGAATATAGGGAAACAAGAGATGAAAAATGAACTAAGGAGATGAATGTTAAATAATGTTTGATCGATATAATTTCCATTTGGAAATAATATCGTTGTTTGCACACTTGTTTTTGTTCGATAGTTAAATCACAGACTATCGAAGTTTTGACCATTTTAACGTTGTTAATATGGAGAGACCGGTTGGATTATTATCCAAAGAACCACTTTGTATTGGCATAAGCGTTGCGAATCATATATGCCAAAGGAAATTGAAGACGGAGTTATGCAAGGGTTATCCTGTTTACAGAATAGTGCCTTCAGTTCATCCTGTTCCTGGGTGACTTGTATGGACGGATGTCTGACAGAGTATTTCCAGACAATCACGTATATTGATTTCTCCAACCGTACCAAGAGTAGAAGCGAAGAAGGAAACTTCTTTTAGCTAACACATAATGTATTGTTGATGACGTCAATCGGTGTTTGGATGGATTTGATGATGTGGCATTCAAAGTGAATCTGATGTGATGATGAAGCGTAACCTCTAGCCTCATCATCCGGTAAATGACAGAAATCGGGCAGGCAGCATGGCTAAGTCGGTCGCACCGAAGTAGGGTGTATAATCACCTGATCTAGAGTTTCATTTACTTCTAAAAATCTATTGTTGATGTTGTCCCATTCGGGAAACGGTTCTGATCCCAACCGTTGGTGATATACATTCGATACACTCAAGCGAAATGAGTGGTCGGTCATGTGTGCCCGGGTTGCAAGATGTTCTTGTTGAACCCAGTATATTCCTCTCTAGAGGTACACTAGCGAAAGGTGGTTCCATACCTTGTCATAGTTGGAAATCCATTACCCAATACGTGCTTGCGGTTTTGATTGTATACTATATATGTAGGACGTGAGATGAAAGCGTTTCTGCTAGATGATTATATATACTGTGGTTGATAGACATTATTATAATATCAAAAGGTTTTTGATATAAAAATATTTTGGATTCTCATAAGGGAAAAACCCGTTCCGTTATGCGGCGTGGTCTTATGAGATATCGTATACCTGTATAACTGTTTTTAAACTGTTTTACTCATACCAGTCCCATGACTGACCCGGAGTTTACTTTGTTGTTTTCCCTAAACTCTTGGGTGCCAAAATTTGTACGGGCAGTCAAGTAGTCGGGATTTACAGATATACTAGAAGAGCTTGGAGCAGGAGGCTTCAGGATCATATAGCTATAGTTATTTCCGCTGTGTTGTAAGTGTTGTACTTTGATAATGTATTGTATACATATAATGATTTATTTCAAGGATATGTTATCTATTATATGTTATTCGTTCAGCTGTGAGATTCGTGTTACTCTGATGTTGTGTTCTTCTTCTTCTATTCTAAGTTTCTATCTTATCTTTTCTCACCCTCTAATTTCTTTTACTAATTACCAGGATTTTTCGATGTTTTGGTTATCGACATCGTGTTTATGTCGATAACCAAAGTCGCTAAAAATCCGGGTCGTTACATATCTGCTGGGCCTGCGTCGTTGGCCCTTGCCTCCAAGTACCTCCTGAACCAACCAGGTATCGGTACACCCTCGGGAAGGTTAAGATTCCCAGACATGCTGAAACGAAAAAAAAAGATTCAAAACGAAGGATAGAAAGATAGTGCATATGGCTTTGGGGATTATGCCTTTTTAAATTAAAACAACATTTTTTTGTAAAATGCTTCTTCATATTTCTTTTTTGAAAATAGTTTTCAAAAACCCTTATCTGATCTAGTAAACCTTTGCTCTGATACCAAGTGAAACACCCTACCTCCGTTAAGGTCACTCGTAAAGGGAATGCCTTAACTTTGGTGGAGGGTTATAGGTACAAGACACAGAAAAATTTACAAGACAGATAAATATAAGCAGCGAAATTCAAATATTTATTGCATACGTGGTTCAATACAAAAGCATTACATCAAATTGTCTCAAAATAACTTCCAAAACATTACACCATAATTTCTGTCTTGATTATTTATTAAAGAAGCATAAACCATAAATAAAACTGCATAAATCCCCAAATGTAGTATCCAAAAGCCATAGCCAAGGTAAGAGAGTCCCAATCATACATCTACTTTCTTGAAGCTTGCAAAGAGTCTAATTAAGCTGGAGTATTCCCTCCCTGCGAACTTGGGGGGGGGGGAGGAACGGAAGAAAAGAGGACGAAAGAAAATGGGTCAAACAATAAGTCTAGTAAGTTCAGTGATTACTAGTATTTAAACAAGGAAAGGGATCATGACAGTAATAACAGAACATAGGACAATACCCTAATATAAGATAAGAGGAACATGTGATCGCACCCATTACTATAGTCTCTGCACCTACCAACTATTGGTTCAACCAGCCCCACGTTTTCATAACAAACGATCCCCTTAATGATCGGCTCCTACTCGCATGCATTCATGTCATGTGTCATTCGGCCCCGCTTGACTGTAGATACCCGTGCTGGTCCCACCATGGGGTGTATCAGTCCCTCTGGTGGCAACCCGACACGATTCAAGGTGCACAGTGTATACTACTGATGCCCAGTGCCTGCTTTTTCCGCTCCGGAGTACGTGCACGCCCATACTCCGTCGGAACCTACACTGACGCACCAACCGCCGACGTGTTGACTGCTTATAATCAGCCCTGTAATCGTGCCCCACCCTGCCTAGTTTCAGGGTACCATGATACATCTATGTGGGTTACTACTGAAATGGGTCCCCGTTACTAGAGTTTTCTAATCAACATGTTTATTTGGTTAAGTGTCCAAGTTTACCTAACCCCACTCATCTGTTTAGTTAACATGTTGAATCGGTTAAGTGTTTCCCTAATTGACTTAACCCTACCAATCCTGACTTAGCTTTAATTTATTCATTAAAGCACCAACCACTCACATTAGACAGGTCTTGTTGTGGTCACTGGATATGTCGGTCGGTTCCGGGCAGATTTACACCACAACTCAGTCTAACCTCATGTTCTTTTTGGGCTTGATGCACTAACCACCCACGTTAGACAGGTCTTGTTGTGGTCACTGGATATGCCGGTTGGTTCCGGGCAGATTTACACCACAACTCATTCTAACCTCGGGTTAGGCATATTCGTCTTTTCTAAATTCACATATTTTCTATATATGTCTAATTTCTTTATGTAAATTAATTTTAATTTAATAATGCCATAATTATCCTTTGACTATGCTCACAATAAATGGTATATCAAATATACCATTTTATGAACAAATCTATGCCATGAAATTTTCATATTTTCCCATCGCTACCCCCGTGGAACGTACGCATGAATCACATAAAATGTTGGGCTAGTAAATTAGCCCAAACCCATAAACAAAAAGGGGTAATAAACAAGGGACATGAAACAAACATAAAATAGCATACGTTTAACTTATCATGTGTAACTTGGCATAGAAGTACCATTAACTTAATTAAACGGGTAAAGGTGAACTTGTGACTAAGTTGGGTCTAATTGTCATGTGAACTTGATAAAGGTCTAGCATGGAGGTTTATCATATAAACACAATTTTAAACCACAACCTAGCATATTAACTTATGTATGCCAAAACATAAGAAAGCTACTATAAACATATTTAAATCACAACTTAACATGATGACTTATGTGTGTTAAACATAAGAGGGCTATTATAGACATTCTTTAGTCACAACTTAGCATGATAACTTATGTGTGTTAAACATAAGAGGGCTGTTATAAACATATTCGAATTACAACTTAGCATGATAACTTATGTGTGTTAAACATAAGAGAGCTACAAATCAAATCTTGCAACATAAATAGATTCAACTTAACATGGATCTAAATATACATGAGTATTGATCTAAGATATAATCATGTGTTTTAGATCATAAACTTGCAAGTAATCACCAAATTATAACATGACATGTTTCACCATTCAGTTGGCATAATAAATCCAATACCCAATCACAATAGATTCCAATAACTTTCAATATAGTACGCTCATCATCACAAACATATGTTCAACCGCAACGGTAGTTTGAGAATCAAACTTTATTTATCTTATACATAGGCATCATTCTATATTCGAATTACAACATGTCATGATTTCAATTAAAAGAACGTTTAAATCTACGTAATAACCAACTTACAAACTAAAAAGGAATTCTTGATTTTTGAATTCTGAAATTGGTAAGCTCGCCTTTGATGTAGATCGTTGAATTTGATTACTTTAATTTGATTTTGATTCAGGTTTTTATCTTGTCTTTGAATTGGTGACGGCTACTCCAAGTTCTCTACTGATAGCATGATAGTTCCAGGATTATTTTTGTGTGATTTTTAGGTTTGAGCATAGGGTTGTTTATATAGAATTTCAATTTAATTTGAGCCGTCGGATGATCTTAGGGTTAATCATAACCACTCAGTCAGGATAGGGTGACACCTTAGCCCTAATGACTCAGCAAGGAGTCAGAAAGGACTCAGCAATGAGTCATAGTATGGATCATATCACACCAGAAAGCTGTGCAGGTTTTCTGCTCGGCCTGGGCACACTTGGAAGGTGCGCTAGTGCAATTTTTGTACTGGCGCACTTCCCAAGTGCGCCAGTGCATATTTTTTTTCTTCTGTCCATATCTCCTTTATACGGTGTCCGTTTAACGTAAACTCGGACTCTATCTCAAGCAGAATTCTGAGACGAACGCAATGGCGTAACCCGTATTCCTTAATTCTCACATTTGAAATTAAATATTCTTGGATTCGTTACTATAACGTTAACAGAAAATACGGGGTGTTACATTGATCATGAATCCTAGAAACTTTCCCGACGCCACTCCAAATGAACATTTAAGCGGATTGAGTTTCATTCCATATTTCCTGAGGATATGAAACATCTCAAACAAGTTCTCAAGATGGTCCTCAGCTTTTTTTGACTTTACCAGCATATCATCTACGTAGACTTCCATTGTGTTTCCGATTTGAGCTTTGAAAATAGAATTCACAAGGTGCCGGTATGTCGCTCCTACATTTTTTAATCCGAACGACATTACTTTATAGCAATATAAGCCTCTATCAGTTATGAAACTTGTGTTCTCTTCGCCTGATTTATTATGATTGTACCCAGAGTATGCATCCATAAAAGATAACAGTTCGTGCCCCGCCATTGCATCAACAAGTTGATCAATTCTAGTTAACGCAAAACTATCTTTGGGACATGCCTTGTTGAGATCCGAATAGTCTATGCATACTCTCCATTTTCCGTTGGAGTTTTTGATAAGAACTGGATTGGAAACCCAATCGGGATATGTAGATTCTCTATGAAGTTATTTTTGAACAACCTATCTACTTCTTCTTTTGATGCTACAGATCTTTCAGGTCCTTGATTTCGTCTTTTTTGCTTTACAGGAGTCAAATCGGGATTAATATTCAACTTATGAACAATTACATCGGGTGATATTCCGCACATGTCGGAGTGCGTCCATGTGAAAATATCTAAATTTGCTTTTAAAAACAAAATCAAATCTTTCTGCAGCTTTAAGCCCAGTTGTGAACCTATTTTTAAGACTTGGTCTGGATCTTTATCGTGCATTGAGATGGAGATTGTGGCCTCAGCTAGTGCTGCTCCCCCTCCCCCCCCCCAACTGACCTTTCTTGGATCGATCTCCTTCTGAGCTCCACTATGCTCGCCAGTGTGAGGGCCCCTCCTTAATTGTTATAAAGGGAGGGAAGCGATGCGGAGCAGAGGCTCCACATCCTTCTTCACTTCTTTCTTCCTAGCTTCGACAAGTTCGGCCATATAACATTCTCTCGCTGTCTGTTGGTCGCTTTTAATTATGCCAACCCCGTTTTCGGTAGGGAATTTCATTGTTAGACACCACAGAGCCATTGTTATTCTAAAGGCTGCGAGGGTTGGTCTTCCAAGGAAGGCATTATATGCAGAAGGCTCATCGACTATGACAAAATCCTGCTTCATGGCAACCTTCCTTTCTCCTTCTCCAAGTTCAGCAAGAAATTTAATGATGCCAATTGGTTGTGTAGGCTGCCCTGTGAATTCGTGAATCTTATTTTGGCAAGCCTTCACATTATCCATCGAGAGGTTCATCCTATTGAATGTGTTAATGAAAAGGACATTAACAAAGGCCCCGCTATCAACCAAAACTCTTTTGACTATGGCCGGACCCAAACCGATGGTGATCACCATTGGATCTACTGTTGGTGTTAGTAATCAGTCTGAGTCCCTCTCTATAAACACATTATCATCCCATAGAGTCTTTGGCATCTTTGCCGAGAAAGCTCGCTCGTGATCATGAGTTCTTACATAATTGCTCCACCGCCTTCAAAGACAGCTACAAATCAACCAAGAAATAGTATGCCACAGCCAAGAAATATTCCACACCTCAAGAATCCTCTTTTATCCTCTCAAGAATGTCAACAAGTGGGAAAAAACCACTAGAAATATTCACTAGTACCCGCCAGTCGTTCCAAGAATCTGTTTTCAAAACCAAAAATTGCTCATAATCCTTCCCTTAACATCCCTCACCCAAGATTTAGAATCACCATTAGGGATAATAACTCAGTTAGAGCATTTGGTCAAGGTATTTGAATCGATGAAGGTATGCATTATAATGTTGTCTATCCATACTGTCAACAAAAAGCTTGGCGATACTATTTCTTCTCTTCAAGACAACATGTCATTGGATTATCTTTCAGGTTTTGAGAAACAGAAAATCATTAAGCTTTCTTACATAATTTGGAATATTTGTATCGAGCTAACATACAAGTATCCCGAAGGTTATGATTTGTATCTTAATGAACTTGGATTCTTTGTTGTGATCTTGGACGAAATAGTAGAGAATTCAAATAATGTTTATAACTCGGAGAAGCAAGTAATGGAGTTAATTCTTTCATAAAGGAAGACGTAAAACTGGATCAAGAAACTAATGAAGATAATTCTTGCATAAGTGAAGATAATCAAGAAACAGCGTTGCTCAATGTCAATCAACAAGAGTACGCTATGTTCGGACAGAGAATCGTTCACTAGTTAGTTCAGATCAAGAGCAGAATTCTTCGATGTCTGGAAATGGAATCCAACCAAAAATGCAGCAAAAAGTAAAGGAAATATTAAAGAGTTCAAATACTATTGATTTTTCAAAGAATTCTACGATGGCTGCCACTTCTAGTGATGCTAATGTCAGGCCTGTTTCATCTATCCAAGATTCCCCGCAAATCAAGAATCTGACTGCCGCAAAACCCCAACTACCCCTTGCATACTCCTAAGAACCTCCCCTACCGAACCCATACACCACCAGCGTTTTAGTTCCTATGCCAATAATTCATCATTCAGATCCAAGAATACCCATTTCTTTGGTTACTGAATTTGATATTGAGAGTGGTACGCTTAAAGTAGAAGCTAAGCATGTTGTTTCCAAAATTGATGATGAATCATATGGGACAGAGATCATCACTATTGGAGAAATAGGTGATGACTGGAAGCACGAAAAAAAATTGCGCACAACTAAAGAGATTGGATCTCTCCTTTTCCTGGATATTCCTGATCATCTTGAGTTGTCAAGTCTTCCACAGTCTAATGGAGTGCCGAAGTACCTTTCTGGAAATGCTTTACCATCCCATGCAGCAATTTTATGTGGTCTAATTAAAAAGAAGGTTTATAATGATTTGGAAGTTGCCTTTGTCATTTCTGAGGATGACAATGTATCTAATGCATTATCAAAGATGGTCGAATTACTTTAAGGGAATACTGCTTTGTTTAGCCAATACTACTATGGTTGCCTATTCCACGAGCTTTTGGCTTTCCAAATTTCTGGAAGACGTCCTCATGCTAAACGAGATACTGGAGATAAAAACTCTACAAACATATTAAACCTCAGCAGTACCGCCATTTCCATCATGAACGAAGCAGAGCTTGCTGTCAACAGTGATCCAAAAGATCATGCCGTGATTCACATGGACCTAAACAGCTCATCAAAATCCATTTATGGAAATTATCCTCTTGCTTTATTCTATAGGTTCATCCTTTGTTGCATTCGAGAAAAAATGTCTTTGTTTTTCCCTTCCGGAACAAATGGAAACTATATATCCGCTGCAAAGTTCATGAATGCAAAGATGACTTTCATTCCCACTCTGCTGAAGCAAAATTTCATGATTGTCCCTAAAACACTTGAAAACGTTATCAGTAAAGTAACCAAACCATGGGTGTACATATCAGGTCCTACTATCAACCCGACTGGTTCTCTTTATAGCAATGAAGAGATTAGAGAACACGATGCAATACTCTCTTCTTGTTCAATGATGCCAAACTGCTGCGGGAACATAGAATTATTTGAAAAGAAGATACTCATATACGATCCGGGTGGTAGTTCGTTGATCGATGTAAAGACGCTGAGCTTGCCGGGGACATTTCTACTCAACCTTGAGGACAAGGTTGCTTTGAAAGGGAAGGGAATGTTAGTACCCAAATTATTTCATCGAACACATACTGTGCAAGGGAGGGAACAGGCAATTCATCAAACACGTAGCCAACAGAGGCTACCTCGGTCGAAGTCAGCGATGGGTCAGAGCTGGGAGGTCCACCTTATGACCAGGAAGAAGACTAAAGATCATCAGTCATGGTCCCACCACGAGAGTATAGAGTTGTTTTGAGTGTGCATGTGCAATGGCGTAGCCAGCACTTTTTGTTGGCTATGGCACAATTCAAAATTTTGGACTTCAAAGTAAGCAACTTTAATTTTCTTTTCTTTTTAGTTCGCAAACATTTGGATAATTCTCAAAAGTCTAAAATTTTCATGGTGCATGGTTATATACAATCCCAGAAAAAAAAAAAAATCTTGAATCCTGGGAGGGTCACGTGTCCACCTCCGGCTTAATGTGGCTCCGCCACTGTGCATGTGCATGGATGTGCATGCGTACATAAAATATTGGATTATGTAGTGGTTACTGGGCTTTAATAGGTGTGTAATGCGTCCAACTCAGTAATACACTTTCTGGATGACGCTTGTACGCTATATATATGGCAGCGAAGGCATGATGTATTTTTGGTGTGTTGAATTTGAATGAGAAGAATTTCTCTTTTTCTTTCTTATTACTTTCAACAGCTTTCTACAGTTTCTTATATTCATTCTTACCATTGTTTGCTTAAGTCTTCATTTTCTTATTGTTGTGTTCACCATTATTGATCTTCCTTCAATCATTCGAGACCAAAAATTCGCTTACAACAGACAAACTTTCACCAACATGACCACCATCATAACAAGCAGCAAGGGTAAACAAAAGGGGCATAACACTTATCTATTTACTTTTGAAGCATAGCCTTAGAAACAAAGACAACGTCGTTGATAGAGCGAGGTCAAAAAGATAGAAAAGGACAGGCGATAAGGATTCGTGAATGGTTAAGGAAGAAACCCTAGTAAGGAGCCGCATAATGACATTAAAATTTGTGCCAAAATTTTATATTGTAAATTTATTTATACTATAAACTAGGAGCTTGAAATGATTTTATAATTTACATGGTTATTTACAAAACACTTCTTAATTTTCTTCTAGCATTTTACATTCAACTACATACAGTCAAATTAATTACGTTGTCTTTAATAAGTTTAAATAAGTTCAATTAATTAATATTCATTTATTTATCTATTAGATCTTCAATATCAATCTGACGTGCAAGCCACATTCAAATTAATAAACTGGTGAAATAAAACTTTAACACAAGTACATACAAAACCATAAGTTACATGATGACATCAAATTATTTACACAAACAATAGAAACAACTTTAATATATATTTCATTAATCTCAAAATTTAATCATACATTGTATAACAAATTCAGTTCTTAACAAAATATAATTTATAAATATTATGTTTTTATAAACACTACCGTGTGCAACTCCTATTCAGAGCAGAGCACAAGACAGATCATTTTATTTCCAGAGATCTTGTAACGCATAAAAAGTTTGCAACAAGAAAGTTCTCAGATAGACCAACATTACATAAGGGAAATACATAATTTCAAGCCTTATGTACCAATATATGATGTGCAAAGCATTTGATATATGAAACAACCGTTCACCAAATGCTTTTGCTTACCATTCCAGATAACTTTACATACCATTCCAAATTTTGGCGTAAATTAGGAGAAAAAGAAAAAGCTAGCGAAACCAATAACTTTACATTTCTTCGAAACCTTCTTCATCTGCTTCTTCTTCAAGCCTTCCAAAATGTTCTCTCCAAGTCTCCATCTAACAACGGAGAGGGGGGGAAAGTTCAATGCACAAGCTACATTATTCATGTAATTTACGCTGTATATGACGACATAGTATGTACTCTTTCAGAGTCTACAGGTGGTTTTTTGAATCAAATAAAATGAAGGGAAAGAAGGGGAAAACAGTGGAGGGCCAAATGCTAATTATCCATCCATGTAAATACGCTTGATATTGATCCCAAATTAGCAATATGTTCTAGTTTGACTATTCATATTGAAAGATAAATATATTATCACTCGTCCAATTTTACATTTCAAATTGTAAGCCATGCAAAAATGGTAATCTAAAAAAGAAGGCACCAATACTTTCAATCGTGATAAAAACACATCAATTACTTGCTAGAGCATTCGATCAACATTTGACCAAACACTACTTTTTAAACAAATAGCTCGGGATTAATTAAGCTTTGACATTGGCATAAGAATGTCTGGCTATAAAATAAAATAAAAATTCCTCTTACAGTAATTCTAAAAGAAAATTTGAAAGTGAAACAGACCCTAATGAAATTGTGACTTATAGAGATGGGGCCTATTAACTAATTCATTTAATTTTTAGATCTCACTTCATATTTATAATAAATTTAGGTCCTCTTTAATAGAATTTTACCGAAATATCATTTTACTCTAACTAAGCACATAAACAAGAAAAAATCAAATTAGTGTAGATCTATCCTAACATATCTCATAACTACAAATAGCAAATACCAGTATCTGCAAAACAGTATTGTATCATCTTCTATATCGATACAGTACTGTACCGTTTTCAAAACGGCTCAGTGCTGTATCATTTTCAAAACCGATACACTTTATAAATTAGATATTTCTAATATGATTGAAACTAAAAAACTAAATTGAGAATTGTTGAACTTTTCAGAACCTTCTACATAAAAAGAATTTGAGAAAATTAGAAGACAAATTTAAATTTTGTGCAGGAAAAGAAGTCTTGTTAATAGAAGAGAAATATGTGTACTAAAATGCAAGAAAAAGGTGTTTTTTTAATTATAAGAGAAAGATGCATACAAAGAGTTATTTTATACAATTATTGTTAATGTCACTCCAAAAATGGATAAAAGGAGAGGGGGGGGGGGGGTTATATTTTGTTTTCACTTCATTAAAAATTAAATTGTTAAGGAGGGCCAACCACACCGGAAAAATAAATAAACAAAATCAGTTTTACCCTTCATTCAAATACACAAAACGCGGTAAAAATCGACAAGGACATACCGAAATTCAGTACAAAGTTTGGAAATAACATGCCGAAAATAGATTAACTGGAGAAAAATTAAAATCCTTCATATTCGGTGATAATACATCGAAAAACACGATCTTATTCAGTGTTCTATCGCCGAATTTGTGTCATGACCTGATGCATTCACCAAATTCAGCGAGTAAATGTCGTTTTAATTGTTTAACTTTGGCTCGCTGTCAACGAATATAACGTTTACGGCCAAAAACGGACCTCCATTTTTTCCAATAAATTGTTACCTTTTCGGTGATTTCTTCAATAAATTCAACATGTCGTTCGCTTTTCTAACTACAAATCATGCTGTCTTTTTTTTTCAAAGTTAGAAATTGGGTCCTCCATAAAAAAATGATTAATTGTTTACTTTGAAATGAAAAAGATGATTAGGGTTTAACGAACAGTAAAATATAATTAGGATAAAATAATAAAAGGGCATTTTGGTCTATATTTTACAAACTGTTAAGGGGCTATGTTAAATGATCCTCCTCTTAGTAAATTTTTAAAAAGACAAAAAATGACCTCCCCCCCAACCATTTTTGGAGTGACATTAACAATACTCTGTTATATATTATTAGATAAAGATGTGTATAAAGTGAAGAAAATGCTACGTGAGATTCAAATGGTTCAATTTACTTAGTCAATGTTTCTAAAATAGATTGATATAAATAAAATAATAAATGACCTATTAATTGACCTAATTAATGTTTTTTAAACGAAGGATATAATTATCCTTCCAGATATACAATGCATTGTTATTTTCTAAATTTAAGGTCACATTTTGAAAATGATGACCTTTTTAAAATAGAATAAATAGTATGACCTAAATTTTAATTACATGCTTTAAGTATGGCTTATTTTCAAATTTTCACTGTGTATATATATATATATACAGATCCGTGTGTGCGTATGTATGTATGTATATATATATATAATATATATATATATATATATGCATGTATATATGTATATATGTACAAGCTTGTATATATCAGTTCACTGTTCCTGTCAGTTATATGATATTTATATCAGTCATGGAATACATATTTACCATGAGTAAAATTAATATTTTATGTCAGGATTATTTACATAACATGAAAACTTATCATAGTTGTATATGTGTCATTGCTGAAAACGATATTAATAGATATAGTTATCATCATTTTGGTACAAATTTTCATATTCGTATGTATCACTAATCGAAAATACAAAATTTTGGCCGTGGCATATTCGAATTAACCACAATATATGTTTATTCTAATTGAGCTTATTAGAGAGTACGTAATTATCTTTGTTTTGAATGGGAATCAAACTAGTTAGTATGTAGTAGCTCTATAACAAAATTTTAGTTATATGATGAAAGTATCAACGAATGAAGTTAAAAGACAAAATATGGTTTAATTTGTTATTATCTGTCATTTATTATTATAAAAAAGAGACTGCTGCATATAGTTACCTTTTATCATTTATCTATTTAAAATGATAGTTATAGGTATCATTCACTAAATTAATACTAACAATGTCAAAAGTAATATATCATTTATCTAACTAAAAATGTATACATTATTTACCATTACATAATAATATGTTTATTTTCCTCTATCAGGGATACATAATATAACTATAATGATGCATTGTACAATTACGTCATACTAATTATTTATGTTAGTAATACCTATCATGGTAGTAGTGATACAGTAATGTATCGTTTTTTCCAAAGCGATACGGTAGTGTATCATTTCAAAAACGATACCGTAGTGTATCGTTTTCTAAACCGATACAGCGGTGTACCATTTTCAAAACCCCTACAGTACTGTATCGTTTTCAAAACTAATGCATAAATATTTAAAACACAAATAATTTTCTGTTATATGATAGAAGTATTGTTGTACAAAGTTAAAAAGCAAAGTATGATTCAATTTGTTATTATTGTCATTTACTATTATCAATACAAAACTACTACATATAGTCACTTTTTATCATTTACCTATTTTAATATGATAGTTATATGTACCATTCATTAAATTAATACTACCAACGCCAAATGTAACTTTATAACCAAAGATGTACGAGTTGTTTACCATTACATATAATATATTTAGTTTCCTCTATCAATGATAACGATGCATTACACAGTTACATCGTACTAATTATTTTGGTTAGTAAGATATATATAGTGTGGTGCTAAGGGCACCGCGTTTTCTGCTAGAGGATACCACGGTACCGCCAATCAAACAGTGTTTTGGTCGGTGGTATCCCGCCGACCATGTGCAAAAAAACAAATTTGTTCGGTGGTAGCCCCTAGCAGAAAATGCGGTGCCTTTAGCACCACATTATATATATTATAGCCATTCGGATGTAGTAATGTATCATTTTTCCAACCGATACAGTAATGTATCATTTTCTAAGATGAAAGTTTACTTCTGTTTTAATTTTGCGCAAGGAAAAAAAATTAATAGAAGAGAAAGATGCAGTAAAATGTTAGAAAAAAATTCTTTTTAATTATAAGAGAAAGATGCATACAAAGAGGTTTTTCTATTTGTTTTAGAAGATGAAGATGCGTACAAAAAAGAAGAGAAGACTACGTGTGATTTAATAGTTGAATATAATTTACTAAGTCAATGTTTCTTAAATAGATTGATGTTAATTAAATAATAAATGACCTCTTAATTGACCTAATCAACGTTTTTTAAACGAAGGATGTAGTTGTCCTTCAAAATATATATACAATGTATAGATATTTTCTAAATTTTCGGTCTTATTTTGAAAATGATAACTTTTTAAATAGAATAATAGTGTAACTTAAATTTAGTGAATATTAGGCTTACAAGAAAATTCCTTCACGTAAAAAGATTGTAAACTAGATCCCTAGAATTTAATCCCAGAATAATTGCTGAAATTATGCAATTATTCAGTGAATAACTGCAGACATTTATGCAATTATAGCCAAAAATTACATACATTTCTGCAATTATTCGGTGAATAATTGCGGATATTTCTGCAGTTTTTGTTGAATAATTGCGGAAATTTCCAGCAATTTTTTTGATGAATAATTACTGAAATTTTCACAAATTTTTACTGAATAGTTGCTGAAATAGCTACAATTTTTTGATATAATTGCATGAATGTCTGCAATTATTCATTGGATAATTGTGCGTTTATTTGGTAAGTTAATTTTAGGGACCTAATTTACATTTTTTTTTTTTTTTTTTTTTGAGAAGGATGTTGGGTGTATTTTGAAACTTAATAAGCACTTTAGCCAAATTGTGCCTAAATTTTAAGTCCATACTATATGTAAGGCCTCTGTGCAAATTTCCACAATGAAATTACTCTAGATTTAGGATAAAACCTTTACTGTGCTACTTTCACTATATCAAACCCTATCTTTCTCTCCTGAAAATATAGTTGATAATTAAATTAGAAAAAACTACTATTCAATTTGAAGAGTTCGAATTTTAAATGCCATAGCCACCTCTCATTTTGCTACTTGAGAATCCAACCATAATCTTTAGATTTTTTGTGTTTTTAGGCATATTCATATTTCAGAACTACATATCTATATACTTGTAAGCCAACTGTAGTATTTCGGCACAGACCGCTTAAAATTTGCCAATTCAGTACATTAGACATAAAGATTCAAGTATGTGGACTAAGATGATGGGGTAAAAATTGTCTCACCTGCGCATCAGATAATCGCAATTGCCTTGAGGTAAAAAGTCTGCAATCTCCTGGTGGCAAATCCAACTGCAATTTTCTTACCATCTCAGAATAGTCAGCCAGGCCAACTTGAAGACCATGACTCATAAACAGCTTCTCCAGCTCATGTTTTGTACTCTGTCATAAAATTCATACCATATTAGAAGAGGAGTGCCATGCTGTCAAGTATACAATCATAAAACAGGGGAAGCTATGCATAACCACCATGAAGAACCTAGAGTTCCACCTGTCTACATTGTCAGAACAAAATTTTGAACATGATACTACTTTTGGTTAGATTTCATGTTATATAACAAAGAAATTAGGTTGATATATGTGCCATGACCAAGTGAAATGATTTGCAAGTGCAATTCAAAGTAAACAACAGTGTAACGTGAGGTTTTTCACCTTAATTTTTCCCAGAATTTTGTAATATGAATAAATGACAAAACTGACCATATTCCCTGATTTGTCTTCTAGAAGCAAGTTGGGCAATTCTCCCATGAAAATACATCCTTCCATTGCCAAGCTACTAACAATTGATAATACACTCTCAAGACTTGACACTGAAACCAATGGCAGTCCCTGAAACATATTACAATTTACAAACATGGCAACCATTCTGGATAGGTTGCATTCAATAATCCTGAAAATCAGTTGTCAATTTTCTTCTGGTGAAAAAATAGCGACATGCCTTAGCATGGACGTAACATGCTAAATGATTTTAGGTCAAATTTCGAAAGGAAAAGAAAAAAGAAAAAGAAAGATAAGATTGTGTGAATCAAGCATTTCTCAACAGCTAAAAAATGTACTACAATCAGAGAATTAAGAAAGATGCAAATTTTTGACACCTGAAGTATCCATAAGCTTGGCCTATTACCACTAAAACCCTTCTTGCACAAATCAGTTGGAATATCTGAAGATTCCAGAGGCACATGAAATGACATACAACCTTTCGAAACTTTGGCCCCAACACCTACAAGTCATTTTTTAATCATATACAGAACATATCATGAGAAGAACAAAAATACCAAGGAAGCAACAAGGATACATTTTGATATTATATGTTAAGTTTGAATCTAAACTTCTGGCTCTGTAATTTAAGGGTATAATTGATAAAATAATACAGATCAGGTTTTTGTAGACATGGTTTGGAAAACAATACATGACATTCCTCACTGCAAAAGGACAAGTCTCAGGATTCATTTTTGCAAATGAACATAGAAAATCTCACACTGTATTATGCATGACATTTAACATATATAATGTGCTTGTTTGACTTTGAACCTACAAACAGGTCAACTAGTTATTAAACGCATTTGTTGTACCATTATCAGAATATCGTTTACCTTTAGAATATATTTCATTTTGTACCCTTAGTATCAAAAATCTATAACTTGATGTAACTTCTTGGGGTAAACACCATCATGTTACTACAGACAAGGCTGCAATCTATAGTGTCGTGTATTTGTGAAATGCTATGACTGATTCTAAGATTTCAAAAGGGAAACTGAAATAGACCTTTAAGCTTTTCAGATGCATACTTAAAGACTCCTTCAGGTGATATATCATAAATAACAGATGACCGAGGCCAGTTCAATCGGTACGGACGAGTGTCCATGCCATCTGTGAGTAAAACAATCTATATGACTTTAGGACTTATTATAGTAAACAACCAACTGAGTGGAATTTAAATTTTTTCATTCTAACAAAGTTACCTGTCTCAGCTCATTTGAACTGTTAACGAGACCTAGTAATTTATCATCAATGAACTTTGTCGCCAAACTATAGTAGCATGGAGATGATGCAACTTTTGTATCCTGGCTTGAAACAGATGTGAGCAAGCATCCAGCATACTGATCAATAAATAGTGGATCTAGAATACATCCATATATCATTAACATAAAAGTTTTAAAAAAAATTGAAAATCAACATATGTATTAGATTACTATATACTTCTGTAAAACATTTTATCGAATACAACCAATTGAACAAATTCTATAGATTATGTAACTTTATGAATAGATTATGTAACTTATGAATGAATCAGAGCACTCAGTAGATTGGACTTATGTTAAGTGTACAAGAAGTTCAAGAAGTAAGCTTACATGTCCCCACCATGACAACATCGATATTTCAAGCAGGATATCATTAATATGAATACCAAAAAAAAAAAAATTAATGAGTATAACCAAAACTAATGCAAAAATGATTATTCAATTTGCATGTGTTCGGACACTGGACATACCAACAGAAACATATATTCATGTTAAACACGTTCACATATAGCGTGCATGATCCTTGGTACAGTCAGCAAGCAACAGGCACAAGAAGGTAAACTAACAGCGTTTTCAGTGGAATGCTGAACCATTACCAAAGTGTGGGACTGATTTCTCAAGTAAAGAAGAGTGTAATATGTAGTCTTTTGTGAGTGAATGTGTGCATGGTGAGCTCAACCAAAGAATATTTAGGATATTTTATCCCATTCTGCCGTTATTTTAAAAATACAAACCAGGATTCGATATTAAGCTTGAGGGATGCGTGTTTGCACCTGTTACACAACCGTATATTTTAAAAGATTTATCGCATAACTTACCAAGATTTATTGTTCATCATGGTTATTAACAACGGATGAAGGTGCAAATATTCCTGAAATCTTAGTTCATGGCATGACAAGTAAAGCATACCTTTTTAATTTACTGCACATGTTCTAATTATTGCACATTTATTATACCTCATAACTAATTAAATAAGGCTAAAACGACACACACACACACACACACACACACACACACATATACACGACACATATAACTAGTAGACATTCAGAGGGAGCTATTATTTGTTCATTTTGCAAAACTATCACTAAACATAACTTCATAAGCACAGAAAACCATTTTATATCATCGTCCAATGTTACTACTAATTTGAAAGTTAAATTTCAACCTAAAAATTATGCTTTTGTTTAGCAATTAAATCAAGTATTAGGCTATAGCTGATTCTATATGCTTTAAAAGAGAAAAATTATAAAATATGGTGTTTGATTTTTTACTACATGGTGAATATTGGTATGTTTATTTTGTTTTGTATAACTTTGACCTGCTTATTTTTTGTTGAATTTTTCTACTTAATAATTTTTAGACAATTATTTAGCATATTTTCTTCACATCAAACTACAAAAAGTCTATAACTTAGATCTTACATCAATTTATCATATTATTGCATATATGTATGTATGTATGTTTATGCATAATATTATCAGACGTTAATATTAGTTTTTATGCATACATGATCAATGCTGTATTACAGCTAGTTTTAAGTATCATATACTCTTGCAGAATAATTAGTTTTTTAATATCAGTAGTTACATATATTTGTCATGAACAAAACAGAATTTAGATTGGAAAAAAAAAACATATTATGCAACCGAAACAAATAAGTAGCTTATAGGCACATAAGTTTAATACCAAATTTTTGCATTTCCGACTTATGAGAAACAAATGGAAAACAAAAATATGGAAAAAATAGCAAAAGATTAATTGTTTGCACCACATGCCATGTGCATCATAAGAGTCGTTTCTTTCTTCTCCTGTATCACATCAGGGGGCAAAAAGGTACAGACGTTACGCTGCTCCTCGACTTGCACCTTAGCAAGTGTCATGGCGTGCCTTTTGCAACTATGATATCCATTGTGCTTTAACAACTGAATATTGTTTTCGATTATCTTCCTCTTCATTTAGGATGCTACTTTGTAACAAATCTCAGATGAGTAGTTTTTATTTATTGAAGGAATATATGAACATATGAAGGAAGTGCCAAATTTTAACATCAAGTGTAGCGGCATACCTGATCAATTGAAGGAAGGTTGATACTGATATAACCATGCTTGCTACAAAATGTCTTAAACATTTTAAATTTCCATGAATACCCCCATCCAGAAAGAGATCGTTATCATTATTTAATTCAATATCATGTTCTTTGTCAATCTCAATCTTTCATAAACCTTAATTTCACCAAATACCTAAACCCCATGTTTTAAATCTCGGATATTGGTCGCGTCTTGTCTAGGAGATTTTAGAGACTTGATCTCGTATCGGAGGAGATCTCGGATGAGATGAGTCTAACTCGGGAACTCCTCTCGGATTTCTATCTCGGGTCTGAAAGTATATATCGGGACAATCTCGAGGTATATGATATGTTAAAAAGTGATACCCTTGGTCCCTTACACAATGATTTTTATGAATGTTATTATAAACACATAGTAACTTAAACTTTAATTGCAAAAGCACTTCATTGTTCTTAATTTAAGAAAGATCATTCATACTTTAAATCATAGAAATATAACACAATGTAAATAGATTAGTGCTTACAACATATGATCCATGAACATGAATTATTGTTAGACATAAAACATAAAGAAGATCCAAAACATTAAAAAGTTCAGTATAAGCAGAACATAAAATACATAATTTCGTAGGTAACATGTATGTAAAAAAAGAACAAATATGAAATCATAAGCATTGTAGAACATATATGAACATATGATATGGTCATTTAACGTGAAAAAAATTAAATAGCAGGAGATTATCGTGGTTAGATTTGAGTTTTTTAATTATTATTCTGGTTAAGGCATGGGTTTAAATTTTAACCAGAAAACCCAAGATTTCGGACGATATTCCAGTATCTCGTCTCGGTCGATATATCGTTCGATATTGCAATGTCTCGGACGATATATTCAAAAGTAGATTTACAATGAGATTTGTTGTTTCATTTCGAAAGGAGCTCAAAATGAGATCTCGGGTGATATTTTCGAGATCTGAAACAGTGCCTAAACAATTATCATAATCATCTTTTGTACTCTTTAACTGTTGCAAGGTATTTTATGCACCATATCAATTGCTCCACAATGCCTTCGATTTCCCTCTATCATGATTTCATGATTCAATGCTTTTACTTCAATCATGGTAAGGTAAAATTTAATTTTCTTTGGGGCATACAAAAATGTAGTATTCGCACTTCAACCATTTTGCTTATTCTTCGTGAATTAATGGTTTGTAGATGTTCTTATACTTATATTATTCTTTATAATTGTGTATAGTTTTCCTTTGTGATGTTGATGATCTTATATGTAAATGAGAAATGCCGAATGGTTCTTACGATAAATGTTAAGATTGCCCAATATTATAAAGAATTTTGCCAATTGCTTGGGATGGTTTTGATAGCAACTAAGAAGAAATATCCTTCATCATGGAAAATAATGTGTCAGTGACTTGCTATATTAATAAATTTTAATTCATCATGGAAAATAATGTGTCAGTGACTTGCTATATTAATTATTTTAATTCTTCATTTTATTTGATAATCTTCATGGCTTAAATGGCACCTGATTTTAGAAATAACCAGGTGCATGTGCTTGTTTTTTTAAAGGTTTGGCTATTAATCCTTGATTTTGTTGAATGTACAAAATTATCATAACCCAATGGAGAGTTTCCTTACACTTCATGTATTATTTTTTTCCAAAAAAAAAGGTAGCAGGTTAGAGTAAATTTTTTGAAACATAAGATGTAAAAATGATCTTTAGTATATTCTCCTTATAAGAATAAGCCTGAGCATCAAAGGTTATGTCTATGTTTTTTTTTACTAGCAGTTGGTTAAAAAAAATAAGTGTGCTGCCAAGGGCATTTCGTTTTCTTCTTACTAATACCATTACTAAAAAATATCACAAAATTCTATAATACACTCTTCCTAATACCAAACTTTTTAAGGGGTTACCAAATACATTATTTTTATCTATTTTTGTATGGCGAACAACCACCGACCAACACTATTTTCCACGGCGATCAATCAACGATTAACCGTAGTTCGACGATTGATGACCGTGGAAAACGGTGTTGGTCAGCAGTTGTTTGACGTGCAAAACGATATCTCACGGTGGTTGATTGCCGTGTGAATTGCGTGTGGTATTAGAAAGTACATAAAATTTATTGTGCTTATTATTTGTATTCGTGGTATTAGGAAGAGGAAAACGGCGTGCTCTTAGTATCATGCAAAAATAAAAATAAATAAAAAAGAAAGAAAACATCTTTTTCTCAGGAAGCAGCTATTCATTGAAGTAGTTAAAAATAGCAACACTATCTATGACATAACACTTTATGTGGGATATGTTTCTCTATATCTACTTCTTTGTAAGTTTACTACTCCATATATACGGGCTATGTATAAGTAGGTGCACTATGCTTACATTAGGTTTGTAGGTATACATCACTGGGATATGGGGATTCAGGATTGATAACTGTAGAAGGATCAAAATTCAACAATATATACCCTGAATTCCACATACTTTTTAGTAATGTACAATATGTATATGCCTACATTAGCTAGCTGTGTTTTCTTAGATTAATTTTGTTTGTTGATAATTATTGGTTTCAATATCTTTATCTTTATTAATAATAACTAGAATAGGATTACTATCTCTTTATCCGATTACGAAGTTTCAAAAATGCCCTTGGATACAAACAAAAGATCAAAAGTTCGAATCCTGCTTAAAACAAAAATAACATATATTTCCAGATGAAATTTTTAATACATAAATTATACCACAAGTTCAAATTTTAATCTCGGCGTAATTTTGACAATCCTTTTTCTGTATGGATTTGAATATTTACTTATCAAAGCTATAAAAAGTTGAAGTGTAACTAGAGTTCGAATCTCGCTCAAAATAACATGTATTTAAAATTTTAATACATAAATTATATCACAAATTCACATTATAATTTCAACGTAATTATCACAATATTTTTCTTTATAATTCTAGATTTTTACTAATCAAAGCTCTGTAAAAGATTAAATAGGAAAATAACGTGAAGGATGATTCTTACCAATTTAACTTCAAGGACACGCTCTCAATTATTTTAGTGAGGACAAACTTTATAGCTAAATATAGGAGATGGACAAAATCTAGGTGAGAACGACATGTTACTTTCAATGTAAATTACTTTTCACGTCAGAAACGCTTACAACAGACCTAGGCGAAGGTACAACATATCTCAAGATTGGTGCAACAGAACTCGGTGGTGGTGCCAACTTTTTAGATGGAGGCAATGGTGGTTGGCTAGGGTTTTAGAGAAATCACGAAGTTGAAGTGCTTTGACAACGCAGAGGGAGCGAGTGCAGATAGAGAATTGGTGGTTCTAGCGGCAGCAACGATATCGAGTATCAACATGAGTGAGTGAATTTAGAGAAGTATTAGCAAATTGAGAAAGAAAAAGTAGACCTTGAGGACGAAGACGAAACTGGGTAACAATATTGATTAGTGTCATTTCTTTTAAATAGAATAATTATTTATATTTATGCTCCTAATGCTATTTTGTAGTGGCATTTGTAGACAAAAATGTGTATTATAACATCATTTCATCATTTTGTAATATCATCTTGTGGTCTTTTTTTAATGTGTAGTTCATTGTTTGCACTAGATAATGAAACAGATTAGTATCTTCTTTTTGAAAATAGAATAATTCTTTACATATTTGCTCTTATGCTAGTATTTGTAAATGAAAATAATTACATACATACCCGATTAGGAAATATATCGATTAGCTTTTGCATCCATATGTAGCCAATTAGGTTGTGCTATGGTTTATGATTTGTAGTGCCATTTGAACTAATATTTTTGAATTCCACTTTCTAGTATCATTTTATGATATTTTTTGTAAATCTAATAATATTTTTGTTTAATTTTTTGAAAGTTCATAATACAATTTTTTTAAATTAATTTATAATATTACTACATAGCTTTGCAAAGGAGGTATCATTTTTTTTTTTTTTTTTGGGATATTTACTACGCTATTTTTTTTAAAATTATTATATAATGCTATTGCGTAATATCAGTTTTGTATTTACAAAACTATAAAAAAAATACAGCAACTATACTTCAATTTTTTGTATAATAGTTGGCACAAGCTTGTGGTATCATTTTTCGGTTAAATGCTACAACTTGCTAGCATTTTGCAGTTACTATATTATTTTCTATATCATTTACCTATATAATGATACTGCACAATATCACTATTTACATGTTACTATTTTTACATTAATTGATGATCTGTGAGCAAGGTGGCATGATAAGCAATTTAATAGATGGAAGACAAAGGCGGCATGGTAGGTGGTGAGAAAGGCGTGATTTTGCTTTTTAGGGTTAGACTTCGAGGAGGTGGCATCGTGGAGTTGGGGTGCGGCGGCTTGGGGTTGGGGTGCGGCGGCATGGAAAGCAATTTGGCCTGTGTGTGAAGATATTCTTGTGACTTTTTTTTTGCATGTTGTCCTAGAAGCCAAAAGAGTTAGCAAGTTTGTCCTTTAAACTAAATTTCTCAAAATTAAAATTTAACGCTTTTCTTTCATTGTGTAAGGGTTTTTTATATGCACTGCACATGCCAAAAAATCTCATCATTGTGATAATTGTTTTTGTTTTATAATGAACCCAATATGAGATTAGCCAACATATCACCCACATGACATATGTAATTTACATTGTGGGAGACCTTGGCTGGAACGACAAAATTCTAACCATCTCGTATCCATTTCGGTAAATACCGATTCGAGTTTGGCTCAACATTCCGATTTTGGTTTCAACTGATTGAAAAGAAAAGTGATTTTGATAAATTAACTAGAAATCAAAGTAAAAACAAGAGAAAATCATGAATAAATTAAAAAGGGGAGCGGTTATTGGGATACAAAATTAAACACAAGATTAGAGACACAAATTATGAATCATTCGATTCTTTTGTTTTTTTGTGGTGAGTGGAATTCGGGGAAGATCTAATAGTTCAGATTGTTTGTGTCATTGTTTTGTGTCCAAATAGATTTTCCCACTAAAAAAAAAATAGGACAAATTTTTGGTTTGAGCCTCTGAAAATAACTTATTGTATAAACAGGTCTCTTTTATAACTTATTATGAAAGTATGTCTGTTTTCCATAAGAGCAATTGACCATGCGCACTCCATTTCTGCGCAAGAACAAATTTGTTTTTGCACAGAAATGGAATGCGCATTCTTTTTTTCTTTTTTTTTTCTTTTTAAGAACTTGCGCACTCCATTTCTGCACAAGAACAAATTTGTTCTAACGCAGAAATGGAGTGTGCAAGTTCAATCTGGGCCTTCCAAAACCAGAGAGCTGCTACGAATTATATATAGGGAGCCAGCCCCCATTCCTCATGAATCATTTGTCTTTTATTTGGAAAAGACTCCAAAAACCATAAATACCCAAACCCTTTTCTACTACTTCAATCTACTCCCGAACGTCTAATTTTCCTCTTTTCATCAACAAATTCATACAAAATGGTGGAAGCTTCAACATCTTCGCAAAGTAGAGGTACGTAGCAAGGCTCTAAACTAGATTTTCTAATCAATAGTTCTAAGCTTTCAATTAGTTCAACAATTCTATTTCAATTAGTTTAGCAATTCCTTTTCAAATAGAACTACGGTGTTCTATGCTTTCAATTAGTTTAGCAATTCCATTTCAAATAGTTCTATGCTTTCAATTTGTACTTTGTTTGAGTTTTAATGTTGTATGACCATATTGTAGGAAATGTTTTAGCGTCCGGACCGGTTGATCCGAATGTGCTCTACCGACAACTTGAACACCGGAGTAACAACCATGAGCTAATGGAGGTATATTTGTACACCCTTATAAAATTGTTACTTCATTTGTTATTATCTTGTATTTTCATAATTTAAATATCGTGCTTTAACATTTGTATGCATCGGATTCTTCAAAAGTTAAGACCACGGATCATTCGAGCAAGTTAAAACTCATTGAACGTAAAGAGCCTCGACTTGAAAATTATCTTTGAATAGCTCAAATGTGGCAGGTCCTTCAGATAGATTACATTAGATTGGATCACGGACTTATCACCGCATTGTGTGACCGATGGCGTCCGGAAACTAATACCTTCCATTTTAGAGTTGGAGAAATGACTATTACTATGCTTGACGTTGAGAAAATACTTGGTATTCCCACTTTTAGTCATCCTATTATGTTTGATGATTCACATACCGACTAACGGTGAGTTATGCAACGAGCTTTTGGGTGTAGTTGTTCCCGAAAACCAATTCATGGGGAGATATGAAATAAATATGAACTGGTTTAGACAAGCATTTGGGGGTCCTCTTTATGAACACGCAACAGGAGTGGAGATAGAGCGTCGAGCACGTGCCATAATTTTATACATTCTAAATTCCCGTCTTTTTGTCACTCATTCGAAAGGGAGATGTAATTTAAGGTACTTGCTATTTTTAAGAGATTTCCAGCAGTTTCGTTATCACGCTTAGGGGAGTGCGGTGCTCGCTAATTTGTATAGCGAGTTATCGGCTGTCGCATTAAGGAAATCTAATTCTATAGTTGGTTGCTTGACTTTATTGCAGGTATATCTTCTCTATTTAATATTAACATAACGTATTTACACCACTTCCTTATTTCTAATTAAATTTCATATATCGTTAGTTATGGTCGTGGACCTACTTGGCAATAGGTCGACCAAATGTACAAATTCAAGACACTACGGGTATACTTCATTACGGTCGCAGGTAATTTTGATTAAAACTTAGTACATTCAAAATTTATTAATTTTATTTACTAAGCATTGTTACTTTGTTGTGCAGATGGAATGTTGCCAAAAATTGGGTTCGTACTCCGAGGAATGTCATGTTTTATAGGAATGAATTTGATTTGATTCCGGCTGAGAGTGTTACATGGAATCCTTACGATTTAGATTTTCGGAATAATATTCCGGAACGGTATAGGACTATATTGTGCAAGACTCGACTTATTTTTTTTGTATGCATTCAGAATCATTGTCCGGACCGAATAATGAGGCAGTTCGGTTTTGCTTTTCAACATATACCCGATCCAGTTGATCAAGTGCCTGAGAATCCAGGGAATTGGGCCATAATTCAAACTGTTCATCGTTGGAACACTAGGGCGGATAATATGATTGTTGAGAGAACGCCGCCAATTACGTTGGCCGAGTACAAGTATTGGTATTGGCAGATTACTCGTCGTTTTGTATTGAAGGAATCTTCTTCACTTTTAGCTCCATACATCCCTCGGGCGCCATTGGAACGTGATATCCTTAGTGGTATTTACACTGCTATAGATATGACGGAGGATATAAAGCAAAGCCGATATGAGCCTGAACAGGTGAAAGTGAAATGTGTAGGACTGAGGAATTTCTTGGATACACTCTTAGGCAGAAACAAGTTGCGTCGACCTAATCCACCCCCCTCGCCTCCTCCCGCATTCCCGCCACCACCTCTTCCTATTCAAGGTTCAGGACCCAGGCTCGAACAAGAGGTTGAAGGTCAACGTGAAGCAGAGGAAGAAGGTGCACATGGCAATGTGCAAGAGCTTTTCAACATAACGACAGAAGAATGGCCGAGTTGGGATTCGGTTGCATAAAGTTTTGGGTACGTAGCAAGATCTACGAGTGGTATACAAGATATTTTTGTTGGTCCATCGCAACCACCCCTGGAAAGTCAACAAATCGAAGCGTCCTCTCAGCCACTTCCATTGGAGACTATAGATGTTCTTGCAAATTCTCAACCACCGCCGATAACAAAACAATATTCAAGAAGCGGGACATGCCGCTAGCACTTCGAAGACTTAAAGATAACAAGCGAATTGGCGTAGATTTAGTGTTTATGGTTGATTTCATGTAAGTTGGTCATGTTTAATTAGCATTATGTATGTTGAACTAATTGTTAATGTTGGGTTGTTTGAAATCAATGTCGGATTCTACATTTCAAGTATGTGTTTGAATTTAATGTTCGATGCTACGTTCATTGGTGGAATTTAATGTTCGATTCTACGTTCATTGTTTGAATTTAATTTTGGTTGCGTTCAGGGATTGAATTGTGCTACCTGAGCAGAAAAGCAGCTCTCTGGTTTTGGAAGGCACAAATTGACCTAGCGTACTCCATTTATGCGCAAGAACAAATTTGTTCTTGCGCATAAATGGAGTACGCGTTTTTTTTTTTTAAATGCGCACTCCATTTTTACGTAAGAACAAATTTGTTCTTGTGCAAAAATGGAGTGCGCTAGGTCAATTTGTGCCCTCCAAAACCAGAGAGTTTGTAAAAGAAGGGAATGAACTTCACAAAAATAAAATGCAGTAGAATTCGAATTAAGTAACAATAGAATTTGAAGTAAAAACATAGAATTCGAATTAAAAACATAGATAGAATTCAAAATAATAACATAGAATTCGAATTTAAATTGCAACAAAATACATCAAAACACAATCCAATAAACACTAAACTTAAACCGTCATCATCGAGTGCACGATCTTCTTTTGTGGCCTAAACCTCCACATTTACTACACCTATCTTGTCGGTTAGTATTTGGTTGATCCATAGCCCCTTTGATTCGTGTAGATTTTGGTCGTCCGGAGTTTCTACGCATAGGGGTGTAAATTGGTCGGACCGGACCGGACGGAGGTGTGTTCAGTTTCTATCCTTAAAAAAATCAGATCGAACACGGACCAAGCCAAATTTTTTCTCGGACAAATTTCGTTGTCATAATTCGTATCCTAAATAAAATCGGTCGGACACGGACACGATCGGACTAGGTCGGACTCGATAGGACATGTCTATTTATATCACATTTTGTACATTTTACTAGATTTTCTCTACTATACGCCAAATTTCAAGTAATTCAGATGAATTCGGACGAGCCCGGACCGAACATGATTTTTTCTCTTACAAATCTTGTTGTCCTAACTCGTGTCCTAAATGAAAATCGAACGGACTCGAACGGACGTATTTCAGTCACGGACACGAACGAACGTCGAACATACGGACAAAATTTACAGCCCTATCTACGCAACGGTGGTGGTTTAATGTCCTGGCCTTCGTACGCTGTCCAATACCGACTATCCGGAACTGGATGAAACGTAGGAAAGTACGAAGCGGCGTAATTGGCGGTTGTATACCGTGGTGAAATGAAATCAGCATTCCTTCGGTTAGCCCCTCCAGAACCCCTAGAACAAGCCGTATATCAAGCCTAAAGCTTTGGTTAATCCTTGTCAAGCCTTTGCATAAGTAACCTTAATATGAAACATGTTTGACATCGTTTCCTGCAACATTTTCGCTGTCATATTCGTCTCGGATTTAACAAGCGGTAGAATTTTACTACAAATAAACTTAGTCGTAGCTTGACAGTGATTTGAGTTGATTGTTGGGTTTAAACACATGTGATCACCTCCATACGTCTTAATTTTCCAGAAATTTTGAGATATCTTCGTCGATATATGAGCATGTAGCCGCCAAGGACATTTCTCATCAACGTCACAGCGCACTGTATAGTCATGAGAACGAGATTTGACTACTCGATAAGAAACCGAACATTTAATGGCCCATTCACTTAGCTGCTCAATAAGGTCTTGTTTGGATTGAAATATCAACCCAACTCGAGGATTTTTGTCAACACATTCCCATCCAAATACCTCCATATTCAAATGAGAAGTCTGCATGCATGACGTATTCATCATTTTTGCGGTACATAAATCGTCGAATAAAGGATTTTCCATTTCCATGGTTTCAGCATTATCTTATTCACTAATGGGTTGTACGTCATCATTGAGGGGTCCTTCGTTATTAACTTGACTATTCTCTGACTATTCTCAATCCAAGTTCTGCCTGCTTCTAGCGTACACGCCACTTCCAGGCTATCAAGTTATTGTACAACCGCTATTTCATTGAACACACAATTTTGTTATGCTTCTGATCTACGATTTGATCCTTCTCCAACTTCATGCGTCAAGTACCTGCAAAAGAGGATTGATCATAACATGCAATTGTCGTTGGCAAATATAATCTCCAAAATTAAATCCATATACTAACCAAACTGTTGTTTGAGACTCTATCGGAATGGTCTCCTGAAAATTCTCGTCCAGTAAGTTATCATCGGGTAAGGTGTAATCCACTTGATCTTCCAGCTACTCTTCTTGGATCTTATCACATTTCAGAACGTAGATCTCTATCACTTTCATTCCAACTAAGAACATCGAATCTATATCTTCATCGTCGTCTACAGTGATAGCGGACGAACCATCATCCTTTACCCACTTTGTTACTAGCTTTATATCGAACTCATTTTCGTCTGTTTTGGAAACATCATACCGCTTTATTCTTGAGCGATTCGAACAAACAATACTTCTTAATTTTGCTTCTTTTTAATTTTCCCCAACATATGTAAGTATCATCTTCACCGATCAGTAACTTACCATCGAAGTAAAAGATGATTGGAACATGTGTCATATTCTACACCATCATGAAATTAACAAACATAAAAAAAATCAATAAATTCGAATATGTCAATGGTTTAAGAAGTAATATTACAAAAATTACCTTTTTTTCCCTTCAAGCCGATGAAGATTACAACAAGTTGATGTATTTAAAGATTTGGAGATAGGGTTTAGAGTTGGGAATTTGGGTTTTTTGGAATGTGAAAAGTAAATGAGGAAGAATGGTTGGATGGCTGGTAGAAATAAGAGTTGGAAGTCGTGTGAGCACTCCAAAAGTGCTCATGAAGGATTTCCTACATGAGCACTTTTGGAGTGCTCACACGACTTCCAACTCCTATTTCTACCAGCCATCCAACCATTCTTCGCTCATTCTTTACCAATCTTTCACCAAACCCATTTTCCCAACAACAAACCCTATCCCCAACTCCATCAAGAATCATTCAAAATCAATCTTCAATCTAGTTTTACTCCGAAACATCAGCACTCATAGCATCATCTTCAACTTCGAAAGGTACTTTTAATTAGGTTTTTTTTCCTTCTTAAATAGCTACGAAACTTATAGTTCATCTAATACGTTTTAATGTTGGATTTATAAACGTAAACATGGAGAATCGAGAAATTAACGATGAAACTTTAGTGGCCTATTACGAAGAAATCAAAAGGAATAGATCTATCAATGTAGAAACCGTGGAATATGTTCCCAAAACTCAATTCGATCCAATATCTCAGGCACAGAAACATGTACGAGGGACGCTAAATGCTCGTTTACGTGTCATTGTCTCGAAACAAAAAGCGGGTCAAAAATTCTACCATAACGGGATCCAGCTAGAGCGTCTATGTCTCGTTTTCACCAAACCCATTTTCCCAACAACAAACCCTATCCCCAACTCCATCAAGAATCATTCAAAATCAATCTTCAATCTAGTTTTACTACGAAACATCAGCACTCATGGCATCATCTTCAACTTCGAAAGGTACTTTTAATTAGGGTTTTTTTCCTCCTTAAATAGCTATGAAACTTATAGTTCATCGAATACGTTTTAATGTTGGATTTATAAACGTATACATGGAGAATCGAGAAATCGACGATGAAACTTTAGTGGCCTATTACGAAGAAATCGAAAGGAATAGATCTATCAATGTTGAAACCGTGGAATATGTTCCCAAAACTCAATTCGATCCAATATCTCAGGCACAGAAACATGTACGAGGGACACTAAATGCTCGTTTACGTGCCATTGTCTCGAAACAAAAAGCGAGTCAAAAATTCTACCATAACGGGATACAGCTAGAGCGTCTATGTCCCGTTCCTCCAACTATGCCAAATTGCGCATACCCGACGTGTCGATGTGGAGAAGAATGTATAGTCGTTGCAAAAACTGAGACTAATGCAGGACGAAGATTTTTTGGTTGCAGTTCATACAAAGGAAACAAGTACGACTCAGAGAATATTCAATGTTGCGATTATTTCAAATGGATTAATCCTCCATTGTGAGCTAGGGTCTTCAATATGCCCTAGAAATGCAGGAAGAAGTGAGACGTTTGGGAAAAATTGTTCTAGAATTAAGAGGAGGCGGTTCGAGCTCAGCCACTCATTGGTGATGATTTAGCCACTCGTTGCGCTTCAACTCTTCAGCTCTATTCACGCTAGCCTTCAATGTATCTTATTTAATCGGTGTACTATCTATGTTTTCTAGTTTTGTCCAGACTATGTCTCAAACTACTATTTTAAGCTTGTAATTTAATGTTTGAATTCTACGTTTGAATTTAATGTTCATGTTCTATGTCTGAATACAACGTTTAATTTTCTATTAGAATTCTATGTATGTCGAAACGTAAGCAATATTATATGCAATCCATGCTTGAGTACAAATTGTTCAATGTTTGAAATCTAAACTTTAATGAATATATAGTTCTCTGGTTTTGGAAGGCCCAGATTGAACTTGCGCATTCCATTTCTGCGCAAGAACAAATTTGTTCTTGCGCAGAAATAGAGTGTGCAAGTCTTAAAATTAAAAAAAATAAAAATAACGCGCATTCCATTTTTGTGCGCAGAAATTGAATGCGCAAGGTCAGTTGCCCTTATAGAAAACAGGCATACTTTCATAATAAGTTATGAAAGAGGTCTGTTTATACAATAAGCTATTCTCAGAAGCTCAAACCAAAAATTTGTCCAAAGAAATATAAATTACCTTCTTTGGAATTGTCATTAATATTAGAGCATCTCTAGCAGCGGCCAGAGATGCGTAAATGAGGCGTTTTCCCATTTTAAATCGCGTCTCCACGCTCGAGCAGAGGCGACTCCAATGTGGTAAATGATTTAAAATGGGGCAGTGTCCCCTTTTTTTGAGAATGTGGGTTAAAAACGGGATCAGAAACCCGATTACAATTTATACCGGTTTCTAAATTCCGTTTTAAGTTTAAACGATTTTATGAAAATTGTATAAACTTGGAACGGGATACTGATCTCCGTTCAACATGATTCTTTTTTCTATACATAAATAAGCACAAAATCAAACCCAATAAATGAATTCATCTCCTTATTTAGCTGCCTAATTGTTTGTTTTTAGCATGGACTCTTTCTGCATGTGACTCAACCACACTATCAAAATCAAATTCGATTAACCCCAAAAATCACTTCCTTTGTTGCAGTGCTCTTTCTAGCATCACAATCGAAGCTATGTCAAACTGAGGCCACAGTTGCATATATAGCTTCTGGAAAAATAAAAAGATCTGACGTTCTTTTCGAAAACAAATGATGCTTGTTTAATTCAAAACGAAGAGGGAAAATAGGTAGGATGGGTTTCCACGGAGGAATGAGAAGCAACCTGAATGATGATATTTAGCGCGACAACAGTGGAGAAAAAAACTTTTTTTGTTTCTGAAACCAATGTTTACATGCCGTATTTTATTAAAAAAACTGTATACGGTTTTATGAAAACCGTTTATAGGTTTAAACGATTTCCATAAAACCGTTTATAGGTAAACGAAATTAAAAAGGGGACGGTTTGTCTCAGTTGCCTGTTAAGTTTCAAAATACAAAAAAACTCCATGTTTAAAATTAGATCCTTGTTTTTCGAAAATCATCAAAAAAATAACAAAAAACAACGTAAAAGTTTAACAAACTTCAAATTTTAATTCAGCACATAATCATCATCGTATTCATGCATTAAAACTACAAAAAAAGGGTTCAAAAAAATAAAAAAATATGCACGCTCCAGAATTTTTCTGCAATTTCCCGTAAAATTACTGACATTGTAGCGATTATATAAAAAATGCAGAATTTCTTGCAACTTTTGCTGATTCGCGTGAAAAATTCAAACTTAAAGCCTACACTTATTAAGACATTCAAGTATTGTAGGAAAATCAGCAGAAATATAAAAAAATTGGATACAAATGAAAAAAAATTCATCTCCAGTAAATTGCTGCAAATGATGCAACTATTTGCTGATATTCCAACAACTTTTTCGTTTAGTTACATCAACTGCAAAATAGTTGTTGATATATCAACAACTATTAATAATAATTGCTGATATTACTGCAATTATTCATCCGCCTTTCAACGTCGGCATGTACTGTGTAAACAATTGCAGATATGTTTGTGATTATTCACAAAAATTGATGATATTTCAGCAATTTTTTTATTTTTTTTTTGCGTAGAATTCTACCGTGAATATTTACAATTTTTGAACTTTTTTTATACAGCAGCGCATAACACGTTGCCACAGGAAACAGGGATCCGCTTTACATACGAACATACACAAGGATGAGCAGTGAATAAACTTTGAAAATAAGGATGCACGCCTAATTACCACTTAAAAAAATAAACTTACAAACCCCCACTTGCTGCAGGATGAGTGGGGCTTCGGATGTTTTTAAATCGCGCCCTCCTCATGAAAAATGAGGGGATGCTGGAGATGCTCTTAGTAGAAGATAAAGAGAGAAAGAGAAGCAGGGAAGATAGAAGAGCAACTCGCGAAACAAAGGTAAAGCAAATGTAAGGTTATATTATAATTGTACAGAGGTATGTACTTCATATCATGTTTATTTTGTTTTATTAGTGGACTTTTCTGCCCATGCTACTATAGTAATAATTTTGTGGAATTGTACAATTGCGAATGTGATTATGTTTTATTGCTTTTGGTTTTATTTCCGTATTTTATAGTTACTAATATTACTGCTTTGTTTAAAAGTTATAGTGTAAGCTTTTTATAATGAAAATAGTACCAAAATTTAAAACCGCTACTTCCAAAATTTAACGAAATAGATACTTGAGGCATATAACTAAAAAGTAATTGTTAACATGAAATGCTAAAAAAATTAATCTCATTGGTCAAATATACTAAAAGCCTAACATTAGTTTTTGGCAAAGCCGGCCGCTTTTTATAGTGTTCTGTAACACTTATTATTATAACAAATAATAATTACAAAGGAACACAAAAGGTTGACAGAGAGTCAACCTACTATAGACGTTTTTATAGTGGACCGTCCACTTCAGCTATACAAGCTTACAGAGCTGGAGCTAGACAAAAAAAAAAAATCTAGACTGCAATGATTTCAAACTCCACGCAGGGAGTAAACTCACACACAACTACACGCAGGGAGTCGGTAAAAATTCCAATGCAAACAAATAACTTAAAGTACAGGCAACACCAAACACAGCCTATACAAAATTCAAATGGCCATTCAAATAAATGATTAAAATGTGTTTGGTGTTGTACTCAACTAATGCTTGATGATACTCCAAAATTGAAATCTTTACAAAACTTACCGAATTTATCAAAATTTTGAAGACCGAAACCGAATTCACAAACCGTTAAATTTATCAACAAAAAATAATAATTCATATTTCTGATGAATGGTGCTGATGATGTTCTATTTTTAAAAAGTACGAGCCATATTTTACTTTTAAAAAATGTATATGACTACAATCTACTTGGACCAAATATTCTTCAAGCCTTCCATTGTTATATCAATTAACATCCAATAATCTTTTGGGTTGTTTATGAAGTTATATGGGTTATTTTTTTATTTTAATCTTTCTGTATTTTCGTAAGTTAACGGTCCACAGCTAGTAGAAGCGACCATTTTCCCCGTATATTTGATAATTGCGATTTTTAAATACTGTACTTAAGTGATTATTATAACTATCAGTACAAACATTTAATAATACAATAATTATCTTTAATCAATATTAAAAAATGATATATATGTTACATAATTGTAATTGGTAATGAAAGTTTGAACTAATGCAATGATGTAATCTTTCTTCTCGTTTTCTTGCTAAAATATTGATCTACAAGCCCAATATTGAAAATTAAAACACTCGGGAATAAAATTTGGTATGTTCCACCAATGTGCCAGAACAAAATTAACAAATTTTGCAAAAATCTCCATCAACATCTATTTCGATAACACGAGCACATTCAATGTCATCTCTTTTGTAATAAGCAAAGGACAGTGGATTTATACTTGAGATTTTTACGTTCTATGTTTTATTAACAGTATCTCCAGGTTTAATATAAGGATTAGCAACATTAATCAACCAGTTTAATCATCTTTTGAGTTATACAATTGTTTTTTGCATCTTCTCAACCTTTTTTGTAGATGTAGTTTTTCTTCGAAGTGATTTTACTAAATGGTTGTTTTTGAATGCCTAGAATTTGTAAGAATTTGTAGCACTATCGATCTTAGTACTATAGGCTACTCTTTTCAATCTATGAAAAGTACTTACTGCTTATTTCTTCATCGTTTATGTATGTTATATGTGTGCTAAAATTATATCTTGCTTGGCTGAAGAATTCCAGGATCTGTTTTGAAGTAGCATTCCGCTTTCATCACAGATCTGCTATGGAAAAAGAAATCAGCTTTTTTCATACAATTCTAATGTTGTGCATTATAATTACAACTCTGCATCTGATTCATATTTCTTTATAAATTATAATCATGCAAAAAAGGGATCAAATATGACATGGTGATCGCATATTGTTCAGAAGTTAGGCACTTTCTTTTTAATAGAGCGTTTGCTCAAGCTATCTAAAATCATGTTTGAAAATCTGACTAATGTAATCTTCTTCCTCAGTCATTCGTCCATTTAGCAGCTTAGCTAATCGCATATTGTTCAGAAGTTAGAGTTACTATTTCAGAGACCTTTGTTCCTTCTCCGGTAAGAATCAAAATGCAATCATAATTTGATACTGAAATATGTGACTTTATATATGATTCAGGGAACGATGCTACATGGGTAAATCTCCATCGCTTTGCGTTTCATGCTTTTGCTTGAAGTAATGGTGCAACTCAGTGAACTATGAAAACCGAAGCAATTAATTTCTCTTCACACAACTGAAGCTTATCCATTTAAGAAAACATGATGGTAACATTTGAAATATTTGCATCAAACATGATATGTTAATGTTGTACTCTACTTTCGATATGCAATGCTTATCTTCTCATGCTGCAACAGAGAAAATCCAAGAATGCTACTGTTACCCGGCCTTTTGGCCTGGCCATATTTGAACCGACCGGACAAGCTAGACTCGACAATCGTCGAGGAGAACAGCCTAGAGAGATGGTCCAAAGACCCAAATATCAAGTACAAAGAAGACCATGAGATGACAGTCGAATTAAGCCAGAAGAATATACACTTGATATTCACCAAACATAAGGATTGGCTGGAACCTTTCTAGGGATCAGAACTATTCGCTAGGGTCCACTTCAGGTGGTCTCCCCTGCTTCTACTCAACGCATTCCACAATGTCAAGAGCCTATTTCAACTGTTGATCCATTGATCCATCGCGCAGTTAGTAATCAATCTCTACAAGCAATCAAACTCAAAAGAGCAACATCCAAGAATATTCTAAGTATGAATTGTCAACTTCCCCTAGGCAGGGGATCAGATCGTATCACTCACCCTAGGCAGGGGATTAGATTGTATCACTTCCCTTAGGTAGGGGATTAGATCATATCACTTCGGCTCAAATTAGTCCTTCGTCATGTCAATGGTTCTTTGATATCCCCAAAAAGAACATGTATGCGACTATACAAACAAACACAAAAAACACAAAGCCAACATCAAGGCAGGACACCACTTGAGCGATCTTTGGGCCCCACATGGTCATCTAGAGCGATCTTTGGGCCCCACAGGATGCGATCCCTTAAATAGAGAAGTTGGGAGTCGGAATTTTTTGGAGAGCTGGGTCTTGGTCTCAAGATTTTCCCTGCAAATTTTCAGCCCGATCCAAGCACGTCTTCACATATAAATACAACGACCATTGACAAATTTTCAGGTTCTGTCGTTAACATTCTTAATTGTTCTCAAATCTTGTACTACATGATCCTAACTGATCCTAAACTATTGTAATCATCAATAAGTGCAAGATCCATCAAATATAAAATGGACGCATAGTTGTCAAGGCGAAAAAGCCTAAAGCCCTCGCCTAGCACTTTTTGTGCTTGGCTTTTTTGGGCATTTTGAGCATCACATTTACGTATTACAACAAAACAAAAACTGCAATTAAAAATGCACCGAAACTCAAATTTTGACTTCAAAAAAATGCATATAAATGCAATATTGAGAACAAAACATTATACGATCATCATAAATCAAGCTAAGAAGGCACAAAGCGACTCAATTCAAATCTACAAACAACAAAATATTGGGAATATAAAAATTGCCTAGATCTTTTTGTATTGCCTGAGTAGAGAATAATAAAGATTTTATTTTGTTTGTTGTTGGATTTCAAAATGTAACAGAACTCCATATTGTGCCACAAATACTGAAACTTTTTTCTCTTTAATAATGATGCAAAAGCATGTTTTTTTTTTAGCGCTTCGAAGACCGATTGCTTTGGCGCCTTTGGGGCTTTTTTAGCGCCGTACGCTATCATTGGCACTTTCAAAGGTAAAAAAGCCTCAAGTCAACACCTAGGCCTTTTTGGCGCCTAGGCGAAGGCTTTAATAACTATGAGAGAATGTAGACCCAACTTGCCGAACCACTACAAAAAATTTGAGCATGATTTCACTTTTCTGTTCTGTGTTGCTTTAGTTAGATGATTCTGCATATAATCTCTATTGTAAATCCATGGTCTTTGCCAAAAAAATCTATACTGGGTGTTTGTGACCTTTTTGTTGCAAACAGCTACCATGAAGAAATATTCAAATAGTGTCAAAATTGTGCCGTTCTCAACATTTCACCCAGAAGTAATGTAAAACTATGGAAAAACTGATTAAGCAGTAGAATCCATGAAGAGAATTAAGTACTTCTATATAGAGCTGTACTATATAGATATCAGATTCCCTGATAATTTAATCAAATATGCTATGTTCAGGTGTTTTTGCAAACTGCAAACATTATTTTCTTCCTCTTTCAAGCAATTGAAGAAGCTGCTGCATAAAATTCACACAGTTCTTACCACTTTTTCTATCTTTACTACTATCTTTCACTAATACAGTATACCATGTTTGAAATCTTAGTCAAAAACTTCGTGACTTGCCTTTCTCTCATAGAGCATCTCCGACAGAGAAGTGATTGCAAGGAGGCGATGTTAATAAAGCATTAAAAGTAACTCTTCACCCAATAACTAATGATAATTTTTAAGTTTATTTTTGATGGAAACATAATCTGGGTTACTGATACTACCCGGACAGAATAAAAAAGTTTCATTTGTCGAGACATATTCATGTTAACATAACGGACATGCTGAAAGAAAATACATGCATTGTCAACGCACATAATACAGTTTAAAGTTGATGTGGTAACACAAGAAAACAATGGTTTTTAATACAATGGTATTGAGGGAAAAACACGTTTTTGTATGCACAACTAACAACAGCCTGTTTAGTGGAAAAACAAAAACCAGAACTACCACGGCACAACCACGTACGGCTTGTTCATTTGCATGTGGCTGGTTCAATTCAATTATGTGGCTAGTAACTGTACAACAAACTAGGGGATAAAACAGCAGTCTGCAGTTTTATCTTTTATTGCAAATTTGGTTACAACGGCAAAGTTTTTGCTGTTTTATTTAATTTTTGCAATAAAATGACAAAATCTTTGCCATTTTTATTCTTTTGTGATTTATTTTTTAATGGTCCACTGTTGGTTTTCTCTTTTATGATTGCAGAATTCGTTTGTTCACTGTATAAGTAAGAAAGAGGCAGTAAGTGAACAAATTTGTTGCTGGTAATAGTCTTATTATAGTTTATGTTAGCCTGGCACTTCATTTATAATGTCAGGCATTAGGAATAATCAAATCCTATTGCAATGCACTTCATACAATGAATAACACCTAGTGCCATGTTCACTAGGAATAGTCACATGGTGCACTCCATACAACGATCAAACATGGTATGGTGATCTCTATGAATTTTCAAATCATTAACACAGAGAAAATGGTAGAAGCTTACTAAAGCTCAAAAATTCCAAAAATTAAGAGCCAAATTACTGATTTTTGAATGTGCTACATCAAAGAGACGAGGAAAGTTAAGCCGATCTAAAATCAGATGGAGAGGAAAGTGAAACAGTTGAACGAGGGGTATGGGTATTTGTGGAATAACGTGAGGGCAGAAGAGGTATTTGCAGCGTATTCTTTTTAGAAATAACAGGATGAGTACAGAAATTATTGTGGTAAAAGATCCAGCCTAAAGTAAACGAAGGAGATCTATTTTTTACCCCTATTATTTATCATAACAGGTAAAATCTCCCTATTACTTTTTATATTGTAAATCTAACTCCTAAAATTGACAACAATGAAATCCCAATACAAATTCATTACAATAATCAAATCCAAATTCTTCATATTAAGTGCAATGATGGTGATAGAGTTGCTTGCAGTGCTTAGAATGCGGTCAAAATACATGGTACAAGGAAACAAATGAAATACACAAATGGATAATATCTTCAACATCTAGTATTTATATTAGTTACATGCATAAAATATATCATTTTTTTTACAAATGTAACGCAAATTATATTATTAGAAAATAAAATAGAATGAATTTCTTTAAGTAACACGCATTATAATAATGCAAGGAACTAAACAATAACAGGTGGCTTGTACCGTAAAATTGCAAGGTAAAAAAAGGCAACCAAAATTGCATAAAAGACGTCAATATGAAGAATTATTAGTTTATAACACTTGTTCTTTGATAATAAGAGTCGTGCTTATTCACTATGATGTCTTTGGAACTTGAACTCATGACATCTAGAATCTGTCTAAAATGTCATATCTCTCAGCGGTTGAGCTAAAGTCATTGACAGTTTATAACATCGTCTTCATAGAAAGTTTCGGGTTAATTACCTGATGCAAGATGCTTTTGCAAAAACAAATAAATTTACAAGTTACAAGTAGTTTGCATTGTAAAAGTGCAATGTATGACGAAACCTTGAAATATGCAACAAACGATACTACGTTGAGAATTCAATAATTTATATCATGCATCATTTCATTTACATTATATAATAAAACAACTTGTAGTAAAAACAATACACTGAAAAGTTTAGGTAGATTTCATTGTAAAAGCGCAACATAAATGGTCTCTTCATAAAGAGTTATCAACATTCATGTATGTGTTTCTCTCACACATTTATTCTCCCCTCAAATCAAATACTCCACCCATCCATCCACACCCACATTTTAATTTATTTTTATTTTTCCATAATCGTAACTCAATTTCTTCTCCCTCTTTCAATAATTAAATCGAAAAAAATCATCTAATTTCTTCAAAGATGATTTTTTTTTTTTTTTCATTTAATGGTGCATCAATACATTTAAATCGAACTAATTTGGTTGTGACCATGGTTTGTCACTTCAATTGGATGTGCATTTTTTTATACAAATTGTTTAAACCAAAATAAGATTATCATATCAAATAATAATTCGCAAGCATGGTAAAAACTTTCACTACTATCATTATTGCTATTCAATAAGAAATGAAAAAAGAACAACAGAACCAAACGGAACAGGAAAAAGTATGATATAATTAAATAAAATTAATTATCATTATTTTTCCTAGAATATTACAGAGTCTACGTCCACTTCTATCAAAATTTTATTTTTCAACTGATATAATCAAACAAATCATAATAAAAATTTGATAGTCGTAAGCAAACTTTTGGAAGGTATTGTATGTTTCATGAGTTGGATAAGCACAACGCAAACGATTGCAGACATTTGAAAGACTTGATTGAGGAGCACGTCAGAAGCGGTCAGCTACAACAATATGTCAAGAATCCAACAGCAATGGTACGGGCGGAGCAGCTGCCATCTACGGCCAGAAACAACCAAGGATCTGGTACGAGATCCTTCATCCCAAAATGGACATGAAGCAGGTTCGTCTCTCACTCTTTGTTTTACTTGTTTTAAATAGGAAAATAATATCAAACCTCTTACACATGTATGAAAACAGGAGAGATCTCTAGGAACGCTTTGAGTCGGATGTTTGGGATGACTATTCAGGATTTTATACTTGTTTTGCTTTGTTTTGAATACTTGAAGTAATTGAAAACTTCCACTGGAGAGTGATGACTGGCTAAATCACCTTAAAACCCCAACCGTAGAGATGAGGACGGACTCGAGAACAAAATCCTCTTGCCAAAGAGTGAGCGGTATGGCTTGTGCAACTTGATAAAGCCCCTGGCAGAAGAGTCGGGGATGGAGATTAGAATGTGTGCCCCCTCATCGGGGGGAGAGAGAGAGAGAGAGGAACGGTTCACTGGAAGCTTAACGCATTTTGTTGCATCCAATGAGATGAATCCGAAAAGCAGGAAGTAAGTCGCTTTGCCGGAGGGCAATAGGATCAGCCTACTATCTTTAGATTCTTCACCGAAGAGTGGAGGCTCAGTAAGGATAGCAGTATGTCCCGTTGGATAGTGAGATGGAACGAAGAGCAAGGAGTATGACGCTTTGTCGGAGCATTAAGTCTCTTTCGCCAGAGATCGAGTGGATTGTGCTTAGCAAGAGTTTGGAGGTAGACCCTGATCGACTCAAGAGGCTATGCAGAGAAACTACGGTCTGGAGATACAATGATTGGTCTGAAAAGACAATGAATTGGTATGTTTGGACTATGAATTAACTTATCGGTCCAAAGAGACCATGATCCCATCAAACGATCAGGAGAGATTGTCCTTTTAAACTTGAACAATGATCCAAAGAGACCGCCCTGCTAAATTTAAATGTTAAACGATTTGGAGAGATCACTTTCTTAAAATTTAAAAATTTTAACAACCTGGAATGATCGTAACCTTTGACTTGAATATCAAATGATCCTAAGAGATCACACACATTAACTAAAATGCAAGATTATTCCAAAGAGACTATAGCTTAGATTAAATAATGGATAGTTTAGCGACATGCCCTGAATTGGATGCAGTGTATTTGGAAGGACCGAAATGCCTTGAAGCTGGATGTTGAAAAGTTATTCCCAAACGCATAGGAGATGACATGAACTCATGAGATGGAATTTCCAAATGATTGACCTAGAGTTAGAGTTTGACTCTGATCGAATAGTCCGAAGAGCTAATTTCGTTGTTGCAGCTGAAGAGCATTGTCTCGGTTGGCTTCGCCTTGAGCGGGACTTAGTCTTAGTCGACTTAACCGGCAAGCTTTGCTTTGACCATGATTGGATCTTGGTCGGCTTAACCGGAAGGCTTTTGCCTTGAGCAAAACCAAGCCTAGAGATTTTGGATTTTGCTAGCTAGCCGAAGGGTTTTGCCTTCAACATGATTGAATCTCGATCAACTTAGCTAGTGAGTTTTGTCTTGAGTGGGATTAAGTGTTGCTCAGCTTAGCCGGAAAGTTTTGCTTTAAGCGGGACTAAATTTTGGCTTGGAAAACTCGAGCAACTGGAAGATTGAATACCGATTGAATTAGATAGAGACTTGAATTAAAAGCGGCCGGAGTGCTCAACTATTGGACTTGGATTGATGGAATTTGTTCTCATTTCACAGCACACCTTTCATTCGAAATGCATACTTTAATGGCAAATGTTTACCTGCTTTTGGACCAAAGTAGCTTTAATTGAACTTAAAGAATTCGAACTAGAAAAGATTGAGATGAAACTTCCCATAAACATTTAGAAATAGCTTGAAAGCAACTTGTAAATGTTTAGAGAGGAATTTGGAGTTAAGTCTATGACTCGACACCAAGTCATCTTGATGACCCGAGTCTGAATCATAATGATTGATGATATGGCACCTACTACTCTTCAAATTATCTAACTCGATGAGTTAGCCCTGAGTCATAGCTATGACTTGGGTCTAGGTCATAGCAATGAGTCGACTCGTCATGCGACTCCTAGTAGTGACTATTCTTGGCACATGGATTTTTCTAACTTTGGTTCCAGACCCAAGACCTGCTAGATTCGCTTATAAATATTTGCATATCTTCAAGTACAAAATGATCTTTTTTCATTTTGTTGGAGACGTCGTCATTTTGCTGGATCACATTCACTGCTTCAATCTTTCTCTCTCTTAAACACATCCAAATACTTATGACTTAGATCTATGAATAACTAGTTGTGGTCTGGAGAGATCCAACAGGTGGAATCATAATAAAAACTGACTGAAGTAGAGGTAGGTCGAAGTCAGCTGAGCCACTATAAAAATTCTTTGTTTACTTTACTTTTTTGCACTTTACTGCTTCACTGTGTTATCTATGATTTGGATTGATGTTTTCGCTTTATTTCTTGGTTTTGATTCCATTTTTAAAATCAATACTGAAATTTGCAGAGATGTCAAAAAATTAATGGAGATTCAACTTAAAATTGTGAGTTACAATATCTAAAATTTGGCATTTTGCTTCACAATGGCAAATAAAGATTGAGTCATGTCATATTGCACTATCTGATTATTTAGTATCGAAGATTAAAAATCAAGTAACAATATTTACTATTTATGTGTCAATGATTTTACATTAAAAAACATTTGGGTTGGAGACGCACACCAATAGTCGCTTTCTCACATGTTTTCTCATTTGTGGATCTTTTCAATATGATGCATTCACAATGAACTACTATTTCATCTACGACTTTGATTATATGGAATTATTTTGATGAACGTCAGCTATATACATATATCACTTCAATGCGTGATTAAATCACTTTCTTTCAATAATGTTTTCCTCCATCTCAGATCACAGAGAACTTTCAAAAATGTTCTTTGATAATACAACTGAGTGAGTTGTGTACATTGTGACCGTTTGTACAAATCAGAATCACATTTGAAATTTCCTGATGATGCGTGTATAATTTGTCGTTTCATAAAGCGAGAAAGAAGTTATATATCCATGAAGTATTATCATCTATAGTTTATTGGTGGTGATTGTTTAAAACGAACATACTTTTTGATCTAAACTGAGTAAGTTTGTGTGACGTTTTTTGGATGGAGTGTTGTCCCCACACTCCATCATGGGACGTTGCCTCCTAGACCCCGTGACTTGACTGGCCAGGTTGACTGCAGTCAGCGATGGTGTTGCCCTCGCACCTGATCTAGTGGGATTTGCACCCCCAACCCCCTATGTGATGGCAATCAATTTAGACAAATTTTTGAAAAAGCATTCGACATTTTAAATTATATTGACGAATGACAGTATGGTTTTTCTTTGGCTTGTTGAATTTAGGTGTACCTCTAAGGGAAACAACAAATTGAAAATTGATTCTCCTTTGTCTAAAATAGATTTCAGGCAACATCTTTGATACTTCCTGCAATTTATTGCAATCAATGTCCAAAAAGCCCAATTATTTGTCCATAATAGACATCAAAGAAACTTATCTCTGCCAAATTTTGTTTTTTTCCGTAAAATCTAAGAAGTGGATTTTTGTCCTTCACTATAAATTCATCAAATATACCAACCAATTGTATTACCCAGTAAAAAAGGTATTGAAAATAAAATCAGAAGTACATCGTACCAGATCGAAAAGACTCTTGGAAACGAATGGAAGCGGCGTTGGCAGCAGCATTAAAAAATCTTTCATCGTTTTCAATTCTTAAGTTTGCATAAATTTTGTTGCCAAATCTTGTTTTGATACCAACTATGCAATCACTGAAAAAGAGATGAAATGGCGAGGATAGAAAAGAGCTCATTGTTGCGCTGGAATTTTCGACCTTCGCGACTGCAAAGTCAGATCAGAATTTTTCTTAAGTCGTCTTTTGCTCTGAGGTAACTAAAAATTGCGTACGTGAAAACACCAATCCTCCTAAGAATGTTTTCAACAAGTATTAATACGTTAAGGTACCTTTTGATTTTCCCGGTGGGCATTTAAAGTTGACGTCCACACATTTGCTCTTTCGAGACGAATGGTTGAAAAGATAGTTTTCGCAACGGAATTTCTGGAGCTGTTGATTCTCTTCCCTTCAGTTATATATTCCACTCCATTTCCAACCTTTTTCATCTCCAAATCCCTCAACAAATCCAAAAATTCAAGTTTCCATTTCCGTCAACTCGTCGATTTTTTTAGGTTTCTGTTTTTATATTTGTGTTTTTTTGCTTCTTAACTCCCATAATTCTTTTTCATAATTTTTGGAATTCTTTTTTTTTTTTTGAATGACTGGAAGTCGGTCTTTTTCTACCTGTTCCATTGCCGAATGGAACAACGACATGACCAATGCATTCATCGATGTGTGTATGGAACATCTTAATTCTCGTACACGTAACGTTGGAGAATGGTACCAGCATAACTTGTTAGACTATCTTTTTGGCAAAGGCCGTCTCAACATGATTTTCTACCATCTGGAACAACTCAGGACTTGAGTGTGGACTGGCAATTACTTGGATGAAGTGACGAAGCGTGCTAGCTTAGAATTTGGATCGAATCTCACCCTCCTAGACTGACTCACCATCCTAGGGCTCGCCCCCTTAGGGATCATGGCCATCCTAGGAGTCGCACTCCTAGGGTTCGTGGTCATCCAAGGGGTCGCCCTCCTAGGGATCGTGGTCACCTCAAGGCTCGCCCCCCAGGGTCCGTGGCCATCCTAGGGTCACCCTCCTAGGGCTCATGACCATCCTAGGGTCCCCCCTACCCCCGGGATCGTGGAGCACATAAGGACCACGAACCGCCTGCAGTCTCGCACTGTTTTGACCTAATATCATGGCTATTTTCACTCCTATCAATCCGGACCTGATTACACATGGCATAGGACGACTTAGAGAGGATTTATTCACGTTTTCAACCACAATTCGAGATTTTTGGGATGTGTGCCACGTGTCTCACGAATTGGTATCAGGAAACGCCTATAAATACACCATCTTAGGGCATTTTAAGGAATCTTTTAGCCATTCTTCTATATGGCTTCCTTCATTACTAAGTGCAGGGACTTAGCATCTTCCTACATCCAAATTCTTCTCCTTCCCTCACAATTAACATGTAACACCCCGCATTTTTAATATAACTAAAAATGTGTATATATATATATGCATAGACAGGTTAATAATGGTGATGTACAATGAAAATTACTTAACATGAAAGAGAAGGAAAGATTAATTCAATGGCAGTGTACGTAACAGAAAAGATAATAAAATAAGGATACTTAATTTAAATATCAGGAATTAAGTAAAACAGACATCACCATTGCGTTCGTCTCGAAATTCTACTTGGAATAGAGTCCAAGTTTTCGAAAATCGGACTTCGTATGAAAGAGTTATGGCCTGCGGAAGATTCAACAAAAATTCAGAAAAATACTCAGGCAGGTCGACCTGGGGGTCGACCTACCCAGGGAGGTCGACCTGGGGGTCGACCTTAGTGTCGACCTCCCCCCTGATTTTTCCAGATCTAGGCAGTGACGATTTTTGATGTGTTGGACGGACCGGATGGCTTCTAGGGCAATCTAATGGCTCTAAAACACTCTCTACACCTATAAAATAGTGTCTAGACCTAACCTAATTCATAAACAATTCCTTCTAATACCTCCATGCCGCCAAACTTCAACATAACATGGCCGCCGCCTCAAAACCCTAAATTAATTTGCAATTTCTTCATCAACTTTGGAGTTTAATCAAATCAAGGAAGCAAAATTCTTCATCAACGATTCAAGCTCTTCACCAACAATCAAATAAGAAGATTAAATCAGCGTTCTACATCAACAAATCGCTTATTTCTCTAATCCATTCAATGTGAGTGGATTTGAACTATATTTGTTGTATAATGTTGCTTCTATCGTATACCATTCCCCATAATGAATATGATGTTAATTTAATAAGATCTGTTATTTTATTTATGCCTACGTTTGAGTTCTCCCCTTTTTATCCTTTCCCCTTTTTATTTTTGGATCTAGGTTATCTCAAACCTAGACGAAATCTTATTATACAATACGCATGATTGGAATATGGGGATATTGGAATATAATCTGTAATTTTGGGGTTTGTGGCATAACAATTGTTATTGCATATATTGGGCATAATCTATTTTATGCAGTCGAGGAATATAATCTATAATGTTGAATTTATGTAAGATTGACATAATTGTCATTGGATATGGAATTGGTATAATTCAATATTAACAACATGTAATTGGAATTTATTCGTGACTTGAAAAGTAAGCTTAGAGGGTGAATTAGATTATATGTATGAACGTGGGAATGTTGGGGTATATATATTAGGAAAATATTGATTATATGAAATTAGGTATAATTGGATATTGGAAATTGGCATGTTTGGGTATGAATTACATGGAATTAGTGAATTTGGCTATAATTGGATAATTTGGGTAATATGAAAATTGGCTAACTATTATGTAATTGGTGTATTGAATGGCAAATTGGAAATAGGCATAAAAATGAAATGTAATTAAGTTGAATTTGGAACATATGTCATGAATTTAGGGTTTGGGTGAAAGACGATTATTAATGAACGCCTATGACACGAGGTTAGACGCGTTTGTGGTGTAAGACTGCCCGGAACCACCCGGCAAATCCAGCAACCACAAGCGGACGTCTAATGTGAGAGGTAAATGGCAAGAGCTAGAGACGTAGCGGTTTATGACACGAGGTTAGGCGCGTTTGTGGTGTAAGACTGCCCGGAGCCGCCCGGCAAATCCAGCAGCCACGAACGGACGTCCAATATGAGAGGTCATACATCGTTACGGCATTATAAATAAATTAAGAAATACTAACCATAATAAGACATGTGGGTAACATGGGTATGGTTAGAGGGTTAAGTGGGTGATATAAATGACATGTAAAGCATAACTAATGTGGACTTAACCATTGTGAGACATGTGATGTAAAACATAACCAAGGTAGACTTAACCATAGTAAAGCATGCGTAAGACATGGAAACTGTAGTAAAAAGGGGGTTAAGTAGGACACGTGTGACATGTGAAACGGAATTTAGATATGCTTAACCAAATGGAACCCGTAACGGTATCATAAATTAATTGAATTGGGTAAAGTTTAAGTAACGGGTAAGTAAAAGGAAGGGTTAAGTCAAATTTAAAAGTAATGACACAGTAATGGGGGAATGATAATTACCTATTATAAACTTGAGTTGCGGTGATGTAAAATTAAATAGTAGGCAAACTTGTCATAGGGACAAGGGAAGGTTATGACTTAAGATGTAATACAAGACTTGAAGGGTGGGACAGCTTATACTATGAAATAAGTCAAATCTAATTAATGACAAGAAATGGGGAATGATAAATAACCTATTATGAATAAACTTGAATAAGGCAAGAAAGGAAAATAGGTGGAAATTATAACTTATTGGACAATATAAGTTATAGGAAACGATAAGGAAGACGAGATAACTTATATGTAAAGATATACTTAAATTAAGTGGTTTGGAAAGGAGAAATGTGAAGTTAAAAATGTATAAGTTATATGAGTGGAAAAGAAGGAAATTAGAATCATATATGTTGGTTGGGTTGAGTAATTCTCTGGGTGCTAGTCTGATGTTGATTTCGATCTTCGGGGCTGGTGTTTAGAGGGTTATTCTCCTAATCAGTATGTATGTGGGATAAGGCATACTTAACTATGAATTAAGTATAGCATGTTGTTGTAACCCAAAAAGGGAATAATTTATGAGATTGGAAAATAACATGTTGTGGGCTTATTAATGGACTTAAGTGGGTTAAGTATAAATTGAATTAATAAGCAAGGGTAACTTGGTGAGTACGGGAAAATAAAAGGAAGCTAATGTGAATAACCAAGTTAAATGAGAAAGTTGACGAGGTGGCACAAGCGTGAAATAAATGGTTAGACTTAGGGTCTAATGACATATAAAACTAAGGCGCTTGAAGTAGTCCATACGTTGTAGGATGTATAATCCAACGAGGTAGATCATGATGGTGTCATAATGCACAAGGGGAGCGCACGTTCGCTATTTTGGTGGCTCCAACGGACTGGAAGGGGAAGCACGCGGCTTCCTGAGACGTTAAAGGTGCTCTTGGTAGTCCTCTGTAGTTGTTTAGCTTCGGGCTAGGATTTCAGAGGTGGGTCTACGCAGAACTACCAGGTGGGTGGGCCTTGACTGCACAAGTAGGGGGTAGTCAGAATGCTGTACGCGGTGGCATTAAAGGTGGTTCGGCGATTGCCTCAGGCGGAGGTGGAGGGTCAAGACCAAACGATAGCAAGATCGTCGGACGCCTGTCACCAGCAGCCTAAGGAATGCGAAAAGACAATAGCTAACCCCTAAAGATCGTTAACCTTTGCTATCAAGGGACGGGTGCGGGGTGACCCCACATGGATGTTTAGATTGTTTGCTTGTTAGGGGTGGTCGCTTAGCTCGTGTGGTCTTTACTAGTTGAGGGAGGGGCTGAGGTGGGGCCATAGCCACCATAGAAAAACCAGACCCAAGGGATATCTGTACATTGGACACTCTTAGAGGCGGGCCCGTACAGATATAGAAAAGCTCCCGACCGAGTTCCGTGTTTTCTGGTGTAGCCCTGCCACGGAACTTGGGTGCACAAGTAGAGGTTATGTGCAGTAGAAACATCGAGTACGATTGATGATACGTACGTGGGAAAGTCTAGGTACAACCATGTCTGCTCTGGGTGGTGTATCATAGACTAGAGGGCATTATTAGGTGATGGAACCAAACTCGATTGAATAGTTCGAGGATAGCAGTCAGTACGCTTACGTAGCACTGCGATAGTGGTTCTATGCGGATGTAGTGTTGTATGTTACTATGGCATAGGATGAGGGATTGCGCATATTACTGTGGCGATACGGAGGAGACTGTGTGAGTAGGGTATCACGGGGTGTACCTCAGTTTGGGATTAGCTACATATACACTATATTAGGTTAATCTACTAGGGGGTAGATGGGTGTGACGTGTATGTAAGCTTTAAGTGCTAATAACACGTATAACCTAATAAATAAGAAAGTGTAATTGAACGGTATATGTAGGATTATTCAAGAAGTGTAGTTTAAATTCATTCACACAGAACTTATGTTCTGACCCCCTCCTCATAACATTCGCAGGTTAGACATAGACTTATAGCTTTGGGAATACTGATTTAGCAGTTTTGTGATTAAGGTAAAAATATATTATATTATATTCCTTCCGTTGTGAGGTGTTTTTTTCCGTACTCTGACATATCTCCTTTCTCCGTCTTTTCTGCAGGATACCAAAGCAACCAACTCGGGTCTCGATGGATTGAATTTTAACAAAAATCGATCCATCGGAATCCGGGTTGTTACATCTGGTATCAGAGCTTTGGTTTAGTGATCTTAGGGAGATATTGAGTGAATGTATTTGTATTTTCTAAAATATAAATATATTATATATATATATATAAACCTAAATCCATAAAGTAGCCCACTAGGTAGGGAAAGAGTTGGGATATTTAGTTTGTACACTAAAGTAATAAACATAGAAATTTTTGAGACCCTTAGGTGGTTTGGTTGGAAAGTGTACAATACGAATTGGTATTTGAGAAAGAAAGTATCCCATAGAATTAAAACTGGAATGTTATTTCAGAGTAGTGGGTTCGGAAGTGAAACCTTATAGATTGAAAAATGTTAAGATGTGGAAAATGGATTAGGAATATATATAGTCGAGGGAATTGAATTCGTGAAAGTGCCTAGGAAAGCCTAGTTGAGTTGAAGACCCGCTTTGAGTCTAACCCAATGATAAACTTTTAAGAACTTGAATTTGTAAAAGGATTTGTGGTATTTTCCAAGATTTAATCTTAAAAGTATTTTGATAAATGCATGTTGGGTTTTAAAGTAAAGTGGGGTGTATTGTGTAAAACAATGATTTTTTTTTTAAGAATTCTCTCATGAAAAGGTGCATATTATGGAGCATAAATAGCTCGCTAGTTTTCATGTATGAAAAGAAGTTTTGAAATCTCTATTTGGTTAACAATAAATTTTGATTATTGTTTTAAAAAAGAAATTTTGTTGGGTAAACAAAATAAGCGGTAGAGTGCAAGAGTAGAGTAGATATTTGCGCCTTAGCAACCAAAGTTAACATTGTAAATAGGAACAGTGTAACTCATTAGTCATCCTTGTCTACTCCAGTTTGTGATTTGAAAAAAAATTGCAATTTTACTTTGTAACATGTTTTTATGGTTTGGCAAAAGCAAGTTTTTGAGAAAAGAATAAAAGTTTTACCGCTTTAGTTTTTATTTTGAAAGAAAAATGTAATAAAAAGAAAGAAGGCCAAACCATGTTTTAAAAATGGAGTAGTTAAGGATTAAGGCCTAGGAAGAACGAGATAAAGTTAAAGCTATTAGAACCAACTGGGAATTGGTTGAGATGAGAAATTCTCTGAGTATCAATCTGATGTTGATTTCTGTCTTCGGGGTTGATATTTAGAGAGTTATTTTCTTGCCAATTTACAGTCAGGGATTAGATAATATTAAACTAATGGAAAATTTCCCGTAGAATGCATAAGCATTGAGAAACCTAGGTTTGTTGCTTGAGAAAAGAGATAAAGTATAGGCTAGTAATACACAACAAGAACTAGTAGTGACTACTAGGTAGTGGAAGGGCAAGTAAGTGTAGAGAGTTGGTGGTTGGACTTTTCTTTAGAGAAATAGTCTTATGATTCTTGTCCCTTGGTAGTAGCTGTGTGGGAAGTTGTTTAAGTTAAAGACAGAAAAGCTTATTTGGAAAATAAACTTAAGTAATTTGATTAAGTCAAATAAGCTAAGAAAGAAACTAGCCTAACTAAAAAGAAAACAACAGAATCAATCAAGCAGCAAAATGAGACGGGAAAAGAAAATAGAAATCTTAAGAAAAAGATGAATAAATATTAAAATTTTCCAAGATAAGTGGAAAAAGAGAAGAAATTTTCTTATGTGATTGTACTTGGATAGGAAAATAGGAAATCTTCATAGAATAGTCATATAAAAATCCAAGTACAATTAGAAAAGAAAAACGGAGGATGTGAATTTTTCCGTTTTACACCTTTTCGTAACATAAGAAATCGAATTTGGAAAATTAGATTTTTCTAAATTTCGAATTTAATGATGGTTGGTAGGGTTTTGGATGTGAAAATTTGATGAATTATGCTCTTACTCTGTAAGAGTGTAGAAAAATTTGGATGAAAAACGTTTCGATTTTTCAAAAATATTGCATTCATATAGAACTGCAAGTATATTTAGGATGTGAGCATCATGTTTTGAAAAAGTTTTTAAGATTTGCATACATATAGGTGGATCCAAATTAGGCATACATACTTTTCTATGATGTAATTCACTTTGCACATGTGCACAATGTTTGCAACAATTAGATGCACACTTGATGGATGGATGTTGCGAGGGATTATCTATTTTACTATTATCGAATTTCGGGGATGAAATTCTTTAAGGGTGGGAGAATGTAACACCCCGCATTTTTAATATAACTAAAAATGTATATATATGCATAGATAGGTTAATAATGGTGATGTACAATGAAAATTACTTAACATGAAAGAGAAGGAAAGATTAATTCAATGGCAGTGTACGTAACAGAGAAGATAATAATATAAGGATACTTAATCTAAATATCAGGAATTAAGTAAAACGGACATCACCATTGCGTTCGTCTCGAAATTCTGCTTGGAATAGAGTCCAAGTTTTCGAAAATCGGACTCCGTATGAAAGAGTTATGGCCGGCGGAAGATTCAACAAAAATTCAGAAAAATACCCAAGCAAGTCGACCTGGGGGTCGACCTACCCACGGAGGTTGACCTGGGGGTCGACCTTAGTGTCGGCCTCCCCCCTGATTTTTCCAGATATGGGCAGTGACGATTTTTGATGTGCTGGACGGACCAGATGGCTTCTAGGGCGATCTAATGGCTCTAAAACACTCTCTACACCTATAAAATTATGCCTATACCTAACCTAATTCATAAACAATTCCTTCTAACACCTCCATGCCGCCAAACTTCAACATAACATGGTCGTCGCCTCAAAACCCTAAATTAATTTGCAAGTTCTTCATCAACTTTGGAGTTTAATCAAATCAAGGAAGCAAAATTCTTCATCAACGATTCAAGCTCTTCACCAACAATCAAATAAGAAGATTAAATCAGCGTTCTACATCAACAAATCGCTTATTTCTCTAATCCAGTCAATGTGAGTGGATTTGAACTATATTTGTTGTATAATGTTGCTTCTATCGTTTACCATTCCCCATAATGAATATGATGTTAATTTAATAAGATCTATTATTTTATTTATGCCTACGTTTGAGTTCTCTCCTTTTTATCCTTTCCCCTTTTTATTTTTGGATCTAGGTTATCTCGAACCTAGACGAAATCTTATTATACAATAGGCACGATTGGAATATGGGGATATTGGAATATAATCTGTAATTTTGGGGTTTGTGGCATAACAATTGTTATTGCATATATTGGGCATAATCTATTTTATGCAGTCGAGGAATATAATCTATAATGTTGAATTTATGTAAGATTGACATAATTGTCACTGGATATGGAATTGGTATAATTCAATATTAACAACATGTAATTGGAATTTATTCGTGACTTGGAAATTAAGCTTAGAGGGTGAATTAGATTATATGTATGAACGTGGGAATGTTGGGGTATATATATTAGGAAAATATTGATTATATGAAATTAGGTATAATTGGATATTGGAAATTGGCATGTTTGGGTATGAATAACATGCAATTAGTGAATTTGGCTATAATTGGATAATTTGGGTAATATGAAAATTGGCTAACTATTATGTAATTGGTGTAGTGAATGGAAAATTGGAAATAGGCATAAAAACGTAATGTAATTAAGTTGAATTTGGAACATATGACATGAATTGGGGGTTTGAGTGAAAGACGATTGTTAATGAATGCCTATGACACGAGGTTAGACGCGTTTGTGGTGTAAGACTGCCCGGAACCGCCCGACAAATCCAGCAACCAGAAACGGACGCTTGTACAAATTTCAAAAAGCTTAATACAAAATATCCAAATAAGCAACAGGCAAATAGAAGCTAGTACAAATTTGCCAAGTTACCTTTCAGCTCTCGAGTTACATTTCTCCTAAAAAAATTAAACGTGCAATCCAAATTGCTATCCTTTTGCTTCTCCAGAGGTTTGGCTCTCAGAGTCATCATTTTGTGCTGAAATGATTGCAACACAAACAAACATAAATACTTAAGTAAATGAAAACAAATAGACACAACATTATATTGTTAGCAGTATACTGAATATACTTAAAATCAAACCATAAGTTGGCGATGTTGATCTTCTATACAATATAAGACATAAATATAATATTTCTTTTAATGATTAGTAACCATATCGATGTAAATGTTTTATTAATGTTTGTTCTTTAAACTTTTGAAAATGCAGCCATGCTTCATAAAAAAGATATGTTATTAATTTGAATGTTCTTCTTTACTATAAAATCAGTCAACCTCTAACAATATAACAGAGGATTGATTGCCTCACTTTATAAAAAGTGTGATATAAAGAATTATGCATAATACATGCATAGTCATTAGAGAAGATTAGTTTGCCATACCTGGAAAATATACCGATTTCACAGCAACTCGGTGATAATCAAGGAATACGTTCACATCTTTAAGATCCTAATTTCTATTCTGAAACAGAATAAGAACAACGTTCAACAAATCACCATTTATGAGCTTAAAGTTCAACTAAATCATCAAAAATGATAAAAATAACCCAGAACTAAAATAAATAAATCCTTATACAAAGGAAATTGAGAAAACAAATTGCATGCATTTAGGTATGTAGCAAATAGAACTGAAAAGAGGGAGCCTCCTTCATGGATCAAAATAGATCAAATAGCCTTATCAAAAAAATTTGTTTGCAATCAGGAAAGTAAGTTTTAAATTCCTTAAATCGTTACCAGACCTTATCAAAATAGATCTGATAACCTCTTTCATGGTTCAAACTAGTAAGAATCGAGGGTCATCAAATCTCTTGCAATCAATTTAATAAATCCACTATAAAAAACCTAAGAAAAAAAATCAAAATTAAACTTCGAAAAGAGTAAAATTGTAAATAGCACTAGAATCGGTATGTTTGAATTACTGTGTTCGAGATCTAGGAAGCTACTTCTTCAGAGTCGGAAGTCAAGCTTTAGTTTTTGTTGCCCTAAGAAAGCCTACATTCGAATCTTTTTTGCTTTTTTCTTAGGTTGAGGTTGTTCTAGAGTTCCGATAATAAGAAGATAAATGAAAATTGTAAGTGGATCGATTACGTGAGATGTGAGATTGAGGGGATGAATGTGGAAAATGTAAATAGAGCAGTTTCAGAAAGTGGAAAGAGGAAGATGAAATTGAAACGGGATGAAAGTGGAGAGGTTTCAGAAAGTGGTAAGACGGAAGAAGACATTTTTGCCTCCCAACCATTTTTTCCATGGTATTACATTGTTGAGAGGACAATGAGTTTTTCTGGAACTTAAAAAAAGCTTCACCATAATGAAAGAATTGGCATTATTAGTAAAAAGATATAGTTAGAGTAAATATTTATACATTATTAATTTTTAATAGTAATTATTTATCATATATTATTAATGATTAGTAATTAGTATATGATTAATTATTAAATACTGATAAATAATATAATATTACTAATGATTAGTAATTGGTGTACTATTATAATTAGTAATATATGATTAATATAATATTATTAAAGATTAATTATGAAATATTAGTAAATAATAAGTATTAATTTTAAGAAAGTATTGTAATTATCAATTATTGATTGTCACCTATTACAACGGATATTTTTAGCACATCGTAAAAATGGCAAACAAGTTGAGTATCTTGCTTATTATATAATTACTTTAACATAATTTAATTTAAATTAACGAAATCTACCATCCAAAATCGGTATATAATATTATTACTTTTGAAAGTAAAATTAAGTTTGTTAATTTTTAAAATTTAATAGTAATAATTATAAATTCTTAATATTTATTGTTAATTATAAATTATTATATATTTGGTATTAATTACTCAATATTACTTACTAATAACTGGAAAATAAATTAAGCCCGTTGGAATATTAATTACATATAATAATTAGTAATTAGTGATTATTTATTAATAATCACTAATTATTATAAGTAATAAACAATTAATATGATATTATTAATTATTAATGATTAAATAATATAATATTATTAATGATTAGTAATTAATAACATATGATTAATATAATATTATTAATGATTAATTATTAAATAATAAAAAATAAAAATAATCGATTTTAATTCTAAATAAGTATTGTAATTACTAATTATTGATTGCCAAAAATTGGTAACATTTATTACAACGGACACTTTGTGACCATTGTAAAACATGCATATATTACAACGGGCATTCTCTGAACGTTGTAAAATTGACTTCTATTACAACCAGCTTGCCATGACCATTGTAATACTATTACAATGGGCATCTATTGCGCGTTGTAAAAGGGACGTTGTAAAGGACATCTATTACAACGGTCCAGAAATGACTGTTGTAACATTATTCTATTACAATGGGCAGAAAATGCCCGTTGTAAAAAGGAAGTTGTAATAGAGTATTTTTGTATAAAATCGAAAACGCTAGTATCACTAATAAAATTTACGAAGATAAAATATTTTCTGACAAATAAATAGCTAAAATCGAAAATGCTAGTCTTACTAGTAATATTTACAAAGATATAATGATATGTGTATGCAAAATCCATCAGTAAAATTTACTTGTCAACTCTTTTGTAAATGCGGTTTGATGCTAATAAGAATATCCCTTGTCTTTGTGTTTATTCCATGTGCATCTTATTTTATGCTTTTTACTACTATATCAATCAACATTGGTTGAAATGCCTGCAAAAGTCCTATGTAAGGTCAGATGATGTGATAGTTGTAGAAGTACATTTAAGCCTTCTCGTTTCCACTACTTCGAACTGCGAAAGTATCAATATTGACTAGCTTTTATACTACGTTAGTCTACCCAAAAGTTATAAAAGGCACTAGTGAATGTAGGGAAATTATACAATCCAATTAAAATATGATAGTAAAGAAAGTAAACAACCGATAAGTATTCGAGAAGATACTAGCTTACAATTAGATTTTTTTTTAAAAAAAAATCTCATATATATTTCGTTATATTAGAAACCGAATCTTCGCTAAATATCAATCTCTTTTTATCACATTACATCTTAGATCAAATGTTGCAATCTTATCGATTTGAGATTAATGTTCTACTATACCACTCTAGAAAAATCTTTGTTGTTTCGTACCCAACGTTAAATATAACGCTTTGTTCGATAGTTTTGTAGTGCCAAACATGAGAGTTTTGACACAACCACTTTTGACCATCAACGATCATAACGGTTTGATTTGTTTGCTTGAAGTGTTTTTATAATCTACTGATGCATGTTTTAGAGTTTAATATACATTAGTTATAAATGAAAAAGTTAGTGTGTTCCCCAAGATGATTATGTAGTTTAGCGTAAATTATTGATTCTATAATAAAATATCATTCAAAATAAATTTTGTCGGTTTTCTTATGTATGCTTATTATTTTGATATATTAATTAAGTAACTAATTAATTTAAGTATAGAAATTTAAAAATCCTTAAGTGATACATTGTGGATAACAACTACTATAAGTTGTACTCTTGAAAAAGTTATCACAATATAAAACAACATATGGTTCAGATGTTTCAAGAAAGGATATCAATACATCTTATTGGAACAAAGTACGTAACACGTTGCAAATATTGGGCAGCGTATAACTCAAGATTGCTGGCAAAACCATTAGGATACATAGTCGTAGTTATTGTATAAGCATGAAATGACTCAGTCGAGAGTTTCCAACTGGATAATAACAACTATGTCAAATTGAGAATCTCGAAATGATGATATTACATAGTTATCCATTTGTCGGTTGGCTTCTTAACTACAACGGGATGAACTAACTATTTCAGATTGAACACACCGACAAATCCATTTTCTAGTAACTTCTTTATTTCTTCTTTTAGAGCTTGAGATCGAACTTTATCAAACTAACTTTACCTCGGTCAGGTCGCCATGATGTCGGAATTAATGTTTAGTGCATGACTCTTAATTTAGGATCTATTCTAATCATATATGAATTATTCCAAGCAAATGCGTCTTTGTTTTCTTGCAAAAACGAACTAACTCTATCTTGAGTTGATTATTTAATTTCTTTCCAAATTTGATTGTTTTAGTATAGCTAGTTGCATCTACGCACACTTCTTCTAGGTCTTTCGTAGGCTTTAGTCTTTCTTGATTGTCTCTACAATCTAGATCAGTAAAATTGCTTCGCTTTCTCGAGCGACATTTGCTTGATTGGCCTTATTTCCTTTTCTTTTCACTAGAAATAAACCAATTATTTTTCGGCAAAGCCGGCCAGTTTTTAAAGTGACTATAAACACTTTTTATTATAACTAATAATAAATACAAGAAATATAGGAGGTTGGTGGTTACCAACCTGTTAGTTCGGTTTTTAAAGTGGACCGTCCACAATGTATTGCATTTATAGTAGGTCGTCCACTAATCTAATCTAGATTAAGGTACAAGAGCTAGCTTTTACTACTGGACTACTATAAAAGTCTCCACGTAGGGAGAACAATTCATAATTCATAGCATACTTGTAAACAAGACATACTGCATATGGAAACCCAAATAACTGCACCAAGAGATTTATAGCTAAGAGAACAGAGTGTAGGCACATGTAAATCACTTCATAGCGTGGTAACTGCTGAATTATACAGCTTCACTTGATATAGACCAGACAAGGCCTCTCTCGAGCCCATAACCAATCCAAAAGGACTAATGGTGAATAGTGAGATTGAAAGCATGGACAAACAGAAACCCAATCATTTCCTAGTAGAACTAAGGAAAGTAGCTTGAAAACTTCACATGTAGGGTATTGTGACGGCCCGCCCCGCACCAACCGACATTTACTCCAAAAGTGCGCTGTACACATGTCCAGTTAGCACGGAACGGGTCGTCAGAAGGAAAAGGGAAGAAGGAAATGAACATACAAAGAATCTGTAGAATGTCTCACAGCGCATAGAATAAAATATAATAATAACATACTTGACATAAAACAGGAGAGACAGTGCATAAGCTGAAAATCAGAACTAAACATCATAGCAGCGGAAATCCAAAATACAGCTTATTACAACTTTCAAACTATCTCAAAGCAAAAGTAAGATAAAGGAGGTACGCTATTAATGCCCAAGTAGAGACCATCAACGACACAGGGAGAATGTGCATATATATATATCATACGTGGGAGCCTCCTGCCCGCCTCCGAATCAGCTACTCGCGCATCACCAGCTAACCTGTCTCTAGTCTGCTCGTGTGAGCACCCAGAGTAATAAGAGGAGACATAAAACTCTGGGTCAGACATAAAGCCTGGTATGAGCGATAAGCATCTAAAGTGAACAATCACAGGTAGACTAAAACATACCTGAACCTGGACCTGCAACCAAAGAGTTAGCACTACATACTGTACAACACTCTAAGGTACCATATCAAACAGTGTAAAGATACGGAGGTAGGGGAGGTGTGCATGTCATAGTGATGGCAAACAATCAAACATAGCATCCATCCTCACATCTCTCACTCAGTGCGTAAAGCATACGATATTCACCACTTCGATCACCCGACATACCTTGCTACGATCACTCTGCCCCATGAAGTCATAAATGGCTTCACTGCACTGATAACGTGGCCACTAATTCCTCGCTATGTCCACTTGCCCCATGGAGTTATTCACCCCATCTGCGCTGGCTCATAGCCTTACTAATCCTTACTATGTCCACTTGCCCCATGGAGTTGTTCACCCCATCTGCGCTGGCTCATAGTCTTACTATGCATCACCTTGCCCCTCAGGTCATAATGACCCTACTGCACTGATTACGTAGTCTTGCTACCATCACCTTGCCCCTCAGGTCATAATGACCCTACTGCACTGATAAGTAGCCATCCTTCATTTTTAGTGGTGAATCGAAGTTATGAACGTCGACAACTCCTTAGCACACGTCCCGCAGCAAAGTCCAACCATGAAGTGAACTCATCGGTTCCCAACTGGATCCTGAGCTCTAACTTCCCATACTGGACTACCTTTGCATCTCGGGTTATTGGTCAATACTGGGTCGGGTCGGGTTCCTCCTCAAGCCGTCGGTTCGGGTCAGGTATCCCTCATCGGTTCGGGTCAGGTATCCCTCATCGGTTCGGGTCGGGTCTCCTTCTGGTACAGTTCGGGTCGGGTGTTTCTCCTCGGGTCGGTTCGGGTGCTTCACTTCGGGTCGGGTCGGGTGCCATTCCCCCTCCAGTTCGTGCTTCCGCTCTGATCCGCCTCCTCATCCTTCGCGTGCTCCGATCCGATCCATCCTGCTCTATCCGCTCCTGTCCCTCCTCTTTAATCCGATCTGATCCCAGTTCAGTTAGCGTGGTCTTCCTTTTTGCCAATTTTCTCAAGTGTCAGGTTCCGATCCGATCGGATTCCTTACCCAGTTCTACATAACCGATCCGAGCCCCTTATCCGATCCGATCCGAAACCTGCACTGTTTCTGAAACTGTTCCAGCAAGTGTTTACGCCATTCGACGACGTTTTCGACCATTCTAACTATTGAAATTAATCACAAAGCATATCATACAGTCATAGCAACATGCATAATCGACCACAAACACCAAAACATCAACATGATAGGTTAAAATGGATCAAACATACCCCAAAATCCCATATTTCCCCTTAAGCATGTTTAGGTGAATCTAATGATAAGATTAGCAAAACTTAACCAAATTAACCCAAATTCATATCAGAGGTCTAAAACATCATTCCGAATTTTATAAACATTTTTCCAGAACTTTATCATGTTTAAATTCGCTAATTAACACTAATCACCCCTAATTAGCCATAATTAGTGCAAAACTATGCAAATCACTCACCTTAGCCACAAATAAACTAAGATCTGAAATAAATCTCTGATTTGATGTGAATCCTAATGCTAAACAGCAGCTCCAATGTTTCTTTGGTGTAGATCTTCCTTGATTAGGGGTTGCTAAGCCAAATCCTTGACCAAAAGGTGATTTAGAGGTTGGAGGCCATTTTTAGGGTTCCTTGGTGATAAGTGGAGGCTAGAAAACTGAAATAGAATGATCCTCTATCTCATTTCAGCCTTCCCATAACCCTAATCCCGAAATGGGTTATGGGCCTATCCACTAATCACCCGATTTGGCCCGGTTAAGCAGTTTTTCACCCTCCAAACCTTGTTTCAGCCATATCTCCCAAACGGTAAGTCCGTTTGGCTATCATGACCACTCTACGGAAAGGTAAACCATCAAACGAATCCTATGGAAGTGGTTTCTGGTCAAAATTCCTTTCCAACCAAAAGTTATGGCCAAAACAATACCAACTAGGGGCAAAATGGTCAGTTAAAAATCGACAAAAATCATGAACATGAGAAATGACTCTAATAGATGTTTCCCAGAGTTACAAGACCATTCGACTTCACATGGGAAAGAAATAAATATTCTACGATCCTATGATATGTAGAATACGGGTCGTTACACTCTCCCCCCTTAAGAAATTTCGTCCCCGAAATTCCCTAACCAAAACACACACAAAGGTTCCCGCATGCCTATCAACCGTAAAACAACCATCAAACATGCAAAATAAGTAAAATAAGTCTATCCTAGCATGCGGAATAACTAAATCGCAAAGTAAATCTTACCAGGCAAAGAGTTCTGGATATGCCTTCCTAGTGCTCTCCTCTGTCTCTCAAGTACAATCATTCTCGTTCTCGCCCCACTGAACCTTAACTGGCTTCACCGACTTCCTTCGAAGTTGCTTTGTATCGTGCCCCACAATACGAATCGGCTTGCGGTTCCCAACCGCCTCGGGTTCTACTTCGAAGTCCTCTAACTGATCAGGTGAAATAGTCATATCTGAGTCGTGAACGAACTTCCTTAATTGGGAAACATGAAATACATTGTGAACTCCCGCCATTTTCTCTGGTAAGCCAACCCTATATGCCAAATTCCCGACTAATTCAAGAACAGGGAATGGGCCAACAAATCTTGGTGCCAACTTGCCTCTCCTGCCAAATCGAATCACGCTCTTCAACGGAGAGATCTTGACAAACACCAAGTCACCAACGGAGAATTTCAAGTCTCTTCTCCTCTTATCAGCATAACTCTTCTGCCTATCTTGGGCAGCTTTCATTCGTTGCTGAATGATCTTAATCTTATCCGAAGTTCACCACATCTGGTCCAAGCACAAACTTCTCGCCAGTCTCTATCCAACATGATGGTGAGTTACACGGACTTCCGTACAAAGCTTCATATGGAGCCATACCGATACTGGATTGGTAGCTATTATTATATGCAAACTCTACTAGATGCAAATGGTCATCCCATGATCCACCAAAATCCAATATACAAGCTCTCAAGAGATCTTCCAATATACGATTCACCCTCTCCGTCTGACCGTCGGTCTGAGGATGATATGCAGTACTGAGATGTAATTCTGACCCTAGACCCTCTTGTAAGCTCTTCCAAAACCCACTAGTAAACAACGGGTCTCGGTCACTCACAATGCTTTTAGGTACTCCGTGAAATCTCACTACCCACTTCATATACAATTCTGCCAACTTGGCTGCCGTTCTAGTCGATTTGACTGGTATAAATCTTGCACTTTTAGTCAATCGATCCACAATTACCCAAATGCTATCATATCCCGATCTAGTCCTTGGTAGGCCATCAATGAAATCCATCGAGACTTGCTCCCATTTCCATTTGGGAATTTCTAATGGTTGCAACAACCCACTAGGCTTCTTTTGCTCGGCTTTAACTAGCTGGCAATTCATGCATTTGGATATAAACTTCCCAACGTCTCTTTTCATCCCTTCCCAGTAGTAAGTCTGTCTCATGTCTCGATACATCTTATTACCACCGGGATGTATAGTCAGTTTTGAGCGATGACATTCTCTAAGCACTTCATCCCTCAAATCATTCACGTTAGGCACAACTAGTATTCCATTCTTTCGAAGCCATCCATCTTGATCAAGCCCATACACATTCATATCCTCACCGTCGATGTTCATCTCTTACTTGGAGATGATTTCCAATAGATTAGGATCGTCTCTCTGGCTGGAACCAATCCGCTCTATCAAAGTGGGTCTGATCGCTAAACTAGCTAGCATGACTGGATCCAATTCGCACCTTGGTCTGAAGTCAAACCCCGCGATGTACTCCAGTTGCTTCCACTCAAGAAACATTTCCCCTAAGCTGGCATGTCTCCTACTCAAGGCATCGGCTACCGCATTACCTTTCCCGGGTGTGTATGCGATATCAAAATCGTACGAAGCCAAGAACTCTAACCATCTCTGCTGTCGAAGATTCAGATCCTTCTGGGAGAAGAGATACTTTAACGATTTATGATCGGTGAACAACTCAAATCTTTCTCCCAAAAGATAGTGTCTCCACATCTTCAGCGCAAATACAATCGCTGCTGAATCCAAATCATGGGTAGGATACTTCTTCTCATGAGGCTTTAGCTGTCGACTAGCATAAGCTACAACCCTACCTCCTTGCATCAATACAGCACCCAGTCCGGTACCACAAGCATCCGTGTATACCGTCATCTCTTCATTCCCTTTAGGAATGACTAACACTGGCACACACGTCAATTTCTCCTTTAGACTCTTGAAGGCATCCTCACACACTCCGTCCCAGACGAAGGACTGATTCTTCTTAGTCAATTGAGTCAACGGTGCTGCTATCTTGGAGAAGTCCTGGATAAACTTACGATAATATCCAGCTAATCCCATGAAACTTCTCACATCTGTTGCATTCTTGGGCGTAGGCCATTCCTGTACCGTAGCCACCTTCGCAGGGTCCACGACAATACCGTTCTTGGAAACAACATGGCCCAAGAATCTTACTTCCCTTCTCCAAAAATGACACTTAGAGAATTTCGCTTTCAATTGGTGTTTCCTCAATACCTCCATCACTATCCTCAAGTGTCCCTTGTGTTCCTCCTCTGTCCTTGAGTAAACAAGGATATCATCTACGAACACAAGAACAAACTTATTCAACTGATCTCTGAATACTCGATTCATAAGATCCACAAAATAGGCTGGTGCATTGGTCAACCCAAATGGCATGACCAACCACTCATAAAATCCAGACGGCGTCCTAAATGCCGTTTTCGGAACACTATCATCTGCTACTCGAAGCTGATGAAATCCTGTCGCGAGGTCCAACTGGGAGAACACTCTTGCTCCTTCCAGTTGATCAAACAAATCGTCTATCCGCGGCAGAGGATACTTATTCTTCCTCGTCACCTTATTCAACTCGCGATAGTCCACACACAACCGAAGGGAACCATCTGCCTTAGTGGCAAACACAACTGGTGCTCCCCACTCGGAGACACTCCTTCTAATAAATCCCTTCTTCAAAAGATTGCTGACTTGCACCCCGAGCTCTCGCTGCTCCCTTGGTGCCATACGACGAAGTGGCATCACTATAGGTCTGGCATCTTTCACTAAATCAATACGGAACTCAATCTCTCGGTGTGGTGGAAGCCCGGTCACCTCCTCGAAGACGTCCGGATACTGGCCAACCACGGGCACATCTGACAAATCATCCTGCGGGATGTCGAGGGAATTTACAAAACTAGCCATAACCCCATCACTAGGTAGACTACCAAATACTACCCTCCGCCCATCATCCGCCCTCACTGTCACCAAAAAGCCCTCACAGTCTACCACCACCCCGTATCTTTGGAGCCAATCGACTCCCAATATAATGCCATACCCAGTAAAACCCAAAACAAAGCAATCACAAACAAACATACATCCATGACTCGATAAGACCAAATTCCTGCAAATCATACTAAGGCTAGTCGAACCACCAATCGGGTTCGTCACAACCACTGGTCTATCGACTATCTCGGGTTCCAGTCCCAACCTATCTACCAGGTCACTAGATATGAAGGAACGGGAAGCCCCAGTATCAAACAAAACTCGAACTGGTACATCATAAATAGAAAGCATACCTTGAATAACAACATTCTTTCCTTTCTCCGCCGCAGTTGGGGCATTCGACGAAGAAGGAACAACATCAATAGCATATGCTTTCACAATCTGCTTCTCCTTAAGAGGTTGCGGACACTTATCCTTATGATGTCTCACTTGACCACAGTTGTAGCATCTCCTTTCCGCTGGCTAGGCCCGACATTCTTTAGCATAATGACCCTTCTTACCACAGCTGAAGCACTCAACATCCTTCTTGCTCTTTTTCTGGCCACCTTTTGATTGGTCCTGCTTCCTCTTATTCTGAGAGTTATTTTTGCCTCCACCGCCTGCTTGCGGCTTTGGCCCTTCTGCAGATGCAGCCTCAGTCTTTGACTTAGGGTAAAGACTCTCTGACCTCAAATCTTTCCCCACGATCGATTCAAAAGTCTCATCGATGTGGTTGATAAGCCTTCCCCCAAGTATCCATCCAAACTAGTAATGAACTTCTCATTCTTCTTCTCAGGAGTGTCGATAAGAGATAGTCCATACTTCGACAAGGTGTCGAACTCAGCAATATAGTCAGAAACCGCCCTTCCGTTCTGCTTGAGTTCCAAGAACCTCTTGAACAATACTGACTTCTGGGCAGCTGGAATAAACTTCTCGCTAAAGCGAGCCTTGAACTGATCCCAAGTAATCTGATCTTCTGGAGTAGCTGTTCTAATGGCATTCCACCAATTCATAGCTCGCCCTTGCAGCTGACGAGACGCTAACCTTCTCTTCATCGCATCCTCAAGACCCAAGTCATCGAAGATACGGTCACAGCTATCCATCCAATCTTGAACATCTGTGGCCGACTCCATCTCGTGGAACGGCTTTCCACCAAGGTTAGTGTAATGCTTGCACAACTTGGCGAAATCGACCCTAGGCGCCTGCACTACTGGGCCAACACCAACTCCGGGATTGGGAACTGCCCCTTGCACTTCTCTAAGCATGTCTCTCACGAGGTCAGTAAACATCGCCCTCATGTCAGCAACATTCCCATAGTTGGTCCCTCTACCAGCACCCCTCGTGTCTCGGCTCATCGTCAATCTGAAAAAGGGAAACGATTAACGACCCCATAGTGGTGCTAGTGCAGTGCGACTTCATTCTTATACTACCAATAGTATATATATATAACTCTTGAAAACCAAAGTAATCACAAATACGCGCTCTCATATACATACTATCTCTCCCTGGTGTCTTTCCCTAGGTTAACTACGCAACCTAGAGCTCTGATACCAAGTGTGATGGCCCGCCCCGCACCAACCGACATTTACTCCAAAAGTGCGCTGTACACATGTCCAGTTAGCACGGAACGGGTCGTCAGAAAGGAAAAGGGAAGAAGGAAATGAACATACAAAGAACCTGTAGAATGTCTCACAGCGCATAGAATAAAATATAATAATAACATACTTGACATAAAACAGGAGAGACAGTGCATAAGCTGAAAATCAGAACTAAACATCATAGCAGCGGAAATCCAAAATACAGCTTATTACAACTTTCAAACTGTCTCAAAGCAAAAGTAAGATAAAGGAGGTACGCTACTAATGCCCAAGTAGCGACCATCAACGACACAGGGAGAATGTGCATATATATATCATACGTGGGAGCCTCCTGCCCGCCTCCGAATCAGCTACTCGCGCATCACCAGCTAACCTGTCTTTAGTCTGCTCGTGTGAGCACCCAGAGTAATAAGAGGAGACATAAAACTCTGGGTCAGACATAAAGCCTGGTATGGGCGATAAGCATCTAAAGTGAACAATAACAGGTAGACTAAAACATACCTGAACCTGGACCTACAACCAAAGAGTTAGCACTACATACTGTACAACGCTCTAAGGTACCATATCAAACAGTGTAAAGATACGGAGGTAGGGGAGGTGTGCATGTCATAGTGATGGCAAACAGTCAAACATGGCATCCATCCTCACATCTCTCACTCGGTGCGTAAAGCATACGATATTCACCACTTCGATCACCCGACATACCTTGCTACGATCACTCTGCCCCATGAAGTCATAAATGGCTTCACTGCACTGATAACGTAGCCACTAATTCCTCGCTATGTCCACTTGCCCCATGGAGTTATTCACCCCATTTGCGCTGGCTCATAGCCTTACTAATCCTTACTATGTCCACTTGCCCCATGGAGTTGTTCACCCCATCTGCGCTGGCTCATAGTCTTACTACACATCACCTTGCCCCTCAGGTCATAATGACCCTACTGCACTGATTACGTAGTCTTGCTACCATCACCTTGCCCCTCAGGTCATAATGACCCTACTGCACTGATAAGTAGCCATCCTTCATTTTTAGTGGTGAATCGAAGTTATGAACGTCGACAACTCCTTAGCACACGTCCCGCAGCAAAGTCCAACCATGAAGTGAACTCATCGATTCCCAACTGGATCCTGAGCTCTAACTTCCCATATTGGACTACCTTTGCATCTCGGGTTATTGGTCAATACTGGGTCGGGTCGGGTTCCTCCTCAAGCCGTCGGTTCGGGTCAGGTATCCCTCATCGGTTCGGGTCAGGTATCCCTCATCGGTTCGGGTCGGGTCTCCTTCTGGTATGGTTCGGGTCGGGTGTTTCTCCTCGGGTCGGTTCGGGTGCTTCACTTCGGATCGGGTCGGGTGCCATTCCCCCTCCAGTTCGTGCTTCCGCTCCAATCCGCCTCCTCATCCTTCGCGTGCTCCGATCAGATCCATCCTGCTCTATCCGCTCTGGTCCCTCCTCTTTAATCCGATCCGATCCCAGTTCAGTTAGCGTGACCTTCCTTTTTGCCAATTTTCTCAAGTGTCAGGTTCCGACCCGATCGGATTCCTTGCCCAGTTCTACATATCCGATCCGAGCCCCTTATCCGATCCGATCCGAAACCTGCACTGTTTCTGAAACTGTTCCAGCAAGTGTTTACGCCATTCGACGACGTTTTCGACCATTCTAACTATTGAAATCAATCACAAAGCATATCATATAGTCATAGCAACATGCATAATCGACCACAAACCCAAAAACATCAATATGATAGGTTAAAATGGATCAAACATACCCCAAAATCCCATATTTCCCCTTAAGCATGTTTAGGTGAATCTAATGATAAGATTAGCAAAACTTAACCAAATTAACCCAAATTCATATCAGAGGTCTAAAATATCATTCCGAATTTTATAAACATTTTTCCAGAACTTTATCATGTTTAAATTCGCTAATTAACACTAATCACCCCTAATTAGCCATAATTAGTGCAAAACTATGCAAATCACTCACCTTAGCCACAAATAAACTAAGATCTGAAATAAATCTCTAATTTGATGTGAATCCAAATGCTAAACAACAGCTCCAATGTTGCTTTGGTGTAGATCTTCCTTGATTAGGGGTTGCTAAGCCAAATCCTTGACCAAAAGGTGATTTGGAGGTGATTTAGAGGTTGGAGGCCATTTTTAGGGTTCCTTGGTGATAAGTGGAGGCTAGAAAACTGAAATGGAATGATCCTCTATCTCATTTCAGCCTTCCCATAACCCTAATCCCGAAATGGGTTATGGGCCTATCCACTAATCACTCGATTTGGCCCGGTTAAGCAGTTTTTCACCCTCCAAACCTTGTTTCAGCCATATCTCCCAAACGGTAAGTCCGTTTGGCTATTATGACCACTCCACGGAAAGGTAAACCATCAAACAAATCCAATGGAAGTGGTTTCAGTCAAAATTCCTTTCCAATCAAAAGTTATGGCCAAAAACAGTACCAACTAGGGGCAAAATGGTCATTTAAAAATCGACAAAAATCATGAACATGGGAAATGACTCTAATAGATGTTTCCCAGAGTTACAAGACCATTAGACTTTACATGGGAAAGAAATAAATATTCTACGATCCTATGATGTGTAGAATACGGGTCGTTACAGGTATGGTCTTGGCAGCCGAAATGGAATGAAGTGATATTGCTCCAACTGCATCGGCAAAATTTGAGCATACGCTTCGCGTGGATTGCTTGTAACAAGTGGAACAGAGGATAAACCTGTACACCATTCAAATAAAACAAGACAACACCCAGCGGAACCATTGTCATATACATAACCATAGCATATCCAATAAGTGGTGACTAACAATCACTATGACATTGAACCGATACACGGAAAACGTTGATCAGGAAATGTACTCCACGGTCGTGGCTAAAGTCAGAGCCTAGGCTTCACGTGGATAACCAAGAACACCGAAGCAACACTAACCAACCTTCATTAACCAAACCAGGAACAAAGCCACAGTAGCACATCAACAACCAATCATCAAAAAAAATCGTGCTTCCCGTGAAAGATAACTCCTTCAAGCAAACACCAGGAGAAAACACCCAAAACACAATCAAAGAAACCAAAACTGAAAAGACAAACTCAAATCCTCGTTACATCTAATATGCCCAAAAACTCCATCCAAAAAAACAAGGGTGCCAAAAATCTCCTTAGCTCATCAAGAAAAGAGACGATGTACAATATCATTGCATACTTGATTTATAGGAAAAACAAACCAGGAAATGGAAGGGGTGTCGCGAAATATGCCAGAGCGCAAGTCGGATATGAGATTCTTCTTTAGAACTGGTTCTACCATTCCTTTGCAAGTAACACATCCAACTGTGTTGAAAATTGGGGGAACTCACTACGCAGGAATACTAGGTTTGATCGGAGAAAGGATGGATCCAAACTAGAAGCCTAGTTGCGAAAGAAAAATGAAAAAGGAGGAGACGGCGATCAGGGTTTAGATCCGAAGACGTTAGTGGTGAGCTGTGGGGAACCCACGCGTGGCGAAAGCAAATGTGTTTTGAAGGAAGATAGAATGGATTAATGTTGTGGAGAGAAGAGTCTGCAGAACGAAAAAGAGGAAGGGGGAAGATAACATCTGTAGCCATTTACGAGTTTTCACAGCTCACGAACCATGTGTAACATTTTATACTCGGCCTGAGAAATAAGTCATTTTGATTTGTATATTGACTTATTTCTAATTGAGATTTTTTGCTTTGGATGGTTACCACCACCCAAAGGCTTTTTTGCTTTGATTTGCGTTTTATCCCTCTGTCAGTCGTATCAAGGAGTACGATTTCGCTTTTATTGTTTATGGGTAGAGAAATACATTTTGCATAAGGTAAATTGTTCTTCTTTTATGGTTTTTCATCCACCTTTGGTCAAGAATTTCACCATCAGATGCTTTGGCAACATGAAAGCATCCACCTTATCTAATGTTGGTCTTCCAAAGAAAGCATTATAATAAGATGATTGGTCTATAATCACATAAAGTGTTTTGAAGGCCCTCAAGCATGAAAGAATTCCCAACTGCACCAAACACTTGATTTCTCCACTACAACAAATTGACCATATTACAATGGCTGAAAACCATTGTAAAATACTTTTTAAAAGGTGACGTAACCGTCATATATTAAGAATTTGTAGTAGACTAAAATCTTTTACAACTGTTTTGCACCATTGTAACACTGTTGTGACTTCGTATATTTTACAACTGTTTTTCATTGTTGTAATAAACTTTATTACAACTTTTATGCACCGTTGTAGTAATACCTACTACAACTGTTATGGACCGTTGCGACTTCGTAATTTTTACAACTATTTATGTCGATTGTAACACACTTTATTACAACTATAATTGAATACATTTTGCAAGTGCAATAAAACATGGATAAATAGAAAATAAATTGATATAATTCAAACCATCGGATCCATTCATACAAAAAAACGTTACAACTTTATATTTAAAATACAGAACTAATGAATCATACATCATATGATATATATATATATATATATATTGTTGGATTACTTTGTAGTTAGGCCATGCAAAGTCTAAGTAATCACTTATGAGTAACCAAGTCGAATTTGATCGAAGAAAGAATCTCGAGTCGAAGAGGGAAATTAAATACCAATGGATGTTGAGCAAGGAGGGTTTGGGTCGAAGGACCACTTTCGATCTGATCCCTTCGCACTCAAAGGAAAACTTAACTCCAGCGAGCAAGTACTAGTTCAGGTCGGTTATCCAGTAGCTAACCCCTTCAACGCTAGAAACAACGTGGCCTCCCCTGTTATCAAAGAGGATCAGTTTGTATAGGCACTGACCCGACCCCATGCCTGTTATCCAGAGGCGATTACTCTATGTTCCTAGAATGTCAGGGCGGTTACTACCCATGATGTTGATGTGTTGTCTTCATCATATTACATCCAATTCCGAGATCCATGGGATGGGGTGGCATCCGATCTGCCTGCGCTCTGCACCTATAAATACACCTAAACTTGCCATTTTGAAGGATTTTTGGTATTATAAGTACTCAAATTCCACCATAAGAATACTCCTCTATTTTATTCAAATTGTGCTCCAAATCCTTGAGTGAAATTCCACAAATTCAGAGAGATTATTGATTGTATCTGTGAGATTAAGTGATTATATACATTGTGTTTGTAATCGATTCATGAGTCAAAGAGTTATAAAGTGGACATAGGCTCAATAACGACGAACAACTATAAATCTTGTGTGTTGATTGTTTCTTATTTATTTCTAGATTATAATTATCCACAATTTCTATTCAATTGGGTGTTAGAACCACTTTTGGTCTAACATTTTGGTGCTTTCACTGAAAAAATCGAATTCTCAGCCTTTTGGATTATCATTCTACTTTTTGGATTTTCAAGTCTGAAAACGATAATCTGCATTTTCACATTTTTTGAAGTTATCATTGATTTCAAAAAGACTCAAATTTCGTGGCTCCTAGAGGAAAGGAACATCAAACTTCCTGGGCAGATAACGCAAATGAAGATTAGCAGGGTAACTCGCAAGCATTCGTAGCTACCAGGTCACATGGGGCGCCTTGGATACGAACCGATCCGAAGGAGGAGGCCCGGCCCGATCCGGAAGATGTAGTTCGATCCGATCTGCAGACTTGAATATGGCCCGTGATGCTCCTTCGACCCGCAGAAATGATGCTTTCCTGATTCGACCCGGAGGCTCCACAACAATCGGATCTGAATATAGTTAAAGCAGGCGTTTCTACTTGAGCCACTACAAATGCTCCAAATCTAGTTGCAACTACCAGCAGTCAACTCCCTGCTTCTGCCCCCGTTTCACAGATAGATTTCTCGTGCTTACTTGCTATGTTGGATATAAATAACGACGCTTTAGAAGCCCAAAGGCGTGAGAACCGCAATCTGAGAGAACATGAATGCGGTGAATAGGCAAATGGATGAACTTCATAGGCAGAGAACGCCTTCTTCGACTCGTCGCCTTGCCGTAGATAACTCATCTTCCTCAGAAGAGAATGTAAGACCTCCAAGAAGACCATATGGGAGGCCTGAGAACCTTGAACAAATTACGTTTGGATCATTGGGATCCCGTGATGATGTAGCCTGCGTCCTAGGACCTAATGATCCCAACCTAAGAGAGCCAATGTTGCTACCGATGCGGGGATCTCATGTCCTTCCCAAGGACCCGAATATCACTAATCCTACCCAAGGCCAACTTCTTCAGCCTACTCGTCCGGTGAACGACCGGGACCGTAGAGGGCAAGGGAATTCCGCTCCAGCCAAGGACTGGAGAACTTTACTCGATGTTGGAGCCGGAAATGCTCGAAGAGACAGAAGTGCAGAACCCGAGCCAATGTTAACCAACGCTGAAGTGGAAGCTATGATGCATCAGATTATGGCTAATAGAAGAGGTTACATTAACGAAGATTGGGGCATCGATCGTAGCCACACACCTTTTACTGATGACAATCTAGATTTTCAGTTCTCCCGGCGTTTCAATCTTCCCACTATGAACCGATATGGGGAATGAACTGATCTGAGGCAACATTTGATGAGATACTCACGGTACATGAACACCGCGACAGCTCTTGATGCCATGAAGTGCAAGGCTTTTCCGATATATCTTTAAGATGTTGCGCTGATGTGGTTCACCCAGCTTCTGCCTCGACCGATCTCCAGTTTTAGAGAGCTAAGTGAGAGTTTCGTGAATCAGTTTCGACTCTATGCATGAAAATCCAAGAGCGTCATCGAGTTGTCTGCAATCAAACAAGCTCCTGGGGAAACTCTAATATCATATTTGGATCGTTTCAATCTGGTAGTTATAGAAGTGAGTGACCCACATGAGCAAACTATCCTAATGGCGCTAATAGACAGAGTCGATAAAGACAGTGAATTCAGGAGGTACTTGGTGGGAAAACTGCTGCTAACTAGAGAGCTGTTTTGTGAAAAGGTAAACATTTGTCTGCGGCGAGAGGAGATATATACCAACCAAAAAAGAAAGTTTGACTAAACCCTAAGAGAGGACATTCAGAGCAACGTCGCCATCAAACAGTCTGGTGATAGTGCAGGAAAGGTTGAAGTGCATGTCGGTAACAAGAGTAGAGGAAATGACCACCAAGGTGGGAATGGCAGCAAGAGAAATAGGAACCGAAGAAACGATTCCAAAAAGAGGCCTCGATTTCAGTCTCTTGAGAATTACATGTTGTTTAATGAAACCTTGGAGAACATTTATTTGGATACCTACAATGTTTCCCAATACAAGAAACCTCCACCCAGCGATTCGACTGAAAAAAGCGTGAAACCGGGAAGTTCTGTCTATTTCACGAGACTTACGACCACTCTACGAATGAGTGCTGTAACACCCCACATCCGTTAGTGTCATTCACAAAGGGAATGCACTAAGTTCTGTGGAGCATTTTAAGGTAAAAGATGCAGATAAATTACAAGATAGAAAAAAAAATTAAAACAGCGGAAAATAAAACTTTGCTTTATTGATAAAATGGTTTGTACAACGATTTCTTTACAATATCAGAGTATCATCTGTCTTACAAAATAAAGAAGCATAAAACAATATTTATATTCCACAATGTAGCAAAAGTCGGCCATAGCATCTGAAAAGAGAATCCAAGTAAAACTTCGACAAATCTTCAAGCTGAGAAAGAGTGACAGTCCAACTTAACCTGAGCCATACTATTCCCTTCTTTACTACCTGGGGGGGGGGGAACGGAAGAAAAGAAGACGAAAGAAAAACAGAGTCAGACATAAAGCCTGAGTAAGTTCAGTAACTTCTAGCATGTGAACATGGAAAAACAGAACGACATGAATTAACTGAATACAAGACAACACCATGATGATAGGGTCAGCAAGATTAGACACAAGATATGCTAAGATAAGATAAACTAAATATGCTCTAATACTTTCGCCGCTTCGCTATTTCCTTGTTATACTGGTTTCTATATCTCTGCACCACCTCACTAGTGTACCAACTAGTAACGATAACGTGATCCCAATCCCTGTATTTTCCATTGCCTCCAGGCATACATTTATTATTTATTACCTAGATCTAATCTAGGGTTTTCTATCAAGTGCCTTCTAGATTCAACTAGAATCTACAATATCTGCTGAACGCTTCTCGGATTCAGGGTTTATGCCACCTAGTCCAACTAGGGATTATGCTACCTGACGAACGATGCCCCCAAGTCTAGGACACACTACCTAGAGTGGTATATGTTCCTATACTTCCCCACGCATGTATCGCGAATCGTTATCGCTTGTCTAGATGTACATGTCCTGTAATGTGCGGCCCGAGTTCTGTGGCAGGGAAAATCAAGAAACACAGAACTCGGTCGGGAGCTTTCAGATATCTGCCGATGCAGATGCTAAGGTCTGTTTTTATTCCAGTGGCTATGGTCCCACCCGACCCCTCCCTCAACTAATGAAAGGCACACCTTGAAAAATGAGAACTATACGCAGGCCCCTATGCCCCCACTAACCTATGGCCATCCTCACCCATAACTAGATAGCAAGTATATGGTCTTTTGGAGTTCTCCGCCTTTCCGCTTCACGTATCTCGATTGACTGAAGATGGATGGTAGACGACGAGTTGCTATCACAGGGCTGCCGTTTTCTCGCCGAATCACGCTGGTCCATCCTAGTCTTTAGGTTGCCATATATAGCAACCAAGGCATACCCCGGGTTCTTCTAACACAGACCTTAACCTCTGTGAGCCCAGAAGGATCATCTGCAGCCTCACAGAGGGATACCAAGAGTACCCTTACGTCCCCTCGAAGCCTCAGGCTTCGTAACCCAATTCGTTGGAGCCTTCCTTAAAATTAGATGGACGTTCGCTCCTTCTCGTGTTATACTAAGAATTACTACTTAGTTTTGTTAACTAAGATTTACCACTTAGTTTCCAGAATCGTTGTTTTCTTAACTAAGGTTTACTACTTAGCTCCTTTTAACTAAGGTTTACTACTTAGTTCTCTTTCCGGTCAATTTGGATTGGTTAAGTGTCATTAGTCAATTCAAGCTAACTTAACCCTCTTCATTTATCATGTTAAACTGGTTAAGTGTTATTAGTAATTCATGTTGATTTAACCCTATCACAAACCAAGTTATATTGGTTAAGTATTTCTTATTACTTAACCCTACCCATTCATCCTGTATTGGTTAAGTGTTTCCTTTTTAACTTAACCTTGCCCGTCTGTTTTAACTGACATGTTATTAATGGTTAAGTATTATCCCTTCATGTTTTAAACTTAACCCTATTCCTTTATCACAATTTGACGGTTAAGTGCTCAAATTTTACTTAACCCTGCGGTCTAGTCCAGCTAACATATCAAATTGGCTAAGTGTATTAAATTTTACTTAACCCCAACTTCTAGTCTAGTTAACATGTTAATTTGGCTAAGTGTTTTAGCTTTACTTAACCCCACCTTCTAGTCTAGTTAACATGTTAATTTGGATAAGTGTTTTCTTAGTTACTTATCCCCTATAAATCTTATCTTGTTACGATGTTAAGTTTGGTTAAGCGTCCCTATGGACTTAGCCCTTCCATTCTAGCTTAACTGTGTTAAGTTGGTTAAGTGTTCCTATGGACTTAACCCTCCCATTCTAGCTTAACTGTGTTAAGTGTCTGTATGAACCTAACCCCACCCACCGTTCTGGTTATCATGTTGAATTGGTTAAGTGTCTTAGCTAACTTAACCCTACCATTCATGTTCTAGCTTTAACTAAATAAATTAAAGCCGCGACCGCTCACATTAGATAGATATTGTTGCAATTACTGGATGTGCCGGTTGGTTCCGGGCAGGTTTACATCGCTACTCAGTCTAACCTCGGGTTAGGCATATTCGTGTTTTCTAAATTCAAAGGGTTTTGATTAATTTTCAAATCAGGTTTTGAAAGTAACCATCCCGTCCGTCGGATCAGTCAGGGATAGCCAGAGAGAGCAGGAAACTTGTATTTTCCAAACCCAAGCCTAGACACTATCCTCTCTATCACCCTAGAACTTTCTGGTGTATTATTAAAAGAGATATCGTTAATAAACCTTTAATTTGCCTAAATTTTCATTTTCTCATTTAGGACAAATTCTATAAGTAAATCATTCCCGATTTACTTATTTCCTAATTACTCTTTTAATGTAAATTGTCAACATTTATTCTTATGGCCCATTTCCCCCTCTATATCATATTTATGCCTTTTTGGTATGTAAACTATACCAAATTAAGTGTCACTAACCATGATTTTGCTAAACATGACAATTACTCCCAATTATGGCCAATTTCAAATTTATGCCAATATACTTATTATGCCAAATTAGCTAATCCAATTCTGATTTAACTTTCTAATTACAGTTCATGTCAAACTAGACTTATTATTCTAGTTCACAATTCATGTAAATGCTAGATTTACAAGTCAATACTAGATTCAAATTACACATCCTATAATTCATGTCAAATTTATCCAATTTGCATTTTTATGAACATGCTATAATACATGTTCCCAATTTATGCCAATTTCCAATTTATAACTACGTTTTTAGTAAATTTCATATTTTTCCCAAATCGTATTCCCACCGTTCGTATAATCGTGATTCAATCTAGATTATAGATAAATCTAGATTCATAGAAAATAGGGAATGAACCAAAGATGCTATGAAAAAGATAGACATAATAACTGGCATAAAATGATAATTTGCTAATTACAGACCTAACGAATTTCACTGAAATTGATCTAAAACATCGAAGGCCTATAGGTCTGAAAATCTTATGACATAAAAAGGGTTGAATAACGACATAGGTTCAAGAACATGGGTAGACCTAACTTAATAGGTAAATTCCCAAGGTCTAAAACCAAAGAAAACCAAGAATAGACAGAATAGATAATCAGGTTTAGACCCAATTTCACAGTCACAAAACTTAAGCAACACTTTCCTAGTCATGGATCATAGGTGTTTAATCACAGTTGTCCTTGTTATGTCATAAGCAATAGTTTATGTTTCCTAATCAAAGGCATAGGCTTGTGTTCATAGTCAAGGAAATAATTCTCATAGTCACAGTCATAGGCAATGTCCATAGTCATAGGCAATGTTCATAGTCATAGGCAATGTTCATAGTCATAGGCAAGGCCTAATTGGTCATCGAATCATAACAGTTCTTAATTAGGTCCAAAGATATAAGCACCGATTCGAATAGAAAGATTTGGCATATTCTTTTATTCCTTTAATTTCATGTCACGAATAGAGAAAACGTTCAAATCTAAAAAGTAACCGACTTACAGAGATTAGATTAGATTCGTAGAAAAACAGTCGTTGAAGTTGTTTGAATCTTCACTTGAATCCTAGCCTGACTTGAATCTCTTCTTGAAAGTCTGTAGCAGCATAACCTTGTCTTGGATTTTCGTATTATTTTCTTATTTTTATTTATTTATACATTTTCTCAGAGGCAGCATAAGGATAGAAAAGAATTGTGAATAGAGAAGGAGACTAGGGCTGTTTATATAGTGTAGAAGTCAACGAATCTGGTCAGAATGGCGTCCGGATACAGAACAACGAACCAGGCTGCAGATCTGGAAAAAGTGGGGGAGGTCGACCCCCAGGTCGACTACCCAGTCGACCTGGGTCTTGGGTGGGAAAATTCCCGCCCAGCCCAATCTGGGTCCGATTTTAAATTTTGAACTCGTTTTCTGACCCGTTCGAATTTTAAATCGAATTCTGAAACTTTTGAAGACCATAACTCCTTCATACGGAGTCCGATTAACGCAAACTCGGACTCTATCTCATGCAGAATTCCGAGACGAACGCAATGGCGCAACCCCTTCCCTTGATTTTGATTTTAAAATTTAATTCTGCCTTGATTTGTGAATCTTAGTGTTACAGAATTACGGGATGTTACATTCTCCCCCACTTAAAAGGATTTCGTCCCCGAAATCTTCAAGTTAGGAAGAATGTGTCCTACCATCCAATCACCCATCTACTCAACTATTCAATCACAGGCATTCATTGTCCTTAAAAGATTTCTAATGCTTTCATGTTCCTATGCATAGTGTGTGTATATGTCTTTATCTAATGCAAAATCAGGCGGTCTACTGATTCAGTTGACCTCCTTAATGCAAATCATGTCAGTGTCATGCGTCCAATCGTGTATGCAAGCATCCCTAGTTATGTAAATACTACATGCGTGCATAACCATTCATCCATATGCAATATCCATATGATAACATATCAAGTTCAACTTACAAACAAATACATATCTGTAAATGCAATATGAAAGCGTCCAAACTGATTTAGTGCCTAATACGTATGCGTATGCATTCACGAGCAACCATTAGCAACCACTCGCAATCATCAACCATAACATGTTTCAAATACATGTTTACATCCATGGGCTTCTACCTAAGGATCGAGGATACGACCTAGAGGATATACTTTGGAAAGAGAGAAACAATTATGCGTAAAGCTCCTAAAAAGAAATCAAGGATGCACCCTTAAGGAAAAGGGTATGATGCTAGTATCTAGCCTTCTTGAGCTTTACTCCACTGTATCTTAACTAATTTAACTTCACGATTGTGAAGTTTCTGATCTCCATTTCCAAGATAAACAGATGTCAATCACGATACCAAGTGTATGTACTAAGATGGTTTGAGGTCTCTCCTCTTAACGTATCCATCACGCCATAACTATGAGGGTCGAAAGGTCACTATGCACTTTTTAGAGTGCCTGCCACAACTATTCATCCCTCACGCAAGCCATCCTAGTCGAACTCGACATTCCTCAAGTACAAGCCCCAAAGGCCTAAACCAATATCAGACAAGCACCCAAGGAATATCTCCTCCGAATTTAGACGATCTTCGTGAGATGATATAAGCAAACTCAATAGCTATTCTCAAATACCTACTAACCAAAAATAAACTGGTCGGACCACCAATTGGATTTGAGACTCTAGTGGGATCTTTCTACTATACAAGTACTATGGTGCAGAGACTCAACTATGGAAGTGGATATAAACAAATGCGAAGCGCTAAAACCAAAGGAAAGAGTACGAACAACAAGACTAGACTCTTCCAACAGGACTTTACTACCTTTCTCCTAGGTACGCTTGGTGGCGAAAGTATGCTCTTGCCCTTCTGAAAATCTTGTTCCTCGTTCTTGCCCTTGTCCTTAATTATATGCCCTATCATACCCTAATAAAGATACTTCCTCTTGTCTTAGGTTTTATAATTTCTTCCTCCTTCGTGAGCTAAATCTACATCCATGAATTCCTCATCCTCTTCCGTGTGTAGTCATGTTGACAAATCTCTCGAAAGCTGCTTCCATCGTATAGAAAACCCTATAAGCTTGAAAGAAAACTGGCCGTAGGTGAAACAACTATGACTATGGATGGAAGCCAGACACGACTTCGCCCATTGATGAGGTTACCTCCCGGAAAGCCAGGAGCCCCAGAGACTCAAGAAAGAAGGAGACAAGAATTCAAACAGAGGAAGAGGAGATAGTGCGTATGGCTTTGGGGAATATGTCTTTAAAACAAATCTTTTCTCTTGAAAATGCTTCTTTAAAAACCGTTTGAAAATAATTTTTCAAATCTTTTATCTGATCCGGTAATCTTTAGCTTTGATACCACGTGTAACACCCCACATCCGTTATTGTCACTCACAAAGGGAATGCACTAAGTTCCGTGGAGCATTTTAAGGTAAAAGATGCAGATAAATTACAAGTCAGACAAAAAATTTAAAACAGCGGAAAATAAAACTTTGCTTTATTGATAAAATGATTTGTACAACGATTTCTTTAAAATATCAGAGTATCATCTGTCTTACTAAATAAAGAAGCATAAAACAATATTTATATTCCCCAATGTAGCAAGAGTCAGCCATAGCATCTGAAAAGAGAATCCAAGTAAAACTTCGACAAATCTTCAAGCTGGGAAAGAGTGACAGTCCAACTTAACCTGAGCCATACTATTCCCTTCTTTACTACCCGGGGGGGGGGGAACGGAAGAAAAGAAGACGAAAGAAAAACAGAGTCAGACATAAAGCTTGAGTAAGTTCAGTAACTTCTTGCATGTGAACATGGAAAAACAGAACGACATGAATTAACTGAATACAAGACAACACCATGATGATATGGTCAGCAAGATTAGACACAAAATATGCTAAGATAAGATAAACTGGATATGCTCTAATACTTTCACCGCTTCGCTATTTCCTTGTTATACTGGTTTCTATATCTCTGCACCACCTCACTAGTGTACCAACTAGTAACGATAACGTGAACCCAATCCCTGTATTTTCCATTGCCTCCAGGCATACATTTATTATTTATTACCTAGATCTAATCTAGGGTTTTCTATCAAGTGCCTTCTAGATTCAACTAGAGTCTACAATATCTGTTGAACGCTTCTCGGATTCAGGGTTTATGCCACCTAGTCCAACTAGGGATTATGCTACCTGACGAACGATGCCCCCAAGTCTAGGACACACTACCTAGAGTGGTATATGTTCCTATACTTCCCCATGCATGTATCGCGAATCGTTATCGCTTGTCTAGATGCACATGTCCTGTAATGTGCGGCCCGAGTCTTGTGGCAAGGCAAATCAAGAAACACAAAACTCGTTCGGGAGCTTTCAGATATCTGCCGATGCAGATGCTAAGGTCTGTTTTTATTCCAGTGGCTATGGTCCCACCCGACCCCTCCCTCAACTAATGAAAGGCACACCTTGAAAAATGAGAACTATACGCAGGCCCCCTATGCCCCATTAACCTATGGCCATCCTCACCCATAACTAGATAGCAAGCATATGGTCTTTTGGAGTTCTCCGCCTTTCCGCTTCACGTATCTCGATTGACTGAAGATGGATGGTAGATGACGAGTTGCTATCACAGGGCTACCGTTTTCTCGCCGAATCACGCTGGTCCATCCTAGTCTTTAGGTTGCCATATATTGCAACCAAGGCATACCCCGGGTTCTTCTAACGCAGACCTTAACCTCTGTGATCCCAAGAGGATCATCTGCAGCCTCACAGAGGGATACCAAGAGTACCCTTACGTACCCTCGAAGCCTCGGGCTTCGTAACCCAATTCCTTGGAGCCTTCCTTAAAATTAGATGGACATTCGCTCCTTCTCGTGTTATACTAAGAATTACTACTTAGTTTTGTTAACTAAGATTTACCACTTAGTTTCCAGAATCGTTGTTTTCTTAACTAAGGTTTACTACTTAGCTCCTTTTAACTAAGGTTTACTACTTAGTTCTCTTTCCCGTCAATTTGGATTGGTTAAGTGTCATTAGTCAATTCAAGCTAACTTAACCGTCTTCATTTATCCTGTTAAACTGGTTAAGTGTTATCAGTAATTTATGTTGACTTAACCCTATCACAAACCAAGTTATATTCGTTAAGTATTTCTTATTACTTAACCCTACCCATTCATCCTGTATTGGTTAAGTGTTTCCTTTTTAACTTAACCTTGCCCGTCTGTTTTAACTGACATGTTATTAATGGTTAAGTATTATCCCTTCATGTTTTAAACTTAACCCTATTCCTTTATCACAATCTGACGGTTAAGTGCTCAAATTTTACTTAACCCTGCGGTCTAGTCCAGCTAACATATCAAATTGGCTAACTGTATTAAATTTTACTTAACCCCAACTTCTAGTCTAGTTAACATGTTAATTTGGCTAAGTGTTTTAACTTTACTTAACCCCACCTTCTAGTCTAGTTAACATGTTAATTTGGATAAGTGTTTTCTTAGTTACTTATCCCCTACAAATCTTGTCTTGTTACGATGTTAAGTTTGGTTAAGCGTCCCTATGGACTTAGCCCTTCCATTCTAGCTTAACTGTGTTAAGTTGGTTAAGTGTTCCTATGGACTTAACCCTCCCATTCTAGCTTAACTGTGTTAAGTGTCTGTATGAACCTAACCCCACCCACCGGTCTGGTTATCATGTTGAATTGGTTAAGTGTCTTAGCTAACTTAACCCTACCATTCTTGTTCTAGCTTTAACTAAATAAATTAAAGCCGCGACCACTCACATTAGACATATATTGTTGCGATTACTGGATGTGCCGGTTGGTTCCGGGCAGGTTTACATCGCAACTCAGTCTAACCTCGGGTTAGGCATATTCGTGTTTTCTAAATTCAAAGGGTTTTGATTAATTTTTAGATCAGGTTTTGAAAGTAACCATCCCGTCCGTCGAATCAGTTAGGGATAGCCAGGGAGAGCAGGAAACTTGTATTTTCCAAACCCAAGCCTAGACACTATCCTCTCTGTTACCCTAGAACTTTCTGGTGTATTATTAAAAGAGATGTCGTTAATAAACCTTTAATTTGTCTAAATTTTCATTTTCTCATTTAGGACAAATTCTATAAGTAAATCATTCCTGATTTACTTATTTCCTAATTACTCTTTTAATGTAAATTGTCAACATTTATTCTTATGGCCCATTTTCCCCTCTATATCATATTTATGCCTTTTTGGTATGTAAACTATACCAAATTAAGTGTCACTAACCATGATTTTGCTAAACATGACAATTACTCCCAATTATGGCCAATTTCAAATTTATGCCAATATACTTATTATGCCAAATTAGCTAATCCAATTTTGATTTAACTTTCTAATTACAGTTCATGTCAAACTAGACTTATTATTCTAGTTCACAATTCATGTAAATGCTAGATTTACAAGTCAATACTAGATTCAAATTACACATCCTATAATTCATGTCAAATTTATCCAATTTGCAATTTTATGAACATGCCATAATACATGTTCCCAATTTATGCCAATTTCCAAGTTTATAACTACGTTTTTAGTAAATTTCATATTTTGCCCAAATCGTATTCCCACCGTTCGTATAATCGTGATTCAATCTAGATTATAGATAAATCTAGATTCATAGAAAATAGGGAATGAACCAAAGATGCTATGAAAAAGATAGACATAATAACTAGCATAAAATGATAATTTGCTAATTACAGACCTAACGAATTTCACTGAAATTGATCTAAAACATCGAAGGCCTATAGGTCTGAAAATCTTATGACATAAAAAGGGTTGAATAACGACGTAGGTTCAAGAACATGGGTAGACCTAACTTAATAGGTAAATTCCCAAGGTCTAAAACCAAAGAAAACCAAGAATAGACCGAATAGATAATCAGGTTTAGACCCAATTTCACAGTCACAAAACTTAAGCAACACTTTCCTAGTCATGAATCATAGGTGTTTAACCACAGTTGTCCTTATTATGTTATAGGCAATAGTTTATGTTTCCTAATCAAAGGCATAGGCTTGTGTTCATAGTCAAGGAAATAATTCTTATAGTCACAGTCACAGTCATAGGCAATGTTCATAGTCATAGGCAATGTTCACAGTCATAGGCATAGGCAATGTTCACAGTCATAGGCAATGTTCATAGTCATAGGCAAGGCCTAATTGGTCATCGAATCATAACAGTTCTTAATTAGGTCCATAGTCATAGATAAGGCCTAATTGGTCATCGAATCATAACAGTTCTTAATTAGGTCCAAAGATATAAGCACCGTTTCGAATAGAAAAATTTGGCATATTCTTTTATTCCTTTAATTTCATGTCACGAATAGAGAAAACGTTCAAATCTAAAAAGTAACCGACTTACAGAGATTAGATTAGATTCGTAGAAAAACAGTCGTTGAAGTTGTTTGAATCTTCACTTGAATCCTAGCCTGACTTGAATCTCTTCTTGAAAGTCTTGAGCAGCATAACCTTGTCTTGGATTTTCGTATTATTTTCTTATTTTTATTTATTTATACATTTTCTCAGAGGCAACATAAGGATAGAAAAGAATTGTGAATAGAGAAGGAGACTAGGGCTGTTTATATAGTGTAGAAGTCAACAAATCTGGTCAGAATGGCGTCCGGATACAGAACAACGAACCAGGCTGCAGATCTGGAAAAAGCGGGGGAGGTCGACCCCCAGGTCGACTACCCAGTCGACCTGGGTCTTGGGCGGGAAAATTCCCACCCAGCCCAATCTGGGTCCGATTTTGAACTTTGAACTCGTTTTCTGACCTGTTCGAATTTTAAATCGAATTTTGAAACTTCTGAAGACCATAACTCCTTCATACGGAGTCCAATTAACGCAAACTCAGACTCTATATCATGCAGAATTCTGAGATGAACGCAATGGCGTAGCCCGTTTCCCTTGATTTTGATTTTAAAATTTAATTCTGCCTTGATTTGTGAATCTTAGTGTTACAGAATTACGGGGTGTTACAAGTGCCACCATTTGAGAGATGTTGTGGAAAAGTTGCTTCGAGCAGGGAAGTTAGACGAGTACAAGGTTTCCACTAAGGATAGGGGGCAAAGAGGATCTGATCTGAATCAAAACCAACCTGCCCCTAGACCTATTGCTCAGCAGAAAGGGATCGTCATTAATATCGTGGTCGGAGGACCACATCCTACTCGATTTAACAATAGAACCATGGAACGGTATGTTAACGCCGCTAAGCATCCGAAAGTAGGAGAGTGCATTTCCCTTGAAGATACCTACACCCACGAAGCAACAGAAGACGATGACATGTTTTCAGAAAGAGAGAGAAAGCGTGGGGGTAGATAACCTAAGTGTTGACCCATTGGTGATAACTGCTACTATAGGTCCAGTTCTTGTATGGAAAATACTTATTGATTGCGGGAGTTTCGTTAACATTCTGTTTAAAAAAGCCTTCAACCAGATGAAGTTGGAGGCTAAAGATTTGAAGCCATGCACAGGCTGGATCCGTGGTTTCAACGGCTCATCAACATCTCCAATGGGAGCGGTGGAATTGTCCATAGAACTCGGGGAAGGAGATCGTAGGAGAGTGTGTATCGTTCCATTTGTTGTTTTGGATATTGACTCGCTATACAGTGCCTTCTGGGGCAGACTGGCTCTCGCGGAATGCAGAGATTACATTGTGCCCTAGTGTTTATTGTTAAAGTTCCCGACCGAAGCCGGGGTAGGAATGGTCCATGGTGACTAAGTTAATGGAAGAGCTTGCTACATGGATGAGTTGAAAATGCTACGCAACGGTGATATCATAGAACTGAAGGATACCTTTCCTCCCGCAAAGGAGGGTTCATCATAGCAAATAAAGGAAATGTTGCCGAAAGAATCACCCGACGATCTGCTTGAGGACATATATCCCAGAGAGGATGAATATCCAAAAAGCAGAAGGGCGACACTTAACAAGGCAACTATAGACATTTCGATCAATAATGACGACCCGACAAAGGTCTTGAAGATCGGATATCACTTTGATCCCTTTCAAACGAAGGAGCTAACTGACTTTCTACGGGCGAACCTGGATGTGTTCGCTTGGATCCATGCCGATATATGTGGGATTTCTCCGTCAATCATGATCCATTCACTGAGCATAAACCCGAAACATCCTCCTATAAAGCAAAAGAGGCGTATGCTAGGCCCGGAGAGGTCGGCTGGTTTGAAAGAGGAGGTAGAGAAATTGAGAGATAATGGATTCATCAGATACGCAACGTATCCTGATTTGATATCAAATCCCGTCTTGGTAAAAAAAAAAAGCAAATGGGAAGTGGCTTACGTGCATTGATTTTTCGAATTTGAATAAAGCCTATCCAAAAGATAGCTTCCTGTTACCGAGAATTGATTAGGTTATGACTGGACGGCAGGACACGGACTCCTCTCTTTCATGGATGCATACTCGGGTTACAACCAGATTCCTATGCACATGCACATGCCAGACCAAGAGCATACTAGTTTTGTCACCGACCTTGGATTGTATTATTATGTGGTAATGCCATTCGGATTAAAAAAATGCCAGGGAGACGTATCAACGCTTGGTGAATCAAATGTTCTACAACCAAATTGGGAAATCCGTGGAAGTTTATGTGGATGATACGCTAGTGAAGTCCAAACGATTGCCTGACCATATGACTCACTTAGCAGACATGTTTGGTATACTCTGATGTTATGGAATGAAGCTTAACCCGTTGAAGTGCTCATTCGGAGTGGCATTAGGAAAATTCCTCGATTTCATCGTTAGCTCGCGTGGAATATAAATTAATCCTGATAAGATTATAGCAATCAGGAATATTAGTGATCCATGAAAGATCAGGGATGTAAAGAGCTTAGCAGGGAAGTTTGCAGCATTAAGCAGGTTGTTTTCCAAGGCCGCTGATAAGAGTGTTCCTTTTTTCAACTTGATAAAGCAGGGGAAGCGCGACTTCAAATAGACACCAGATTGTGTTGAAGCCTTCCAGAATCTGCTGAATCTTCTAGAGAAACCCCCGATATTGTCTAAGCCGATAGATCATGAAGATTTATTACTATACTTGGCAGTATCGTCACATGCTATTAGCTCAGTACTTGTCCACAAGGAGGATAAAATTCAGAGACCGGTGTATTATGTAAGCAAGAAATTGGCGGCAGCAGAAAGCAATTACCCAAAGATAGAAAACTTGCTTACAGCCTGTTGATCGCCTCCAGGAAGCTTCGTCGTTACTTCCAAGCTCACCCAATGATTATATACACCGATCAATCACTCCGGCAGGTCCTGCAGCGACATGAACCCTCGGGTTGCTCAAATGGAACATTAAACTAAGTCAGTTTGATCTCAATTTCCTCCCCAGAAAGTCCATTTGAGGGCAAGCACTAGCTGACTTCATCGTTGAGTTCACAATCCCCAAAGAGGATGTGTTATATGAAGAAACCGTCCCCTCAGAAAAGAAGTTGAAATCTAGCACATGGAAGTTGTACACAGACAGTGCTAGGAATGACTGATGGTTTGGCGCCGGAGTTATATTGATAAATCCAGAAAGACAGTCGATTTACTATGCTCTCCGACTGAAATTCTCCGCTACTAATAACGATTCCGTGTATGAGGCCCTGATTGTCAGGTTAAGACTCGCAAAGGAATTGAGAGTAGCGACATTGGACATCTTTTGTGACTCTAAAATTGTCGTTTGTCAGGCTCGAAAGGAATTTCAGGCAAAGAGACCTCGACTCATTGCTTATCTAGAAAAAGTAGAGGAGTTATTGGATAGCTTAGAGCATTACAGTATATCCCATTTCCATTGAACAGAGAATCAGAAAGCGGATAAGTTGGCTAAATTGGCGAGTTTTGGTAACCCGGAAGAAACAGAGATGGTCCTAATGGAGATACTAGAATCTTCAAGCATTGATCAGATGGAAGTTGACCCGGTATTGGAAACCGAACCAAAAAGAGAGTCATGCATGATGCCAATAAAGAACCTCCTGTAAAATGGAATGCTCTAAATGAAAAAAGTGAGAGGTGTGTCATAGTTTGCGAAGCTTTGAGATATGTCATGAAGGGTGAAGTTCTTTACCGACAAGGATTTTCGGTACCCCTAATCCGGTGTATAGCCAATAATGACGTCAAACATGTGTTGAGAGAAGTGCTCGAAGGGGAGTGTGAAGATCACACCGGAGGTAAGACATTGGAAAATAAGATACTGCAGTATGGCTATTTCTGGCCTACTATGAAATGGGATGCAGCTAATTATTCATGATGTTGCGACAAGGGCCAGAAATTTGCAAAGATTCCCAGAGCACCTTCCAGTCAACTCAAAACAATGGTGATCTCATAGCCCTTCGCCGTAAGGCGAATTGACAATATCAGAAGCCTACCAATCGCTAAAGGCGGCGCCAAGTACGCAATCGTGACCGTAGATTATTTCACTAGATGGGTAGAAGCTGAGCCATTGACCATGATCACGATGAAGTGGATGATTAACTTTGTTGTCAGAGACATAATTTGCCGATTTAGGATCTTCAAAGCCATCATAACTGACAATGGAACCCAGTTCGATAGTACATAATTCAAAGTTTTCTGTCAAAAATACAGAATCGAGAAAAGATACACAGCAGTAGCTCACCCGCAATCGAATGGACAAGTCGAAGCAATAAACAAAATCATTAAGTCTATTCTAAAGAAGCGACTGAAGCAGGCAAAAGCCATGTGGGTCGATGAATTGCCCTTAGCATTGTTGGCTTACAGAATGACATATAAATTGGCAACTGGTCATACTCCTTTCTCACATTCATTCTAGTCAGAAGCGGTCATTCCAGTGGAATTGGAAGTCCCCTCTCACAGAACAACATATTATGATTCGATGACGAACAAAGCGCTTCTCCTTAAGTCCTTAGACATGATTGAGGAAAAGAGAGATGAAGCAGATTTATGCGCCTCGAGGCACAGACACCAGGTCGCTTAGTATTACAATAGGAAGGTTCGGCCCTGGACCTTTGAACCTGGAGACCTGGTTTTGAAATGCCTCTTCCCGACCCCCGTTTTCCTGGGTCCGAAATAGGAAGGACCGTATGCCATCCAACGGAAACTTGATAAAGGAGCCTTCAAGCTAACGACCGTAGATGGCGATGAAGTCCCCAGAGCGTGGAATTCCGAGCACTTGCGGCATTACTTGACTTGAGATTATATTGATTCTTTTGTTTTATAAACTATGTAAAAAGGCACGACTTGCCTAGCTAGAACAGTCTAGTTGATATAAAAAAGATTATAAAGTGGACATAGGCTATGATTTGGCCGAACCACTATAAAAATACCGTACGTCATTAACTTTTCTTGCATTTATCTCTTTGTGCCCTGTAATTATCATGGTTTGAAACATAGGTTTTGAATTAAAATCGAGAGCGAAAACGACACTCGAACTGGCGAGGTCTCACCCTTTGAAATAGGGTGCAGAAGGGGAGCTGGAGTGAATGGAATGATCGTTCGTGTAATGAACTATAATTCTCATAATACGAGAGAGAGTATAAAGGGTGTGAAGCTGACGCCCACCACTCTAACTCTCATGATTCGAGAGAGTATAAAGGATGGGAAGACGACGTCCACAAGGCGTGATGGTGCACCACGATTAAAGACCGCATTGACCACACTCTAACCTGGGCATACGACAGGAGAGTATAAAGGCGCTGAGAACAAGTGTCGATGAAAATGGGTTTCTATCCCACTGAAGGGTTGGGGCAAAATAAAAGTTGAGGCCGCACTCCCCATGGAAGGACTGGGGAAATCTAACATCGATCCTAATCGATCCCGAACAAGCCCTGGCCTGGCACTTTATTCAAGATTGATTGGGGGAAAACACATACACATCACACCCCTCTGTTGTTTATTACTTAGCTCAGTAATGATTTTTTATTGCAGAGATTATTGTTTGCAGGGATGCTGGATTGAGACCTTTTTTTGATTTGTGATGTGATTTATTGCGTATTACTTAGATTAGTAATGTTTTGTTACAACTGCATTTGATTAAAGTAAATGACAAGCTTGCAAATATTTGCCATTTCAGGGAAATTACTTTATTTACAAAAGTGTAGATCTACACAAAGGTGGTAATAAAAAGCGCGAGGGCTGCACTCGCTACAACAACAGAAGGCCAGTGGAAAACAAAATGAAAAGACTAGACTACATTTCACTTGGGCTTTGGGGAAGACTTAGACATTTTGGCGACTTTAAGCTTCTCTTTTCGCTCAACATCGGTGAGGATACACTTTTTTTTTCTTTTCTTGTCTGAAGGAGGTGTATTTTGGTTGGCAGAGGATTCCTGAGCTAGCTGTCTAGTGGCTCATCGAGAAGAAAGTTTGACAATCATCCTTGACCCAGGAGCAATTGCTTGGGTTGGATCAATATTGAGGGGTCCTTCGAATTCTTCCTCAACTTTTGGCTTTTAAAAGCTCATCATTCTTTTCCTTTCTTTCCTGCAAAGTCATGTTCTCAGTCTCGCCCGAGTCCCCAGTCACAACAACATTGTCGCCTCCATCGTCATCAATTTCTTTTAAGTCATTTACCACATCCCCATCTTTGGGAACTTCAGTACTGGACGATATGATGGCTTTATCAGCAACCAGTTCTCGCTTCTCTTCGGTCTCCTCGACGGGCTTTGCACCTAAAGAACGAGAAGCAATAGCTATTATCTTAGGAGAGAACATGGGCTTTTCTATTGTTTTCTCTACAATGCGATGACAGGCTACAATGGCTTTAACAAATTGAGGTGAACAGGTGGATATACCTTCGGACGACTTGTCGGCAGGAGTATTAGAAGTTTCAGGAGCATATTCGATGATTGGAGACAGGAGAGCTGCTTTTAGAATCTCTGGATGATCAGGATCATACCGTTCCATTTTAGTAGCCCCAGGAGCAGCAAATGAAGAACTAGAGCCTATTTCGAGAGTATCCCTCCTTTTGGCTTGATGCCTCTCCTCCTCTACAATTGCATAATTCAGCCTCCTTCCTTCAGTCAAACGCTCCGGCACCTCGCCTCTTAGATACTTTTTCATGAGCTCTTCCTCATCAATGGTGTCAACTTTAAGCCGCCGCTTCTCATCATCAACAATCTGGTCCCATACACTAACCAGAGTTGTTGAGTAGTCTCGGATCCAGGAAATGTCGTGAGTCCGAAGCACCTAGGAAAAGAATTCGATCATAAGCTCACCGTATCTTTCTATTTCTTTCTGGGCTTCAGCAAGTTGCGCACTAGAATTGGCAGCATATTTGATGGCAATATTGGCATTCCTCTCAGCTATGACTTCTCTTGCCTCAACCTCTGCTAACTTGGCATCCAAATCGACATACTTCTTTTCTAACTCCATCTTCTCCTATTCGAGGCGAGAATAAGATAACTTCGCCTCGGTACTCTTCGACTTAGCATCCTCGACCTGCTTCTTTAAGGTTATGCGCTCCTGGTTTTGGGATTCGAGCTTGGTATAGTAGCGCTTTTGCAGTTCTTCATATTGCTTCTTGTAGTTATCAATATCACGCTATGCGAGGGCAAGTTCAGCCTGTGCATCCTCGAGCTCTTTTTCTATGTTTTTTATAGACTTCGCATCATATTCAGCCATCTCCTTCATGTGACTTACATCGGCTAATAGGTCTCGGATGATCTTGGAAAGATTTTGCAAATACTTGCCCGTTTCCTTGTATTGCTTATCCACTAGGTCTATCTTAGCTTTTACTTCATCCGCCCACTTTGAAGGTACTGGCTCAAGGGCTAGAACAAAACACATATTCCCGAAATGGTGTTCTATAAATTTTTCCTTAAGAATCTTCAGTTTAGCCTACATTTTCTATATCAAGTATCACAGGCCTCGTTGTAGTGATATCAATGTTCTGACGCCTAGACGGTACAAGAGTCGCTTTACTTTTCTCCACCTCTTTGCCCAATTCCTTCAGATTGTCCTTCGATTCAGAATGTTTCTTTGGTGGTTTGTCTTCGGGATGTCGTCAATGGTGAACCTTCTACGAGATTTTAAATATTAGGGTGGAGTTGCATGGGGGCAATCCGCATTCGTCTTAGAAAGTCGATGACGAATGGCAGAAATAGAGGAATTGTAACACCCCGTGATTTTAAATATTAAAATTAATGAATTTAAGAATACTTGGTTTCAAATGTGAGAATTAAGGGAAACGGGTTGTGTCATTGCGTTCGTCTCGGAAGTCTGCTTGAGATAGAGTCCGAATTTGTGTGAATTGGACTTCGTATGAAGAAGTTATGGCCTTCCGAAGTTTCAGAATTCAAATAAATTAAAAACAGTTCAGAAAATTTCAAATTTAAATTTCAAACAGGGAAGCAGGCTGGGTGGGAAAATTCCCGTACAAAGCCAGGTCGACCAGGGGGTCGACCTCCCTATATAGGTCGACTAGGGGGTCGACCTTCCCCTCCCCCCCGGGCAGATCTGAAAGTTGACGATATTTTGACTCAGTGCTGAGTCATTAAGGCTGAGGTGTTATTCTATCTTGACTGGACGGTCTTGATTGTTTCTAGGTTAATCTGACGGCTCTAAATTAATTAAAATTATATATAAGCAACCTAACTCTCAACCTAAAATCACACTAATTCATACCAAGAGCCGCCATGCCGTCAATGGTGAACCTAGAGTAGCCACCGTTCTCTTTCAATTCAAAAGCAAGATAGAAGCAAGAATCAAAATCAAATCTAAATCTAAATTAGAATAACAGCTAGTCTACATCAAAGGCGAGCAATTCAGTTTTAGAATACAGATCCCAGAAAAACAAGACTGTTCTTTTGTTTGTGAGTACTATTTCTTTCACAATATAATTAATAAATTAATTATGATGGGTTGTAATTGGATTATGAGAACATGTCTGTTGAATCATGTGATGTTATTGTCTGTTTGTGAACATATGACAATTTTTTTATTGTATGTTGGTAGATCTATTTGTATGTACAATTATACATATTTAACTTGATTCATTTTATGCAAATTTACATATGCTAATTTGTATATGAATCTTATGCAAGTTTGGGATGTTAAATCATATGTATGCAAGTTTCGGATGTTAAAACATATGTGAATCAAGTATATACATATGCTAGTTTATATGCAAAACATGTGACATTAATTTACATGTTTAGATCCATATGCAAATTTGTAGGAATCTATATGCAAGTTCACATTTTTATATTAGATCTATATTTAAGATCCATGGGTTTAGGTGAAAAACCATATTTATGCACAAGTTCACATTTTTATTAGATCTATATTTAGATCCATGGCAGTAACATACTTATGTAAATTTATGACCATTTGCTATGCTAGTTTTGTATGTGAATCATATGCTAGTTTGAATGTAAGTTTGTATGAAATTCATATGCAGATTATAGGAAAACCATATCCATATATGCAAGTTCATGATTACATGTTTAGATCTATATTTAGATCCATGATAGTTTATGCAAATTTATGTTGCCTATGCAAGTTATTTGCTATGCAAACTTATGTTATGATTCTTAGATCTATTTTATGTGTTATGCAAGCTGTGATGTTGCTTTTCTTTTTATAAGTTAGATTATTTTTGAGTCTAACATATATCATATTAAAACGAACGAATAGCGTGGGGACAATGGGAAAATATTAATTTTGCAAAATTGTGAATTGGCATAAAATGACTCTAAAGGTATATAATTAAAGTGAGACATTAATTGGTATAATTTATATACCTAAAAAGTATGGACATAATTTATGTGACAATTATGGACATAGATTAATTTAGAAGTTATTGACAATTTGAAATAGAGATATTAATTCAAATTGGGTTGAATAATAATGTGTAATAATAAATGCCTAAGACACGAGGTTAGACTCGTTTGTGGTGTAAGATTGCCCGGACCCGCCCGGCAAATCCAGCAAGCACAAACGGTAGTCTAATGTGAGAGGTCAAAGGCATAAATTAAATGAGTAATAAAGGCCTAAGACACGAGGTTAGACTCGTTTGTGCTGTAAGACTGCCCGGAACCGCCCGACAAATCCAGCAACCACAAACGGTAGTCTAATGTGAGAGGTCAAAGGCATAAATTAAATGATGCTTAGACACGAGGTTAAGTCCGGCTTGTGGTGGAAGTGTGCCCGGAACCACCCGGCATATCCAGAAGCCACAAGCAATCGACTTAATGTGAGAGGTCTGTGCATTAATAATTAATTAATGTTGATCAAAGACGAATATGAATGACAAACAGAAGATTTGGTTGAGTGAGTTATTCTCTGAGTACCAATCTGATGTTGATTTCGGTCTTCGGGGTTGATACTTAGGGAGTTATTCTCTTAACCAATGTATCTGTGAACTAAGATGTACTTAATCATAAATTAAGTAAAACATGGTAAGTGGATAGGGTTAAGACCAGCTTAACCAATAATTTGATAAGTGGGTAGGGTTAAGGCAAACTTAACCAATAATATATATATATATATATATATTAATCTGATAAGTGGATAGGGTTAAGACAAACTTAACCAATAATATATATTGATCTGATAGGGTTAAGACAAACTTAACCAATAATATATATATATATATATACACACACACACACTAATCTGATAAGTGGATAGGGTTAAGACGAACTTAACCAATAATATACATTGATCTGATAAGTGGATAGAGTTAAGACCAACTTAACCAATAAGATATAAGTGGATGGGGTTAAGACCAGCTTAACCAATAATATATTGATCTGATAAGCGGATAGGGTTAAGACAAGCTTAACCAATAACACACGTTGATTTGTTAAGTGGGTAACATGGGTGACATGTGAAATACGATTAGAAACACTTAACCAAATTGAAAACATGTAAGAAGACATGAATAAGAAGGGATTAAGTGGGAAATTCTAGTGGGGACCAAGCATAGGTGGAAAGCTTGTGTCAAGCATGGGGACCCTTTTCAAACCAGTAACCTATTTAGTATCTTCGTGAGCTCGAGTTAGAACGAGGACGGGACACGCTTACTTGGTTTGATTGTAAGAGGTCAAAACGGGTTAATGGTGGCAACACAAGTCCAACGGGTTCATGTGCGTGCGTGGGCCCGGGCTGGTAGGTAAGACGTTGTTGCATCGTGTAGATATAAGCTGTGCATCTTTAGTGGTATCGGGTTGCCACTTTGGGGACTGATACACCCTACTGTGGGACTAGCACGGGTATCCACGAGTTAGGGAGCCGATCGAATGGGGAAGGTAGTGGTACGACTAGCGGAGACAGGAGCAGGCGGCACCTATGAAGACAGGTAGGAGTATAACTACCATATTATGAATAAACATTGTAATGGGAGGGTAGTGGGTACAACTAGTGGAGATAGGGGTAGACGGCACCTATGAAGACAGCTAGGGGTACACGAAACTACCATTTTTATTATTTTGTTCAGTAGGCGGGATCAACTTTTAGGGTGACTAGTAATGGTGCGGTGTAATTAACATTGGTGCAGTATAGTAATTATCCTAGAGTGATTAGGAACGAGATTAACGCCAGAATATTCCTCTTGTTTGTTTGCCCACTTGTTTCACAGTCATTCCTTGTTTTACCAGTTTATGCCTTATCCTAATTACTTTAATAATTGTATAATTAAAGTTATGATACTCGCCAGACTTCATGTCTGACCCCCTTTGTTTTCGCCTCTTTTCTTCCTTTCCCCACCCTAGGTTCTCAGGGTGGGACTAGTACTAGCGGAGCTTGATTTGGATCTCTTTCTCTCTTTTTTGGAAGTGCTTGGATTGCTGAAAGTAAAGTTTAGCTCATCTCTTTTATGGCTACTTATGATTGGGGTTATGCTTTTTTACTTTATGTACTCAGAAAACAATTTTTCAAGATGGTTACTAAGTGTACTTGGTTTTACTGTTGGTTTATGAAGTTGTTGTAATCAAACTATTTCTCCACTGCAATAAAAGTTGTTTTGAATTTTTCAAGTACCAATATATGTATCTGTCTTGTTATATTCTGTTCTATTCACCAATAATACTTTACGGAAGTTAATGCATTCCCTTTGAGAGTGACATTAATGGACGTGGGGTGTTACAGGAATGGCCCCTACAATACACATTAATCGGCTCATTACCGTGTACCCCATGAAGGACTATGGGATCTATCTGTTTCGGTGGCTGCTTTGACTTCTTCCCAAGAGATTCCATGTTTCAAACATATACGCCTGAGATTGGGTTCGTCGATTATTGAGCGAACAGAATCGTCGGGTGCTTCTAAGATGGTTGCGTTTCCAAATTCGTCAGGAGCACGATTGTCGCCCACTCCCCCTTCCTCTTCTTCATCCACGGAGACTTTACCTCCAGATGATTCTGCATTCTCATGGATTTCTACCTCAAAGTCTGAAACTGTTTTGTCCCACTTCGGATCTGAAGTTGACGAGATAGCCTCGAGATTGGGATTATCAAATGACCCTGGAGCTGTAGTTTTCTCTGACAAACTTGTTGAGCATCTTCCAGACATGATCGTTTTACAATCCAAGAGATAACAAAGATTAGAGTATGGTTGCCCGTGCCCCCCCGTGTGTGTGTGTGTGCTAGTGTGTGCCAGTATGTGCAATGCTGAAATTAGAAGATATAAAGTAAGCAGGAAAGCAAGCAGTTATTCAGTATGCATTAAGCATCCAAGTAGTTATGTGTTCGTTAAATCCAGAATGTCTAGTTTAACAGGCCCTATCCTAAATGTCCGTGAATTTGTAAGTTGTATTTGAGTTTGGTTGAATTATATGCACGGCTGTGTCACAAGTCTGCATCGTCAAAGTTTTAGTTTCAATCAAATCTGGTAGTGTTGAGCAGTATGTATGTTCCACATTGAAGGTGTGCAGATTGGATCAGAGTTTTTAAAGGAAGTTGCTTTGGATCGGGTCAGATTGCTATAGGAAACTACTTCGGATCAGGTCGGAGTATTATGGGAAGTTATATCAGATCGGTTCAGCGTAATTGCAGAACCACCAACGCGGATCACAGAAACCCAACCCGAACTGATCCAAGTTGTTGTGGCTCACTTCATTAACCCAAGCATCTCTGACTTTGCCATGACGTCACCCACTTCGACCCAACCGGTTCCTATTCCTTCCGATTCACCATCTTCTTCCTCCTTTCATCACACCAAGGACTGAATCTCCATTATCCCCTTTTTATCAAAATAAGAAGCAAACCCCTATAACGAGCCCCTCAACGCCGATCATAGTTCATCGGCACCACCGCTTTGAGGCGACAGTGACATCGCCGTCGACGGTGGCAGTTCAGATTATCTTGATACCAGTGTCACCATCGATTTGGCCAACGAAACGCAGATTAACATAAGGACTTGAATGTTTTTATTCTAAATCGAAGATTAAAGAACATGAAATAGAATTCATAACCCACCATTGAATTTAGTCTGGAGATTGAACAAGTTTTTAGAGTTTGGAAATTAGTTTTTTTCCTTGATTTTGGAAAAATCTGAATCAGCGGAGAAGATAAAATAAAGGAAGAGTGTGGGGTCTCGTTCAATTTATATAAAGAAGTAACATGCCCTTCATATTCTAATGAATTGACAGCCCAGTCCAACCCAATCCGCGTATTGACGAGAGAGGCGACTCAATACTTGCCGAGGGAAATGGCGAAGCAGATCGGTGAGGTTCGACCCAATCCGATTCAGAACCTTCAACCTAATCATAAAACAATGATCGACTAAAGTATGAAGAGACTTAATCATTGGCGTGGTATAGTTTAATTAAATGGTTTCACTAAAAAATTAATGAAATTACCTGAAGACTTTCTTAGACCCCGGTTAAAATTTCCAATTTGTTGAATGTGATGAAGAGGGTAATGACCTGAATCTCCTATTTATACTTGATGCAGAAATCAAGGAGTGCGACTTCAGAAAACATCACGACTTCACAGATAAACATGCCTGTTGGTTGCCACCAATTTAAGAACAGTCAGTTTGACAGTTTCGAAGCACGTCTTATCTCCAATAAAATGTACTTCGAGAGGGCAAAATGTTGGCCTACTTTGTAGCTAGGCCATGCAAAGTCCAGGTAATCACTTACAAGTAACCTAGTCGGATTTGATCGGAGAAAGAATCTCGACTCGAAGAGGGAAATCAAATATCAATAGATGCTGAGCAAGGACGGTTCAAGTCGGAGGACCCCTTCCGATCCGATCCCTTCGCACATACAGGAAAACTCAACTCCAACGTGCAAGTACCGGTTCAGGTCGGTTATCCAGTATTCGACCCATTCAACGCATAAGACAACATGGTCTCCCCCTGTTATCAAAGCGAATCGGTTCGTATAGGCATCGACCCGACCCCATTCCTGCTATCTAGAGACGGTTACTCTACGTTCCTAGAATGTCGGGGAAGCTACTACCCACTTAGCCACGATGCTAATGAGTTTTCATCATAGTACATCTAATTCCAAGATCCGTGGGATAAGATCCATGCGGCATCCGACCCGCCTATGCCTTGCACCTATATATACACCTATATATACACCTATATATAGTGATTTGCCATTTTGAAGGATCTTAGGCATTCTAAGTACTCGAACTCCACCATTAATAATACTCCTCTGTTTAATTCAGATCGTGCTCCAAATCCTTGAGTGTAATTCCACAAATTCAGAGAGATTATTGATTGTATTTGTGAGATTGAGCGATTATATACATTGTATTTGTAATCGATTCATCAACCAAAGAGTTATAAAGTGAACATAGGCTCGTTAATGCCAAATCACTATAATTCTTGTCTGTTGATTGTTTCTTATCTGTTTCTAGATTATAATTCTCCAAAGTTGGGTGTTAGATCCACTTTTTGGTCATATATATATATATATATCAATTCTTCATTATAAATGATGATTACAAAAAATAACATCCGCTTGAAAGACATGTACTTGTCCGGATTTACGGCAACAAGTAGCCTGAAATAAATTGGCGAACTTATAAGATGATTGCAAAAGATCATACGCAACAGAAAAATATCTATAGTATTCATTCACATCACCAACTAAATCGTTACCAAAAACAATAGTTAAATAATTCAAAGTGTGATTACTTCAACAACTGAAGCTGTTGTTTCTTCTTCTCAACCGATAAGCAATCCAAAGTCTCTCGATACTCTGAGAATTTAAACATACAAAATACATTAGTTAAATTCAACTGATGTTCATATCAAAATGCATGTTTTTACTTAAATTCACAATTATGATATAAAGAGAAAACAAAAAATAATGAAATATTGTGTAAAAAAATGAAAAATGAGATACCTTAAAGTGATTGATGAGGAGAAGTTGCAACTAGAAATAAATAATTAGTTAATTTATCCTACTAAACTATGAACAATATTCTTATTTTTTTATAGAAAAGAAATAAACAAATAAAATGTCACAAACATTGGAAGTAGAAGAAGGAGAGTTGTTTGTTGTTCCTTTAGACGAGTTGATTTTCCCATAGTTTAAGATAACATCATCTATTTCTTAGATAAATATTTAATAAAATTAATATCAACGTTTACATGCAGCTTAAGAAATAATTAAATAAATTGGATGAAGCAGATATAAGCATAGATATAAATTGTGAAAGAGAAACCATTATCATATGTTTATAAAAGATCAACGAAATTATATTAGTTCTTGTTAATTTAGACTATAGCATTAGAATGGATAGTTGAATTACATACCTCAAAACCAAGCAGTGACAACCTTTCTTCTACATCGAATATCCCAAAAAAGAAGGAAATCCTAAAAGAAGTAAATTTCTTGAACATTTCATCTCTCTCCTCTTTGTGGGCCTCTTCTAACCTTCTACTTGGCCTCGCCCCTCCATTGCTCGTAACGATCTCAATTTCCCTTTCGATCGATGTTCATGTACATCAATTCACATGATGAAGAACAACAATAAAAACAACAGCTCGTGTTCATCGGCGAACTCCCAATGCAGCGAACGGGAAGAAACCTTGGGCATGAGAAACAAAATGAGGGTGCTGAAGAAAGGCCAGTGGTCGGCAGCAAAGGATGCGATCCTGATAGAGTACTTGTAGAAGCACATAGAAGGCAACTGGAACTCCGTGCAAAAGAACTGCGGCCCGGCCCGATGGCATTGAAATTACATCACCTATAATCACCTAGGTGGGATAATCAACAACAACAACATTTATTTTAACATTCAAGTGCAAACAACTGAATAGTTTTAAATTTTAATGCACTTGTTAACAATAAGAATTTTACACTTATACAGTTCTATCAAGATAACAAACCATTGAACAAACATAGTAAAGTGCAGACAGCTTGATAGCATTGAGCACTTTTGAGTTCCAGTAACTATCCACTCTAAAGACGTGTTTTTTGATAGCATATAGCCATATTATTGTGAATACAACCCAAAAGGAGAAATGCGTCAAAATCATACCTTGATTTTGTTTTTTTCACGTCTGCTACCCAGGTAGGAGAATCAACAATAGCAACATTTATTTTAACGTTCAAGTGCAAACAACTGAATAGTTTTAAATTTTTAATGCACTTGTTAACAATATTTTTTTTACACTTATACAGTTCTATCAAGATAACAAACCATTGAACAAACATAGTAAAATGCATACAGCTTAATAGCATTGAGCACTTTTGAGTTCCAGTAACTATCCACTCTAAAGACGTGTTTTTTGATAGCATATAGCCATATTATTGTGAATACAACCCAAAAGGAGAAATGCATCAAAATCATACCTTGATTTTGTTTTTTTCACGTCTGCTGTAGAAACATCTCTTCCCCTTCCTAAAGTAACTTCGTCCATGCTTTGCCCATGTCTTTTGTATCTACCACTAGAAACAACAAATTCAGGGCAGGGTCTGAAGGCTTTGATAGGCCACCACCCAAACCCAGGATCTGTTGCCATTCCACCTTAAATCCTTCCTTCGCCATTGCATCCTCTTTCAACCTCTGCTATACCACATGCCTTGCATCTACTGATATATATAACTTCAAATTGTTAATATATTGGAAGTAGTAATGAAATTATAGGATATCTAGGTAGCATTGAACCATTTATCATCATGGTATCAACTAATTTTTTTGAAAAGTGATTGCTTAGTAGTTAATTATTTATGTTTGATCTTCTGGTGTAGAATAAATCTAAAACTGCATCCTCATAAGCATAAACCTGGATGATGTAGATTCATATGCAACAGTAAATTAAGCATACATGGGTTGAGCTTTGTATACTATATTAAAGAACTATATAATATCACTGAGCTATTGGAAACATGAAAAATGCCCTTTAAATGATTTATATAGGTCTTCAACGTACAAAAACTTCAATGTACATGAAAAATACTTTACACTTTCAAGCAACTATAGTATAAATACCCTTGCAATTCATATAATCAAAACCATATTATTGAGTATTATATATACTTAGGTACGTGTTTAGTAGTAGACAAACATAGTTACATCAATTCATACTAACATTCACAAATGGTGACAAGTGGAGATTGTATCCAAGAAGACAGTAGGGTATGGTGAATAAAAATTGTAGAATAAGAGCTTGGATAACTATATTCCATACAATATATAATTCACCTTGATGAATGCAAAGAAAATACTTATACACCACACTTCGAAATTGTGGTTCATTGTAACAAATTTGACACTTATTCTGTTTTATTATATAGTCAATTTTGGTACTTTGGATAACTCTACTCCAAGTCATGATCACTGTCTGCGACCATAACTAATTGCAACAACGCACACCATTATCCACCTCAATAGGCATATGGGTAGAGTAGTAGTAACACCCGTATTTTAACAACACTAATGAGGATAAATTAAGTATAATTAATTTAATATTCAAAATTAAGTGAAACGAACTGCGTTGGTGCGTTCGTCTCGGAACTCTGGCCAAAATAGACACCTGGTTTGCGTAAAACAGACACTGTATGAAGAAGTTATTAAGGTTTGAAGTTTATATACGCGCAAGAATGTATATATATATATATATATATATATAGGGTCCATAAATTCAAAATTAGGTCCAAAAATTCAAAATTAGGTCCAGAAATTCAAAATCGCGAGAAATTGGGTAAGCGGGAAAAATCCCACCTAGGGTGTCGACCCCTGGGTCGACCCCCCTAGGGCAGACGTGGCAGATTAGGGTTTGGGGCTAGTGGATATATATGTGGCCTTATTTCTCATGTTTTTGCACACAAAACATAATGGAGGACTAGATGTTGTCACTGCTCGGATTGAATCAAACCTTTTTCTTTTTCTGCAATCAAGTTTAGAGTTATTCAAGTGTAGATCTGTGAATCAACATCTACTATTCTCCTTCTATTTTTCTAGATCTAAACACTGTGAGTCCATGTTAATTTTAGATATAAATAATTTAAAGTAAAACTTGATATGACATTAACTTAGATTTATGCCTGTAACCTTATGAATCATATCAAATCTGTTATAACCTATGTATCTATGATGTTATGACATGATTATGACTTAGATCTAAATCTTCACCTATTTATCATGTCATATCTGCCATTGTTTCACTGTTTTACCTATCATATTTATGGTTAAAATTGGATCTGTTATTAGCTGGACATCTAAATCATTTTTTAGATCTAATCATGCCTGTTATGACATCCCTACTATGTTAGAATTAGTTCTATTATCACAAGTTCACCAGATCTGCTCCTATATGTCCATCTTATCATTATGCCACAATATGTTTATGTCGATCTTGTTAGTATACTCATTTATGTCATCTTCCCTTCATCCTTCCCCTTTTATTTTATATAGCCAGGCTACTTTCGAGGCTAGGCATGCCGCTAAAATATGCGAATGCGTTAGATTGGGAACGATGGGAAAAACGTTAAAATTGGGCATAACTTGTAAATGGGAAATTTGGTGTAACTTGAATAATGTATATGAATACGAATTTGGGCATATAATTCATTATGAACTATAACTCATTATGAACATAATTGGGGAAAAGGGGCACGAAAACCTATAACGACATAGGAATAATTGGTTAATAATTGAAATGCCTAGGATTACAGTAATTAGAAACTGTAACCACACTTAGACACGAGGTTAGATTGCACTTGTGGTAGAAGTCTGCCCGGAACAACCCGACATATCCAGCGATCGCAAGTGTTGAATCTAATGTGAGGGGTCTAAGTGCATAAACATGAGACGTGCTAAGACACGAGGTTAATCCTTCTTGTGGAAAAAGCCTGCCCGGAACCGACCGACATATCCAGCGTCCACAAGTTGTAGGCTTAATGTGGGAGGTTTAGTACATTATAACCATAAATGAATATGGCTATGAAGATGAAAATTTAACCTAGTTGTATCCATACGGATTGTGTGAACATGTCTATTTGAATAGAGGTTAAGTAAACTTGGTAGAAACAGTGGGAGGGTTAAGTATATCTAGGTTGGGTGGGTAATCTTTATATATATAAGCCCACAAACTTAATGGGTTGGGGTTATGTAATTAAAGACACCGTTATGTAAGCATAACATGTGGAAATTCTAGTGGGGATGCAAGACAAAGTGGAGAGCTTGCATCATCTTGTGTGGGGGACCCGTTTCAGTCAGTAATCCATATAACGGTATCAAACGAGTACTCCGCCCTAGGTCGGAGTTGGGGCACACTTACTGGGCTGATTGTAAGAGATCCAAACATGGAGGACGGTGTGGGGGGGAGGGGGCGCAAACCAACCGGGGTCATGTGCGTGCATGGTCTGGGCAGAGGGGGATAAGACGACCATGACACCTGATGGTTGTGCACATCAACAAAGAGTTTCCACTTTAGGAAGTTATACATCCTACTGTGGGGCCGGCACAGGGTATCTACTGAGTAGGGAGCCAATCGATTAGGGTAATAATTAGAGTACATTTAGACTCCTGTATGTTTAGGAGCCCGTTTTACCCTCAGAGGTGTTTCTGAAACGTTGGGCTGCCTGTGGACTGTATGGGATGAAAACCTCTCACTGGAAGTATGCCTAAGTCTACCATTTTATACTGCTAGGGATCATCTCATTTTGGTTACACTAGTATCGGTGTAGAGAAATCATTAGAGAAGCGTATACACTCTATCATGTTTACCTTGTCATAACTGTCTTTTGTGATGTTATCTTTCTCATCCATTTTATATGCCTGTCATGATACTTTTACTTATTTATTTGCTAAAAGTAACCGGACTCATCGGACTTTATGTCTGACCCTTTTTGTTTCCTCTTCTTTCTTCCATTTCCCCCTAGGTTCTCTGGGTGGGAATACTCAAGATTGATCAGGATTCTGCTATCATTTTGCTGGAGCTGTTTAGATGTATTGCTCAAGCTCCTATCTTTACTACTATGGCTGTGTTTTATTTGGGGATTATGCTTCTTTTATTTTTGTATTATGATGTTTTACGCACAAGACAGTGATTTTAATGATGTACTGGTTTTATATATTTCGGACATATGATGTTTTGAGCCACGATGCTTTATGATTAATAAATTTTTTAATTCTTGATCAGGATTATGCTATCATTTTTCTTGAGCTGCTTAGATGTATTGCTCAAGCTCCTATCTTTGCTACTATGGCTATGTTTTATTTGGGGATTATGCTTTTTTTTATTTTTGTACTATGATGTTTTAAGTACGAGACAGTGATTTCAATGATGTACTGGTTTTATGTATTTCAGACATATGATGTTTTGAGCCATGATGCTTTATAATTAATAAAGTTTTTAGTTCTGCTGCTACTTTATATCTATCTTATAATGTTTCTTTTTCTATTTACCTATAACGCTTCATGAAACTTAATGCATTCTCTTAATGATGACATTAACGGACGTGGGGTGTCACATTTGGTATCAGAGCTGAAGGTTAACAGATTAGATAAAAGTTTTTGAAAATTATTTTCATAAGGGTTTTAAAAGAAAGCATTTTCAAAAAGAAAAGTCTGTTTTGAAAAACATATTCCCCAAAGACATATGTAATATCTTTCAATCCTTTGTCTGAATCTCTTTCCTTTTCTTTTCAGCATGTCTGGGGAACCTAATATTCCTGAGGGCGTTACGGTACCAGCCTAGTTCCGTAGATATCTAGAGGCCACGACACATGCCAGAGGTCAAGTTGATGTTCCTCCCCCAGTTGCACCCGTCGTTCCTCCTCTTCCTCCTTCAAGAGCAGACAATTTCGCTAAGATCTGCAAAGATTTCTATGCCATGGGAGGGAAGCCATTCCGTGGAACCGAAACATTCATAGAGGCAAGGATTTGGCTCAAGGAGACCGAGGACTTGTTTGGAATCTTTGAAGCGGAAGATCGAAGGAAGATTTAGTTAGCTGCTTGGAACTGAAAGATGAAGCTTCGTTCTGGTGGGAAGTAACCTAAGTAGGACGTCTGGTGGAGACATGGGATGATTTTAGAATGAGGTTTGAAATGAAGTTTCTTTCTTAAGCCGAGAAAAGCATGCAAATGAAAGATTCTTGGCGCTCAAACAGGGGAGCATGACTTTTAAAGAATACTTTAACAAATTCAACCAACTAGCAAGATTTGGGCTAGAGCTAGTGGATACTTCGCATAAGAAAGCTTTGCGGCTTGTTAAAGGACTGAATGAACCCATACATGGGTTAGCTATGTCCCATATTCCAATAGGAGCAACTTTTGAAAGGCTCGTTGATATGGCCTTGATGCATGAGGAAGACAAAGGAGAAAAGAAGGAAGTTAAGGTTGAGGAAACAACACAAAATAAGAAGTTATGGCCCAAGAAAGGACAACAACTGCAACAAAAGAAGGGCGGAAAGAATGACAAGGCTAAGGATAAGAGGAAGTGTCACAGTTGTGGACGTGAGGGTCACTTGGTAAAAGACTGTAAAATAAGGAAGAACACTTGCTTTAGTTGTGGGGAAGTCGGACACTTTGCTATGGAGTGCTCGAATAGGCAAGGACAGAATCAAACGGCAAGAACTTCGGGAGGGCAAGTGCATGCTCTCGCGACCAGTGCTCTAGAGAGAGGTAGGAAAGTTTTCGTGGAAGGTTTGATTTCTTTTTTAAGTCACCCTATTAGAACTCTTTTTTATTCTAGCGCTTTGCATTCATTTATATTGAGTTTTGTGGTTGAATCTGTGCACTTAAATACTAGTATGGTAGTGGATCCCGTTGTTGTCTCTAACCCCATTGGTGGTTCGGCTCATTTGTCCATGATTTGTTGGGGTTTGAGGATATCTGTGTTCGGAGTCGAATTTGAATGCGATGCATATGTTCTCGGGTTTATGGGCTATGATTTGATTTTAGGGATGGATTGGCTAGCCATGTATGGTGCCATTCTGGATTGTGAGAGGAGGGTTGTTAGTCTTCTGACTTGTCGTGGAAGGACCCTCAAGATTTCTTGTGACCCACAAGGTCCGTCATGCTTAGTTTCCTAGAGTCTCTTGATGCATCTATCGATGATCTGCGATCTGTACCAGTTGTGCATGAGTATCCTGATGTCTTTGATGAGGCTTGGGGTTTAACCCTAAGGTGCGAGATTGATTTCCACATATATTTGGTAGGCAATGCAAAGCCAATTCATTACCTGTGCGCCATATGGCTCCAAGGGAAAGGAGGGAGATTAGCAAACAAGTAGGGGAGCTACTTGAAAAAGGGTTTATTAGGCGAAGCATATCTGAATAGGGTTCTCCAGTGGTATTTGCAACTAAGGCGGATGGTTCGCTTCGCTTATGTATAGACTATAGAGAGTTGAATAAACTCACTAAGAAGAATAGGCACCTACTCCCGAGGATAGACGATCTGTTTAACTAGCTTGTTGGTGCATCAGTTTTCTCTCAGCTAGACTTGGCCACGGGGTTCCATCAGTTGAGGGTGGCCGAGGACAGTATAGATAAGACCACTTTTAGGACTCCAGATGGTTTCTTTGAATGGCTTGTTATGCCTTTTGGGTTGACGAATGCACCCACCTATTTTATCGATCTAATGAGTAGGGTGTTTTGGGAGTTTCTAAATAAGTTTGTCGTAGTCTTTGTTTGTGATATCTTGATTTTATTGAAGAGCGAGGAAGAGCATGCCTCACATATAAGGGAGGTTTTGAAAACTCTGCATGTGCATCAGCTTAAGGCAAAGTTCTCCAAATGCCATTTTTGGAGAAAAGAGGTGAGATTCCTAGGGCACATGGTTTATAAAGATGGGATAGCAGCAGATCCCACAAAGGTAGTTGCAGTTCAAGATTGGCAGATCCCAAAGAATGCAATGGAGGTGAGAAGCTTTCTGGGGTTGGCAGGCTATTATAGGAAGTTCATTATGGACTTTACAAAGATATCAGCCCCACTCACCAGACTGATGAAGAAGAATTTGACATTTTTGTGGGATATAGATTGTGATGTTGCTTTCCAATGATTGAAGAGGGCTTTGACAACAACTCCAGTCTTGACCGTGCCCAAAGGGAACAAAGTGTTTACAATATACACTGACGCATGTGGTACTGAGTTCGGTGCGGTTCTGATGCAAGAGGGAAGGGTAGTATGTTATGGAGGAAGACAGCTAAGGGTTCATGAGAAGAACTACCTTACCCATGACTTAGAGCTAGCTGCCTAGTATTCACGCTTAAGGCGTGGAGCCATTATTTTCCTAGAGAGAAGTTCGAGTGGTAACTGATCATAAATCTCTTAAGTACTTGTTTTCTCAAAAGGATCTTAATCCGAGGCAACAAAGGTGGATGGAATTTTTAGCATCTTATGACTTCGAGATTGCTTGTACCCCTGGCAAGGGTAATGTAGTGGCAGACGCACTGAGTAGACAGAGGATGGTCTTAAGTCCTTTGTTTGTGGAAAGGAAAGCTTAGAGTTTATATCGGCTTTTAACTTTAGAACCTCCACCGAGATTTTTCTTGGCTTATTCGCATCATTGGAAGTGCGACCTACTCTTATAGATCAAATAGGAGCTTCACGGCAAGAGGATCCACAGATTTTAGACATCTTGGATAGGCTCGGTTTTGGGGAGAATTCTAGTCACCTCATTAGATATTACGTAGATGATAAAGGGTGGTTGCAACGAGATGGAAGGCTTTATGTTCCCCCAAATTGGGAGCTTGATAAAAATAGTCCTAGAAGAAGCCCATCATTCTAAGATGACTATTCATCCAGGAGGCGATAAGATGTATAGGGATATGAAGAAGGTGTTCTTTTGGGCTGGGATGAAGAGAGATGTGGCGGAGTTTGTTTCTCAATGTTTGATATGCTAGCAAGTTAAAATTGAGAAAAAGAAGCCTGGTGGTTTACTTCATCCTTTGGAGGTTCCACAATGGAAATGGGAGAGCGTCTCTATGGATTTCATTGATGGTTTGTCTAGATCGAAGAAAGGCCACACCAGTATTTGGGTTGTGGTGGATAGACTTACAAAGAGCGCTCATTTCATTTCGATCAAGAGCAAGAGTACGACAGCATGGTTGGCAGTAGTTTACATTCGTGAGATAGTCCATCTTCATGGAATACCTTCCAGCATCATAAGTGATCGTGACCCCGTTTTCACCAATGAATTTTGGAGGAGCTTGCAAGAAGCATTAGGTACACAGTTGTGTTTAACCAACGCTTATCACCCTCAGACTGATGGATAGACAGAAAGGGTAAATAGAGTTCTTGAGAATCTTTTAAGGCTGTGTATCCTAGACTTCAGAGGTACTTTGGAAGAGCGTATTCCTTTAGTAGAGTTCGCCCACAAAAATAGTTTTCAAGCAAGCATTGGCATGGCACCTTTTGAAGCATTATACGGGCGACCCTGTAGATTGCCAACTTGTTGGTGGGATTCTACAGAAAGACTATTGCTTGGACCAGATATGGTTAGAGAAACGTTCAAGAAGAATGATCTTATTATAAGATGAATGAAGACTGCTCAGGATAGGCAGAAGTCCTATGCAGACAAGAGAAGGGCTGACATTGAATTTGAAGTGGGAGACATGGTTTTCATAAAGGCATCACCATTAAGAAATGTGGTTCGGTTTGGATCTGTAGGGAAACTGACACCAAGATTCGTAGGGCCATTTCCCATAATAGAATGGATTGGCCAAATGGCTTATAGAGTAAAGCTACCCGAGATACTATTCGACGTTCACGATTTTTTCCATGTTTCTCATTTGCGGAAATGCTTACATGATACCGTAGAAGTTGTTGAGCCGAGTATATTGGAGGTAGTAGAAGTGGAACGGGAGGCGACAGTTAGAAGAGTTCCTACCTGTATTCTTGGATCAGAAGTTAAGAAGCTACGCAATAGAGAAGTCAAGTTGATGAAGTTTCAATAGGGAGATAACCCAGAGAATGCGACTTGGGAGACCGAAAATAATATTCGTGCTTCGTACCCTTTTCTTTTCGAGGGTATGTTCTTAACTCCTTTTCCAAAGCTTTTATCTATGCTGGTTTCTATCATTTAAGTAAGTCCTAGCGATCGAATCTTCGACCTCTAGGTAGGAATCCCATGGATGTAGACATGTGTTTGAGACATGTTATGTTTGATGGATGTAAGTGGATGCAAGTGTTTGCTAGTGGTTGCTCGTGGATGCATATACACACACATTAGGCACTAGATCGACTCAATCACTCTTATACTACATATGGATGTGTGTACATTTTTCTTCTTTTAATGGATGAAAATGGATGTAACATCATATGGATGTTGTATTTGGACGGATGATTATGCACACATATAAAACTTACATGTTATAATAGGATTATGTGCATACATGTTGGATTCATGACACTAACATACATTGCATTAAGGAGGTCGACTGAATCAGTAGACTGCCTGATTTTCGCATTAGTATTGGGACATATACACACACCTTTACATATGTTCATATAAGCATTAGAAATCTTTTAAGGACAACGGATGCCTGTGATTGGTGAATGTGTAGATGAGTGATGGATGATAGGATATACATTCTTCTTAACTTGGAGATTTCGGGGACGAAATCTTTTGAGTAGGAAAGAATGTAACACCCTGTATTTTAACAACATTAAAGAGGATAAATTAATAATTAATTTAATATTCAAAATTAAGTGAAACAGACTGCTACATTGCGTTCATCTCAGAATTCTGGCTAAAATAGACAACTGATTAGCGTAAATGGACATCGTACGAAGAATTTATTATGGTTTGAAGTTTGTATACGCGTAAGATATATATATATACATACTCGACTGGGTCGACACCCCCTTGAGGGTCGACCCAAGGGTCGATACCCCTGCGCATGATTTTTCCGGCTTGCCCAATTTCTCACGATTTTGAATTTCTGGACCTAATTTTTAATTTTTGGACCCTATACATACCCCCGAGGGTAGACGTGGCAGATTAGGGTTTGGGGCTGGTGGCTATATATATGGCCTCATTTCTCATGCTTTTTCACACCAAAAATAATGGAGGACTAGATGTTGTCGCTGCCCAGATTGAATCTGTAATCACCCGGAAAAAGGCGATCTTGGTTATCTGATACACAACACATATCGAACATCCAAGGATCGAAAATAACTGGAAAGTTAATAGAAAGAAGTTAGAGGGTGAGAATAGATAAAGTAGAAACTTAGAATAGAAGAAGAAGAAGATACAACATCAAAGTAACATGAATCTCACAGCGGAACGAACAACATATAATAGATAACATATCCTTGAAATAAAATCAGTATATGTATACAGTAACATTATCAGAGTACAACACTTACAACACAGCGGAAATAACTATAGCTATATAATCCTGAAGCCTCCTGCTCCAAGCTCTCCAAGTATATCTGTAAAATCCTGACTACTTGACTGCTCGTATAAAATTGGGCATCCAAAAGTTTAGGGAAAACAAAACAAAATAAACTCCGGGTCAGTCATGGGACTGGTATGAGTAAAACAGTTTAAAACAGTTTGAGCCATTAAACGATATCTCATAAGACCACGCCGTATAACGGAACGGGTTTTTTCCTTATGAGAATCCAAAATAATCTTTATATCAAAACTCATTGATATTATAATAGTGTCTATCAACCACAATATAATAATCATCTAGCAGAAACGCTTTCATCTCACGTTCTACATATATAGTATACAATCAAAACCGAAAGCACGTATTGGGTAATGGATTTCCAACTATGACAAGGTATGGAACCACCTTTCGCTAGTGTACCTCTAGAGAGGAATACACTGGGTTCAATAAGAACATCTTGCAACCCGGCCACACATGACCGACCACTCATTTCGCTTGAGTAAATCGAATGTATATCACCAACGGTTGGGATCATCAACCGTTTCCCGAATGGGACAGCATCGACAATAGATTTTTTAGAAGTAAATGAAACTCTAGATCAGGTGATTATACACCCTAATAGGTGCGACCTACATAGCCATGTTGCCTGCCCAATTTTTGTCATTTCCCGGTTGTGAGGCTAGAGGTCACGCTTATCTCTGAGAGATCACACGTTTATTCACTTTGAATGTCACATCATCATACCCGCCAAATCACAAATTGATTTCCCCAAAAATATCACGGGTATACAGCTAAGAGAAACAAATTGCTCCGCCACCAAACGTAAATACGTTTGAAGAGATCAACTTACGCGATCTATTAAATATACTCTGTCAGACATTCGTCCATACAAGTTGTCCTGGGACTGGACATACCGAAGGCACTATTCAGTATATCCATCTTAGGAAATCTTTACCTAAGATTTATACAACAACCCTTGCACTTGACTCCGTCTTCAATTATCTTTGGCATATATGATTCGCAACGCTTATGCCAATACGCAGTGGTTCTTCGGATAATAATCCAACCGATCTCTCCATAATAACAACGTTAAAATGGTCAAAAACTTCGATAGTCGGTGAGTTAACTATCAAAGAAAAACACGTGTGCAAACAACGATATTATTTCCAAATGGAAATTACATCGATCAATCACCAATCAACTTTTATCCTTATTTTTTATATTTAGAAAATATACGTTATTAACATTGGAAAACATTTCCATAGCTTATTCACGCATCACTATCCTTCCACAACTATCAGACTCTAACTATAAACTAACAAGAGAACTACTTCCTAAATACAAACCTCGAAGGCCGAAACCAACATCAAATCGATACTTAGCAAACCATTCAACTTATTAATCTCTAGTCAGTTTCTAATTTTTGTTTAACTCCATTTTGATTAACTATGTTCGATTTTCTCCTTTCGATTAATTCGACTAGACCAACCGTATTCGATTAACTCGACTTAACTTGATTTGATTAACTAACTTGTCTTAACTAATTTGATTAACTAAGTTGTCTTAACTAATTTGATTAACCCTTATTATATCTCATCAATTTCCTTTTTATACTTCTATTTAAATAAATATTTCCTTTATAACTCTATTTATTTCCTAAATAAATATTCCTTTGATAAAATCCTTTGACTTTATAAATATTTTATTTTCAATATACTTTGAAAATTCCCTTTTTACATTCACGTATTTCTTACGGTATTTAAAATATCAAATAACAGTGATCAATATCATTCAAACACATATAATCAACAACAGATTATATATCACATCATATATCACAATATATGAAATAAAATAGTATTTTATATATTGAAGAACCCAGTTGGGTCCCTCCAACCTGTTTCCCTGCATCCACAGATGTTAAACAATATCATTAACATCGATTTCATTTCAATATGAAATATTCTGTTAAACAGAATCAATATTTGATTAACGATTTATATATATATATATCGTTATCTATAATTTTAACCAATACACAAGCAATTCAACCAAACAGTTACACACAGCAATCAACAGATGATTAACAGTTCTAAAAATACATTATAAAAATATAACTGTTCAGAGTTGGTGAGTTTTACTCACTTTGGCAGTTCATCGTTAAAGAACGTTGAACTGTTGTTTGATTTGAATCAAACAATTTATTTCGCCATAAATTCAAACGAGCTCCAATCCGCTTCCAATCAGTTCCATGGTGTAGACACCGTCCATACGATCCTATCGGATCTTGTTTCGCTGAATTCCGATAATATATGACCAAGTTATTGTGATTATAAGTTCATATACAAATTGAATTAAACAAACTTAATTAAATTAATTAGATGGCCTTTACCCCCTCAAATTTCAACGGCCCATTCAAATTCTGGCCCACCCACTTCTTCTTCTCCCCCGACGACTAAAACCGCAACTCCACTACAGCCATTTCCGATCATTATCCCATTCAAACGCCTCCATTCTTCCACCGAAATCGAATTAAAAATCACCATCATTCATCTCTTCAATTCCTCATTATCATCATGTAATTCTTGCTCCACTCGATCGAATTCCGTTCGAACCCCTATCATGCCATCTCAGTAAATTGAGCGACACCAATGTCCACCGAAATCCCCAAATACAACACACAAGGTGCGGTTTCTCCTCACAAACCCAAATCTAACATCTAAAACTTGAATTGTTGCTTCTATTTTACCATAACCTCAAACCTAAGTTTACTGTACTAAAGTAAACCGCGACGAATGCTGATCGAGTGGCATAAAATCGGTACAAGAGTGAAGCCCTCTCACATACGATTCCAAATATATATGTATACAAATTTATAGATTTTTATCCGATTTGTTTTGGATTTTTATTTCTCACCGAAATGGTTTTTGCTAGAAAATTTTGTGGCGGCTTAAGAGTGATTATAAACCTGCGGTTTATGGCTATGAAGATGGTAATGTGGCCTGTTTAGGTCCAGTGATTAGTTAGGATATTTTTAATTTGATTATTTTATTTTATTTTTAATCAACTACTGCTCGTACTCGTCCTCAAAAATTCCTGCGTTCACACACGATACCCAAAAATCACAAAAATTGACGTGCAGCTACAGTTCGACATTATGGTCCCAACGAAACTGGTTTCGTCGAATTCTGACTCTGTTTGCTCACACAACGAATTTTTAACCGTCAAAATACTAACTGTTTTTCACATTAAAAATCCATACGGCCACATACTGCCTTCCAAAATCACGGAAATTGAAATCTAACAATAATTTAACATTGCGTATCCAACAAAATTAGTTTCGTTGAATTCTGAGATCGTTTGCAAAATTGGCTATTTTTAAAGCTCTAAATAACCCTTTTAAATATATAAATATATTTAAAAATAAATAAATTAAACATTTAAAAATAAATATTATCGTATATATTCACAGTGGAATACCACCCGACTCCAATTGGATTTATAACTCGATATTTCAAATCCCGATATAAATCGATATTCGATTTATAATGAAATTCCTTTTTTAAAATATAAATAAATCGTTATAAATTATAAAGGAATTCCATAGCGAATTTTCTGAAATTTGATTTGGACATAAATCAAAATCTACACGATGAAATCCCGATTTTTCTCTTCCACTAGAAAAATACACTTCACCAGCTCTGAACATTTCTTGTTTCATAGAAATCCGATTTAAAACGGCTTCTATATATTCGTTTAAAGTTCGAATCGCTAAATCCCGAACTGCCGCGCCATTTCGAGCTCGATTATATTTATAATATAATTATACGTTCAAACTTCATTTAAATAATATATTCGTCAATATAATTCAATATAAACTGAATTATATATTTTATATCGTCCAATTCACACCATATCATGAATTCTGTTATTTCCGATTATTCCGAAAATATATTATTTTCTATTATTTATATTAATTAAATATAAATATTATTTAATTCCAGTTATCGATATTGTTAAATCGATAATTAATAACTAAATAAATAAATAAATTATTCGACTGCTAAAAATGTGGGTTATTACAATCTTTCCCCCTTAAAATAATTTCGTCCTCGAAATTGCTAAGGTAGAGGACGACCCTATCTATTGGGTAAAAATTTATTTGTTTACCTCTTATCTCCTGTTTCTCCGATATCGACTAAAATATTAATTCCTTCCGACTAACTAAAATTTTTAAAAATTCTAAAAATTTTCTAACACCTTAAATTTTTGGAAAATTTCGCCATAACCTCCTTTGCACAGCCCTATCGGTAAAACCACAACTCGCCTCTTTGGGCCATCTCCAACCCAAAAGAAAATCAAACAGCCAAGCGGCTTGCCAATTCGTCTCATAACTCATCAAACTCATATAAAATAAACTTGTACCTTTTTGTCGGACATATCATTATATCACTTTCACTTGCTACCAACTCAGCATATACCAATATCGTTTCAATCAAACTCCGATCTGTTTTTATCCACAAATCCAACCATTCGCTTATACCTAAGTCGAATTTCATTTCAAACCAAAATTCCATTCTCGATTTTCAATTTCTTAACTCATCAATCCAAATTTCTCGATATCCTTCTAATCCAATTCAACTCCAATTTGCTTTTGCAAATTTCAATTCAATTTCCACTTAACTGGCTTTAATTCAATTCCAATTTGTTTTCACAAATTTCAATTCAAATTTGGTTTTAATCCAAACAATCTTTCCCAGGGAATTTTAAATAACTTTGTTTTTCTAAAATCAAATATCCCTTTTTGGAATTCAAAACAACTTGCTTTTCTCAAACAATTCAAAATCAAAACTTTTTGTAGTAATCCGTCACTTACCACTCGAAAATGAACACTGATGATGTGGCCAGCATCATTAGAGTTATTTCCCAGTAATCGAAGTGAGTTCAATACTATATCGACTTTCAAAACCATTTCTGAATATTTCCATTTTGAAATCAGTTCAAAATATCCTTTCAATGTTTGTAGACAATTTAAAATCTCCCAGGATTTTAAAACTTCCTTATGCTTAATCTAGATTCATTTACAAACACTTTTCCCAATTCTGGGATTTTAATTCCAATTCTGATTTAAATTTCAGATCTAATTCACTTCGTAATACTTATACGAATTTTATTTGGTTATATATATATAACCATCTCTATTATAATCTTACTCGATTATAATAACAACCAATATATCCAATGTATTATAATAACCCGATATAAATTCTTTATATCAAAATATACTTTGGGCAAAATTATTTCGTTTACCCTCTTTTCAAAACATACCATGACGGTTCATCGTATTCGAGTGTTTATAAACTCCTACCGATACAGTGGATCAAACTGATCGACCAGAACACATAAACAACTCAACCAATAAATCTCCATAATATAAAATAAATTTTTTATATCAATAACAAATACGCACTCATATATATACACTCAACTCAATCTAGGGTATTACTAACCCTATCTCTACTGAGTCACGCCAGAGAGCCAAGGTAATTCACTTAACCTTAAGCTTTGATACCAAATGTAACGACCCGGAAAAAGGCGATCTTGGTTATCCGATATACAACACATATCGAACATCCAAGGATCGAAAATAACCGGAAAGTTAATAAAAAGAAGTTAAAGGGTGAGAATAGATAAGGTAGAAACTTAGAATAGAAGAAGAAGAAGATACAACATCAGAGTAACACGAATCTCACAGCGGAACGAACAACATATAATACATAACATATCCTTGAAATAAAATCAGTATATGTATACAGTAACATTACCAGAGTACAACACTTACAACAGAGCGGAAATAACTATAGTTATATAATCATGAAGCCTCCTGCTCCAAGCTCTCCAAGTATATCTGTAAAATCCCGAATACTTGATTGCCCGTATAAAATTGGGCACCCAAGAGTTTAGGGAAAACAAAATAAACTTCGGGTCAGTTATGGGACTGGTACGAGTAAAACAGTTTAAAACAGTTTGATCCATTAAACGATATCTCATAAGACCACGCCGTATAATGGAACGGGTTTTTCCCTTATGAGAATCCAAAATAATCTTTATATCAAAACTCATTGATATTATAATAGTGTCTATCAACCACAATATAATAATCATCTAGCAGAAACGCTTTCATCTCACGTTCTACATATATAGTATACAACCAAAACCGCAAGCACATATTGGGTAATGGATTTCCAACTATGACAAGGTATGGAACCACCTTTCACTAGTGTTCCTCTAGAGAGGAATACACTGGGTTCAACAAGAACATCTTGTAACCCGGCCACAAATGACCGACCACTCATTTCGCTTGAGTGTATCGAATGTATATCACCAACGGTTGGGATCAGCAACCGTTTCCCGAATGGGACAACACCGACAATAGATTTTATAGAAGTAAATGAAACTCTAGATCAGGTGATTATACACCCTAATAGGTGTGATCTACATAGCCATGCTGCCTGCACGATTTTTGTCATTTCCTGGTTGTGAGGATAGAGGCCACGCTTATCTCCGACAGATCACACGTTTATTCACTTTGAATGTCACATCGTCATACCCGCCAAATCACAAATTAATTTTGCCAAAAATATCACGGGTATATAGCTAAGAGAAACGAATTCCTCCACCACCAAATGTAAATATGTTTGAAGAGATCAACTTACGCGATCTATTAAATATACTCTTTCAGACATTCGTCCATACAAGTTGTCCTGGGACTGGACAAATCGAAGGCACTATTCAGTATATCCATCTTAGGAAATCTTTACCTAATATTTATACAACAGCCCTTGCACTTGACTCCGTCTTCAATTATCTTTGGCATATATGATTCGCAATGCTTATGCCAATACGGAGTGGTTCTTCGGATAATAATCCAACCGGTCTCTCCATATTAACAACGTTAAAATGGTCAAAAACTTTGATAGTCGGTGAGTTAACTATCAAAGAAAAACACGTGTGCAAACAACGATATTATTTCCAAACGGAAATTACATCGATCAATCACCAATCAAATTTTATCCTTATTTTCTATATTTAGAAAATATACGTTATTAACATTGGAAAACGTTTCCATAGCTTATTCACGCATCACTATCCTTCCACAACTATCAGACTCTAACTATAAACTAACAAGAGAACAACTTCCTAAATACAAACCCCGAAGGCCGAAACCAACATCAGATCGATACTTAGCAAACCATTCAACTTATTAATCTCTAGTTAGTTTCTAGTTTTTGTTTAACTCAATTTTGATTAACTATATTCGATTAACTCCTTTCGATTAATTCGACTAGACCAACCATATTCGATTAACTCGACTTAACTTGATTTGATTAACTAACTTGTGTTAACTAATTTGATTAACTAACTTGTCTTAACTAATTTGATTAACCCTTATTATATCTCATCAATTTCCTTTTTATACTTCTATTTAAATAAATATTTCCTTTATAACTCTATTTATTTCCTAAATAAATATTCCTTTAATAAAATCCTTCGATTTTATAAATATTTTATTTTCAATATACTTTGAAATTTCCCATTTTACATTCACGTATTTCTTACGGTATTTAAAATACCAAATTACAATGATCAATATCATTCAAACACACATATTCAACAATAGATTATATATCACATAATATATCACAATATATGAAATAAAACAGTATTTTATATATTAAGGAACCCAGTTGGGTCCCTCCAACCTGTTTCCCTGCATCCACAGATGTTAAACAATATCATTAACATCAATTTCATTTCAATATGAAATATTCTGTTAAACAGAATCAATATTTGATTAACGATTTATATATATATCGTTATCTATAATTTTAACCAATATACAAGCAATTCAACCAAACAGTTACACACGGTAATCAACAGATGATTAAGAGTTCAAAAAATACGTTATAAAAATATAACTGTTCAGAGTTGGTGAGTTTTACTCACTTTGGCAGTTCATCATTAAAGAACGATAAACTATTGTCTGATTTGAATCAAACAATTTATTTCTCCATAAATTCAAACGAGCTCCAATCCGCTCCCAGTCAGTTCCATGTGTAGCCACCGTCCATACGATCATATCGGATCTTGTTTCGCTGAATTCCGATAATACATGACCAAGTTATTGTGATTATAAGTTCATATACAAATTGAATTAAACAAACTTAATTAAATTAATTAGATGGGCTTTACCCCCTCAAATTTCAATGGCCCATTCAAATTCTGGCCCACCCACTTCTTCTTCTCCCCCGATGACTAAAACCGCAACTCCACAATAGCCATTTCCGATCATTATCCCATTCAAACGCCTCCATTCTTCCACCGAAATCGAATTAAAAATCACCATCATTCATCTCTTCAACTCCTCTTTCTCATCATGTAATTCTTGCTCCACTCGATCGAATTCCGTTCGAACCCCTATTACGCTATCTCAATACATCGAGCGAAACCAATATCCACCGAAAACCCCAAATACAGAACACAAGGTGCGGTTTCTCCTCACAAACCCAAATCTAACGTCTAAAACTTGAATTGTTGCTTCTATTTTACCATAACCTCAAACCTAGGTTTACTGTACTAATGTAAACCGCGACGAATGCTGATCGAGTGGCATAAAATCAGTACGAGAGTGAAGCCCTCTCACATACGATTCCAAATATATATGTATACAAATTTATAGATTTTTATCCGATTTGTTTTGGATTTTTATTTCTCACCGAAATGGTTTTTGCTAGAAAATTTTGTGGCGGCTTAAGGGTGATTATAATCCTGCGGTTTGTGGCTAAGAAGATGGTAATGTGGCCTGTTTAGGTCCAATGATTAGTTAGGATATTTTTAATTTGATTATTTTATTTTATTTTTAATCAACTACTGCTCGTACTCGTCCTAAAAAATTCCTTCTATCACACACGATACCCAAAAATTACGAAAATTGACGTGCAACTACAGTTCGACATTACGGTCCTAATGAAACTAGTTTCGTCGAATTCCGACTCCGTTTGCTCACACAGCGTATTTTTAACCGTCAAAATACTAACTGTTTTTCACATTAAAAATCCATACGGCCACATACTGCCTTCAAAAATCACAGAAATTGAAATCTAATAATAATTTAACAATGCTGATCCAACAAAATTAGTTTCGTCGAATTCTAAGGTCATTTGCAAAATTGGCTATTTTTAAAGCTCTAAATAACCCTTTTAAATATATAAATATATTTAAAAATAATTAAATTAAATATTTAAAAATAAATATTATCGTATATATTCACAGTGGAATACCATACAGCTCCAATTGGATTTATAACTCGATATTTCAAATCCCGATATAAATCGATATTCGATTTATAATGAAATTCCTTTTTTAAAATATAAATAAATCATTATAAATTATAAAGGAATTCCACAGCGAATTTTCTAAAATTTGATTTGGACATAAATCAAAATCTACACGACGAAATCCTAATTTTTCTCTTCCACTAGAAAAATACACTTCACCAGCTCTGAACGTTTCTTATTTCATAGAAATCCGATTTAAAACGGCTTCTGTATATTCGTTTAAAGTTCGAATCGCCAAATCGCAAACTACCGCGCCATTTCAAGCTCGATTATATTTATAATATAATTATACGTTCAAACTTCATTTAAATAATACATTCGTCAATATAATTCAATATAAACTGAATTATATATTTTATATCGTCCAATTCACACCATATCATGAATTATGTTATTTCCGATTATTCCGGAAATATATTATTTTCAATTATTTATATTAATTAAATATAAATATTATTTAATTCCAGTTATCGATATCGTTAAACCGATAACTAATAATTAAATAAATAAATTATTCGACTGCTAAAAATGCGGGTCATTACATTCTTTCCCCCTTAAAATAATTTCGTCCTCGAAATTGCTAAGGTAGAGGACGACCCTATCTATTGGGTAATAATTAATCTGTTTACCTCTTATGTCAAGTTTCGCCGAATCAATTAATATCGACAAAAATATTAATTCCTTCCGACTAACTAAAATTTTTAAAAATTCTGAAAATTTTCTAACATCTTAAATTTTCGGAAAATTTCGCCATAACCTCCTTTGCACAACCCTATCGGTAAAACCACAACTTGTGTAACAACCCGTATTTTCAATAACCTGTTATAACGTAAATCGAGGCAGAATTTAATTTATAAATCTGAATCAAGGGAAACGGGCTATGCCATTGCGTTCGTCTCGGAAAAATACGCGAAATAGAGTCCGAGTTTTCGAAAATCGGAGTCCGTATGACCCGATTAAGGCCCAACGAAGTTTTCAGAAAATTTCAAAGTAAAAACAGATTTCAAATTCAGGTTTGAATTTGAAAAATTAGGTCAGATTGGGCTAGGCGGGAAAATTCCCGCCAGAGCACCCAAGTCGACAGCCCTGTCGACTTGGGAGTCGACTTGGTTGGACCCAAGTCGACAGCCCTATCGACTTGGTCCAGCCGGGCTGTTTAGCCTGGTACACCATTTAGAGATTGTGTTGAGCTTGGGGGCCAGATTCGGTTTTAAGGGCTGAGATTGGAACTAGGGTTTAATCCTAAGGTTGAAACTAGTCCTAATCTCTATAAATAAGGCCCTAACCTAACCCTAAATCATCATTATTCATTCATACAACTAAACTATGGCAAAATCAATCCTCTCATGGCCTCCACTCTCTTCATAAAATTTCTAAATAAATTTTTATGAGATTTTCCATGCATACAAGTGTTTTCAAGCTTGTATGAGCATCATTAGCTTGCATTCAAGTCAAGTTTCTACATTTGCATCATAAAGCAAGGATTTTGATCACTTTGGCTTAGGGGTTTTTCTATTAAAGCTTGCATTTTGGGTTTAATTGGTTGCTTAAGGGATTTGTCATATTTTTGTGACTTCATAAGCATTGTAAGCCCTATTCTACTTTCATACTTAAACTCTAAAGTTAAATGTATGATATGCAAGTTTATATGCAAGTTTACTATGTTATGATATGCAAGTTTATCATGTTGTGATATGCAAGTTTATATGCAAGTTTACTATGCTATGATATGCAAGTTTATCTTGTTGTGATATGCAAGTTTATATGCAAGTTTACTATGCTATGATATGCCAGTTTATCATGTTGTGATATGCAAGTTTATATGCAAGTTCGCTATGCTATGATATGCAAGTTTATCATGTTGTGATATGCAAGTTTATATGCAAGTATGCCATGCTATGATATGCAAGTTCATCATGTTATGTTATGCAAGTATGCCATGTCATGATATGCAAGTTTATCGTGTTATGTTATGCAAGTTTGATATGCAAGTTTGTCATATGATATGCAAGTTATGTTATGCAAGTTTGGGTTGAACATTTTGTTCATGCTATTATGTTATGCAAGCTTATCTTGGGTTTATGAACATAAAGCTTCAAGCTTTATGCCAAAGGTTGCATTTTGGCAACATGTAAGTTATCATATCTCTTATGATAACTTGCATGTGAGGCTAGATGCGAACTTATGGCCATTTCTACATGTCATTTAGCACCATGTATCACCAATATGCCAAGTTTGGTTTTATGCATGCTTTTGGGGCCTAAAAATGTAATATGCAAGGGTATGAACACATGAACATTTCATATGCCACCATGTTAAACTCGTGGCTTCAATACCTTTATGTCATGATTATGCCAAGTTCCCTCTTTCTATCCTTTATGCGCTATTGCGATATGTAAGCGATGGGATTGCGTTTGGGGTTGGGTAAACTTAAAAGACATAAAAACATAAGCTTGGGAATTTACCTATTAAGTTAGGTCTACCCATTGGGAATTTACCTATTAAGTTAGGTCTACCCAACTGCTTGAAAACTTGTAATGTGTTTTGGAAACATGATGGACATGACACTTAGAAAATATAAGTGTGACCAACTCGAGGTTGGGTTGAGTTTGTAGCGTAAACCTACCCGGAACCGACCGGCTTAACTAGTTGCTACAAACAATAGGACCCAATGTGAGAAGTTGATCATGTGGTACCTTGAACCCGAGGTTAGACCAAGTTGTGGTGTAAAGCTACCCGGAACCGACCGGCTTAACTAGTAACCGCAACAAAGTCTAATGTGAGAGGTTAAGGCGCATTAATTAATTAATGCCTCATGATTAGGGTTAAGTCATGGTCCACTTAATACTTAACCAATTTGGGCTTGGTAGATTAATCAGGGTTAAGTCGTGAACTCATTGTTACACTTAACCAAGTTAATCCATGATTAGCAGGAGGGTTAAACCGTACTTAACCCACTAGAAAAATCCTAGCAATAGGGGCCCACTCCAGCAGTAATCCCAAGTTTGTATCATTAAGACCCTAGGGTCTAGGCTAGGGAGGGAGCACGATTACTGGGCTGGAGGTAAGCGACCAATAAACGACGGCCGGGTGGTACGCCGATGTAGTTCCGGACGGACTATGGTCGTGCACGTAGTCCGTATTTGGAGAAGTCACCCATGGGTACCAGTAGATCGAGACTGTGCACTCATGTTTATGGTGTCCAGGGGTTGGCACCCTAGGGCTTGATACACCCGAAGGGTGGACCCGGCACAGTTCGACTACAATTATGTTTGGGCCGTATTGACACCAACACGTGACGAGTTAGGCTTATAGGGAGCCGATCGACTAGACCGTTTGGTTGGACCTTGTGTTAGGGTCACTTCATGTTATTGGACCTCGTATGAGGGTCACTTCATGTTATTGGACCTCGTATGAGGGTCACTTCATGTTATTGGACCTCGTATGAGGGTCACTTCATGTTATTGGGCCAAAGCTTGGGCCAAGGGATCAATACTTGTTTATTCAAGTCATGTTAGTTTTCTAGTACACCTGTGGTGCAAAACCTTAATCCTGATTATGCGATGACACCTTTATCTACCTTGTTAGCTAATCATCATGCTAGTATGTTGTTATCCTTATGTTCATCCCTGCTGCTCATGCCAGTTAACTTTATCAGTTTACATTGATTGTAGTAGGGCTTACTCAGTCTTTTTGACTGACCTGTTTTCTTTCGCCTCTTTTCTTCCGTCCCCCCCCCCCCCAGGTTCTCAGGGAGGGAATAGTGGAGCTTAGCTTGGATTTCTGATCGCTTGCTTGTGGGATTTAGCTCATGTACGGTCTTGACATGAAGCTAGCTATGGTTATCACTTATTTTGGGGATAGTACTTATGTATTTCAGTTTTTCAGTAATGTTGTTTTATCTAGACTTGTGTATTTGGAAAGTTGACATTATGTGGTACCAGACTTGTTTTTGAAATAGTTTGAAATCTTCCGCTGTTTTGCTTATCTTATTTACTCTGTTTACATATATACATATGTTCTTGTTCTGCCTTGATATATCATTATGCATGTTCACCTGATTCAAACGCCCCTCCTAAGTCAGAGTGCTTGCAAGAGCCACCCTGGCTGAGGTGGGGTGTTACAACTCGCCTCTCTGGGCCATCTCCAACCCAAAAGAAAATCAAACAGCCATGCGGATTGTCAATTCGGCTCATAACTCATCAAACTCATATAAAATAAACTTGTACCTTTTTGTTGGTCATATCATTATATCAATTTCACTTGCTACCAACTCAGCATATACCAATATCGTTTCAATCAAACTCCAATATGTTTTTATCCACAAATCCAACCATTCGCTTATACCTAAGTCGAATTTCATTTCAAATCAAAATTCCATTCTCGATTTTCAATTTCTTAACTCATCAATCCAAATTTCTCGATATCCTTCTAATCCAATTCAACTCCAATTTGCTTTTGCAAATTTCAATTCAATTTCCACTTAACTGGCTTTAATTCAATTCCAATTTGTTTTCACAAATTTCAAATCAAATTTGGTTTTAATCCAAACAATCTTTCCCAGGGAACTTTAAATAACTTTGTTTTTCTAAAATCAAATATCCCTTTTTGGAATTCAAAACAACTTGCTTTTCTCAAACAATTCAAAATCAAAACTTTTTGTAGTAATCCGTCACTTACCACTCGAAAATGAACACTGATGATGTGACCAGCATCAAAAGAGTTATTTCCCAGTAATCGAAGTGAGTTCAATACTATAACGGTATCAAACGAGTACTCCGCCCTAGGTCAGAGTCGGGGCACGCTTACTGGGCTGATTGTAGGAGATCCAAACGTGGAGGATGGTGTGGGCGGCGCAAACCGACCGGGGTCATGTGCGTGCATGGTCCGGGAAGAGGGGGATAAGACGACCGTGACACCTGTAGATATGGTTGTCCACATCAACGAAGAGTTGCCACTTTAGGAAGTGATACATCCTACCGTGGGGCCGACACAGTGTATCTACGGAGTAGGGAGCCGATCGATTAGGGTAGTAATTAGGGTACATTTAGACTCCGGTATGTTTAGGAACCTATTTTACCCTCATAGGTGATTCCAGAACGTTGGGCTGCCTGTGGATTGTATAAGGTGAAAACCTCTCACTGGAAGTGCGCCTAAGTCTATCATCTTATATTGTTAGGGATCATCTCATTCTGGTTACACTAGTATTGGTGCAGAGAAATCATTAGAGAAGCGTGTACACTCTATCATGTTTACCTTGTCATACCTGTCTCTTGTGATGTTATCTTTCTCATCCACTTTATATGTCTGTCATGATACTTTTATTTATTTATTTGCTAAAAGTATCCGGACTCGCCAGACTTTATATCTGACCTTTTTTGTTTCCTCTTCTTTCTTCTGTTCCCCTCAAGTTCTCAAGGTGGGAATACTCAAGCTTGATCAGGATTCTGCTATCATTTTGGGGGAGCTGCTTAGATGTATTGCTCAAGCTCCTATCTTTGTTACTATGGCTATGTTTTATATGGGGATTATGCTTTTTTTATTTTTGTACTCTGATGTTTTAAGTACAAGACAACGATTTTAATGATGTACTGGTTTTATGTATTTTGTACATATGATGTTTTGAACCACGATGCTTTATGATTAATAAAGTTTTTAATTCTGCTGTTACTTTATATCTGTCTTGTAATGTTTCTGTTTCTATTTACCTATAACGCTTCACGAAACTTAATGCATTCTCTTAATGAGTGACATTAACGGATGTGGGGTGTCACAGTAGTCTGCACAAGCAGAAGCCGCATCCACAGAAACAACATCTGACAAGAAGACGAATTGAAGATGGCATGGGGAACTCAAATGAAAGTGTGAAAAACGATGAAGAATGAAAGAGAAGGTGGAGAGAAAAAGCCCTAGATGCATGTGGTTTTCCAAAAAAAGGGGGAAATGAGGTAGATGAAATTAGAGCGTCGGAGCGATATGATTTTTTGAAGCTTGGAAAGGATCCGATAACAGTGGAGAAGGGAAATGGAAAGGACCGACAAGAGGTTGGATCTAAATTTAGGCTTACGGGTAGAGGGGGTCTGTGGGAATTGTTGATCATTGCGTAGGAATTAAAAATAAAAGGCGCAGAATGAAATTAAGAGTCAGCAAAATGAAAAGGAGTCGATGCCAATTGCCATGTGTTATTTCTCAATCATGATTATTTGATGTTAATCACTAAATACTAATTATTATATGTATTTTAGTAATTTATCAAATACACCCTATAATTATTGATTAATAATTATTAAACATAGCATTACATGGTAAGTCAAATATTATTGTTAATATAGAATATTGAACTATAATATTTAAATAAAAATGTTAAGAAATGATTATTAATTATTAAGCTTTAATTATACTATAAATATTTAAAAATTCAATTAAAAAAATTCAAAATTTTTAACTCTTCAATATATTAAATATAGTGGAAAATAGGCATAAAGACAAAGTTTGGAAAAAATTTAGTCTGAAGGACGTCAAGTTTTATTTTTAGGCTGAAGGACAAACTTTGAAAAAATTAGGCTGAAGGACAATGCTAAATATAATTAGCATTTTCTATAATGTAAAACTGAATAATGCCAGTTAAAACTAGCATTTTTGTGCAGTGTAATAAACTGAATACAATGCTAATTACATTTAGCATTTTCCTTCAGCTTAATTTTGGTTCAAAGTTTGTCCTTCAGACTAAAAATAAAACTTGGTGTCCTTCAGCATAATTTTTCGGCAAAGTTTGTCCTTTTCCCTAATTACCTCTTAAATATAATTATTAATAATAATTATATATATTAAATACTAATGATAAGTATTACCTCTTAATTATTAAAGTTTATTTATTATGGCCTTTCTAAAAAAGAAGATTACTTGTTATTATTAATTATTAAAAGATAATTATATAATAGTAGTCTTACTTCTTAATTATTACTAACAATCATTAAATAATAAATATTAATATTAACTTTTATATTTTAATTGCTAATTGTATAATAGTAATTAAAGTTGTTAAATATGGACATCTATTACAACTTTCAAAAAAGAAAGGTTGTAATAGGCATCTATCACAATTGGCAAAATAAAAAAAATGTTGGAAATAACTTTATTACAACCTTCTAGGAAAAACAGTTGTAAAAAACAATTATTACAAGTGGCATTTTACGACAGTTGTAAAAATGCAGTTGTAATATGATCTTTTGTTGTAGTGTAGAGTTTAACCTTTTTTATTGAATCCGAAAATTGATTATGGACTTGATTCCGGCTTCTTTTCAAGCAACCTTATTTGATCAAAAACATGTTTGATGATCACATTAACAGTTCTTCCAGTGTCAACCAAGACCTTTTATACTATAAAAAATCCTCTTTTGTTAAAGTCATGAGAGGATCATTGTGTGGACGATAGAGTCCCCATAACCCTTATGGAGTGACAATTAAAGTAGGTATATGAATTTGTAACTTGTCATTCTTCTATGAAGGTTTTTCTTAAGTAGAAAAGGTTTCCTTCCCTTCCCTTATATAATGACTTTTATCGCCTATAGTTGTTCCATCTACATGTAATAACCCGGAAATCTGGGCCAATTTAAAACTTTTATTTTGGCAATTTTAGCGAATTTTGATTATTTAAAATGAATTATTTTAAATAATATCGACGAGAAATTTATTTTGAATAGAATTCGAACGTGTATATTATATAGATCGTCGTTAGAATATAAATATTTATTTTAAATTATAAAAGGAATTGAAAATGGCGCGGTAGTTCGATAATTCGATTTCAAACTTCAAATGGATGTACAAGATTCAAAATAAACCGGATTTGAGCGAAACCAAAAATAATAGAATCTAATTGAGAATATCTTTTCAACGAATCCGAAAAATTGAAATTTCATAGCGAGAATCAAAAGATAAGTCCAGTTGAAAATTCTGAATAGTCGCTATGGAATTCAGGCCCTTAAAAATGGGAATTTTGCAAACGACCTCGGATTTCGACGAAACCACTTTTGTTGGATCCGTGATGTCAAGTTATTGCTAAATGCCAATTTTCATAATTTTTCAAATTAATATGTGAGCGTGGCAAAGGAAAACATGTTTGACCAGTTTCAGTTGATTTTAATCGACTGGAAAATGACCATTTTTCAAACGGTCTCAGAATTCGACTAAACTAGTTTTGTTAGGACCGTATCGTCAATACGAAGCTATAAAATATTTTTCTGGAATTTTTCAAGTCAGTACGTGACCCCGACAAATTGAAATGCGCATTCAAATTTAATAAATAGAGTTATATGTTGATTTTGACGAAAACTGATCGAAACGGTCGAATCAGCTTATGGTACATATCCCATTGTGTTCGGAATGAGGGTAATTAGCTATGGACGACAGACAGTGGGCCCTGTTTCGAGGTCGAAAATAAAAGTACCTTTTTGAAATTAAAATAATAATAAAAACCTCTCTCCTCCCTTCCTTAATTCCTCACAGACCCCCCCATTTCCATTTCCTCAGAAATTAAAAAGAAAGAAAAAAACTGAATCGCTCGATGCGATTCTCCTCAGCCGCGCCACCGGAGGCGAGCGTCCACTGCCTTACCAGAGCCGCTGCCCTCCCCTCCAGGCCACCGTCGTCACCTTCGAGCCTAGCTCCACCCTCCACTCGCGAACGCGAGATCCCCAGCCCCCTACCCTCTTGATTCTCTCTCCTCCACTGCGAAAACCACCGCCACCCGCCAGCACCTTCCCCCACCACCTGCGATGACACAGACCACCCCCTCCTCCCTGTAGAACGCACGCAGCCCCCCTCTTCTTCTCGTTTTACTGTAAGTCCCTTTCTTCTTCTTTTTTTGTTTTTGTTTTGTACTTTACTGTTTTAAAAAGGGTATGATTTTGTATGAAGGAAAGTAGGGATTTTTACAACATGAAAGGTGGGATTTTTATAACATGAAAGCGAGTTAAAAATATGATTTCATTCGCACGAAGATTTGATTTTTAAGTTGATTAAGGAGAGATTTTTAAATTGATAAAGGTGAGATTTTTAAGTTGATAAAGGAGAGATTTTTATATAGTAGAAACATTAAAGATGAGATTTTTATATTATATAGATAGTAAAAATTCGATCTGTATATATGAAATAGAATTATAAAAATATAATTTTCATATAGAATGAAGCGTTGAAAAATATATATGAAGTGAAATAAAAATATGATTTTTATCTATGGAATGAAGCAATAAAAATATAATTTTTATTTGAACAGCGTGAAAAGGACTGCATTGGAATTTCAAGCAGATCGAAAAGGTTCAACAGTTCAGACAGCAAAGCACGGCGGAGTGGAACCCTCTGTGAGAACTTCTCACTTTTAATTTAATTTTCTAGTTAAAATATATACTAGGATGCAGACGGTGTTCAGTAGCACCCGACACCCGTCGTCCACAGACCATGGACGGCTTGTATGCTTGTTTGTATGATTTTGATGTGTAGTTGATTGTGTGATGTGATGTGAAATGAAATAAAATATTTATATAGATGAAATAAAATATTTTATAGTGGAAAATACTTTATAGTTAAAAATAGAATTTTTAACGTGTATATGAAAGGAAATAAAAATAAACAAATCGGATGATTTGTTTATATACACACATTTGACTGATATTGATTGGGACGATAAATTTTACACATCGCCCAACTGCACAAATAAAATCCGTGTTTGATTGTTTGAAACCCCACACGGGTATTGGGATGATATTTGACGTACACTAATCCCGATTGTTTAGTTGTATGTCGATCGATTGATTGACAGACTGTTATAAGCGTTGAATATTTATATTTGATGCTTGTACAGTGTAGAATGCACTTTGGATGATGGTTGATTATTCATCGTTGTTATTGTATACATGCGTTGTAGAAAATCCATATAATTAACATTATATGGTAATTGATTGGGCCTCATTCCATATTTGAAAAAGAAATATTTGAGAAAGAAATATTTGAAAAAGAAATATTTGAAATAGAAATATTTGAAATAGAATATTTGAAAATAGAAATATATGAAGCCGTGTTGATTAGATTTACGCCATTTTGACGTGAACGACATTTTTATCGATTTTATTCATTTTATAATGAATATCGAAAGTGATTTCGAAGTCTGATATTTTGAAAAAATTGAAATTGAATAGAAATGAATTTGAATTGAAATTGAATTGAAATCGATTTGAAATGAATTTAAAACGAATTTAGAAGGAAAAATTCAATTTTGATTTGAATTTGAAAAGAAGTTGAAATCGTTTTGAAAACGAATTTAAAACGATTTATAAAATACGTTTTAAAAAGGAAATCGACGAAGTATATATTATATATATATTATATATATAATATAATGGCCTGAATAGAACGCGCCGCGCCGCGACAATTCGCGAATTTCGACCATTGACTTCGAACGGATATTGCGGGAGATCCGACCGTCGGATTCTCCTAAAACCGGAACCGTTGGGTTCGTATCGAAAATAGCTTTCTAACGAGTATTAGAAATTAGAAATCTAACGGTTGGATTAGTAATTATGTCCAAATCAAATTTGGAAAAGGTTGCCGTAAGTGCAGTTCGATGGCCGTTGATGGAAATCGGCTGTACGGGCCTCGATAAAATTATTAAAAATAGCAATAATTTGTGTAAAATCAGAAGAAATGATTTGGGAAAAATTGGGATGAAAAACCCCATATTTGAAAAGATAAAAATAGATTTTTATCGAAATGAACTAGTTTTGAACTAGAATTAAAATTCTATTTATTTTTAAATAAATAAATTTGATTCGAAATGGGTTTGAAAATAACCAGAATTTTCAATAATTGCATTGGAATGGATTTGAATCGAAATTGTCTTCGGAATATTTCGATGTTGGATTTCGTGATTATACAGATGTTGTTATGGAAATTTGAAAGATATTTATATATTGTTATTTCTAATACGATATTTGTAGGTCGTAAAATTTGATATTGAATATAAGCCGATATATTTTCTATTCAGAGCCTTGTATTTAATATCAAATGTGATTTGGGTTTGTCGTGAATGATGTCTTTATTAACACTGTTCTTGAACCCAGTTGAGAAAAGATTAAATCTTTTTAATTAGATTTAATGAAGTGTACCGATTAAATAATATTTAATTGGAATTGAATTGGTATTGATTTTTGGGTTTATCGTGAACAATGTTTTAAATAACACTTGTTCTTTAACCCGATAATTAATGGAACATGATTTTGGGTTGTTGTGAACAGTATCTTCAATAATACTGTTCTAAGACATAAAGGAGTTAAGAAAATCAAAAATTAACTGGAGATTAGTTAAGTTGAATGGTTTCAGAGGTATTGATCTGATGTTGGTTTCGGCCTTCGGGGTTAATACTTAGGGAATTGCTCGCTTGCTAATTCACGGTTAGGGACTGATTGAAATGTGATGTGATTTTGGGTTTATCGTAAATCGTGTTTTAAATAACACTGATTCTTAAACCCAGATAGAGATTAAAACTAAGTGGAGTTTTAATGAATCTTTAATTAGATTGAAATGATCGAGAATGGAGTATCACCAATTCTGCTCCAGGCGATAGTTAAATCTTTAATTAGATTTGAACGTGAAATGGCAATTGAATTTACCGATAACACCGTGGTGTTAGACATGAAGTATTACCAGTTTTACTTCATGGGATGAATAGGTTGGGATTGGGAAATTAAAATAAATGATTACTTCGGTAAGGTTCGCTAATCCCGACTAGTTTGAATTGATATTCAAAAGTAGATTAAAGAATAAATTTTAATGATTTATCTTTGATAAAATTTATGGGAACCTTTCCCTATGAATGTGAAATTTAGAAACTAACTGTTCGTTAGCTAAGCAGAATGGTTTTCTGGATATTGATCTGATGTTGGTTTCGGCCTTCGGGGTTAATATTTGGGGAATTATTCTCTTGTTAATTTACGGTTAGTGACTGATGAATTGGAATGAGGCGTATGTTGTGTTTGTGTAACACATGTTTATTATATACGCGCGTTATTCGGGAAGACCGGGTTTATCCCATTCTGAATAACTGATGCGATGATAAGTCGAAGATGAAGATGGTGGTCGAAGACTGGAGGTCTTCACGTCGTTTGGATTATTACTGATGATCTTGATTGGGCTGTACACCCAAGAAGATGGAAATAGTTGGTGATTGTCCAGACGTATTTGGAGATCGATGGATATGCGGGGTACTAGGTGCCTCCGGTTTCATTCAGACCCAGAACGGACTTGTAAATGGACTGTGTGTCTAACATTGGATTTTAGTCTGTGTGATTGATTTCTATTAAATATATATCTGTTTGGCGGCGGAGAATTTATTCTCTTGCTTAACGCCCTTCTCTGAGACGTACGAGCTCAGGGGTTATATACTGATGGATATCAAACACATAGAGTGAATTGCCTGTGTGGCATGCCTAAGTGGCAAATGATCAAGACTTCTATTGAAAAGCAATGTCTTATGGTTGATGATCGAAGCACGGCCTTTGTGGCGTAGCTTTGTGTAACGTGTACTTCGCGAGTTTCACACCCCGGCGTGAACCAAAACGGGAGAGGACGTCAGGGAGGGCATGCGTTTCTTTCTAGCTAGAAGTGGCATCAGTGGTTTTACACGCCCTGACGAGTTTGACTTATGTGGTTGTTGCTGTTGCGAGGCGCCTCGGTTTGATCGGACGATCCGGGTCCGATGGAGTCATTCGTTGGCTCATTTACGCCCCATAGGGCGGGGAAACGCATGTTCAGGCATTTTAAAGCCCATCGGTGGACCGGCCCTGAGGATTCAAGGGCCCACCTGAGTCTGGGTCCTGAGGCTCGGGCTAGACAGTCTCGAATCGGTTGAGGACTATCTTTTGCCTCGGTTCATAGATGGAAATCCAATTTCCAAATACGTGACATTTGCGGTTTTAATTGTAGAACTAGTATGGCGACATGATATATGGTACCCATGCCGTCTATAATTGATACTTATGATTTGAAGTTGTTTTATACACTATACACTTATTATAGTATCAAAAGGTTTGTTTTAAACGTATCAAGCATTCTTGGCTATTATAAGGTAAAAACCCTATCCCCCGGCTTGCGTTGCATTGTGTGATAGGACCTGGGTCTTAAAATAGCTTCATTTTTCTTTATTTAGCATTGCGCTATTTGTTTTATGCACTGGTATTCTTGGGAGGAAACCCGTTCCGTGTTAGCGGCGTGGTCCCTTGATTTACCTAACTTTAAAATAAAGAATAATAACTGTTTTAGTTCTCACACCAGTCCCATGACTGACCTGAAGTTTATTGTTTTGACCTAAACTCTGGGTGCCCTTATTTTGACACGGGCAGCTAGTAGTTTTGGTTTTGCAGATTTATATTCACAGGATCCTGGTTTACAGCTGGAACGATATCCGGAAAGCTTTGTATCCGTATATCTCCTTCTAGTTGTGTTTTGTATTATTTCCGCTACTTTGTAATTTATTGTAATCTCTGATATTTCTGTGTAATATTTATTCATTTATACTCTGTATATTCTTGTATTCGGATGGTATTGTTGTAATAAACAATGAAATGTTCTTCCGTCTGCGTTCTATTTTGTCGTGTTCTCAAAACAATCAGGCGTTTCGAACGGTCTGGGTCGGTTTAGCGACTAATTTGGATCGAGCGAAATTTCTTATTGTCACAGTTGGTATCAGAGCTTTGGTTTACAAAGCTCAGAGAACAAGGCACATTAGAACCAAACGAAAGAATTCATCAGATATTGGATAATTAATATCCAATGAGGATGACTCGTTAGAGATGGGATCAGTAGCATCCTAGAACGAGTGTGAAGAGTATATTTTTAAAATGAAAACAAAATTTGTTTTGAAATTTAAATCACTTATTCATATTTGATTATTTATTATATATTGAATTGGGACAATCCAATATATATAAATTTTGCGTATATGTTTTGCAAACGTGTATTCGAAGTTTTAATGTATTGGATAGTTATAGAATCATACTCTAGTGCCCGGGAATAATTCTGGTGATGGGGCACCATCGCCAGTATTTATTTTCGAGCGACGAAAGTGAGATTTCTACATATTTCCAATTGACTGGTGTGAGAACCGAAACTAGATAGGGCTTATTGTCGTGATTTGGCATCAAAAATCTGATTTTTTGACTATATATCAAAGTTATGAATTTGAAAAGCTAATCAACTAATTGATTGATGGTTGTGTTGTTTGATTAATTAAAATTTGTACCATATAGCCAAATTGTAATCAAATAGTGAATTGTATTGAAATTTGGCCGCATTTGCTTGCATATACATGTACTTACATTGAACAGGTCATAGCAAGGAGGCTAGAGCAGAGAAATAAAATTGTTTGCCCGACAAATAGGTACATGTTTACCATAATTTACTGTTTTGTTTGGGTGATGATGATTTTATGAGCCGATTGGCTTTTTTTTTCTTTTTGAGATCAGAAGGCCTGTATGGCAATTTCGGGATTTTCGCGTGCTCCCGGTGCAGGGGAGGTTATGGCGAAATTTTTCGAAAATTTAGGGTGTTAGCCAAATTTTTGAAAAATTTGAAAAGTTCTTAGAAACTGAAAAGTTGAAGAACTTAAGCCGTAACGAAAATACTGGAAGTTGAGTTGAATTGTTAATCAACTTTCGGCTTCGTTCCTTTTCGGGGACGAAAAGTTTTAAGTGGGGGAGATTGTAATAACCCGGAAATCCGGGCCAATTTAAAATTTTTATTTTGGCAATTTTAGCAAATTTTGATTATTTAAAATGAATTATTTTAAATAATATCGACGAGAAATTTATTTTGAATAGAATTCGAACGTGTATATTATATAGATCGTCGTTAGAATATAAATATTTATTTTAAATTATAAAAGGAATTGAAAATGGCGCGGTAGTTCGATAATTCGATTTCAAACTTCAAATGGATGTACATGATTCAAAATAAACCGGATTTGAGCGAAACCAAAAATAATAGAATCTAATTGAGAATATCTTTTCAACGAATCCGAAAAATTGAAATTTCATAGCAAGAATCAAAAGATAAGTCCAGTTGAAAATTCTGAATAGTCGCTATGGAATTCAGGCCCTTAAAAATGGGAATTTTGCAAATGACCTCGGATTTCGACGAAACCACTTTTATTGGATCCGCGATGTCATGTTATTACTAGATGCCAATTTTCATAATTTTTCGAATCAATATGTGAGCGTGGCAAAGGAAAACGTGTTTGACCAGTTTCAGTTGATTTTAATCGACTGGAAAATGGCCATTTTTCAAACCGTCTCAGAATTCGACGAAACTAGTTTTGTTAGGACCGTATCGTCAATAAGAAGCTAGAAAATATTTTTCTGGAATTTTTCAAGTTAGTACGTGACCCCGGCAAATTGAAATGCGCGTTCAAATTCAATATATAGAGTTATATGTTGATTTTGACGAAAACTGATCGAAACGGTCGAATCAGCTTATGGTACATATCCCATTGTGTTCGGAATGGGGGTAATTAGCTATGGACGACAGGCGGTGGGCCTTGTTTCGAGGTCGAAAATAAAAGTACCTTTTTGGAATTAAAATAATAAAAAAAACCTCTCTCCTCCCTTCATTAATTCCTCATAGCCCCCCCCCCCCAATTTCCATTTCCTCAGAAATTAAAAAGAAAGAAAAAAAAACTAAATCGCTCGATGCGATTCTCCTCAGCCCGCGCCACCGGAGGCGAGCCTCCACCGCCTTGCCAGAGCCGCTGCCCTCCCCTCCAGGCCACCGTCGCCACCTTTGAGCCTAGCTCCACCCTCCACTCGCGAATGCGAGATCCCCAGCCCCCACCCTCTCGATTCTCTCTCCTCTACTGCGAAAACCACCGCCGCCCGCCAGCACCTTCCCCCACCACCTGCGATGACACAGACCACCCCCTCCTCCTTGTAGAACACACGCAGCCCCCCTCTTCTTCTCGTTTTACTGTAAGTCCCTTTCTTCTTTTTTTTTGTTTTTGTTTTGTACTTTACTGTTTTAAAAAGGGTATGATTTTGTATGAAGGAAAGGTGGGATTTTTACAACATGAAAGGTGGGATTTTTATAACATGAAAGCGAGTTAAAAATATGATTTTCATTCGCACGAAGATTTGATTTTTAAGTTGATTAAGGAGAGATTTTTAAATTGATAAAGGCGAGATTTTTAAGTTGATAAAAGAGAGATTTTTATATAGTAGAAACATTAAAGATGAGATTTTTATATTATATAGATAGTAAAAATTCGATCTGTATATATGAAATAGAAATATAAAAATATAATTTTCATATAGAATGAAGCGTTGAAAAATATATATGAAGTGAAATAAAAATATGATTTTTATTTATGGAATGAAGCAATAAAAATATAATTTTTATTTGAACAGCGTGAAAAGGACTGCATTGGAATTTCAAACAGATCGAAAAGGTTCAACAGTTCAGACAGCAAAGCACGGCGGAGTGGAACCCTCTGTGAGAACTTCTCACTTTTAATTTAATTTTCTAGTTAAAATATATACTAGGATGCAGACGGTGTTCAGTAGCACCCGACACCCGTCGTCCACAGACCATGGACGGCTTGTATGCTTGTTTGTATGATTTTGATGTGTAGTTGATTGTGTGATGTGATGTGAAATGAAATAAAATATTTATATAGATGAAATAAAATATTTTATAGTGGAAAATACTTTATAGTTAAAAATAGAATTTTTAACGTGTATATGAAAGGAAAGAAAAATAAACAAATCGGACGATTTGTTTATATACACACATTTGACTGATATTGATTGGGACGATAAATTTTACACATCGCCCAACTGCACAAATAAAATCTGTGTTTGATTGTTTGAAACCCCACACGGGTATTCAGATGATATTTGACGTACACTAATCCCGATTTTTTAGTTGTATGTCGATCGATTGATTGACAGACTGTTATAAGCGTTAAATATTTATATTTGATGCTTGTACAGTGTAGAATGCACTTTGGATGATGGTTGATTATTCATCGTTGTTATTGTATACGTGCGTTGTAGAAAATCCATATAATTAACATTATATGGTAATTGATTGGGCCTCATTCCATATTTGAAAAAGAAATATTTGAAATAGAAATATTTGAAATAGAATATTTGAAAATAGAAATATATGAAGCCGTGTTGATTAGATTTACGCCATTTTGACATGAACGACATTTTTATCGATTTTATTCATTTTATAATGAATATCGAAAGTGATTTCAAAGTCCGATATTTTGAAAAGAATTGAAATTCGAATTGAAATTGAATAGAAATGAATTTGAGTTGAAATTGAATTGAAATCGATTTGAAATGAATTTAAAACGAATTTAGAAGGAAAAATTCAATTTTGATTTGAACTTGAAAAGAAGTTGAAATCGTTTTGAAAACGAATTTAAAACGATTTATAAAATATGTTTTAAAAAGGAAATCGATGAAGTATATATTATATATGTATATTACATATATATAATATAATGGCCTGATAGAACGCGCCGCGCTGCGGCATTTCGCGAATTTCGACCATTGACTTCGAACGGATACTGCGGGAGATCCGACCGTCGGATTCTCCTAAAACTGGAACCATTGGGTTCGTATAGAAAAGCGCTTTCTAACGAATATTAGAAATTAGAAATCTAACGGTTGGATTTGGAATTATGTCCAAATCAAATTTGGAAAAGGTTGCTGTAAGTGCAGTTCGATGGCCGTTGATGGAAATCGACTGTACGGGCCTCGATAAAATTATTAAAAATAACAATAATTTGTGTAAAATCAGAAGAAATGATTTGGGAAAAATTGGGATGAAAAACCCCATATTTGAAAAGATAAAAATAGATTTTTATCGAAATGAACTAGTTTTGAACTAGAATTAAAATTCTATTTATTTTTAAATAAATAAATTGGATTTGAAATGGGTTTGAAAATAACCAGAATTTCCAATAATTGCATTGGAATGGATTTGAATCGAAATTGTCTTCGGAATATTTCGATGTTGGATTTCGTGATTATACAGATGTTGTTATGGAAATTTGAAAGATATTTATATATCGTTATTTCCAATACGATATTTGTTGGTCGTAGAATTAGATATTGAATATAAGCCGATATATTTTCTATTCAGAGCCTTGTATTTAATATCAAATGTGATTTGGGTTTGTCGTGAGTGATGTCTTTATTAACACTGTTCTTGAACCCAGTTAAGAAAAGATTAAATCTTTTTATTTAGATTTAATGAAGTGTACCGATTAAATAATATTTAATTGGAATTGAATTGGTATTGATTTTTGGGTTTATCGTGAACAGTGTTTTAAATAACACTTGTTCTTTAACCCGATAATTAATGGAACGTGATTTTGGGTTGTTATGAACGGTATCTTCAATAATACTGTTCTTAGACCTAAAGGAGTTAAGAAATCCAGAAACTAACTGGAGATTAGTTAAGTTGAATGGTTTCAGAGGTATTGGTCTGATGTTGGTTTCGGCCTTCGGGGTTAATACATAGGGAATTGCTCGCTTGCTAATTCACGGTTAAGGACTGATTGAAATGTGATGTGATTTTGGGTTTATCGTGAATCGTGTTTCAAATGACACTGATTCTTTAACCCAGATAGAGATTAAAACTAAGTGGAGTTTTAATGAATCTTTAATTAGATTGAAATGATCGAGAATGGAGTATCACCAGTTCTGCTCCAGGCGATAGTTAAATCTTTAATTAGATTTGAACGTGAAATGGCAATTGAATTTACCGATAACACCGTGGTGTTAGATATGAAGTATTACCAGTTTTACTTCATGGGATGAATAGGTTGGGATTGGGAAATTAAAATAAATGATTACTTCGGTAAGGTTCGCTAATCCCGACTAGTTTGAATTGATATTCAAAAGTAGATTAAAGAATAAATTTTAATGATTTATCTTTGATAAAATTTATGGGAACCATTCCCTATGAATGTGAAATTTAGAAACTAACTGTTTGTTAGCTAAGCAGAATGGTTTTCTGGATATTGATCTGATGTTGGTTTCGGCCTTCGGGGTTAATATTTGGGGAATTATTCTCTTGTTAATTTACGGTTAGTGACTGATGAATTGGAATGAGGCGTATGTTGTGTTTGTGTAACACATGTTTATTATATACGCGCGTTATTCGGGAAGACCGGGTTTATCCCATTCTGAATAACTGATACGACGATAAGTCGAAGATGAAGATGGTAGTCGAAGACTGGAGGTCTTCACGTCGTTTGGATTATTACTGATGATCTTGATTGGGCTGTACACCCAAGAAGATGGAAATAGTTGGTGATCGTCCAGACGTATTTGGAGATCGATGGATATGCGGGGTACTAGGTGCCTCCGGTTTCATTCAGACCCAGAACGGACTTGTAAATGGACTGTGTGTCTGACATTGGATTTTAGTCTGTGTGATTGATTTCTATTAAATATATATCTGTTTGGCGGCGGAGAATTTATTCTCTTGCTTAACGCCCTTCTCTGAGACGTACGAGCTCAGGGGTTATATACTGATGGATATCAAACACATAGAGTGAATTTCCTGTGTGGCATGCCTAAGTGGCAAATGATCAAGGCTTCTGTTGAAAAGCAAAGTCTTGTGGTTGATGATCGAAGCACGGCCTTTGTGGCGTAGCTTTGTGTAACGTGTACTTCGCGAGTTTCACACCCCGGCGTGAACCAAAACGGGGGAGGACGTCAGGGAGGGCATGCGTTTCTTTCTAGCTAGAAGTGGCATCAGTGGTTTTACACGCCCTGACGAGTTTGACTTATGTGGTTGTTGCTGTTGCGAGGCACCTCGGTTTTATCGGACGGTCTGGGTTCGATGGAGTCATTCGTTGGCTCATTTACGCCCCATAGGGCGGGGAAATGCATGTTCAGGCATTTTAATCCACATCGGTGGACCGGCACTGAGGATCCAAGGGCCCACCTGAGTCTGGGTCCTGAGGCTCGGGCTAGACTGTCTCGAATCGGTTGAGGACTATCTTTTGCCTCGGTTCATAGATGGAAATCCAATTTCCAAATACGTGACATTTGCGGTTTTAATTGTAGAACTAGTATGGCGACATGATATATGGTACCCATGCCATCTATGATTGATACTTATGATTTGAAGTTGTTTTATACACTATACACTTATTATAGTATCAAAAGATTTGTTTTAAACGTATCAAGCATTCTTGGCTATTATAAGGTAAAAACCCTATCCCCCGGCTTGCGTTGCATTGTGTGATAGGACCTGGGTCTTATAATAGCTTCATTTTTCTTTATTTAGCATTGCGCTGTTTGTTTTATGCACTGGTATTCTTGGGAGGAAACCCGTTCCGCGTTTGCGGCGTGGTCCCTTGATTTACCTAACTTTAAAATAAAGAATAATAACTGTTTTAGTTCTCACACCAGTCCCATGACTGACCTGGAGTTTATTGTTTTGACCTAAACTCTGGGTGCCCTTATTTTGACACGGGCAGCTAGTAGTTTTGGTTTTGCAGATTTATATTCACAGGATCCTGGTTTACAGCTGGAACGATATCCGGAAAGCTTTGTATTCGTATATCTCCTTCTAGCTGTGTTTTGTATTATTTCCGCTGCTTTGTAATTTATTGTAATCTCTAATATTTCTGTGTAATATTTATTCATTTATACTCTGTATATTCTTGTAATCGGATGGTATTGTTGTAATAAACAATGAAATGTTCTTCCGTCTGCGTTCTATTTTGTCATGTTCTCAAAACAATCAGGCGTTTCGAACGGTCTGGGTCGGTTTAGCGACTGATTCAGATCGAGCGAAATTTCTTGTTGTCACACTACATGTGGACTATCATGAATGACATCAATCCTAGTAACCCGGTGACACAAAATCTAGATGAGCATTATCTTCCACAAGTTTCAACTTCAGAACATTAGCTTTCTATTTTATGAAAATTTTGAACTTTTCATCATGAAATAATCATTGAATTATCCCATTACAGCACTGCATTCATCTGTCTTATGGTTATTGGATTGATGATAGCCACAATAACTATTTCCCTTTTGTGATTTAGGGTTAATTCTAGATTCCTTTGACTCGGTAATTTCACCCTCTATTTTTCTATTACATATATATATATATATATATATATGTGTGTGTGTGTGTGTGTGTGTGTGTGTGTGCGTGCGCGTGTATGTGTGTGTATAAGCTGATTTAATAGGACTACACTTACGATGGAAACTTCTCCCTGTCTTGGTTTCTTGTATTCCCAATCAAAAGCCTACTCTACATATTTTCTTTCATGCATGGAACATCTTGTCCATGTAGATAATCTTATCTGATTGAAAGAGAAAATATTGCAAGTCTTTACAGCCGTGCATATAAACTTCCCTCTATAAGGGTGCTTATTCATCCAACCATAATGTATTACATGTAGCTTGTCTCAATCATTCAACCCTTTTTCTTTCAATGCTTTAAAATTGAACATCTTCAAGTAATCCCCTGGTAATTCTCATGCCTCATGTGAGCTAAAACCTTGTAAAATATCGTTGGATCTTTGTAAATATAGAGTTGCATTGCAAACTAATCAAAAAAATTGCAAGAGTCTCTCAATGTTGTATGCACCATTTGGCTATCACTCATTAGAAAGTGTTATGGAATAGTCTACAATGTATAGCCCCATCGGCATTATACAAATCCATTTGACTTTCAAAAGCTAATAAATTGTCATTTGGATTAGAAGTTCTATTATACTAGGAGCCTGAATTTTACATATGGAGGGATTTTGACGAACATCATTTTCCTATTGACGGGGCTGTCATATGCATATGTTATTTGCTTGCTAATCAAGTGCTCTTTTTTCCTTTTCATGTAGTGCCTCATTCACCACCTTCTCAGCATGGTCATTTAAGTAAGTGTCTTCATCGGGATACTTATCTCTATTTAGTTTTTATTCTCTAGAACTTGATATCTCGAATTGTTCAATAGATTTTTACTTCATTCTATTTGATAGTCCAATTGAGGATTTTCACAGTTTTTCTCCAATGCTTCATATTTAGACCTCTTTTCCTTTTTTTCTAGGTTATTGCAAGCTTTCCCTTCTTATTATTGAACAAAACTTCTTCTTGGAGATTTGACTTCCTTTCCTTCTAAATGTAATAATCCATATTTTTATATAGAAATATTTAATTAATTTAAATATTTAGAACGATTAATTTTTAGTAATTTACGACTTGGAATAGATTTAAATGAGAATTTGGATGTCAATTTGGCTTGAAATTTAAATTATTAATTTAAAAATATAAATTAGTTCAGTTTGAAGCTATATAAAAATTCTATTTGAATATATAAAATAATGGTAATTTATTATCAATGGATTTGATTGTTTGGAAATCGACTAATATTTTATCGATTTAATTTTACACATGAAAATAGTCATTTTTCAAATAAACTCGGATTTCAACGAAACCAAATTTATAAAATCTGAAATGGTTAATTATTGTAAGATTTCAAGTTTTGGGTCAATTGGAGTTGTTTTGCGATCATTCGCGATATAAATGCTTATCGATTAATGTTTTGAAGTCTCAAATAGTTTTTTTGTAGATAGACGCAGAATTCGAAAAAACCAGTTTCATTGGGTCCAGAATGTTAAATCATTGTAGGGTTTCAAATTTCGTGGCAATCGACTTTAGTATGGGGTCATGCGATCTTAAAACACTCGACGAGATTTTAACTAAATAAAATATTAAAATATCTTCACTATAAATAATCCTAAACTTCCTAACCCTAATTCACAAATGTAGATGCTACCCTCCATTTTTCTTTACCCTAGAAGTCGAATTCAATCTTCCATACCGTAAGGAATTATGCGAAGTCGCAAACATGGAAGTTGTAGAGGAGAGACGCGTGGAGGTATGGGTGAAGTTTGGTGGCGTGCGATCAACTGGGGTAGCCGAAATTCCTTAATAACCATGATGATTCCCAGTTTGTATTTTCTCGAACTACGTGCAAATGGGGAGGCTTCAAGTGATGGGTCTGAAGGAGAATCATAGAGGGAAGTGAGGCCAAAGTTTGGTGGTGGTACGGTCATTGTTGGTGAAGCGAAGAGGTCAGAGTAGCACGATGAATGAAGTTCGGTTAATTCCTGTTTTTGGGGCGCTGAGTTTGAAGTTAGGAGGTGATTTTTAGCGTATGAGTGATTTGAAGGTGGGGCGTGGTGGGGGGGGGGTCGCCGTCCGATGGCCTATGGCGACGCTGGCGATCGGTTGAAGGTGGGACGTGGGTTTCGATCGGTACTGGATATCACGATGTTTTAATGGTGGTTTGGGAAAGATTAATTAACGTTAAACCTGGATTAGAGGTGATTAATTAATTTATTAAACTAAGATAATACGTTTTAAATTATTTAACACGTGTACAAATTTGTTACTAGTTTAACTTTTTCATGCGTGGTCAGGTTTCGACGAAACAAGATGTGTTGAGTTTGTAATAGCGAAGCCTACGATTATGAATTGGAATGAGTGATTTGAAGCCAACTGGATTTTTATGTAGTTTCAAACGTTTGTTTGAAATTTTATAAATTAACCTGAAATCGTCGAATTGGAATGAATGTGAGTTAACTCGCACACTTTCTAGAATACCGTGATGTGGTGAAATTCATATAATAATATTTACTGTTGTTGGTATAAATTGTGTATTTGGATGCTTTAGATGTTTATTGCTTTGTTGATGTTTGTCGATATTTATATTTTCGTCAACTTAAATGAGTTAGATTAGATTATCTATTTCATATGCATATATAAAATGATTTATGAGCTGTAATGCAGGTTGAACAGGTAGGAGGGATGCAACAGGATTCCTCAAATATTTAGATGTTATTTTCTTTTATATTATTCAAATTCGAATTGTTTAACCTAGGCAACGTTAAATCTGATTTGGTTGATGATTGTTGAATTGAATTCAACATTTCATGTGTTATTAATCATTAAAAAATATTGATTAAGTGATTGGCAATGGATGGCCAAAAATCCTTTTTTTTAAGATGTTGACTCGCCATCAGGCGACTGACTGAGTTGAAGTTATAAAATTTATTTTTATAACAAAACGAGATTTCATATTATATTTTATATAAGTTATATAAAATAGAAGATTTTATAAATAAATTAATATTTTATAATTAGTTTTCATAAAGAAAAATATAAAATGATTCATATAGAAATTTTTATGTTTTAAATAAGTTTTATAAGAAAGTAAGTCAGAAATCAACCTAAGGATTAATGTTGTTGGATAATATTTTTTAAGAAACAATTAAGAGGGATTATGTTAAATTAATTAATTTAAAGGGAAGGATTTATTGAAACAAGTTAACTATGTTTCCAAGTTGACTAAGTCTACTATTTCAATTAAAATCAATTATTAAATTAATTTGTTTTCAATTAATTTAATAGGAATAGTTTTAGTGAGTGGTTGCCAAAGTTTCATAAAGGTTAATTAACCCTTTATTTAACTGTGTTGAAAGATAATTATCAATAAATAAAATTAGTTATTATTTTAATAACTTAAAAAAGACTAACTATTCTATTTTTAGTTAATAACGAAGTAAAATACTTTTACTTTAGTAAATGTTGAAGTTAATTATTATTTCAATTAATAATAATTAAAGTGATTACCTTTTTAGAATGGAATTCATTAAAGGAATTTTGAAGTGATTGTGTAGCGAATGCCTATGTTATAAATAAGTTTTATAATTGGAGATTTCGAGTGATAAAACTCAACCAAGTTTTATAATTAAGTTTTATGAAGTTATAAAACCCTGTTTTTATGACTAAATGAGCTTATACGTGATTTCAATTATTCGAACAAGTTTAATAGTTTTGTTGAACTTGTAAACGATATAGAAAGGATTTTAGATTTCAGTAATGAAATTTATGGAAGTTAAATATTCATAAAACGTTTATAAATGATTTAAGTTGATTTTAAGCTAAGTTATAAGTGGTTTGATTTTAAAATCAAACCAGGATTTATAAAATCTAAGGATTTTTAAAGAATAGGAAATCAAGTCTGTGAGAAGAATTAATTGAATTTTCATAAGGAATTTTATAAAAGGATTTTATAATAAATCCAAGTTTATAAAAGAGATTTAATGCTAATGCGAGGGTTTTAGATTAGCATTTACTTAATAATTGAATTAAGCAAAAATGATAATTAAAAGGATATTTTCAAAAATGCAAAGGAAGGATGCTTAATGGATTTGTGTAAAGGATTTGGTAAATGGGGTTTTGTTATAAAACCAAGTTGTAAACGAATTGTATTAAAAAGGTTTAAAGATAAAGGTGTGTTTTAGTAAGAGTTTACTTAATATAAAATTGAGTAAAAGTGGTCATAATTGAAAGGATATTTTTCAAATGTAAGTAATGGTTTATAAAACCATACTTAAATAGAATAGTAAATGAGATTGGTGTGATTTTATAGTTAATATAATCTTTGAGTTTATATACTTTTATCTATCTTATGATAAGAACGTTGTTGAGTCAAGGTCTGAGAAGGAAATAAAAATACCCCAACTTGAACAATTTCATTGTTATCTGAGGTATGGTACAAGTTTTAAATGGAAGTGGTGTTGGAAATTTATTTATTATTCCCATAAGTGATGTTATAAACTTTAATTTACAAAGTTTATAAGTTAAATAAAACTATTTGAGTTTTAAGTAAACAATGTGTTACATGACATTGTCTAGGCCAGATATGAATTGTGACTGTACTTATAACAATTTGGTTAAGTATATAGCACTTTTTCCGAGTATTGAAAATAAAATGGCTTTGTGAATACGCCTATTTTGAAGAGGTAAGTGTATGGTTTTCAAGGTAAATGAAAACAAGAGATTTGTGAATATACTTATTTCATTAAGATAAGTATATGGAATCGATTCTTAAGAATCGATGAATTGATTATAATGAATGGTTTTAATTAAAAGGGCATGTGCTGCTAATTTACTTAACTGTACAATTTGATTTGATACTTAAGAACCAATTATTAATTAAATTCCCTTTTTAACCTATGATGTGTGGGTTCGAGGAACCAGGATTGGAACTAGATCCAAAATCACTTCAAACCGACTTTGCGTCTGAAAACTGAATTTGTAGGTATGATTATTCGCATTAAGATGATCTGAAGGTGTATACTTTCGTAGCAAAAAGGAGAGCTTGCTGATGTCTCTGGTTAACTACCAAGATTATACATTGTAACGACCCGAATTTCCGTACCCTTTGGGTCGACTAATAACAACACACGTCCAACCTAAATGACATAGAAATACGAATCATTATTAGAAAGAAGTTAGAGGATGAGAAATAGAAAGAAAGAAATATTAGAATAGAAGAAAACGAAGATCACAACTCACAGTAGAACGAAAAAACTATATTAGATAACATAAACTTTGAAATACAATTCAGTAACTGTATATATACATACCATCATCAGAGCACAACAGTTATCCCTGGAACAGTTATAAACTCCTGTTTCCAGATACAACATTGTACACAGCGGAAAATATGATAGTCTATAGCCAACTGATGAAGCCTCCTGCTTCGAACACCTCCAAGTGAATCTGAAAAATCCCGACTACTTGACTGCCCGTACAAATTTGGGCACCCAAGAGTTTAGGGAAAACAAACAAAATAAACTCTAGGTCAGTCATGGGACTGGTGTGAGTAAACTCCAACCATTGGTTTAACTTTTAAAAATCCTTTCGAAAGAAAAGATAATCGTAACACCAATCCAAACATAAACACGGATGGTTTTTACCTTACGATAACCCAAAACATTTTTGATACCAAAATCTGGTGATATTATAATAATGTCCACATCAAATAAATAGAATCTAGCGGAACGCTTGCATCTCACGCTCCATATATAATATAAAATCACAAACCGCATGGCGCTTATTGGAGATTGGATTTCCAACATGAAAAGGTATGGGACCACCTGCCGATAGTGTATCTCTAGAGGCGAATACACTGGGTTCAACAAGAACATCTTGCAACCCGGCCCTCACATGACCGACCACTCATTTCGCTTGAGTGTACCGAATGTATATCAACAACGGTTGGGATCAGCAACCATTTCCCGAAAGGGACAACATCGATAGATTAAAGAACAAATGGAATTTCTCTAGATAGGTGATTATACATCCTAATGGGAGCGACCCACATAGCCATGCTGCCTGCCCGATTTTTGTCAATTCCCAGTCGTGAGGCTTGAGGTTTAAATTATCTTTCAGAATATCTGGCCATCATTCCCTTTGAATGCCACATCGTCATACCCTCCAAATCACAAATTGGTTTCCCCAAAAATACCACGAGTATAAAGCTAAGAGGAACGAGTTCCTCTGCCACCAAACGTAAGTACGTTTGAAGAGATCAACTTACGCGATCCGTTAGATATACTCTGTCGGACATTCGTCCATTCATGTTGTCCTGGGACTGGACAAACCGAAGGCACTATCCCGTAAACATGATAGACCTTGCAAAACTCCGTCTTCAATTTTTTTCATCATATTTGATCGCAACGCTAACGCCCATACAGAGTGGTTTCCAGATAATGAATCTGATCCCGGTCTCTCCGTATTGATGACGGAAAAATGGTCAAAAACTTCGATAGTCGGTGATTTAATTATCAAAGAAAAATAAGTGTACAACCAACGATCTTATTTCCAGGTAGGAATTCGATCGATCAATCATCAATCAACATTGGCCCCTTTAAATCAATTCCTTATTATATTATCATTTGCAATTCTCATTTCCCATCTTTCGTATTCTTTTGAAGCTCGATTTCCCCTCTCGATTCTTTGAAAAACATTTTCAATATTATAATTCCTTTATTCGAGTAAATATCTCTTATTCCAGTTAGAAAACATCTATATTAACGAATCCTTATTTCTATATTCAGAAAATATACTTTATTAATATTGGAAAATATTTTCATATTCCATCCCTTAATTCCTCCTTGACCAATTCATTTCATTTTCTATTTGGGAAAAATATTTCAAAATCCTTTAAATGAACGCGATGTTATAAAACATCGTTATTATAACTCAAACCATAAATCATTCGTTAACTAATGATATCACTAACCAATCCTTGCCACCGAACCTTAATCATTTCTCCGTCAATCATGACGTCAGTCAAGTTGGGGTATAATTACCTCTCAGACCTTATCTGAATGACATTCTTAACTTCGAAATAGTCAAAGCTCACACTTTAACCAAAACATTACTTACACGACTCTCGGATTCGATCTAAGAATACACTTCCTTTACATAAAAATATTGATTATAACGGTAGCGTTATAATCGCTGTTCCCAAATATTTAATTTATAAAACATTGCTTTTTAACAACAGCGTTACAATCGCTGTCTAGAATTATAGAACATTTATTTTAACAATAGCGTTAAGATCGCATTATAACGGCAGCATTAAAAATTGCTGTTTAGAATTTACAAAACATTTACTATAACAATAGCATTATAATCGCTGTATAAATTTACAAACATTTATTATAATGGCAGCGTTAAAAATCGTTGTTTAGATTTTTACAAAACATTTATTATAATGACAGCGCTAAAATCGCTGTTTAGATTTTTACAAATAACGGTTTCAAAACCTTTACCACTTTTCAATTTATCCCAGTATAAATACTTCCTTGAAATTTAAAACGTTGAATCATAATTTGATCCTCTCAGTTAATTGGTAAAACAAAATTTCTATTTAAAATCTCTCCTTAAAAACCTTATAGCGATTTTACATTCAATAAATAAATACCGATTTAATGTCAAATACTAGTTTCCAATAATAATTATTTCCCTCCTTCCATAATTATCGTTTATAACTTTAACTATTCGTCTTATTTATTAAACAAGTTTTCTACCTTCAAATCCATTTGAAATTCTGTTTCAAATTTCGAAAATAATTTTTCTTTTTAAATTTCTTTCCTACCTTTGAAAATACTTCATGGTATTAAACACCAAGATTATAGGGCCAGTGTAATTCATCACAACAAAATCAATCACAGTATATATGTATCACAACATATATCACGATAAAGAATAATAGTAATATAAATGTTGAGGAATCCAGTTGGATTCCTCCAACCTGTTTCCCTGCATCCATAGATGTTAATCAACATCAATCACAATAATTTCACATCAATATAAAATGTCAGAACTGGTAATCGATCAACGATGTAATCGTATCAACCATTTCAACCAATTTTATCAACTATTCAACCAATCAACCATTTGCACAGTATAAAATGTATATAAATAAATCAGAGTTAGTGAGATTACTCACCTTGATTTGCAGTTAACGGCTCTGCTTTTCTTTTGTTTAAAATCAAACTAGCGTTTGATTTTATCACAATATTATTGCAGCTCTGGATCTTTTCGAACCAACTCATATACGTAGCGCCTATGAATATGATTCGAACGTCGCTAGTTTTGTTGTATTCTGTTTATGTATGTATAAGTCAGACATATTATAACATTTAAAATAGATCAATATCATTAGCCTTATATAATAATTATTTAATCATGATTACCCTTCATTAGAAAACATGGCATCCTTCCATGTGCCGAAATTCAAAGGCTAATGAGGGAAAGCACGCTCCATTAACAATCTTTTCATCAAACTTTGAACCTTTCCAGACACCTATCTTAACAGTGCCACCCTAAACCATACCCATTTTTTTTTATTCAGAAGTTTCAGACAATGCTTTGAATCTAAGCACTGTGACAAGGTCATCATCAGAAACAAAACGCAAGAGTTTATCAACAAGGTAATCATGGCTAGTATTGAGAGTACAGTGTTTACCGTAACTATAGGTGGCTCTTAAATCACGTTTCTTTTCTCTTCGAATACTCCAATCGGCTGTACACAAAACCACCATCCTGTTGTCTGCCCAGTTACGTTCTAGGATGACCGCACCTTCCCCCTTTTTTTATTCTTCAGATCCTGAGTAACCGCTCACAAGTCCTTAATCCACGAACTAATTCCGCAAAGCAAGCATTAGTCTGATCAACCATAATTTCAAACCCGTTTAAGCCCTCTCCCTGCTGTGATGATGTTTGCATCTCCAAGCTAAAACCTCCTCCCTAATCCTTGCTCATTTCTTAATTAATGTTTTAAGTCTAATCTACACGTTAAAATGCTTCTTCCCAATTTGAACAAACAAGATCTGACTCTTGCTTCATCACCAGTCATGGCCAATACTTCTCAGACCTCTCCCCTCCATCTCTGGTGTACATCAAACTGGGACCTCACCACCGGATCCTACACCATTCACTTCGCCGGAACCGCCATTGGACCATCAACTACCTCCGATCCAACCCTTCCAATGCCCTCGACCTCGCTTCACACCTCGATAGCATAATCGCTGGCGAATCTAAAAACCCAGCGCCCTGATGCTCCTCATCCCGACCTCGGACGCTGGTCAACCTCCCCACCAGAACAGCCTCGCCCGGTCCTCCGCCCCATCCTAGTCTCTGCGATGAACTGGTACAAACTTCTTCGCGAGCCGTTCAAGAAGATGAAGTAATGCATTAGTTTTTATTTTTGTTGTTTATTTTGTTTGCTTCGAAGTTTCAATCTCTTGTCTTTGTTTTTTTCCCTCGTTTTGCGTTGAAGAGAGAACGTGCAATATTTAAGAAGAGGAAGGCGTGGCTTGCACGAAATGAATTGCTTGATAGGCACGGCTATAACAGTTTGGAGGCCACGGAACAATTTGTCTTGGTAGGTACGCCAAGTAAAAGCGTGGCGCACACGGTGTATGGTAGTTTGGAGAGCACACTAACTGTAAGGGTTCAGTTGATGCTTGGTTAAGTGTTCCATTTGATGATTTACAATTTCCGTTTCCCTGTTGTCTAACTTAATTCCATGTTTGCATACGGAGTAGTTTCAATTCTTGTGCTTTTTATCATTGGGAGGAGTGCTCGTATGGAAAGGAAGACTTCTAAGATTGATAAGGTGGGCAGGAAAACTACATGCACGTTGGTTACGGTGGCAACTCAAGTGTGTTGGCAAATGTATATAATTGTTTTTTCTTCTTTCATTTGGTGGGAAACATATCCTAGAAATCGGATGGCCGGAAATAAAACCATTTTAATTGTATATTGTGAGCTTGTATAACTCATTATCTTTGCTGCACTTAATGGTACCTCTTTCCGTTTATGTTCGAGCCACTACAGACAGGAGTAAGGATACGGTCGTGTCCAGCGAGGTGTCATGATCCCAAAATATAATAATATCGGTAGTTTAACTTATATTATGAAACCCCAAAATATTAATATAGGGTGCAAAATACTCCAAAAAAAAGTTGCGTATTTAATTAATTAAAAATTACAGTAAAATTCTAAAAATTTAATTATCACTACGCCTCAAAAGAATCTTGTCCAAATTCAAGACCAATATTTAAATATATTTAAATAACCGTTCTGGCTTATATACGATTTCACAGCGACTTTCTGAAATTTTGATTTGGACGTAATTCACAATATATACGACGAAATCTCGATTTTTCACTTTCATTCGAAAAATATAATCAAACAGATCCCAATGTCTCTTGTTTCAAAGAAATCCAACTTATTTTGAATCGTGAATATCTAATTGAAGTTCAAAATGTTAAATTACGAACTGCCGCGACTTTACGAGCTCATTTTAAATTATATTATAAATTATACGTTTAAATATCGTTTTATTAAATAATTTCTTGTAAATTCCTATATATAATTCAAATAAAATATTTAAACCAATTTAAATATTCAGAATTCGACGGCTGAAAAATCCGGGTCGTTACATTCCTTCCCCCTTAAAATAATTTCATCCTCGAAATTGCTAAGGTAGGTAAAAATGCTACATACCCTATTAACTAGGTCCAAAAATCTTCTTCACTTCTTAACTTCAGTTTAACTGGACAAATTTATTTCAATTAAAATATTAATTTTTCTTACTAACGAAAATTTTCAAAAATTCTGAAATTTTCGAACACTTTAAATTCTAAAAAATTTCGGCAGCATCTCCTCTGCACGGCTTAATCGGTACAACCACAACTCGCCTATCTAGGTGTCTCCAATCCAAAAGAAAATCAAAAAGCCAAGCGGCTTGCCCATAGGCTCACAAAGTAATCAAACCCAAGTAATATTGTAAACATGTACCTTTTTGTCGGGCATAAATTATATCTCTTGCATTCGCTTCCATTTAATATCTGCTCAACATACATATATCCATTTCCAGTTGGTTTCAAATCAATCCAACTTTCAGTTTTTAACACTCCCATCAACTTCTGATTAGTTCACTTCCATTCACTAATCCAAACTGAGTTCAGTTTTCAAAAATCAACCCCCTTATCCTGCTTGAGTTTCAATTCCCATTTAACTTAAGTTAAATTTCAATCCATTTGATTTACTTCCACCATTTCAATTTATTCAACTTATACAAATTAAATCTTAATTTTTAGAACTCAAATCCTCGGTTTTATTTCAACTTGGTTTGAAATCACATATATTTATATACATATATTTATAATCAACTCAATTCAAAACATTTGAATTTCTAAAACATCTTGTCCCTTTCAAACAAATTTTTCATTCCCAAATTACTATGATAGCAATCCATCACTCAGAAACTAGAAAATGAATACCGAAAATGTCACGATCCATTATCAATACTATTTTCTCGCCCCCTAAAGTGATTTCAGTGCTTAATCACTTTTAAAATCCATTTAAAATCATCCTTGTTCAAAAATCCTTCAAAGTAACGTTATATTACTATAAAGATACTTCAGGAAATATTTCTAAACACCCGGGATTCAAATTCTCCAATTCTGGTTTGAATTTTATTTCAATTCATCTTATCTATGTATATTGTCCATATACAAGTTATATTTGGTTATATATAACCATTTCAATATTTTATAGTTTCATTTGATTGTAATAACAATCAACACATTCATATATATTAATTAAGAAATTATTCCTTTTATATCAAAGTAATTTTTGGGAAAAATTATTTCCTTTACCCGCTTTAAAACAATACTGCGTCGAATTGTTCTGTTCGAGAGTTTAGAAACACCTATCGTTACAGTTGTACATCCTGTATCGACCAGAATTTATAAACCACTCAACAAACCAGTTAACACAATATAAAACAATTTTCATATCAAATCTACAAATACGCGCTCATATATATAGACACTCAACTCAATCTAGAGTATTACTAACCCCATCTCTATTGAGTTACGCCACGGAGCCAAGGTTATCACTCAACCTTCAGCTCTGATACCAACTGTAACGACCCGAATTTCCGTACCCTTTGGGTCGACTAATAACAGCACACGTCCAACCCAAATGACACAGAAATACGAATCATTATTAGAAAGAAGTTAGAGGATGAGAAATAGAAAGAAAGAAATATCAGAATAGAAGAAAACGAAGAGCACAACTCACAGCGGAACGAATAAACTATATTAGATAACATAAACTTTGAAATACAATTCAGTAACTCTATATATACATACCATCATCAGAGCACAATAGTTATCCCTGGAACCGTTATAAACTCCTGTTTCCAGATACAACATAGTACACAGCGGAAAATATGATAGTCTATAGCCAACTGATGAAGCCTCCTGCTTCGAACACCTCCAAGTGAATCTGAAAAATCCCGACTACTTGACTGCCCGTACAAATTTGGGCACCCAAGAGTTTAGGGAAAACAAACAAAATAAACTCTGGGTCAGTCATGGGACTGGTGTGAGTAAACTCCAACCATTGGTTTAACTTTTAAAAATCCTTTCGAAAGAAAAGATAATCGTAAGACCGATCCACACATAAACACGGACGGTTTTTACCTTACGATAACCCAAAACATTTTTGATATCAAAATATGGTGATATTATAATAATGTCTACATCAAATAAATATAATCTAGCGGAACGCTTGCATCTCACGCTCCATATATAATATAAAATCACAAACCGCAGGGTGCTTATTGGAGATTGGATTTCCAACATGACAAGGTATGGGGCCACCTGCCAATAGTGCATCTCTAGAGGCGAATACACTGGGTTCAACAAGAACATCTTGCAACCCGGCCCTCACATGACCGATCACTCATTTCGCTTGAGTGTATCGAATGTATATCACCAACGGTTGGGATCAGCAACCGTTTCCCGAAAGGGACAACATCGATAGATTAAAGAAAAAATGGAATTTCTCTACATAGGTGATTATACATCCTAATGGGAGCGACCCACATAGCCATGCTGCCTGCCCGATTTTTGTCAATTCCCGGTCGTGAGGCTTGAGGTTTAAATTATCTTTTAGAATATCTGGCCACCATTCTCTTTGAATGCCACATCGTCATACCCGCCAAATCACAAATTGGTTTCCCCGAAAATACCACGGGTATAAAGCTAAGAGGAACGAGTTCCTCCACCACCAAACGTAAGTACGTATGAAGAGGTCAACTTACGCGATCCGTTAGATATACTCTGTCAGACATTCGTCCATTCACGTTGTCCTGGGACAGGACAAACCGAAGGCACTATCCCGGGACTGGACAAACCGAAGGCACTATCCCGTAAATAGGATAGCCTTGCATAACTCCGTCTTCGATTTTTTTCATCATATTTGATCGCAACGCTAACGCCTATATAGAGTGGTTTCCAGATAATGAATCTGATCCCGGTCTCTCCGTATTGACGATGGAAAAATGGTCAAAAACTTCGATAATCGGTGATTTAATTATCAAAGAAAAATAAGTGTACAACCAACGATCTTATTTCCAGGTAGGAATTCGATCGATCAATCATCAATCAACATTGGCCCCTTTAAATCAATTCCTTATTATATTATCATTTGCAATTCTCATTTCCCATCTTTCGTATTCTTTTGAAGCTCGATTTCCCCTCTCGATTCTTTGAAAAACATTTTCAATATTATAATTCCTTTATTCGAGAAAATATCTCTTATTCCAGTTAGAAAACATCTATATTAACGAATCCTTATTTCTATATTCAGAAAATATACTTTATTAATATCGGAAAATATTTTCATATTCCATCCCTTAATTCCTCCTTGACCAATTCATTTCATTATCTATTTGGGAAAAATATTTCAAAATCCTTTAAATGAACGAGATGTTATAAAACATCGTTATTATAACTCAAACCATAAATCATTCGTTAACTAATGATATCACTAACCAATCCTTGCCACCGAACCTTAACCATTTCTCCGTCAATCATGACGTCAGTCAAGTTGGGGTATAATTACCTCTCAGACCTTATCTGAACGACATTCTTAACTTTGAAATAGTCAAAGCTCACACTTTAACCAAAACATCACTTACACGACTCTCGGATTCGATCTAAGAACACACTTGCTTTACAGAAAAATATTGATTATAACGGTAGCGTTATAATCGATGTTCCCAAATATTTAATTTATAAAACATTGCTTTTTAACAACAGCGTTACAATCGCTGTCTAGAATTATAGAACATTTATTTTAACAATAGCGTTAAGATCGCATTATAACGGCAGCGTTAAAAATTGCTATTTAGAATTTACAAAACATTTACTATAACAATAGCATTATAATCGGTGTATAAATTTACAAACATTTATTATAATGGCAGCGTTAAAAATCGTTGTTTATATTTTTACAAAACATTTATTATAATGATAGCGCTAAAATCGCTGTTTAGATTTTTACAAATAACGGTTTCAAAACCTTTTCCACTTTTCAATTTATCCCAGTATAAATACTTCCTTGAAATTTAAAACGTTGAATCATAATTTGATCCTCTCAATTAATTGGTAAAACCAAATTTCTATTTAAAATCTCTCCTTAAAAACCTTATAGCGATTTTACATTCAATAAATAAATACCGATTTCATGTCAAATACTAGTTTCCAATAAAAATTATTTCCCTCCTTCCATAATTATCGTTTATAACTTTAATTATTCGTCTTATTTATTAAACAAGTTTTCTACCTTCAAATCCATTGAAATTCTGTTTCAAATTTCGAAAATAATTTTTTTTTTAAATTTCTTTCCTACCTTTGAAAATACTTCATGGTATTAAACACCAAAATTATAGGACCAGTATAATTCATCACAACAAAATCAATCACAATATATATGTATCACAACATATATCACGATAAAGATTAACAATAATATAAATGTTGAGGAATCCAGTTGGATTCCTTCAACCTGTTTCCCTGCAACCACAGATGTTAATCAACATCAATCACATTAATTTCACATCAATATAAAATGTCAGAACTGATAATCGATCAACGATGTAATAGTATCAACCATTTCAACCAATTTTATCAACTATTCAACCAATCAACCATTTGCACAGTATAAAATGTATATAAATAAATCAGAGTTTGTGAGATTACTCACCTTGATTTGCAGTTGACGGCTCTGCTTTTCTTTTGTTTAAAATTAAACTAGCATTTGATTTTATCACAATATTATTGCAGCTTTGGATCTTTTCGAACCAACTCATATACGTAGCGCCTATGAATATGATTCGAACGTCACTAGTTTTGTTGTATTCTGTTTATGTATGTATAAGTAAGACATATTATAACATTTAAAATAGATCAATATCATTAGCCTTATATAATAATTATTTAATCATGATTACCCTTCATTAGAAAACATGACATCCTCCCCTGTGCCGAAATTCAAAGGCTAATGAGGGGAAGCACGCTCCATTAACAATCTTTTCATCAAACTTTGAACCTTTCCAGACACCTATCTTAACAGTGCCACCCTAAACCGTACCCATTTTTTTTATTTAGAAGTTTCAGACAATGCTTTGAATCTAAGCACTGCAACACGGTCATCGTCAGAAACAAAACGCAAGAGTTTATCAACAGGGTAATCATGGCTAGTATTGAGAGTACAGTGTTTACCATAACTATAGGTGGCTCTTAAATCACGTTTCTTTTCTCTTCGAATAATCCACTCGGCTGTACACAAAACCACCATCCTGTTGTCTGCCCAGTCACATTCTAGGATGACCGCACCTTCCCCCGCCCCTTTTCTTTATTCTTCAGATCCTTATTAGTCGCTCACAAGTCCTTAATCCACGAACTAATTACGCAAAGCATGCATTAGTCTGATCAACCATAATTTCAAACCTGTTTAAACCCTCTCCCTGCTGTGATGATGTTTGCATCTCCAAGCTAAAACCTCCTCCCTAATCCTTGCTCATTTCTTAATTAATGTTTTAAGTCTAATCTACAACTTAAAATGCTTCTTCCCAATTTGAACAAACAAGATCTGACTCTTGCTTCATCACCAGTCATGGCCAATACTTCTCAGACCTCTCCCCTCCTCCTCTGGTGTACGTCAAACTGGGACCTCACCACCGGATCCTACACCATTCACTTCGCCGGAACCGTCATTGGACGATCAACTACCTCCGATCCAACCCTTCCAACGCCCTTGACCTCGCTTCGCACCTCGATAGCATAATCGCAGGCGAATCTAAAAACCCGGCGCCCTGATGCTCCTCATCCAGATCTCAGACGCTCAACCTCCCCACCAGAACAGCCTCGCCCGGTCCTCCGCCCCATCCTAGTCTCTGCGATGAACGGAACCAGTACAAACTTCTTCGTGAGCCATTCAAGAAGATGAAGTAATGCATCAGTTTTTATTTTTGTTGTTTATTTTATTTGCTTCGAAGTTTCAAACTCTTGTCTTTGTTTTTTTTCCTCGTTTTGCGTTGAAGAGAGAACGTGCAGTATTTAAGAAGAGGAAGGTGTGGCTTGCACGAAATGAATTGCTTGATAGGCACGGCTATAACAGCTTGGAGGCCACAGAACAATTTAGCTTGGCAGGCACGACAAGTAAAAGTGTGGCGCACACGGTATATGGTAGTTTGGAGAGCACACTAACTGTAAGGGTTCAATTGATGCTTGGTTAAGTGTTCCATTTGATGATTTACAATTTCCATTTCCCTGTTGTCTAACTTAATTCCATGTTTGCATACGGAATAGTTTCAATTCTTGTGCTTTTGATCATTGGGAGGAGTGCTCGTATGGAAAGGAAGACTTCTAAGATTGATAAGGTGGACAGGAAAACTACATGCACATTGGTTATGGTGGCAACTCAAGTATGTTGGAAAATGTATGTAATTGTTTTATCTTCTTTCATTTGGTGGGAAACATATCCTAGAAATTGGTTGGCCGGAAATAAAACCATTTCAATTGTATATTGTGAGCTTGTATAACTCTTTATCTTTGCTGAACTTAATGGTACCTCTTTCCGTTTATGTTTGAGCCGCTACAGACAGGAGTAAGGATACGGTCGTGTCCAGCGAGGTGTCATGATCCCAAAAATATAATAATATCGGTAGTTTAACTTATATTATGAAACCCCAAAATATTAATATAGGGTGCAAAATACTCCAAATAAAAAGTTGTGTATTTAATTAATTAAAAATTCCAGTAAAATTCTAAAAATTTAATTATCACTACGCCTCAAAAGAATCTTGTCCAAATTCAAGACCGATATTTAAATATATTTAAATAACCGTTCTGGCTTATATACGATTTCACAGCGACTTTCTGAAATTTTGATTTGGACGTAATTCACAATATATAAGACGAAACCTCGATTTTTCATTCGAAAAATATAATCAAACAGATCCCAACGTCTCTTGTTTCAAAGAAATCAAACTTATTTTGAATCCTGAATATCTAATTGAAGTTTACGAACTACCACGACTTTACGAGCTCATTTTAAATTATATTATAAATTATACGTTTAAATATCGTTTTATTAAATAATTTCTTATAAATTCCTATATATAATTCAAATAAAATATTTAAACCAATTTAAATATTCAGAATTCGACGGTTGAAAAATCCGGGTCGTTACATACATCCCCTACGTATGGGTTCTACATGATGTGATGACTTCTTGTTACTAGTCCTAGGGGTTATCCCGATAGGATGTAGTAAAAGAGCAGCTTTGGTTTGTCTTGATTTTGGATAACTTTTACGGATGGATGTCTGACATTGTATTTTCTTAGATGTATATTTTTGAATAACTTCAATGTATATTTTTTTGGTGGTAGAGAAGGCAACTTCTTTTAGCTTAACGTCTAGAGTATTTTTGTGCAAATCAATTAATAATTGACGGATCTGACAATGTGGCATTCAAAGTTGAATGTGATGTCTCAAAAAGGTAAGCCTCAAGCCTCATCAACTAGGAAATGACTGAAATCGGGAAGGCAGTAGAGCTATGTGGGTCATACCCATTAGGGTATACCATCACGTTATCTAAAGAATTCGGTTGACCCTTTTTATATGCTTCGTAATGAATAGGTTGATTGCCCCCAACCGTGGTGGCGATATATTCGGTACACTCAAGTTGAATACGTGGCTGGTTCTGTGTGGCCGGCTGAAACGACCCGAAAATCGCCCTTACGGGAAATCGCTGGATACGCTTACTTTGGGCTACAACACATCAGAACAACAACAAAAGACCTTTATTACATCATATAATGTTACATCAGAGTACAGAATATCAGAGTACATCGAATAAAATACAACGGAAGATTTAAATTACAACAAATACAATACAGTGCAACAGAAATAAAATAACTACGGCAGCGGAAGACAACTATGCTCTGGACACAGCTTTAAGCTTCAATCCAGAATCCGGCTCGAGATGAAGACCTGTAGACAAACTACTCGATTGCCTGTGTGGAAAATAATGGGGACCCGAGTTTTCAAAGGTGGAAACAAACAATGGGTCAGTCATGGGACTGGTGTGAGAATTCTTAACTAATTTAGCCAATTATAATAAGGCTAATCCAAGGACCACGCCGCTAACGCGGAACGGGTTTACTCCAGTGGATTGCCATGCATAATTTAAGGTGACTGAACAAATATATAAGTAAATCATATAACAACACAATGCTTTTGGAAAAATGGAATCATCATAAGATTCAAGTCCCATCACACAATGCAACGCAAACCAGAGGATAGAGTTTTACCTTATGATGATTAAACATGCTTAGTACGATAAAAACGAATTTTGATATTATTATTAGTGTATATAAAAACATTTCAAAATAAATGTATCAATCCTAGGAAGCACAGCTACCATATACTATGCCACCATACTAGTAATACAATCAAGTCCGTAGGGTCGTATTGGGAATTTGGTTTCCATCATGAGTCAAGGCTAGGAACGATCTCCTTACCGATTCGAGACACTCTAGCTAATGTCTCAGGATTCCCCGTAGTGAACCCTTGGATCCTGCAGGGCTGGTCCGCATATACGATTTTGCAGATTAGTTATTCCTGAACACACGTTTCCCGGTCCTATAGGACCTAATATCCGAGGCGCCTCATTCCATCATCCACATAAATAAAATGACGGGCCATGTAAAACCCAAACACCACTTCTAGCTAGAAAGAAACGTGTTGCTCTCCCTGCGTTCCCTTGCTTCATTTTAGACTCAACTGGGTTGTGAGGCTCGTGAAGTTACGAAATACACAAAGCTATGCTTATTCAAGCTGTGCTTTGATCGTCACCACAAGGTTCTGCTTTTCAACAAGAAACCTTGATTATTGCATCTTGGTATGCCACACTGTCAATCCATATCATACTATTAATCTTTTGTCAAAATATACAAAAGGGTGTTAAGCAAGAGAATAAATTCTCCGCCACCAAACATTCATACATTCGGCAGAAAATTTATAAATACAATATAAAGGAGTACAATGTCGGACACACATTCCATTTATAAGCCCGTTCTGGGTCTGAACGAAACTGGAGATACTCTCGTACCGTATGTCCAGTACGGAAAGGAGGTACCCGCATATCCGTGTAATCAACAGGTTCATTTGGACAATTACCCTGACCCTTGAATTAGGAGCAAGTCAATTCAGGGTCTCGATCGTTGTCCATTCGATGGGAAGATTGACGGTCTTCAATCGCCGTCTTCAACTTCGATTTTTAAACGTCGTTTGGTTATTTGGAATGAGATTAACTCGGACTTTCCAAATAATTCTCGCATATATATATATATATATATATATATATAATTTGATAAACCCCATTTCATGTCGTTATATTATTTTATAACAATTAATTTTTGCCTTTAATTATTTAAAATAACTAACTCTTTTATTTAACGACGCTTCGGGTCAAAGGGCGACCCTGGCACTGTTTTCAACCAATTTTGATTTACAAATTTCTCAAAATCTAACCATTGGATTTTAAGGTAGTTTATATCGTTGGAAAGATCTTCCCAAAGCGGTCCTAACGGTTTTCGTTTTGGGAAAATCCGACAGTCGGATCTTTTGATATAGTTGTTTTAAAGGTACGATTCCAAAACGCGAACTACCGCACTCGATTCGTTTAAATTTAATTATATTTACATATAAATATATAAATATAAAACGTTTAACCATAATAACGTCGTCCGATTCAACAACAAACTAAACAACTACCGATCTCCATTCATTTTTAATTCATTTAAAATTGAAGATAATATTTCAACATTAAAAAAAACATTCTTTTATTTCTTTGTTCTTTTATTTACATAAAAATGTAAATTATATTTTGTTATGACCCGCATTTTCCAAGGGTATAATTAATTTATTTAATTGTTTAAAATAGTGATATAGGGGATTTAATCGTCGTTAATTAAATAATATGGAGTATTTAATTAAATTAAATAATATATTTAAATCAGAAATAAAAAAATATTGGAAATCACAATATAAGGTGAACAGGGTCATCCCCAAGATTTAATTCAGCTTAGAGTTGAATCATATTGACGAATATATTCAATCGACGTCAGTTTGAAACGTATAATTATATTATAATTAAAATCGAGCTTGAAATGGCACTGCAGTTCGCGATTTGGCGATTTGAACTTCAACTGAATGTACAGGATTCGTTTTAAGTCGGATTTCTATGAAACAAGAAACGCGTGGAGCTGTATGGTATTCCACTGTGAATATATACGATAATATTAATTCATTAATATTTAATTTAATTTATTTAAATATATTTATATATTTTAAAGGGCTATTTAGAGCTTTAAAAATAGCCACTTTTGCAAACAAAGTCGGAATTCGACGAAACTAATTTTGTTGGATCCGCAACATCAAATTATTGTTAGATTCCAAGTTTCGTGATTTTTAGAGTCACTGTGTGGTCGTACAGATTTTTAGAGTGAGAAACAGCTAGTATTTTGACAGTTAAAAATACGCTGTGTGAGCATACGGAGTCGGAATTCGACGAAACCAGTTTCGTTGGGACCGTAATGTCGAACTGTAGCTGCATGTTCAGTTTCGTGATTTTTAGGTATCATGTGTGAGCACACGGATTTTTAGAAGGTGAATACTGGCAGCGTTATGATAGAAATCAATAAAATAATAAAGGGAAAAATATCTAAAATATCTACTCTCCCTATAAGTACCCCCAAATCCCATTCCTTAAGACCTAAATATGCATTATACAACAAAAGTGAGCCGCCACTATCTCAGAAACAAAAACAGTGAAAATTCCCAGAAAGAAAATCCAAACAAATACAAAGGAAATCAAATAAATTCCAAAACTCGTATGGTTGCACTCGTAAATCAATTCTCTCCGCTCCTGTAGGCTTTGTTCTGAGATCGACGCAAGTTTCTGGAAGTTCAAATCGGGTACCGCGACCTAGGGTTAAGGTATTCGAGAGGTATAGGCATCGATGATTTAAAGGGAGGTTGGATACATGATCGTGGAGGAATTTCGCAACTTGGGTGAAATGCTGGTGGAATTCGGTGATTCAAAAAGTCCGGGGTGATTCACGAAGTTCCCGGAGTTCGGCTGTTCGCGGTTCTGTCATGGTGAAGTCGGGATGGTGGAAAATGGAATGAGGAGAAGGGTGGTTTGCTGAGAAGAATTTTGGTGATTTTTCCATGATTTTTAGAGAAGTGAAGAGGGAGAGAAAGGGATGGAATTCGTGAAAATGGTGGAGGATAATTACCTGGAGCTCACGGTTGGTATTGGGGAAGACAACGTGTACGGGTTTGGGCTTGTTGATGGTAGTGGACCGGTTAATTCAAGGGAATTTCGAACGGTTGGATCCGTTGGGATCGTATGGACAGGAGCTCCACAATGGAACTGACTGGGAGTGGATTGGAGCTCGTTTGGATTTACGGCAAAATAAATTGTTTGATTCGAATCAAATAACAGTTTATCGTTCTTTAACGATGAACTGCCAAAGTGAGTAAAAGTCACAAACTCTGTACAGTTATATTTTTATTATGTATTTTTAGAACTGTTAATCATCTGTTGATTGCTGTGTGTTGGTTGATTGATTGAACTGCTAGTCAGTTAGTGGAAATTATATATATGTATGTAATTATATATATATATAAACCGTTAAATATTTTATATATTGATTCTGCTATCAGAATAATTTATATTGAACTTAAAGTGATGATAATCATATTGTGTAACATCTGTGGATGCAGGGAGACAGGTTGGAGGAATCCGACTGGATTCCTCAACAGTTATTTTATTGTTTTTCATATATTGTTATATGATGTGATATAAAATCTGTGGGCGATTATATGTGCTTGGGCGATATTGAACATCGTGATTTGATATGATTGAATACCATAACATACCAAAATGTTGATAAGGGGATTTTCAGAGTGATATTGAAAATAGAATATTTATAAAATGGGATATTTATAAATAAGAGATATTTATAAAGTGGAATATTTATAAATAAGAAATGTTTATAAATTGGAATATTCATAAATAGGAGATATTCAAAAAGGAAATAATTACAAACCATTTTCTTTTTAAATGGAAAGGCCTGTGTGGCGGGTTTGGGGATTTTCCCGATGCTCCCGTTACAAAGGAGGTTATGGCGAATTTTTCAGAGAATTTAAGGAGTTAGAATATTTCAAGAATAAATTTGAAAAGGGAATATTTGTAAACCATTTACAAATAGAATTGAAAAGGAAACGTTATAAAAAGGAAATCATTTTTAAAGTGTAGAACCGTTATTTAAAAGTAAATCTTTTCAAATGAATAAAACGTTGTTAAAAAAGGAAATCTTTATAAAGTGAATAAAGTAAATCGAATATGGTATTCAAAAGGAGTTAAATCGAATATGGTATTCAAAGGGAGTAAATCGAATATGGTATTCGAAATTTAGTAAAACGAATATGCTATTCGAAAGGGGTTAGTCGAGTCGAGTTAGTTGAATAGAGTTAACTAGTTCAGTAGAGTTAACCAGTTCAGTAAAGTTAACCAGTTTAGTAGAGTTAACCAGTTCAATAGAGTTAACCAGTGAGTTAAGTAAGTCAAGTTAACCAGTGAGTTAAGTAAGTCAAGTTAATCAGTTGGAGTTAATCGATTCGAGTTAAAATTTTCGAGTTGATAATCGAGTTAAGTTATCGAATACCACTTATTCGAAGTAGAAGTTATCAAATATAGTTATTTGAGATAGAGTTAGTCAAACAGAGTTATTCAGGATAAGTTGCCATCTCGTACGACTACTAGCGTAATTCGCAGGGCTGTAAATAGCCTACGGGGGTCGGATGTTTCCTGAGGGAGTCAGGCGTAACCATTGTGATCGCTGCGATCTAGAGTCAAGCGAATGAAGTTAAATCGAATATTAGTTATTCGATAGGAGTGAAGTTCTTGAGTTAGATTATCGAGATAAGTTAATTGAGTTAAGTTCTTGAGTTAGATTATCATGATAAGTGAGTCGAGTTAAGTTCGTCGAGTTAAATTAATCGATGTTAGTTTCATCGAAAGGAGTTAATCGATGTTAGTTTCATCGAAAGGAGTTAATCGATGTTAATTTCATCGAAAGGAGTATCGATGTTAGTTTCATCGAAAGGAGTATCGATGTTAGTTTCATCGAAGGGAGTTATCGATTTGTAAAATCGAAAGGGAAGATTATCGAATATCGTTTATTCGAGAGGAGATTATCGAATGTAGTTTATTCGAAGGAGTTATCGATTATTAGTTAATCGAAGTGAGTTATAGAATATTAGTTAAATCGAAGGAGTTATCGAATATAGTATTCGATGGAGTTAATCGATTAGAGTTAAATCAAATGAGTTGATTGAATATAGTTTATTCGAATAGAGTAAAGGAGTTAATCGAATATAGTTTATTCGAATAGAGAAAAGGAGTTAATCGAATATAGTTTATTCGAATAGAGAAAAGGAGTTAATCGAATATAGTTTATTCGAATAGAGTAAATGAGTTAATCGAATATAGTCTATTCGAATAGAGTTAGAGGAGTTATCGAATATAGTTTATTCGACAGGAGTTAAGTGAATTAGTTAAGTTAAACTAAGTGAATTAGTTAAGTGAATTGGTTAAGTTAACCAAAGTGAATTAGTCGAGTTAATCAAAGTGATTAGTTCAGTTAATCGAGATAAGTAAATCAAGTTAGGTTAATTGAGTTGAATTAGTTAGTCGAGTTAATAAATTGAGTTAGTCAAACCAGGTAAAACCAGTTAGAGTTAATTAATTAAGGTTGACCAGTTAGAGTTGATCGGTTAAAATTAACCAGTTAGAGTTAATCAATCAGAGTTAATCAAATAGAGTTAAGTAAAATTAGAACTGACTAGAGATTAGTAAATTGAATGGTTTTCTAAGTGCCTATCTGATGTTGGTTTCGTCCTTCGGGATTTATACTTAGGGGATTGTTCTCATACTAGTTTACAGTCAGAGACTGATAGTTGGGGAAGAGTAGTGATTTGTAAATAAGCAGATGGAAACGTTTTCCAGTGTTAATAACATATATTTTCTAAACATAGAAAATAAGGCAATATGAATATATATATAGATGTATGATGATGATTGATTGATATAATTTCCATTTGGAAATAATATCGTTGTTTGCACACGAGTTTTTCTTTGATAGTTAACTCATCGACTATCGAAGTTTTTGACCATTTTAACGTTGTTAATATGGAGAGACCGGTTGGATTATTATCCAAAGAACCACTCTGTATTGGCATAAGCGTTGCGAATCATATATGCCAAAGATAATTGAAGACAGTGTAAAGTGCAAGGGCTATTATATAAGTCTTAGATAATAGTGCCTAAGATGGATGTACTGAATAGTACCTTCGGTTCGTCCTGTTCCTGGATGACTTGTATGGAGGGATGTCTGACAGAGTATTTCCAGACGATCACGTATATTGATTTCTCCAACCGTACCAAGAGTGGAAGCGAAGAAGGAAACTTCTTTTAGCTAACACATAATATATTGTTGAGGACGTCAATCGGTGATTGGATGGATTTGATGATGTGGCATTCAAAGTGAATCTGATGATAAAGCGTAGCTTCTAGCCTCATCATCCGGTAAATGACAGAAATCGGGCAGGCAGCATGGCTAAGTCGGTCGCACCGAAGTAGGGTGTATAATCACCTATCTTGAGAATATTCATTTGCTTCTTTAATCTATCAATGTTGTCCCATATATATACGGGAACGGTTGCTGATCCCAACCGTTAGTGATGTACATTCGATACACTCAAGCGAAATGAGTGGTCGGTCATGTGTGGCTGAGTTACAAGATGTTCTTGTTGAACTCCAGTGTATCGTTCCTAGAGTACACTGATTGGAAGGTGGTTCCATACCTTGTCATAGTTGGAAATCCATTATCCAATACGTGCTTGCGATTTTGATTGTATACTATATATGTAGAACGTGAGATGAAAGCGTTTCTGCTAGTTGATATCTATTTGTACATAGACATTATTATCATATCAAAAGGTTTTTAATATAAAGATATTTTGGATTCTCATAAGGGAAAAACCCGTTCCATTCTGCGGCGTGGTCTTATGAGATATCGTTTACTTGTTCATATACCTGTTTAAACTGTTTTACTCACACCAGTCCCATGACTGACCCGGAGTTTACTTTGTTGTTTTCCCTAAACTCTTGGGTGCCTAAATTTGTACGGGCAGTCAAGTAGTCGGGATTTACAGATATACTTGAAAAGCTGGAGCAGGAGGCTTCTGGATCATATAGCTATAGTTTATTTCCGCTGTGTTGTAAGTGTTGTACTCTGATAAGTGCTATTGTATACATAATTGTTATATTTCAAAGTTATGTTATATATTATATGTTATTCGTTCCGCTGTGAGGTTCGTGTTACTCTGATGTTGTGTTCTTCTTCTTCTTCTATTCTAAGTTTCTATCTTATCTATCCTTACCCTCTATCTTCTTTCTATTAGTTTTCTTGAATTTCTAGTGCAATTTGGGGTTGGACTTGTGTTATTTGGTCAGCTCAAATTGGACCGGATTTTCGGGTCACTACATATTTCAATGCTGCATTTCATTCTTTCATTCTTTTATTTACATAAAAGTGTAAATTCTATTTCAAAGTTGAATTCATTCTTTTAATCTTTTATTACATAAAAATGTAAATTCTATTTCAACGTTGAATTCATTCTTTTAATCTTTAATTACATAATAATGTAAATTCTATTTCAACGTTGAATTCATTCTTTTAATCTTTTATTTACATAAAAATGTAAATTCTATTTCAACGTTGAATTCATTCTTTTAATCTTTTATTTACATAAAAATGTAAATTCTATTTCAACGTTGAATTCATTCTTATAATTACATTAAAAATTCCTTCTTTTAATTACATCATAAATGTAATTAATATTTCAATTTCAATTTCTTTTCTTTTCAATAACTACAAATGTAATTAATATTTCCGTTTCAAAGCCTATCTTTTTATTTCATAAAAATGTAATCAACTTTGCAGGGTCAAAATTTCATTCTTTAATTACATTAAAAATGTAATAAATTTTACAATGCCAAAATCTCTTTCTTTCATCACATTAAAAATGCAGTTGATCTTACGGTGTAAAAATCTTAACTTTTTAGTTACATTAAAAATGTAATTTTTATTACAATGCCAAAGTTTTCTTTTAATTACATTAAAAATGTAATTAACATTACGGTGTAAAATTCCTATACTAAAAATGTAATTTTGATTACAATGTAAAAATCTCCTTTTAGATCTTATTACATGAAAATGTAATTTTCATTTTTAACTAATGAAATCAATGTCCTATTTTTCATTTTTAATAAAATGGCGGTGAAAATAATGTTCTTTCCTTATTTAACACATGACGATGTAAATAATGTCATTTCTAATTTAACACATAACGGTGTAAATAATGTCAATTTCTAACTTAACACATAACGGTGTAAATAATCTCATTTCAAATTTAACACATAATGGTGTAAATAATGTCAATTTCTAACTTAACAAAACCAATGGAAGTTAATTCTTTTTAACAACAAATGAAAGTTATTCCCTTTTTAACAAAAGGTGTTTTTTGATGTCTTTTTACATTAACAAAACAAATGACGAAAATGATGCCTTTTGACATTAACAAAACAAATGACAAAAATGATGTCTTTTGACATTAACAAAACAATGATAAGTTGTTCTTTTTAACAAAACAATGAAAAGTTATTCTTTTAATTATAAATATAAGTGAAATCTTTAAATGTTTAATCCTTTCCAATGAAAATGATGCTAAAATCATATCTCATTTTAATATATGAACATGATACTAAAAATATATTTATTTTTAATGTAGTAACATAACACTAAAATATGTTTATATTTCATATAACAAAATAACATTAAAGATATATTTATTTTTGATATTTTCAACATAACACTAAAATATGATTATGTTTCATATGCATTAACGCTACAGTAAAATATGATTATGTTCCATATGCATTAGCGCTACACTAAAACATGATTATGTTTTCATATGCATTAACATGAATCTAAAATATGAATATATTTCATATGCATTAACATGAATCTAAAATATGAATATATTTCATATGCATTAACATGAATCTGAATATATTTCATATGCATTAACATGAATCTAAAATATGAATATATTTCATATGCATTAACATGAATCTAAAATATGAATATATTTCATATGCATTAACATGAATCTAAAATATGAATATATTTCATATTTCTATACTTACGCTAAAAATATATTTATATTTCCTATTTTCCACTAACGCTAAAAATATATTCATATATAATAATCTAACTTTTCTTTCAACTAACATGACAAATTTATATTACATGAAATAATCTAACTTTTGTGTTAATTAACATATCAAATCACATAATACAACATAAAAAATGGAATCTTTTTAATGTAAACTATTTGTGTAATGAGATGACACTCAAAATCTCAACTTTATATTCTATATTTAATCCATTTTTATAGATCTGGAATAAAAATATTTTTTTTATTTCAAATCTGAATCCAAACACAACTAGAAATTTAAAAGAGAGTTTTGATTTCATATTTACATCTAAAAAATCATGGCACCATATTCTTTACGAACAATCAACATAAATTTCCAACTCAGTCATTGCAGATCTAAATTTACTTACAAACAAACATCGATTTCATATGACGATAAAATAATTAAATTAAATTAATTATTAAAATATAAATCTCACCTCTTTTCAATGCAATTTGTGTTAATCGATTCTAAATTAGAATATTAATCCTCCTTCCTTCTGTAATACTGGCCGCCACCGTTGAAGTTGTCCATCTCCCTTTTCTCTACATTATTTGCTTTAGAACTCAATTAAATCATTGCGTGTGGAAGGAGAAAAAGAGGGGAGAAGAAGAGAGCTTGTTGGCCATTGAAAGAATAAGAGGTGGCGACTGATGTTTTGTAATTAGGAATAGGTTTAGGGTATTTTCTCTCTCCTTTTTATAATATTCATTGTTTAAAAATTCAAAAGAAAAATCATATAGGAAAAAGGGATAACAAAAAGAAATTAATGCATGATTTATTGTCTAATGCTGACATATAGAAAGTTGTGATGACCTTTTAAATTTCAAAATTCATAACAATAAATATAATAATATAGATAACATATTCAATTGGATTAATAAGAATAAAACAGAGAAAAGAACGAAAATAGAAGGGAAGAGAGATAAGGTCATTAATTGTGGATCTAAACATTAAATAATGCATGACAAAATTACAAAAGTTTGAATTCTTCTTATATTTTTTTTTCATATAGCATATGTGCATAGACGCATATGTGTGTGTGTGTGTATATGTATGTTTGAGTTAAATTCAATCAAAATTCCCTGATAGTACAAATTGCATAATTACAACAATCAGTTTTAAAATATTTATGTGTTGACAAAATGGTTTTATGTAATCTTATATTTTAATGTCTTACTTAAATTCCTCTGTTATTTATGTAATATTAAATGTGTCATATATATATATATATATATATGTATATAGAGAGAGAGAGAGAGAGAGGTTCACTGACACCTCAAATAGTGGTGCTGAAATTTTGGGGTACACACAAATAGGTACAAAATACAAGGAGGAAGATAATAAGGTGGTTAAAGATTTCTAGCAATATAAAAGTGGAAATGTTTGAATGAACATTTAAAAGAAATAATACTACTTTTTCCATATTTTTTTGTATAGATATGGAATGCCAATTTCAGCTATAATTTAGCTACAATATGAATGATATACATAGTAATTAATGAAAATTTAAAACAACTAAATTTATTATGTATTATACTGCAATGTTGAGAAACATTGAAACTAAGGAATATATATTCTAACACGTTGGCATAAATACAAGGTAGATATTTGATGGTGCAATTTATGTAAATTTTTAGTTCTTCCTTTCACCAGCTAAACATAAATTTCAAATAATCATTTATTAGAAATAAATTTTATTAATAACATAGTTAGATAAATTAAGGTATCGTCTTGGGCATGTAGCTAAGGGATTGTAGGAATGCAGGAATTATATCATTCATATTAACCGTAGGATTAAGGAAATAATTTATTAGTCGTTATTATTTAAAATAAATTACTTTAAATATCAAAACCCATTAAAATAACTTATTTTTTTTAATTTACCCCAAAATTCAAGGTTGTTACACCGACTTGCAAGATGTTCTTGTTGAACCCCAATGTTTTTATCTCTAGAGGAACACTATTCGGGAGGTAGTTCCATATCTATTTATGTGTGGAAATCCAAAATCCAATACGACCCATACGATTTTAGATGTAAACAACTATGTCAAAAAGTAAGATGTAGGATTTTCAGCTGTATTCCTATTTTATTTGTTGATTATAGACATCATTATTATATAATTGGATTATAATAAAAGTGATTTGGTTATCGTAAGGGAAAGCCACGTGCCATGTTTATGTGTGATCGTATCTTTGAGACTTCCATTCATTCAAAGGATATCAAAAAAATAAGCAAGTTGTTTCTGATGTGAGTTTTCTCACTAAAAGTACTCCAGACTAATTGTTCGGATGATTTTGTTTTTGTCAAAATGTGCTTGGTCAGTCTGTTCTAGGTTGATTGGTTTTTTCTTGGAGCTTCAGGAGAGGAGCCAGAATCAAACATATTTCGGCATTTTCTCATATAAATTTATTTCCGATGTATGTGTTGTATTTATCGACACTGTACAGACAAATTATACAGGCTGATCTAGTTGTTCACTCTGACTTTGTAATCATGTATATACAGTTTTTTCTTTGTTAAAAAGTATTGATATATTATATTTTATTCGTTCCGCTGTCAAATTCTATTCTGCTCTGATTTTGTTGTGTTTTTTGTTCTTCTTCTTCTTCTTCTTCTTTAATTCTAACATTTCTTTCTTTTTTCTTCTCACCCTCTAATTTTTTTTTCTAACTTTATGATTTTTTGATACTTGAGTTTTGACACGTTGATACAAAAAATGTGTTAGTGTCGAAATTCGGACGTCGAATTTCCTAGGGAATTACAATATGTATCTTGAATTTTTTTGGGAAAAAACACTTTAAAGTAGACATTTCATCATTTCCAATTGCTCTGTCGATATCTTAATTTTTACTTCAATAGCTGTAGGCCTTAGTGCTTTTGAGCATTGTCCTTCTTCCACATTATTTAAATTAAAAATTGGAGTCACATTTTCCTCTAGAATAACTTGATGTTGAACTTTCTCAGTTGTTGCGTTCACTCTCTTTAATCTTCTCATTTCCTGGAATTTATTTAGATGAACAAGTTTTAATATAAAGGGAATTAGGATGGGATATTCTATCCCTCCCACTAGTGCTAAAATGTTTTACCAAATCTTGGTTCAATACCCTTGATTACTAAATGGAATGAGATTCTTGAAATTTCTTCTTTGTAAGTCAAGCCATCATTATTGGGAAATGCGGATAACGGAACTTAAGGCTAACTCAACACTAAAGGAGAGTGAATAGTGTTTAATGGAATTTATGAATTCTATGAAATATTTTAAATATATCAAAAGAAAATGCAAATTACAGATGTCAAACAATTACTGAATCGTACACAGATGCAAAGCAGTAAAGAAAAGAACACAATGAGATTTTATACTGGTTTGGAATTACCCTATATCCAGGTCCACACGATGTAGGTTGTGTGGATTTCTTTTTAAAATCATCTTCAATTTACAATCCTCGATTTTATAGGCCATGAGGTACACCCTACCTATTTCCGGAGTATAATGAAATTCAATTGATTTACCGTGCTACAATCACACAAAATTGATTTATGGGCTACAATCACACCCAGTTGATTTGAACGGGGTATAACCATACATTTACAGTATCAGTTTGGAAGAGAGACTCAATATAACTTTAATTTACGATCTTTGATTACAAATACTCCTATAACTCTGAATATCACTAGAATCTTTGAGAGAGTTTGGTAAAGAATCAAACTATTATCTTTGAATTTCAGCAGAATTTGATTGTAGAAACTTGAATTTTAAGAGTATTAATAGAGAGGAGAAAAGAGAAGAAATAGATAATAAATGTAATTAATAAAATTAAAATTTAGATGGGTATTTATAGGAAATAAATAGTAATTTCTCTTAAAGAAAAGAATTAAACAAATAGATACATCTCGTGAAATTTGAAATTTGAAAATAGCAGCTACCATGTAGACATGTGGGGTAAAGGATCTCGAGATGCTTTAGAAAATTTTGACATCTTTTTTGAAATCAATGTAAATTATGTGTAAATAATTCAAGGTAATCCTGGAGTTAAAATAAACTATTTTCTATATATTAAAGTAGTATGTATAATAGGGTAAGAATATAAATTAAATACGTATATTTATAATTTATAGAAGTGGTATAAAACTTAATATAAAATTATAAATATTAATATATAAAACTATAGATAAAAATATAAGGAAATAATAATAATAAAACTTAAGTAAACATATATAATTAAAACTAAAATATAAGTAAGAAAATTTAAAATATGAATTAAATTTAAAATCCAAGAACTAATTTTAGCGATTAGGAGATATATTTTAAATAGGAAGTAATTTTGAAAATAAAGAATAGATAAAAATGGTGAGAGATTTGGAATAAAAATTTAGTGCTATCACAGAGTTTTAACAAAAATTCCAGACTCTATAACTTATCTTGATTTCTTGAACTCTTGTTACTTATGAGTCTTTAATCATGAATTCTTCTTCTTTGCAATATTGAATCTCTAAACTGCACAGTCTCCAATAATCAATACTTGCAGAAGATACCTGCATATATATATATATATATATTTCTGGACAAGGGTGTTAGTATATATTTTATAATACTAATAACAGTTCAAACAAAATTGTTGTCATCAAAACCATTATCACCACGATCTCAGTCCCTAACAATATCCTTTTTTTATGATGACAACGTTTGTTTATAAAATATACTTACCCGATATCTTGATACTTCAATTATTCCACCTATCTCCGACAGCTGCTTTTGGAACTACTAACTCTCCCTTAATCTAACCCCTATTTAATGATTCTCCCCGTTTATCATCAACAAAAACTATATTTCTATGTTTAACCTATAACAAATCGTAAACTTACCATTTATAATTAAAGAAACTATCGAGTTATTTTGAAATATAAGGAATTTATTGATTTGATTTTCGAATATATATTTGAAATACGTACATTCAAATTGACTATAAGAAATTAAACGATCATTGAAATCAGAATTTGTTTTATTTTGTAATTTATGTGAAATTAGTTAATAATATAACTTTGAAATACTATTTTTAATGTATGAATATTTTTTTCATAAAATTTATTTAGAGAATTTTACAGTGAAAATGTCAACATATGTCATCGAATTCTGATTTCGCTAGCTCCGTTTAAATCGATTTTTTGGTCGATTTAACGGTAGTGACAATCGATATTGCGTAAATAGCGGATTTTCATCCAACATTAAGCGATCAAATTTCAATGAGCTATTATATTTGTATCGATACACTAATCGCAATATTATTTTATTCTGTGTGCAAGGACACGTGTGAGGAAAAAAATTGTTGATGGTGTTCCGTATGAAATCTTACTATATTAGTAACCAATCATGTTTTATTTTTAACAAAGCAACTAAATGGACAATGTATGGTGCAACAACAATTTATAATAAAATAGACTAGGATGACAATAACAGACAAATACATATAAGACGTAAGCACAGGAATAATACAACTAAATTATGTATTATATTTGAAGAAGGAACGTGAACTTGCACAAAATGGTTAAAAGCCCGACCCATTATTTTTGGATCTCTATGTCTACTTTATCTCACCTATACGCATTCCCTTGTACATATTTTGGATCTCCACGTCTCTCTCCCTTTCTTTTACTCAAACTTTTTGCTTCCCCCTCATCTTTATTTTGCGGTAAATTCTATTTAAACTCATAAACTTGCTGAGTATACCCATGTTTTTGTAAAAGAAATATATGACAAAACTGCCCTTACTTGATAGTATTTTTTAATATTTCAGCACACCTCGTAGGGCAACTACGTAGTGCCTTTAGGGCACCACGTAGGACCGCTACGTGGTACCAAGAAGGCACCACACAGGGGCACTACGTGGTATCCTAAAGGCACCACATAGTTGCTCTACGAGGTGCCTTTAGGGAACCACGTAGGGTTCCTACGTGGGCGGGCAAAATTGTCTTTTTTTTAATTATGCACGGGTAAACTCAGCAAAAAGCTGAGTTTTACTTTTTTTCTTCATATTTCATAGGTATACTTAGCAAGATTACGGGTTTAAATAGAATTTGCCTTATTTTGCTAAACCCAGATCTATGCGAGAAAAAAGCCATCCTTCTTCCACATTCGCCTCCTCCCATACGATTCGCCGAGCTCCGACCCGCTAAACCTCTACCCATATATCCACCACCCTCTTCCTGAACCTTAACCAACCAACTCTCGACACCGTCTGAGCTCTGCCCCCTCTCTGGTTTACCTCTTGACCTTTGTGCTTGCCAACTAACATGTCATTCCCTTCACCATTGAAGATCCAACCATCATGGTCCACCATGCTGCAACCCACAACTGGCCTCCATTAGTTCCATTCCATCACTTTTGAGATTTCATGAGACAACTTTCAAAAGTAAACTGCTGGGTTAGTTACTAGAAATGATATGTTAAAATGTTGGGTTAATATTCGTAACAAGATTGGAAAGGAGAATCAAAGGAGATTCTCGCCTTTCATTTAGCGACGAAATAGGAAATGGCAGTAGCTTCTCCACTTTATTCCAATGTTCATGTATAGCTATTAGGATGGAACGGGACAAAGGAGATACCTCAATATCGTTGTCCTGTTGTTGCTTCCAATTGTCGCAGTAATTTGCTCATGCGTCGTGGTTTTTTTGTTCGTGTACATGTGCATGTGTAGTAGCATGTGTTTACATGTATGTTCAAGATTCACATCGAGCCAAGAATCATCGTCAAGGTGAGTGTTTACGTGCTCATACTTAACTAACGTTTTCATGCAAGTTAATAAATTAAGTTGTAGATGTTGTTAGAATTTAATTGATGTGTGAATTGTTTGGTTGTTGTAACACCCTGAATTTTCTGTGTCTATTATAAGAATGAATTAAAGAATACTTAATTTTAAAGTGAGAATTAAGGAAAACGGGTTATGCGATTGCGTTTGTCTCGAAATTCGGCTTGGAATAGAGTCCAAGTTTTCGTAAATCGGACTTCGTATGAGGAAGTTATGGCCCTCAGAAGTTTCAGAAATTTATATAAATTAAAAACAGTTCAGAGTTAAAATTCAAAATTCAAACGAAAGACGAAGAAGCGGGCTGGGCGGGATATTTCCCGCCCCAGGCCAGGTCGACCAGGGGATCGACCTCCCCTATACAAGTCGACCTGGGGGTCGACCTACCCCCCTCGCCCAAATCCAAAAATTTGACGATTCTGACTAGTTACTGAGTCTTTTCTAACCTGTTACTGAGTCACTAGGGCATAGGTGGCAATTCTGGATAACTCTATCTTGTCTGGACGATTGTGATTGCTCCTAGAATGATCTAACGACTCACATAAGATTAAACTTCTATAAAAGTGTAACGACCCGCAAAATCCGAACCAATTTAAAATTTTTATTTTAAATAATTTGGTTGAAAAATGTGCCAGAAATTAAATTTTTTATTTTTAAATAATGTTAAAGCCACTGAAAATAGTCAATTTTCAAACGACCTCCGTTTTCGACGAAACCACTTTTGTTGGAACCGGAATGTCAAATTATAGCTAAGTTTCAATTTATAGAATTTTCTGAATTAGTATGTGAGCGTAGCGAAAGAAACTGTGTTTTGTTCAATTCAGTCAAATTTAATCGACTGAAAAATAGCCATTTTTCAAACGGCCTCAGAATTCGACGAAATTAGTTTTGTTAGGACCATATCGTCATAACGAAGCCAAATATATTTTTTCTGGATTTTTCTAAGTCCGTACGTGGCCTCAGTGAATTTATTTATGCTAACGAATTTAATTAATAGAGTATTTAATTATTAAATTAAATAAAACAAGCCTCAGACAGCCGTTTGGGCTGACAGGACCTAGCCCGTTGGATCCGGAACGGGGGCTATTGGGTAGGGTAGACTTCAATTGGACTGAAAATGGTTTAATTTGAAACTTATGGATTTATTTACAAAATAAACATTAAAATATTATAAAAAAGATGGAAATTCATTCCCAACCCTAGTCCTAAGCGTTTAGCCGCCGCCATACATGAAATCCAAGGCCAGAAAAGCTTCCACCATTCTCCACTAAATTCTCTCTCTTCTCCACGAATTAAACTCCAACCTTTAAACCATATCGAAGAGATTTTCCTCCTCTACAATTCCATACCACTTGATCATTCTCAGGTGCCACAATCTCCGAGAACAGAGCACCCAAACACCGCGGGTTTCAACCGCCGTCGTGGTCCAGGGCCACCACCGAGTGGGCCCACCTCGCCAGTGCACGTGCGCCTCCTCTTGCTCGTCGACGTCCCATCTCCTGATTGTTGTCCGACCGCCTATGGCGTTCGATAATCTCAGACCTAGATTCGAACAGTAAGGATAAAGCACAACCGACCTTTTTGATTGAGGAAGAAGGTTTAAATTCCTTAATGACCTTACTAATTTAATTTTAAAATTATCCTCAATCTTATTTAGACCATAACTAATGCATACGTAAACGAAAATTTTCGATTTCAGATCCTGTGCAATCGTATTGACAAGATCTACGACTCTGGACGAAAACGGGACAATTCTGGGCTGTTTGAATTTTAGGACTAAATTGCGAACGACTATGAGATTTCTTACCTTTAAAATAATTAAATAATTTAATTATTGTTCGCGATGGTTTGAATCATTATATGTGCGTAAATAGTATAGATCTGCGATGTGGTAATTTAAGGTTCATCTATTTATCTGTTATTGTGAATATTTGGTTGTTCATGCGTTAAAAATCTCATTTTTATTGAGGTTATATATACAATTGGTTCATTTGAATTGTGGATTCGAAATTATTATTGGAATTAATTAGAAATAGTGAAAAACCCAAATCATCTTATTCTGTTATGTGATTTGTTGAGATTTACATTTGTATGTGAATTTAACATGTTAGGAAAAGAGAAACTTATTTACATTTTTAGGTGGATTAAACATGTTAGGTAAAAAGTGAATTTATTTTTATTTACATTCACCTTTGTAAATAAAAAGAGGACAAAAATTGAAAAGTAGATTTTATTTACAATTCCCTTTGTAAATAAAAAGACCAAATTTAGCGATGCCAATTTATTTACATTCCCTTGTGTAAATAAAAGAACAAATTTTGCGATGCAACTTTATTTACATTTTTCTATGTAAATAAAAAAACAAATTTTGTGGTGCAACTTTATTTACATTTTTCTATGTAAATAAAAGAACAAATTTTGCGATGCAACTTTATTTACATTTTTCTATGTAAATAAAAGAACAAAATATGAGAACGACTTTATTTGCATCTTCTTATGCAAATAAAAAGAATAAACTTGGCGATGACCTTATTTCACATTTTCTTATGTAAATAAAAAGAATAAAATTAGAGAACACATTTATTTACATTTTTATGTTAAAAGGTTATGTAATTTGAGATGACACATTTATTTACACTTAGGTTAATAAACATGAAAGAGAAGTAAAGAGAAACATTTATTTACATGCAGTGTAAATAAATAAGAAAAAGGGAGAAAAAGAAACATTTTATTTACATTTAGAGTAAATAAAACTTAAATTCAGAATAGGCACATTTTATTTATATTTAGAGTAAATAAAATATGACATAGAAAAAGAATTACATATTTTGTCTGCATTTTTAGATGTAAACAAAACATAGTAAAGAATTACACCTTTTTAATTGCAAATTAATAGCAAATGAAAAATATGAATTTAAAAAGGTATATTTTATCCATATTTTAGATGTGAATGAAAACGTGAAATTAAAAAGGTTATTTTATTCACATTTTAGATGAGAATAAGAACAAGATTAGCAAAAGTGAATTTTTATTGGCAAATTTGTTGCAAATTAAAATATGATTATATAAAGTATATTTTTTATTTGTAATTTAGTTACAAATAAAAATATGAATTAGAAAAGTAGATCTTTATTTACATTCTAGATGTAAATAAAGACATGGAAATGAAAAAAGTACTTTTTTATTTATATTTTAGATATAAATAAAAAGCAGAGAAATAAAAGTAATATTTCATCGTCATTATAGATACGATAAAAAGAATGAATTTTTATAGTTTAAATCACCAAATGATTTATATTTATATACATATAAATATAAATATTAAATTAAACGAAACGCGCGCGGCAATTCACGTATCGGTAATCGTAACTTTAAACGGTTATACCGAAAGATCCGATCGTCGGATTTTCCCAAAACTGGAACCGTTAGGACCGCTTTGGGAAGATCTTCCCAACGATATAAATTTCATCAAAATCCGACGGTTAGATTTCAATATATGGGTAAATCAAAATTTGGTAAAAACACCGCCAGGGTAGCCCACTAACCCGAAGCGTCGTTTTATTGTTTTGAGCTACTTTTAATAAATAAAAATAGCGATAAATCATTCTAAATAGACATGAGATGATTTAAATGATAAATTATGTGAGAATTATTTGAAAAGACCGAGTTTAACTCATTTCAAATAATTGCACGACGATTAAATCAAAGATATAAGAAGACGGTGGTTGAAGACCGGCGATCTTCACATCGAATGGACGATGACTACTGATGCCTTGGACTGACTTGCTCCCAGTAAGGGGTTAAAGCAGTAGTTGTCCGGACGTATGTGTTGGTTGTGCGGATAAGCGAGAGCCTCTCAGGTGTCTTCGGTTTCGTTCAGACCCAGAACGGACTTGTAAATGGATGCGTGTCTGATGTTGAAATTCATTTTATGTAATTAAATCGATTTCTATTAATGTATGCCTGTTTGGTGGTGGAGAATTTATTCTCTACTTAACACCCTGGTATATATCAATAGTTGTCGGTAGCATGGTGTGAATGGTCAATGTGACACGCCAAGATGCAGATGATCAAGGCTGTTGTTGAAAAGCAGGGCCTTGTGGTTGATGATCAAAGCATAGCCTGTTTAGGCACATCTTTGAGTATAGCGTGACTTCGTGAGCCTCACACCCCGGTATGAGTCAAAAACGGGATATGGACCGTAGGGAGTGCACAAGTTTCTTTCTAGCTAGGAGTAGTTTCAGTGCTAATACTGGCTGGCATTTTACTTATACGGATGATGGATTGAGGTACCTCGGATTTATAGGTTGTTAGTGGCCATATGGAGGTTCAAAGGAACCGGGAAACATGTGTTCAGGCATAACTAATCCACTACCATTAGGTGGGGACCGGCCCTACCGCATCCAAGGGTTGCCCATAGGTGTGATCCTGAGGCATTTGCTAGAGTGTCTCGAATCGGAGAGGACGATCCCTAGCCTCGATTTCATGAGGGAAAACCAATTTCCAATACGACATTACGGTCTTGATTGTAAACTATATATGGCGACATAGTATATGGTAGCTATGCCGTCTAGGATTGATACATTTACTTTGAAGTATTTTAAATGCTTAGTCACTAATAATAATACTAAAAACATTATTTTACATGTATTAAGCATATTTGATCATTATAAGGTAAAAATCTATCCTCTGGTTTGCGTTGTATTGTGTGATGGGACTTGAGTCTTATAATGATTTCATTTTTCAAAAGTCATTGCGTTATTTTGTATTAAAACTATTTAATTATGCACTCGCTATCCAATGGAGTAAACCCGTTCCGCGTTAGCGGCGTGGTCCTGTGATTTCGCCATATTATTTGTTAGTGTAGAAAGATTTCTCATACCAGTCCCACGACTGACTCGATGTTTGTTTCACTTTGCAAGCTCGGGTGCCCTCTTTCCACACGGGCAGCCCAGTAACAGATTTCTAGGGGGACATTTTCTGGATTGAAGACTGCTTGGAAGAAGAAGATGAAGAACTCCTTTTTCTTTATTTTCTGCTTTAGAGACTTTATTCCATCTTGTATCTTGATGTACGTTTGAAGTTGGAACTTATTTCCTTTGACTCAGACTTTTATTTTGCTAAGTTGTATCCTGTAAACCGCGTACTCTATGGTTCAGTTGGTGTGATGCTTATGACTTTATCTTTCCGTTGCAATAATTATGTGTTATGATATTATCTGAGATCTGTTGTTGTAAATATGTTGTATTCCAAATGATTATCCTTGCTTTCGCACCACGGAAGTTTGGGGTTATCACAAAAATCAACCATAATCCTCAAACCCTAAATCACACAAATTCATTCCAAGGAGCCACCATGTTGTCCATGATCGTCCTAGTCTAGCCACCATTCCTTCTTCAACTTGAAAGCAAGTTAAAAGCTATGAATCAAAACTAACTTAGAGAATTGATAGTCTTCTCCAAGGGATTGCTTTTCAAATTCAGAAAACAGATCCCAGAAAACAAGACTTTCTTTTGTTTGTAAGTCTTGTTATTATTTAGATGTGAACAATTAAAAGTTATGATTTGTAATAAAATGAAAACTAGCGTTATTCCTAGTTGTAAGATAACGATGATGCTGATTCATGCCTATTCTTGTAACGATTCTATCGTATATACTTATGAGACTATTGTGGTTATTATGTTGGTGTTAAACCAATCATGTATTATGTAAAGTTTCGTGACTTGTTCATGTTATGTTACATGCAATTTGTTAGGCTATTGTGGTTATTATGTTGATGTAAACCAATCATGTAAAATTGGTGACTTATTCATGTTATGTTACATGCAAGTTGTTAGGCCAAGACATGTATTATGTTTAGACCTACATTTAGATCTATGAAAAATTGGATCCAAGATAAAAGTTCACACTCACATGCCTAGTTGAACTTGTGTGAAATCATATGCTTAAGATTCATGTTTACTGGATCCAAAATAAAAGTTCACATTTACATGCCTAATTGAACTTGTGTAACTCCATATGTTTAAGATTCATGTTTATTGGATCCAAATTAAAAGTTCACATTCACATGTCTAGTTGAACTTGTGTAATTCTATATGCTTAAGGTTTATCTTTATTGGACCCAAAATAAAAGTTTACATTTACATGCCTAGTTGGATTTGAGTAATTTCATATGCTTAAAGACTCATGTTAGTTGGATCCAAAAATGCAAGTTCATTATTTTATGCCACATTTACATGACACATGTTTAGTTAGATCCATATTATTTTATATGAATGGTACATGCTCCCTTCTTTCCCCTTTTGTATATAAGTTAGGCTAAGTTACGAGCCTAACATTCTATGTGAATTTTGCGAACGTATGACGGGGGTAACGTTGGGAAAAACCTTAGAAATTATTATTATTGACATATTTTGGCTCATAAATTAATGAATGGTTAGTGACATAAAAATGGTATAATTTATATTCCATAAATTGAAAATGTGATTTAGAGGGTAAATGGGGCATGACTTGAATGGTAATAATTGTGGATAATTTACGTATAAATTTTGAAAGATAAATATGTAAATTAAGAAAAAGACGAATATGCCTAACCCGAGGTTAGATTGAGTTACGTTGTAAGACTGCCCGGAACCGCCCGGCACATCCAGTAACCGTAACAATATATATCTAATGTGAGAGGTTAGTGAATCAAGCCCAAAAGAACCCGAGGTTAGACCGAGTTGTGGTGTAAGACTACCCGGAACCGACCGACACATCCAACAACCGCAACAATACATATCTTATGTGAGTGGTTGGTGCTTTAATGAATGAATTAAAGCTAAGACAGGAATGGTAGGGTTAAGTTAATTAAGGCAACACTTAACCAATCCAACATGTTACCTAAACTGATGGGTGGGGTTAGATTAATTTGAGAACACTTAACCATTTTAACATGTTGATTAGGAAACCCTAGTAACAGGGAACCATTTCAGCAGTAACCCACATAGATGTATCATGGTATCCTGAACTAGGCAGGGTGGGGCACGATTACTGGGCTGATTATAAGCGGTCAAAACAACGGCGGGTGGTGCATCAGTGTAGGTTCTGACGGAGTGCGGTCGTGCACGTACTCCGAAGTGGAAAAAAAACAGGCACTGGGCATTAGTAGTTATACTCTATGCATCTTGAATTGTGTCACAGGTATCTACAATCATGCGGGGCCGAATGACTCAAGTGGTAAACGTATACGAGCAGGAGCCGAACAATAAAAAAGGGATCATTTATCTTGAACACATGGTGCTAGTTGAAACACTTGTAAGGGGGTGTAGAGAAGTTGAAATGAGTGCGATAGCATATTCAGACTTATTATCTTATTCCTAGGGTGTTGTCCTAGATTCAGTTTATTCAAGTCATAATCCTTTTTCTTGTTTACATGCTAAATAGTCACTGGACTTACCTGACTCATGTCTGACCCATTTTCTTTCGTCTTCTTTTCCTCCGTTTCCCCTAGGTCCGCAGGGAGTGAATACTTCAGCTTAGATCGGATCATTTCCTGCTTGAAGAGAGTAGATGTATTGCCTGGAACCTTTTTCCTTGGGCTATGGCTTTGGATACTCTCTTATTGGGGATTTATGCTGCCTTACTATTGTTTTAATGCTTCTTTATGTTTTAATTCAAGACAAAGATTTTGTTGTAATAATTTGGAAGTTGGTTTGAGACAGTTGTTGTAATGTTTTAATTGGATCACCTACTTATGAAATAAATTTAGTTTTTCCACTGTTTATATGTTTGTTTTGTAAATTATCTATACCTTTTACCTACAATGCTCCACCGAAGTTAAGGCATTCCATTTGTGAGTGACCTTAACGGAGGTGGGGTGTTTCACTTGGTATCAGAGCTGATGGTTGCTAGATCAGATAAAATTTTTAGAAACTAATTTTCAAAATGAAGTTTTACTACGCATTTTTAAGAAAAATTATTGTTTTAAAAGGCATAACTCCCCCCCAAAAGCCATATGCACTATCTTCTTATCCTTTGTTTTGAATCTTTTCTTTTTCGTTTCAGCTTGTCTGGGGATCTTAACCTTCCAGAGGATGTACCGGTACCTGGCTGGTTCAGAAGGTACCTAGAGGCTAGAGCTAATGATACAGGCCCAACAGACGTAACTCCTCCCCCAGTTACAGTTGTTTCTCCTCCTCCTCTTCCTCCTCGTGCAAATGTTTTCTCTAAGATATGTAGGGATTTTCGAGCCATGGTTGGAAAGAACTTTAATGGAACTGAGTCATTTGTAGAAGCAAGAAACTGGCTCAAAGAAACCGAGGATCTGTTTGTTATCTTCAAAGTGGACGATAGGCAGAAGATACAGTAGGCCGTGTGGTTGCTTAAAGACGAAGCCTCTTATTGGTGGGAAGTCACTAATGCTGAGAGACCAGTTGAAACTTGGGAGGATTTCAGAATTAGGTTTGAAATGAAATTCCTCTCACAAGTTGAACGTAGCCTACAGATGGAAAAATTCTTAGCTCTCAAGCAGGGAAGTATGCCGGTCAAGGAATACGTCAACCAATTCAACCAACTGGCTAGATTCGGACTAGAGTTAGTGAACACTCCCCATAAGAAGGCTGCCTGTTTTGTTAAAGGGTTAAATGAGCCGCTGCACAACCTAGCTATGTCCCATATACCTATGGGTGCAACTTATGAGAGACTGGTGGATATGGCACTGCTACAGGAGGAAGACAAGGATGGCAAGAAAGAGGCAAAGGTGGAAGTACCTCAAAATAAGAAAGTGGAGGGATCCCAGAATAAGAAGACAGACTCAAAGAAGGGCGGGAAGAACAACAAACCCCATGACAAGAGGAAGTGTAATTTTTGTGGCATTCCTGGACATTTGATTAAGGACTGCAGAAAGATAAGGAGGAAGATGGGTGGTTGTTTTCACTGCGGCGAGACATCACTACAACAAAATGACCCTATTACAACGGTGGAACACCGTTGTAATAGGTTTTTACAACGGTGGGCAAACCGTCGTGTCTTAAGAAGTTGTAATAGCCTAATATCTTTTACAACTTTTCTGCACTGTTGCAAAACCGTTGTAATATGTATATTTTACAACTTTTTTCCACCGTTGTAATAAACTTTATTACAACAGTTATGCACCGTTGTGATTGATATTTGGGTTTTAAAAAAAATAAATTTTGCAAATGCAACAAAAGCTGAATAAACAGAAAACAAATTGATATAAATTCAAAGCAACAGATCCATTCATACAAAAAACATTACAACTTTATATTCAAAATGCAAAAAATGAATCATACATCATCACGTTAATATATCAATTCTTCATTACAAATAATGATTGCAAATTAGTACCATCCAAAAACTTTGCTTCAACTATCAGCTTGCTTCATCTTTGCACTTCCTCAACTTCCCCACCAACACAAGACACCACCTGCACAATCACAAAACATGCATATATATAAACATAACCTTAAGCTTGTTGTAAACATAAAATGGTGGATATCTACTTTTCTTCCAAGTTGGATGAGGAGTTGAAACTATGTAAAATGCAATGCATGTATTTTTGTAGTAAGCTAAGAGTATATAAGAGTTTTACTGGTTTAAGAAATACGTAATGACCATGAACTGCTTCGCTCTTTTAATGTGTTTAAGTTAATTAAGGTAATGAAAGATGATAGTAAATAGAGATGCCTCCATTATTGGTGCAAGAACTAATGCCACACCAAGCTTATTATCCGCACACAACTCGTAAATGCAAAAGAAATTATCACCAAGACAGTGATGTACATATGTATATTCCAGTTTAATGTTAGTTCACACTTACACGTGCAAATTACTTTTTGACAAAGATTTTGGTGCTTTGTTTACAATATTATTTGGCATTTCCTTAGAACCTTGTTTCAATATTTCTTACATGAAAACTTGACTAAAACAAAGTTCTAAGATGATACCAAGAACGGTTCTGATAACATGATTGAAAATTTGAAAAGCAAGGAAAGTGCAAAATTTGCAAAATTAGTTTGAAATGTTTATTTAAATATCATCTTTTACCTTTCAGACTTAAGGCCTTTATTACCGAAAGTACCATTATGATAGTTTATTATAAATTGTATGCTTAAACAAGGTCGTGAATACCATTTAGTTTTAATATATAAAAAAATTAACACCATAACTGCACGTTCTAAAATTTTAGTATTATAATATTTCACCATTACAATAGTAATAAATATAACTGTTGTGTCAAAGAATATTTACATTTCACTTTGAACAAAAAAGTGGTTGTGTTTCCTTATTTCTGTTTCTGAATTTGTTACTACGCAAGGCTTTCTAAGTTTTAAGACATAAAAATTACTAGATGGAAAACTGTTAAATGCAGCTGCATAAGACCGTATGTAACTAACATGTACATCCTCACAGTGAACTGTGTGAAAGCTACGGAGAGGCTAAGAAACTAATTCAAAAGAGAGGCTAAGAAACTAATTCAAAAGAGAGGCCAAGAAACTAATTCAAATAGAAACACAACATGCACATGAAAACATGATTCACTAACTAATTCATAGTTGCTCTTCTTTGACATTCCTGTTGCATCTCCATCAACATTCAACCTCAATCCATTGATCAATGAATCACGAACTGCAAATGTGTAGACCCTCTGTGATCTAGCACCCAACCGAGAAGAATTGCTCCATCACAGTGGGACACAATTCTGGAATCCAACATAAACCCACCAAATAAACATAAGAACAGCCCAAAACAACACTAACACAAGTCGATTCACACCCAAAAACTTCAAATAAGAGCAGTACCTTTCCTCTTTCGAGCAATTTCCTGAATTGTATTAAAACTTTGAGAATGAAATCCAACTCACCCAATTACAACCATACTCTAAAAGCTGCAAAGGTCTAACCCTTAATCGCGGTTTTGTATGGGATTTAAGTGGATAAAAGAAGGTTTAACTGTAAGTAAACTAACCGTTAATCGCGGTGGCTTCTCGAAAGGGCGGAGGAAGGACCATCGATGGGTTTGGATCTCGGCAGCGCTCGTTGCTGACGTGGGCGACACAGCTGGTAGAAGGCTCGGATGAAGCAAGGAGGGGTATGGGTCCCTGGCGGCGCGCTTTGACGGACTAGAGGTGGAGGAGCTGTCTCGAGTGGCGCGGCAAGGCTTCGGCCATTTTCCAGTGAAGCTTCCATTTGAGCAAACTAACGGTGGCCAAGAAAATTTGGGCTAGCGAATCAAAAAAAGGAGAAAACAACGAAAGGGATTTCGGCTATTGATGGAGCTAGGGATTACTGGGCTGTTGGAATTGATTAGGGTTACCAAAAGAGGGAAAATAGAATAAGAAGTGAATTAGAGAGAGAGACAACGGAAAAATGGATTAAAAAGCAAAAATTTAGACCTGGAGCCAAATTTTCGGAGTTTGGAGCCAAAAACAAGATGCGTATCATAAATTTTTAAAAGTTGTGTTGCACTGTACACTCAAAATCAGTCCAATTCTTATATGACTTTTATAAGAATTGTTGTTGTACTGTACACTCAAAGTCAGTCCACTTTTTAAATTTAAGGTTCACATATAGTATTTTCTTCACAAATTTTTAATAATTGGCATAATTTTGTAATTGTAAAATTTACATATTCTTCGTTCCTGATGACTTCGCAACTATTACCTAGTGCTTAGTTATTAGCAACTTTTAAAAATTTATGATTGTTATAAATTATTAAATATTATTTACTACTGATTTTTAACTTACAATAGTTACTTAATTAACGATTACTTATTAAAAAATATTATATACTAAATATTAATTACTACTAATAGTCATGATTAATTATAAATTAAATATTTGTTAATTATTATTTATTTATTGATTATTAATTAATTGATTATTAACCGCTGATTAGTTATTACTTACTAATTAATTACTAGTACTTAATAATGAAGTAGTTATATATAATTATTTTTAATTTAATATTTAATATTTATATATTGATTATTATTTACTAATCGGTTGTTAATTAGTAATTATTAGTAGGAATTATTTATTTATTGAAGTATTTTTAATTAAATATTTAATATGTATTTATTGATTATTAATTAATAATTACTAATTGGTTGTCAATTACTAATTATTATCATGAATTATTTATTTATTGAAGTATTTTTAATTAAATAATTAATATTAATATATAGGTTATTAATTAATAATTACTAATTAGTTGTTCATATTAATTATTAAAAATTATTTAATGAAAATAATTAATATTAAAATATAGTCATATATTACAACAGCCAAAAAATAAAAGTTGTGATAGGCTTTTATTACAACTGTCAAAATAACACAGTTGTTAAAAATAAATTTATTACAACTTTTCTGGAAAAAAGTTGTAAAAAACATTTATTACAACGGTGCTTTAACCACCGTTGTAAAATTAAAGTTGTAATATGGTGTTTTTGTTGTAGTTACAACGGTGTTTATACCACCGTTGTAAAAAACAATTTATTACAACGGTGCTTTTACCACCGTTGTAAAAACCCATTTATTACAACGGTGCGTTTACCACCGTTGTAAAATTAAAGTTGTAATATGGTGTTTTTGTTGTAGTGCATGACACATGGCTAAGGACTTCCCAAGAAAGCAAGGGCAAGGGCAGAGGACTGGATCTACTTCTGGAGGGCAGGTTCACGCTCTCATGGCACCTCCGCAAGAACGAGGTAGAAATATTTCTGTTGAGAGTTTAGTTTATCTATTTGATCATCCTGTTCGTACACTCTTCGATTCTGGCGCATCGTACTCTTTTATATCCACTGCTTTAGTTGAATCTCTGCACCTAGACACCAGTATAGTAGTGGATCCCTTGGTTGTTTCAAATCCAACTGGGGGCTCGGCCTATTTTTCAATGATTTGTTTGGATTTGGAAATTTCTATACTAAGCGTTGGGTTTAGATGTAATGCCTATGTTTTGGGCTTCACGGGCTATGGGTTGATTCTAGGCATGGATTGGTTATCCAGTAATGGTGTCATCCTCGATTGTGAAAAGAGAGTGTTTAGACTTATGATTCGCCTCGGTAACACTCTCGAAATCTCTTGTAATCACATACACTTTGTTATGCTTAGCTGCCTAGAATCTCTTGATGCGTCTGTTGAAAACTTGCAGTCTGTTAGAGTAGTCCGTGAATACTCAGATGTATTCGAAAAGGTGAAGAGCTTACCTCCGAAGTGGGAGATAGACTTCCGCATATACCTTGTTGATAATGCAAAACCCGTAGCTCTACCCGTTAGACACATGGCTCTAAGGGAGAGAAAAGAGCTCAGCAAGCAAGTCAAAGAGCTGCTCGAAAAAGGGTTTATAAGGCGGAGTATTTCTGAATGGGGTACTCCAATAGTATTCACAACCAAAGTGGATGGTTCACTTCGCATACGCGTTGATTATAGGGAGCTAAACAAGCTGACCAAGAAGAATAGACACCCACTTCCAAGAATAGACGACTTATTTGATCAGCTTGTAGGTGCGTCAGTTTTCTCCCAACTAGATCAGGCTACCGGGTTTCATCAGCTAAGAGTGGCTGAAGACAGGATTGATAAGGCCGCGTTCAGAACCTCAGATGGTTTCTTCGAATGGCTTGCATGCCTTTCGTCTTGACAAAGGCACCCGCTTACTTCGTTGACTTGATGAGCAGGGTGTTCAGGGAGTTCCTTAATAAGTTTGTGGTGGTCTTCGTAGACGACATTTTGATTTTCTCGAAGAATGAAGAAGAGTCTGCTTTGCATTTAAGGGAAGTCATGGATACTCTTCGTGCACAACAGCTAAAAGCCAAATTATCCAAATGCCATTTCTGGAGAGAAGAAGTGAGGTTTCTTGGGCATGTGGTGTCCAAAGAGGGGATAGCTTTGGACCCCACAAAAGTAATTACGGTGCAAGATTGGAAGGTTCCAAGGAATGCAACCTAAGTCCGAAGTTTTCTCGGGCTAGCGGGTTTTTACCGAAAGTTCATTAAAGACTTTGCAAAAATCTCAGCCCCACTCACAAGATTGACAAAGAAGAACCTAACTTTCGCTTGGGATTTGGATTGCAATATTGCTTTCCAATGGTTGAAAAGGGCTCTAACAACAGCCCAGTTCTGACATTGCCTAATGGGAGCAAGATGTTTACCGTATACACAGACACATGCGGTATAGGATTGGGCGCTGTCTTGATGCAAGAAGGCAAGGTAGTTTGTTATGGGGGAAGACAATTGAAGGTACATGAGAAGAACTACCCAACTCATGATTTGGAGCTAGCTGCCATTGTTTTCGCTCTTAAGTCATGGCGTCATTATCTACTAGGAGAAAGGTTTGAATTGTTTACTGACCATAAATTGTTAAAGTACCTTTTCTCACAGAAAGATCTTAACTAAAGACAACAAAGGTGGATGGAATTTCTAGCCTCATATGATTTTGAGATTTCTTATACCCCTGGCATGGGCAATGTAGTAGCAGACGCCTTGAGTAGAAAGAAGCTGACCTTAAGTCCTCTCTTTGTGGAAAGGCAAAGCTTGGAGTACATAACAGACTTTAACTTTAGACCCTCCTCTGAAATTGTACCTGGTCTGTTAGCATCGCTAGAGATGCGACCTACTCTTTTGGACTCAATAGGAACCGCACAACGTGAAGACCCTCAGCTAGTTGATATGATGGATAAGCTAATTAGGGGTGAGACTTCTAGTCACCTCAATAGATACTCCTTCGATGATAGGGGTTGGTTGAGACGGTATGGAAGACTATGCGTCCCACAAACAAGGGATTTGGTGAAGACGGTTCTCGAAGAAGCACACCATTCTAAGTTGACCATATACCCAGGCAGAGACAAGATGTATAAAGACATAAAAAGGGTTTTCTTTTGGAATGACATGAAGAGGGATGTAGATGAGTTCGTCACTAAGTGCTTGATATGCCAGCAAGTCAAAGCGGAGCAGAAGAAGCCTGGTGGTCTGCTCCATCCTCTAGAGGTCCCACAGTGGAAATGAGATAGCATTTCGATGGACTTTGTTGATGAGTTTCCTAGGTCAAGAAGGGGAAATACCAGTATTTGGGTAATAGTGGACAGGCTCACAAAAAGCGCTCACTGTATACCTGTTAAGAGTAGAAGGACTGCCTCGTCCCTAGCATCCATTTATCTTAAAGATATAGTTCGACTCCATGGGATACCCTCTAGCATAGTGAGCGATCGAGATCCTATCTTTACGAGCGAGTTTTGGAAGAGTTTGCAGGAGGCTGTAGGCACACAATTATGCTTAAGCACGACCTATCACCCCTAAACCGATGGTCAGACGGAAAGGGTGAACAAATTATTGGAAGACCTCTTGAGATTGTGCATGCTCGACTTGGGAGGAACATGGGAAGATCATCTTCCTTTGGTGGAATTCGCTTACAACAATAGCTACCAAGCCACCATAGGCATGGCACCCTTCGAAGCTTTATATGGAAGACCATGCCGATCACCAACTTGTTGGTGGGAGTCTACAGACAAGCTCGTACTTGGGCCAGACATGATTAGAGAAACCTCAGAAAAGGTGAACTTAATAAGAAGACGGATGAAGGCTGCACTGTGTTCCTTAAAGTATATCCTTTGAGGAATGTCATTCGCTTTGGGTCCGTAGGAAAGCTAGCACCAAGATTTGTAGTACCATTTCCTATCATTGAAAGGATTGGGACGATGGCTTACAGAGTAGAGCTACCCGAAAGACTGGCTGGAGTTCATAATGTTTTTCATGTTTCTCAACTATGAAAGTGCTTACATGAGTCTGCGGAAGTTGTGGAGCCAAGTATACTAGAGGAAGTAGAGATGGAACGAGAAGCGACTGTGAGAAGAGTTCCAACTCGTATCTTGGGTACGGAAGTCAAAAAGCTACGCAACCGTGAAGTCAAGCTTGTTAAAGTTCAATGAAGTGATGCTGAGGAAGACGCGACATGGGAAATTGAGAGAAAAATACGCGCAGCCTACCCTTTTCTTTCTGAGGGTACCTCCTTGATCTCTTTTTCCATAAGTTTATTCATGCTTATATCTATCTTTTAAGTATATCTCCTCGGTCCTATTCTTTATCCTTAGGTAGAACCAATGGACGTAAACATGTATTTGAAACATGTTATGGTTGATGGTTGCGAGTGGTTGCAAGTGGTTGCTCGTGGACGCATATACATACACACATTAGGTACTAGATCGGCTCAGTCACTTTCATATTGCATATGCATATATGTACTTGTATATGGATTGGAACTTGATGTGTTATCATATGGACGTTGCATTTGTATGAATGATTGAGCACTCATGTAGAAAGTATGATTAGGAATAATTGCATGCATAATGGACTCATGGCACTGACATAATTCGCATTAAGGAGGTCAACTGAATCAGTAGACCGCCTAATTTTGCATTAGATAAGGACATGTACACACACTATGCATATGATCATGAAAGTAGTAGAAGTCTTTTAAGGACAATGGACGCCTGTGTTTGATGGTTGAGTAGATGGACGATTGGATGGTAGGATATACATTCTTCTTGACTTGAAGATTTCGGGGACGAAATCCTTTAAGGAGGGGAGAATGTAACACCCTAAATTTTCTGTGTCTATTAAAAGAACGAATTAAAGAATACTTAATTTTTAAAGTGAGAATTAAGGGAAATAGGTTACGCCATTGCATTCGTCTCGAAATTCTGCTTGGAATAGAGTCCAAGTTTTCGTAAATCGGACTTCGTATGAGGAAGTTATGGCCCTCAGAAGTTTCAGAAATTTATACAAATTAAACACAGTTCAGAGTTAAAATTCAAAATTCAAATGAACGACGAGGAAGCGGGCTGGGCAGGATATTTTCCGCCCCAGGCCAGGTCGACCAGGTGGTCGACCTCCCTTATACAGGTCGACCAGGGGGTCGACCTGGGGGCGACCTACCCCCTCGCCTAGATCCAAAACAGTGATGATTCTGACTAGTTGTTGAGTCTTTTCTGACATGTTGCTGAGTCACTAGGGCATAGGTGGCAAATCTGGATAACTCTATCTTGTCTGGACGGTTGTGATTGCTCCTAGAATGATCTAACGACTCACATAAGACTAAACTTCTATAAAAGCAACCCTAATCCTCAAACCCTAAATCACACAAATTCATTCCAAGGAGCCACCGTGCTGTCCATGATCGTCCTAGTCTAGCCACCATTCCTTCTTCAACTTGAAAGCAAGTTATGTAATAACCCGGAAAATCTGGGCCAGTTTAAAATTTTTATTTTGGCAATTTTAGCGAATTTTGAGTATTTAAAATGAATTATTTTAAATAAAAACGACGAGAAATTTATTTTGAATATAATTCGAACGTATATATTATATACGTCGTCGTTAGAATATAAATAATTATATATAATTATAATAGAATTGAAAATGGCGCGGTAGTTCGATAATTCGATTGCAAACTTCAATTGAATGTACCGGGTGCAAAACAATCCGGATTTTAGTGAAACCAAAAACATTAGGATCTAATTGATAATATCTTTCCAACGAATCCGACAAATCAATATTTCATAGCGGGAATCAAAAGATATGTCCAGTTGAAAATTCTGAATAGTCGCTATGAAATTCAGGCCCTTAAAAATGGAAATTTTGCAAATGACCTCGGATTTCGACGAAACCACTTTTGTTGGGTCCGCAATGTCAAGTTATTGCTAGGTTTCAAATTTCGTATTTTTTCGAATCAATATGTGAGCGTGGCAAAGGAAAACGCGTTTGACCAGTTTTAGTTGATTTTAATCGATTGGAAATTGGCCATTTTTCAAACAGTCTCAGAATTCGACGAAACTAGTTTTGTTAGGACCGTATCGTCAATACGAAGCTAGAAAATATTTTTTGGAATTTTTAAAGTTAGTATGTGACCCCAGTAATTTGAAATGTACGTTTAAAATTCAATATAGTGATTTAAATGTAAATTCAACGGAAACTGATTGTAACGATCAAATCAGCTTACGATACATATCCCATTGGGTTCGGAATGGGGGTAAAACGCTATAGACGACAGGCGGTGGGCCTCGTTTCGAGGTCGTATGTAGAAGTCAACTTTTTGCTAAATAAAATAATTAAATAAATTAAAAATTATATTTATATATACACCCCCCCTCTCGTTTCTTTAAAATCAGAAATCAAAACGAATAAAAAAAAAGGAAAAAAGAAAAGGGGGAAAGGACGGAGCCCCCCCCCCCCCCCGTCGACATTCATCGCCGCGCCAACCCCCATCCACGAGCCCACCGCCGCTAGAGGCCAGCGCCGCCCTCCCCCTCCGATCCGCGGCTCCCTCTTCCCCTTCCTCCTCCCCGCCACTGCGAGTTCCCCCTAAACTCTCGCCGCCAGACACGACGCCCCACCACCGCCGATCTCCGCCGATGGTCAGCCTCTCACCAGTCGCTCCCCACTGCGCTAAGTTCCCGTCCATTCGAAGATCCCTACCTCCCCAAATCGAGCTCCAGCGAAACCCTAGCCCTGGACCACCGTAGACCGCCACCGCTGGAAGCCCAGAGCACCCCTCCGGCGAAGAACCCCCCCTCCGTTCACTGTAAGTTCTGTTTTTTTTTTTTTTTTTATTTTCATTTAACTGAATTTTTATAATGATTTTAAAAATTGAGAATTTTAATTAGTCGAAGTTTAGTTTTTTTAAATTGGTTAAAAATTAGATTTTTATATGAAGAAAAAATAAAAACTTTATTTTTATAAAGGCAAAAACTTTATTTTTATAAAGGCGAAAACTTTATTTTTATAAAGGCGAAAACTTTATTTTTTATAAAGGCGAAAACTTCGTATTTGAAAAGGCGAAATCTATATTTTTGAAAAGGAATTTTTATCTATATGGCATCGAGATAAAAATATGATTTTTATATATTGAACTTCGGAATAAAAATTCAATTTTTATATATGGAATAGCGAAGTAAAAATTCGATTTTTATATATATGTAGTGGCTACGGGCAACGAAGATGACAAAATGGCGATAGCAACGAAGATTTCTATAAAAGAAGAGTCAAGATGTTTGGATAGCTATCGGTGAGAACTTCTCACTCAAATTCTTTTTCTAGTTATATATATATACTAGGATGCAGACGGTGCTTAGTAGCACCCGACACAATCGTCCACAGACCATGGACTTGTTTGTTTGTTTGGTTACATAAATTAGTTAGATGATTTGATTGAATTTGAATTGTTTAGTGCAATGGAATGGATTGATTGATGTGTGAATGGCGTGGGCCTTCACTAGACCGGGGATAAGGCTAGGCCTCGTCCCGTTTCTAGTATCGTGCCGTTATGCTGCCGAAATTTTCTAAAATAAGTTAGAAAACAAAAATATCATTTTATTTAAAAGAATGAACTGAATAGAAATTCATATGTTAAAATAAAATGTTTTATCGTTAAAAATATAATTTTTAACGTGAATGTGAATAAATAAATATTCATTTACAAACCAGACGGTTTGTTTATGTACACCTATTTGAATGACATTGATTGGGACGATAAATTTTACACATCGCCCAACTGCACAAATAAAAATCTGTGTTTGATTGTTTGAAACCCCAAACGGGTGTTGGGATGAAATTTGAAATTCACTCATCCTGATTGATTAAATATGTCGATCGTTTGATTGACAGGCTGTTACAAGCATTAGATATCTATATTTGATGCTTATACAGTGTAGTGCACTTTGGTTGATGGTTGATTATTTTTCAATGCTGTTATATACATATGTTGTATGAAAATCCATATAATTAATTTTATATGGTGATTGATTGGGCCTCATTCCAATTTAGAAAATAAAGAATATTATAATATAAAGGTTCATGTGTTGACTGTACTCATTCGTTGGGATTGGTCATGTGTTGAACGAAATATTTTAATAATAAAATTTACTTCTCTATCATTATAAAGTAAAGGTTCATGTGTTGACAGTACTCATCCGTTGAGATTAGTCATGTGTTGAACGAAATATTTTAAAAATAAAATCTACGTCTTTATCATATATAAAATTAGAAACTGACTGGAAAATAGATAAGATGAGTGGTCTCCTGGATATTAATCTGATGTTGGTTTCGGCCTTCGGGGTTAATATTCAGGGAATCGTTCTCTTACTAATTTACAGTTGGAGTCTGATTTAATATCAAATGATAGATACCTTAATTTTCATAAAATATAATAATTTAACAAAAATAGTCACACTTGGGCAGTACTCATTCGTTGAGATTAGTCGTGTGTTGACAAAAATAAATATTAATTTGTTGAATAGAATAAAAGAATATATGAAGCTGTGTTGATTAGATTGACGCCATTTTGACGTGAACGATATTTATATCGATTTTATTCATTTAAAAATGAATATTGAAAAGTGATTTCGAAATCGAATATTTTGAAATGAAATTTGAATCAAATTGAATAGAAAATGAATTCGAATTGAATATATAACGATTTCGAAATGAATTGAATATATAACGATTTCGTAATGAATTGAATATAAAATGATTTCGAAATGAATTGAATATATAACGATTTCGTAATGAATTGAATATATAATGATTTCGAAATGAATTGAATATATAACGACTTCGAAATGAATTGAATATAAAATGATTTCGAAATGAATTGAATATATAACGATTTCGATTTGAATTGAATATAAAACGATTTCGAATAAAATCGAATAGAAAACCAATTTGAATTGAATCAAATAGAAAACGACTTCGAAATCGGATCGAATTGAAAACGAATTCAAATTGAATCGAAAGCGAATTGAAATGAATTCAAATTGAATTGAATAGAAATGAATTTTAAAATGAATTTATAAAGAAGAATTCAATTTTGATTCGAATTGAAATAGAAGTTGAATTTGCTTTTGAAACGAATTTAAAACTATTTATATAATTCGTTTTAAATAGTAATCGACGAAATATATATTATATATATTATATATATTATATAATGGCCTGAATAGAACGCGCCGCGCCGCGGCAGTTCGTGAATTTCGACCATTTATTTCAAACGGACATTACGGGAGATCCGACCGTCGGATTCTCCTAAAACCGGAACCGTTGGGTTCGTATCGGAAAAAGCTTTCTAACAAATATTAGAAATTTGAAATCTAACGGTTGGATTTGTAGATACGTCCAAATCAAATTCGAAAAAGGTCGTTGTAAGTGCAGTTCGATGGCCGTTGTTGGAAATCGACTGTACGGGCCTTGATTAAATTATTAAAAATATCAATAATTTGTGTAAAATCGTAAGAAATGATTTGGGAGAAATTGGGATGAAAAATTCCATATTTGAAAAGGTAAAAATAGTTTTTATCGAAATGAACTAGTTTTGAACTAAAATTTAAAACCGTTTATTTTCAAATAAATTGGATTTGAAATGGGTTTTAAATAGAATTGATTCATGGGTTTATCGTGAACAGTGTTTTAAATAACACTAGTTCTTTAACCCGATAATAAATAGAATGTGATTTGGGTTTGTCGTGAACTGTGTTTTAAATAACACCTAGTTCTTTAACCCAGTAAAAGGAGTTTTAACGAATCTGCAATTAGGTTGAAATGTGAATCTATAATCTAAATTATCAAATTTAGAAATGAGCGAGAATGGAGTATCGCCAGTTTTGCTCCAAAGCGATAGTTAAATCTTTAATTAGATTTGAACGTGAAATGGTAATTAATTTTACCGATAACACCATAGTGTTAGATATGGAGTATCACCAGTTTTGCTTCATGGGATGAATAGGTTGGGATTGGGAAATAAAATAAATAATTACTTCGTTACGGTTCACTAATCTCGACTAGTTGGAAAAACCATAATTTGGTTTTAAATGACATCCAAAGGAAGATTACAGGATAAATTTTAAAGAATTTATCTTGGATAAAATTAATGGGAACCTTTCCCTAAGAATGTGGAATTTAGAAACTAGCTGTAGGTTGGCTAAGAAGAATGGTTTCCTGGATATTGATCTGATGTTGGTTTCGGCCTTCGGGGTTAATGTTTGGGAAATTGTTCTCTTGCTAATTTGCGGTTAGTGACTAATGAATTGGAATGAGGCGTATGTTGTGTTTGTGTAACTTTTGTTTTTAATATACGCGGGTTGTTCGGAAAGTCCGGGCTTATACCCATTCTGAATAACCGATTCGACGATATGTCGAAGATGAAGACGATGGTCGAAGACCGGAAGTTTTCACATCGTTTGGATAATTAGTGACGATCCTGATTGGGCTGTACACCCAAGAGGATGGAAATAGTTGGTGGTCGTCCAGACGTACCTGGAGATGGATGGATATGCGAGGAAAGTGCCTCCGGTTTCATTCAGACCCAGAACGGACTTGTAAATGGATTGTGTGTCTGACATTGGATTTTATTCTGTGTTGATTGATTTCTATTAAATATACATCTGTTTGGCGGCGGAGAATTTATTCTTTTGCTTAACGCCCTTCTCTGAGACGTACGAGCTCAGAGGTTGTATATCGATAGACATCAGTCGCATGGCATGAATTGCCTGTGTGGCACGCTAAGATGCAATGATCAAGGCTTCTGTTGAAAAGCAAAGTCTTGTGGTTGATGATCAAAGCACGCCTACGTGGCAGCTTTGTATACAACGTGAATTCGCGAGCCTCACACCTCGGTATGAGTCAAAAACGGGATGAGGACCCAAGGAGTGCACGACGTTTCTTTCTAGCTATGGTGGTGTCAGTGACTTACCAGCCCTGACATTTATATACTTTTCACCTATGTGGTTGTTGGATGCGAGGCGCCTCGATTATAGGTCCGTAAGGACCGGGAAACGTGTGTTCAGGAATAACTAATCCTCTAACGTAAGTGAGGACCGGCCTTGGAGGATCCCAGGATTGCCCAAAGTGCGTAGTCCTGAGACATTTGCTAGAGTGTCTCGAACGCGGAGAGGAGCTTGCCCCTTGCCTCGACTCATGACGGAAATCCAATTTCCAATACGTGTATTTCGGCTTTATTTGTAGAGCCTAGTATGGCGACATAGTGGGATGGGGCACTCATGCCGTCTATGATTTATATTTATGATTGAAATTGTTTTGACACTATACACTTATTATAGTATCAAATGATTTGTTTTAAACGTATCAAGCATGTTTGGCTGTTATAAGGTAAAACCCTATCCTCCGGCTTGCGTTGCATTGTGTGATGGGACCTGGGTCTTATAATAGCTTCATTTTTTGAAAAAGCATTGCGTTGTTTATTCTATGCACTGGTATTCTTGGGAGGAAACCCGTTCCGTGTTATACGGCGTGGTCCCTTGAATTACTATCTTTTAAAATAAAGTTTTAATAACTGTTTTAGTTCTCACACCAGTCATATGACTGACCTGGAGTTTATTGTTTTAACCTAAACTCTGGGTGCCCCTATTTTCCGCACGGGCAGCTAGTAGTTTTGGTTTTGCAGATTTATATTCACAAGATCCTGGTTTACAGCTGGAATGATATCCGGAAAGCTCTGTATCCGTATATCACCTTCAGTTGTGCTTTGTATTATTTTCCGCTGCTATGTAATTTATTGTAATCTCTGATATTTATCGAATGTATATTTATTCATTTATACTCTGTATATTCTTGTATCTGATGGAATTGTTGTAATAGCAATGAAATGTTCTTCCGTTTGTGTTCTGATTTGTCCTGTTCTCAAACGATCAGGGGTTTCGAACGGTCTAGATCGGTTTAACGACTGATTCGGATCGAGCGAAATTCCAGGCCGTCACAAGTTAAAAGCTATGAATCAAAACTAACTTAGAGAATTGATAGTCTTCTCCAAGGGATTGCTTTTCAAATTCAGAAAACAGATCCCAGAAAACAAGACTTTCTTTTGTTTGTAAGTCTTGTTATTATTTAGATGTGAACGGTTAAAAGTTATGATTTGTAATAAAATGAAAACTAGCGTTATTCCTAGTTGTAAGATAATGATGATGCTGATTCATGCCTATTCTTGTAACGATTCTATCGTATATACTTATGAGACTATTGTGGTTATTATGTTGGTGTTAAACCAATCATGTGTTATGTAAAGTTTCGTGACTTGTTCATGTTATGTTACATGCAAGTTGTTAGGCTATTGTGGTTATTATGTTGATGTAAACCAATCATGTAAAATTGGTGACTTATTCATGTTATGTTACATGCAAGTTGTTAGGCCAAGACATGTATTATGTTTAGATCTATGAAAAATTGGATCCAAGATAAAAGTTCACACTCATATGCCTAGTTGAACTTGTGTAAAATCATATGCTTAAGATTCATGTTTATTGGATCCAAAATAAAAGTTCATATTTACATGCCTAGTTGAACTTGTGTAATTCCATATGTTTAAGATTCATGTTTATTGGATCCAAATTAAAAGTTCACATTCACATGTCTAGTTGAACTTGTGTAATTCTATATGCTTAAGGTTTATCTTTATTGGACCCAAAATAAAAGTTTACATTTACATGCCTAGTTGGATTTGGGTAATTTCATATGCTTAAAGACTCATGTTAGTTGGATCCAAAAATGCAAGTTCATTATTTTATGCCACATTTACATGACACATGTTTAGTTTGATCCGTATTATTTTATATGAATGGTACATGCTCCCTTGTTTCCCATTTTGTATATAAGTTAGGCTAAGTTACGAGCCTAACATTCTATGTGGATTTTGCGAACATATGACGGGGGTAACGTTAGGAAAAACCTTTAAAATTATTATTATTGGCATAATTTGGCTCATAAATAAATGAATAGCTAGTGGCATAAAAATGGTATAATTTATATACCAAAAATTGAAAATATGGTTTAGACGGTAAATGGGGCATGACTTGAATGGCAATAATTGTCGGTAATTTACATATAAATTTTGAAAGATAAATATGTAAATTAAGAAAAAGACGAATATGCATAACCCAAGGTTAGATTGAGTTACGGTGTAAGACTACTGGGAACCGCCCGACACATCCAGCAATCGTAACAATATATATCTAATGTGAGAGGTTAGTGCATCAAGCCCAAAAGAACCCGAAGTTAGATTGAGTTGCGGTGTAAGATTGCCCGGAACCGCCCGACACATCCAACAACCGCAACAATACATATCTAATGTGAGTGGTTGGTGCTTTAATGAATGAATTAAAGCTAAGACAGGAATGGTAGGGTTAAGTTAATTAAGGCAACACTTAACCAATCTAACATGTTAACTAAACTGATGGGTGGGGTTAGGTTAATTTGAGAACACTTGACCATTTTAACATGTTGATTAGGAAACCCTAGTAACGGGGGCCCATTTCAGCAGTAACCCACATAGATGTATCATGGTACCCTGAACTAGGCAGGGTAGGGCACGATTACTGGGTTGATTATAAGCGATCAAAACAACGGCGGGTGGTGCATCAGTGTAGGTTCCGACGGAGTGCGGTTGTGCACATACTCCGGAATGGAAAAAAACAGGCACTGGGCATCAGTAGTTATACTCCTTGCATCTTGAATTGTGTTGGGTTGCCACCATAGGACTTGATACACCCCATGGTGGGACCACCGCAGGTATCTATAATCATGTGGGGCCGAATGACACAAGTGGTAAACGTATACGAGTAGGAGCCGATCAATAAAAAGGGATCATTTATCTTGAACACATGGTGCTAGTTGAAACACTTGTAAGGGGGTGCAGAGAAGTTGAAATGAGTGCGATAGCATATTCAGCCTTATTATCTTATTCCTAGGGTGTTTTCCTAGATTCAGTTTATTCAAGTCATAATCCTTTTTCTTGTTTACATGCTAAATAGTCATTGGACTTACCAGACTCATGTCTGACCCATTTTCTTTCGTCTTCTTTTCTTCCGTCCCCCCTAGGTCCGCAGGGAGGGAACACTTCAGCTTAGATCGGATCATTTCCTGCTTGAAGAGAGTAGATGTATTGCTTGGAACCTTTTTCCTTGGGCTATAGCTTTAGATACTCTCTTATTGGGGATTTATTCTGCCTTACTGTTGTTTTAATGCTTCTTTATTTTTTAATTCAAGATAGAGATTTTGTTGTAATAATTTGGAAGTTGGTTTGAGATAGTTGTTGTAATGTTTTAACTGAATCACGTACTTATGAAATAAATTTAGTTTTTCCGCTGTTTATATGACTGTCTTGCAAATTATCTGTATCTTTTACCTGCAATGCTCCACCGAAGTTAAGACATTCCCTTTGTGAGTGATCATAACAGAGGTGGGGTGTTTCAGTTGTAAACTTATTTTGGTTTGATTGTTTGTACACATATTAACACGATAAACTTAATTTGTGTAGGAGATTTATATGCATATATGGTGTTACACCCATGTTATTGATATTTGATTATGTTATGTAGGTTATAATTAACTGTTATGATGTTGTTAATTCCCTATTATTGTCAGGCATATTCTCACATATTTACGATGACACTGAAAAAGCTAAAATGATATATACCTGAATTAAATTATAAATATTTCACTTGGCCTATTTAGAAAATTAAGTAATAAAGCCATTGGTCAAAATAAATTGTTTTATAAATTGAAATTGGTTTGAAACTTAAAAATGAACTAATTATATTTTATTAGAAACTGTTTTAAAATTATTTTATTACTCAACTTGATTTGTTTATAAAGCAATAACTTATGAATTATATGGCAACTTATCGATAAATGGTTTTTAATTGGTTCATTATTTAAACTCTATTTTTGAAATTTGGATATATAATCGATTGGAATCGAGAAATTGAATATTTGAAATAATGGCGTTAATGTAAGATGTTAATATGACTAGTAATCGTGGATTTGATTCAGTAATGTTGATGTTTTATATTACAAAATTTTGTAAAGTCAGATTCTTAATTGGAATTAAATTTTGAAATTTATCGATGTATAATTTAATATGATTTTTAGACTGGAATATAGCGCAATTTAGATTGAACTTTAAAAAAAGGGTAATTCTAAATAAATTTCGAATTTAAGATTTGATCTTAAGTTAGATACATTATTTTTGGAATATGTAACGACCCATATTTTACGTATCGAAGGATGGTAAAATAATTTTATTTTATTCTCACGAGGTCGTATCATTCTCATATTTTGTTACGTAGTTAGTTAGGATGTTTTACACATATATTATTTTTGTTGGATTGTTCTGTGATCATTTTACCCCAAAGTATCTTGTTCTAACCACATCTTTCGATTGGTGCAGAACTGGACACTTGAACCTATGCCATTGGAAAGATTTGATAGGTGGTCATTCTGTAGAGTGGTTACATTAATGATTTTGTGAAGGGGATTGAGAGATAAAATAGTTTTGAGTTTTTTGGACTGCTCAGAAAATTGATAGTTTGACTAATGGGTTAATTATGTAGGCTCATTAGGGTTTAAGGCCGTTGGTATAAATAAGGGGATGGAGTGGTTAGGTAGGGTTCTCCATTCATTTGCCCAGTAATCAAAGAGCAATGATTATTAATTATTCCTCCGAAACCTCAAAATACATATTCAGATCACTTCTAATCTCCTCCAAACTTTTAAAAGAGATTAGATCTTCATCGATTTACATACTTTGCATCATTTAGAGGCTATTTACATCCATTTCCTTGCTGCCCAAATCAGCTTGGCATTGATTCCCATCAAAACTATTGATTTGGTGAGTGATTTAGCTCACTCACTATGTCATGCTTCATCATATGCTTAGATTTATCATTTTTATCATGTTTACATGTTAGGTCACTTCAGATCATGATCATAAATGCCAAAATCCCTTTTTTAAATCTCAGAGATAATTAAAACTAGTGAAATAGGAATAAAATAAGTTTTTTGGCAAGGCAATTAAAATGGTAAGTTAGATTCATTTACATGTAGATATGTACCTAATCTTTGCATACAAATGATTCTTTCATGATTTTCGTGAATTTAGGTGTTGGGATATGCTGGTTGATTCATGTGTTTGATGTTTGAATGGTCGAAATCGTTGTTTGGATGTTATGTTGGATTTTGTATGTTAGTATCGACAAAATTAGGTGTTGAAATGAAGAATTGAGAACATCGGAATCAAAGGTCGTAGGATTCACACGAAATTTGGGATTGGGATCTAGAAGGCAGCGAGAAAGCGCCTAGAAAATTAGGGGCTGAAATGTGCTATGTATATGGGCAGGTACCAGTCCATGGGCCATGGACCGGTATCGGTCCATGGAGAAGCTTCATTTCAATTCTGAATTTTTGTGTTGGCTCGAGGGATGATTTCATGGTCACGAGTAAATTTGGTGACAAATGGAGTTGGTATTCAATGTGAAGAATTCTTCTAAGTCATGGACCAATAAGAAGTCATCAAAAAGCGGCATGGACCGGTAGGATATGGACTAGTAGTTAATTAGAGCTTAGGGAAGATGTGCTTCGAGGACTCGAAGTACTTAGCTAAGAATTGGCTAAGTACATGGACTGGTACTGATCCAAAGTGAATGGACTAGCATTGATCCATTATAATATGTGATAAGGAGCTCAGTTTTGGCGAGCGTGATGGTATGACTACTAGATGATGTTTGGTGAAGTTTGGTAGTGAATGGTCTTCGAATGATTGAGATGTAATGCAAGTCGGATTAGAACTTAGATCGCGGACACAAAACGAAGTGGTCCGAGCCGAATTGATGTGATGTTGATCGTAGGACGATGCACGATGCAACAAGAAGATAAATTGACTTAGATGGGAGTTGATCATCGATGATAATGGAATACATTTAAGAAGTAGCTCGAACTAAAAGACTTAGTCATCGAAGAGGATGGCTTGAAAGATTAGGAGTGTCGAGGGATCATTGATAGCTCGGAGAGTTCTATTGTCGACCTAGGATATGGGTGTGTTGGACCCTTGGGTCCCAAAGGCATGTGTGTTAGACTAGTGGGGGTTCTAAAAGCACTACAAGATAATATACCCCGACTTAGTAGGTGAGGGCACCTATAATGTTGGAAATTTGGGTCCTGAAGGCAGGCATACTGGACAAGTGGGTCCTAAAGGTACGGAGGAGTCAAACTAGAACCAAAATTTCCATTTGTCCCTGGTTAAGAGAGGACCGCTATATGAGTATCAATGGATTCGGGGCTTTAGAAGGTGATAGTTAGGATTTGGATGATGGTTGATATGATTGTTATCACGTACACTTTCTCCACTTGGGAAGACTATCACCTGTATAGCTTAGAGAAGATAGGGAGTGGGAGCCGGGAAGGCTAGATATATTCTCACGTCTTGTGACTTCGCACACTTCTCATGATTATTGCTTTGTGAAGCACTATTTCTTTGAGTAACATATATTATGTTATTAGTATGTGTTGACTATTTGGTTGCAAGGACAGGTCAGGTATGAGACTCAACCTGTTTGTTACATATGTTGTAGTATATCATTTGATAGATTTTTTTCGCTTACACCAGACTCTTTTATGACCCGAGGTTTTATGTTTCCTTCTTATTATATTGGGTACTCATTGACGATGCTGATGAGTAGACTAGATAACATGTCAGGTTATAAGCGGTGCTAGGCCAGGGACGAGCTTGGAGGAGATATAGCGTATAGGTACTTGCATATTTTGCTTCCCACTTATGTGCATACTCTGAGGGATGTAGTGAGGATGACATGTATTCAGATATTATGGATTTCATGTACATGACTCTATGGTTTGATTGTATTTCAGTTGTATGTTCTTTCGTCTATCGCTGAATTACTATCTATGTTTGACTACTATATATTATCCATGCGCTGTGAGATATACGATTGGGCTGCTTCTGATTATCACTCTTGATGGTCGTCCCATGCGAGCTTGACTTGCTATAACGCACTATTTTACTCATTTACATGCGAGTGTTATGAAGCGGTCGTCACATTGGTATCAGAGCTTTGTTTATACAATTTAACCAAGGAATTAGGACGAATACACATAAGAGGGACGTATTTGTAGATTGTTGAACCCATATTATATGTAACACCCCGCCTCCGCTAGGGTCACTCGCAAAGGAATGCACTAGCTTTAGAGGGGCATTATTGGTAAACATGCACAGAAATATCACAAGACAGAACATATATATATATATATATATAGCGGAAGTAAAATCAAACTTTCATAACATGAATAAATAAGGTCTAAAGCCTTTTACATCAGAGTACATCAAAACCTGTCTTGCAATAGTAAAGAAGCATAAAGACTTTTTAATAAATTATTCCCCCAAATAAAGCAGTAAAGTAGCCATAGCCAAGAAAGTCCAAGCCATCCATGATGACCTTCAAACAGAAGAAGTCCGAACTAAACAGCACTGTTTCCTCCCTGCAACCTGGGGGGGGGGGGGAAACGGAAGAAAAGAGGCGAAACAAAACGGGTCAGTCAAAAAGACTGAGTAAGTCCTATCTACTTCCAGTATATAAACAGGTAAGTGTAACATGACATGCATAAACTGAAAGTAAACATCAGGATAACTACAAGATAGATAAACTAAACCAGGGTAGCCGGTTGACTACTGAGGCAAGGTGGACTAAGGTATCATGAAAAACTACGATGTTATGATAAGTCAAGGTATCAGACCTCTATCGAGTACATTATCCCAAGGTATCTGCCCCGTTTCACATCCCACGGTATCTGTTATGAATACTCTTCCTAGTTCTAACCTATATATCTGCTTCGTACCCTCCGTACTAGTATCCCTACCCGCGTCATGTGTTAACCGTGAATGTCCCGTGCTCAAAGTCGTGTAATGCTCCATGTCAACCTACTATCGCATATATAGGTTACTCAAATCATATGTTTCTTTCCATGTATATAAGTTCAGTCCTTTGCCGTACCTCGTACGGGCTTCCTCATGTCGTATTATCCTTGAAATCGTTTGGACTGTCACCCTTGTTCTAGCTAGGCTCTTCCATATGAATCGTCGTTTGAACTATTAGGACTTACGCCACCTAGCACCACTAGGGATTACGCTTACCTATTGCACGCTTTCGTATTTCGGTCTGGGTTAAACCACCTAGGCCACTAGGGATTACGCTAACCCTCAACCGCGCTCTTTTTCCCACGCATTCATCGTGAATCGTTTTTCTATAACTGGATGCACATGTATCACATCGCGCTATCCGAGTCCTGTCACCGGCCAAAACAAGAAATACAGGACTCGGTCGGGAGCTTTAGATTTATCTGCCGATGCAGATACTAAGGTCTGCTTTTCTACACGTGGCTATGGTCCCACGAGACCCCTCCCTCAACTAGTGAAAGGCAACACAAGAGAAAATCTTGCATGAGAACTACACTCCGGCCAGCCCACATCCTACGGCCTACCTCACCCATAATTAGATAGCAATTATGGTCTGTTGGGTGTTCCCTGCCTTTCCGTACGTACACGCTTGACTCAAGATGGTAGATGATCGACGAACTTGCTATCTCGGGCACCTTATGTATTCGCCGACTCACTGCTATCCACCCCAGTCTTTAGGTCGCTCGCATAGCAACCAAGGCATATTCTTGGTTCTTCTACCGCAGACCTCAACCTCTCGTGAGCCTAGTATAATGACCTGGCAGCTCACAGAGGGATCCCAAGAATATCCTCACGTTCCCCGAAGCCGCTGCTTCGTTACCCAGTTCGTTGGAGCCTTTATCTGAATCAGATAGCCTGCTCCTACGCGTATACTTAAACGATGACCTACCGTATTGGGTTACTCATCTATCTAAGAAGTGGTCCAGATTTCCTTGACTAAGAATTATTACTTAGTTTCCCTTAACTAAGGTTTACCACTTAGCCTTATTTCCGTTATCCTTGTTAACTATGGTTACTTACCTAATCCTCCGAATTAGGGTTTATCTAATGGGTTAAGTGTCACTTAAGTTCACAACTTAACCCGTCTACCAACCATGTCAAAATTGGCTAAGTATCCAAGTCCAAGACTTAACCCTACAAACCATGTGTCAAGCTGACTAAGTATATTAAGCAATTTATAACTTAACCTCATCTAATTACCGTTTTAGATTGGTTAATTATATAAATTAACTTGACCCTGTCAAATTACCGAGTCAAATCGGTCAAGCGTCATTAGGCAAATCAAGTTACTTAATCTACCCAAGCTCATTATGTTTTGTTAAGTATCATTAGCCCAATCAAATTGCTTAACCCACTCGTCCATATCATATTTGGTTAAGCCTCATTAGTCAAATTAACTTAACCGTATTATGTGGCATTAATTATTTAATGCACCCCAACCTCTCACATTAGACTTTGTTGTGGTTACTAGTTAAGCCGGGCGGGTCCGGGTAGATTTACACCACAACTTGGTCTAACCTCGGGTTCAAGCACAACATGACCAACTTCTCACATTGAGTCCTATTGTTTGCAACTACTAGTTAGGCCGGTTGGTTCCGGGTAGTTTTACGTTGCAAACTCAACCCAACCTCGAGTTGGCCACTTTCATGTTTAGTCTAGTATCATGTTCATAGTTAAGTTTTCAAGCAATTGGGTAGACCTAACTTAATAGGTAAATTCCCAATGGGTAGACCTAACTTAATAGGTAAATTCCCAAGCTTATGTTCTTATGTTTTCAAGTATTCGCATGTCATACTCAACGTCACATGTTATCCCGTTATACCCCTTTTACCCAAATTATAGTTCGTGCCAAGTTTAGCTCGCCTATCATGTTCTCATACAACTTCGAGTTACGTTTTTCATGCTATATTCACGCTTGTCCACCCTCAACCCAAATCGTGTTCCAACGCATGAATGGACGAGTCACATCGCAAAGGTACTATGCTACACTATGACCCCAAACATGCATAGCATCATGAGGGTTTGGCTTAAGACATATGTAGGTTCATAAAGGTTTGGCCACAAGCATGCATAACATGAAAACAAAGGGAATTGGCCATAAGTATGCATAATGTCATAAAGGATTTGGCCACAAACTTGCATGTTAACACTAGGGGTTTAGGTTCATAAACATGCATAAGCCCCAAACTATAATCTTAGCCAATGTTTCTCAAGTAAAAATAGTTCCTAAAGGTTCATGCTAGCATTTCATACATAAAGATCCAAACTTGCAAGTTAAACTAGGTTATGCATAGCATGAGAGGCATGATTAAGTCACTCACATTACCCAAAACCATAAACATGAACACAAGAGGCAAGGTAAGGTTCACATAGGTTCGCATAATCATGTTTAGCCTCATTTTATCCCATGTCATTATCAAAACTACCGTTTCCATCTAAAAGTAGCTAGAACTTACATAGTTAGGCCTAGGGAAAGAGGCATGAATCATCTTGGCTAAGAAAGGTGCCTCCTTTATTGAAGAATCGTCATGAAACTCGCATAGAAACGTTGATCTTCCTTCCTTTTGGCGTAGCTAGCTTGCACCACTTGATTTGAACCCGATTTGAGTGCTTAGGCTTTAGGAAAAGGGAATGGAGGCCATGATCACTTGGCATTTGGGCAGCACTTCGTGGAGAGGGTGAGTTATGAGGGTTTAGGGGGGGGCTTAGGGGTGTTTTTATAGAGATTAGGAGTGTTTTAGGCCATAGGATTAGATCTAGGATAGGTTAGGACCATCAGATCTCGGAAGTTTCCAGAATCAGCCCAATAGCAAGCCCTGGTGAGCCAAGCAGGTGCACCAGGCAATTTAGCCCGGCCACCCCCTGTCGACTGGCATGTCGACAGGGCTGTCGACTTGGTCTGGGCCCAAGTCGACAGGCCTGTCGACAGCCCTGTCGACATGGCCTAGGCGGGGAAAATTCCCGCCTAGCCCCAGATCTGGATTTTCAAACTGATTTCCGAATTTCAAATTTTCACTAATCTTCCTTGGGCCTTTAACGGGTCATACGGACTCCGATTCTCGAAAACTCGGACTCTATTTCGCGTATTTTTCCGAGACGAACGTAATGGTGAATCCCGTTTACCTTAACTCTTAGAAGTTTAAACAAAACATCTTCCATTTTCCTGTTTTACTGGTTCATATACTTTGCGTATCATCGTATACGTATGTAAATTTCTTACTTTTTAAAATGTAAACATACGGGGTGTCACATCCTCCCACCCTTAAAGAATTTCGTCCCCGAAATTCAAAAGTAGTAGGATTTATGTCCCCATATCAGCATCCAGAAGTGTTCAGCCAATTGTTGCAAACAGGTGCACATGTGCAAAAGTGAATCACATCGTAGAAAAATATGTATGCCTAACTTGTGGTACCACCTACATGAATGCAATTTCTAAAAAAAAAAAATTTCTTTTTCAAACCATGATGCACTCATCCTAAATATACTTGCAGTTCTATATGAATGCAAAATTTTGAAAAAGTATTTCCATCCAAATTTTCCCACACCCTTATAAAATAAGAGTGAATTTCATCCAATTTGAGCATCCAGAATCCTACCATCCATTATTAATTTAGAAAAATCTAATTTTCTAAATTTTTATGTAACGGAGAGATATCCCGTTTTGTTGTTTTCATTGTTCTTCGTTATCAGACATTATCGTTCAATATTTCATATTAGACACAACAAATTTGCGTAAACAAACAACGTACAAACTTTATTAAGATAGTTTTAGTACATCGTTACAACTAGTCAACAAAAAGGAACAGCTAAACAATACTGAAAATAAAACACTATCCTACGGATAACTGATAGAGGTCAATCCCGATGGAAATAGCTACGGATGAGCTCCTCTAAGCTATCAAGCCTCTCCTCCTGCCGTCGATTCCCTTGCCTAAGCTCTAACTGTAGGTCTTGCATCCCAGCCCCCAACTGGTCATAAGAGGAACTCATATCCTGAAGCATCTGCTGCTGTGTCTGAGCCATGGCTACCTGTGACTCCAGTGTCTGCTGCTGTGACCTCAAAATATCCTGGTGGCCCCTCATCAAGCGAGCCTGCTGCTGTGAAATATATCTCAGCTCGGTCCTCCAGTCTGGATCCCTAGTAGCCCATGGATCCCAGGCACCTGTGTCCGGAGCCCCCTGTGCCGGGCCCTGATGAGCCCAGGCTCCATCCCCAGCCTGCTCATCATCACGCTGTGGTGCCTGATGGGGGTCCTCAAAGTGTCCAAACTGATCATCATGGGGCTCCTCCTCTTGCTCCTCCTCCTCGTTACCCTCATCCTCTTCCTCATCTAATCCCTCATGCTCCATAGGCTGATGCTCCCCTTGCAGCTCCTGCATATCTATACTCATCCTCCCTAGTGCGGCTTCCGTGATAATGACAGAGGGATGGTTAGAAAGCGTCACATAATCCTCATCATGCAAATCCACCCCGAACCAGCGGAAAACTATGGTCCATAAGTTCCCAAAACAGATGTTGGAGTGCCTTGCTCCCCTAAAGATCTGGTACTGCTGCAAGATGGTCCTTGCCCAGTTTATTTGTATGCCCCCAAAAATAGCATAAGTAGCGGCCTTAACAACTACGGGGACTCTGTCAAACCCATGATTCTGCCCCGCAATATTATATTGCAATATCCTAATCACAAACCTAGCTAGGGGGCGCAAATGCGTACTATCCCATTGCCTATCCAGTCCATTAAAGAAAATCCTTACCCACACATTCAGATCATCCATCTCCAGGTCATTTATATCAAGTCCCGTGCCCCGGATATTCAAAATTTCCCCAAATTGGACCTCATTCATAAATATATGGGTACCCTTAACCCATGAACCATAAGTTATCAACCCATTATTATCCACATCAATTTGCAAACGAGCATCAAAAAGCCTTACCATACGCTTGTAGCCTCTCCTCTCGGCTGTGTGCGTATCCAGAATATGAATAAGACCCGCATTAACAAACAAGCTTTCCACGGCGGTTCCCGCAAAATCCGCAAACCTCACCGGTCGGCCTAGAAGCAAATTCCTAGTGGCAAGCTGCACGTAGTGCTCAATTATTCCCGGTTGCTCGTCACACCACTCAACCTCTTGCGCGGTTAGTTGGGGGTAAAGCTCGTAGGGATTGGGTTGATTGGCCATGGCGATTTAAACACGAATTGGAAGAGGGGAACTATAGATCCGGATGGAGAGGGCCTCTAGCTTCGATTTAAGCTTAATTTCACGAAGAACGGTGGAGAAACGAGGTGATGGGAGGTGATGGAGTTGGGGAATTTCGGTTTTGGTGGCTGGGAGGAAGGAGAAAAGGGGTTGGGGTTATGAGCCGAAGCTCTCGGCTTCGGGTTTATATATATATTTTTTTTCCTGCAGGGTCGACGTGTCGACAGCCCTGTCGACTGGGGGGGGGCATGTCGACTGCCCTGTCGACTGGGCTGTCGACTGGCCCCCTTTTTTTTTTTTTTTTTTTTTCTTGCTGGTCCTTTCACCCTTCCATTTCCTTATTCCCCCCCCTAACCCAACTCCATTTTCCCGAAACTATTCCCCCATCATACTAAAAAAACACTCTCCCAACTCAAAAACTACTTGTAACCGAAGCCGACGTGACTATCGATGGGAGAGAGAAAGGAAAAGAGAATTCAACTAATAAAACAAGGACATTGCTAATGGCTTTTGGGGAATAACTTCTAAAACAAAGTTTTTTTTTTTTAAAAAAAATGCTTCTTTGTAAACGGTTTTTCAAATAATTTTTAGAAGGTCTTTAAAACTTTTGCCCAGCCTGGTAACCTTCTGCTCTGATACCAAATGTAACACCCCGCCTCCGCTAGGGTCACTCGCAAAGGAATGCACTAGCTTTAGAGGGGCATTATTGGTAAACATGCACAGAAATATCACAAGACAGAACATATATATATAGCGGAAGTAAAATCAAACTTTCATAACATGAATAAATAAGGTCTAAAGCCTTTTACATCAGAGTACATCAAAACCTGTCTTGCAATAGTAAAGAAGCATAAAGACTTTTTAATAAATTATTCCCCCAAATAAAGCAGTAAAGTAGCCATAGCCAAGAAAGTCCAAGCCATCCATGATGACCTTCAAACAGAAGAAGTCCGAACTAAACAGCACTGTTTCCTCCCTGCAACCTGGGGGGGGGGGGAAATGGAAGAAAAGAGGCGAAACAAAACGGGTCAGTCAAAAAGACTGAGTAAGTCCTATCTACTTCCAGTATATAAACAGGTAAGTGTAACATGACATGCATAAACTGAAAGTAAACATCAGGATAACTACAAGATAGATAAACTAAACCAGGGTAGCCGGTTGACTACTGAGGCAAGGTGGACTAAGGTATCATGAAAAACTACGATGTTATGATAAGTCAAGGTATCAGACCTCTATCGAGTACATTATCCCAAGGTATCTGCCCCGTTTCACATCCCACGGTATCTGTTATGAATACTCTTCCTAGTTCTAACCTATATATCTGCTTCGTACCCTCCGTACTAGTATCCCTACCCGCGTCATGTGTTAACCGTGAATGTCCCGTGCTCAAAGTCGTGTAATGCTCCATGTCAACCTACTATCGCATATATAGGTTACTCAAATCATATGTTTCTTTCCATGTATATAAGTTCAGTCCTTTGCCGTACCTCGTACGGGCTTCCTGATCATGTCGTATTATCCTTGAAATCGTTTGGACTGTCACCCTTGTTCTAGCTAGGCTCTTCCATATGAATCGTCGTTTGAACTATTAGGACTTACGCCACCTAGCACCACTAGGGATTACGCTTACCTATTGCACGCTTTCGTATTTCGGTCTGGGTTAAACCACCTAGGCCACTAGGGATTACGCTAACCCTCAACCGCGCCCTTTTTCCCACGCATTCATCGTGAATCGTTTTTCTATAACTGGATGCACATGTATCACATCGCGCTATCCGAGTCCTGTCACCGGCCAAAACAAGAAATACAGGACTCGGTCGGGAGCTTTAGATTTATCTGCCGATGCAGATACTAAGGTCTGCTTTTCTACACGTGGCTATGGTCCCACGAGACCCCTCCCTCAACTAGTGAAAGGCAACACAAGAGAAAATCTTGCATGAGAACTACACTCCGGCCAGCCCACATCCTACGGCCTACCTCACCCATAATTAGATAGCAATTATGGTCTGTTGGGTGTTCCCTGCCTTTCCGTACGTACACGCTTGACTCAAGATGGTAGATGATCGACGAACTTGCTATCTCGGGCACCTTATGTATTCACCGACTCACTGCTATCCACCCCAGTCTTTAGGTCGCTCGCATAGCAACCAAGGCATATTCTTGGTTCTTCTACCGCAGACCTCAACCTCTCGTGAGCCTAGTATAATGACCTGGCAGCTCACAGAGGGATCCCAAGAATATCCTCACGTTCCCCGAAGCCGCTGCTTCGTTACCCAGTTCGTTGGAGCCTTTATCTGAATCAGATAGCCTGCTCCTACGCGTATACTTAAACGATGACCTACCGTATTGGGTTACTCATCTATCTAAGAAGTGGTCCAGATTTCCTTGACTAAGAATTATTACTTAGTTTCCCTTAACTAAGGTTTACCACTTAGCCTTATTTCCGTTATCCTTGTTAACTATGGTTACTTACCTAATCCTCCGAATTAGGGTTTATCTAATGGGTTAAGTGTCACTTAAGTTCACAACTTAACCCGTCTACCAACCATGTCAAAATTGGCTAAGTATCCAAGTCCAAGACTTAACCCTACAAACCATGTGTCAAGCTGACTAAGTATATTAAGCAATTTATAACTTAACCTCATCTAATTACCGTTTTAGATTGGTTAATTATATAAATTAACTTGACCCTGTCAAATTACCGAGTCAAATCGGTCAAGCGTCATTAGGCAAATCAAGTTACTTAATCTACCCAAGCTCATTATGTTTTGTTAAGTATCATTAGCCCAATCAAATTGCTTAACCCACTCGTCCATATCATATTTGGTTAAGCCTCATTAGTCAAATTAACTTAACCGTATTATGTGGCATTAATTATTTAATGCACCCCAACCTCTCACATTAGACTTTGTTGTGGTTACTAGTTAAGCCGGGCGGGTCCGGGTAGATTTACACCACAACTTGGTCTAACCTCGGGTTCAAGCACAACATGACCAACTTCTCACATTGAGTCCTATTGTTTGCAACTACTAGTTAGGCCGGTTGGTTCCGGGTAGTTTTACGTTGCAAACTCAACCCAACCTCGAGTTGGCCACTTTCATGTTTAGTCTAGTATCATGTTCATAGTTAAGTTTTCAAGCAATTGGGTAGACCTAACTTAATAGGTAAATTCCCAATGGGTAGACCTAACTTAATAGGTAAATTCCCAAGCTTATGTTCTTATGTTTTCAAGTATTCGCATGTCATACTCAACGTCACATGTTATCCCGTTATACCCCTTTTACCCAAATTATAGTTCGTGCCAAGTTTAGCTCGCCTATCATGTTCTCATACAACTTCGAGTTACGTTTTTCATGCTATATTCACGCTTGTCCACCCTCAACCCAAATCGTGTTCCAACGCATGAATGGACGAGTCACATCGCAAAGGTACTATGCTACACTATGACCCCAAACATGCATAGCATCATGAGGGTTTGGCTTAAGACATATGTAGGTTCATAAAGGTTTGGCCACAAGCATGCATAACATGAAAACAAAGGGAATTGGCCATAAGTATGCATAATGTCATAAAGGATTTGGCCACAAACTTGCATGTTAACACTAGGGGTTTAGGTTCATAAACATGCATAAGCCCCAAACTATAATCTTAGCCAATGTTTCTCAAGTAAAAATAGTTCCTAAAGGTTCATGCTAGCATTTCATACATAAAGATCCAAACTTGCAAGTTAAACTAGGTTATGCATAGCATGAGAGGCATGATTAAGTCACTCACATTACCCAAAACCATAAACATGAACACAAGAGGCAAGGTAAGGTTCACATAGGTTCGCATAATCATGTTTAGCCTCATTTTATCCCATGTCATTATCAAAACTACCGTTTCCATCTAAAAGTAGCTAGAACTTACATAGTTAGGCCTAGGGAAAGAGGCATGAATCATCTTGGCTAAGAAAGGTGCCTCCTTTATTGAAGAATCGTCATGAAACTCGCATAGAAACGTTGATCTTCCTTCCTTTTGGCGTAGCTAGCTTGCACCACTTGATTTGAACCCGATTTGAGTGCTTAGGCTTTAGGAAAAGGGAATGGAGGCCATGATCACTTGGCATTTGGGCAGCACTTCGTGGAGAGGGTGAGTTATGAGGGTTTAGGGGGGGGCTTAGGGGTGTTTTTATAGAGATTAGGAGTGTTTTAGGCCATAGGATTAGATCTAGGATAGGTTAGGACCATCAGATCTCGGAAGTTTCCAGAATCAGCCCAATAGCAAGCCCTGGTGAGCCAAGCAGGTGCACCAGGCAATTTAGCCCGGCCACCCCCTGTCGACTGGCATGTCGACAGGGCTGTCGACTTGGTCTGGGCCCAAGTTGACAGGCCTGTCGACAGCCCTGTCGACATGGCCTAGGCGGGGAAAATTCCCGCCTAGCCCCAGATCTGGATTTTCAAACTGATTTCCGAATTTCAAATTTTCACTAATCTTCCTTGGGCCTTTAACGGGTCATACGGACTCCGATTCTCGAAAACTCGGACTCTATTTCGCGTATTTTTCCGAGACGAACGTAATGGTGAATCCCGTTTACCTTAACTCTTAGAAGTTTAAACAAAACATCTTCCATTTTCCTGTTTTACTGGTTCATATACTTTGCGTATCATCGTATACGTATGTAAATTTCTTACTTTTTAAAATGTAAACATACGGGGTGTCACATTATATATAATAGTTCACACTTGAGCACCTTTGTCGGGTTTTGACTGAGTCTTCTTGTTATGTATTCAAGATGATTCGAGCCGCTAGAAACACAACTAGTAATAATTCTACATCACGAGTTGTTGGTAAAGGTGGATGGGGTACGGGAACTCCGGACTACCAAGCTATGTTCGATGGTATGATGGCGTCGGTCGCAGGAAGACCCCAAGCTGCCCCTGGAGTAGTTGTAGGTGTGGTGGTGCTCCCATGTCGGTACCACGAATGGATTTTGCCAAGCTATCACTACGCCATAGATGACATATCGCAACGAAAATGCATGATGTTGCTAGCTACAGTGTTGCCATTGCTATGATGTTTTTTGTCTATTGCAACTCACGCTTCAATGTGTTAGCATAGATATCAACATGTGTTGCAGTAGAAGCGTGAATAAAATTAGCAATCCACGTCAACATGATCCAATGGTCCAGATTAGTGATCCGCATCAATCTGATTTCCTTCAACACCGCAGTGTTCTTTTACCCAAATTTTCATTTTCCCGCAACAATCTGTTTTCACTTTTCCACTTTCAAACCCTAAATCGTTCGAACCCTAAATTAAAATCCCAATTCTTATCGCAGGGAATCCCAATTCTTATTGCCCTTCTTCTTCCCTAAATTCCCCTTCCTCTCAACAAAAAACCTCTTCTTCCTTCTCCTCTCAACAAAAAACCACTAATCACGTTGTTCGCTACCAAATATAGATCCGATTTTGCACGAAATTGCTTCGCTGTTGATCTGCTTTCATTACCCTAAGGTACTGTAAACGAATTTTTTGATCTCAACTTACCCTTTTCCGATGATCCATAGTGTTGTACTTCGTCAGTCAGTACATTCATTTTTTAGGCTAATCTGTTTTAGGCTTAACATGAAGGTATTCCCTAGCCATTTAAGTCTTTTTTTCCTCAAACCTGCATCGTTAAATATGTTGTTTCACAAAAGTACTTCTTTGGGTTGTGCCTATCATTCCAGCTTGTGAGCACAAGTAGAAATCATAATTGTTTGGGTGGTAGATTTTGTTGTCCACCATAGTGCCTGGTGGGACATTATCTAGAGAATGGAGGTAGAATGTGGCAATTCTTATGAGTACAAAAGTTCTCTGGATAATGTTCCACTAGGCAGTATGTGACAATACCAAATTCAGAGAGGCACTTTCGCTTCCAAGGCCCATATACAAGTGAATTTTTTCGCTTGGGAAGGATGCAAAGCAAAATTTTGGTGATCCAGGAAGCCTTGTTTTGATCAGATCAGAATCCTAATTATTGCTCTTTAAAGCCGAGCTTAACGCCCTTATTATTTTTTGGGGTTTCTACCTTTAGTTCTCAACCAGTGAGATCTCCTTCGATGCAGTAAGTGTGTATTTATTTAGCCTTGTTAGATGTCATATAGTACACACTGCATTTATCATATCCACATTTATGCAAATTTCAGGAATGTAATTGATGTTTCATCCAATATTTTATGTTTATTCGATATAAATATTATGGAATCTTTGTTGGTACTTATACGAGTACACATTGTCACAAATTTCTATTACTTAAGTCTCAGACTACAGACATCACTGAATATTGCATGATGCAGACATCAATTTCTACTTCAAATTCGTCAACAGCGGCTGCGAGAAAGAACTGCCACCACAATATCCCAGCGAAGTTGAGAACTGTGAAGGTGGGGTCGAATGCGGGGAAGAAGTTTTTTGGTTGCTCCATGTGGCCGGTAAGTATAAATTAGGTTTTTTTTGTTGCTCCATGTCGATTATCATATCTTTCATTGGTGTTTTACTCGAGAATTTAATGTATGTGCAGATTGGCGATTGCGTGTATTTTATGTGGCATGACGAAGTGTATGAAATCAACAACAATTTTGAATTGGATGATACTAGTGTTAAATTGATGGAAAAAGAAAAGACTATATTGCAATTGCTCGTGGAAAAGAAGAAAATTGAAGAAAAGCTGCTGAAGCAAAAGCAAAAGAGGGCAAAAGCCAATGAATTTGTGGCAGATTTGAAGGAAGGGTTGGCCCTAATGCGCATTAAATGTGGAAAACACGAGGCAAGAGAAAAATTCTTTGCAAAAGCTTTAGCTATGTCTTGGATCATGTTTGGAGTTCTTTTGTGTGTTGTTATGGCAATGTAGAGCTGCGAAGTAACATGAAATAGCAATCATGGGCAATTTTTCAGGTATAATCTTAAGTTTTGTCACATTGTAGATTAATGATAATTTTTGCCATATTGCAGATCAGTATACACTTGTATACACATTGCTTAGATTAGTATACACTTGTATATACACATTGTTTAGATCAGTTAGGTCAGTCATTTATGTTTAGATCAGTACACTTGTATCCACATTGTGCCTCTGTTATGTAACTCAGTTATGTAAATGAAACGCAAATGCAAATGAAACTCGGTTATGTGATCAGTATACACATGTATACACATTGTTTAGATCAGTTATGTAACTCACACATTGTTTAGATCAGTACACTTTTATACACATTGTTTAGATCAGTATACTATGTTATACTGATGCAAATGGAATTCAGTTATGAAACTCAGTTTGTGCTGAAAGGAAACTCTGTTAACTATGACCATAGTTTGTGCTGAAATGCAATTGAGACATGCATACCTCTTATTTAGTGTTGAAATGAAACTGATGTATGCAGGTGAAAGAGGCAGTGATGAGGATTTTCAAGAACTTGTTAATGAAGGCATAAGAGGTACGCGATGCAGTAGAGGCATTGAACGCAATGAAGGCGTGTGCTATATTTTGAAACTGTTTTAGTTTTATGTAAACATGAATTTAGGACTTGCTTTGTTTGTTTTTGAAATGTTTGTAAAATTGAATTTAGTGGCTACGTTTTGTTATTTTGTAGTTGACTAAGTACTACTTATGTTCGCTGGTTAATTTAAAATAAAAAGTTCTTTGTTAATTTGATCATTTTGAAGTTATGTTCTGTAATGTTGCCATATATATGATATAATGTTGCAGTATGTGATGTTAAATGTTGCCATAGCTATGATATAGTGTTTCCGTTGGGTGGTAAAATTGTTGCCATAGATTTATGCATGTGGGTCCCATAACTGGATTCCGTGAACCCGGGCTACAGATTTTAGTGGCCATTCCTTAAACCCGGGTTACAGATTATAGTGGGTCCCACATTTTTGTAAATTTAGTACATGCGGCAACACCTGTGTTGATGTTGCCTTAGGATCGAAAATGTGTTGCCTTTGACTCTAAGGCAACGCGGCAAAAGACAACCCAAAAAAGTGTTGCCACAGATCATTTTTTGCCTACAGCAACACTATTTGGCACCTACTATGTCATTTCTCTGGGGTTGGCGTAGTGTATGCAAGATTTATTGTACTTTGGGAGGCAAATCATTTGGTGGGTCTAAGTCTGCTATCGAGGTCCAGGAGTAGTTGGACACTTATGCTCGTATCTTTGGAGACTTGGGTATCGATGATGCTACGAAGAGGAAGCTTGCTACTCGATAGCTTTATTAAAGGGCTATGAGTTGGCGGAACTCTATTATTCTTATTGCCCCGGAGGATCAAATTACTTGGAATGATTTTAAGACTCCATTTGAAGATATGTTCATCCTGATGGTTCCTAAGTCTATTCCATTTAAGAATTTCGCTAAGCTGAAGCAAGGGGATAGGACAATCCTGAAGTATATTGCTAAGTTGAGACCCTTTCCAAGTATAGGCGCTCTTTTATCGAGACTCCTTATCAGAAGAATGAGAAGTTCGTTCTAGGGTTAGACAGGCATCTTGGGGAAAGGCTTACTGATCACATCGAGGACCCTGTCGAGAAGTTAATTGAGAGAGCTCCTAGGTTTGAGGATATGTTTCCTGAGAAAGTGGTTGCTTAAGGAACCAAAGCTGCAGCAGAGTGGTGGAGGTGACAAAAAGAAGTGGAACGGGAAGAGGAAACCGCAACTGCAGGGAAAAGGTAGACCCAATAAGAAGAAGGATAAGAGTAAGGTAGTTTGTTACCAGGAGAAGGGTCAATTTTCCATTGAGTGCAAGGCTCCGAAGGTGAAGAAGTTCTATGATTGTGATAAAGTGGGTCACTTAAAAAAAGACTGCCTAGAGCCGATGAAATATAAGCAAGTTGTAAAGGCTTATGCTTTGGATGCAGTTCCTACTTTTTCGAGTGCATTGACTACTAAGGACGAAGGAAAGAACGTCGTGGTGCAAGGTATGCTTTCTATCAATGACGTTTCTGTTAGAGTTTTATTCGATACTGGAGCTACACATTCTTTTATCAATAGTGATTTAGTGTGTAGACTGGATTTGAACCCTGAACTTGTGGATGAGTCTGTGGTTGTGACTAACCCAGTTGGGGGCTTTACTTGTCTTTGTATGATTTTTCGTGGTCTTGCTTTGTCGAGTCATGGATGTTCCTTGTTCGTGATTGTTTTGTCTTGAACTTTGCGGGGTTCGGGGTTATTGTAGGAATGGACAGACTTAGGATGTATGCGATTGTTATTAATTATGAGAGGCTTAAGGTGACAATCGGGAGCGTGGAGGAGCAAGGGATTGTGCTTGACTGTTTATCGGGGGACAGTGTTATGGTCAGTTAATTATATTCGCTAAGGATTCTACAGGAAAGGTTGTCATTTATGCCTATTGTTTGTGAGTATCTGGATGTCTTCAAGGAAGTTTCTGGACTGCCGCTACATTGTGAGACCGAGTTCAGGATTGACTTGATTGAGGAAGCCAAACCCACTTTTCTACCATTGAGATGGATGGCACCAAGAGAGCAGAGGGAGTTAGAGGTGCAAGTTGGAGACCTGTCTAGGAAATGATTCATTCAGAGAAAATTTATCCGAATAGGTTTCACCTGTTGTGTTTGCAGCTAAATCAGATGGCTCGTTGAGACTACATGTGGATTATCGTGAGATGAACAACATTAATAAGAAGAACAAGTATCTGTTGTCGAGGATTGATGACTTGTTTGATCAGCTGCACAAGGCAAAGGTGTTCTCCTAGACGGATTTGTCTGCGGGATTTCATCACCTGAGCGCGACAAATGATAGTGTGTCGAAGACCGCTTTTAGGACATCGTCGGGTTTCTACGAGTGGTAGTTATGCCGTTTAGATTGACTAACGCACTGACATATTTTGTTGATCTTATAAATAAGATATTTAGAGATCAGTTGAATAAGTTTATGCTTGTGTTCGTGGATGATATTCTTATCTACTCTAGGGCATAAGAGGAATACAAGAATTTCTTGAGAATTGTGCTTGATGTTTTGAGAAGGTAAAAGTTGAAGGAAAATTTTTCAATGTATCACTTATGGAAGGAAGAAGTGGGATTATTAGGTCACGTTGTATCTGGGCAGGGGATAGCAGTGGACCCTGCAAAGGTAGCAGCGATTCAGGATTAGAGTCGACCCAAGAACGCTACGAATATTCAGAGTTTCTTTGGTCTAGCTCGATATCATAGACAATTCATCAAGGATTTCTCGAAGGTAACTTCACCATTGACTCTTTTAATGAAGAAGAATCAAGTTTTCGATTATGATGCCCGATATAAGCATGATTTTATGGTTCTGAAAGGGAGGTTAACGAGCGCACCAATATTGGTTACTCTTAGTGGGAATGAAGAGATGAATGTGTACACAGATGCTTGTGGTACAGGTCTTGGTGCAGTATTGATACAGAAGGGAAGAGTTGTCGCTTATGTTAGTCGACGACTGAAGCCACACGAAAGGAATTACCCTACTCATGATTAAGAGTAGTGATTGTCTTTGCTTTGAAGATTTGAAGGCATTACTTGTTAGGAGAAAGATTTAAGTTATTTATGGATCATAAGTCGCTGAAGTATCTTTTCTCTCAAAAGGGTCTTAACCTTTGAAAATAGAGATGGTTAGAGTTTTGGCCCCGTACGACTTCAGTATTTCCTATACTCCAGTAAAGGGTAATGCGATAGTGAATGCGTTAAGTCGGATTCATGCGAACTTGAAGTTATGTTTCTATAGTGGAAATAGTTATAATATTTAGCTGGATTTGATTTCAGTCCTCGATGCGAGTTGGAACCTGAAATGTTAGCAAGTTCATCCATTTGACCTACTCTTATCGAAAGGATCAGAGCTAGCCAGAAGTTTGCTAAGTTAGCAGACCTCTTGGGTTATATCAAGATGAGTGTTGACTTAAAGGATTTGAAGCAATTCAAGATCAACCTAGATGGTTTTCTTCGCAAGGATGGACGAGCTTGTCTACCCGTTCAAAGTCAAAAGGCTTAACAAATTCAAACTCAGGAAGAATATTCACTTGGCCCGCCCAATGAATATACTGGGAATTTCTTTTATAGATGAGGGGAAGCCTTTACTTTAAGATATAGGGATGGCATGTCAGTAAGCCTCCGAGAGGATCTGGAGCTTGACATATAGAGTGGACCTACCTTCGATGATGGCGGGTGTGCACAATGTGTTTCATGTGTCTTGCCTACGAACGTTTGTGCACGACTCAAGAGTTATAGTGGTATCAGATCAGTTTGAAGACTTAAAGGTTGAACCTGAAGTTTCAAGACTCCGTAAGCCACTTTGAATAATGGGGAACGATACGAAGAAGCTTAGGAGGAGAGTAGTTAAGCTAGTCAAGATAAAGTAGGGCAAGGATGATGGTGATTGTATGTGGGAGACGGAGAAGTGTGTGAGGAAGGCATATCCAGAACTCTTTAGATGGTATGTCCCATTTTTCGCATCTACTTGCATCATCGTATCATATACTATTAGATTCTGCATGCTAGGCTAGAACATTGATTGCATGGATTGTTGGATTCTAGATTGCATGTTGGATGACTTGCACGTGGTTGGTAGGCATGCGGGATGCTGGGTTCACTTGTGCTTGTTTAGGGATTTCGAGGGCAAAATTCCTAAAAGGGGAGGGGGAATATAACGACCCGTATTTTACATATCGAAGGATCGTAAAATAGTTCTATCTTATTTGCACAAGGTCATATCATTCTCATATTTAGTTACATAGTTAATTAGGATGTTTCACGCATCTATGACTTTTGTCGGATTGTTCTCTGACCATTTTACCGTTGAGTATCTTGTTCTGGCTGTGTCTTTTGATTAGTGCAGAACTAAATGCTCATACATGTGCGATTAGAAAGATTTAATGGGTGACCATTTTGTGGAGTGGTTACACTAACAATTTGGTGAAGGGGTTTGGGAGATACAATAGTTTTAAATTTTCTGGACAACTGAGCAGACTGTTAGGCAAACAATGGGTTAATTAGGTGTGCCCATTAGGGTTTAAGGCCATTGGTATGAGTAGGTGCTAGAGATATTAGTTAGGGTTCTCCACATTCATTTTCCCAGCAGTCAAAGAACTACGATTCCCTAGTTCTTCCTATAAAACCTCAAAATACACATTCAAATCACTCCTAGTCTCCTTCGAACTTATAGGAGAGATTAGATGTTCATTGATTTACATACTTTGCATTATTTAGAGGCTATTTACATCCATTTCCTTGCCTCCAATTTCAGTTTTGCATTGATTCTCATCAAAACTATTGATTTGGTGAGTGATCTGATCTCTCATTATGCCATGCTTCATCGTACGCTTGGATTTATCATTTTTACAATGTTTACATGTTAGATCGCATCGGATCATGATCATAAATGTCAAAATCCCGTTTTTATATCTTAGGGATAATTAAAACTACCAAAAAGGTTTAAAATGATAAGTTAGATTCATTTACTCGTAGATATGTACCTATTCTATGCATTGAATGATTGTTTCATGATTTTTATGAATTTGGTTGTTTAGATATGCTGATCGATTCATGTGTTCGATGTTTGAATGGTTGAAATTGCTATTTGAATGTTTTGTTGGATTTTGCATGTTAATATCAACAAAATTCGGTATTGAAATGAAGAATTGAGCACACCGAAATCAAAGATCGTCGAAATCGCACGAAATTTGGGGGTTGAGCTTTGGAAGGTGGCTAGAAAGCACCCCGAAAATTTAAGTCCAAATGTGCTAAGTACATGGATTGGTACCAGTCCATGGAGAAGCTTCATTTCGACTTCGAAATTTTTGTGTTGGCTCGAGGGATGATTTCATGGTCTTGGGTTAAATTTGGCAGCAAACGGAGATGGCATGCGATGTGAAGAATTTTTCTAAGTCGTGGACCGATAGGAAGTCATCGGAAAGCATCATAGATTGGTAGGAGATGGAGCGGTAGTAAATTGGAGCCTAGGGAAGATGTGTTTCGAGATTCTAAGTACTTAGCCAAGAATTGGCTAAGTACATGGACCGGTACCGGTCCATAGTCGATGGACCGGCATCGATCCATTATACGATAGGGAGCTCAGTTTTGGCCAACGCAATGGTATGCCTACTTGATGATGTCTTGTGAAGTCTGGTAGTCAAAGGACTTTGAATGATTGAGATGTATTGCAAGTAGGATTGGAGCTTTGATAAAAGACTCAAGACGGAGTGGTCAGAGCCAAATTGATGTGATGCTGATCGTGGGATGATGCATGATGCAACTAGAAGACAATTTGACTCAAATGAGAGTTGATTGCGGATGATAATGGAATCGATTTGAGACGTAGCTCGAACTAAACGACGGATTTATCGGAGAGGATGGCTTGAAAGATTGGGAGTGTCAAGAGATCATTAATAGCTCGAAGAGTTCTAGTGTTGACCTAAGATAAGGATGTGTTGGACATTTGGGTCCTGAAGGCATATGTGCTGGATAGATGTGGTCCCATAAGCACCATAAGATAATATACCCTGACTTAATAGGTGAAGGCACCTAAAATGCTTGACATTTAGGTCATGAAGATAGGCGTACAGGACAAATAGGTCCTAAAGGTACAGAGTAGTCACACTAGAACCGAGATTTCCATTAGTTCCGGGTTAAGAGAGGATTACCATACAAGTATCAATGAATTCACAGCTTTAGACAGTAATAGATAGGATTTGGATGATGGATGATATGATTGTAATTAGTTACACTTTCTCCGCTTGGGTAGACTATCACTTGTACGACTTAGAGAATATGGGGAAATAAGAGACAGAAAGGCTAGACAAATTCTCTTATATTGTGACTTCGCGCACTTATCATGATTATTGCTTTGTGTAGCACTATTTCTTCGAGAAGCATAAATTATGGTATTATTATGTGCTGACTCTTTGGTTGAAGGGAAAGGTCAGGTATGAGACTCAACCCGTTTGTTACGTATGTTGTAGTACAACTTTTGATAGATTTTATTGCCCACACCAAGACTACTATTGAACTAGAGGTTTTATGTTTCTTTCTTATTATCTTGGGTGATCATCGACGATGCTAATGAGTAGACTAGATAGCAGGTCAGGTTACACAGGGTGCTAGTCCGGGGATGAGCTTGGAGGAGCTATTGCTTATAATCACTTATGTATATTGCTTTCCATTTTTGAGTGTACTGTTAAGGATGTAGTGATGAAGACTTGTATTCAGATATTATGGATTTCATGTACGTGACTCTATGGTTTGATGGTATTTCAATTGTTCTATGTTCTGTCATCCATTATGCATTAGTGTTTATATTTGATTATCATATATTGTCCACGCGCTGAGAGATATACGACGGGTTCGCTTATGATTATCACTCTTGATGGTCGACTCATACTAGCTTGCCATGCTGCAGCGCACTATTTTACTCATTTACATGCGAGCGGTATGGGGAGGTCATCACAGAATATAAGTTATAGTTTGAATTTAATGGATTTTGTCGAATGTAACCAAACTTTGAATCGAATTCTAATTCGAAATGAATCATTAAAATGAAAACTTGTATATGGAAATTTAAAAAATTAATAATTTTAATCCGACATGAAATATGGAATGGTACCAATGTATAATCTAAGCCGTTAAATGAAATCAACAAATAGAGTTAGACTCAATTTGTGAGATTTGAAATCTTAAAGGGAATGTAAGATTAAATTGGGTTTTATTAAAACTGGATTATTCATAGTGTTAAAAGTAAGAGTTGGGATTCGACCCAATATAATGAATTTGGTTAAGTTGGTGATCTAAGTGCTATAGTTGATATAATGGAAATGGATTTGAAATTCAAAATATATTGAAGCCTGTTTAATGAAATATATTTTGACTGATAACTAAAATTTGATTCGTTAAATTGACATGGATTTTTAAATCGGTAAATCTGATTTCGGTTCCACTTTAAATAATTAATTTGAAATGATTGAAATCTTGTTTTGAATTGGAATTTTAATTTGAAAACGGTTTAAAGTGGATTTTGGAACTCAATATTGGATTCAAATGTTTTGGAAGGAAATAAACTGTTTATTCCAAAATATTATAATTAATTATTCTTAAACCAGAAGTATTTTATATCAAATTATTTTATTTAAACCAATTTCCTTATACTATTTTATTTTATATTATTCTATATGTATATAACTATCTTTATTAAACTATAATATTTTAACCTTAACTGTTTTTATATCTATACAAACTAGTTGAATAGAAGTTTATTTCTGACTCAAGTTGTTGAGCCTAATTTGTTTGAATATAAGATTTCATTTGGATCAGTATGCAATGACATGGAATTTAAATCAAAATTTGAATTTTGATAATGAATTGATTTGCAATATAAAACTATGAAATTGGAGTTGAAATCCAAATTAAATTGTTTGAGATATGATAATGAAAATAGTTTTTGAAGTAAATTTATTTACGATTTGAAATACGATGTTTTATTTAACATAAATGATGAAGTAAATTTATTTACCATTTGAAATACGATGTTTTATTTAACATAAATGACCACCTTGTGTAAAGTGACAATTGGTTGCTAAAGAGTTCGGGGCTGAATATTGGCATACTCTTTGTTAATAATGGAATCACTTTAACAACTATGTACGTGGAGAATGTTTCAAAATGAAGTGGTTGATTTGGCGAACATTTATAGGAATGAAGTAAGAGAATGATAATGGGTAGCCTTGACAATTGTGTTATAATAAAAATGACTAAAATAGGAATCTACACCTGGCCAATGGTTTAGCTACCTCTAGCGGACCCACCTTTTCATATTACTCACTTGACTTATGATTCGATTGGTGCACCTTGATTTAATTATGGGTGTTGGACGCACTCGGCCACAGATGGGTTACGACCAACCTAAAAGGGTAAAGTGGTAGAATCCTACTCTGGGCATTGCTTTATGTGCCTTGTCATATTCATCTCTATGCGAGCCTATTATGATTTTGTTTTGAAAATTTAATGTGTTAAGTTGGATCATTTTAAAGCCTTAACACTATTTTGATATTTATTTTACTGATAGACATTATATATTATGGCATATACTATTATATGTAAATAGTTTAATAGATCTTAAGGAGACAGAAAAACCCGTAACATCTCTTAACTTACTATGTACTTGGATTTATTGATTCACACAAGGATGTTAGATTTGATCTGAGGATTTTTTTTTTTGGCATAATGCTCGGGTTATCCCTGGGTATTACCGGTATGGATTACTTTTCTAGAGGTGAAAACATAGTTGGAGGCTCTATTTTATTCTAATTATATCATTATCTCAGTTTAGTTGTGTAGCTGTTAACTTATGTTATTTCCAGTTGTTTTACTTCAAAGAAATAAAAATGTAAATATATGAATCACTAGTGTATTATTTATTTCTGCTACGAGATTCTAAGTTGTAATTTTATTTCTGTTTCTGTGATGATTCTATTATTATCCCAGTAACTATTTATAATTTTGAGCAAATTCCATTATTTAAAATTGTGGGTCGTTACAGTTGGTATCAAAGCCAGGTTGAGCGAACACCTAAGCCTATGAGGTAAAACTCAATAGAGATAGGGTAAGTATTACTTAGAATGAGTAGAATCATTCATGAGAGAGCGTATTTTAATATATAATAAATGGTTTTTAAGATCATTAGTTTTTTCGAAATTGTTTTAAATAGGTTCTCTACCCTTTATAGATTCCTTTTAATAAAGACCGTTCCCTAGATTAGCCTATATTGGTGTTTTTGGAATTTATGTTTCCCTAACTGGATGAGTAATAGAAGAATATATAAGTATAAATTATATTGAAAATTTATGTCAAGAAGTTTATAAAATTTGAAAATAATAATGTTAAATAACTGAGGTAATAATCCCTTAGATTATTTAACCATTGATTTGAAATAAGTGTTTTGGATGTTACTTATAGAATAAATTTCTAAGGAACAATTTACAACATTTAATAGACCTTTCAAAAGAGATTTTTAATATATTTATATGTTTAAGGAATCTATAGCTACTATATTCACGAATCTGTATAAGCAAGACTTATAGAATGACAATGATGTTTATTTTACTGATAGAGATTATCTATTATAACATATGCTACTATATGTAAATAGTTTAATGGATCCTTAGGAGATAGGAAAACCTGCAACATCTCTTAAGTTACTGTGCACTTTGATTTTTTGATTTACACGAGGATGTTAGTTTTGATCTGAGGATTTTGTTTTTTTGGCATAATGCTCGGGTCTGCCTTTAGTATTACAGTTATGGATTGCTTATATGGAGGCGAAGACATAGTTAGAGGCTCTATTTTATTCTAGTTATATCATTATCTCAGTTTAGTTATGTAGCTGTTAACTTGTAATTACCCGAATTTCGAAAGACCAATTTTTTTCCAAAAATTCCAATCTATCAAAGCTCGAGTCGGCTTGTCTGGTATCCTGTAGAAAAGACAGAGATAATAAATATATCAGAGCTCAGTAAACAACTCATAGTGGAATGGATAAAATACAACATAATTAAATATAGCCTTACCAAAGTAATAATGTTGTCTAGCCAGTATCCAAAGCTATCATATCTCTGCCATAAATCTAACCTGCGAATGTGTTATGAGGAGGGGGTCAGAACACAAAGTTTTGGTGACTGGACAAATTATATATTCTGAAAGAAGCCTGCATACACTTTTTAGTTATGTATTCTTATTTATTAGGTTGTTTGGATTAACAACACTCAAGGCTTTATTCTCACGTCGTATCCATCTACTTCCCAGTAGATTAACCTAATATAGTATATATGTAGCTACCCCAACCTACCAAGATACTCCCCATAGTACTCTCCTCGCACGATCTCCGCCGTCACGCCATCGAAGTATATGCAACCCTCATCCTAAGCCAAACGACATACGGAAATTTATGTTACTACGCCACGCTGCCGCACAGAACCACTACCTCTATGCCACGCAAACGTACCAATCGTCATATCCGAACTCCTCGATCGAACCAAGTCATAACACGGAGTAATACCCTAACATCCACGACACACCACCCAATGCATGTATCTAGACCCTCACATGCACGTACCGTCTACTGTACCCGAGCCCATTATAGGGCTGCATCCAATGCACGAAACTCGGTCAGGAGCTTTCCATACCTGCATAGGTCCGCTCAAAGGACTTATAGTACAAATATCCAAAGTATGGTCTCTATTTTCATGGTGGCTATGGTCCTACCATGACCCGTCCCTCAACTAGTGAAACATTACATCAAGAGCTAAGTGACGTGCCCCGAGCAAATAGTCTATCATCCAATTTGGCGTGTCCCTCAACCAATGTCTCGATAGTGAAAGATCGATGGTCACTTGATTTAGCTCTAGTCTTTTCGCATCCCATTGACTGCCGATGACAGATACCCAACGATTACTATCCTTAATTTGGTCCTGACGAACCTCTCCCGAGGCCAATCGCCGAATCAGCCAACGCCATCCGCCATAGCCTTCTGTCTGCCAAACTTCATTGTAGTCAAGGTATACTCACCGGATGGTATCGCACATACCAAACCTCTGTAAGTACAGCCTAAGCATTTACCGCAACAGAGGACCACCACGGAGTACCGTACCCCGCCCCACGAAAGTCGCATGCTTCCCTCCAGTCCAGTAGAGAAAGCTAACAGAATAACCAGCAGAATAACCAGGCAGAATAATCAGATGGATGTGCTCCTCCCGTATTCCCGGACACCTAGATGACTGACCCTGTTGGGTTCTTCATCCTCGTATATGCGGACTGGCCTAAGCACATTACACTACCGTGTTATTAGATTCTACGTCTAATCTTTTAATTAAGCGCTTGTCGTATCTCATCATGTTGCCAGTTAACTTGATCACTCCCTTTTTTCTATTGTTTCAAGTCGCTAGACTCATTAGCACACAATTGCCTGTTTACTTACTTTTTTCATCCCTATTCTGTCGGAGTGGGCTTCCGCTTATTATTGATTTCCATTATTAGACTTCATATTTCCCATTTATAAGTCTATTAATAATAAGCCTACTTCATGCTTTCTTATTTAGTCATAACCTTGTTATCATAACCTCTTGTTGATATTTACTTATTGACTTAGTTCCTTTAACTAAGTTTTATTAATAAGTTTCCTTTTTCATTTATCATAACTCATGTCATAATTTCTACTTGTCCCAAGGAAAATCCTACCTATTATATTACATTCTTATTCTCTTAATTAATCAAAATAGATTATATTCCCTGTTTATCACAATTCTTTTACTGTTGTAAACTTTCCTAAATCACCATTATTTATATTCCGATTATTTTTTGGAAAACATTCCATGCACCTTATTAGCTTGATTTACGGAAAGATATAATGATCTATTCCCATAGCGCTCACCGACTTAGATTCGTAGTTGCAAGCCATTTCTTTTATTTCTACTGTGACCCATCTAGCAACTATGTTCTTAGAAATTTGTTGCTACGGAACTATATCATTTTCCCCTAATCCAACTAACTCAGTCCACTATAGATCTTGGCTTCTCATTTTCTGAGTTAGGTATTGAATTCCTGTTTCACGTGTTTTTTATAATTATTGTAATTTATCTTTAATCATTTAAGTATAACAATTCTTGAAGATGTATTCATGTTTATTGCAGATATCTGCAATTCCAATATTACAGTAAATTCCCAATTCAAATAATGGAATTAGATTTTATACAACAACAATTTTCTCAACTTATTTTAAATAAGATTCAATGCAACTACCACAAACTATAGTTATTTTAACATGTTAAGAATTATAGGGAATGCAGATGGCAAATATATCATTACTCAAAAAGTATAATTCTAAATCCACTAACCTAACAGCTTTCCAATCCTTGAATCTGATCCAGATCTATTATTCTATGGCCTTTCTAACTGAGTCTATTAAAACAACCACAGATTCACAAATATGATGCTAAAAGAAGAGGGAAAGAAAGAGAGAAACCTAAATAAATCAGATTCAAGAACTTACCGTACGTTGATTAGAAATCCAAATACCTGTGTTGTAGATTTACATTCATTATCTTCAAATCTTGAATCAGAACCCCTAAGAACTAATATTCTAATTTCTGAAAGATTTGGAGAAGAAAGAAAATGGTAGAGCATTGGCAGTGTTTCAGAAAATATGAGTTTAAAGTTAGGCCCTACTAGTATATTTATAGGTGTATAGGAAATCCTGGCCCATCGGATTTGATAACATAAAGTCCGATCTGTATAAATCAGAAAAACCTCATCATCCACACAGATCTGACCCCAAGTGGGTCGATCCCTATGTCGACCCACCTTTAAGGCGGGTCGACCCATAGGTCGACACATAGGTCGACCCATGTGAAGACGGGGTCAACCCCCTCTGGGTCTGAACGTGTGTTTCTGCTCCGCTTAAATCCCGATTAACATTAATTGATAACATTTAATTTATTTCTTTATATAACCCATCTGAATTATAATTTTCATGTTATAACTTATATTTAAGTTTGAATTTCGCATCTGTGCGTATATACCCACATACAATTTTTTGATTTATTGACTCATTAATATCTTTCTCATACAGGCTCCATTTTGGACATGTCATATACCAAAACGAATTAGAAAATTGCTACGAACACAATGGTATATATTTCAGGGCCAAATTCTAAAACCCTAAATTATCGATATTTTCATTTATTATTGATATAAAATATGGGGTGTTACATTCTCCCCTCTTTAGGAAAATTCGTCCCCAAAATTTGATAAGGATGGAGTGATGTTCTTCCACATAAAAATTGCAACCAGTATGTGTTCATTAAAATTTTCAACTTCTGTGTACTTGTGTATCGTGTAACACACATAATAATATATGAATGCAATGAATGCCTAAGCGTCCTATATAAATGCAAATTTTCTTGAAAATCTTTTGAAAACATGATGCATACATCCTAAATATACTAGTAGTTTCTATATGAATGCAGCATTTTTGAAAACCAAAATACCTTTTTCAACCAATTTTTCCCACTCTTACAAAGTAAGAGCCATAGTTCATCCAACTTTTGCATCTAAGATCCTATCAACCAACTTTTTAAATTTCTAATTTTAGAAAATTTAATTTCCGAGTCTTTATTCCTCGCAACACTTTTGAGTAAACCATCTTTATATTACTATCTTGTAATGTTTTCTGTTTATTACTCAATTATTTCTATAGTGATTCACCAAGACTTCATTAATCAGTGCAAAGTTTCTAACAACGATAAAACACTACTACAACTAGAAATAAGTTTAAAGTACAAGTTTTCACTACAGAAGTTAAACCACTAAAGATAGTCAAGTTCTAAAATAAAAGAGTCCTACAAGCAGGTACACTAACAACCATCTATCCTTGGAATAGAGGCTTGGGTCTAGTGGCGGATATAGAATAACATTTTAGTGGGGTCCTTGTGCAACATAAAAATAAAATAAAATACGATAATAATTCAAAATATGTTACTTCAACACAAAATAGAAATGTTTTGAATTTTAGATTTTCCCCCCACGAGTTTTCATCTGTTGGAAACGATTTATTACAACTTCATTGGTAACATTGGCGAGTGCTTGTTTTTCTATAGTCGAAATAAGACAATCACTTAAAAAGTCATCACCGATTCGGTTGCGCAAATCCGAATTCATAAGTTTCATTTTAGAAAAGCATCTCTCAACTATTGCGGTTGCAACCGGTAAAACTAATGCAATCTTTAATAACCTATACACTAAAGGATAAGAAAGATGTTTTTTTTGTTTACACCATCACTCAAGCAAGATCACCAATACCATTCAAATGGGAAAATCGTTCGTCTTCTTTCACATTATCAAAATAAATGATAAGTTCATATTCAATAGCAATCCTCTCCGTAGAACTAAAATCATCGAGATAAAATTTAACTAACCTCATCAACTGTGATGAGTCAAATGCACCAAATGAGTCACATGGGTGCAAAGCAGCTATACAAATGAGCAACTCCGAGTTTACGTCATTAGAACGATCATTAAACTCTGCAATTTGCATTTCCACGACAACATTGAAAAAATCAAAAGAGTAATAATGCTCATATGTGATTCATGTTCTTCGTCGTCGATTTTTTGGATTAATGTAAGGCATCGTCATGTCCAACTTTTCAATGCCATGCTTGTCACAAAAAGAAAATATCTTCCTTAAAAGAGGTTCCCATCCATCAAGTCTAAAATTTTGCAATTATTGCTATATCTATTTCACCGATGGCATAACATTCAAGATGTCTTAATCATTTCTTTGTAATGCTTTTGTTAGAGATTCTGTGATCCCAAAGATATGCAACATCAAGTGTAAATAAAAAACAAAATTAAAAGATGTGAAATATATTTGAAGACAATTTGCTTGACGTTGTTGCAAATCCTTTTCACCCTCCTTTTCAAAAAAGTTATGAACATCCATAATAATTGGATACAAATAAACCAAACGCATAAGGGTTTTGTAATGGGAACTCCAACGTGTATCACCGTCTCTTATTAGAGAAAGCTCTTGATTCAACCCACTTCCCATTTCTATTTCACCTCGACCTATCTCTTTTAACAATCTTTCTTTTTGATTATCCTGAATCATATATGTTCCTTTACAAGAACCACCAACCACATTTATTAAAACCGCAATCATATCAAAGAAATCTCCGAGAGCAAAGTGTTTTTTTGCAATCGCCACAACAACTAACTATAGTTGGTGAGCAAAACAATGTACATAATATGACAAGCTATTTTCTCTCATGATTAAAGCTTTTAACCCATTGAACTCAACACGTATATTGCTTGCACCATCATAAACCTGCCCTCTAACTTGTTTCAAACTCAAACCAAATTCAGCAAATAAGCTATCAATAACTGATTTAAGAGTTAAAGAAGATTTCTCTTTTTCATGAACAAGACTGACAAATCTCTCCTTAACCATTCCATGTGTATCATCAACATATCTTAAAACAATAGCCATTTGTTCCTTTTTAGATACATCGCTAGACTCATCTACTAACAAAGCAAAAACATCATCACCAATTTCTATAAGAACATATTTGAGGATTTCTTTTGCAAAGCAATGACAAATATCTTTCTATATGCTTGGAGACACCATTTGACTATTTCCTAGAGCATTTTTTAATGTAACCTTACAGAAACTTTCATTTTGATTTTGGGAGTATTTTATCATTTCCAAAAAATATCCTTTATGAAGAGAGTTTGCTGATAATAATCATGACCACGAAAAGTTAATGCGCCATTCAACAAATATCTAGAAACATCAATCGAAGCATTTAATCGAATATGATACTCATTCTTTGCAATATCACTTTGCTTATGTAATGCAACCGCAATAGATTGGTCTTGTCTCATTAGATCATCACATTTCTTAACTGTAAACTACTAACTTCACAAACATGAATTCTAAGTCTTTCCATTTTATTCCAACAACAAAAACCTTCAACTGTAAATGCATCACCTCCCCCTTGTCATCTAGTGTGATCGCTAAATAAGCAACAACATAAATAAAATACTTTATCGGCTTTCACACTGTACTCCAACCGACCACCATATTGATTAAACCATGTAGTGTTAAGCGTCTCACCTTACCCCTATCATTGTATATGGAAATTCATGCCCACGCGGTTGACAAGGTCCTCTAACCAAGTATGTCCGTCTTATTTCATCTCTCTGATTAGGGTGATAATCTGAAATTCTTTTTTCTACATGGATCCGAAGGGAGTTCTTTTAAATCAATTAGTTTAGGCATTGAAGGACTAGAACTAGATTCAGAATGTTTTCTTTTAAAGAATATTTCCATTTTCTATCTGCCAATTTAGATTTGTAAATTTAGATTTGTGAATTCAGATTTCAGAGTATGATTTAGGATTATATTTAGAATTGTTGATTGTATAGGAATAGCATAGAAGTTACTGAATTAGGGCAGATCCATTACCTGAATTAGGGCATATCCTTGAGGAGCTGGGATCTGAGGAGATAATCATCGGACGACGCAGCGACACTGCAGCATTGGCGGAGCAAGACGATGATGGCGGAGCTGATGATGCTGATCTGAAATTGAAAACGCGTGAGGAAACCTTCGTCTTTTATAATTGGCAATTGAAAAAACGGGCTGAAGTGAGAAACTGGGTGGAACAAGATGTGGAGAAAGTAATAATCGGGTAGTGGGTGTTGATATTTTTTTTAATTCAGTAGGGTCATAAGACCCCACTCCTATAACGCTGCATCTGTCCGTGCCTGGATCCCTGCCCAAAGATATCATGGATAAAAGAATCCAACCCACCTAGGCGCTCCTCCTGGCGCCTAGTGCTATCACTAACCTCCAAATGCATACCTCTCATCTCTAACTACATCTGCTCAAACCGTTGCTAGGCTGCGTACATCTCCTGCAAAGATTGTTGCTGGTCTAGGCAAACTCAACCTATGTATGGGCCATATCTTATTGTCTAAGCAATATGTCTCGGTGCTCCCTAGCCAATTAGTTTTTTCTCTTGAAAATGGACCTAACCTCTGCCCTTAAATCCCATGGCTCCGGCACTAGCAATGAGTCCCATTGTGATGACTGGGAAGACCCGACGCCTCCCCAGTACTGCTCTGCACTCTGCTGCTCATATCCTACTGGAGGGTGAAAATACTTGTACTGCCTATGTTCCTTTTCCAGTGATAACTGGCCTTTGGGTCAAATTGATGCTTCCTGTGGTCCTAATGACCTCCCTGGTCCTAGTGAACCTCTTTACCTGCACCCTCACCCTCACCTCCCACAAACTCATCCTCACCATCACCTCCCATAAACTCATCCTCATGCTCCATAGGTTGTGCCTCCTCCTCCTCTAGCTGGTCCAAATTGATATATATCCTAGTAAGTGTGGATGCATTTATAAGAGGGTGGGACTTTGTGATCGAACTCCCAATCCCTAAAGGAACCCCAACCTGTCTGAACACTACTGTCCAAAGATGTCTAAATGGAATATTAGACTGCCCAGTATCAAGGGTGGTAGGAAAATATTCCATAATCGCCCTTGCCCAGTTAACCTCAAGTCCGGCAAAAATAGCGTAAATAACCTGCTTAATTATAGTAGTAACTCTATCAAAACTGCCTGTTCGAGAAGCTAGGTTATATGCAAGATACGTATAACCACCCTAGCCAATGGGCGTAAATGCGCTATCTCCCAAGCTCTTTACTCAACATCTACAAAAATCCTACCCAGCACAGCCAAACTGGTCATCTCTACCTCCTTTAAACACAAACCCTCTCCTCTAATATCTAGCATCTCTCCAAACCGTCTCTCAGTGAAAATAATCTATGTACCCTTCACCTCGGTCTAAAATACTACCTCTCCATTCTCCTCTCTATAACTTAAATTTGCATCAAAAAGACGAACTAACATTGGGTAAGCAGTCCGCTCTACTGTATTATGGTCGAGACTAGCATATAGCCATGTAGTATAAAATAACAGCTCCATGGAGGTGCCAATAAAGTCTGCAAACCTGACAGGTCTCCCATGCAATATCTAATATCCAGTAGACCTCACATAGGCCACCACTATATGCTTATGGTTATGACACTAAGCGATCTCTTGAGGGTTTAATTGGGGAAATTGGGCAGCTAAAAAGGGTCTTGGAGGCATAGCGAATTTTCTTCGAATTTGTGAGAAAGATGCGTAGATCTAGATAGAGAAAGTCCAGGGCTTCGACTTGATACCAAATTTGCAAGAAATGGTGGAGTTTTGGAGTGGTGGTGGTTATTGGAAGTGGTAGGGGAAATGGGTTTCACTTTCTTCGGGTGGAGAAAGAAATAAAGTGACGAAGCCGATGGCTTCATCGCTTTATTTCAGCGACTTCAACGCAGGTGGGTCGACCCACCTTCACGGTGTGTCGACCCGTGGGTCGAAGAAATAAAGTGACGAAGCCGATGGCTTCATCGCTTTATTTCAGCGACTTCGACGCAGGTGGGTCGACCCACCTTCACGGTGTGTCGACCCCCCTCCCCCCGAGGGCTGGGTCGAACCGAACCCTCTTTTTTTTCTTATTCTTCCTCTTTCGATTTATCTACGATGATTAAACCCAAAATATAAAAAAGAGTAAAAAGAGTCGGTCGATTGTCTTCCATACTTTTCCAAATGTTCTTCCTTAATTATACCATCATTTCCAATAATTCCTTGAAATCCATTCAATTTCCTAACGGTTTCGTTTGAACTGATTTCCTTTTCCAATTATCTTGTACACTTCCCTTAACCAAACTGTTAAATAGTTAAATTTTCTTATGTTTCCTTTACCTTTTTCTGTAGTGTACAAGTCTTGGTATCTCGACTTCTTCCATGTATAAAGATGTATATACGTCCCTATATATATTATTCTTACTATTTACGAATATACAAGTACGTCCACTCACTATCTATATAGGAATCCTAAACCTAAGATCTGATACTAGATGTAACAACCCGAATTTCGACAGCTCGAATTTTTTCCAAAAATTCTAATTTGTCGATGCTCGAGCTGGCTTGTCTGGTATCCTGCAGAAAAGACAAAACTAATAAATATATCAGAGCTCAGTAAATAACTCACAGTAGAGTGGATAAAGCACAATATAATCAAATATAGCCTTACCAAAATAATAATATTGTCTAGCAAGTATCCAGAGCTATCATATTTCCACCACAAACCTAACTTGCGAGTGTGTTATGAGGAGGGGGTTAGAACACACAGTTCTGGTGAATGGACAAATTATACAATCTGAAATAACCCTACATATGTCGTTCAGTTATGTTTTCTTATTTATTAGGTTTTTTAATGTTAACTACACTAAAGGCTTTATTCTCACGTCGTACCCATCTACTTCCCAGTAGATTAACCTAATATAGTATACATATAGCTACCCCCAACCTACCAAGATACTCCCCATAGTACTCTCCACATATGGTCTCCACGGTCACGCAATGGAAGTATATGCCACCCTCATTCTTCGTCGAATGACGTACGTAAATTCATGTTACTACGCCACGTTACTGCACAGATCCACCATCGCTATGCTACAAAAATGTACAAATCATTATATCTGAACTCCTTGATCGAACCAAGTCTCAATACGGAGTAATGCCCCCAACGTCCATGATACACCACCCAATGCATGTATCTAGACCCTAACATGTAAGTACCATCTACTGTACCCCGAGTCTCATACTAAGGCTTCATCCAATGCACGGAACTCGGTCGGGAGCTTTCCATACCGGCATAGGTCCGCTTAAAGGTCCTATAGCACATATATCCAGAGTATGGTCTGCATTTTCACGGTGCCTATTGTCCAGCCTTGACCCCATGCACAATTAGTGAAAGACTACATTAAGAGTTGTATTGATACGCCTTTTAGTCAAAGATGTCACACGTCAAGTGTTTGGATAGCAACGTGCTCAAGCATGAAGAAAGTCGTCGAGAAACACGAAGCGAGTTGGTAAAAGTCACATCGCGAGCATAAGAAGGCCCGAAGATCCTATCAGATGACATCTTTCGGTCCCGAGAACATCTACTATAATGCTTTGCACTATGACTCTTAGGCGAGCGATCAACCGAGCCGTGCTTCGAGCCGAAGGCGAGCCGTCAGCGGGTCCGGGCGTAGAGCCAGTGGGGGTCCGAGACCCCACAGTCCCGGCAGGGGGTACGATTTTCCCAGAGTCGAAAGCTGAGATCCTTTTAGTTCGAACCAACAAAACCTCGGATTCATTCACTTCACGTTCAGGAACTTCGACTCCCTCAACGACATGATTTCGCCCCCCTCCTCCATTAATTTCGTACCCCTTGAAAGGGTACGAATTTCGTATCCCCCCAGGAGATACGAATTTCGTACCCCTCCATGGGATGCGAAATTCGTATCTCCCTGGTATGAAATTTCGTACCCCTTGGAGGGGTACGAATTTCATATCTCCCCAAGGGATACGAATTTCATATCCCTAAGGGGTACGAATTTCGTATCCCTAAGGGGTACGAATTTCCTGTTTTATGGCTGGTTCAAGGGTCCGAAAATCTTGTTTGTTGTCCCTAGTTCCTACCTGCTCCCACCGAACCTCCCTCATATAAATAACCCAAGCCTTGGCCTTAATTTGGATCCTTCTCCCTTGTAATTTTTGGACTTCTAGAGCTCCAAACACTCATTAATGGCAGCCACCTTCTTCTTCTTGGCCATTGGACATGGCAAGGATAAGTGAAAAGTGGCCTACTCGTTTTTCATCAACACTTGGACATTCAGAAGGATAATTATGCTACTTTCACACTCTTTTGGACTTCTTGGACATTAAGGATAAGCTTGGACATAGTTGACCAAGTCAAATCATCTAAAGGAGGAAAAAGAAGAACATTGTTGTTCTATTATAATATTTTATACTCGAGTATTGTCTAAATTTGTACAACACCGTAATCAATTATCATTTGAGGAATGATCATTATAAAGTGGACGTAGGCGTGAGTGTCAAACCACTATAAAAGCTGTGTCTCCCGGCATTTAAATTATTTATTGCTTACTTGGATATTTGTGTTGTTCATACCACATACATCTTTGGGTGTTGGCGTGCGGACAATTTTCCCCATCAACAAGCTGAGTGGTGTGCCCCTAGCAAACAATATATCATCCAATTTGGCGTGTCCCTCAACCAATGTCTAGATAGTGAAAGATCGAGGATCTCTTGGTTTAGCTCTAGTCTTTCCACATCCCACTGACTACCGATGACAGATACCCGATGATTACTATCTTTATTTTGGTCCTGACCAACCTCTCCTGAGACCAATCGTTGAATCACCCAACGCCATCCGGCATAGCCTTATGACTTCCAAACTATCATTGCAGTCAAGGTATACACACCGGGTGGTACCGTACATACCAAACCTCTACGAGTATAGCTTAAGCGTGTACCGCAACATAGGGCCATCACGGAGTACCCTACCACATCCCTCGGAAGTCACGTGCTCCCATCCAGTCCCATAGAGCAAGCTAAAAAAATAACCAAAAGAATAACCAGGTAGAATAATTAGATGGGCGTGCTCCTCCCATGTCCCCGGACACCTTGATGACCGACCTCGTTGGGTTCTTCATCCTTGTATATGAGGATTGGTCTAAGCGCATTACACTACCGTGTTATTAGATCCTACGTCTAATCTTTTAATCAAGCGCTTGTCGTATCTCATCATGTTTCCAATTAACTTGATTATTCCCTTTTTTATGTTATCTCAACTTATTAGACTCATGCTTCACACTATTGGTTATTTACTTGCTTTATTCGGCCTTATGCCGTCGGAGCGGGCTTTCTCTTATTATTGATTTCCTTTATTAGCCTTCATATTTCCCATTTATAAGTCTATTAATAATAATCCTACTTCATTCTTTCTTATTTAATCATAACCTCATAATCACAACCTCTTGTTGATATTTACTTATTAACTTAGTTCCCTTAACTAAGGTTTATTAATAAGTTTCTTTTTTCGTTTATCATAACTCATGTCATAATTCCATTTGTCCCTAGGACAAGCTTACCTATTATATTACTTTCTTATTTCCTTAGTTCATCATAATAGGTTATATTCCCCGTTCATCACAATTATTTTACTGTTGTAAACTTTTTTAAATCGCCATTATTAATATTCCCATTGTTTTTGGGCAAACATTTCACGCACCTCATTAATTTGATTTACAGAAAGATATAATGATATATTCCTATAGTGCTCACCGATTTAGATTTGTAGTTGCAAGTTATTTCTTTTACAATGATCTATTCCCAAATCCAATTAACTCCGTCCACGATAGATCTTCCCTTCTCATTTTCTCAGTTAGGTATTGAATTCCTGTTTCACATGTTATTTATAATTACTGTAATTTTTCTTTAGTCATATCAATTTTTAAAGATGTATTCATACTTATTGTAGATTATGCAATTCCAATATTACAGTAAATCCCCAATTCAAACAGAAAACATAATAGAATTAGGTTTTATACAACAATTTTCTCAACTTATTTTGAATAAGATTCAACGTGATTGCTACAAACTACAGTTATTTTAACAAGTTAAGAATTACGGGGAATGCGGACGACAAATATACCGTTACTCAAAAAGTATAATTCTAAATCCACACACCTGACAACTTTCCAATCATTGAATCTGAAATAGATCTATTATTCCGTGACCTTCCTAACCGAATCTATTAAAACATCCACGAACTCAAAAATCCGATGCTAAAAGAAGAGGGAAAGAAAGAAGGAAACCTAAATAAATCAGATTCAAGAACTTACTTCACGTCGATCAGAAATCTGAACACCTATGTTTTAGATTTACATTCTTTACCTTCAGATCTTGAATTAGAATCCCTAAGAACTAATATTCTAATTTTTGAAAGATTTGGAGAAGAAAGAAAATTGCAGAGCCTTAGCAGTGTTTCAGAAAATATAAGTTTAAAGCTAGGCCCTATTATTCTGTTTATAGGTGTATATGAAATCCTGGTCCATCGGATTTGATAACATATAATCCGATCTGTATAAATTAGAAAAAACACGTCATCAACCACGTAGATCTGACCCTGAGTGGATCGGCCCCTGTGTCGACCCAACTTTAAGGCGGGTCGACCCATGTGAAGACTCGGTCGATCCCTATCTGGGTTTGAACGTGTATTTCTGCTCCACATAAATCCTGATTAACTTTAACTAATAACGTTTTATTTATTTCTTTATATAACCTATATGATTATAATTTTCTAGTTATAACTTATGTTTAAGTTTGGATTTCAAAACTATGCGTATATACACACATACAATCTTTTGATTTATTGACTCATTAAAGCTTTCCCATACTAGCTCCGTTTTGGATATGTCGTATACGAAAACGAATCAGAAAATTGCGATGAACACAATGATATATGTTTCGGGACCAAATTCTAAAATCCTAAATTATCGATATTTTCATTTATTATTAATATAAAATACGGGTGTTACATTTTTCCCTCCTTAGGAAATTTCGTCCCCGAAATTTGATAAGGATGGAGTGATGTTCTTCCACGTATAAATTTCAACTAGTATGTGTTCATCCAATTTTTCAATCATCTGTGTACCTGTGCAACATGTTACACACATGATAATATATGAATGTAATGAATGCCTAAGCGGTACAACCTATATAAATGCAAATTTTCCTGAAATTTTTTTGCAACCATGATGCATACATCCTAAATATACTGGCAATTTCTGTATGAATGCAACATTTTTTGAAAACCAAAACACATTTTTCAACCAATTTTTCCCACACTCTTACAAAATAAGAGTATAGTTCATCCAACTTTTGCATCCAAAATCCTATCAACCAACTTTTAAAATTTCTAACATAAAAAATAATAATTTTCTAAGTCTTTGTTCCTCGCAACAACTTTGAGGAAACCATGTTTATATTACTACCATTTAATGTTTTCTGTTTGTTACTCAATTATTTCTATAGTGATTCACCAAGACTTCATTAATTAGAGCAAAGTTTCTAACAACGATAAAATACTACTACAACTAGAAATAAGTTCAAAGTACAAGTTTTCACAACAGAAATTAAACCACAAAAGATAGTCAAGTTCTAAAACAAAAGAGTCCTACAAGCAGCTACACTAACAACCATCTATCCCTAGAATGGAGGCATGGGTCCCTGCCTAAAGATATACGGAAAAAAGAATCCAACCCACCAAGGCGTTCCTCTTGGAGCCTAGTGATATCCTCAACCTCCAACCACTACTGGGCTGCGTACATCTCCTACAAAGACTGTTGCTAGGTCTAGGAAAACTCTACCTATGTATGGGCCATATCTTGTTGTCCAAGCAAGATGTCTCGGTGCTCCCTAGCCAATTGGTTCTGTCTCTCATAAATGGACCTAACCTCTGCCCTCAAATCCCATAGCTCCGGCGTTCGCCATGAAATTAAAGTATATATCAATGAATTATTGAAATTAAATTTTGAAATCTGAATTACAAAATCTTGTAAAGTTTGATTCTTAATTGCAATTAAAATTTGAAATTTATTGATGTATACTTTAATGTGATTTTGAGATGGTAATACTGCGTAATTTAGATTTAACTTTAAAAAGGGTAATTTTAAATAAATTTCAAATTTAATATTTTATCTTAAGTTAAATCCATTATTTTGGAATATATGTTATAATTTGAATTTAATGGATTTTGTTGAATGTAACCAAATTTTGTATCGAAGTATAACTTGAAATGAATACCTTTGTATGGAAATTTAAAAAATTAATATTTTTAATTCGACTTGAAATATGGAATGGTACAAGTGTATAATTTAAGTTGTTAAATGAAATCGACAAATGGAGTTAGACTCAATTTGTGAGATTTGAAATCTTAAAGTGAATATAAGATTAAATTTGATTTTATCGAAACTGAAATATTCACAATGTTAAAACTGATAGGTTGGATTTGGACCAATATAATGAAATTGGTTGAGTTGGTTATCTAAATGTTGTAGCTGACATAATGGAAATGGATTTAAAATTCAAAATAGACTGAAGACTATTTAATGAAATAGGTTTTAATTGGTAACTAATTTGTTTCCTGTTAAATTGACATGGATTTTTAAATTAGTAAATCTTATTTTGGTTTCACTATAAATGGTTAATTTGAAATGATTGAAATCTTGTTTTGAATTGGAATTTTAATTTGGAAACGATTTAAAATGGATTTTGGAACCCGATATTGGGTTTGAATGGTTTGGAAGGAAATAAACTGTTTATTTCAAAATATTAAACTTATATTATTCTGAAAACCAGTAGTATTTTATATTAAATTATTTTATTTAAACCATTTTCCTTATAATATTTTATTTCATATTATCCTATATGTATATAACTATCTTTATTAAATTATTATATATTAACCTTAACTAGTTTCTATTTATGCGAACTAGTTGAATAGAAGTTTATTTCCAACCCAAGTTGTTGAACACGGTTTGTTTGAATATAAGATTTCATTTGGATAACGATGCTATGATATGGATTCTAAATCAAAATTTGAATTTTTATAATGAACCGATTTGCAATATGAAACTATGGAATTGGAGTTGAAATCCAATATCAAATTGCTTGAGATAAGATAATAAAAATCAAATTTGAAGTGAACTGGTTTATGATTTGAAATACGATGTTTTATTTAACATAAATGACCACAATGCATAAAATGACGATTGGTAGTTAAAGAGTTAAGGCTAGATATTGGCATACTCTTTGTCAATACTGGAACCATTTTAGCAACTATGTATGTGGAGGATGTTTCAGATGAAGTGGTTGATTTAGTGAATGTTTACTGGAATGAAGTAAGAGAATGAAAGTGGATAGATTTGACAATTGTATCATAATTAAAATGATTAAAACAAGAGTCTACATCTGGCCAATGAGGTTAGCTACCTCTAGCTGGCATACCTCTTCGTATTACTCACTTGATTTGTGATTCAATTGGTTCACCTTGATTTGATTGTGGGTGTTGGACGCGGTCGTCCACAGATGGGTTACGATCATCCAGAAAGGGTAAAGTCGTAGAATCCTACTTTAGGCATTGCCTTATGTACCTTGTCATATTTATCCTTATGAGAGCCCATTACGATATTGTTTTTGAAATTTTAATGTTTTAATTTGGATCAATGTAAAACCTTAACGCTATTTTGATATTTATTTTACTGATAGACATGATCTACTATAGCGTATATTATTATATGTAAATAGTCTAATAGATCCTTAGGAGATGGAAAAGCCCATAACATCTCTTAAGTTACTATGCACTTTGATTTGTTGATTTAATAAGGATGTTAGTTCTTATCTGAGGATTTTTTTTGGGATAATGCTCGGGTCAACCCTTAGTATTATAGTTATTGTAACACCCCAACTGCCGCCAGGGTAGCTCTTGCAAGCACTCTGACTTTGGAGGGGCGTTTTAATCAGGTAAACATGCATAATGATATATCAAGGCAGAACAAGAACATATGTATATATGTAAACAGAGTAAATAACATAGATAAAACAGCGGAAGATTTCAAACCATTTCAAAACAAGTCTGGTACAACATAATGTCAACTTTCCAATTAAACAAGTCTAGATAAAAACAACATCAACTGAAATACATAAGTACTATCCCCAAAATAAGTGATAACCATAGCTAGCTTCATGTCAAGACCGTACATGAGCTAAAATCCCACAAGCAAGCGATCAGAAATCCAAGCTAAGCTCCAATATTCCCTCCCTGAGAACCTGGGGGGGAAACGGAAGAAAAGAGGCGAAAGAAAACAGGTCAGTCAAAAAGGCTGAGTAAGCCCTACTACAATCAATGTAAACTGATAAAGTTAACTGGCATGAGAAGCAGGTATGATCATAAGGATAACAACATAATAGCATGATGATTAACCAACAAGGTAGATAAAGGTGTCATCGCATAATCAGGTTTAAGGTTTTTTTTTCACCACAGGTGTACCAGCATTCTAACATGTCATGTATAATCAAGAATTTATCCCTTGGCCTAAACTTGGCCCAGTATCAGGTGTTTGACTTAAATCAAGATCCAACTTCTTGGTACCAATTCTAGTATAACAGGATTAGGTGTTACCCCAATGTTCACATCGAAACAGGACGGAACAGAATGGTCCATACAGAATTAGAGTTTGGGAAAAAAATGGGCTTTTACCATCCTAACAGATAAAGTACAGAAATGGAATGCTAACAATAATGGGCCTTAACCACCCTAATAGAACGGTACCACACAGAAACAGACGGGTGTTGCCACCCAACAAAACAGACGGTACCATCAGAATCAGACAGAGCTAAGTGTACCCTAAATCCTACCCAAGCGATCGGCTCCCTAATACATAAATACCCTGTGTCGGCCCCACGATAGGGTGTATCACCCCCTAAGGTGGCAACCAATTGGCACAGACATATTTACAGATGTCACGGCGTCTTGCATCCTCAGAGGCAGACCGGGATCCATGCACGCACATGACCCGGTTGGAACGCACCATCAACACCCATCGCCATTATCAGAATGAACCACTTATAATTAGTTCAGTAAGCGTGCCCGGACCCTACCTACAGTTGGGTCAAAGTTTTGATACCAGAAAAGGGTTACTGACTAATATGGGTCCCAAACAACAAATGACACAAGTATTCCCCCCTTGTGTCTCCAGGCTATCAGATTCAGATTAACTTATTAACAGAGTTCAGACATACAAAGTTCAGACGATTAGTTTTCAGACTAACGGATCAGATAACAGATTTACAAACTTACCTAACTTAGTGTGGGTCCTACAGATCCGCAGAACAGGTTCGTTTAATTTATCAATCAAGTTAGTTTATCCAGACCAGGTATCAAATTGGTTCTCAGCCTTACCAAATTACTGAGTTGATTTGGTTAAGTATAGTTCATCTTAACCCCGTTAAATTACCGAGTTCAGATTGGTTAAGTGTAGGTGAACTTAACCCCGTTAATTTACCGAGTTCAGATTGGTTAAGTGTAACGATGAGTTCACGACTTAACCCTGATTAATCTACCAAGCCCAAATTGGTTAAGTATTAAGTGGACCATGACTTAACCCTAATCACGAGGCATTAATTAATTTAATGCGCCTTAACCTCTCACATTAGACCTTGTTGTGGTTACTAGTTAAGCCGGTCGGGTCCGGGTAGCTTTACACCACAACTTGGTCTAACCTCGGGTTCAAGGTACAACATGACCAACTTCTCACATTGGGTCCTATTGTTTGTAGCAACTAGTTAAACCGGTCGGTTCCGGGTAGGTTTACGCTACAAACTCAACCCAACCTCGAGTTGGTCATACTTATCTTTTCTAAGTGTCATGTCCATCATGTTTCCAAAACATGTTATAAGTTTTCAAGCATTTGGGTAGACCTAACTTAATAGGTAAATTCCCAAAGGGTAGACCTAACTTAATAGGTAAATTCCCAAGCTTATGTTTTTATGTCTTTTAAGTTTACCCAAACCCAAACGCAATCCCATCGCTTACATATCGCAATAGCGCATAAAGGATAGAAAGAGGGAACTTGGCATAATCATGACATAAAGGTGTTGAAGCCACAAGTTCAACATGGTGGCATATGAAATGTACACATGTTCATATACTTGCATATTACATTTTAGGCCTCAAAAGCATGCATAAAACCAAACTTAGCATATTGGTGATACATGGTGATAAATGACATGTAGAAATGGCCATAAGTTCGCATTTAGCCTCACATGCAAGTTATCATAAGGGATATGATAACTTACATGTTGCCAAAATGCAACCTTTAGCATAAAGCTTGAAGCTTTATGTTCATATGCTCAAGATAAGCTTGCATAACATGATAACATGAACAAAATGATCATCCCAAACTTGCACAACATACATGGCAACTTGCGTATCATAACATAGCAAACTTGCATAACATAACATGGCAAACTTGCATAGCATAACATGGTAGACTTGCATATCATAACATGACATACTTGCATAACATAACATGATAAACTTGCATATCATAACATATCAAACTTGCATAACATGACTTAGTAAACTTGCATATCATGGCAAACTTGCATATCATACATTTAAATTTAGAGTTTAAGTATGAAAGTAGAATAGGGCTTACAATGCTTATGAGGACTCAAATGAGTATAAGCAAATATAAGAAAGCCCTTATGCAATCAAATAAACCCAAAATGCAAGCTCCAATAGAAAAACCCTTGAGCAAAATGATCAAAACCCTTGCTTTATGATGCAAATATAGAAACTTGACTTGAATGCAAGCTAATGATGCTCATACAAGCTTGAAAACACTTGTATGCATGGAAAATCTCTCATAGAAATTTATTTAGGAATTTTATGAAGAGAGTGGAGGCCATGAGAGGATTGATTTTGCCATAGTTTAGTTGTATGAATGAATAATGATGATTTAGGGTTAGGTTAGGGCCTTATTTATAGAGATTAGGACTAGTTTCAACCTTAGGATTAAACCCTAGTTCCAATCTCAGCCCTCAAAACCGAATCTGGCCCCCAAACTCAACACAAACCCAAAATGGTGCACCAGGCAAAACTGCCCGGCTGGACCAAGTCGATAGCCAAGTCGACAGGGCTGTCGACTTGGGTCCAACCAAGTCGACTCCCAAGTCGACAGGGCTGTCGACTTGGGTACTCTGGCGGGAATTTTCCCGCCTGCGCCCAACTGCCCTAAATTCCCAAATTCAAACTTGAATTTGAAATCTGTTTTTACTTTAAAATTTTCTGAAAACTTCGTTGGGCCTTAATCGGGTCATACGGACTCCGATTTTCGAAAACTCAGACTCTATTTCGCTTATTTTTCCGAGACGAACGCAATGGCATAGCCCGTTTCCCTTGATTCAGATTTATAAATTAAATTCTGCCTCGATTTACGTTATAACAGGTTATTGAAAATACGGGTTGTTACATTCTCCCCTCCTTAAAGGATTTCATCCCCGAAATCTTCAAGTTGGGAAGACCATATCCTACCATCCAATCATCCATCTACTCAAAACATCATCCACGAGCAATCATTGTCCTTACAAGATTCTAAATGTTGTATGAACATATGCAAAGGTGTGTATATATGTACTTATCTAATGCAGATATCATCAATGCAAATTATGTTAGTGAAATGAATCCATATGTATGCAATTCCTAACATAATGTATAACATCTATATGTGTGCACAAACATTCGTCCATATGCAACATCCATGTGCTGAATTAACCATCTTGCAACCATAAGAATTGAAAATGTACACATGTCCATATGCAATATGAGAGTGTATTTCAAGCCGATCTAGTGCCTAGTGTGTGTTTATGCATCCACGAGCAACCACTTGCATCCACTTGCAACCATCAAACATAACATGTCTCAAACACATATTTACATCCATAGGATTCCTATCTCAACAAGATACAGTCGAGTGATGGAAGCGAGTACAGATAAAACAAAAACTTGGTACATATACTTACAGACTACTAGTACAGATCAGATTTTTAGGGAACTAAGCAAGGTAGAATCCAGAATGTATTCGACATAGTCACCCTCATGCCCAACACAGATACTCTCAAATCCCAATTTATCACAAACAGATGAGTTATAACTCTCAGGGAGTTTGAGACTATTACCAGATTAGAAGCAAGACTAGCATTAAAGTACCGAGTTTCCATTACAGGATCAAAATACCAGAAAAAGAGTTTCAAACTGAAAATCAGACAAGGAAAATTAAACATCCTACAGACAAATTATTCTAGCCCTAATCTATTCACCCGCTATGTGAGTATTCACCGTTCCTTCCGATGTAGTCCCTTTCTTCTTCGGGCAGTCCCTAGTGAAGTGTCCCATCTCTTCACAGTTAAAGCAAGTGCCCTTCCTCTTTCTGCAATCCTTGTTTAGATGAGTTGAGCTTCCACAAGTAAAGCACTTCTTTTCCTTCTTATCCTCAGACTTCTCCTCCTTCTTTTGCATTTCCTTTTTGGGCCCCGTTTTCTTGTTTTGAGACTCATTCACCTTGACCTCCTTCTTTGCACTCTTGTTCTCTTCATTGAGTAGGGCCATATCTACCAAACTCTCAAACGTGGCCCCCATGGGCACATGAGACATAGCTAACTCCTGTAACGGCTCATTCAATCCTCTAGCAAAACGAAGAGCCTTCTTCTGAGTAGTACTCACCATATCCAAGCCAAAACGAGCTAACTGATTGAACTTGTTCACATATTCTTTGACAGACATGTCTCCTTGCTTCAAAGCAATAAACCTTTCCATTTGCAAATTCTCTTCAGTAGACGATAGAAACTTAAGCCCGAATCTTGTCCTGAAATCGGCCCAAGTCTCAACGGGCCTAGTCGCGGTGGTGATCTCCCACCAATAAGCGGCTTCATCCTTCATAAGCCAAACCGCCAACAAGATCTTTCTCTGATCATCTAATCCAAAGATAGCGAATAAATCCTCGGTCTCTTTCAACCAATTCCGGGCCTCTACAAAAGTCTCGGTACCTAGAAAGTTCTTGCCACCCATTGCTTTGAAGTCCTTGCAAATCTTCGTGAACTCTACTGGAGGATGCTGAGGGGGAGGAGTAGGAGGAACCTCAGCGACAGGAGGAGGAGGAACATTAACCACCGGAGGAGGAGTAACATTTGCGGGGCCGGCTTCGGTCGCCCTAGCCTCCATAAGTCTCCTATAACAAACAGGAACTTGCACTCCCTCTGGGATAACAAAGTTATCTGCCATACTGAAACGAAGGAAAAGATAGATTCAGAATGGAGAAAAACGAAGGAATTTTTGCTAATGGCTTTTTGGGGGATAGCCTTTAAAATAAACTAGACTTTTCTTTGGAAAATACTTTATACTTGGTTTTGAAAATAGTTTTCCAAAAGTTTTTTAAAAAACCTTTTTGTCCCTTCTCGTAAACCATATGCTCTGATACAAAATGTAACACCCCAACCGCCGCCAGGGTGGCTCTTGCAAGCACTCTGACTTTGGAGGGGCGTTTTAATCAGGTTAACATGCATAATGATATATCAAGGCAGAACAAGAACATATGTATATATGTAAACAGAGTTAATAACATAGATAAAACAACGGAAGATTTCAAACCATTTCAAAACAAGTCTGGTACAACATAATGTCAACTTTCCAATTAAACAAGTCTAGATAAAAACAACATCAACTGAAATACATAAGTACTATCCCTAAAATAAGTGATAACCATAGCTAGCTTCATGTCAAGACCGTACATGAGCTAAAATCCCACAAGCAAGCGATCAGAAATCCAAGCTAAGCTCCAATATTCCCTCCCTGAGAACCTGGGGGGGAAATGGAAGAAAAGAGGCGAAAGAAAACAGGTCAGTCAAAAAGACTGAGTAAGCCCTACTACAATCAATGTAAACTGATAAAGTTAACTGGCATGAGAAGCAGGTATGATCATAAGGATAACAACATACTAGCATGATGATTAATCAACAAGGTAGATAAAGGTGTCATCGCATAATCAGGTTTAAGGTTTTTTTTTTCACCATAGGTGTACCAGCATTCTAACATGTCATGTATAATCAAGAATTTATCCATTGGCCTAAACTTGGCCCAGTATCAGGTGTTTGCCTTAAATCAAGATCCAACTTCTTGGTACCAATTCTAGTATAACAGGATTAGGTGTTACCCCAATGTTCACATCGAAACAGGACAGAACAGAATGGTCCATACAGAATTAGAGTTTGGGGAAAAAATGGGCTTTTACCATCCTAACAGATAAAGTACAGAAACGGAATGCTAACAATAATGGGCCTTAACCACCCTAACAGAACGGTACCACGCATAAACGGATGGGTGTTGCCACCCAACAAAACAGACGGTACCATCAGAATCAGACAGAGCTAAGTGTACCCTAAATCCTACCCAAGCGATCGGCTCCCTAATACATAAATACCCTGTGTCGGCCCCACGATAGGGTGTATCACCCCCTAAGGTGGCAACCAATTGGCACAGGCATATTTACAGATGTCACGGCGTCTTGCATCCTCAGAGGCAGACCGGGATCCATGCACGCACATGACCCGGTTGGAACGCACCATCAACACCCATCGCCATTATCAGAATGAACCACTTATAATTAGTTCAGTAAGCGTGCCCGGACCCTACCTACAGTTGGGTCAAAGTTTTGATACCAGAAAAGGGTTACTGACTAATATGGGTCCCAAACAACAAATGACACAAGTATTCCCCCCCTTGTGTCCCCAGGCTATCAGATTCAGATTAAATTATTAACAGAGTTCAGACATACAAAGTTCAGACGATTAGTTTTCAGACTAACGGATCAGATAACAGATTTACAAACTTACTTAGTGTGGGTCCTACAGATCCGCAGAACAGGTTCGTTTAATTTATCAGTCAAGTTAGTTTATCCAGACCAGGTATCAAATTGGTTCTCAGCCTTACCAAATTACTGAGTTGATTTGGTTAAGTATAGTTCATCTTAACCCCGTTAAATTACCGAGTTCAGATTGGTTAAGTGTAGGTGAACTTAACCCCGTTAATTTATCGAGTTCAGATTGGTTAAGTGTAACGATGAGTTCACGACTTAACCCTGATTAATCTACCAAGCCCAAATTGGTTAAGTATTAAGTGGACCATGACTTAACCCTAATCACGAGGCATTAATTAATTTAATGCGCCTTAACCTCTCACATTAGACCTTGTTGTGGTTACTAGTTAAGCCGGTCGGGTCCGGGTAGCTTTACACCACAACTTGGTCTAACCTCGGGTTCAAGGTACAACATGACCAACTTCTCACATTGGGTCCTATTGTTTGTAGCAACTAGTTAAGCCGGTCGGTTCCGGGTAGGTTTACGCTACAAACTCAACCCAACCTCGAGTTGGTCATACTTATCTTTTCTAAGTGTCATGTCCATCATGTTTCCAAAACATGTTACAAGTTTTCAAGCATTTGGGTAGACCTAACTTAATAGGTAAATTACCAAAGGGTAGACCTAATTTAATAGGTAAATTCCCAAGCTTATGTTTTTATGTCTTTTAAGTTTACCCAAACCCAAACGCAATCCCATCGCTTACATATCGCAATAGCGCATAAAGGATAGAAAGAGGGAACTTGGCATAATCATGACATAAAGGTGTTGAAGCCACAAGTTCAACATGGTGGCATATGAAATGTACACATGTTCATATACTTGCATATTACATTTTAGGCCTCAAAAGCATGCATAAAACCAAACTTAGCATATTGGTGATACATGGTGATAAATGACATGTAGAAATGGCCATAAGTTCGCATTTAGCCTCACATGCAAGTTATCATAAGGGATATGATAACTTACATGTTGCCAAAATGCAACCTTTAGCATAAAGCTTGAAGCTTTATGTTCATATGCTCAAGATAAGCTTGCATAACATGATAACATGAACAAAATGATCATCCCAAACTTGCACAACATACATGGCAACTTGCGTATCATAACATAGCAAACTTGCATAACATAACATGGCAAACTTGCATAGCATAACATGGTAGACTTGCATATCATAACATGACATACTTGCATAACATAACATGATAAACTTGCATATCATAACATATCAAACTTGCATAACATGACTTAGTAAACTTGCATATCATGGCAAACTTGCATATCATACATTTAAATTTAGAGTTTAAGTATGAAAGTAGAATAGGGCTTACAATGCTTATGAGGACTCAAATGAGTATAAGCAAATATAAGAAAGCCCTTATGCAATCAAATAAACCCAAAATGCAAGCTCCAATAGAAAAACCCTTGAGCAAAATGATCAAAACCCTTGCTTTATGATGCAAATATAGAAACTTGACTTGAATGCAAGCTAATGATGCTCATACAAGCTTGAAAACACTTGTATGCATGGAAAATCTCTCATAGAAATTTATTTAGGAATTTTATGAAGAGAGTGGAGGCCATGAGAGGATTGATTTTGCCATAGTTTAGTTGTATGAATGAATAATGATGATTTAGGGTTAGGTTAGGGCCTTATTTATAGAGATTAGGACTAGTTTCAACCTTAGGATTAAACCCTAGTTCCAATCTCAGCCCTCAAAACCGAATCTGGCCCCCAAACTCAACACAAACCCAAAATGGTGCACCAGGCAAAACTGCCCGGCTGGACCAAGTCGACAGCCAAGTCGACTTGGGTCCAACCAAGTCGACTCCCAAGTCGACAGGGCTGTCGACTTGGGTACTCTGGCGGGAATTTTCCCGCCTGCGCCCAACTGCCCTAAATTCCCAAATTCAAACTTGAATTTGAAATCTGTTTTTACTTTGAAATTTTCTGAAAACTTCGTTGGGCCTTAATCGGGTCATACGGACTCCGATTTTCGAAAACTCGGACTCTATTTCGCGTATTTTTCCGAGATGAACGCAATGGCATAGCCCGTTTCCCTTGATTCAGATTTATAAATTAAATTCTGCCTCGATTTACGTTATAACATGTTATTGAAAATACGGGTTGTTACAGTTCTGGTTTCCTTTTCTAGAGGTGAAGACATAGTCAGAGACTCTATTTTATTCTAGTTATATTATTATCTCGGTTTAGTTTTGTAGTTGTTAACTTATGTTATTTCTAGTTATTTTACTTCAAAGGTATACAAATGTAAATATATGAATCACTTATGTATTATTTATTTCCGCTGCGAGATTTTGAGTTGTAATTTTGTTTCTACGTCTATGTTCCGTGATGATTCTATTATTACCCCCAACAACTATCTATCATTTTGAGAAAATTCAACTGTTTAAAATGGTGGGTCGTTACATAACCTATAATACTCCACCTAAAATATTGTACCACTAATTTTAGTAATATCAAGATTAAATTAAGATAATATAATTGAACTAAACTTTATTATTATATTACTTTACATATGAAACCAAACAACCAGTACATAATTAAACTATACAACAAACATTTTCATATACCTGTAATTTATCTAATGAGTGTTTTTAATAATGGGTGATTCATGGATTGGACAATTTGGATAATAAAGACATAGTTATCCATTTTGTTCAATTACATTACCATCTTATCAAAACACACTTCGCCAACGCATATGACTTGATCGTCTTCTTCTATTGAACATATGGTTCTTTTTCCTCCTCCTCCTCCTCCTCCTCTTCTTCTTCTTCCATAGGATTATGAACATGAATATCAGACAATTAGAATGATTATCCATTAGGAATTTCTAGAGATTCCTAACGATTTTTCCTTGTTTCTCTTGTTCTTTAGCCTTTCGTATTTGCATTTGTTGGATTTCAGCAAGATTTGCAGAGAATACTTCATAAATTCTTCCATTTTGATCGCTCGTGTAATCATATTACGTTGGAATGATCCTTGAGGGGACAAATAGAAGGAGTAAGTGTTGTTTTGGTTGGTATTGACTTGCCTTTTGACAAGGCTGGCAAGGCCATTGACACACGAGAATCAAAGTGTTTAAAGCTCGTCCATCACATGTCAAAGAGATCAAGCAAGGCAAACTCGCCTCTAGATCGATGTAGACTCGAGTCGGCTAAGTACACCATTAAGCCATGCTCGGTTTGACATAGTGTCAGCCCGATGGGAAACCACCTTCGAAGACTCTGAATCGGTGAACATTCGTTTCGACATTGCCGATCCGAACATGTCAAACCCACTAGATATTCTTCTCGAAGAACCATTCTAGCTACACAAATAATGCTTCCACCATCTCCTGAAATGTTAGATTGAACTCCACCTGCCCAATGTCGAACTAGACCAGGTTATCTGTAACAGCCCGCATTTTATGTATCGAAATATCGTAAAATATTTTTATTTCATTCTCTGAGGGTTGGATCATTCTCATCTTTCAATATGTTGCTTCTGGGGACGTGAGACATGTCCATAATTTTTACCAATTTTGTTTGTGACCATTTTGCCCCTGTCAGCCTTGTACAGGGGATAACTTTTGACTCAGGTCGAATCAGAGGGTGAGACCTGTGCCATTGGAAAGGAATTGATAATTGCCTTTCCATAGAGTGGTTACATTAAAGATTTGGCTCAGCGGTTTGGGAGAAATCGCTATTTTAAGGTTTTACAGTTGGTTATTCAGGTTTTGGAGCCTTGGTGGAATCCTATGAATAGGGGGTGAGAGTAGAGGGAAAAGGTTTACTTTCCTATTCTCTCATTTGGAGGCATTGATCTCCTTCTTCCTCTAACACATTTCCATCATTAAAAATCCAAATCTAAGGAGGGAAATCATAGATCTACACCATTGGAGGCTAGATCTACATCATTTCAAGTAAGGATTCATCAAATCGAAGGGCTAGAAGCTATCTCTTCGTAGTCCGGAATTCTATTTCATCATTTTGCTTTGTTTTGGATAATTGGTGAGTGATTTACATCTGTCACATGAACGCAATGAAGTATATGAGTGTTTGTGCATGTTTCTCATCAAATTGGAATGTTTTACCATAGATTTACACCATTACATGTCCATTTTCATATGCATCACCCTATGATCTAATCTAACAATTTTTACTCGTTAATTTCATGTCATTTTACATGTTTATGTTAGTTAGATCTCTCATTTTGATCATATGTTCATTTTAATGGTTTTTGGTGAAATTTACATCATTTTTGTGGTAATCGTCATATTCATGTGGTTAGTCATGTTATGATATGTTTATGATTGTGTTTGATGATTTTGGTTGAGTTGGTTTCGTCAGATTCGTCGTTTTGCGAAGTTTTGGTCGAAATCGGAGTTGAATTGCAATATGCAGGTTTTGACTCGGCCATAATTGACTCGGTCGGAATTGACTCGGCCAGAAGTTGGATCGGGCAAAAGTTGGCTCAGCTAGATGTTGGCTCAGGCAGAAGTTGGATCGGGCAGAATTGGATCGGGCAGAAGTTGGCTCGGGCAGAAGTTGGATCGGGCAGAAGTTGGATCGGGCAGAAGTTGGCTCGGGCGGAAGTTGGCTCGGGCGGAAGTTGGATCAGACGGAAGTTGGCTTGGGTAGAAGTTTGGCTCGACCAGAGGTTGGATCGGGCAGAAGATGGATCGGGCAGAATTGGCTCGGGCAGAAGTGATTTGGACTAAAGTGACCTGGACATTTCCGGTGATGGTGTGACTTCAAAGTAAATTTAATTGGGAAGTCAGGAAGTGCTAAAATAAAGCTATGGATTGCTTTGAACCTTATAAAAATGTTGGTTGGTTCAACGATGGTGGTGGCTTCGACAAGAGTCCAGAAGGGGATGTTCGAAGTGATGTGATATGTTCGTTGATCGGTGAAAAGCAACGAACAGGCAGACAACTCAAAGGTCATGAGTTGGTGGATAATGGTTGCTCGAGAAGGTCGCTTGAGCAGTAAATAGCCGTCAAGGTTGGACGACTAGAGATATTAAAGGCCGAGAGATTATCGTTGTCGTAAGTTCTAGCAGGCTCAAAGCAGGGGTACGATGGGGGCACCCAAAAGACCAATTATAGGTCGAGTACCTTGGGTATCGTTAAAAGACCTAGTTGTCAAGGTTGGACTTTATCAAGGTTAGACATATGGAGTTTATGCTAGAACCGGGGTTACCATTAGCCCTTGACATATGGCAAGGTTGGCCGTTATACGATTAACGATGATTTCAAAGCAGGATTGGCGGTGATAGCCAGAGTCAGTCATGGATGATTGGTTGTTCTATTTATATTATCTCATATAGATTATACAAAGTTGAGAGAGAAGTTCTTTGAGTGCTTAACTGATATTTGTTTAGGCCTCTGGGGAGGGTACTTGGGGAATGTTAAACTCGATTAGGGTTGTCTACGTGAGACCTATGTAATCTGGATGCTATGAATGTTATCAATGCTTGTTCTGGTTCCCATGTATGAATTGTTATTCATTTGGTTGAATAGATTGTAAAGGATATCACTGTCCAATGTGGGAAAGATAAGGTTGAGTTCTTCTCTGTGTTGTGGATAGATTAGTATGTTTATCTATCATTTCTCATACACTTTATTGTTGAAGTTTGTTAGTTGTTTTATCGTTCACTAAGACTGTTGTTTGACTCAAGGTTTTATGTTTCCTCTTATTACCTTAGGCAGTTCATCCAGTTGTGGATGGGCAGACTAAGTAACAGGTGACAGGTAATGCTTTAGTGAGGATGACTATGTTGATCGATGGCGTGCAGGAGGCTCACGTACCAGCTTTACTACTATATAATAATTGGATTTCCGCTGTTTGCTTTTTTGAGTAATGTAGCGAGGCAACTTTGTACAAACACTATTTCCAAGTTGTGGATATTACTTTCTGGTTGTATGAAAGTCTTGTGTTTCTGCTTCACTATTACTACCTGTTGTATATGTTCTATTATATTTTATCCTTGCGCTGTGAGTTTACGACAGTTTCCGCTTGTATTTACCTACTCTGATGATCGTCCATGACTGCCTGGCACATCCTTCAACGCATTATTCCCCTTGTATAGTGCGGGGGTTATGGGCGATCGTCACATTTGTTATCAGAGCTCTGATCAACGATTTTTGGCCAAAGTTCAAGGACGTAATCACGTATGAGAGACGTACTTGTAGATTTCAGCTGGATGCTTACTATATATATTAGCATATATAGTAGTAACGGTTGTTTTCCTTTAGCAGCTTGAAAGTGACTAATTATTCTAAATTGCAGATTTAGAATGAGTAGACGAGAAACAAGACACGCTGTTAGGGGAGCCAATACTAGAGGGGAAATGGTGTTGAACCTAATTACCCGTCCATGTTTGAAGCCATGGCAAAAGCAATTATGCGAAGGACACCCGCTCTAGTGGCAGCAACGGTAGATGTTGGTGTGCGAGTTCCTAGATTAGTAGATTTTGCAAAGCTGTGCAAGGACTTTACATTTCTAGGGGAAAACCATTCAAGGAAACTGAACCAGCTGAAGAGGTTCAGAGGTGGATGGATTCATGTGTCCGAATCTTTGGAGACTTGGGTATTGAGGATGCAATAAAGAGAAAGCTTGCATCAAGGCAACTGCAAGGCAGGGCCATGGAATGGTGGAATTCTGTTACACTCAAGACTCCAGAGGAAGAAATTTCATGGGAGCTATTCCAAGCTAAGTTTGAAGCAAAGTTTATCTCCACTGCTCAGAAGTCTGTTTTCTTTAAGAAGTTCGTAGAGTTAAAGCAAAATGGCAGATCAGTGACTACATTTCTGATTTTGAGGCTTTGTCTAGATATGCTCGTTCATACATTGATACACCCTATCAGAAGAACGAGAAGTTTGTCTTGGCTTTAAATGCTTATATCGGAAAGCTGTTAGCGGACCATCTTGATGACTCATTTGAGAAGATTGTGGAAAAAACTATTCGTCATGAGAGCTTGTTTCCTAAGGAAGCAAATGTTGTCGCAGCGACCAAAGAGGCTCAGAAACCATAGCAGGGTGGTAATAATAAGAAGAGGAAGCAGCAACAGCAAAAAGGAAAAGATGGTCAAAAGAAGCCAAAGAGTGAGGTGGTTTGCTTTAACTGCTAACAAAAAGGCCATTTTGCTAGTGAGTACAAGAATCCCAAAGCTGAGAAGAAGTGCTTCAAATGTAGGAAGCCTGGGCATGAGAAGAAAGATTGTCCAGAATCAGCTAAGAGAAAGAAGGTTGTGAAGGCATATGCTTTGGAAGCTATGCCATCTTCTTCGAGAGCTCCTACCGTAGAGGAGAAGAGAAAGGGTGTCGTGGTGCAAGGTACTCTTTCTATTAAAGGTGTTTCAGTTCGTGTGCTTTTCAATACTGGAGCATCACATTCTTTCATTTGCAATGAGCTTGTGTGTCTCTTGGGTTTGGAACCTGAGATTTGTGATTGACCCTTCGTAGTGACTAATCCAATTGGGGGTTCGTCAAATCTTTGCATGATATGTCGTGGTCTAGTGTTGTCGAGTCATGGTTTCTCTTTTGTGTGTGATTGCTTTGTTCTTAACTTCGCTGGGTTTGAGATCATCTTAGGCATGGATTGGCTCAAGAGGTATGCGGCCAGGGTGAATTGCGAGAAGCTAGAGGTAAGGGTAGGGGATGTGGAAGGGCGAAAGATGTTGATTAGATGTAAGCGCGAAGACGGGGTCTTCGTTAGTTATCTATATTCGCTTGGGATTCCACAAGAAGACCTGTCATCAGTGCTAATTGCTAATGAGTATGGAGCTGTCTTTGACGAGGTCAAAGGGTTGCCGCCGCATCGTGAGATCGAGATTAGAATCGATTTGGTCGAAGGTGCTAGACCAATCGTTATGCCTCTTAGGCGGATGGCGCCTAGGGAACAGCGAGAGTTAGAGGTGTCAGCTCGTGACCTTTTGGGAAAAGGATTCATTTGGAGGAGTGTTTCCGAGTGAGGTGCACCAGTCGTATTTGCAACCAAGGCGGATGGCTCGTTAAGATTGTGTGCGGACTATCATGAGTTGAACAAGGTGACAAAGAAGAACAAGTATCCGTTGCCAAGAATAGATGACTTATTCGATCAACTTCACGAAGCCAAAGTGTTTTCTCAGATGGATTTGGCCACAGGATTTCACCAATTGATGGTGGCTAAGGATAGTGTGTCAAAGACTGCTTTTAGGACACCATCCGGTTTCTTCGAATGGTTGGTGATGCCATTCGGGTTGACTAACGCACCAGCGTATTTTGTGGATCTTATGAATAGAGTATTCAGAGACTAGTTGAACAAGTTTGCACTTGTGTTCGTGGATGATATTCTGGTTTACTCCAGAAATGAGGGAGAACATAAAACGCACTTGAGAATTGCGTTAGAGATCTTGCGGAAACATCAGCTTAAGGCTAAGTTCTCAAAGTGTCACTTCTGGAAGGATGAAGTGAGGTTCTTAGATCATGTAGTTTCTGGAAAAGGGATAGCGGTAGACCCCGCTAAAGCTACAACAATCCAGGACTAGAATCGACCTAAGAATGCGACGGATGTTCAGAGTTTCCCTGAGTTGGCAGGATATTACCGACGGTTTATCAAGGATTTCCCCAAGGTAGCTGCACCGCTGACAGGATTGACAAAGAAGAACTAAGCATTCACATGGGATGCAAAGTGTGAACAAGCGTTTGAAATCCTGAAGGAGAGATTGTCGAGTGCACCTGTGTTGACCATTCCAAGTGGGAATGAAGAGATGGTGGTATATACTGATGCATGTGGTACTGGACTTGGAGTAGTACTAATGCAAAAGGATAAAGTTGTGGCCTACGCAAGTCGACAGCTAAAGCTGCATGAGAAGAATTACCCAACTCATGATTTGGAGTTGGCGGCGATTGTATTTGCCCTGAAGATGTGGAGACATTACCTGTTGGGAGTTCGATTCGAGTTGTTTACGGATCACAAATCGTTGAAGTATCTTTTCTTCCAAAAGGATTTGAATCTTCGGCAGCAAAGAAGGTTAGAGTTTCTGGTGTCATATGATTTTGGCATGGCCTATACTTTGGGCAAGGGTAACGCAGTTGCAGGTGCATTAAGCCGAAGACACGCAAGTTAGGGAGCGATGTTTTCGAAATGGAAGAGCCTAGAGTACTTGGCAAGGTTCGATTTCAGGCCAAGGTGTGAGTTGGAGCCTGAAATGTTGGCAAGCTTGTCGATAAGACCTACTCTTATCGAAAGAATTGGCGAGAGTCAAAAGAAAGATGTGAAGCTTGTTGAGTTCATTCAGAAACTGGAACCAGAAGATAAAGAATTCGAGGTCGATCGAGAAGGTTGGCTTCGAAAGCAAGGGCGATTAGTTGTTCCTGATATCGACGGATTGAGGGATGAGGTTCTGACAGAATGTCATCACTCGAAGCTGACTATTCATCCCGGTGGAAATAAGATGTATCAGGACATGAAGAGAGTCTATTAATGGGAAGAAATGAAGCGAGATAGTGGAAAGTTCATTTCCAAGTGTGTGAACTGTCAGTTGATGAAAGCTGAACAGAAGAAGCCGAGCAGTTTGCTTCAGCCATTGGAAGTTCCTACGTGGAAGTGGGAGCAAGTATCGATGGACTACCTAGGACAAGGGCAAGAAACGAAAGGATTTGGGTTATCGTGGATCGTTTGACCAAAAGTGCGAGATTTATTCCTATCAAGTCGACTAGGACGACATCGAAATTGGCTGACCTTTATATGAAATGGATAATTCGATTCCGTGGTGTCCCAAAAAGTATAGTGAGTGTAACACCCCGCGAATTCTATAACTATGAAACTCACAAATTAAAGTATAATTAATTTCCAATCAAAGAACTAAGGGAAACGGGATACGCCATTGCGTTCTTCTCGGAAAAATACGCGAAATAGAGTCCGAGTTTTCGAAAAACGGAGTCCGTATGAAGAAGATATGGCCTTCGGAAGTTTTTAAATTAAGTTTAAAATTCAAACAGAATAAAATAGCTCAGGAAATCAAATTTAAATTCCAAAATGGGGCCCAATGGGCCAGGGCGGAAAAACACCCGCCTAACGCACCCAGGTCGACTGGGCTGTCGACCTGGTCTAGCCAGGTCGACAGGGCTGTCGACAGGGCTGTCGACAGGCATGTCGACCTGGTCCAGAGCCAGGTCGAACCCAGCCCAACCTGGCTGGCCTATTCTATGTTGGTCGATTTTCTGTAGTCTGCTTTGTCATTAGGGCTAGGTGGCAGGCTCTAATTGGTCTCTCTTTCGAATGAATGGCTACGATCAATCCAAGCAACATCAATGGTCCTAATCAGTTCATAAACCCTATAAAAATGACCCTAGACTTAACCCTAATCTATTCATTCAAAAATAAGAACAAAGCCGCCATGTTGCTGAGGAACGACTAAGAGTAGCCACCAATTGGAGAGAGGATTAGGAGGCAAATTCTAAAGCATCAAGCAACCTAAACAAATCAAATCAACAAGGAATCGCATCTTCTAATCCCTAAATTTGAGAATTCGCCACAACGATTGTAAGTAGAGTATTATTTTGGTATGAACAAATAATTGTGTTGGTATGTATACTTGATTTGTGGCGATAAAGTAATTCATATTTGTGCGTTGCTATCGATTTGGAATATTGTATACGTTTGGATATTCTCAAATTATGTTATTCATTATGAAAAACTACATGCGGTAGTTTTATGCAAGTATGCGTTTGGAATATTCGCAAATTATGTTGAAGCTACATGTATGTAGTTGATTAATTGAAATTCATGCAAGTTTGGGGTTTTGCTACTATGCCATCATAATGTGTATTTTTATACAAACATCATTTTTGTGAAGTAATTGGAATAAGTTTGGGTTATCATAATCCATATGAAATTATGTGAAAATTTGGCATCATGATCTATGTATTAAGCCATGTTTTGTACTAGAAACCTATTTGCAAACTTATGAATATGACTAGGCTATGATTGATATTTTGCATAATTGAAATCTATGTTAGGTCTATATTGTCAACAAGAATTATATGATGACATAAGTGGTATATAGCTAGGTTAGATTCAAAAATCCCTTTTGCAAGTTTGCATGACTAAAGTAAAAATCATGATTTCATGTTAGAAATATGTATGCCATGGTTATGTGAATAAATTTAACTATACTTTTGTATTAGTCACAAAAGTAGGCACCCTTGTAAACATGTAGTAATCTTATGAACATGATTTGCTTATGTTTGACATTATGCCTGAATAAAAGTATAGGTTTATGTTGTAGTTAAGCCTATGTGTCAATAGTGATATTCTTAACTTAACTACAAGTTTACATGGTTTGATTCATGTCACTTATGCTTTATGACCAAAGTATATGTTACTACTATGCAAGTACACCAGTTTCTATTTTGTAGTTCCAACGTCACATTGCAAGTTCATGCGCTCACAATCCCCTTTTTGTGTATGTAATCACGCTTTAAGCCTCCCCTCTTTCGCATGGCTAAGTTGGGCTTAAAAAGGTTAAGCCCAACATATAAACGAACGTATTAAACGGGGGAAAATAACGTTGGGCTAAATTAATTAATAAATGAAAATATAAAGTAGAAGGGCCCAAATTCAAGTATGGGTTGGGCCCATGATTGGTGTAACCTTTACGCCATTTACTTAATAATGGGCCGCAAATATTTACATATAAATAAAGAAGAAAGACAAAATATGTAAATGTAGAAAATACGATGTGTTTAACCCGAGGTTGGATTGAGTTGTGATGTAAACCTGCCCGGAACCGCCCGGCTGTCCAGTAGTCACAACAATACCTATCCAATGTGGGAGGTTAAACATGGAGCCCAATAAGGACCCGATGTTAGACTGAGTTGTGGCGTAAGACTGCCCGGAACCAACCGGCAACAGGCAGCCACAACAATACCTGTCTAATGTGAGAGGTCAGGGCCTTAATAAGACAATTAAGGCTGAGTCAGGATTGTTAGGATTAAGTGAACTAAAGACTTAATCAAAATGGAACATGCTAAACTAAACGGACTGGTGGGGGTTAGGTTAGAAAACACTTAACCAACTTAGCATGTTGGCTAGAGATAGAAAACCTAGTAACGGGGGACCCTTTTCAGCAGTAACCCTAAAAGGTGTATCATGATACCCTGAAACTAGGCAGGGTGGGGCACGATTACTGGGCTGATTGTAAGAGGTCAAATCGACGGCGGTGGTGTAGCAGTGTAGGTTCTAACGGGGTGCGGGCGTGCACACACTCCGGCGCAGAAAAATAAAGCACTGGGCACCAGTAGCATACCTGTGCATCCTAAGGTTGTGTCGGGCCGCCGCCATGGGACTTGATACACCCCATGGTGGGACCAGCATAGGTAACTACAACATCGGGGGCCGTAAGACACATGTAACTATGCGAGTAGGAGCCGATCATCATAGAATGGATCACATCACCCTGATTATGGGGTGCCAGTTGGAAACTAGTTTATACGGGTTCAGAGATTAACATGGGGTACGATAGTATATTCGACCCTAGACAACTTAACTAAGTTTATAGCGCTTTCCCACTTCTTGATTATACTTATCATACCCAGTTCTTTATTCATAGACAAAATAGTCCTAGACTTACTCAGGCTTTATGTCTGACTCTACTTTTCTTTCGTCTTCTTTTCTTCCGTTTCCCCCCCCCCCCCCCCCCCAGGTCCACAGGGAGGGAACACTGCAGCTTGACCAGCATTCACATCCAGCTTGAAGAAGAGAAATGTATTGCTTGGACCTTTTTCATTTTGAACTATGGCTTTGGACAACCACTATGGGGCTTTTGCAGTTTATCTATGTTTTCTTTATGCTTCTTTAAATAATGTAATCAAGACAGATTATGAAAGTGTTATGTTTTTGGAAAGGATGTAAGACAATCATGGTGATGTTGCTGTAACACGTATTTGCTTATTATGAAATAAAAAGTTGTTTGTTTTTCCGCTGTTTTACAAATATGTGTTCTTATATCTGTCTTGTATATCTGTGACTTATACTTATAAACCTCCACCAAAATTAGGGCATTCCCTTTGAGAGTGACCCTAACGGAGGTGGGGTGTTTCACTTGGTATCAGAGCATAGGTTTACCAGATAAGATAAAAAGTTTTGAAAATTTATTTTCAAAAAGGAAATTTAAAGAAGCATTTTTAAAAGATAAAAGTATTATTTTATTTTAAAAGGCAAAGTCCACTCCCCAAAGCCATAGGTACTATCTCTTATCCTTCGTTTTGAACCTATCCTTTTCGTTTCAGCATGTCCGAAGATCTTAACTTACCGGAAGGGGTACCAATACCTGGTTGGTTTAGACGATTCTTAGAAGCAAGGGCCACTCAGCCAGGTCCTACCGTTCCTCCTCCCCCAGCTGCAGGAAATCATCCAGCTGCAGCAGCACCTCTTCCTCCACCTCCTCCACGGGGAAACACATTTGCTAAGATATGTAAAGATTTTAAAGCTATGGGAGGAAAGGATTTCCATGGAACTGAGTCCTTCGTAGCAGCTAGGAATTGGCTGAAAGAAACTGAGGACCTATTCATCATCTTTGAGGTAGAGGATAGACAAAAAGTACAATTGGCAGTGTGGCTATTGAAGGGCGAGGCTTCCTACTGGTGGGAAGTCACTAATGCTGAAAGACCAGTGGAGACATGAGAGGACTTTAGGGCAAGGTTTGAGACTAAATTTCTCTCAGATGCGGAAAGAAGTTTGCAGTTGGAAAAATTCTTATTTCTTAAGCAAGGAGACAAGACGGTCAGAGAGTATGTGAATCAGTTCGATGAGCTGGCTAGGTTTGGGCTTGACCTAGTCAACACCCCGCACAAGAAGGCTCTCCGTTTCGTCAAAGGGTTAAATGAGCCATTACACAGTTTGGCCATGACCCATATACCCATGGGGGCCACATATGAAAGATTGGTGCAAATGGCATTGCTGAATGAGGAGGATAAGGGCAAGAAGGAGGCAAAGGCAGAAAGCTCTCAAGGGAAGAAAGAGGGTTTGCAGCCTAAGAAGACAGACTTTAAGAAAGGCGGGAAAGGCAACAAAGAGAAGAGGAAGTGTAATTTCTGTGGCAAAGTGGGGCACTTAGTAAAGGACTGCCGGAAAAAGAAGGCCAAGGAGAATGGTGGGTGCTTTTCTTGCGGTGAGACAGGCCACAGGGCTAAGGACTGTCCAAAGAAACGAGGACAGGGGCAAAGGGCTGGATCAACCCCAGGGGCACAGGTTCATGTGCTAGAAGCGCCACCTTTGCAACAGCGAGGTATAAATACTTCTGTAGAAAGTGTAGTTTATCTTTATGATCACCCCGTTCGCACTTTATTTGATTCTGGCGCATCACACTCCTTTATCTCGTCTGCTTTAGTAGAATCTCTGCACCTAAAAACTAGTATGGTAGAGGACCCCTTAATTGTTTCAAACCCAATTGGGGGCCCAGCTCATTTGTCTATGATCTGTTTGGGATTGAAAATTTCTATTCTAAGTGTAGAATTTCAATGTAGTGCCTTTGTTTTGGGCTTTTCGGGGTATGGTTTGATTTTGGGTATGGATTGGCTATCCAGTAATGGGGCCATCCTAGATTGTGAGAAAAGGGTTGTTAGGCTCCTAACCCAGCTCGGTAATACTTTGGAAATTTCTTGTAATCCCTCGTATGCGGTTATGCTTAGTTATCTTGAATCGCTTGATGCCTCTGTTGAAAATTTGCAATCAGTTAGAGTGGTCCGGGAATATCCGGATGTCTTCGAAGAGGTGAAGGGCTTGCCTCCGAAGCGGGAAATAGACTTCCGCATATATCTTGTAGATAATGCAAAGCCCGTTGCGTTGCCCGTTAGACACATGGCTCCACGAGAAAGAAAAGAGCTCAGTAAACAGATTAAAGAGCTTCTAGAGAAGGGGTTCATTAGGAGGAGCATTTCAGAATGGGGCGCTCCAGTAGTGTTCGTCACTAAGGCAGAAGGTTCATTTCGCTTATGCATGAGTTGTGGAGAATCACTGTAACAACCCGTATTTTCAATAACCTGTAATAACATAAATCGAGGCAGAATTTAATTCTAAAATGGGAATCAAGGGAAACGGGCTATGCCATTGCGTTCGTCTCGGAAAAATACGCGAAATAGAGTCCGAGTTTTCGAAAATCGGAGTCCGTATGACCAAGATATGGCCTCGCGAAGTTTCACGAAAATTCCCAAATTAAAGTATACTTAATTAAGTGAAATGGGTTGTGTAGATATATATATATATATATATATTGATATATATATATATATATAATTGAAAATTTAATAAATAAATATGCAAAAATGCTCAAAACAGCGAATTGGGAGAGGGGAATAACCGAACCGGCCGATTTTTGAAGTCGACCCGAGCCCGCTGGGTCGACTAGGGGTTAATCCAGGGTGTTTGGCTGTCAACCCGTGGGCCGATTCGCTCAAGTGCAGATTTTGCATTTGAATGGTTCTCATGGTCCATCTTTAATCTAAAGGCCCTAGATGGTTCCTACACTTGACTTCTTCCCCAAGACATGCTTTGATGGCTTGGATTGAATCTAGGGTTAATCCTATGGCCTAAAACACTTGCCTAATCTATAAATAAGACCCTAACCTACCCTAATTCATTCATAATTAAACCTAGTGACTAAACTATGGCAAAATGCTAGCTCTCATGGCCTCCACTAATTTTATGAAGAGGGTTGCATACTAATCACTCTCTAATCAACTTCTAATCCCTTCTTAGCATCTTAATCTTCTTCATTTGGTGTTCAAAGTTGCTAGTTGTGAGTTTCTATCACTTTGATGATCTTTTGGTAAACTAATTAGATGAGATGTGATGAGATTTATGGTTTTGTATGTGGGTTAATGAGCTTTGAATCATATGATATGATGTTAGCATTAATCTTATGTTTATGCATGTTGAGTATGTAAGCTTATGCAAGTTTAATATGATGTATGTTATGTTTGCATGATGCTAAATATGCAAGTTGTGGGCTATGTAATCATATGCATGTTATGCAAGTTCATGGTAATATGCTATGCAAGTTACATGTATGTAAATATGCAAGTTACATGTTTGTTAATATGCAAGTTACATGTATGTAAATATGCAAGTTACATGTTTGTTAATATGCAAGTTACATGTTTGTTAATATGCAAGTTACATGTATGTAAATATGCAAGTTACATGTTTCTTTATATGCAAGTTACATGTTTGTTAATATGCGAGTTACATGTATGTAAATATGCAAGTTACATGTTTATTAATATGCAAGTTCATGATGACACATTATGCAAGTCTATAAGCTAATATGCAAGTTTGTTATGCAAAATGAATATGTAAGTTATGTGACATATTATATGCAAGTTATGTGACATGTTATGCAAGTTCATATGCAAGTTATGTGTTTGTTAATATGCAAGATGGCACCTTTGAAACATGTTCATTCATATGCAAGTTGACACCTTTTATATGTGTTATATCATGAACGAAATTACGTGGGAACGATGGGGTAATTAAATGCATAAGTTAATAAGATTGTGTGAAATTAATATAATTATGCATAACACAAAATAAATAAACATAGTATGGGAATTTGCCTATTTGGTTAGGTGTACCCATACTATGTGTTGGGAATTTACCTATTGAGTTAGGTCTACCCCATGGGAATTTACCTATTAAGTTAGGTCTACCCATGTTAAGAAAACTTGATTAATTAGGGATAATTAATATAAAATTATGAGGGTGATTAATTAGGTGTAATTAATTGACTAAGACACGAGGTTGGACTCAGTTGTAGCGTAAAACTGCCCGGACCCAACCGGCTTAACCAGTTGCTACAAATGTTAGCCCAATGTGAGAGGTCTTAGGCACAAACTAAATACGTAATTAATGTAAAGACACGAGGTTAGACTCTGTTATGACATAAGGCTGCCCGGACCCAACCGGCTTAACCAGCGGTCATAAAAGACAGTCTAATGTGAGAGGTCTTTAAAAAGGTTACGTTCTTAATTAATTAATTAAGAAACACTTAACCACATTAGCATGTAGAGGGACATGAGGGGTTAAGTGGGTGCCTCGGGTGGCATGAGAAAATCTAGTGGTTGCCTTGGGTGGCAATAGAAAATACGATTAGAATACTTAACCAAAATGGAACATGTAATTAAAACATGATTAAAGGGTTAAGTGGGATATACTAGAAAAAGGGACAAGCTTAGGTGGGTAGCTTGTGGAGGCCCATTTCAACCAGTAACCCATACGTATCTTTGTGGGCTCGACCCATGTCGAGGACGGGACACGCATACTGGGCTTGACTGTAAGAGGCAAACGGGTTAGCGGTGGCAACGCAAGTCCAACGGGCTTCATATGCGTGAGTGGGCCCGGGCTGGTAGGTAAGCCGTTGTTGCATCGAGTAGATATAAGCCGTGCACCTTTAGTTCCATCCGGTTGCCACATTGGGGAATGATACACCCCACGGTGGGGCCAGCACGGGTATCTACGTTAGGGAGCCGATCGAATGGGAAGTAGTGTGTACACCTAGTGGATTGTAGGGCCCCGTGGCGCCTACTTGGTCACCTAGGGGTACGCAGGTACTAATTAGTAAATTTTATAAGTCCTTGGGTGGGATCAACCTTTAAGTTAGGAACGACTGGTGTGGTGCAGTTTAGTAATTTACCTTAGGGAGGGTAGATGCGTCTTTATCCTTTATCTTCGTTTAGTTGACTGCTTAGGGTAGCCATTCATCCCTATATGTTACCGTATATCAGTTTATGTCTTCTCTGGTTACTTTAACGATTGTATTGTTAAAGTTATAGGACTCGCTCAGACTTATGTCTGACCCTGTTGTTTTTATCTTTTTCCCAACCCTCAGGTCCTACGGTGGATCCTAGCAGTAGTGGAGCTTGATCGGATTGCTGTTCCAGTCTTTAGGAGCTTGGATAGATGTAAAGCTCCAGTTATCCAGTTATCTTTTCTTTTGTTTGGCTATTGTATGAGAGTGGGATTATGTACTTCTTTATTTTGATGGATATTGTACTTGACCTTTATTGTGGTTTTATGATGTAACCAGACATGTTTTACTTCCGCTGTTATGAGATGATGTTTTAAAATTTCAAGTACTATTTATATCTGTCTTGTTGTAATTTTTCTGTTCTATATTCACTAAAATACTCCACCGATGCTATGGCATTCCCTTAGTGAGTGATCATAGCGGGAGTGGGGTGTTACACGTGGTATCAGAGCTTAAGGTTACCAGAACAGATAAAATTTTTGAGAAAAACTACTTTCTAAGAGTATTTTCGAAGAAAGTATTTTTAAAAGCATGTCTTCTAAGAGAAAAAGTTTTTGAAAAAGAAAAGCATAATCCCCAATAGCCATATCTTTATCTTTCGGAATCTCCTTTTTGAATCTTTCCTCTTTCGTTTCAGCATGGCTGAAGATCTTAACATCCCGGAGGGTTTAGTTATACCACTATGGTATAGGAGGTTGCAAGAGGCTAGGGCCGCGGCTGCGGGTCCGGCCAATGCTACTACACCAGAGACAACCGCTCCTCCTCCTCAGCCTAGAGTGGATAATTTTGCTAAGGTTTGCAAGGAGTTCAAGGCTATAGGAGGAAAACCTTTTCTTGGTTCAGAGACTTTCGTAGAGGCTAGAGATTGGCTTAAGGAAGTGGAAGAGTTGCTAGATATCTTTGAAGTGGAAGAGGGAAAGAAAGTCAAGTTGGCGGCTTGGTTAATGAAGGGAGAGGCCTCATTCTGGTGGGAGGTCACTAATGGAGAACGCCCTGTTGACTCTTGGGCAGATTTTAAGCAAAGGTTTGGGGCTAAGTTTCTCTCAAGGGCGGAAGAGAATCTGTTTATGGAGAAGTTCTTGAATTTGAAGCAAGGGAATCTCACGGTGAAAGAATATGTCAACAAATTCAATCAATTAGCAAGGTTTGGCATAGAGTTGGTGAATACACCGGAGAAGAAGGCTTTGAGGTTCGTTAGAGGCTTGAACGAACCATTGCAAGGAATAGCTATGACTCACATTCCTATGGGGGCCACTTTTGAGAAGCTTGTCTACATGGCACTTATGCATGAGGATGATAAGAATTCTAAGGCACCAGAGAAAAAGGGGGATCAGAAGAAACCGCAACAGCAACAACAAGGCAAGGGCGGAAAAGGCAATGGTGACAAAAAGAAGACGAAGAAGAAGTGCTTCAATTGTGGAACACCAGGACACCTTAGTAAGGATTGTCGCAAAAAGAAGAAGACCGGTTGCTTTCATTGTGGTGAAGCAGGGCATCTTGTGAAAAACTGCCCAAAGAAGGGGCAGAAGACGGGGTCTACCTCAGGAGGCCAGGTGCAAGCTCTTATAGCACCACCTCAGTCAGGGGGGCAAGTTCAGGTTCTCTCAGTTCCACCGATTCAGCAGAGAGGTAGAACTATTTCCGTTGAAAGTCTGGTTTTTCTGTTTGATCATCCAGTTCGTACTTTGTTTGACTCTGGCGCATCGCATTCTTTTATCTCATCATCGTTAGTTGAGTCACTGCACTTAGACACCAGTCTAGTTGATGATCCCTTGGTTGTCTCAAACCCAATTGGGGGCTCCATATATCTGTCTATGATATGTTTGGGTTTGAAGATTTCTATACTTAGCGTTGAGTTTAGATGTGATGCTTTTGTATTGGGCTTCACGGGCTATGGGTTGATCTCGGGCATGGACTGGTTATCCAGTAATGGTGCCGTTCTTGATTGCGAAAGGAGAGTTGTCAGGCTCATGACCCGCTTGGGTAACACTCTCGAGATCTCTTGCAATCCCATGGAATCTGTTTTGCTAAGTTATCTTGAATCGCTCGATGCTTCGGTCGAGAGTTTGTGTTCTGTCAGAGTAGTCCGGGAATATCCGGATGTGTTTGAAGAAGTAAAGGGTTTGCCTCCGAAGCGGGAGATAGATTTCCGAATTTATTTGGTGGATAATGCCAAACCAGTGTCTTTGCCAGTACGCCACATGGCTCCTCGTGAGAGAAGAGAACTTCATAAGCAAGTAGGGGAGTTGCTTGAGAAGGGGTTCATAAGGCGAAGTATATCGGAGTGGGGAGCTCCAGTAGTGTTTGCCACGAAGGCGGATGGGTCCCTCAGACTTTGTGTGGATTATAGAGAACTTAATAAGCTCACGAAGAAGAATAGACACCCATTACCGAGGATAGATGATCTCTTTGATCAGTTGGTTGGCGCGTCAGTATTTTCGCAGATGGACTTAGCTACAGGGTTTCATCAGTTAAGAGTGGCGGAGGACAGTATAGAGAAGACTGCTTTCCGGACTCCGGATGGTTTTTATGAGTGGCTAGTGATGCCATTTGGGTTGACAAACGCCCCCGCATACTTTGTTGATCTCATGAGTAGAGTGTTCAGAGAGTATCTGAATAAGTTTGTAGTAGTTTTTGTGGATGACATCTTGGTCTTTTCCAAGAATGAAGAAGAGCATGCCTTACATCTCAAGGAAGTGTTGGAGACTCTTCGAGCGCATAGTCTTAAAGCTAAATTCTCTAAATGCCATTTTTGGAGAAGAGAAGTGCGATTCTTAGGGCATGTGGTCTCTAAGGAAGGGATAGCTGTGGATCCCGCAAAGATAGTATCTATCCAGGATTGGAAAGTTCCTAGAAATGCTACCGAGGTAAGAAGTTTCTTGGGGTTGGCAGGATATTATAGGAAGTTCATCAAAGACTTCGCGAAGATATCAGCCCCATTAACCCGCTTGACGAAAAAGAATCTGGTTTTCTCGTGGGATGTAGATTGTGATGATGCTTTCCGACGGTTAAAGAGAGCTTTGACCACCGCTCCAGTTTTAGTGCTCCCGGATGGGAGTAAGCCGTTTGTTGTTTATACCGATGCTTGTGGAACAGGATTAGGCGCAGTCTTGATGCAGGAGGGAAGGGTAATAGCCTATGGAGGGAGACAATTGAGAGTGCATGAGAAGAATTACCCTACCCATGATCTAGAGTTGGCCGCGATTGTTTTCGCACTTAAGTCTTGGCGCCATTATCTTCTTGGTGAGAGATTCGAGTTGTTCACCGACCATAAATCATTGAAGTACTTATTCTCTCAGAAGGATTTAAACTTAAGACAGCAAAGGTGGATGGAGTTCTTAGCATCCTATGATTTCGAGATAGCGTATACCCCTGGTAAGGGTAACGTGGTGGCAGACGCCTTAAGTAGAAAAAGGCTATCTTTGAGTCCATTGTTCGTGGAACGACGAAGCTTGGAGTTTCTTTCTTTGTTTGACTTCAGACCTTCTGTTGATTTTGTACCTGGTTTGTTGGCATCCTTGGAGGTTAGACCTACTCTTTTGAGACGGATTGGCGAGGCTCAGCGAGACGACCCACAGTTGGTTGTGTTGGTAGAGAAGCTTATAAGAGGGGAGTCGTCCAGCCATTTGGGTAGATACACCATAGATGATAAGGGATGGTTGCATAGAGACGGTAGACTTTGTGTACCGCAAGATGAGGGTTTGAAGAAGGCTATTTTGGATGATGCACATCGTTCAAGAATGACTATTCATCCCGGTGGAGACAAAATGTACCAAGACATGAAGAGAGTTTTCTTCTGGGCCGGTATGAAGAAAGATGTGGCCGAGTATGTGGCTAGATGCTTAGTGTGCCAACAAGTTAAAGTGGAGCAAAGGAAACCCGGTGGGTTGCTACACCCATTGGAAGTTCCACAGTGGAAGTGGGATAGTGTCTCGATGGATTTCATCGACGGGTTACCGAGATCGAGGAAGGGCAATACGGGAATTTGGGTTGTGGTAGACAGACTTACCAAGAGTGCCCATTTTATACCCGTAAAGAGTAAGAGGACCGCTCCATGGCTTGCTTCAGTCTATGTTAGAGAGATTGTTAGATTGCATGGCGTACCATCCAGCATTGTGAGTGATCGAGATCCTATTTTCACTAGTGAGTTTTGGAGAAGTTTGCAAGAGGCGGTAGGGACTCAGTTGTGTTTGAGCACCGCATATCATCCTCAGACGGACGGTCAGACTGAGAGGGTGAACCGTATCTTAGAAGATCTTTTGAGGCTTTGTATCTTGGATTTTGGAGGTACATGGGAAGAACATCTTCCTTTGGTGGAGTTCGCATATAATAACAGCTTTCAATCCAGTATTGGTATGGCTCCTTTCGAAGCTCTTTATGGAAGGCCTTGTCGATCTCCTACATGTTGGTGGGAATCTACGGATAAGATCTTGCTTGGGCCGGATATGGTTAGAGAGACTTCAGAGAAGATTGATTTAATTCGAAAAAGGATGAAAGCAGCGCAAGATAGACAGAAATCTTATGCGGATCGGAGAAGGACGGATCTTGAGTTTGAGGTTGGGGACATGGTTTTTGTCAAAGTATCTCCATTGAGAAATGTTGTTCGCTTTGGGTCCGTAGGGAAGTTAGCACCGAGATTTGTTGGGCCGTTTCCTATTAAGGAAAGGATTGGACGGATGGCATATAGGGTGGAGTTGCCCGACAGACTTAGTGGTGTTCATGATGTATTCCATGTATCACATTTGAGGAAGTGCTTACATGAGACCGCGGAGGTGGTAGAGCCGAGCTTGCTTAGAGATGTAGAGGTAGAGCGTGATGCGACGATTCGACGAGCTCCTACTCGCATCCTTGGGTCAGAAACTAGGAAGTTGAGGAACAGAGAAGTTCAGCTAGTTAAAGTGCAATGGGGAGATGACGAAAGCAATGCTACTTGGGAGACGGAAGCAAAGATGCGTTCTTTGTATCCATTTCTTTTTGAGAGTATGTCTTTTAACTTCTCCTTTATTGCTTGTCTAGTACTTATCTTATCTTTAGTATATCCTCTCGCTAATACCTATGACCTTTAGATAGGGTAAAACCTATGGTTGAAACATGTGTTTGAAACATGTTATGGTTGATGGATGCATATGGATGCAATTGTTTGCTAGTGGTTGCTCGTGGATGCATATACACACACATTAGGCACTAGATCGGCTCAGTCACTTCATGTTGCATATTGCATAAATGGATGTGGTAGTTAGATTGATGGATGTATCATGGCTGTGTTATCATATGGATGATGCATTTTGTGTATGGTTGTGCACGCATGTAGAAATTTGTATGTGTCAATAGGGTTTCGCATACATATTGGATGCATGGCACTATCATGGTTTGCATTAAGGAGGTTTACTGTATCAGTAACCGCCTGATTTTCGCATTAGGTAAGTACATATACACACACTTTTGCATATATCCATCCAGCATTTAGAATCTTGTAAGGACAATGATTGCTCGTGGATGATGCTTTGAGTAGATGGATGATTGGATGGTAGGATACGTTCTTCCTAACTTGAAGATTTCGGGGACGAAATCCTTTAAGGAGGGGAGAATGTAACAACCCGTATTTTCAATAACCTGTAATAACATAAATCGAGGCAGAATTTAATTCTAAAATGGGAATCAAGGGAAACGGGCTATGCCATTGCGTTCGTCTCGGAAAAATACGCGAAATAGAGTCCGAGTTTTCGAAAATCGGAGTCCGTATGACCAAGATATGGCCTCGCGAAGTTTCACGAAAATTCCCAAATTAAAGTATACTTAATTAAGTGAAATGGGTTGTGTAGATATATATATATATATATATATTGATATATATATATATATATATAATTGAAAATTTAATAAATAAATATGCAAAAATGCTCAAAACAGCGAATTGGGAGAGGGGAATAACCGAACCGGCCGATTTTTGAAGTCGACCCGAGCCCGCTGGGTCGACTAGGGGTTAATCCAGGGTGTTTGGCTGTCAACCCGTGGGCCGATTCGCTCAAGTGCAGATTTTGCATTTGAATGGTTCTCATGGTCCATCTTTAATCTAAAGGCCCTAGATGGTTCCTACACTTGACTTCTTCCCCAAGACATGCTTTGATGGCTTGGATTGAATCTAGGGTTAATCCTATGGCCTAAAACACTTGCCTAATCTATAAATAAGACCCTAACCTACCCTAATTCATTCATAATTAAACCTAGTGACTAAACTATGGCAAAATGCTAGCTCTCATGGCCTCCACTAATTTTATGAAGAGGGTTGCATACTAATCACTCTCTAATCAACTTCTAATCCCTTCTTAGCATCTTAATCTTCTTCATTTGGTGTTCAAAGTTGCTAGTTGTGAGTTTCTATCACTTTGATGATCTTTTGGTAAACTAATTAGATGAGATGTGATGAGATTTATGGTTTTGTATGTGGGTTAATGAGCTTTGAATCATATGATATGATGTTAGCATTAATCTTATGTTTATGCATGTTGAGTATGTAAGCTTATGCAAGTTTAATATGATGTATGTTATGTTTGCATGATGCTAAATATGCAAGTTGTGGGCTATGTAATCATATGCATGTTATGCAAGTTCATGGTAATATGCTATGCAAGTTACATGTATGTAAATATGCAAGTTACATGTTTGTTAATATGCAAGTTACATGTATGTAAATATGCAAGTTACATGTTTGTTAATATGCAAGTTACATGTTTGTTAATATGCAAGTTACATGTATGTAAATATGCAAGTTACATGTTTCTTTATATGCAAGTTACATGTTTGTTAATATGCGAGTTACATGTATGTAAATATGCAAGTTACATGTTTATTAATATGCAAGTTCATGATGACACATTATGCAAGTCTATAAGCTAATATGCAAGTTTGTTATGCAAAATGAATATGTAAGTTATGTGACATATTATATGCAAGTTATGTGACATGTTATGCAAGTTCATATGCAAGTTATGTGTTTGTTAATATGCAAGATGGCACCTTTGAAACATGTTCATTCATATGCAAGTTGACACCTTTTATATGTGTTATATCATGAACGAAATTACGTGGGAACGATGGGGTAATTAAATGCATAAGTTAATAAGATTGTGTGAAATTAATATAATTATGCATAACACAAAATAAATAAACATAGTATGGGAATTTGCCTATTTGGTTAGGTGTACCCATACTATGTGTTGGGAATTTACCTATTGAGTTAGGTCTACCCCATGGGAATTTACCTATTAAGTTAGGTCTACCCATGTTAAGAAAACTTGATTAATTAGGGATAATTAATATAAAATTATGAGGGTGATTAATTAGGTGTAATTAATTGACTAAGACACGAGGTTGGACTCAGTTGTAGCGTAAAACTGCCCGGACCCAACCGGCTTAACCAGTTGCTACAAATGTTAGCCCAATGTGAGAGGTCTTAGGCACAAACTAAATACGTAATTAATGTAAAGACACGAGGTTAGACTCTGTTATGACATAAGGCTGCCCGGACCCAACCGGCTTAACCAGCGGTCATAAAAGACAGTCTAATGTGAGAGGTCTTTACAAAGGTTACGTTCTTAATTAATTAATTAAGAAACACTTAACCACATTAGCATGTAGAGGGACATGAGGGGTTAAGTGGGTGCCTCGGGTGGCATGAGAAAATCTAGTGGTTGCCTTGGGTGGCAATAGAAAATACGATTAGAATACTTAACCAAAATGGAACATGTAATTAAAACATGATTAAAGGGTTAAGTGGGATATACTAGAAAAAGGGACAAGCTTAGGTGGGTAGCTTGTGGAGGCCCATTTCAACCAGTAACCCATACGTATCTTTGTGGGCTCGACCCATGTCGAGGACGGGACACGCATACTGGGCTTGACTGTAAGAGGCAAACGGGTTAGCGGTGGCAACGCAAGTCCAACGGGCTTCATATGCGTGAGTGGGCCCGGGCTGGTAGGTAAGCCGTTGTTGCATCGAGTAGATATAAGCCGTGCACCTTTAGTTCCATCCGGTTGCCACATTGGGGAATGATACACCCCACGGTGGGGCCAGCACGGGTATCTACGTTAGGGAGCCGATCGAATGGGAAGTAGTGTGTACACCTAGTGGATTGTAGGGCCCCGTGGCGCCTACTTGGTCACCTAGGGGTACGCAGGTACTAATTAGTAAATTTTATAAGTCCTTGGGTGGGATCAACCTTTAAGTTAGGAACGACTGGTGTGGTGCAGTTTAGTAATTTACCTTAGGGAGGGTAGATGCGTCTTTATCCTTTATCTTCGTTTAGTTGACTGCTTAGGGTAGCCATTCATCCCTATATGTTACCGTATATCAGTTTATGTCTTCTCTGGTTACTTTAACGATTGTATTGTTAAAGTTATAGGACTCGCTCAGACTTATGTCTGACCCTGTTGTTTTTATCTTTTTCCCAACCCTCAGGTCCTACGGTGGATCCTAGCAGTAGTGGAGCTTGATCGGATTGCTGTTCCAGTCTTTAGGAGCTTGGATAGATGTAAAGCTCCAGTTATCCAGTTATCTTTTCTTTTGTTTGGCTATTGTATGAGAGTGGGATTATGTACTTCTTTATTTTGATGGATATTGTACTTGACCTTTATTGTGGTTTTATGATGTAACCAGACATGTTTTACTTCCGCTGTTATGAGATGATGTTTTAAAATTTCAAGTACTATTTATATCTGTCTTGTTGTAATTTTTCTGTTCTATATTCACTAAAATACTCCACCGATGCTATGGCATTCCCTTAGTGAGTGATCATAGCGGGAGTGGGGTGTTACAATCACCTTAGTAAGTACATTTGGCAACATAGTTGACATTTGTTTATTTTCTAGAGACAATTCATCTATGTGGAATACCTTCTAGTAAGTTAACAAGATCCAAGATTCACTAGTGAATTTTGGAGAGCTTGCATGGAACCATGAGTACGCAGTTATGCTTGAGCCAAGTATACTAGAAGGAGAATAAGTGAAAGTGGAATGAGAGGCAACAGTGAAAAAGGTTCCAACTCATATTTTGGAAACAAGAAGCTACGAAATTGTGAAGTTAAAGACGGACAAAGCATAGGGAGTTAAGCTCAAGGAAATGCGACTTAGAAGATTGAAGACTAGATTCGTGCATCATATCTCTTCTTAAGAGTATATCCTTGATCCCTCTCTTCCTGTAAAGCTCACTTGCATGCTATCTTTTGTGTATATCCTCTCGGTCCTATTCTTAATCCAATTTCTATTGCAAACCCCATAGGGAGTATGACTCATCTGTTAGTAACACATGTTGGGGCTTGAGGGTGTTCGTTGGATTGACCAAACTTTTTGGGTTTTATAGGATACAGATTGGTCTTAGGAAGGGGCTCCCTTGTGACCTAAAAGGAGTCCATCATGCTTAGTTTCCTAGAATCATATATGGTGGTTGGGTTGAGTAATTCTTTGGGTGTCAGTCTGATGTTGATTTCGGTCTTCGGGGCTGATGCTTAGAGAGTTCTTCTCCTAATCAATATATATGTGGCATAGATTTCCAGTTTTGACATTGCCTAATGGGCACAAAGTTTTTACTTGCTTCTATCATTCGACTATACCTTTAGGTAGGACCATTTCCTATCATTGAGAAAATTTGGAAAATGACCTATAGATTAGAGCTACCCGAAAAATTGGCCGGAGTTCACAACATCTTTCACGTTTCACATCTCCGAAAATGTCTACATGAGTCTGCTGAAGTGGTAAAGCCAGATATCCTAGAAGAAGCTGAAGTGGAGCGCGAAGCAACCGTGAGGAAAGTTTTAACCCGCATATTAGGAATGGAAGTGAAGAAGCTACGCAACCGCGAAGTCAAGCTCGTCAAAGTTCAGTGGAGCGACGCCGAGGGAGACGCGACTTGGGAAACTGAAGCTAGAATACGCACTGCCTACCCTTTTCTGTTCGAGGGTACATCCTTGATCTTTCATTTTCCTTAAGTTGCGCTTTTATCTATCTTTTTTTAGGTATATCTCCTCGACCTTATCTTTTAGGTAGAAACCCTTTGGATGGAAACATGTAATTGAAACATGTTATGTATGATGGTTGCAAGTGGTTGCAAGTGATTGCTAGTGGTTGCTCGTGGTTGCATATACACACACAATCTAGGTTTTAGATCGGCTCAGTCACTTCATATTGCATATGCATATATGTTTGCATTCGTATGTGGTTGAACTTTAATGTGTTGTCATGTGGATGCTGCATTTGTATTGAATGATTGTGCACTCATGTAGAATCAAGAATAGGGAAAATTTGCATACATAATGGATTCATGGCACTTACATAATTCGCATTAAGGAGGTCAACTGAATCAGTAGACCATCTGATTTTGCATTAGATAAGTTCATGTACACACACACTTCGCATATGATCATGAAGCATTAGAAGTCTTTTAAGGACTATGGATGCTCGTGTTTGATGGATGAGTAGATGGATTATTGGAGGTTAGGATATACATTCCTCCTAACTTGAAGATTTCGGGGACGAAATCCTTTTAAGTGGGGGAGAATGTAACACCCCGCGAATTCTATAACTATGAAACTCACAAATTAAAGTATAATTAATTTCCAATCAAAGAACTAAGGGAAACGGGATACGCCATTGCGTTCGTCTCGGAAAAATACGCGAAATAGAGTCCGAGTTTTCGAAAAACGGAGTCCGTATGAAGAAGATATGGCCTTCGGAAGTTTTTAAATTAAGTTTAAAATTCAAACAGAATAAAATAGCTCAGGAAATCAAATTTAAATTCCAAAATGGGGCCCAATGGGCCAGGGCGGAAAAACACCCGCCTAACGCACCCAGGTCGACTGGGCTGTCGACCTGGTCTAGCCAGGTCGACAGGGCTGTCGACAGGGCTGTCGACAGGCATGTCGACCTGGTCCAGAGCCAGGTCGAACCCAGCCCAACCTGGCTGGCCTATTCTATGTTGGTCGATTTTCTGTAGTCTGCTTTGTCATTAGGGCTAGGTGGCAGGCTCTAATTGGTCTCTCTTTCGAATGAATGGCTACGATCAATCCAAGCAACATCAATGGTCCTAATCAGTTCATAAACCCTATAAAAATGACCCTAGACTTAACCCTAATCTATTCATTCAAAAATAAGAACAAAGCCGCCATGTTGCTGAGGAACGACTAAGAGTAGCCACCAATTGGAGAGAGGATTAGGAGGCAAATTCTAAAGCATCAAGCAACCTAAACAAATCAAATCAACAAGGAATCGCATCTTCTAATCCCTAAATTTGAGAATTCGCCACAACGATTGTAAGTAGAGTATTATTTTGGTATGAACAAATAATTGTGTTGGTATGTATACTTGATTTGTGGCGATAAAGTAATTCATATTTGTGCGTTGCTATCGATTTGGAATATTGTATACGTTTGGATATTCTCAAATTATGTTATTCATTATGAAAAACTACATGCGGTAGTTTTATGCAAGTATGCGTTTGGAATATTCGCAAATTATGTTGAAGCTACATGTATGTAGTTGATTAATTGAAATTTATGCAAGTTTGGGGTTTTGCTACTATGCCATCATAATGTGTATTTTTATACAAACATCATTTTTGTGAAGTAATTGGAATAAGTTTGGGTTATCATAATCCATATGAAATTATGTGAAAATTTGGCATCATGATCTATGTATTAAGCCATGTTTTGTACTAGAAACCTATTTGCAAACTTATGAATATGACTAGGCTATGATTGATATTTTGCATAATTGAAATCTATGTTAGGTCTATATTGTCAACAAGAATTATATGATGACATAAGTGGTATATAGCTAGGTTAGATTCAAAAATCCCTTTTGCAAGTTTGCATGACTAAAGTAAAAATCATGATTTCATGTTAGAAATATGTATGCCATGGTTATGTGAATAAATTTAACTATACTTTTGTATTAGTCACAAAAGTAGGCACCCTTGTAAACATGTAGTAATCTTATGAACATGATTTGCTTATGTTTGACATTATGCCTGAATAAAAGTATAGGTTTATGTTGTAGTTAAGCCTATGTGTCAATAGTGATATTCTTAACTTAACTACAAGTTTACATGGTTTGATTCATGTCACTTATGCTTTATGACCAAAGTATATGTTACTACTATGCAAGTACACCAGTTTCTATTTTGTAGTTCCAACGTCACATTGCAAGTTCATGCGCTCACAATCCCCTTTTTGTGTATGTAATCACGCTTTAAGCCTCCCCTCTTTCGCATGGCTAAGTTGGGCTTAAAAAGGTTAAGCCCAACATATAAACGAACGTATTAAACGGGGGAAAATAACGTTGAGCTAAATTAATTAATAAATGAAAATATAAAGTAGAAGGGCCCAAATTCAAGTATGGGTTGGGCCCATGATTGGTGTAACCTTTACGCCATTTACTTAATAATGGGCCGCAAATATTTACATATAAATAAAGAAGAAAGACAAAATATGTAATTGTAGAAAATACGATGTGTTTAACCCGAGGTTGGATTGAGTTGTGATGTAAACCTGCCCGGAACCGCCCGGCTGTCCAGTAGTCACAACAATACCTATCCAATGTGGGAGGTTAAACATGGAGCCCAATAAGGACCCGAGGTTAGACTGAGTTGTGGCGTAAGACTGCCCGGAACCAACCGGCAACAGGCAGCCACAACAATACCTGTCTAATGTGAGAGGTCAGGGCCTTAATAAGACAATTAAGGCTGAGTCAGGATTGTTAGGATTAAGTGAACTAAAGACTTAATCAAAATGGAACATGCTAAACTAAACGGACTGGTGGGGGTTAGGTTAGAAAACACTTAACCAACTTAGCATGTTGGCTAGAGATAGAAAACCTAGTAACGGGGGACCCTTTTCAGCAGTAACCCTAAAAGGTGTATCATGATACCCTGAAACTAGGCAGGGTGGGGCACGATTACTGGGCTGATTGTAAGAGGTCAAATCGACGGCGGTGGTGTAGCAGTGTAGGTTCTAACGGGGTGCGGGCGTGCACACACTCCGGCGCAGAAAAATAAAGCACTGGGCACCAGTAGCATACCTGTGCATCCTAAGGTTGTGTCGGGCCGCCGCCATGGGACTTGATACACCCCATGGTGGGACCAGCATAGGTAACTACAACATCGGGGGCCGTAAGACACATGTAACTATGCGAGTAGGAGCCGATCATCATAGAATGGATCACATCACCCTGATTATGGGTTGCCAGTTGGAAACTAGTTTATACGGGTTCAGAGATTAACATGGGGTACGATAGTATATTCGACCCTAGACAACTTAACTAAGTTTATAGCGCTTTCCCACTTCTTGATTATACTTATCATACCCAGTTCTTTATTCATAGACAAAATAGTCCTAGACTTACTCAGGCTTTATGTCTGACTCTACTTTTCTTTCGTCTTCTTTTCTTCCGTTCCCCCCCCCCCAGGTCCATAGGGAGGGAACACTGCAGCTTGACCAGCATTCACATCCAGCTTGAAGAAGAGAAATGTATTGCTTGGACCTTTTTCATTTTGAACTATGGCTTTGGACAACCACTATGGGGCTTTTGCAGTTTATCTATGTTTTCTTTATGCTTCTTTAAATAATGTAATCAAGACAGATTATGAAAGTGTTATGTTTTTGGAAAGGATGTAAGACAATCATGGTGATGTTGCTGTAACACGTATTTGCTTATTATGAAATAAAAAGTTGTTTGTTTTTCCGCTGTTTTACAAATATGTGTTCTTATATCTGTCTTGTATATCTGTGACTTATACTTATAAACCTCCACCAAAATTAGGGCATTCCCTTTGAGAGTGACCCTAACGGAGGTGGGGTGTTTCAGTGAGTGACCGAAATCCATTATTCACGCGTGCATTTTGGAAAAGTCTACAAGAAGCTTTGGAAACCGAGTTATGCTTAAGTACGGCATATCATTCCAAATTGATGGTCAGACCAAGAGAGTCAATCGAGTTTTGGAAGATCTCCTGAGGGCTTGTGTGTTAGACTTCGGAGGATCATGGGAAGACCATCTACATCTAGTTGAGTTTGCGTATAATAATAGCTACCAGTCTAGCATTGGGATGGCACCATATGAAGCATTGTATGGAAGGCCGTGCAATTCTCCAGCATGTTGGTTAGAAACTGGAGATAAGTTAGTACTTAGGCCTGAGTTGATTAGAGAAACCTCGAATTGTATCGAGATAGTTCGGCAACGAATGAAGACAGCCTAGGATCGTCAGAAGAGTTACGCCGACAAGCATTGTAAGGACTTGGAATTCGACGTGGGCGATATGATTTTCGTGAAAGCTTCGTCGTTGAAGCACATGGTTAGATTTGGTAAGAAAGGAAAGTTAGCTCTAAGGTTTGTTGGACTATTTCCGATAGTCGAGCGAATTGGAAAGCTCGCGTATAGATTAGAGTTACCCGAGAAGATGTCGAGTGTGCATAATGTGTTCCATGTGTCGTTTCTATGGAAGTTCGTACATGATTCAAATATGGTGGTATCTCCAGAGCAGTACGAAGACTTAGAAGTAGAGACCGTAGTTTCGAGACCGCGTAAGCCACTTCGTGTTGTGGGGAATGACACGAAACAGCTTAGGAGAAAGACGGTTAAGCTAATCAAGATACAATGGAGTGAGGATGGAGACGATTGTACATGAGAGACGGAAAAGAGTATGAGAGCGACTCATACATGACTCTTCGTCGGTAGGACCCTTTGATATCGTATCTTCGTTATATCGTTGTATCTTGTTGTTGATTGTTAGAATTCCACGTGCTAGGATAAGGCTATGGATGCATGGCTTGATGGTTGCTATTTTGGATGATAGAATTAGCTTTTCATGGATGATAGGCATGCAGAATCATTATGATTACTTGTGTTTGTTTGGAATTTCGGGGACGAAATTCTTAAGGGGGAGAGAATGTAACAGCATGCATTTTATGTATCGAAAGATCGTAAAATATTTTTATTTCATTCTCTGAGGGTTGGATCATTCTCATCTTTTAATATGTTGCTTATGGGGATATGAGACATATCCATAATTTTTACCAATTTTGTTTGTGACCATTTTGTCCCTATCAGCCTTGTACATGGCATAACTTTTGACCCAGGTCGAATCAGAGGGTGAGACCTGCGCCATTGGAAAGGAATTGATGATTGTCTTTCCGTAGAGTGGTTACATTAAAGATTTGGCTCAGCGGTTTGGGAGAAATCGTTGTTTTAAGGTTTTACGGTTGGCTATTCAGGTTTTGGAGCCTTGGTGAAATCCTATAAATAGGGGGTGAGAGTGGAGGGAAAATGTTTACTTTCCCATTCTCTCATTTGGAGGCACTGATCTCCTTCTTCCTTTAATACATTTCCACCATTAAAAATCCAAATCTAAGAAGGGAAATCATAGATCTACACCATTGAAGGCTAGATCTACATCATTTCAAGTAAGGATTAATCAAATCGAAGGGCTAGGAGCTATCTCTTCGCTGTCCGGAATTCTATTTCATCATTTTCCTTTATTTTGGATAATTGGTGAGTGATTTATATCTCTCACATGAATGCAATGAAGTATATGAGTGTTTTTGTATGTTTCTCATCAAATTGGAATGTTTACCATAGATTTACGCCATTACATGTCCATTTTCATATGCATCACCCAACGATCTAATCTAACAAGTTTTACTTGTTAATTTCATGTCATTTTACATGTTTATGTTAGTTAGATCTCTCATTTTGATCATATGTTCATTTTAATGGTTTTTGGTGAGATTTACATCATTTTTGTGGTAATCGTCATATTCATGTGGTTAGTCATGCTATGATATGTTTATGTTGTGTTTGATGATTTTGGTTGAGTTGGTTTCATCGGATTCGTCGTTTGGCGAAGTTTTGGTCGAAATCGGAGTTGAATTTCAATGTGCAGGTTTTGACTCGGACAGAATTGATTCGGCCAGAATTGACTCGGTCAGAAGTTGGCTCCGCCGTAAGTTGGCTCGGGCAGAAGTTGAATCGGGAAGAAGTTGGCAACCAGAAGTTGGATAGGGCAAAAGTTGGATCGGGCAGAAGTTGGCTCGGGCATAAGTTGGCTCGGGCTAAAGTTGGCTCGGGTAGAAGTTGGCTCAACCAGAAGTTGGATCGGGCAGAAGTTGGATCGGGCAGAGTTGGCTCAGCCAGAATTGGCTCAGCCGGAATTGGATCAGCCAGAAGTGATTCGGACTAAAGTGACCCGGGCATTTCCAGTGATGGTGTGACTTCAAAGTAAATTTAATTGGGAAGTCAGGAAGTGCTAAAATAATGCTATGGATTGCTTTGAACCATATAAAGATGTTGGTTGGTTCAACTATGGTGGTGTCTTCGACAAGAGTCAAGAAGGGGATGCTCGAAGTGATGTGATATGTTCGTTGATCAGTGAAAAGCAACGAATAGGCAAACAACTCAAAGGTCGTGAGTTGGTGGATAATGGTTACTCGAGAAGGTCGCTTGAGCAGTAAATAGCCGTCATGGTTGGACGACTAGAGATATTGAAGGTCGAGAGATTATTGTTGTCGTAAGTTCTAGCAGGCTCAAAGCAGGGGTACAATGGGGGCACCCAAAAGACCGATTGTGGGTCGAGTACCTTGGGTATCCTTGAAAGGCCTAGTTGTCAAGGTTAGACATTGTCAAGGTTGGACATATGGATTTTATGCTAGAACTGGGGTTACCATTAGCCCTTGACATATGGCAAGGTTGGCCATCATACGATTAACAATGATTTCAAAGCAGGATTGGCAGTGATAGCCAGAGTCAGTCACGGATGATTGGTTTTTCTGTTTATACTATCTCATATAGATTATCCAAAGTCGAGGGAGTTGTTCTTTGAGTGCTTAACTGATATTGGTTTAGGCCTCTGGGAAGAGTACTTGGGAAATGTTAAACTCGATTAGGGTTGTTTATGTGAGACCTATGTAATCTGGATGTTATGAATGTTATCAATGCTTGTTCTGGTTCCCATGTATGAATTGTTATTCCTTGGATTGAATAGATTGTAAAGGATATCATTGTCCAATGTGGGGAAGATAAGGTTGAGTTCTTCTCTGGTGTCGTGGGTAGATTAGTATGTTTATCTATCCTTTCTCATACACTTTATTGTTGAAGTTTGTTAGCTGTTTTATCGCTCACTAAGACTGTTGTCTAACTCAAGGTTTTATGTTTCCTCTTATTACCTTGGGTTGTTCATCCGGTTGTGGATGTGAAGACTAAGTAACAGGTGACAGGTAATGCTTTTGTGAGGACGACTATGCTGATCGATGGTGTGCAAGAGGCTCACGTACCAGTTTTACTACTATATAATAATTGGATTTCCGCTGTTTGCTTTTCTGAGTAATGTAGTGAGGCAACTTTGTACAGACACTATTTCCAAGTTGTGGATATTACTTTCTGGTTGTATGAAAGTCTTGTGTTTATGCTTCACTATTACTACCTGTTGTATATGTTCTATTATATTTTATCCTTGCGCTGTGAGTTTACGACAGTTTCCGCTTGTGTTTACCTACTCTGATGATCGTCCTTGACTGCCTGGCACATCTTTCAGCGTATTATTCCCCTTGTATAGTGCGGGGGTTATGGGCAGTCGTCACATTATTACTCAAGCTGAATACTTGCTCCACCACCCTCCTACATAGCCGGATCGGCTTACACGTGGCATGTCGAACCGAACTTGTAATCAGCCTATAAATAGTCCTTTAAAGCTACAAAAAAAGAACTTTCGGCATTTTATCTTCTTTATACTCTTGGTTACTACATTGTACTCGAGTTTGAGAGAATTTCTACCATTGTAATCAATTTTCTCAAGTTAATAAAAAGATTATAAAGTGGGCGTAGGCTCATTTATTCTGAACCACTATAAATTTGTTTGTGCTTGCTTTTTCCTCGTTTTTAGTTTATTATTCTTCATTTATTTCTCTATATATTTTCTGTCTCGATGTTTGTGCCACTTTTGGCACCAATACTTTGGTGCTTTCATTGAGAATTGAAGTTTTCTCAGCCTCAAAGAATTTTTATAATCTACTTTCTGAATTGCCAAGTTCGGAGAGGAAATCCTACATTTCCTATATCTTCATCAGTTTCCAATGAAAAATGGTGTCAACAAGAGCTGAAGAGATCAGAACTTCCTCTAGGCCTTCAAAGAGCAACACTCAACAAACCGCTCCAGCTGCCGGTTCGGCACAAACCGACCCCACGAGGCACGTCCACTACTCCAACGGATCGGGTTCCTGCTATAGCCTTTGCTACCGAAGATGACTTCATTCTGCTTCTGAACAATCTGGACGAGACAAATTCAGCGCCAAACTCTTAAATGTATCAAAGCACGGAGATGAGTCAAGATATGGGTAGGATGGCTAGGTAGTGTGAAAAGTTTAGGAGGCAGAGAACTCCGATCGAATTGCCAAGCAGTTAAGGGATCATCGTCATCTGAAAGGAGTGAAGAGCAAATGGCAATGATGCCTGTACGAGAGGGTAGAAAATCTTCAGGAGCTCTGGTTCGGTACGATACTAGTTTGAACAGAAGATATTGGCTGGATCGATAATATCGAAGCAAGACAGGTCGACTCGAGGCATGTCGAGCCCGCCAATTCACCGCCCTAAGATCCACCTCCTCCAAGGAATCATGACACTTTCAGAGCCATCACGCTCTAGTAGTTCTTCCTTTTCATCCTGTGATCGAACAGACAATAGGGTCTAAGAAAGTACCGCTCAGACAGTGGCCCAGGCAAGGTTGCCCGATGCAGGATCCAGCAGGACCCACTGGGCCGAGAGTTCAAAGCCTGAACATACGCTTACTAACGCTAAGGTAGCGACAATGGTGAAATAAATCATGAACTACAGTAAGGGGAATACCAAAGAAGATTGGGGATTGGAACATAGTCAAACCCCATTCATTGACGATATTCTAGAAGTTGAATTCTAAAGAAGATTCAATTTGTCACAGATGAACCACTATTCAGAAATAACTGATCCAAGCTAACACTTAGCGCGATACAACTAGTTCATGAACGCGGCGGTATCCCCAGGTGCCATCAAATGTATGGCTTTCCCCAATCTGTCTTGATGAGGTTGCGCTTATGTGGTTTATTCGGCTGCCTCAGAGGTCGATGCCTAACTTTGAAGATTTGGATAGAAAGTTTTTTAATCAGTTCCACCTTCGTATCACCAAGATAACTCAAGCTCAAGGCAAGTTGCTTTGGAATCACCTCAACCATTTCAGTAAGGTCATTACTGAAGTTACCAACCCTAATCCAGAGTCAGTGTTGTTGGCATTGGTTGACGGTGTTGACTCCGAGACCGAGTTTGTAAAGTTTTTGACTGGGAAGCCTCCCGTAAACCTTGACATGTATTATGAGAATGCTAATGTTCACTTTCGAATTGAAGAGGCAAGAAAGAATCGAAAGAGAAGAACTGATGACATGGTGAATAAGGGAGTCCAGAGCAATGTGGCAGTAAAGCAATCTACAGATAATTATGTGAAAGTTGAAATAAACATTAGAAATTGAAATAAGCAGAATGTTAACCAATGTAGAAACGACAATGGAGGAGGGCGTAATAGAAAGGGGATGCTAAGAAGCGACCTCGGTTGTAGACATTTGACAACTATATAATGTTGAGTGATATGCTGGAGAATATTTACCTTAATACATGCAGTAAAATGTAGTATAAGAAACCACCACCATGGGATTTTCTGAACAAAGAAGTTCAGGCAGAGAAATTTTACTTGTTCCACAAAATATACGACCATACGATAAATGAGTGTCGTCATCTCAGAGATATCATTGAAAAGCTAATTCAAGAAGGAAGGCTCGACATAAATTACCCCCAAGGGAGAGGGGGCATGGGACTTCGACCCTAAAACAAGGTTAGATGGCTCCTAAATCTACCGCGCAATAGAAAGATAAAAGTATTGTTATTAATACAGTTGTCGGAGGACCACATCCGGCAGGTCTTAGCACATGAACTATGGAGCAGTATGTGAATGCTGCAAAGCATTTGGTTGTTGGGGAGTCCAGCATCCATGAAGAAGTGGTTCCTTTAAAGCAGAGAAGGGCGATGGTGGACGAAATCATCTTCTGTGATAATGAAGCTGAGGAGGTGGAGACCCCAAGCATTGATCCCTTGGTGATTTCGGCCAACGTTGGTTGACCTACGGTACGAAAAGTCCTTGTTAACTGTGGGAGTTCTGTAAACATCTTGTTTAGGAGAGCCTATGGCTAGATGAGGTTGGAGGCGAGAAACTTAAAGCTATATAAAGGCAGGATATGTGGCTTCAAAGGCAGAACAAATGAACTGGTAGGAATGGTTGAGTTACCAGTGGAGTTAGGCGAGGGAGACCGTAGAAGAGTGTGGATCCTTCCATTTCTTGTGATGGACATAAACTCCCCATATAATGTTTTTTTAGGTCGAACGACCCTAGCTGAATTTAGAGCACGCATAGCTCCTTGGTGTCTTCTCTTAAAGTTTCCAACAGATGGTGGAGTTGGAGTCATGCAAGAAGACCAAGTAGCAAAATGAGCATGCTACTTAGTGAAATGGAAAGATGTCCGTAATAAAGAAAATGGGGAGTCTGAAGATGTCCTTCCTTCTGCCAAGGAGGTGGATGCATAGAAAATAAAGGACGCATCCCGACCAGGACTGTTTAGTCGCCAACTCGAGTATATTGATCCGAAAGAGGATGAAGAACTGGGGTGTAGAAGGGCGATTCCTAACGAAACTACGATGAAGATCCCAATCGAAAAAGATGACCCGACTAAGTTCATGAAGGTTGGATCCTATCTGGACCACCTTCGAACGAGTTGACTGATTTTCCCCGTGCGAACCTTGATATGTTCGCATGGACCCATGCTGACATGTATGGGATATCTCCATCGATCATAAGCCAATCGCTCAATATCGATCTGAAATACGTTCCAGTAAAGTAGAAGAGACGTGTGCTTGTCCCGAAAAGATCGGTAGCTCAAATGGAAGAGGTTGAAAGGCTAAAGAACAATGGTTTTAATCAAGATTCGACATACCTCAAGTGGATATCAAAATCAGTTCTTTTGTAGAAGTCCAATGGGAATTGGCAGACATGCACAGATTTCTCATACTTGAATAAGGCATGCCCCAAAGAGAGTTTCAAGCTTCACCAGATTGACCAGTTTGTCGACTCAACAGCTGGACATGAACTTCTTTCTTTCATGAATGCTTACTTTGGACACAACCAAATCTCAATACATATTTCAGATTAAGAACATACCAGCTTCATAATGGAACTTTGGTTGTACTGTTATATGGTTATGCCGTTCGGAGTGAAGAACGCCAGTGCGGCATATAAACGGTTGGTTAACCGCATGTTCCAAAATCGAATCAGGAGATCAATGAAGGCTTACGTGGATGACATGCAAGTCAAAGTAGCCGGCCAACCACGTCAAGAATTTATGAGAGATTTTTAGCATTCTCCAACAATACGGGATGAAGCTTAACCCTTTGAAATGCACTTTCAACACTGTAACAGGGAAGTTTTTTGGCTTCATCATTAGCTCGCGAGGGATTGAAATTAACCTCGAACAAATAAAAGCTATAAGAGTATAAGGAACCCTTGGAAGATCAAGGATGTACAAAGTCTAGTTGGGAAGGTGGCAGCTTTGGGAAGATTCGTAACCAGAGCCTAGCGATAAGTTCATACCCTTCTTTGACTTGATTAAGTCAGGAAAATGCAATTTAGCTTGGAAGCCTGACTGTATCAAAGCACTGCAGGATTTGTTAGATCATTTGGAGAAGCCTCGTATCCTTTCAAAGCAAATGAATTACAAAGATTTGTTTGTCTACTTGGTGGTACCTTACATGCCATCAGCTCAGCATTAGTGCGTGAAGACGACCATGTTAAGTGACTGGTAATGCAACTACCTGAAGGTTTGGAAAGCTTAAATACAGTTTGATGATAACCTCGAGCAAACTACGCCACTATTTCCAAGCTCATCCAATCAAATTGTACATTGATCAGCCACCACGACAGGTCCTTCAACGACCTGAGGCGTCTGGGAGGTTGCTCAAATGGAACATTGAGTTGAGCTAGTTCAATATCGCTTACCTTCCATGAAAAGGGCAAGCGTTGGCTAACTTCATTGCTAAATTCACTGCTCTGAAAGGCGAGGGGGATGTAGGCATTGACACACCAAACGTCATATGGAAACTATTCACTAATGAGGCTCGAAATGACCGACGTTCCGGCGTCGGAGTTGTGTTATTTACTCCTGAGGGACGATCGGTGTGTTATGCATTGAAACTGGACTTCCTAGCAACCAACAATGATTTCGAATATGAAGCCCTGATTGCCGAGCTGAAACTCTCTAAGGAGTCATGTAACGACCTGCCTTTCTGACTACTTCAAGTTGGTAATAGGGGTGAGCAATATTCGGTTCAAACCGAATTAACCGACCAAACCGGTTCATTTCGGTCGGTTCGGTTCGGTTTTAAAACTAAATCGGTTTGAAAATATTATTATTTTTGGTTATCGATTTAACCGAATTAACCGAACTTTTAATTTATTATCTAATTTTGCAATATTGTAGTACTTTACATAATTAATTTAGCCATATAATACAAAGACACTTGTGGCAAGTAGATCAAATCTTATCATAAACATAAAATTTACTATGTAAATTTTCTCCAAACATGAATTTATGTTTTATTTTGTGTGAATTCATCATTTGAAAAATAGTACATTCTTCAAGTTCGGTTAAATCGGTTACCGACCGAATTTACTGAAATTAATTTGGTTCGGTTTGGTTTGAAAAAAATTCGGTTTTAGTTCGGTTTGACTTTTTTTAGCTCCAAACAAACCGAACCGAATGCTCACCCCAAGTTGGTAATTAAGCCAACTCGAACCATTGAAAATGACGTGTTGTTATCGCTTATGGGGCTTAAACAGAATAACAACATAGAATAAAGAAAACTATCTCACAACGGAAGCATTCATACAAAATATTAGAGTTGTAAATTTTTGTATAGCACAAATTACATAGCTTTTAAATAAAACAAAATTTTATAGGATTATGAACCAAGGCGAGCGTCTTCGTCATTCTCTAACTTCATCAGCTGAAATCTTTATCATGCAACACTCGGTCTGACCCGAGCGTTTATGCAAAATACAAAAGAACACTCGAGTTAGGATTAACTTTATTCAAGTTAATCAACTTCAATAACGTACTAAAATATAATAGTTAATGCTAACTATAAATAAGAAGTTATTAAACTTCGAGCATGTCAAACCCATGAGAAACTGCTGCAAATATATCTTGAAAAAAATTGAACTACTTGGGCTAAGACTAATTCAAGGCAGCACATACATACATACACACACACACAGAGTTTCGAGTCAATGTGTTAGCAGTGTGCATGCATAGAACAAATAAATTTGCCACAGTAATATGATGAACCAAAGAGGAATTTAGGTGCGTGTTATAGATTAAAAAAATTTCAAGTGGCATGCAACTAACACCTCCAAATTTAACAAATATTAAAGTTTAAACAAGATAATCTGGCATTGACTCATGACAGGGTGAAACAAGTAGTAGAAAATGTGTAGCAAGTTCATACCTGCCAACTCGCACATATAAACAAACCAAAGACAGTCATTTCGGTTTAAGGTCAAGACAGGTTAAACCAAGACAAGCAACAATGCAAAGCATGTCACATATATAGAATTAAAAATGCCAAGCGCGAGACAGGTATGAAACAAAATATTTTCAAGTAAAGGTTGTGTATACTAAAATATGTATCAAGTTGTCATCTGCATACCTATGCATGTTGAATTACAAACTGGCAGGTATATCAAAAGTGTATCTTTAATCTTTAAACCAGGTAAGCAAGCACATGCACATATATCTATCATTCATATTTTTGAACCAAGGCATGGGTGAAGTGAACAAATGTTGCAGCCTCTTATAAGTGGTTATTGCAAAACAGGGTCATATAAAGAGCATCGACAATTACAGGAAATTAATAAATGCAAGGCAGCGTGAACAACAGTGACCAAATAGTGCCTCAGAATACAAAATTTCAAAGTGAACAATGACTACAACAGGGAGGCAATGTCATGGAAAAAGCACAATTGGTCATGGAAACAACATAAGCATGGGTTCAATCAAATGTACAAGGTCGGACCCATCAAGCAAGGCCAGCCAGGCAACTCAAAATAGCACGAAATGGAACAAATGTCAACAAAGCGGGTGAGAAAATCACAATGGCTACAAGTGTATGGTAATGAACACAAGTTACGCAATGCAACAGGTCAGTTTGAAGAGCATTGTTGTGGTCAACAAACACATAAAATGGCCGAAATAAATGGCCAACAATGATAAGCATAGAGATAATATAAAGCAGTGAATCAATAAATAAATTAGTTATAGCATTTGTTCATATTAGGTAACAGGAAATTAAAGTCAGAAGAAAATGTGTTGAAATTCGAATGATTTACTGGTTCAAAATTACGTTGAAATAAGGAAACAATAAGAGAAATATTTTCTCTAAATATTTTTTGAACCAGTTAACAAATCATGCACAAAGTTTTGAATTTTTTCATAGCATTATGGTGACCAAGTCAGGTATATATCATTTTTGCGAAAAATAGCTGACAAGACCATCAAGGTAGCTTGTATATTCAAGTATATACGTATGCTAAATTCAGCATATACACATACAAGGACGGATATGTATACACATGTAACAACCCGTAAAATGCGAGCCAGTTTGAAATTTTTATTTTGGCTATTTTAGCGAATTTAGTATATTTAAAATAGATTATTTTAAATAAAATCGACGAGAAAATTTATTTGAATAGAATTCGAACGTATATATTTATACGCGTCGTCGTTAGAATATAAATAATTATTTATAATTATAAAAGGAATTGAAAATGGCGCGGTAGTTCGATAATTCGATTTCAAACTTCAATTGAATGTACCGGGTGCAAAATAATCCGGATTTTAGTGAAACCAAAAATAATGGGATCTAATTGATAATATCTTTCCAACGAATCCGAATAATCAAATTTTCATAGCGGGAATCAAAAGATATGTCCAGTTGAAAATTCTGAATAGTCGCTATGGAATTCAGGCCCTTAAAAATGGACATTTTGCAAATGACCTCGGATTTCGATGAAACCACTTTTGTTGGGTCCGTGATGTTAAATTATTGCTAGATTCCAAATTTCATAATTTTTCGAATCAATAGTTGAGCGTGGCAAAGGAAAACGCGTTTGACCAGTTTCAGTTGATTTTAATCGACTGGAAATTGGCCATTTTTCAAACGGTCTCAGAATTCGACGAAACTAGTTTTGTTAGGACCGTATCGTCAATACGAAGCTAGAAAATATTTTTCGGGAATTTTTCGAGTTAGTATGTGACCCCAGTAATTTGAAATGTACGATTAGAATACAATATAATGATTTAAATGTAAATTTAACGGAAACTGATTGTAACGATCGAATCAACCTACGATACATATCCCATTGTGTTCGGAATGGGGGTTAAACGCTATGGACGACAGGCGGTGAGCCTCGTTTAGAGGTCGTTTGAAAAAGTTGACTTTTTGAATTAAAATAAAATAATTAATTAAATTACATAAACCCCCCCCCCCCCCCTCTCCTCAGTTCTCTCTCCCCGTCATTTTATATATATATAAAAAAAAAAAAGAGAATACCTAAATCGAACGCCGCCAGGCGTCCGCCGCGCCCCAGCCCCGATCACCACCGCCTCCGACCGTACCTCCCCCTCCCCTCCGACGGACCCATCCCCTCCACCCGCTTTGAAAACCGAACCCCAAGCTCCAGGACCCCAAAGCAGTTCGCCGCCAATGACCCCAACCACCACCGCCCAAGGCCGACGCTCCACCCCCACCTGAAACCGCCAACCGCACCATCCTCCGACCTCCGAGCGCCCCCCCCCCCCCCCCTCGCGTCAGAGCCCCCCCACTCTCTGTGAGTCCCTTTTTTTTTCTTCTTTTTTTTATTTATTATTTTAATACTGTTTTTATTTTAAAGTTTAAAAAAAAAACGGATTATATTTAATTTTCAAACTGATTTTAAAAAAGGTATTTAAAACTTTAATTAGAAAAAGGTTAAAACTTTAAATAGAAAATATAAATTTGAAATGATTTTTAAAGATAAAAATCAGCATTGTTGAAAATATATCTATATCACAAAGTTTTGAATATGTATATATCACAAGGTTTTGAAAATATATGGGAATGTTTTAAAAATATGATTTTTATATATTGAACATCAAAGTAAAAATTCGATTTTTATATATTGAATAGCAAAGCAAAAATAGAATTTATATATATTGAATAGCAAAGCAAAAATAGAATTTTTATCTATATAGTAGCGAAATAAAAATAGAATTTTTTATATATTGAACTTCGAAGTAAAAATATGATTTTTTATATATATTGAATAGCGAAGTAAAAATTCGATTTTTACATATGTAGAGGATACGGGCGAAAGCGACAAAAAGGCGAGTTGGCAAAGATTTCCTGCATTAGAAGTGCCGTGGAGCTAGGATAGCTATATGTGAGAATTTCTCACCTTTCAATTTCATTTCTATTTATATATATATACTAGGATGCAGACGGTGCTTAGTAGCACCCGACACAATCGTCCACAGACCATGGACTTGTTTGTTTGGTTGCATAGATTAGTTATATGATGTGATTTGAATTTGGTTGTTTGGTGATTTTGATTGATGTGTGAATGGCGTGGGCCTTCACTAGACCGGGGATAAGGCTAGGCCTCGTCCCGTTTCTAGTATCGTGCCGTTATGCCGCCGAAATTTTCTAAAATGTGTTAGAAAAATAAAAAAAAAATCATTTTATTTAAAGAATGAACTTAATAGAAATTCATATGTTGGAATAAAATGTTTTATCGTTAAAAATATAATTTTTAACGTGAATGTGAATAAATAAATATTCATTTACAAACCAGACGGTTTGTTTATGTACACCTATTTGAAGGACATTGATTGGGACGATAAATTTTACACATCGCCCAACTGCACAAATAAAATATTTGTTTGATTGTTTGAAACCCCACACGGGTGTTGGGATGAAATTTGAAGTTCACTCATCCCGATTGATTGAATATGTCGATCGGTTGATTGACAGGCTGTTTTAAGCGTTGGATATCTATATTTGATGCTTATACAGTGTAGTGCACTTTGGTTGATGGTTGATTATTTTTCCATGCTATTATATACATGTGTTGTATGAAAATCCATATAATTAACTTTATATGGTAATTGATTGGGCCTCATTCCAGTTTTAAAATAGAAATATTTGAAACAGAAATATTCGAAATGGAATATTTGAAAATATCAATATATGAAGCCGTGTTGATTAGATTGACGCCATTTTAACGTGAACGATATTTATATCGATTTTATTCATTTTATAATGAATATCGAAAGTGATTTCAAAACCTGATATTTTGAAAAGAATTGAATGGAAATGAATTGAATTGAAAACGATTTCGAAATGAATTGAATTGAAAACGATTTCGAAATGAATTGAATTGAAAACGATTTCGAAATGAATTGAGTTGAAAACGATTTCGAAGTGAATTGAAGTGAAAACGAATTCAAATTGAATTGAAAGCGAATTGAAATGAATTCAAATTGAATTGAAATTTGAATTGCATAGAAATGAATTTTAAAACGAATTTATAAAGAAGAATTCAATTTTGATTTGAATTGAAATGGAAGTTGAAATTGCTTTTGAAACGAGTTTTAAAACTATTTATATAATTCGTTTTAAATAGAAATCGACGAAATATATATTATATATATTATATATATATAATATAATGGCCTGAATAGAACGCGCCGCGCCGCGGCAATTCGTGAATTTCGACCATTTATTTCAAACGGACATTACGGGAGATCCGACCGTCGGATTCTCCTAAAACCGGAACCGTTGGGTTCGTATCGAAAAGAGCTTTCTAACGAATATTAGAAATTTGAAATCTAACGGTTGGATTTGGAATTATGTCCAAATCAAATTTGAAAAAGGTCGCTGTAAGTGCAGTTCGATGGCCGTTGTTGGAAATCGACTGTACGGGCCTTGATAAAATTATTAAAAATAGTAATAATTTGTGTAAAATCATAAGAAATGATTTAGAAAGAATTGGGATGAAAAACTCCATATTTGAAAAGATAAAAATAGATTTTTATCGAAATGAACTAGTTTTGAACTAGAAATATAATTCTATTTATTTTTAAGTAAATAAATTGAATTTGAAAAGGGTTTTAAAAATAACCAGAATTTCCAATGATTGCATTGGAGTGGATTTGAATCGAAATTGTCTTCGGAATATTTCGATGTTGGAATTCGTGATTATACGGATGTTGTTATGGAAATTTGAAAGATATTTATATTTATATCGTTATTTCCAATATAACATTTGTTAATCGTAGAATTTGATATTGAATATAAGCCGATATATTTTCTATTCAGAGCCTTATATTGAATATCAAATGTGATTTGGGTTTGTCGTGAATGGTGTCTTCACTAACACTGTTCTTGAACCCAGTTGAGAAAAGATTAAATCTTTTTATTTAGATTTAATGAAGTGTACCAATTAAATAACATTTAATTGGAATTGAATCGATATTGATTTTTGGGTTTATCGTGGACAGTGTTTTAAATAACACTCGTTCTTTAACCCGATGATTAATGAATGTGATTTTGGGCTTATCGTGAACTGTGTTTTAAATGACACTGATTCTTTAACCCAGTTAAAGATTAAAACTAAGTGGAGTTTTAATGAATCTTTAATTAGATTGAAATGATCGAAAAATGGAGTATCACCAGTTTTGCTCCAGGCGATAGTTAAATCTTTAATTAGATTTGAACGTGAAATGGTAATTGAATTTACCGATAACACTGTGGTGTTAGATATGAAGTATTACCAGTTTTACTTCATGGGATAAATAGGTTGGGATTGGGAAATTAAAACAAATGATTACTTCGGTAAGGTTCGCTAATCCCGACTAGTTTTGAATCGATATTCAAAATAGATTAAAGAATAAATTCAAGAAATTTATCTTGGATAAAATTAATGGGAACCTTTCCCTATGAATGTGAAATTTAGAAACTGACTGTCGGTTAGCCAAACAGAATGGTTTTCTGGATATTGATCTGATGTTGGTTTCGGCCTTCGGGGTTAATATTTGGGGAATTATTCTCTTGATTAATTTACGGTTAGTGACTAATGAATTGGAATGAGGCGTATGTTGTGTTTTTGTAACACTTATTTAAAATATACGCGAGTTATTCGGAAAGGCCGGGTTTATCCCATTCTGAATAACTGATACGACGATAAGTCGAAGATGAAGACGGGGGTCGAAGACCGGAAGTCTTCACGTCGTTTGGGTGATTACTAATGATCTTGATTGGGCTGTACACCCAAGAAGATGGAAACCGTTAGTGATCGTCCAGACGTGCTTGGAGATCGATGGATATGCGGGGTACTAGGTGCCTCCGGTTTCGTTCAGCCCCAGAACGGACTTGTAAATGGACTGTGTGTCTGACATTGGATTTTAGTCCGTGTGATTGATCTCTATTAAATATATCTGTTTGGCGGCGGAGAATTTATTCTCTTGCTTAACGCCCTTCTCTGAGACGTACGAGCTCAGGGGTTATATATTGATGGATATCAATCGCATGGAGTGAATTGCCTGTGTGACATGCCTAAGTGGCAAATGATCAAGGCTTCTGTTGAAAAGCAAAGTCTTGTGGTTGATGATCGAAGCACGACCTTTGTGGCGTAGCTTTGTGTAACGTTGATTCGCGAGTATCACACCCGGTATGAATCAAAAACGGGAGACGGACCTCAGGGAGGGCCTACGTTTCCTCCTAGCTAAAAGTGGCGTCAGTGGTTTTACACGCCCTGACGAGTTTGACTTATGTTGTTGTTGCTGTTGCGAGGCGCCTCGGATTGATCGGTCGTTCTCGAACCGATGGAGTCATTTAGTTGGCTCGCTTACGCCCCAAAGGGCGGCGAAACGTAGTGCTCAGGTATAATAATCCACATCGGTGGACCGGCCCTGTCGCTCCAAGGCTTGCCTGCGCGCTTGCCTGAGACTCGGGCTAGGCAGTCTCGAATCATTGAGGATCTTGCCCCTAGCCTCGGTTCATACCATAAATGATAACCCAACTTCCAATACGACATTTGCGGTTTTGATTGTAAACTTATATATGGCGACATAGTGTTATGGGCCATTCATGCCGCCTATGATTGATATTTATGATTTGAAGTGTTTTATACACTATGCACTTATAATAGTATCAAACGATTTGTTTTAACCGTATCAAGCATTCTTTGGCTGTTATAAGGGAAAACCCTATCCTCGACTGCGTTGCATTGTGTGATGGGACCTGGGTCTTATAACAGCTTCATTTTTCTTTATTTAACATTGCGCTGTTTGTTTTATGCACTGGTATTCTTGGGAGGAAACCCGTTCCGTGTTATACGGCGTGGTCCCTTGATTTACCGAACTTTAAAGATAAAGATTAACGATTTTAGTTCTCACACCAGTCACATGACTGACCTGGAGTTTATTGTTTTAACCTAAACTCTGGGTGCCCCTATTTTGACACGGGCAGCTAGTAGTTTTGGTTTTGCAGATTTATATTCACAGGATCCTGGTTTACAGCTGGAACGATATCCGGAAAGCTTTGTATCCGTATATCTACTTCTAGTTGTGTACTGTATTATTTTCCGCTGCTATGTATTTAAATGTAATTTAAATCTCTGATATTTCTGTGTAATATTTATTCGTACTCTGTATATTCTTGTAATCTGATGCATTGTTGTAATATACAATGAAATGTTCTTCTGTATGCGTTCTGCTGTGGTTTGTTCTCGAACTATCCGACGCTTTCCTTTACGGGGAAGTTACGGGTTTTTACAACACACATGCTAACCACCACATATATACATGATCGAATTTCAACATCACATAGACAAAGACAGAGTATGCAGAAAAAGACAGCCAACAACAAGAATTAAAACCCAACTTTCAGTTCCTATGGAAATTTATATACTTGAAAACGAGTTAATTGTGAGGTGAAATCACCTTTTGCACAATGGAGACTACTACCGGTAACATGGAGACCAATAACAGCAGTATTAGAGGTAGGAGCAGCTTTCGGATTTGATGGGTGGCAATGCTTCGATTTGACGGTGGCAGTGGCGATTTAAAGGAAAGAGAAGCCGATGATCTTGTAGCAGCAGTGGACAGGGAAACTCGGTTGCTTTGAAGGAGGGTTGGTGGCACAACAAAGGGTTTCGATCAAGTTAGGGAGGAGGTGGCGATTTGGAGAGGAGGACATTATTTTTTCTTCGATTTGGGGCAAAAAGACTTCGGTTGAAGGAAAAAGAAGGGAGGGAGAAAGGAAAATAAAGTGAAAGCAGATGGAGGAAAATAAAAGGAACAAGTACAAGTGTAAAAAATTCAGAGAAACTTGCACAAGTATCAAATCTCAACAAAATTGTACAAGTGGCTAATTTATTAAAGAATTATTTTTTAAGTGTACATTATATTACATTTTTAACTTAAGTACACAAACAATACAAGTGTAACTTACATTTCAAATAGAAACCTTAAGTTGAATTAAAACCAAGTTCAAATAAAATAAAATAGATTATAAATTCTCAAGCTAAATTACAAAATCAAAATTTCCAAATACAACAACAACAACAAAGCCATATATCCCAAACAAGTTGGGGTTGGCTAGATATGGAACCCAAAATTCAAATAAAATAAAATTAATAATGATGATAATAATATTATATATATATATAAAGGGTTTAAAATAACCAATCAAATAAAAAGTCGTCCGATAAAGGGTTTTTTTAAATAATAATAGTAAGAAGAAGAAGTAAAAATGTTCAATAAAAGTGAAATAAAATTTAAAATAGTAAATAAAAAGTAAAAATGTTCAGTAAACGTGAAATAAAGTCTAAAAAAAAACCACTATGGTTCTGGTACATGGATTGCCAATTTCCATGCACTCCTATCAACTACCAGCTCTTCCGATAAACTCCAGTTACTTAAATCTCTCTTTATTATCTCCTCCCATGTCATTTTAGGTCGACCTCTACCTCTCTTTGGGCCTTCGGCGCGACCTAGAATTCCAGCGCGTACAGGTGCATCGTATGGTCTACGTTGGATATGTCCAAACTATCTCAAGCGGTATTGGACTAACTTCTCTTCAATAGGTGCAACTCCAAGTTTTTCCCGAATATCCTCATTTCTAATCCGATCTCGTCTGGTATGCCCACAGCTCCAACGCAGCATTCGCATCTCTGCTATACTTATCTTCTGGACGTGTTGCCTCTTAGTAGGCCAACATTCTGCACCATATAACATTGCAGGTCTGATTGCTGTCCTATAGAACTTTCCTTTAAGCTTCTGAGGAATCTTCCGATCAAAGAGAATGCCAGATGCTAGTCGCCATTTCACCCATCCTGCTTGAATTCTACAACTAACATCCTTATCAATCTCTCCATCAAACTGCAACATAGATCCTAAGTATCGAAACGATTCCTTCTTTGGTACTACTCTACCGGCCAGGGTAACATCTCCGTCATCTGACCTGACACTGCTAAACTCACACTTCATATACTCTGTTTTAGTTCTGCTAAGCCTAAAACCCTTTGATTCCAAGGTCTCCCTCCACAACTCCAGTTGTCGATTAACCCCTATTCTACCTTCATCAATCAGCACAACATCATTGGCAAAGAGCATACACCAGGGAATCTCCCTTTGTATATCTTTTGTGATTTCATCCATCACTAATGCAAAAATATAGGGGCTCAAAGCCGAACCTTGATGTAACCCTATGTTAATTGGAAAGTCTCTGGTCTCACCATCGCATGCCCTAACACTAGTCACAACCCCCTCGTACATATCCTTAATAAGGGTAACATAGTTTGATGGCACTCTCTTCCTTTCTAGCGCCCACCACATAACCCTCCTCGGTACTCTGTCATAAGCTTTCTCCAGGTCAATAAAAACCATGTGGAGATCTTTCTTTTGCTCCCTGTATCTCTCCATAAGTTGCCTAACCAAGAAAATCGCCTCAGTGGTTGACCTTCCCGGCATAAAACCAAATTGATTCCTAAAGACACTTGTCAACCTCCTCAAACGCTGCTCGCAAACTCTCTCCCAAAGCTTCATTGTGTGACTCATAAGCTTAATTCCTCTATAGTTTGTGCAACTTTGAATATCTCCTTTATTCTTGAAGATTGGAACTAAAATGCTTCTCCTCCACTCATCTGGCATTTTGTTTGATTTGAAAATATTGTTGAACAACTTAGTTAACCATCTTATCCCTGCATCTCCAAAGCATCTCCACACTTCAATAAGAATATCATCAGGCCCTACCGACTTGCCTGATTTCATACGTTTCAACGTCCCCTTTACCTCAGCTTCTTGAAATCTCCGCACAAAATGTCTATTAGTGCTATCGGCTAAGTCTTCCAACTCGATCGAAGAGCTATCACTTTCTTCGTTGAAAAGCTTATCAAAGTATTCTCTCCACCTATTCTTTATCTCATCTTCCTTCACCAAAAGTCTATCATTCTCATCCTTAATGCATTTAACCTGATTGAAGTCCCTTGTCCTCCTCTCGCGTAGCCTAGCTATTCTGTAAACGTCTTTTTCACCCTCCTTTGTACTTAGCCTTTGATACAAATCTTCGTACGCTCGTCCCCTTGCTTCACTCACTGCTCTCTTTACAGTCTTCTTTGCCACTTTGTACCTGTGCATGTTCTCTTCGCTTCTATGACGGTACATGCGTTTGTAGCATTCTTTCTTCTCTTTGATAGCCTTTTGCACCTCGTCATTCCACCACCACGAATCCTTGGGTTCTCGCTTGCTTCCTCTTGTTATCCCAAATACCTCAGTGGCGACTCTCCGAATGCAAGTTGCCATCGCATTCCACATGACATTTGCTTCTCCTTCCACATTCCACATTCCGAATACAAAATCAAAATTTCCAAGTATTCAAACAAATATATTTCGGTTAGTTAAATGTTAATAACGTTTAATTTTCACAAAACCATTTAGATTCAAAAATACCGAAATTATATTTATACTTACAAAACTTATTTACAACCAAGTTAAAATAGACTAGATTTAAAACTCTAAAATAAATTTCTAATATAAACATAAATTTCAGCATTAAATCAAAATTAATTTTATATTTTAAACATCAAAAATTTTGTACGTTACAATCTCCCTTACTCAAAGCTTTTCATCCTTAAAAAGGAGAGGTTGTTAAAATCATACTTATGTATAAAACAAAATATTTGTACTAATACAAAATTAAGTTTTAAAACCAAATAAACAATAGGTTTTTAAAATGCAAAATTTTTCATATAAATAATATTCATCAAAACTATTTTTCTTAAAACCGTGATTGCTAATAATAAAACTTGAAGTCAAAGTATAAATATTCTCTACGACTTAAGATCCCGGTTTTACTTTCAAAGCATTTGAAATAATATATATTCCTTTCATATTGAATTATACTTTGTTTCGGGATTTCAATACCAAAATCATTTCAAAATCTCAAATATTTCACGATAAAGCATAAAAACATATATGCTACAAGATCGAGAGGTTTCTCCCAATGAGAGGGCCACTAGGCATGGCCTACGTACGCATAGGTATCAATAAATGATGTTTATCTGAACCCCAAAGAAGATGATCATCAAGGGCTTACAACCCACGTCATACCTTTCTTTTGTCACAAGTTACTAGATTCTTAATAACATAACAAACCATTTCATATCCCAAAGTTATAAATCATTTTGCAATAATAATATATGAACACTTTCAAATTATATTATTGTTTTTTCAAAATCCTTTAAAATACCAGGATTTAAGTCATCAAAATTTTCTATGTTTATAAAATACCTTATAAACTATTTATCACATTCCAAATAATTGGAAAATCAACTTCCATACAATAATTGGAAATCAAAATTTGATCAATTTGGCAATATGATTTAATTTTCAATCAAGTATTGTACAAATTCAAAATTTACAAGTATCTAAATCAAAGGCTTTATAAAATCATTTCAATTCATAAAATCATATCAATCTGTCATGAAAATAAATTTCAAATCATTTCGAAACATTCTTAAAATAAGATTTCCAACACTTTCTTACATACACATAAGATAAATCTTCCAAGAGTCTTTGAAATTAGCTTGAAACTCATATGGTTGGGCTTGTACAAAATAACTTCCTTTCAAAACGTTCTTTGTTAAAATATTTCAAATCAATAAAAATCTATTTCAAATTCTTCTAGGATCAAATTCTCAAGTTCAAGTTAAATATTTCCTTCCAAAACCAGTTTCCTTCATATGTTAATTTTCTATATATTTCGAGAAAATCAGTATTATCTTGCAAATCTCATTTATCGATGCTTAATATAGTATCTTGGATAAATTCAACACTTCGAAGATTCATTTGTCAATTGTACGTAAAATTCAAAATTAATGATAATTCAAAATATTTGTTTCCAAATCCAAGACTATGTTATTAATCCAACTTGTCCTTATATTGCCCAATGCAAGGCAAAAGAAAGGGTTCAAGAATATGAAGTGGGCACTTTAAAAAAAATCAAGCAAAAAGGCAAACACGACAACAAGTGAATTGATATTAGCTAAGTGAATGAACCAAAACGAACAAAGGAATATTTATACTTTTGGCTAGGAGAAATAAAATGATGCTGCTAGGAATTGTGCTCTTATTAGTGTGTTTTGGTTCATATTTTCAAAATACTCAATCTTAATTTAAGTCATTTACTATTATGATTTATTCCTGAACATCTTTTGCAAATTCAATCTATATTTCACAAGCAATGAAGATGTAACTTTATTAAAATTTTCTTTATCGATTCTAGTTCACATTAATGTACCAAAGCATTATCATTAAAATTTATTAAACATTTTCAAATATTCATCACAATGGTTTAAGTATTCCTCAACGTTTCGACCCCAATCATATAGTTATCTCACTTTCGAAAGTCGAAAATAAAAACCGATAATGCCGCAGTCATTAACAAAATCGTCTTTAAGCGACTAGAGTGTGATTCTATAGCTATCTAGTACATATAGGATTAATATATATGTTAGCCAGACGTACATTTGAAATCGTTACATACCCAACTGTCCAATCTTGACGTCCAATAAATACTCAAAACTCTTATTATTGGGGATATTTCTAAATAATTACATTCCAAAATAATTTATTTAATTTCAAAACAACTTACATTTTCAAAGTACGCACTCTCTAAAATGATTCAAGTGATGATTCCACTCATTCTGGGGTATTGCTACCTTATCTCTAATGAATTCTAAACCCAATAAGCTAAGCTTTGTCAAACCAAAGCTTTGATACTAACTGTAATGACCTGCCTTTTTGATCGCTTCAAGTCGATAATTAAACCAACCTGAGCCATTCAAAACGGCTGGTTGTTATCGCTTATGGGGTTTAAACAGAATCAACACAGCATAAACAAAAACATCTCACAAGGGAAGCATTTTACATAAAATATCAGAGTTGCAAATTTTTATATAGTGGAAATTACATACATTTTAAGTTAAATAAAATTTTATAGGATTTTGAACCAGAGCGAGCATCTTCACCGCTTTCTAACTTCATCAGCTGAAATCTTTAAACTACAACACATGGTCTGACCCGAGCGTTGATGCAAAACACAAAAAATCGCTTGAGTCAGGATTAACTTTATTTAAGTAAATCAACTTCAATAAAACACTAAAAATATAATAGTTAATCCTAACTTTAAATGAGAAGTTATTAAATTTCGAGTATGTAAAACCCATGATAAACTGCCGCAAATATATCTTGATAAAAATCGAATGACCTCGGAGAAGACTAATTCAAGGCAGCATATATATATATATATATATATACATACACACACACACACAGAGACAATTTCGAGTCGGCATGGTTAGCAATGTGCAGTCATAGTACAAATTAATTTTGCCACAACGATACGATGAACCAAAGAGGAATTTAAATGCATGTTATAGGTTAAAAAATCAAGTGGCACACAACTAACACCTTCAAATTTAACATATGTTGAAGTTTAAACAGGATAATCTGGCATTAATTCATAATTGGGTGAAACATGTAGTAGAAAATGTGCAGCAAGTTCATACCTCCCAACTCTTGCATATATACAAACCGAAGTGACTCATCTCAGTTCAAGGTCCGGACATGTGTTAAACCAAGACAAGCAACAATGCCAAGCATGTCACGTATATAGCATTAAAAATCCGAAGCATGAGACAGGTATGAAACACAATATTTTTAGGTAAAGGATGTGTATGCTAAAATATGTATCAAGCTGTCATTTGCATACCCATGCATGTAGAATTTCAAACTGGCAGGTATATCAAAAGTGTGTCTTTAGTCTTTAAACCAGGTAAGCAAGAAAATACACGAATATCTATCATTCATGTTTTCGAACCAAGGCATTGGTGAAATGAACAAATGTTGCAACCTCTTATTAATGGGTATTACAAAATATGGTCATATAAATGGCATTGACCTTTACAGGAAATGAATAAATGCAAGGAAGTATGGACAACAGTGACCAAATAGTGCGTCAGAATACAAAATTTCAAAGTGAACAGTGACTACAATAGGGAAACAATGCCATGGAAAAATCACAAATGGTCATGGAAAAACAACATAAGCATGGGTTCAAGCAAATGTATAAGGTCAGACCCATCAAGCAAGGCCATCCAGGCAACTCAAAATAACAAGAAATGGAAAGAATGTCTATACAGCAGGTGAGAAAATCACAATGGCTACAAGTGTATAACAATGAACACAAGTTACACAATGCAGCAGGCCAGTCTAACAAGCATAACTATGGCTAGCAAACACATAAGCATGGCCCAAATAAATGACCAGCAATGATAAGCAGAGATAACAAACTTGTGCAGCAGTGATTAAATCAATAAATTAGTAATATCATGGGTTCTAATCAAGTAACAAGCAAATAAAGGCAGAAGAAAACGTGTTGACATTCGAATGATTTACTGGTTCAAAATTAAGTAGAAGTAAGGAAACAAATCAGAGAAATATTTTATCTAAATACTTTTTGAGCCAATCAACAAATCTCGCAGAGGTTTCAAATTTATTCACAGCATTATGGTGACTAAGTCAGGTATATATCAGTTTCGCCAAAAATAGCTTACGAAAACATCAAGGCAACGTGTATATTCAAGTATATATGTACGATGAAATCTGCATACACACATACAAAGGGCATATCTGTTTACACATATGTAGCCACCACATATATACATGGTGGAATTTCGACATCACACAAGCAAAGACAGAGGCACGTAGAGAAAGACAACCAACAATAAGAATCAAAACCAACTTTTACTTCCTATGGAAGTTAAGACATTTGAAAACGAATTAATTGTGAGATGAACTCACCTTTTGCACAGCAGTTCGGATGAAGGGAAGGAGGCGTTAGAGACCGCTACAGGCAGCCTCGCGACCAATAGCAGTAGCACCAAGGGTAGGAGAAGCTTTCGGCGGTTTGATGGGTAGTAGCACTTCGATTTGACGATGGCGGTTTAAAGCAAAGAGAAGCTGATGATTTTGAAGAGGTGGTGGATAGGGAAACTCGTCTGCTTTAAAGGGTAGTTAGTGGCATGGCGAAGGGTTTCGATCAGGTTAGAGAGGAGGTGGCAATTTGGAGAGGAGGACATTATTTTTTTTCTACGATTTGGGGCAAAAAGACTTCGGTGGAAGAGAAAGAAGGAAGGGGAAAGGAAAACAAAGTGAAGTGGATGGAGGAAAATAAATGGAATAAGGACAAGTGTTAAAATTGAGAGAAATATGTATCAGTTTCAAATCATAACAAAATTGTACAAGTGGCTAATTTATTAAAGAATTATTTCCAAGTGTACATCATATTACATTTTTAACTAAAGTACACAAACAATACGAGTGTAACTTACATTTCAAATACAAGCCTTAAGTTAAATTAAAACCAAGTTCAAATTAAATAAAATAAATCAAATTATAAATTCTCAAGTTAAACTCCAAAATAAAATTTTCCAAATATTCAAACAAATATATTTCAATTACTTAAATGGTAATAAAGTTTAATTTTCACAAAACCATTTAGTTTCAAAAATTTCAAAATTAAATTTGTACTTACAATACTTATTCAAAACCAAGTTCAAATAGACTATATTACAAAATTCTAAACTAAATTTCTAGCATAAACACGAATTTTCAACATCAAATCTAAATTAATTTCATGGTCGAAACATCAAAAATCTTGGTTCGTTAAAAATTAGGTATAAAAGCTATTATTTTTTATGACTTGAAAATTGTTGTGTGTTAGGTCAAAAGGAGTTCAAGGCCAAAGGGGAATGACCCGCCGGTTATCTTCGTCAAGTGGAGCAATTGCTAGTATGGTTTGATTATTAAGACATCTCTCATGTTCCAAGGGAGCAGAGCTAAAAGGCCGACTCGTTAGCCAAATTAGCCAGTTTGGACAATTCGGAGTATACAGAGTCGATCCTGATAGAAACATTGACAACTCCCAGCATTAATCAAATGGAAGTTGAACATGTGTTGGACGTTGAGTCTGAAAGAGAATTATGGATGACTCCTATTAAAGATTTCCTCATCAATGAAACCCTTCCTAAGCGAAAAAACGAAAGGCGTGCTCTTGTGCGTAAAACTTCAAGATACATCATCCAGGGAAACGCTTTGTATCGCAAATGCTTCTCAGTTCCTTTACTCTGGTGTGTTGCCAACGACAACGCCAAGTGCGTATTATGAGAAGTGCATGAAGACAAATGTGGCGATCATACTAGGGGCAAACTTTAGCGAAGAAGAATATTCGGTTTGGCTAATTCTGGCCTACCGTGAACCAAGATGCGGCTGATTATTCATGACGTTGTGACAAATGCTAGAGGTTTGCAAAGATTTCGAGAGCTCCGCCAACTCAATTAACCTATATGTTTAGTCCTTGGTCTTTTACAGTACGGGAAGTGGACATAATTGGAAGCCTTCTAATTTCGGAGTAGCGAAATACGCGATCGTGGTAGTTGACTACTTCACGAAGTGGGTCGAAGCAAAACCACTGACCATAATCTCGACGAAGCGGGTGATCAACTCATTGTCAGAAATATAATCTGTCGATTTGGACTTCCTAGGGCTAACATCACTGACACTGAGACCGAATTCGATAGCTGGAGCTAAAAGATTTCAGTCGAAGTCATCATATCGAAAAGAAATATACTGCAGCTATGCACTGCAATCAAATTGATAGGTCGAAGCTATAATCATCAGGTCCATTCTGAAGAAGCGATTGGAACGGGATAAAGGCAAGTGGGTCAATGAGCTACCATTATCCCTTTGGGCATATTGCACAATCCATAATTCTATGTCTGACCACACTTCATTTGCGTTGTCCTATGACTCAGAGGTAGTGATACCAGTGGAACTTGAAGTCCCCTCTCAGAGAACGATATACTATGATCATTTGACTAACAAGGCCCATCTTGTAGAATCACTAGACATGATTGATGAGAAGAGAAATGATGCTAACTTGCGTTCTTCAGCGCATAGACTTCGGTTTGTTCGATATTACAACAAAAAGATTCATCCTAGAACCTTTGAGTTTGGCGACCTCATTCCGAAGTGTGTCTTCTCGGCTTTAGTTCACATGGTCCTGGAGTAGGAAGGACCCTTTGTCATTCAACAGAAGCTTGATAACGTAACTTCCAGGCTAACGAGTATTGACGGAAATCAATTCCCAAGAGCATGAAACGCCAAGCATCTGTGGCACTATTTGACTTAGGCTTTTATTTCTTCAATTTTGTAGCCGTTATTTCTTTTTCGAACTATGTATAAGGCATGACTTGCCGATTGTTTATAAATAAAAGCTCTTTCCATGCTCTAAGACTGTGTTCACTAATTTGGCTAAGTGTTGTGATTCGACCGACCTATGCCAAAATTTGAACGAAGGGAACGACTAGTTCCCAAATGTCGTTCATTGGATCACGTTTCAACGAGTTAACTCAACTCCACGACTAGTAAGATATGAGTTAACTAAATTCAAGTTTGACACCGACACTCGATATGTTGATCCTCATTTTGGAAGCCAAAGTGTAGGAACAATGCCAAAGCGAATGTGACATGACCGTTCGCACAATGAACTCTAACTCTCACGACTTGAGAAAGACTATAAAACGACTAAGATTGGCGTGAATGGTGTACCACGGCTTAAGACCATTAAAGTCGTAACTCTAACCCGAACTAACGATGGTAGAGTGAAAAACACTTAAGGATCGGACATCCAACTGACTTAACTTGGATCCCACCAACGTTGGGGGGGCACGAGTACAAATTTATAAATTAACTTCGAACATGTTTCGAATGGACTCATGATTCAAAGTTAATTGGGGGAATATACATTATACCTCTAGACTATAACACTTTATCATTCTTAGCGAGACAACTTATGGGTTAAGTTTCTAAGCGAGACCGCTTATGAGTTAAGTTTTTAAGTGAGACAACTTAGCATTTAACAAATTTTTACTTCGAGCAGGAATTATTTACGACTAAAATTTGACTTAATGAAAAATTAAAATACAAGTACATTGAATGGAAAGCAATACGAAACATGTAAACAAAACAAAATGATTTATTTTTATTGTAGGTTTTGTACAAGATTACAAAGCAACAATGCGAGGGCTGCAATCACAATAACAACAAAGAGCCTAAAGAAAAAACAAGAGATGGGTCAACTAAGGCTTTGGTGGCCTATCATCCGTTTTCGAGTTCTTTTTCTTCATCTTAGCCAGCTCCGCCTTGGTGAGAATGCACTTTCAGGACTTTTTAGTTGAAGACTCCTCGACCCCTAACGCAGGATTGCCATGTTTCTTTCTGTGCCATTTGCCCGAGGAATGTGGCTTGGTTCACTTGACCGATGTGTTTGTGCCGGGGGGAGGAATTATTTGCAGCAGTTTGATAGAGAGGGGTCCAAAGGTTGCCTCTCATTTGAGATGGACTTCGTCTCATTCCTTCAATACCACAACACTCAAAGGGAGATCTTCCCAGACTCGTCGTTGTATATGACATCGTTGTCACCTTCGCCCGAAGTCACTTTCCCTTCCAAATTCTTGAGTGTGTCAATCATCTCCTCCTCCATTCCAACGCCAACACCAAGTGCACTTGATGCTCTTCAGCTACCTTTGCTTCTTCTTCAACAGTGTCTTCGCCAAAGGTGTACCTAAAGTAGGAAGAGCAACAATTAGTCCAGGGGCAATAATGGGTCTCCCGACTGAAGGCCCAATTGTTAAGCAACATTCCATACTTACTTTCTAAAATCAAGGGAACAGAAGAGAAATACCATTAGCTGGAGTTGTGGGAGTCTTGACCTCAAGAATGGGACTCAAGAGCTTTTGTAGGAAACATCCCAATTCGTTGGGATTATACTCTTCAACTATTTCTGAAGACTTGGTTGGAGGAGGCAGAACAATTGTTCCTCAATAGGTGGGCCCACGGTAGGGGTACGTTGATTGGTTGATTGCATGGAAGCTGCATCGCCCTTACCTATGTCGGGTTCCCCTCGGTAATTGTTTTTCCTTTAAGCCTCGGTCATTCTACGTCCTCCTTTTCCTTCAAAAGTCGTCTACCCTTAATAAGAACTTCTGCATCGTCACCCCATAAGAATCGAGTCCCAGCTCCTCTTCGTTCACTGCACCCTCTACAGAAGCCCTCTTCTCTTCATCCACTAATAATTCACAAGTGTCGGCCAACGTTTGTGAGTAGGTTGCGACCCATGGCAAATCCTGGTATCGGAGAACGCGAGCATAAAATGTCAACATTTGGGTATCGAATTCGTCCTACACCTTTTCCAACTCTGTCATTTCAGCCTTAAGGTCCGGAGTTTCTATATCATTCTGAATTTAGGAGTTCGAGGCAGACTCAAGTGCAGTGTGGGCATTCTCCTTCGATTTCTTTCTGGCTTCCTCAAAGGCTGCTAACTGGCTTTAAGTTTTGCATTCTTTTTGGCCAGCTTCTCTTTTTACCTCCATAGAAACTCATTCTCGACATTAAGGGACTTGTTCTGTTCCCCTACCAGAAATAACTCATCCTTGACTGGCTTGGTAATAGGCGACCAATGGATGAGCTTAGTATTGAGTCGTACTTGCAGTTTATCAAGCTTCTCTTTGGTATTGTCGTATAACTTCTTAGTGGCTTGAAGCCGAATCTCTCATTCTGCTAACTCCTTCTTTATAAGATCATGGATGTTTTTCTCCTTGCCACACTCCTGATTCAGTTTATCTATTTCAATCTCCAAACTTTTTATTACCTCTGACAGTCGCCTTAAGTATGTCATCATTTCCCAGTACTGTGAAGGGATGAGATTGGTGTCCTCCCTAACCCGATCGTTCAATGACTCTGGAATTGGATGCAGTTTAGGCACAAACACCATTCGAGAAAAGTAGTGCTAAGGGAATGCCTTCTTCAACTCCTTCTTCCTCTCTTCTAGGCTCATCTCTTGCCCAAGAGGAATAGTTAGATGAGGTTCTTATCTTTATGCCCACTGGGAACGATAAGATCTCGACCTTTGTAAACGACGGACTTTGTTAATTGAGATGGATCGATAGGAGGTTCGTGTTGAGAGCATTTTGTCTGAGAATGCTCACTCATTGTCTTCTTGTGCACTCGGGGATTATTTTCATGAGAGCATGAAGTGGGATGGCATTTCTCTCTCATGCTCCCTCTCCCTCTCCTTCTCGTGAGCTCGTTCCTTCTCCTTTTCCATTTTCTCTCGATCCTCCCAGTCTCTCTTTTCTTGTTCACTCTCTTTCTCTCTTTCTCTTCCCTCTCGCGGGCGTGCCTCACTTCATGATCTCATTTTTCCTGTGAAGAGGTCTAACTTCTAGGATAGCTCCTGTGTAAACTAACATCAAACCGGCCATGCAAACTAACTTCTAGGAACAACAACTCGAGACCCTCTGATTGGGTATTGCAAGATGAAGACCGACGAGGAGAAGGTGTTTTGGGAGTAGGACTTGGTGATTCTTCGACCCTTTTTTCTTGGGATAGCTATTTCTCCCCTTCCTTTTCTTCTGGGTCCCGACTGGGCCTAGGAGCACCCTTTTTCTTGGCAGCATGTTTTATCCGGACTTAAGGTCGAATTGCTGTTGTTTGTCCCCCGATTGGGGTATGGATATTACTATTGGCTCCCTAACTGGGGGCACGATTACTAGTGGCGCCTTAGTTGAAGTTTGAGCTCCACCCATTCACATGGACCGATTGTGATCGAGTAATTGGAAGTGACATAAGAACTCATCAGAGATAAATTTCCTAATACTTCGACCACCTTTCGGAGTATTTTGAAAAATGATCGTATGATCATGGTATACTTTGCTATCGGGTTTGGTCGGAGTGGTACCTGCAAAGGGGAGCAAAAGTTAGAAAATTCCCAGCGAGACAAGACGAGTAAGGTAAGATTCGACACTTACTGCAATGGATCCATCTCTGGGCGCAGTCCTCTTGTAAAGGAACATAGAACCATTTAGGTCTTATGTCTCCTTATTTGCTGAATTCTTCTTTAATAATTTTCTTGTCTCAAGCTAACTCGAAGTAGAAAATAAAGGATTCATATTCTGTCGATGCTTGAAGTTATAGAAAAATATGGTGCAATCAAAGATCAGCTCTCGACCCGGGTACTCTCTGTACACTATATACAAGAAGAATAAATTGGAATATGCTGTTGGGTGTAGTTGCATCGATGTTAGCCTCATGCAACGAAGATAGTTAGTGATAATACAGGGATACATCCAACCATGCACAATTACCGACTTATAGCTATGAAACCCTCAGGAGGATTGTGGGTAGTCTCACCCTGCATAGGAATCCGAATATCTGCCCAAGGAATCCTGCGCTTTGCACTTAATCTTCTCAATTTTCCTTCATCCATGGTAATGGGCCAGGAATCAACTAGATTATTTAGAAAAACAGCTCAAGGAAACATAAGATTCACCTTCTCATACACCTCTTACTTATTCCGCTACAACAAATTGGGTTCTAATAGCATCAGCCACCAGCGTTGCCGCTCATCAGATTTAGTACGCTATTCAAGTTTAGGTTTCCAACGCTATTCGACTTTGCTAAATTTAGTGGAATGCTATATAGAAAAAGGAAACCGGGAGTCCAATTTTGAGCGGGAATGTATTCCTTCATTCCTCAATCGGAAAAATTATTTCATTTTTCACCTCCAGAAAACATTAATTATCATCGTCGTCGCCTCCAGAAATCTCAATCCCGTAGTTAACAATCGATTGATGCGGTAATCTCTCTCTTATGCAGTCCATCCCAGCCCCTAAACCTAGAGAAACATCTCTGTTCTGAATTTCCCTTATGCAGTCCTTTCCAGTCGCTAAACCTAGAGAGGCTTCTCCATTCTGAGTTTCCCTAGGAGGTATTGTTACACATATTTCATATGATTTTAATTATTTTACTGCGTGGTTTTCTTACAAATGCTCTATTATAGCTTGTCCATGTTTTTGGCATTATTTGTACTATTATGGTCTATCTTCACAACAAGTTATGAAGCACTATAATAGTGTTTTTATGCTTCAAATAACATATTTATATATAGATGAATCACAACAATACTCATTCGATAGGGGAATATTATCTGAGAAAAGAAGAAGTTTGCACAACGATCTTTTTTGTCTGATATTTTTTGATGTGGTCAGGTTCATTGGTTTAAACTAAAGATGATGTGGTGTGAATGATTATGAATCATTTTGTGCTTGAATGGATAAAGCTATTAGTAGAACAATTAACTAATACAGTTATTGTTGATTAAAGATACAAGAATCAAACTTTATTGAATGGTCAAATCTGTTTTGAATAGGTTAAGCTATTAGCTCAATGGTTAACTTTTCTTTAGATTTTTATATCTGAATGTATGCTTATGACTTGTGATTTAAATGTGCTCTTTAAATCTATTATTTGAATATTTTTAACTTTTTTGCAAATGTTCAATCATGTATTATTTTGTGAAGTGTTCAAGTATGATTTGCAAATGTTCAAATGTGATGCATAGTTCTATATTTCTTTTTCACGTTATATCAAGTTTGTTCATATACCATCAACTGTTCAAGCTTATTCGTGTAATATATAAAGGGTGTTTATGCACCCCTGGTTGTCTCAAATGGTGGCACATAGCTGTGTTGAACTGTAGCTCAAATGGTGCACTATTGCTAACTGAAAATTAGCCACATATTACACCTTTTTAGATTTCCTAACTAGTGAAATAAAGTGGTCTTGGTTCTTATTATAGATGATAGTAAATTACCAATGATCAAATATCCACAAAGGATTTACCTCTTTCTCCTCATATTATCTTTGTAAACTATTTCACATTTTCCTATTATACCATTTTGCAGGTGGTATATGATGTGACAGATCAGGAAAGCTTCAACAACGTTAAGCAATGGCTTAATGAGATAGACCGATATGCAAGTGGTAATGTGAACAGCTTTTAGTTTGAAATAAATGTGATTTAACCGACAAAATAGTAGTTTCCTACAAGACAGAAAAGGTAAATTCCATATATTTTTCTAGTTTTTTGTGTGGGTGCATACCTTATATGATGAAGTAGGATAACTGCACATTGAATTCTTGGTTCCTGTGGCAGGCTTTCGCAGATGAGATTGGTATTCCTTCCTTGGATACTAGTGCTAAAATCTCTGCCAACGTTGAAGAGGCCTTTATGACAATGACCGTTGAGATTGAGAAACAGTAAAGCTTTTTTTTAAACTATTGTTAATTATAAAATATAGTAAGTAGTAACATAATAGGAAGTGTTAGTCCTATTTGGATCATTAGTGCTCATAAGGTAATAGTAAGAATGCATAACAAATTCATGGATGTCCTTTTCTAAAACTCTGTGGATACTTATCCAATGCACTGAAGTCATGGAAAACAATTTGAACCCATGTTCTGCATTATTTCATTTGAGTTAGTTTTGGTATGATAACTTTATCAATTGGATAGCTGTAGTAGTCTTCATGCATTATCACTACATGCTAGTGACGGGAAGTTTGTTGTTTCTTTACTAAACACCTCATTAATTATTATTTTTATTTTTTAATAAAAGTTATGCGATAGTCATGCTTCTTTTAACTAGACAGCTATGCAGTTAGTATTGGACAATATCGCTCATATTTTGGTGATATGTCCTATATTGGGTTTTAATATGTATTTCATTTGAAATATTGATTAAAACACCCCCAACGATATATCAGTCCGTATTTACTAACAAATTGCCCAGATATTTATCTGATAAAATTTGCTATAAATAGACTGTTTTAATGAAAGCGAACATGATAAAACATAATCATTTTGTTTAGCAATTATCTTCATTTTAACATAGCAAATGACAGTGAATTGGTTAATAGACTCACGATCAATTTTTTTTATAAAAAAGATTCAAACTTTACCTTCTTCCAAACATATTTAACTATTCAATAGCAAATGACACAAGGGATATATTTGAAATTTCTAATAAATCAACTGTCGAAGAGGAAGTTAAGTTTGATTTTGAAATTTGAGATATAGAGGCAATGCGTAGTGTGTCAGATTCAAAACCTAGTAATTGAGTTTGATGAATGCTGACTCAATGCAAGGAGAATCAAGTTCACCATGTAAATGACACTAAGTATAGTGGACTTGATTGTTGCTCCAACAGGAAATTTGGAATTCAATAAGGTGGAGTAGTTGATGATAGTTATAGATGTGTGAAATATGAGCTGCATGTGTTTGGGAGGTTGCTTGATATCCATGTACTAGAGCATGGAGAATTGGAATCTGTTCTGATACATCTTTAATGATTGATGGACTAAGTATGTTTTAGTGCAATAAAAAGGGATGCGGGTAAACCAATTTTACTACTTTCCTTCTGTTCTTTCACAAGAAACAATGATAACGTCTAGAATTAACAATGTTCAGTGCCATAAACGACACAACACTTGGCATTATTTTATATATGTTTTCTCAAAATGCACGAGAGATCTAAAAATAGCTATGAATGATGCCGATAATGTTGGCTCTGCCTCTCATGTTATTCTAACCCTGATCACTTGAATCTCCATTTTAGGCATCTCAATTTCATCAGTAGATAATCTCGTCAGAAAAACTGATCGTTCTTCTATAATATTTCTACTTCCTTGTTTTGCTCATTCCTGAAATATTCCAAGTGTTAATTGTGGACCTTGTATTTTTCATGATCTTGCTATTTCTCGTGGGAACTTGGAATCATTTGTATCTCATTTTTCTGGCCTGGGTTTCAATGCAGCAAATATTTAGAATCTGTCTCCCGGTCCTTCTTTTCATGATAGATGGAACAAAATGAAACATATTACAGTTGTGTGCGTTGACAGACAATTTCCTATTGCTATAGGTCAGTTAGATAGTTGTGATGATATTATGAGAATAGAAGTTGTACATGTTAACAGAACAGTCTCTTTACTCTGATAAAAAAGAAAATGGTGTTGCTAATGAGTATAATGCTACCTTAGGAAATTCTATCAGGTTTGCAATTCCAATACCTAGCAAAAATTTAAGTACGCAAAAGTAAATTTAAGAAAACACATTTCTTAATTATATTAGATGAGAAGCTCATTGCTCTAATTGGCACAATTCTTCCAAGAAAAAGAGCCAGTTAAATTAAATGACTCATTGCCCTCATCTTTTAAAATTCATTGCAGATGTGAACAATACAGTTGCGCAATTGCTGGAGGCGATTGCAAAGATATACTAATGAATCGGGTATGTCGGTCGAAACGACTTTGCTGCCCCAAATTTTGTTGTATGTGCACTTGCTCTAGATAATTCATTCTTAGTATCACAAGTGTGGTTCTGTTTTTTTTTTGTTAAAAAGACATGTGTTTTTTGTATATGTTATTGCTGGTTTTGTTTATATATTCATATTAGAATGATACCTTTTAGTTTGTGTTATTATAGGGCTTGCCACTGTTCAAGAATCCGTTGGCATCTACTAACATTGGCTTTGATGGCTACCATTTTGAAAGAAAGTGTCTTTCGAGCATAACAAAAGTGAAGTCCAGGATAGTTCAGCAAATACTAAAATTGGGATACGAAGTTTCAATATGTAGAAATGCATTTCCTTTTCTCAGCTCTTTTGGTCCTGGTATGCATTTGGCATATTTTGATGAATACAAGAAGGTAAGTTTTAGTGTTGTGTGTATTCCGAATTTACCACCTATGATGTAAGACATAGAATTCCAGTATTTCTTTGAACAAAAATTAAGATCACAAACATGTATGTTAAAAGTTTCTTAGATAAATAAGATAGGCAGTACACTATATTGACATTGTTTAAAAGTTAAATCTATTTGTACAATACATTTTTTGCACATCTGCAAGTGACATTGTTTCTTGGTTTGTGCTTGACTAACCAGATTTTTTTAAAGGATTGATAAATTTAAACGATTATTCATGATTTCATATTGAAACAAATTCCACTATTTATATAATAGGTATAGCCTTGGTGTCTTTAGCTTCATCATTGTATTATGGGCACGAGTCACATTTATTTTGAAAGCCTGCAAATAAACTATTTTTTTGTTCTTTAATGTTAAGTACTTCAAAAGCTATGTGAATAGGCCCTAAAAACGAAAATAAACACAATCCCAGTTGCATTCATCATTATTTTTATTTAACATGTAAAGTCAAGGCATTTGACTACTCCAATGCAGTATAGGAGTAATACATTAGGATATCCACATGCTGATATTAGTTGTATCAAGTAATCATTGAACTGTATATTTAAATCCACTAACTTTTTGAACAAATTTAGCCATTTGATTAGGTAAGGTAGGCGCAAATACCTAGAATCCTTGTATGCCAGCAAATTTATCTAAGCTACTAGTATGTAGACTACGTCGATGGCACAGATATAAATGGTTTTGTTAGTATAATTATTCATGTAGTAGCGCATTGCAAAAAATGAAGATTGCTAAGTCTAAAACTTGTTCTAATCAAGGAAGTATAAAATAAATGAATACAATACTGAAGAGAAGGCTACAATTTTTAAAGAGCAACATCCAATTTATCCCTCTTGTTGAATACATCTATTTACATATAGCTCTAACAAAAGCACCAAATGGCTAATTAATTTTGGGACATCTTCCTCAAAAATTTAATAAATAGGACATTATGTTTTTAATTACTAGAATCATCATGAGAATTTTTCCATTCATTCCTGTGTCATGAATTAACTATATGTCAGGAAGTAAATTAATTGATTTTAAAAAATTATGACCCTTAAAGAAGATAATAGTATGGAATATGTGGAAGTAATGTAGAAGGAAGATAAATGGAAATGGTTTAACTGTAAAAGCAGGGACAGTGGCATTGATGCAGGCATGTGTTTTGGAATTTGCAGATTATTGGTGGGTTAAGGATGGCCAGGTATTATTGACGGAGATGGTTTGTTTTTGTGAAGTTTATCAGGTCGGGCAGAGTGATGTTTGTGAACTTGAGGGTAGAATATGTGATTGGTCGGAGGAGTTATGGCACAGGTATGTTCTTATGTTTTGCGGTGGTTTGCATTGCTGTTGTGGTATTTTTGTTGGTGGCAGGTTGTAGAAGTGAAGGCACATAAGATGCCGACCTTATTCTTTGGTAGCTGTAGCGGCTCCGATGGAATATTCTCCCCTCAGACCCTACCAACCACCAACTCGTCCCGTAGAAAATCATGCTTTCGTCATCACCATAACATACTCCTGACCTCAAATATTCTTCTTCGTTTCCCTCTCCATTCTGATCATATTCTTTCTTTTCGACCTCCTCCGCCAGGGAGTCCCCATCCTGACTCCTAATATTCCCTAAAAGGCCCGTTTTACTTGCTACCAAAACATCTGTCGTCGGTATCCAGCAAACGAGATACAAAGGGAATCAACGGTGGTTAATATCACCACCAGGGAGCTATACGAGAAGATCAATTTTTTGAATAGGGATGAGGGAACGTGGAAGCAAATGTGGGATGTGAGGTACGAAGGGAAGGAATGGGATGAGGAGAAGTTGCAGGTTTTTGTTGTTCCACTTTTACATAATGATCCTGGCTAGATACTCACAGTTGCTGAGTACTATGATCGGCAGTCCATACATATATTGGATGCTATTGTGGAATCTTTGTCCAACGATGAGCAACGTAAGCTCATATGGGAGGAAATGTCATATTTGGAGAGATGGTGGAGAGACTCATCTACTTCTCAAAAGGAAAGGTTTACAAAATTAGTCAAAAATGATCTACTTGAGATGTAGGAGGGGGTCGGATGATGAATGATGAGGCCAACTCCCACTGTTTTGCCATCGTAGAGCAAGTATGTCTAAGGATGTGCGGTGACGAAGTCAGTAAAGGATGAATGCTGGGGGAGTAGTAGTAGTAGATGGAGAAATTCTGACGCAATACAAAACTGTATACTAAGAACGCATGTAATTAAAACCTTTAAAGAGAAATGCGTTTAGAGGCTATAAACCAAGTGAAATGTAAAATCATCCTCCATTCTTCTAATTATCCATTTAGGTGGAAGGAACAAAAGACTGAAAACAGCTAGTTCATATGTTATAATAACAATTTGAAATAATTCATATTAGATGACAGACATAGCTCGAGTCAACCAAAGGTTGAATCATGGTTATTAACTTTAATGAAGACTATTAGAACTTTAATTTTTTGGCTTTACTAGAAAAGAATAAATCTGAGGAATTAGAGTTTGAAGTTAATATTACGATTTCCAATTCAAATATGAGGTAGAACCTTAAGCTTGAACACATGAAAATGCATTGGAATGAGAGCAGTATAATCATCGTAAACCTTTAGCTTATAGCCTAAAGTTAGTATATAATGTTCCGTAAGGTTATATATTTAGTTCAGAATGACCTGCAGCACTTCAAAGATTATTTAGTGTAACATATATGAATTTTTGTGATATTATATTGAATTTAATCTCTTCTACCTCAAGCTGTGTAGTCAATGGCTTCATAATTGAGCCATTAGGTGAAACAAATAGAATCAGATTTCGTGTTTATTTACTGACAGAACTTGCATATAAATATATGCTACACAGGAAATCATGTGAGAGATATTTTACACACTTTTGTTGCTCACGAACTGGACTGATTCTCAGCTAATAACTAGGACTGGCTGATTCTAAGCTACTAACTAGGAATGATATCAAATTAGTTTTACTGGGTCTGTTTACTGGGTCTTTGCTAATATGCTCCTGCAAGTGAAACGACCGATGAGTGAGGTTCAACTTGGTTAGTAGATAATTGAATTGAGGGCGGTGCATTGGTTTTGTGAGGATGTCCGCGAGCTAATCCCCTGTTGGAACATATGTGACTCGGAGGACACCGCGTTGCACCTGTTCCCGCACAAAGTGATAGGCAAGAGCTATGTGTTTCATTCTTGAATGGAAGACGGGATTGGCGCTGAGGTTTGTTGCACCGATATTGTCACAGTAGACAACTGGAGGCTGCTCATGTTTGTAGCCAAGTTCTCCGAATAGGGACAACACCCACATCAGTTACGCAGTTGTATCGGCTAGTGCCTTGTACTCAGCTTTAGTGGACGATATGGCTACAGATCGTTGTTTCCGAGAACTCCAGGAAATGGGTGTTTGTCCAAGATAAACAAGATATCCAGTGGTGGAGACATAGTCATTTTTGTCGCCTGCCAGATCAGCATCCGAGAATGCATGAAAAGTCAAGGACTGAGCAGCAGAGATGTTGATACCTTTGTCTAGTAAGCCAGCAAGATAGCGCAGGACCCATTTTAGAGTTGACCAATGATGTGTTGTTGGTTGATGCATGAATTGTGATAACATATTGACAGTGAAAGCGACATCTGGTCTGGTCATGCTGAGATACTGGAGGCTTCCTACGAGCTGGCGGAATTCTGTTGGTGTGGGTAAAATGGTGCCGCCTGTAGTAGTTAAAGAACTGGATGCAGAAAAAGGTGTGATTGCTGGCTTGGTGTCTGCCATTCCTACCTTGTTGAGGATGTCTTGTATATAGCGACGCTGGCTAAGAAAGATGCCACTCTTGGATGGCAGAACTTCGACGCCGAGAAAGTAGCTGAGGTTGCCGAGGTCCTTCAAAGAGAATCTGGCTGATAGGTTGGCAATGATTTTACTGACAATAGCAAGAGAATTACCTGTAAGTATTATGTCATCGACATACACTAGAAGATATACCGTTGTTGTTCCATCTCGATAGATGAACAATGATGCATCTGCAATGGAATTGACAAAGCCAAGAGTGAGCAGATAACCCCGAAGTTCATTGTACCAAGCTCGGGGCGCCTTCTTGAGGCCATAAATTGCTTTATGGAGACGACAAACATGGTCAGGGAAGGTTGAGTCAGTGAACCCTGGAGGTTGGCTCATGTAGACCTCTTCGTTGAGGCTCCCTTGAAGGAATGCGTTGTTGACGTCAATTTGTCGGAGTGGCCATCCATTGTGAACAGCAATGGCGAGTACTATACGCACCGTGACTGGTTTCACAACGGGGCTGAATGTGTCGGTGTAGTCCCAACCGGGGCGTTGGTGGAAACCCTTGGCTACAAGACGTGCCTTGTATCGATCAATGGATCCATCCGGCTTATATTTCACACGAAAGATCCATTTGCATCCAACTAGGTTTTGTTTGGGAGAATTCGGGACTAGATCCCATGTATTGTTGCGCTGCAGTGCATCATACTCGTCCTGCATCACCGCTCGCCATTCAGGTTGTTTAAGAGCTTGTGAAATAGTGCGTGGTTCAAGTATGGGGACTGTTGTTACATGGAGGTTTAGGCGAGTGACAGGCTTGACGATATTGTTTTGTGAGCGGGTGACAATACCAGAGGGAAGAGGAGTGTTAATTTTTTGTCGTTTTGATTTTGTTGGAATGGAGGAGGATGCAGGTGGGTTTTCTGGGAGTTGGTGGAGGCGTTCAAAATTTTGTGACGTTGGATGGACAGGGGATACAGTGTCGGTGGTTGTAGATGGAGTTGTTGGCAGAGGAGAGGTAGAAGGAGAGGATATGGTAGGTGAGTTATCAGTGGTTGGAAATGAAACAGAGGTGGAATCGTGAGGAGGTAGGTTATGTGTGGGAGGGACGTGGAGTTGTGGGATGGTTAGTGGGGCCCATTCGTCTGTAGGGGTGGATACAGTTGTTGCTGGATGTTGTTCAAATCGATAGGGAAATTCAGTTTCAATGAAGCGAACATGTCGGGATGTATAGATCCGTCCGGTTTTTGGATCAAGGCATTGATAAGCATGTTGATCCGCTGCATAACCTACAAAGACACAAACAATAGATCGAGAATCTAGTTTATGTTTAGAGTAAGGGCGTAACCATGGAAAACATAAGCAACCGAAACTCTTTAGCTTGTTGTAGTTTGGTTCTTTTTGTAGTAGTTTTGTGTACGGAGAAGTGTTTTGGAGAATAGGGGTGGGAATACGGTTAATGAGGTATACTGCCGTGGTGAATGCAAATGGCCAAAATTTGGTAGGCATACCGACATGTGTGAGGAGGGACAACCCGGTCTCTACTATGTGTCGATGACGTCGTTCGGAAAGTCCATTGTGTTCGGGAGTGTGAGGGGGAGTGGTGTAGTGACTTATACCAGTGGAGCTAAGAAACTCACGTAGGCCTATATATTCGCCGCCATTATCAGAATAGAGTATCTTGATCTTTTGTTTGAAGAAATTTTTGACAAGGGTTTTGTATTTAATGAATATTTGTTTAATGTCGGATTTCTTTTTCATTGGATATAGCCAAGAATATCGTGTATAGTGATCAACAAATAAACAATAATAGCGAAGACCATCCGAAGAAATAACAGGTGAAGACCATACATCAGAAAATATAATTTCAAGAGGATTTATAGACTGTATTGTCGAATCTGAAAATGGGAGCTTGTGGCTTTTATTAATGTAACAAGACTGACAATAATTATTGTGAACATGAGAAACACCTAAATTGAAAGTTTTATTGACAAAATCAAAAATAGCATTACACGGATGGTCGAGTTTATGATGCCAGGTGGTGGCTGGTGTAATGTGAAGGCTGTTGACGCTTCGTGTTGTGGAGCAAGGCCAGACGTAGACGCCATCGACACAAGGACCTTTAAGAACAGTTTTCCCCGTCTGTAGTTCCTTCACAAGAAAAGAATCGGATAAGAATATAATGCAATATTTGTTGGATTTTGTAAACTGAGAAACAGATAATATATTCTTTGTCATGGATGGAACAAAGAAGGTGTTAGGAAAAAGAAATTTATCAAGCTTTAGAGTTCCAGTATGCTTAATTTGGAGTCCCTTACCATCACCTAGAAACAAGGAATCATGACCATTGTAAGGGTAGTGAAGAGCTAAGTTATTGAGGTCGTTTGTGATGTTGTGAGTGGCACAGGAATCGACTAGCCAAGGGGTGGCTGCTGGAGATGTGGACAGGTTGTGGGCTTGGGGTGGTTTTTGTGACGGATGGGCAGGGAATCAGGCGGAGGATGGAGGTGTTAGGGTGGGGTGTTGGCTGCGAAACACTGGGCAATGGGTGAGGACGTGGCCTGTCGCCTGGCACCATTGACAACGACCAAGGAACGGCTTCGGCTGAGTGGTGGGTCGGTTGGAGGTGTTCGGTCGATGGGAGATGAAGCCGGAACTGGAGGGAGAATTTGAGGGAGCTTGGTGCTGTACACGGGGACGATTGGGGCGGCTTTGAGCGGTGAGGGCGGTGACTGGACCTGATGCTTGTTTTGCGCATTTTGTGTCGCCAAGGATAGCTAATTCGCGTTGGATGAGTTTCTCGTGCAGTTCTTCAAAAGAAATGGGCGTTTCTCGGGCATTGACACCGTCAATGACGGGCTGGTAATGTTCATCGAGGCCGCAAAGTACTTGATTAGTGAGATCTTCAGCTTGGATGGGGCTGTCGATGGACGCCAGGAGGTCGGCGGTGACCTTTATCGCCTGCATATATTCAGTAATTGACATAGCGCCCTTCTCCATAGATTGAAGCTTTTTCTTCAATTGTTTCACATGGCCGCGAGAGCATTTTGCAAATGTCTGTTGGAGGAGACTCCAAATTTCGGCTGAGTAAGTGGTCTGGGTGACAAGGGAAGCGACCGACGAGGTGAGTGTGCCGAGGATAGCGCCATAAAGGAGGCGATCTTGTCGGAGCCAGCTGAGATAGGCTGGGTTGGCAGATTCGATCGGCGGGGTGCCGTTGGAGTAGAGATGCTTTGGTGGTGGCGGGCAGGATCCATCAAGATGATCGAAAAGGCCGTATCCTTCAAGAGTAGCCTGGATCTGCGTCTTCCAGTTGAGATAATTTGTGGAGGTGAGTTTGATTATGTGGGATAGTTGAACCACAATGAAGGGTCGATTGGTTTCGTATGGATTTGGAAGTATGGAGGATTCAGCAGCCATGGAAGAGAACAAGAGTATTTGTTAAAGATGAAAGGATCGATTTTACTGCTCTGATACCATGAAACAAATAGAATCAGATTTCGTGTTTATTTACTGACAGAACTTGCATATAAATATATGCTACAGAGGAAATCATGTGAGATATATTTTACACACTTTTGTTGCTCACGAACTGGACTGATTCTCAGCTAATAACTAGGACTGGCTGATTCTAAGCTACTAACTAGGAATGATATTTAATTAGTTTTACTGGGTCTGTTTACTGGGTCTTTGCTAATATTAGGCACTATTGAGGATTTACTTTCAACTTTGCTTCCTTCACCAATGTGGTGCATAATTTCACCCCATCGCCCTGGCAGCGCTAAGGCGAAGTGCTTTTCTTACTATGCTAATCAGATTGGATATTTTGGTATGACGTTTTGATTACCTATAGTGTCATAACTTTATGTGTTTGATCTCATAATTCACTAAACTTTCTGTTTATATATAAAGAAAGTAGCATAACATACGAGATTCTTGAATACCCGTGTTTAAAATAAATAATAGGGATCGAGGGTTGAAATTCTAGCCATTGACCAAGTTCTAGATGAGGCTTAATAGGATGTTGCTTAGGCTTTAGATTCTATGAAATGCAGCGACGTTGGATGATATTTTTTTAGGTGAAAATTAGTGTGACATCCTTAAAACTGTTCAAAATTAGAGCGGCATCCTCCCCATGTTTGAAATGTAAAACGGGTCCCTAAAATGAGACTTACATGTTTTTTAGGAAATTTTAGGCGTTGCTCAGTAAAAAAAAAAAAAAAAAAAAAATCAGAAATATTCCCAGAAGCATTCGTTAAAAAAAAAAGTTGCATACATACATCTGTGCAACTATTACCAATAGTAACATACATGTACGCATATATTCATCCAGCATTTTCTATTGAAAATCTAGACCAATATACGCATAAATGTATGCAACTATTATGAATAGCTGCATACATGTATGCATACAAAAAGTTGAACTGAGATGCATGTGTTACGAATAGTTGCATACATGAATGCAACTATTCTGTATATATGCATGCATGTGTGCAACAAATTTAAAAGGGACGACGGCTTCTGAATATGCACATGGATGCATGCATGTATTCTGTATAGGTGTATGAATGAGTGCAACAATGTCTGAAAAGGGCGAATGCTTGAAAAAAACAGGCAAGATTTGAATATATGCATAAAATGATGTGTATATTGCTGTTTAGCTGCATACATGTATGCATTTATACTACAGTTTGATGCAACACTGAGATATAAGCATGAATGTATGCAACTATGTAAGAATAGCTGCATCTTTTGATGCATAAACCTGTTGTTTCGCTGTTTCGTTGTTATTTTGGGTTTTGATGTGGTTTTTGATTGTTTTAACACCTGAATTTTTTGGCGTGTACGTGTTTTATTTAATAATGAATTTATATGATTTTTTAATGAATTTTGGAAAAATTGGGACCTAATTTACAATAAGTTAAGGACCAAATGTGACGTGAATTTTGAAACTTAGTAGGGACATGTGCCAAAGCACCCTTTTTTTAGCACATCGTCTAAGTCATGTTCAGAACGTTAGTGGGTTATGCTAAGGATAATATTTTTTTAGCACATCGTCTAAGTCATGTTCAGAACAATAGTGGGTTATGCTAAAGATGATATTTTTTAGCACATCGTCTAATCATGTTCAGATCATTAGCGGGTTATGTTAATAACACCAAAATTAAGCACTAATGTCATGTAGCGCAAATAAGATAATTTATGATAGATTAATGTTCAAGTGAATGTTTGTAAAATATGATGGTAACAGTTCTTTTTGTGGCCCGAATTTTTTTGATTTATAATCACTATTTAGTATTAGGATCTCACTTGCATAATGGAGATTATTGATTAACAAACTTGTAATATTTCCAGCTTGGAAACTACTTTAAGAAACTACTCTTGTTTAACAGCTGGTGATAGCATCATGGTGGCTTATAATAATAAATAATATTACATTGATATCGTGGAGACAAAACCTTCTTCGCTAATAAGCATTATAGAAACTGATTATGAGGTGGACTTCGCTATTCCACTTTATTATAAAGAGCCTGAAAGACCTCAACAGCCTTTATTACATCGATTCCAGCTCAAGGTATACAACTTAATTAAATTGCATTACCATTTGTCTTCTTTACTATTCATAGAAAGTTAAAACTAATAGGTTTGTTTTTATTTAGAAACCTACTGCATGTTCGAATACATAATAGCAATAATCCCTTATATAAGTGCGTTAATTTTTCTTTTGTTGTAGTTTTTTCTTTCTTTTGGTTTCTTTTACTTTGTTTACATGTGATAAAACAATTACTGACACATTGATTGTTTGTTTTATATTAACAGGTCACTGTTGTTCGTGTTAAGTAGAAAATATTAGAAGCAAAGCAAGACTAATTCTATAGTTTGTCTGTTTTGTAAGTAACTTATGAATGTAAAAACATATGATATATTATGTGTAGACATGGAAAAGTTGATAAAATAATATGTATGAAATACTAAGTTTTTCGAATGATATGCATGAATATTATGCCGTACTTTATTTATTTATTTGCGAAAATTTGTTGTATTTATATGCAGATAAAAAATGCTTAAATGTGTGTATACATGAAAAAGTTGAAGCTATGAAAAAGGAATGAATTCATAAATTAATAATGTAAGCAATATCGTTTCAGAAACACTAATGAATCAAAAACGCTATGGAGAGACTGGAAATGCTATAGTATAGCTAAATAAATGCTATAAAAATGCTAATAATTATGAGAAAAAAGGCTATAGAAACATACACCCAAACGCTATAAGAACTCTATATCGGATAGTATATTTAATGGCATTATTGTTTAATATATAACAAAAACGCTATATAAAAGTCGTCTTTCATAGCGTTTTCATTTTCGCTATTCAATGTAGAAGGTCTAAGTTAGCATGTTGTTACATGGCGTTCTCTGAAATGCTATGTTAGTTTATAATAGCGTTTTACAAAACGCTATGAAAGCCTCATTCTGTTGCAGTGTTCCATCCCAAAAGTTTCCTCAGTAGAACTTTCCTCTTCGTCGCGAGTCTTCACAACGAATTGCGAGTTGTCATCTGAATCCATTTCAGAGTTGGGGTGTAATAACCCAAATTTTTGGTCAATTTAAAATTTGATTTTTAATTAATTTTACAAGAACTTATGGTCGATTTCAAAAATTTGACGATTTGATGCTATTTCCATAACTTTACAAAGGATTTTTTTTAACGATCTCAGAATTCGACAAAATCAATTTTATCAGATCTAGAACATCAAAAGATAGTAAGATTCCAAATTTCATAATTTTTGGAGTTAGTGTGTGGTTGTTCGAATGTAGGAACCCCGTTGCCTCCAAACTCAGACCTGCAAGAATCCGGAAAAATTCGTAGGTCCTGGAGGAGTGTAGTAGCCATGTGTAAGAGTTCGTAGTCCATCCGTGAGAATGATTGGTAGAGTGGAACTCATGGTGAGAAACCGGAACTCAATAAGGGCTAGTAAGAAATTAGCTGTTGTTAGTTAACTAATTTTAGTTTAGTGATTATTAATTGATTATGCAAGTTTAATATAATGTTAAATAATGCGTAGTATGATAAAAATATTTGTACGGTATTAATGAAAAAGTATTTTGTTATTGTCGAATGTGTTGTATGCCCAAAGTTAATGTTCCGAGGATTTTTGTCGCTTGGATCGGACTTGTGTGTTTTATAGTTGACCCGAACTGTTGGGATTTTCAGGTCCGTTATGAATGGTATTAGAGCTTTAGTTAATTTAAAGGCTTTCGGGTACAACTCATTAGAACGGAAAGAAAAGACTGATCAAAGCTAAGATTAGTAACATCCTAGAAGAATAACTCATTAGAGATGGGATTAGTAATACTCTAGAATGTGTTAAGAGTATCACATATACGAGAGAACATATTCATAATAAAAGATTTTCAAAATTGGTTTTGAAAGGTAATATTTTAAATAATAAACTTGCTTACGTCTTTCTTCCTTTTCGAGGTGTGAGGGAGAATGTAACAATCCAAATTTTTGGTTAATTTAAAATTTGATTTTTAATTAATTTTACAAGAATTTGTGGCTGATTTAAAAAATTCGATGATTTGATGCTATTTCCATAACTTTACAAAGGAATTTTTTTAAACGATCTCCGAATTCGATGAAACCAACTTTATCGGATCTGGAACATCAAAAAATGGTAAGATTCCAAATTTCATAATTTTGGACTTAGTGTGTGGTCGGGCAAGTGTAGGAACCCGTAGCCTCCAAACTCGAACCCGTAAGATTCCGGAAAATTTTGTAGGTCTCGGAGGAGTGTAGTAGTCATGTGTAACAGTTCGTAGTCCATCCGTGAGAAAGATTGACAGAGTGGAACTCATTGCAAGAAACCAAAACTCAATAAGCGCTAGTTAGAAATTAGCTATTGTTAGTTAACTAATTTGGGTTTAGTGACGATTGTTAATTGATTATGGAAGTTTAATGTGATGTTAAATAATGTGTAGTATGATAAAAATATCTATATGGTATTAATGAAAAAGTATTTTGATTCAGTTATGCCCAAAGTTAACGTTCCGAGGATTTTTGTTGTTCGGATCAGACTATTTGGTTTATAGTCCATCCGGCTGTAGGGGTTTTCGGGTACGTTACATGATGTGTTTCTTAGGATTTGGTTGCGTAGATTTATCCTTTTCTGCCACCGAGAATCTGGTCTGATGTCTTCTAGACATTTCAGTTGTTTTATCCAAGAAATATCATTGGTTAAAGTAAAGAACTTGTACCCCTTGTGTACTGGTGCAGTGTGTGTAGTGCAATACTGAAATGACAATATAAATTTAATATTAGAAGTATGCAAAAATTCAACTCAAAGGACCATTGTTCCCAACTGGCTAACTAAATCTCGCTTGTCAATGGTTCCACATCGTATTTTAGCGGGAAATGATGTTCTCGGGTTCAGGTAGTTCGAAGTCATATGCAGCGTCAAGTTTCCTGATATGCTCTATCCTAACTGTCTAGATGTTCAGAGTTGGTTAATTATCATTAGAGGTAGTGAGGTATGTTGAAATTTATTTGAAGATCTAAGACTCAAGGGTCGGTTCGACTAGGATTGGTTCGGCATATTCGATCGATAAACACCGGATCGACATTTACAAGGATGCATCTTCGAAGGCAGCTCCACCGTACTGACTAACAGACAAGTCAATCTGGGTCTCCACAGTTTCCTTCCAAGCTTTCTACAAATTATTCTCCCTTTGGCTCGACCTACTAGCTTATCGAGACGATTTCGTCTGGTTTGACCAGTAGTCATGTTGACCAGAGTCTTAAAAATTCCATCCAATTTCTCCTTCTTGTCCAATTCGATCTCATATTCCTCCGATTCGATGTTGCCCCACATCGAGCTAAGAAAACTATGTTTCGTCCTCTACATTACAACTATTCTTCTCCGCTTAATTCATGGACCACATAGCACGCTCCAGAGGCTTCAAACTGAAACCATTGTCGTCCTCATCCACTTAATTCCTATAAAATCTACTACTTCGCTGATTTTACATTTCCGCCAACTCACCTGTCCATCCAATGGTGCCTCCGTGATGTCAAGATCGCCTGAGGCAAACCTGGTAGCAAAGCAAGATGCGAATTGATAATTCAGAGTCAAACTGAATCAAGAACGCAACCCACTTAAAAGTCTAATCTAATCAATAATATTAGACATCAATTTGGAACAATTCGAGCAATAAATATGAATTCGCGACTTAATTTGTATGAAATTACGAATAGATACATGGAGGTAGACTAACCGAAACATACTTAAGTTAGTTGTTAATATGCTGTTGAATTGGCTTTTGTTTTGGGAAATTTCTGAATTTCTCGGTTTGGAACGATGAGCAAGAAAAAAAAGTGAAATAATCATGGGCCAGGTATTCATAGAAGAGAAAAAAGACTATTCAATTTCCCTCTGAAACAACGTGTTGATTCAGCTCGATTTGACTAGTTCGGGTTGAACAACTCGATCCGGAATAATCAATACAATGATGTCGAACCGAAGCTCGGTACGATGTCCGATCCGACTTCATATAAAAGAAGGGAGAGAGTCTTGACTCCTCTTTTTATGATTTATTCTGTGACTCTGCAAACTGACTTGAATGTAACATATGGTCGGACTCGACCATGCACTTGACTTGCGCAGAGAAACTATAATGATACAGAATTTTTTACCAATTTAAAATTGGAATTTTTATTACTTAATTTGAACTTGACATAAATATATATGGTTTAGAATATTTAATAATTTTGATAAATTATATGATATATTTTACTTGAATTATAAATGAGAATGATTATTAATAAGTTTGGATTTATTGATACCATTTGTCGTTTGATCGGATTTGTCAAACCATAACATGAATTAATAGCGTTAGAACTAAGTGTTGTCCTTAGTTTTCATAGCATTTTAAAGGAAATGCTATCAAAAGATCACTTTCCCTCCTTAAGACAAGTGTAAGGACACTTGTATTTTTGCATGCCTCCTTTCATGCATGTCTTACACTTGCCCCCCTTATGTGTCATTACTCCTTAACCCTCCATTCCTATATAAGGAGGCCTTTCCTTCAATTTTTAACCATTCCACTCCATTTTCTTCTTTTCATCTTCTTCTTAAAGCTTATGGCCATGGTTTCCATGGCATAAGTCTTCTTCTTTTCCACCACCACCTTGCCCAAGTTCGTCATCATCCTCCTCCTCCTATTATAATATATATATAGAGAGAAAGATTAGTATATATTATATAATATATATTTTAGTGAAGTAGACGGTGCGCTGAAATATTGTCCGATGGTTCGCTCAACTAGGCTCAACTACCGTGAAGATTTGGAAGGCTATTAGGTGAGAACTCTTTAACCACAATTTATATATTTAATTGGTAATTAGACTAATTTAAATATAGTGATGAATTATTAGTGGTTAATGATGATTGATGTTTGTTGTGATAGATGATGGATGCATAGTTTAGACCACACACACTATTAAGCGTTAGTGTTATAACGCTTGTGCACAGTTATGATTTATTTAATTACGTTGATGATTGTTGCTATGGATGTTTAAATGTTTTTTGATGTTGTTTTGCACACACACTATGACACAACAATTATAGTATCACATTGGTGATCGACAAATCTCCTTCGTAACTAGAAGCAATATCATATTGAATTTGAAGGTTAATAATTTGGAAAGACCATATGTATGAGCATATATATTGATAAAGTCCTTTAAATGAATACATAAATACCAGAACATTCTAGGATGACAGAGAGGATAGTGTCTAGGCTTGGGTTTGAAAATAAAGTTTCCTGCTCTCCTTAGCTATCCCTAACTGATCAGACGAATGGGATGGTTAATTTGAAGTTATTTGAATTTAGAAATGAATTAGAATCTGATTTATTAAGTAAAAAAAGTTGAATTTTAGATTCAAAATAATTTGGAAAGTAAATTTAAATGATTTTAAAAGGGCTATATAAGGATATAATGGTTTTCTAAGGTATTTTGAAGTATCGTAGAATAATGGTTATTATGGCAAAATAGAGCTTGTCGCATAACGACAATTTACGTATTTTAGATGCAAACTTTAAACGCTTATAACTTTTGCAATCTAAATCGGATTTCCATGAAATGAAAAATGTTTGATTTCCATTAACAAGAAATTTCAAATGAGTGAAAGCAGATTTTAAAATTCGAGTTATAATTTTCAAGTTATGTTTGAAACCGTTTCGGAAAAGGTCGATGTAAGAACAATTTTTGACCATAACTATAAACAGTTATTTTTAAATGTTTTAAAAATATGAAAAAAAATTGTAAAATCATTACAATCTATGAAAAGGTGTTATGAATTGTAAAGTTTAAGTTTTGGTTAAGATAAACGATATTTTGATCAAAATATTTAAGATAACTGTTGTGTAACGCTTTTGTAACACTTTTGAAATGCTATTGTAATGCTTCCTTCGAAAACAATCTATTTTGAAGTTTTAAACTGTAAACTATTTTCCGAACTATAAGTAATGATTTGTGGAATGTTTTCAAAGTTTTAAAACTATTAGAAATATTTTATATGGAATTTAAATTGATATTACTACGGGTTTTCAATTTTAAATAATTGGGTATGGTTGGAGATAAATCTTCGGATATTTGATATTAATTCGGTAGATGATGACTCTTACTATTTGAGGAATTTAAAAGGTAGTTCACTGTTATTCTGCTTATAGTGTGAGTTGGATATGGAGATTAATATCGAGGATAAGTTGATGGTATTTTTTATCCAGACCTAATGTTAAAGAGTTGGATAAATATTTTAATTAAGATATGGGATTCCCAATTTGATTGGGATAAGTTGGATAGAAATAATCTTCGGATATTTGATATGAAATTCTTTGGTATACTATTTGAGGAATTTGTAAAATATTATTATTATATAGTTATTCCATTTATAGTATTCGTTGATTATGAGAATTGATATCCAATATAAGAAGATACAATCTCTGTGTAACTTATGTTCAATATCGATTGATTTGGGTTTTGTCGTGAATCATATCTTCAACAATATCATTCTTGAAACCCAATGAGATCGAGTTGTGAAAATTCATATCGTAAATTGGGATTTAATCAAATCTTTGATTTGAGAAAATTAAAAATATGAAATTGGGAACCAAGTATAATCTTTTAGTTAAGATTAAAGATTTGAATGTTGGAAAATCGATCTAATCGGAAACTATGGTTGGAATATGGATTAAAGGATTTACAAAGGAACCTGAGTTTTGATAACGAGTTATCAAACGGGAAATTAACTAAGGCTTTGGGGCTCGATTATCTTTAATTTAAGGGATGTGTTTTAAAGAAGAAGGGTTAAATATGGATTTTGTTAAAGAAAATTTGAGAATGGGTTTAAGGAAATTTAATTTAACAAAATCTAAGATGGAGGGAGATTTGGTTGAAAACCTGTGTGTTCCTTAATTGTGTTTTAAATATTAAGCTTGTTATTTGGGAAGACCGGGATCAGATGTATGTCCGAAAACTGCTCCAAGTAATAAAACAACGTTGTGGAGCAATTGAAGACATTGAAGGCAGTACTGAAGACTGGGACCCTTCATGTCATAAGGACGACTTACTGAATGTCTCAAACGGGTAGCTCCCCTTTGCAGATGGATTTCATATCAACTTAGTGGCAAGAAGCCCAAACGTATGTGAAGGAATTTCGGATTGTTGTTTCGTTCAGACCCAGAACAGACATTTATGGATTTTGTGTCTGACATTGTAATTGACTGCGTAGCACTGATCTCTGTTAAATATATATCTGTTTGGTGGCGGAGAATTTATTCTCTTGCTTAACACCTTTCTCTAAGACGTATGAGCTTAGAGGTTATATATCGATAGAAATCAGTGATGCGTTGTGAATGGACAATATGGCATACTCAAGTTATGTGGTGAGCTTTGGATGATCAAAGCATGGCTTATTTAAGCGTAGCTTTATGTATATCCGGACCTCGGTAAGTCTCACACCCCGGTAAATGGCCAAAACAGGATGAAATGCAGCAGGGTTATGGGGTGTTGTCTCCTTCTAGATAAAAGGTGTACTATGATATGGAGCCCAGGTATTAACCTATGTGGTAAAAGTATCTACTTTTGTAGTTGTTTTTGGCGTGCACTCGTAAAGGTCGGTAACGACCGGGAGATGACATACTCAGGCGTACTCTAAGTTACCCAGTTAAGGGGTAACCCGACCTTTTGTTAGCATGAGGAGCATCACTGTTGATCCTCGGACATCCCTCTAGAGTTGTTCAAAATTCGGTTCGGAAGGAAGTTCCTTTGCCTGGCCATTGTTGGAAACCCAAACTCCGCTACGAGCCCGTACGCTTTCGATTGTATAACATACGCCAGTATAATATATGGTACTTATGCCGGCTAGGATTAATACATTTACTTTCGAAATTGTTTTCACGATATATTATAGTATTGAAAGAGGATTTTCACGTATCAAGCATTTTTGACTGCATAAGGAGAAACCTCGCCCATGTGTGCGTTTGCATTGTATGTGTGTCGCGAGACCTTATGTTAGTTTCATTTTTCAAAAAGTAATTGTGAATTTTTATGCACTGGTATTCACATGGAGTAAACCTGTTCCGCATTAGCGGCATGGTCCGGTGAATTACCTAACTTTAAAATAAAGCCTAAAAACAAATGTTTTGAGTTCTCACACCAGTCCCATGACTGACCTAGAGTTTATTGTTCCCACACCTAAACTCTGGGTGTCCATAATTTTTGCACGGGCAGCCTAGTAGTTTGGTTCATAGATTTAGTCTTGGAGTTGGTTAGAGCAGGATGCTGGTTTAGCTGGAGCTATTACATCTTGGAGCATGCATATTCTTCCGTTGAGTTTAGTATCTTTTCCCTGTGTAATCGATGTACTCTGGTAACTCTGATGTAATATTATTGTAATGATAATGGAAAAGTTCTTTTTATTTTGTGCAAATGTGTAAGTACCCCTAACAATCCGTCTTTATGAACGGTTTAAGTTGGTTTCATTACCGGTGAAAACCGGGCAAAAAGCTGAGTCGTTACAGAAACGATCTCATTTGGCAATGACTTATGCATGGAAAATCAAGCCAATGACTTGACACAACTTTTCCTCATCTCTTTTTGAAGGATAAATGAGTACCTTTCAGGGAGATTTAGCTCAATAGATTCAAAGCATATTCTGTCTACGACGCAACATACTTTAAGGGGCAAAGCGTTGACCTGCCTTTCGAAAAATCCAGCAAGGTCATTGACATACGAGAATCAAAGTGTTTAAATCTCGTCCACCACATGTCAAAGAGATCAAGTAAGGAAAACTTACCTCCGGATCGATGCAGAATTGGCACGACTAAGTACACTATGGAGCCATACTCGGTTCGACATTGTTCGGTTCGATGAGAAACTAACTTTGAAGACTCTGGATCAGTGGACATTTGGTTTAACGTTGTCAATCCAAACATGTCAAAACCACCAGATATTCTTCCTGAAGAACTGTTCCATCTACGAAAAGAACGCTTCCACCATCTCCTGAAATGTCCAATAGAATGCCACCTGTCCAATGTTGAACCGAACCGAGTTATCGCACAAGCTGAAGACTTGCTCCATCACCCTCCTACATAGCCGGATCGACCTACACTTGGCATGTCGAACAAAACTTATAACTACCCTTTAGATATCCCTTTAAATCTATGAAAAAGGACTTTTGGCATTTTATCTTCTTTATACTGTAACAACCCGCTCGAAAAGGGCCTAAATTCTTATCCAGAAAAGACCCGTCGAAACTTAGTACCATCCTAAATGGATTGTTGGTTCCTATAAGGAAATAATAAAAATAGATATCATAGAGCAATTTAAATAGAAACATAATCTCACACAGTAGAAGAGATAATATAATATCTCATAAATAGATATACCATAGATAAAATCATAAACGTCAAATGCAACAAATCTCAGAATATAATAGGTACATCAATGATTATCCCAAAATACATGATAACAACAACAATAATAGCACTATTGTCAAGAATAACTAAATCTCCATCAAAAGGCTACTCCTCCAAGAAATCACTAATCATCGCTGATGTAGGGTCCTCACCTACTAACTTGTTTATGTTAAGAGGAGGGAGGTTAGAACATGAAGTTCTGGAGAATGAAATGAGTATAAGTTTAGAAATGACTATTTCCAACATTTAGCAGTGTAAACCCTTCTTGTTATGTCTACGCAACAAACATACACAACTTAAACATACGAGGCGGATATCCTCAAAATCACTTAAGTCCTATTTGTTAATTATGGACGGACAGCATAATGGCCACTTAATACCCTACAAATAAATATAAGGATGGACATCCATATAGACACTTAATGCCCTATGAGGTGGGCTATACCTAGTCACTAAAGACCATTATATAATTTATTAAGGGAGGACGTCCTTACAGTTACTTAATAACCTTAGTGGACCTCAAGTCACTAAAGACCTCGTCCATAATTTCCAATTCAATAAATATATACTCTCCTTGTAGGTCGAGAAATAGTAATAGCCACTTAATACCAGATTTAGATAGGAGCGCAGCACCATTTAAGACCCTCGTGATGGACCATCTTGTTACTATCAAGATGTTCCTACGGATGAACCCTAGCCACTTAACACTTCTCTTAAATTGTGGTTCCTTTAGGCCTTCCATATAAACCATCCCTAGGTCAACCCTCATTAAGCCCCTAGATAAGAAGCGGACATTACAGATGAACTACCCTACTCATATGCTGTCGTCCTTAGACCATTTGATACTTATGTTAAGAAAGGAGGACCCAAAGGCCACTTAAATCCTCGAAGGGCGGGTCCCAAGACTTGGGTCCAGAACCAAGTGAACCTTAGGTATAGTCCTAACCACTTAATATCCAACAAGAGGTAGGCCAACCACTTAATACCTTTCCTAAGGCAGGTGTAGTTCACACACACACACACACATGTGTGTGTATATATATACACACAAACACACTAGACATCTCACATTAAGCCATCCACTTGTGGATGCCGGATTTGTCGAGTGGTTCCGGACATGCTTCTACTACAAGTTGGGCTTAACCTCAAATTCAAGTGTACTCATTATAATGTCCTATGACACCTAGACATCTCACATTAACAAGTCTTACTTATAGATGCTGAAAAAGTCGATCGGTTCTGTACAGGCTTCCACTACAAGTAATAGATAACCTCGTGTCTATGTGCCATTAATTATAATTAAAGTCATTAACTCACACACATGCATACAAATTCCTATGGGGATACAAATTCAATTTTCTGGTTTAAACACATTTAGTATGCACTCAATACGCATTAATATTATGTTTACATGCTATAATAAATATATATATATAGGCATGAATTATGCGTACGAGATTAACGTCCTAAACATGTTTGAAATGTCAATCCTAACAATCATTATTAAGGTATACATGTTAATTTCCCTATCAATTAACATGGCCCAACATAGGTATTGATAACTGAATGACAAAAAGGGAAATAAGAACATCAACATATAATTTGTAACTAAGGCATGAATGATTACTTCAATAACAGAATAGGGAAATGGTGTAATATTCTAAATATATAAGAAAAATCCTCTTTTTTCTACAATCAACTTCTTTATGTAATTTTCGTTTATAAAACCTTAATTCTTTAGTAATTTGCAAATAATACATTTAAACAATCTATTTCAAAAATAGATGATTAAACCTATTCAAATATCAGTATTCACGTCCTTAAGCTTTTGCAACCAAAATATACATGTGCTGGAGAATGGGATTTTGACGACAACAACCTTATTTCAATTATCATTGGTTATAAAATATATACTAACACTTTCATATAGAATATATATATATACACACATACAAACACATATGCAGGAATTGTATATAGGAAATAGTACAAAAGACTGTACAGTTTAAAGATGATAGAGATTCATAATTCAGAGAATTTCAAGACTCATGAGTATTCAAGATTTCAAGATTAATATAGTTATAGAGTCTAGATTATGTAAGACTCTAAATAGCACTCCATGTTCAATTTCAAATTCTAATTTTCAAATTATATTTTCTATCCTTAACTCTCTCTACTTTATTTTCTGTCTTTTCTATATTTTCCTTTCTTATTTATCTTTGTTTTTCAAACTTAAGTTTTATATATTTATATTCTTATACTTTATATTTATATAGTTTAAAACCTTATAATTTTATAAATATGTTTATATAGTTTAAATTTATGTTTTCATATGATTTTATACTTTATAATATTAATTTACAACACTATATTTTGATTCAAGAATTTCACAATTATATTTATATCAAAACACTTGAAAAATGTTTCAAAACCCAAATTTACACTAGAGTATGTCGACGTATAACTGTTAGAAATTTAAATTTGAAAGGAAGTGTCTTTTCACCATTTGAAATGTTTCAGAAACATTGCAACCTTTCACACACTATAAAAAGGGATTGAATTCAAATTTTTAATGATCTCTTCTTCCCCACTTTCACTCTCTTTCATTATATAATTATTCTTAATCATTTTTATGATTTCTACACTTAAACTCTGCCGAATTCAATTCCGTTTTGATCAAACTTCTTCTCTCTACACTCTCTTCTCATCTCTCTCTGAATTAAGTGTTATTGAAGAGTTATAGGGATGTTTGTAATTGTTTGGGTTATGTAAGTAATCAGTGGTATCCCTTGTAGCCGTAAAATCAAGGACGGGTAATTGGTGGTATCCCTTGTAGTCGTAAAATCAAGGAGGTTGGAATCGGTGGTATCCCTTGTAGCCGTGAAATCAAGGAGGTTGTAATTGACTATTGATATAGTAATAAAACTCTACGCAATCCAGCGTTGCGTGAGACTGAACGTAGGAGCAATCTGAACCAGTATAAAATCTAGTGTGTTCTTTCCTTTTTTGTAATTTTGTTTCTATTTATTTTTCATTTGCGTTCGAATATGTGTCTGTGATTGTGTTTGTGGTGTTTAATTCATCCTGCAGTTCACATAAGTTTTAGATTTCGTTTAAATTCTCACAAACACTATTCACCTCCCTCTAGTGTTTGTTTTGCCTCAATGTTCCTTTCTGCAATCCCTAAACATTGGTATCAAAGCAAGGTATTTCAAAAAGTTGATAATCTGATTTTTGAAAAAATTTTAAAATGGAAAATTTTAGAATCTCTATTAATACTAGTGTCAATTCATGCATTGCATCAACGTTGAAAGAGTCTGCATATAAAAGAGGCATGTGATCTACTGAAATATTGTTCAATTTAGAAAAGGATGAGTTTTATGACTTTTGAAAATTCGAAAGTTGAAAAGATGGGTAAAGTGGCTGTTGGCAATTCAAATTCTAAAAAGGTGGCTGTTGGAAATCCAAATCTCGAATTGGTATGTTACATGACTGTTGAAAATTCAAATTATGGAAATAAAATAGTGGAAATGAAAAAGGACAAATGGATATTGGATAGTGGTTGTTCGAGACATATGACTGGAAATCCAGAACTACTCAATAATCTGAAATATGAAGATGGTGGAATGGTGAACTTCGGAGATAACTCTAAAGGATACATCATTGGAATCAACAATGTTGGTAATTCTAAAACTCCTACTATTTCTGATGTTTTATTAGTTAGGAATTTAAATCACGACTTTCTAAGTATAAGTCAACTTTACGATGTGGGCTATAAGATAAATTTTGAAAAGAATAAATGTTTTGTAGAAGATAGGAATTCAAAAGTTATATTCGAAGGAGACAGAAAGAAAAGTATCTATATATTGAGTATGAAAATCTCCAGCGATATTTTATGTCTAATGGCCAATACAAGTGATCCTTGGATCTGGCATAAGAGATTCGGTCATACAAATTTCAAACACATTTCTTGGATTTCTAAATTAGATTCAGTTAGAGGATTACCCAAAATGAAATTTAAAGTTAATAATTTATGCGACACTTTTCAATTCGAAAAATTAAAGAAGAGTTCATTTAAATCAAAAGAAGAAACTCTTTCTAAAACTTAATTAAAGAAGAGTTCATTTAAAGAAGAGTTCATTTAAATCAATTTAAAACTTTTTCTAAAAGAATTCAAAATTTGTTATCACTAAAAATAAAAACATTATGTAGCGATCATGGTGGAGAATTCGAAAATGAAATTTTTGAAAAATATTGTAATAAAAAGGGAATAACCCATAAATTTTCAATTCCAAGAACCCCTCAACAAAACGGAGTAGTTGAACGTAAAAATAGGATGATACAAGAATGTGCAAGAACTATGTTATCCGATAGTAATTTACCAAAAAAAAATTGGGTTGAGGCAGTTGCGACAGCTTGCTATATTATTAATAGAATTTCAATTAGACCTTTAACTCATAAAACCCCATATGAACTTTTGTATAACAAGAAACCAACAGTACCATATTTTAAAATATTTGGAAGTAAATGTTTTATACTAAATACAAATGATAATTTAGACAAGTTTGATTCAAAATCCAATTCCTTTATTGGTTATTCAGAAAGAAGGAAGGCTTATCGAATTTTCAATACTCGAACCAATACCATAGAAGAAACATTAAACGTGTCTTTCGACGAAAACTATAAAAGTATGACTCAAAACAATGAAGACGATTGTGAAAATGAAATTAATGAAATATATCATGTAGATACTCAACCAAGTAAAAGAATTAGATTACTTAGAGATCATCACATAGAAAATATCTTAGGAGATATTGTATCCGTTGTGAGAACTCGTAATCAATTAAGTCATATGTGTAATACTTCATTTATATCAACTATTGAACCTAAAAATCCAAAGGAAGCTTCTTCCGATGATTCATGGATACTTGCTATGCAAGAAGAACTCAATCAATTTACTAGGAATGAAGTATGGGAACTTGTTCGTAGACCAGAGGATAAAACAATAATAGGAACCAAATGGGTCTATAAAAATAAAATGAATGAACATGGTGAGGTAGTAAGGCACGACTAGTAGCACAAGGTTATACTCAAGAAGAAGGAATAAATTACGATGAAACTTTTGCCCTCGTAGCCAGACTAGAGGCTATTAGGATTTTACTAGCTTTTGCAAACTATAATAATTTCAAATTTATCAAATGGATGTCAAAAGTGCTTTTCTAAATGGATTTGTCAAGGAAGATGTATATAGAACAACCACCTCTATTTGAAGATGAAAAATTACCAAATCACGTATATAAGCTGAAGAAAGCGTTATATGGATTAAAACAAGCTCCGAGAGCTTGATATGAAAGATTACGAAATTATTTTTTACAATCAAACATTGAAATAGGAAACTTAGACAATACTTTGTTTATCAAGAAGAATAACAAAGGTATACAATTAGTGCAAATATATGTTGATATAATTTTTGGGTCAACAAATGAATAAAGAATTTTCAGATATTATGACTAAAGAATATGAAATGAGTCATATGGAAGAATTATAATTATTTTTAGGATTACAAATTAGACAATTAAAAAATGGAATATTTATTAATTAAGAAAAATATGCAAAAGATCTAATTAACAAATATAATTTAACAACACAAATGGTAGACCAACACCTATGGCAACTAATATTGCTTTAAGTGAGGATGATACATCAAAAGAAGTTGACCAAAAACTATATGGAGGAATGATAGGATCTTTATTATATATAACCGCCAGTAGACCAGATATAATGCATAGTGTATGTCTCTGTGCAGGATATCAATCACAACCTAAGGAAACACATTTAAAATCCATAAAATGTATTATGAGGTATGTAAAGCATACATTAGATTTTGGATTATTTTATTCTAAGAATGATTCATTCGATTTAGTTTCGTACTGTGACGCTGACTATGCGGGATGTAAATCGATCGTAAAAGTACCAGTGGAACATGTCACTTCCTAGGACATTCCCTTGTATCATGGTTCAGTAAAAAGAAAAATACTGTATCTTTGTCAACAACTGAAGCAGAATATATCTCTGCTGCTTTGGCTTGTTCACAAGTAATATATACACAACAAATTTTAAATGATTTTGGATTATTTATAAATAAATCACCTATATACTGCGATAATACAAGTGCTACAAATATTTCTAAAAATCTAGCTCATCATTCGAGAACTAAACATATCGATGTGAGACATCATTTTCTAAGAAATAACGTAAATAAAGAAAAGATTTCACTCGAATTTATAGAAACAGATAAACAAATAGCAGATATATTAACTAAACCATTAAATGATGCAACATTCACCAAAATATAGGGGAGAATTAGGCATTTGTTCATTAAGTGAGTTAGAATAATTAAATATATTTAAATAACATAAGAAATTAAAAAATAAAATTTAAAACAAGAGTATGTCGACATAGAGTTTTTGATATGTCGACATATAACAGTTAGAATTTCAAATCTAATTCCCACTAAAAGTTAGTTATTTTAATTATTTAAAACTTCTATATTGACTTTTCTTCTTCATTTTCATTACTCTTCTCTGTAAAAACTCTAAATTAAAAATTACAATGGCCTCCACAAATCTAAACACTCAAATCAACTCCGATTCGCACGCTGGACCATCCAAGGGTCCGTTTCAATGATCTACGCTATCTTGGGTTATCAAAATCTAAGAAAAAATGAAGTATGTACTGCAAATGGTGGCTGATATACAAGTACTCCAGATTAGGATGAGTTAAGAGCAAAACAGGAGAGGGAAAGTAATGAGAAACATCTCAAAGCTTATAATGGATAACGAGGCTAATCTGATTATCATAGACGATGATAATAAAAACATGGATGAAGAGGAAGAACCAGAGGAAGAACCAGAGAAGAACCTGAAGAAGAAGAAGAAATAATGGAGGAGGAAAAGCATCAAGAGACTCATTAAACGATTATGGAAGAAGACAATAAGGTTGAATGTGTAGGAGAGATCTTATTCGATCAAAATGGGAATGTGATTGAAAGGAATGGAGAATTTTGTCTCCATAATCCAAATTTTCCAATTCACAAATCTCCCATTGTCAAAAATAATTAGTGATTAAGGTTTTCTTAGATTTTCATTGTATTACGTTTCTAGATGTATCGTAAATCTTAGATTTTCGTTGTATTACATTTCTAGATGTATCATACGTGTATAAATCTGTGTAATTGTACAAATTCATGCTTAATGAAATTATCATTTATGTCTATAATTAGTTATAACTCTTTAAACATAAAATAAAATTAATATAAGATTAAGGGGGAGTATTCTACTTAGAATTAGTTAATATATTAATGGGGAGTATTATTATTGGGTTAGTTACTTAATTTATATTCATATAGTTATACAATTTAGGGGGAGTACCTTTAAAATTACTTTTTGATAATGCCAAAGGGGGAGAAATTATAAAATATAGTCACAGTTTATAGTATTCTCACAGACAGGGGGAGTATTAGAAGTATCATCATCAACAGGTACATACAGGTATGATATTTTATAACAAAGGTTGTCATCAAAAATGGAGAGATTGTTGGAGAATGGAGTTTTGATGACAACAACCTTATTTCAATTATCATTGATTATAAAGTATATACTAACACTTCGTATATAATATATATATATATACACATATGCAGGAATTATATACAGGAAATATTACTAAAGACTGTATAGTATAAAATGATAGAGATTCAGAATTCAGAGAAATTTCAAAACTCAAGAGTATTCAAGATTTCAAGATTAATATAGTTATAGAGTCTAGATTATGTAGGACTCTAAATAGCACTCCAGTTTCAATTTCAAATTCTATTTTCTATCCTCAATTCTCTCTAGTTTATTTTCTATCTTTTCTATTTTTTCCTTTCTTATTTATCTTTGTTTTTCAGACTTAAGTTTTATATATTTATATTCTTATACTTTATATTTATGTTGTTTAAAACCTTATAATTTTGTAAATATGTTTATATAGTTTAAATTTATGTTTTCATATGATTTTTCTACTTTATAATATTAATTTACAACACTATATTTTGATTCAAGAATTTCCAGAATTATATTTATATCAAAACACTTGAAAAATGTTTCAAAATTCAAATTTACACTAGAGTATGTCGACATACCGAAAATGCTATGTCGACATATAACTGTCAGAAATTTAAATTTGAAAGGAAGTGTCTTTTCACCATTTGAAACGTTTCAAAAACGTTGCAACCTTTCACACACTATAAAAAGGGCTTGAATTCGAATTTTTAATGATCTCTTCTTCTCCACTTTCACTCTCTTTCATTATATAATTATTCTTAATCATTTTTATGATTTCTACACTTACACTCTACCGAATTCAATTCCGTTTTGATCAAACTTCTTCTCTTTGCACTCTCTTCTCATCTCTTTCTGAATCAATTGCTATTGAAGAGTTATAGGGCTGTTAGTAATTGTTTGGGTCATGTAAGTAATCGGTGGTATCCTTTGTAGCCGTAAAATCAAGGGCGGGTATCAGTGGTATCCTTTGTAGCCGTAAAATCAAGGTCGGGTAATCGGTGGTATCCCTTGTAGCCGTGAAGTAAAGGAGGTTGGAATCGGTGGTATTCCTTGTAGCCATGAAATCAAGGAGGTTGTAATTGACTACTGATATAGTAATAAAACTCTATGCAATCCGGCGTTGCGTGGGGCTGGAGTAGAAGCAGTCCGAACCAGTATAAAATCCGGTGTGTTCTTTCCTTTTCTGTATTTTTATTTCTATTTATTTTGCGTCTATGTTCGAATTTGTGTATGTGATTGTGTTTGTGGTGTTTAATTCATCCTGTAGTTCACAGAAGTTTTAGATTTTGTTTAAATTCTCATAAACACTATTCACCCCCCTCCTCCAATGTTTGTTTTGCCTTAACGATCCTTTCCGCAATCCCTAACATGTATATGAATTTGCAGATTTATAATAAGAGAACTAGACCAAATTAAAGAATTATACCAACACCCAAATATATTTTTTTCTATAACATCAGTAATCCAAACCCAATTGACCATTTTTACATAAAAACATTTATAATGGAAGATTTATTATTGTTTTCTTTTCGTACAAACCCGAATCTTCCAAGGCACAATAACCCAAATTTATAATATCAAATCACAGAAAATTGAAAATTTAATGATTTCCACTCACATTGATTTGATATAAAAAACAATAGAATTTGGTGTAGAATTTACGAAACCGTGCTCAAATCCTTCTATAATATATATATATGTATGTATTTATGTATGTATGTATATATATAAGAATCAAAATTTCGTGTATATACATAAACCAAATTTCCAGACTTCTAAATCTATAGAAAACCTAGATTAGAGATGGTAGAATGAAGATAAGAGAGGTAGAAGAAGCCCTAACCTTTCTCTGGAAATTGGCAATGGCAGAAGGATAAAATGAAGGCGTAGAGAGGAATGAGAGTAGGGTTTAGAGAGTGACTAGGGGGCCTTTTTTTATAGATGCAAGTGTAAGTGTAGACTGTTACATTAGTTAGATAAAAATGGATGGTCCAACTGTTGCAAGTTTGTGTAAAACTCCCTAATAAAAGGCTCTCCCAACCTCAACACCAAGAGGGCAGTCGACCCCTTCTATTGAAGAGCTGTCAATCCCCCTTCTGGAGTCGCCTGAGGGAATTAACTTCTCTTAGAACGTTTCTTTGTTTTAAATTCTGAATATTTATTTCCTTAAATAAATTATTTTAATCTCTTATTACATGTGAATATACACAATGTCAAATGCATTTGGAATATTCTTTTCATGCTAATCCATAATTAATATATTCCGAATATATTTATAATCTATTTGAGTTTCAAACTTTATGTGTTAATATTTACACACAACTTGATTTATTAATATTTTTATATACAGACTTTGTTTTGAGTAAATATAATTTGAAAATAGATCAGAGTCTCGTCACAAACCAAATAGCAATTCTTTCGTGGCCCAATTCCCATTTACTCAAAATTCTATTTTTCAACCCATTAACTTATAATTGATTATTATTTATTTTAAATTAAACTACCTTATGTCTATTTTAGGTTTATTTTACGGGGTGTAACATTCTCCCACTTATAAGAGAGTTCGTGCTGAAATCTTTTGAAGGGCGAAGAATACAACTCGCTTTAAACAACCATGTTGTACACCCATGTTATTTTATAAGCAACCATAAACATCCATAAATCATAGTGATTATGAACTAAAGACTCGCTAAAGTGAGCTCAATACTGGCATGTATTTGCAATAGTGATGCTATATGTATGTAAAACACCCTAATATGCATATAGTTCTACACAAGTGCACGATGATTTTGTGTTGCAACCATTTCCTACCACCCAATATATAAACCATAATGCAACCAAAATCAGAAAGTTGAGAGGAAAGAATTACCCAAGAAAATCCCTGGATGAGTTTGCCTGATCTCACCTCAATTTCCTAGGTGTTTTATACAGGTTTATCACCCCATTGTACTCGGGCGAATAGATTTGTTGCAGAGTCGCTTGATTCCATGCTCAAGAATCCTTGCAGTGGAAGAAGCACCATAGATCCCAAATCAAAGCTCCATAAGTCCCCAACATCATCTAGCTCAAGTTTGATGGCTAAATCATGAAGGCATTCCCAAAGGTGAGAAACATGGAAAATGTTATGGACCCCTGATAAACGCTCAGGAAGATCCACACGATAAACCATCTTCCCAATCCTATCCAAGATCCTAAAAGACTTAATAAACCCATGGGCCAACTTCCCAATCTTTCCAAACCGGACTGTCTTCTTAAGAGGGGAAACTTTAAAAATACCAAATCTCCCACACTAAATTCTAGTGTCTTCCTCCTTTTATCCGTGTACGACTTCTACCGGTCCTGGGAAATCTTCATTCTCTGCCGAATCAAAGCAATAATCTCTATAGATTCACGGATAAGGTCTGGTCCGAGTAGAATCTTGTCAGTAATTTTCCACCAAAAAGTAGGCGATTTGCATGGTCGCCCGTATAATCCCTTTTAAAGGGCCATACCAATTGTCACTTAGTTACTACTATTATTATATGAAAAATCTACCAAAGGCAAGTGCTACTCCCAAGTTCCTCTGAAGTCAATGACACAAGCTCTAAGTAGATCCTCTAGAACTTTATTGATTCTCTCTGTCCGACCTTCGGTTTGCAGGTGATAGGCTGTACTCAAACTCGGCATCGTTCCTAAAGCCGCCTGAGGACTCTTCCAAAACTCACTAGTAAATAATGGATCTCTACCACTAACTATATAAGTGGAATCTCATGTAGTCTAACAACTTGATTGACATACAACTGAGCCAATAAGACGTTGGTCTTACTCTTCTTGTTTGGAATAAAATAGGTGCTCTTCATTAACTGATCCACGATGACCCAAATAGACACATTTCCTTTTTGACTCTTAGGAAGCCTATCAACAAAATCCATAGAAATGTGTTCCTATTTTCCAGTCAAAACCTCTAAGAATAATAACAGCCCTTCGGACTTACATTGTTGTTGACAAGTCAAACATCTGGCAACAAATTCTGCAACATCCTTCTTCGTTTCTTCCCAACAAAAGATTCTTTTCATATCCCCAAACATTCTATCTCCTCTGGGATGTATGGTCATCCTTAACCTATGAGACTCCCCTAGAATCTCCTTCTTAAGGTCATCAAACCGAGGGATACAGAGCCGAGCATCTCTCCTCAAACTACCATTACTGTCAACAAAATATCTATCCAAATGAAAAAAAATTCCCTTTAGAAATATCTTCCTTTAATGACCTGAACTCATCATCACGATCTTGCTTACTCTTAATCCTTTCCATCAAGACTGGTTTAACCTCCATAATTTCAAGAAAACCTTTGGCTGCCTCACATAGTGGCTGCAAATTGAAACCGAAAAGAAAATCTAACGGCCTTCACTCACTGATCGAACTAAGGGTAGCATGACTCTGACTCAAAGCGTAGGCTATGACATTACCCTTCCCAGGGGGTATACTGAATGGAAAAATCGAATAATGCTAGATATTCCACCCATCACTATTGTCGAAGGTTCAGATCTCGTTGAGAAAACAAATATCAAAGAGACTTGTGGTCGGTGAATTGCTCAAACTTCTCTCCTTAAAGGTAACATCTCTACATATTTAGGAAAAAAAACTACAGCTGCTAACTCTAAGTCATGGACGGGGTAATTTTTCTCATGGTCCTTAAGTTGTCTACTTGCGTACGCAAATACTCTACCTTCCCGCATAAGTACCCCTCCTAAACCCGTCCCACAAGCATTAGTAAGTTAAATCTTGTAAACATCTGTAATGTCCCGCGATTTTATCGGTTTGTATTTGAATATTTAAATCAGTTTAAATATTGAATTCGTGATATAAGTGGATTTATATATTAATTAAAATGAAGTTGAGCGTATATAAATATATATTAATTATAATCGAGCTCATAACGACGCTGCAGTTCGTAATTTAACGTTCTGAACTTCATTTGGGTGTACAGGACTCGTTTTAAATCGGATTTCTGCGAAACAAGAAACGTTGGAATCTGTTGAACTATATTTTTCTAATGGAAGTGAAAAATCAAGATTTTGTATTATATATTGCAAGATGTATCCAAATCAAATTTTCGAATAGTCGCTATAGAATCGTTTATCGACCGTAACGGTTTATCGACCGTAACGGTTTATTCGACATAAATAGATACCGGTTTCGAATTTAGATAAGGTTCTTTTGAGGCATAGTGATAATTTAATTTTCTGAATTTTACTGTAATTTTTAATTAATTAAATAAGCTACTTTTTATTTGGAGTATTTTGCACCCTGTATCAATATTTTAGGGTTTCAAAATATGAGGCAACCTACCGATATTATGATATTTTTGAGATCGTGGCACCTCGCTCGTCACGATCGTATTGTTACTTCTGTCCATGGTAGTTCGTAATTGAATGGAATTGTGCGTAGCGGAGAACTGCATAAACTTTAACCCTTTGTAACAAATATATATATATATATATATATGTATATATATATATATATGCCCCTCCATACACCCGACATGCACACGTATCCATTCATTTAGTATTTGTACTGGTTGACTATGTATTACTTAACTAAGAAGTAAAAAGTTTGATTATTTACGTATGATCATTCACGTACACATTGGCACTAATATGTTCAGTCTTTTCATAAATTAATGCACCAAGCACGACCAAACTACTACCTTTAAATCTCCATCACCTTTGTGTTTTCAAATCCAAGCAAATCTATATAATAAAATCTAAATCTTACTCTAAAGCCTAACAGCAAGGTCTTCTCAAATCACAGCCTATACTAGTACATACGCAGATAAATATACCAACAGTAGCTGAAGTGAAGAGTCATGGAGGCCTACCTACCTTAGAGCTAATCACGCAGGTGGTAGCTATCTTTTTCCTTCATGCCAAAGTAAACGTGTTAGGATAGCTAAACTAAATAAGAAAATCAGCAGACCTAAAGCTCCATACCCTGATAGCAGCAAAAGGCGTAAACTAACGTACAAAAACCAATTAAGTTTAAAATGTACAAAATCCTATACTACTAGCCTGACCTTCCCACATGCGAAGCCTAATCTTATGGCAAGGATTGTCATACCGCAGACCAGCAGAGTCTTGTGACTTCATGTCAAAGGACACCAATATGCAGTGATTTAGGCTAGCACAGTATACTGGGAAGATTTAACTACAGCACATGCTAAAAGATTGGTATCCATATCCTAAACTGTCACCTACGACAGTATATGAATCATGACGTAAAAATTGCAGCAGCCTATAATCTCAAATCCACAAGGACGAAAAGAAGAAACCACTGAAAAGAAAGCACACCCCATAGTGACAGCTATTCTCTATGGCTAAACCGTGCATGCCAAGTAAATTTTCCACTATAAATAAGCAAGCAAACTTCATTTTTCTTCAAGAAATAAATAAATAAAAGTGATCGTGAGTGACAAATTGTTGGAGCATTAATACAAGCTTTTTCCAGCGTTCATATTTCAAAAGCCTGAAGTGTGCTCTTCGATATGATAATGCGAACATAGATACAGGTTAAGAAGCCGCTGTTTCTGATGAATTTCGAGGAGGTGTCAGCATGAAAGTTTAGTGATGAGTTGATGGAGACAGAGAGGAGAAGTTGTGTGTTCATTGATACTGAGATTGGTTCTTCAAACAGCGGTGGACTGTATAGCTGAAGATTAATTAATGGTCAGAACGGGATTACATGAAGAGAAGGCAACATGAAGATGGAGCTGTGGTGACTCAAACATGCAGTCAAAATGTGTGCATGGGCCATGCTGGGTACGCCCAGATATTTAAGAGAGAATGGGGTCTTTGGTTCAAAGTTTAATAAAGGCAAAGGGTGGTAACGGGTGATGAGTTTTGCTGTGTATCAGCATGACAGATCAGGAGAAGGACGCATTGGCATTAGTGGTAAAGTACAAGTGAGTGGGGGCGTTTTGTAAATTTTTGGTGATGGAATTTTATGGCCTGGAGCACTTGCGTTTTCAGCTTGAGGAAGGTGGGTTCAAGGTGTTTTAATGAAGGACGATAAGTGAAAAGGTGCATTGCCTGGTGCGTGCTGTTTGGTATACTGTAGCGAAAATATGAAAGTGTTGTAGCAAGAAAAGGGGATGCGCTGGGTTCTTGCAGATAGTGGAGTACCACGTTGGGCTTTGCGTTGCAGGGGGTAGAAAATTGGATTCTGGAGCATGTTGTGTAAATGGAATTTGAGGACATGGCCGGAGTCGCGTTTCTGGAGCAAGGCCTACCGGCTATTGAGGTGATGAACGCTAAAATGGTGAAGTATACATATTCATCTGTAACATGCGGTTGAAATAAATATTACTTTAGTGACGCGGAAGCATGAATATTTCAAAGATATTCGGACATGACATTTCGAAGTGCTGGCGCATGGGGTATGTGTTTAAATAAAGGGGTAAGGGATGAGGGTTGGAGCCGAGTTGATGATCGTCGCTTTGGATGGTCAAGCAGTCCGGGGATGCTCTAGTGGTGGACGAAGCTGATTGGAACCATTCGAGGCCCGTTTGAATTATGACAGATTAAAGCATCGGGTATAATCAACTGATGCAAATCGTTATTTAACGGTTAACGCGCAAAGGTGAGTAAATTCACTAACTCTGATCATTTTTATAATATTATAATCATTATTTAATTTTGATAAATAATGGTTGAATGATGTGTGATGGTTGTTTGGATGAATTGCTGATAAATTGGTTGAAATAATTATATTGTTGTTTTTCATGTATTGCACTATATGATGTGATAAATAATCGGTCATTGATTGTTGTTTGTTGGGATGTAGAATCACACTGGCCCTAGAATAACTGATATAGAAATATCGTAAAATACATTGGGTAAGAACTCGAGTTTGAAATAATATTTTAAATAATAGAAATGTGATCTTGATTTGGCTAGAATGCCATAACTTGTTTTAATTTTATTAGAACGAGTAGTTGATTTATAAAAAGATATTTAGAAATAAAGTAGAATAGTTATAGAACTTGAAAATATAAAAATGACTTAGAGAAGGGAAGTGGAGAATCATTTCAAAGAGAAAGCGATGAAATTTATTTCCGTAGGATTAAAATCAATCCATAAGGATTTGTAATTAGAGTTCGACTAGGTCGAAGGTTCTAAATAAGGTATTTTCATAAATTATGTATATTATAATCCAGAATTGGATAAGATTGTTAACATTTGAGTTAAAACGAATAAATTATAATAAAATAGGTAATCGACAGTTTGAATAAGGCTTTGTAATTATGTAACAAGAAGATTACTTGAATGAGGGGTTTACGAAATGAGATGGGAATATGAATTTCTGAAATAAATCAATAGATGTAATTTTGACCTGTAATGATATTCATAAATGAACTTAAGATTTGTTTAATTGACGAGTCCAGATTTCTATGGAGAGATAATATTCACGATTTAGTGAATAATGTTTAGAAGCAAACATTTTGCAAGCTAAAATGGTTAAAATGGAAATTTGAAATATTTTTCCCATAACGTATGTTTTCCTAAAGTATAGAAAGTAAGGAACGTGAAAAGATAGAAATGTTTTAAAACGTTAATAACATATATTTTGAAATAGGGGAAAACAAGAGTTAAAATAACTAGAAATGTTTTCCAAAGAAATGTGAAAGGGTAAATGGGTTTTGAGAAAGATCTGGAAAGATATGAGGAACTGGAAAATTATATAAGAAGGGCCAGTGATTGTGTGGTATTGGTTGTACATTTGAATGGATGTTTGTTTTACTTTGATAGTTAAATAACCGACTATCGAAGTGTTTTAACCCTCGTTGTCAATACGGAGAGACCGGTTGGATTTATTATCCGAAAACCACTCCGTATAGGCATAATGGCTGCGAATTTGATTTTGCTAAAGATAATTGAAGACGGAGTGAAATACAAGGGTCGTTCTGTTCCAGAATGGTGTTTTTCTGTTTGTCCAGTCCTAGGACAACTTGTATGGACGAATGTCTGACAGAGTATTCCTGACGGTCACATAAGACGATCCTTTCAAGGTATTACGCCTGGTGGCGGAGAAATTCGTTTCTCTTAGCTTTTATACCCATAATATTTTTGGGAATATCAACTAGTGATTTGATGGGTTTGACGATGTGGCATTCAAAGTGTATGATGACCAGATGTTCTAAAAGATAGACGTAGCCTCAAGTCTCACAACCGAGAAATGACAAAAATCGGGCAGGCAGCATGGCTATGTGGGTCGCTCCCATTAGGGTGTATAATAACCTATCTAGAGAAGTTCCCTTTACTTCTTGAATCAATTCGATGCTGTCCCTTTTCGGGAAATGGTGGTTTGAGTCCAACCGTTGGTGATATACATTCGATACACTCAAGTGAAATGAGTGGTCGGTCATGTGTGGGCCGGGTTGCAAGACGTTCTTGTTGAACCCCGTGTTTTCGCCTCTAGAGATAAGTGGTCCCATACCTTGTCATAGTTGGAATCCAATCTCCAATAAGTGCCCTTCGGTTTTTGATTTCATACTATGTATGTAGAGCGTGAGATGCAAGCGTTCTACTATTTGGTTATTTATTTGATTAGACATTATTATAATATCACTGGATTTTGATATCAAAAATGTTTGGGTTATAGTAAGGTAAAAAACCGTCCATGTTTATGTGTGGGTTGGTCTTACTATTATCCTTTTGTTTCAGAAGGATTTCCAAAGTTAAACCGTATGGTTGGAATTTACTCACACCAGTCCCATGACTGACCCAGAGTTTATTTTGTTTGTTTTCTCTAAACTCTTGGGTGCCCAAATTTGTATGGGAAGTCAAGTGTTTCAGGATTTTACAGATTCACTTGGAGGAGATAAAAGCAGAAGGCTTCACCGTTAATATTTAGAGATTATTCCGTTGTGATATGATGTATTATACTCTGATAATGGTATGTATATACAATACAGTTTTGTACTTCAAAGTTATGTTATATAATATATTTTATTCGTTCCGCTGTGATATTCGTGTTTACTCTGATTCTGCTCAGTTGTGTTCTTCTTCTTCTTCTATTCTATTAGTTCTATCTTATCTTTCTCATCCTCTTTTTTCTTTCTATTAATGATCTAGTATTTTCGATGTCTGAACAGTCGACGCTGGGTTTTGTGTCGATTTTCGGAGTCGAAAATCTCAGTTCGTTACAGTTGGTATCAGAGCAGAAGGTTAAGTGATTACCTTGGCTCTGTGGTGTAACTCAATAGAGATGGGGTTAGTAATACCCTAGATTGAGTATGAGTGTATATATATATGAGCGCGTAATTGTAAATTGGTATAAAAACTGTTTTATATCGTGTTGATTGGTTTGGCGAGTGGTTTATGAATTCTGGTCGATACTGGATTGCAAACAGTATCGATAGGTGTTTCTAAACTCTTGAACAGAGTAATTCGACACAATATTGTTTTAAAAGATGGATAAATGAATTTTTTTTACCCAAATATATTTTGATATAAAAAGAAGTATATGTGATATTATTATACTATATTGTTGTGTTACTCAAATAAGATTATATTTGATCAGATGATTGTAAATAATCAATCGAAATATTATATAAGTATAAAATGCAAAATTAGATGAACTAAATCTTAATTTTAAACCATAATCGAAATAAAACTCTAGAAACTTGGAAAGGCATTGAGATTAAATTTGAATTAATTATATGGAATTTTAAGATCCTGGGTGAATCCAGAGATATTTTCCAAGCATTTGAAAAGAATATTTTGATGTAATTTCAAAATGAAAGCGTTTCAAAATAAGTTTTGAAAATAATATAGTATTGAACTCACTTTGATCACTAGAAAATAAATTCTGGTGATGACGGCCGCATGATCAGTGTTCATTTTCGAGTTTCTAAGTGACGGATTACTATCAGAGATTTTATTTTGAGGAAATAAGTTGTTTAGAAATTCAAATGTTTTGAATTGTTATTATTATGAGTATATGATTTCAAGCTGATTTGAAATGAAACCCAGGAATTTGAATTTTGAAATTTAAAATTTACTTATGAAGTAAATAAATAGAGAATTATTGATATAAGGATAAAAGATTCGACGCAAGGATTGAGTTATGGGGATGTGAAGTATGAAATCTCAACCAAGCAGGTTGTGAGGAGTTAGAATTAGAGCATCTCCACTTCTTAGCAATTTCGAGGACGAAATTATTTTAAGGGGGAAGGAATGTAACGTCCCGCGATTTTATCGGTTTGTATTTGAATATTTAAATCAGTTTAAATATTGAATTCGTGATATAAGTGGATTTATATATTAATTAAAATGAAGTTGAGCGTATAAAAATATATATTAATTATAATCGAGCTCATAACGACGCTGCAGTTCGTAATTTAACGTTCTGAACTTCGTTTGGGTGTACATGGCTCGTTTTAAATCGGATTTCTGCGAAACAAGAAACGTTGGAATCTGTTGAACTATATTTTTCTAATGGAAGTGAAAAATCAAGATTTTGTATTATATATTGCAAGACATATCCAAATCAAATTTTCGAATAGTCGCTATAGAATCGTTTATCGACCGTAACGGTTTATTCGATATAAATAGACACCGGTTTCGAATTTAGATATGGTTCTTTTGAGGCATAGTGATAATTTAATTTTTTGAATTTTACTGTAATTTTTAATTAATTGAATAAGCTACTTTTTATTTGGAGTATTTTGCACCCTGTATCAATATTTTAGGGTTTCAAAATATGAGGCAACCTACCGACATTATGATATTTTTGAGATCGTGGCACCTCGCTCGTCACGATCGTATTGTTACTTCTGTCCATGGTAGTCCGTAATTGAATGGAATTGTGCGTAGCGGAGAACTGCATAAACTTTAACCCTTTGTAACAAATATATATATATATATGCCCTCCATACACCCGACATGCACACGTATCCATTCATTTAGTATTTGTACTGGTTGACTATGTATTACTTAATAAAGAAGTAAAAAGTTTGATTATTTACGTATGATCATTCACGTACACATTGGCGCTAATATGTTCAGTCTTTTCATAAATTAATGCACCAAGCACAACCAAACTGCTACCTTTAAATCTCCATCACCTTTCTGTTTTCAAATCCAAGCAAATCTATATAATAAAATCTAAATCTTACTCTAAAGCCTAACAGCAGGGTCTTCTCAAATCACAGCCTATACTAGTACATACGCAGATAAATATACCAACAGTAGCTGAAGTGAAGAGTCATGGAAGCCTACCTACCTAAGAGCTAATCACGTAGGTGGTAGCTATCTTTTTCCTTCATGCCGAAGTAAACGTGTTAGGATAGCTAAGCTAAATAAGAAAATCAGCAGACCTAAAGCTCCATATACTGATAGCAGCAAAAGGAGTAAACTAACGTACAAAAACCCATTAAGTTTAAAATGTACAAAATCCTATACTACTAGCCTGACCTTCCCACATGCGAAGCCTAATCTTGTGGCAAGGATTATCATACCGCAGACCAGCAGAGTCTTGTGACTTCATGTCAAAGGACACCAATATGCAGTGATTTAGGCTAGCACAGTATAATGGGAAGATTTAACTACAGCACATGCTAAAAGATTGGTATCCATATCCTAAACTGTCACCTACGACAGTATATGAAACATGACGTAACAACTGTAGCAGCCTATAATCTCAAATCCACAAGGACGAAAAGAAGAAACCACTGAAAAGAAAGCACACCCCATAGCGATAGCTATTCTCTATGGCTAAACCGTGCATGCCAAGTAAATCTTCCACTATAAATAAGCAAGCAAACTTCATTTTTCTTCAAGAAATAAATAAATAAAAGTGATCGTGAGTGACAAATTGTTTGAGCATTAATACAAGCTTTTTCCAGCGTTCATATTTCGAAAGCTTGAAGAGTGCTCTTCAATATGATAATGCGGACATAGATACAGGTTAATAAGCCGATGTTTCTGATGAATTTCGAGGAGGTGTCAGCATGAAAGTTTAGTGATGAGTTGATGGAGATAGAGAGGAGAAGTTGTGTGTTCATTGATACTGAGATTGGTTCTTCAAACAGCGGTGGACTGTATAGCTAAAGATTAATTAATGGTCAGAACGGGATTACATGAAGAGAAGGCAACATGAAGATGGAGCTGTGGTGACTCAAACATGCAGTCAAAATGTGTGCATGGGCCATGCTGGGTACGCCCAGATATTTAAGAGAGAATGGGGTCTTTGGTTTAAAGTTTAATAAAGGCAAAGGGTGGTAATGGGTGATGAGTTTTGCTGTGTATCAGCATGACAGATCAGGAGAAGGACGCATTGGCATTAGTGGTAAAGTACAAGTGAGTGGGGGCATATTGTAAATTTTTGGTGATGGAATTTTATGGCCTGGAGCACTTGCGTTTTCAGCTTGAGGAAGGTGGGTTCAAGGTGTTTTAATGAAGGATGTGAAGTGAAAAGGTGCATTGCCTGGTGCGTGATGTTTGGTATACTGTAGCGAAAATATGAAAGTGTTGTAGCAAGAAAACGGGATGCGCTTGGTTCTTGCGGATAGTGGAGTACCACGTTGGGCTTTGCGTTGCGGGGGGTAGAAAAGTGGATTCTGGAGCATGTTGTGTAAATGGAATTTGAGGACATGGCCGGAGTCGCGTTTCTGGAGCAAGGCCTACCGGCTGTTGAGGTGATGAACGCTAAAATGGTGAAGTATATATATTCATCTGTAACATGCGGTTGAAATAAATATTACTTTAGTGACGCGGAAGCATGAATATTTCAAAGATATTCGGACATGACATTTCGAAGTGCTGGAGCATGGGGTATGTGTTTAAATAAAGAGGTGAGGGGTGAGGGTTGGAGCCGAGTTGATGATCGTTGCTTCGGATGGTCAAGCAGTCCGGGGGTGCTCTAGTGGTGGACGAAGCTGATTGGAACCATTCGAGGCCCGTTTGAATTATGACAAATTAAAGCATCGGGTATAATCAACTGACGCAAATCGTTATTTAACGGTTAACGCGCAAAGGTGAGTAAATTCACTAACTCTGATCATTTTTATAATATTATAATCATTATTTAATTTTGATAAATAATGGTTGAATGATGTGTGATGGTTGTTTGGATGAATTGCTGATAAATTGGTTGAAATAATTATATTGTTGTTTTTCATGTATTGCACTATATGATGTGATAAATAATCGGTCATTGATTGTTGTTTGTTGGGATGTAGAATCACACTGGCCCTAGAATAACTGATATTGAAATATCGTAAAATACATTGGGTAAGAACTCGAGTTTGAAATAATATTTTAAATAATAGAAATGTGATCTTGATTTGTCTGGAATGCCATAACTTGTTTTAATTTTATTAGAACGAGTATTTGATTTATAAAAAGATATTTAGAAATAAAGTAGAATAGTTATAGAACTTGAAAATATAAAAATGACTTAGAGAAGGGAAGTGGAGAATCATTTCAAAGAGAAAGCGATGAAATTTATTTCCGTAGGATTAAAATCAATCCATAAGGATTTGTAATTAGAGTTCGACTAGGTCGAAGGTTCTAAATAAGGTATTTTTTTAAATTATGTATATTATAATCTAGAACTGGATAAGATTGTTAACATTCGAGTTAAAACGAATAAATTATAATAAAATAGGTAATCGACGGTTTGAATAAGGCTTTGTAATTATGTAACAAGAAGATTACTTGAATGGGGGGTTTACGAAATGAGATGCGAATATGAATTTCTGAAATAAATCAATAGATGTAATTTTGACCTGTAATGATATTCATAAATGAACTCAAGATTTATTTAATTGACGAGTCCAAATTTCTATGGAGAGATAATATTCACGATTTAGTGAATAATGTTTAGAAGCAAACATTTTGCAAGCTAAAATGGTTAAAATGGAAATTTGAAATATTTTTCCCATAACGTATGTTTTCCTAAAGTACAGAAAGTAAGGAACGTGAAAAGATAGAAATGTTTTAAAACGTTAATAACATATATTTTGAAATAGGGGAAAACAAGAGTTAAAATTACTAGAAATGTTTTCCAAAGAAATGTGAAAGGGTAAATGGGTTTTGAGAAAGATCTGGAAAGATATGAGGAACTGGAAAATTATATAAGAAGGGCAAGTGATTGTGTGGTATTGGTTGTACAATTGAATGGATGTTTGTTTTACTTCGATAGTTAAATAACCGACTATCGAATTGTTTTAACCCTCGTTGTCAATACGGAGAGACCATTTGGATTTATTATCCGAAAACCACTCCGTATAGGCATAAGCGCTGCGAATTTGATTTTGCTAAAGATAATTGAAGACGGAGTGAAATGCAAGGGTCGTTCTGTTCCAGAATGGTGTTTTTCTGTTTGTCCAGTCCCAGGACAACTTGTATGGACGAATGTCTAACAGATTATTCCTGACGGTCACACAAGACGATCCTTTCAAGGTATTACGCCTGGTGGCGGAGAAATTTGTTTCTCTTAGCTTTTATACCCATAATATTTTTGGGAAGATCAACTAGTTATTTGATGGGTTTGACGATGTGGCATTCAAAGTGTATGATGACCAGATGTTCTAAAAGATAGACGTAGCCTCAAGTCTCACAACCGGGAAATGACAAAAATCGGGCAGGCAGCATGGCTATGTGGGTCGCTTCCATTAGGGTGTATAATCACCTATCTAGAGAAATTCCTTTTACTTCTTGAATCTATTCGATGCTGTCCCTTTTCGGGAAACGGTGGTTTGAGTCCAACCGTTGGTGATATACATTCGATACACTCAAGCGAAATGAGTGGTCGGTCATGTGTGGGCCGGGTTGCAAGATGTTCTTGTTGAACCCCGTGTTTTCTCCTCTAGAGATACACTAACGGCAGGTGGTCCCATACCTTGTCATAGTTGGAATCCAATCTCCAATGAGCGCCCTGCGGTTTTTGATTTTATACTATGTATGTAGAGCGTGAGATGCAAGTGTTCTTCTATTTGGTTATTTATTTGATTAGACATTATTATAATATCACTGGATTTTGATATCAAAAATGTTTGGGTTATAGTAAGGTAAAAACCGTCCATGTTTATGTGTGGGTTGGTCTTACTATTATCCTTTTGTTTCAGAAGGATTTCCAAAGTTAAACCGTATGGTTGGAATTTACTCACACCGGTCCCATGACTGACCCAGAGTTTATTTTGTTTGTTTTCCCTAAACTCTTGGGTGCCTAAATTTGTATGGGAAGTCAAGTGTTTCAGGATTTTACAGATTCACTTGGAGGAGATAAAAGCAGAAGGCTTCACCGTTAATATTTAGAGATTATTCCGCTGTGATATGATGTATTGTACTCTGATAATGGTATGTATATACAATACAGTTTTGTACTTCAAAGTTATGTTATATAATATATTTTATTCGTTCCGCTGTGATATTCGTGTTTATTCTGATTATGCTCAGTTGTGTTCTTCTTCTTCTTCTTCTATTCTATTAGTTCAATCTTATCTTTCTCATCCTCCTATTTCTTTCTATTAATGATCTGGTATTTTCGATGTCTGAACAGTCGACGCTGGGTTTTGTGTCGATTTTCGGAGTCGAAAATCTCAGTTCGTTACAACATCTTTGCTCCATCAGGAATAATAAGAATAGGTGCACCCTTGAGAGATTCCTTCAGCCTCTCAAAGGTAATACCAAACTTCTTAGTCTAGACAAACTTATGATCTTTTTTTGTCAGTTGGGTTAAAGGGGTTGCAATCCATGCGAAGTTCCAGATAAATTTCTGATAGTCGTCTTCTAAACCAAGGGAACTCCTAACCTCCATCACATTATGGGGTATCCTTCATTCTTAAACCACCTCTACCTTAGCGGGATCTGTTGTTAGTCCTTTCCCGAAACAGTATGCCCTAGAAACTTAACCTCTCTCTTCCAAAAGTGACACTTCTAGAATTTGTCTTTAAGCTAGTTTTCTCTCACAGTTACCAGGACTTTTCTTTAGTGGTCTTAATGCTACCTAAAGTCCTTGGAGAAAATAAGAACGTCATCCACAAACACAACCGCTATCTTATTGAGTATGCCCCTAAATTTTCTATTCATAAGGTCTACAAAGAAAGCAGGGGCATTCGTAAATCCAAAAGGCATAACCTCCCACTCGAACAATCCATCTGGCATCCTAAATGCTATCTTAGGCTTACTCTCATCTGATATCCTTAACTAGTGAAATCCAGTAGCCAGATCTAACTGAGAAAATTTATGGGCACCTCGCTAATGGTTAAATAAATCATCAATCCTCGGTAAGGGGTATATATTCTTCTTAGTCAATTTATCTAATTCCCTATAATCCACAAATAACCTCAAAGATCCATCAGATTTCTTTGCAAACACAACTACTGCATCCCACTCAGATGTACTCCTCTAAATAAACCCTTTTTGAAATAACTCAGAGATTTGTCTATCTAGCTTTCCCATTTCCTTAGGAACCATGTTCCTTAAAGGCAATGCTACAGGCCTTACATCCTTTCGAGGTCTACCCTAAAGATATTTCTCTATAGGGGTGGGAGTCCTACGGCCTACTCAAAAACATCTGGAAACTCACAAACAATCGACACCGAAGATGGTCCTTCTAAATCAGAAGATAAGGAACAAAGTAAGGTCAAATCCCTGTTCCCAGTCCTATAAGGGATCTCTAGGTTGCGGCCTCTACGATTTCTCAAGAAAACGACTCTCTTATCGCAGTTAAGGATGTCCCCATAAAATAATAGCCAGTCCATTCCTAGAATGACACCATACCCCCTGAACTCAAGTACATTCACATCATAAAAGAAGTTGACATTACCGATGTCCAATACTAGGTCATTACACACAAATGAAAGCTGCATAATCCCTCTGATAGGATTGGATACCTCTGTTGGATGGCTAGAAATGGATAAGGGAATTTTCAAAGAATCGACCATCTTCCTAGCAATGAAGGAATAAATAGCTCCCAAATCAAACAAGGTACACAGAGAAATTTCTAAGACAGAAATTATACCTTCCGATGTAGCTTGCCATTGATCTTTAGGGGGATCACTTTCAATCAGTGCTACCTCCAAGGCATAGTTTTGTTCACTCTGCAGTACTTTCAGTTTAGGGCAGTTCCTAGCCAAGTTCCCATACTCATGACAGTTAAAGCATTTCCCTTTGAATTCTGGCTTTGCTAAGTTCACTCTGCAGTCCTTTGCCTTATGCCCTTTTTTATGATACCTTTAACACGTCTTGGCCTCCTTCTTAAATTTTCCTCCTTTCTTCTTCTTAAGCCAAAAAATATCTTTGTTTTCTTCCCAAAGCTAGAGGTGCCTTCTCCTTTATCATTCTTAACTACCTTAATCTCCTCAGCGGTATACATAATAGCTGCCTCAACAAGGGCTCTGAACATAGCTCCAAATGTCGCCTGGGATCAAAACGTTTCCCTCAATTGAAAATTCAATCCTTTAACAAACCTAAGGTCTTTATTTATAGGCGTGTCCACCATCCCTCTCCCAGACTTGAATAATTCCGTAAAACTTGCTACATAATCTCTCACACTTAACTCTCCTTGCTTCAAGTGAATAAACTTTTCCATCTGTAGGCTCATCTCGGCATTAGGTAAGAAATTAGTCTTAAAACGGGCCCTAAACTCCACCCAAGTAAACACTCTACTACATTCTATTCTGAAATCATATTCCACCACTCTAGGGCCTCTCCCTTCAAGTGCCAATCCGCTATCCTATGCTTAAGCTGGTTGTCCCATCTTGTAGCCTTGAAGATCTATTTGCACTCGGTTATCCATGCTTTATTGTCAAGGAAGCTCTCAGTTCCCAAAAATGGCTTGCCTCCTAAGTTCATGAAATCTTTGCAAGATGAGGAAAGTTGAGGTCCCTTTCAGTGGGCTGAACTGTTGGTTCTGCTAGGGCAAGATTGGCAGTAGGGACTTGTTCCATAGTCCTAAGGTACCGTTGGAACCATTCAGGAAAGTACCAAGGCATTGTTGGGTTTCCCTGCTCGGGCTGTTATTGGTCATTTCTACTATCTGAAAAAGGAAAAACTCTTCAATGGACGTCCTAAAATAGTATCAAGGACCCAAAAGAAAGAAAGATAAAGTTGCCTAGTATAATTGCATATGTTTGTGGGGGTAAAGTACTTATATATATATATACACGTAGTTTTTAAAACCTATGCTCTGATACCAAATGTAACAACCTGCCCAGAATTTGCCTAAATTCCAAACCAGAGAAGGCCCATCAGAACTTAACACCATTCTAAATAGATCATTGGTTCCTATAAGAAAATACTAAAATGAGATATCGTAGAGCATTCTAAACGGAAATAGAATCTCGTACAGCGGAAGGGATAAATTACAAATCTCACAAATAGATGTACCATAGATAAAATCATAAACGTCAAATACAACAAGTCTCAGAAGATAATAGGTACATCAATAATTATCTCAAAAATACATTGTAACAACAATACTAGTAGTACTGCTTCCAAGAATAAATAAATCTCCATCGAAAGGCTCCTTCTCTAAGGAATCACTAATCATCGCTGATGCAGGGTCCTCACCTACCAACCTATTTATGTTAAGAGGAGGGAGGTTAGAACATGAAGTTTTGCAGAATGAAAAGAATATAAGTTTAGGAATGACTATTTCCTATATTTGGCAATGTAAACCCTTCATGTTATGTCTACATAACAAACGCACACAACTTAATCATACAAGGCGGACATCCTCCCAGTCGCTTAAGGCCCACATGTAAATCTAAGGGCGAACATCCTAATAGTCACTTAATACCCTAAAATAAATCTAAGAGCGGACATCTTTCATCACTTAATACCCTACGAGGTGAGCTATATGTAGTCACTTTAGGCTATTATCTAGTTTATTAAGGGCGAACATCCTTACAGTCACCCAATACCTATAGAGGACCCCTAGCCAGTTAAGACCTCGTCCATAACATCCACGTCATTAAATATATACTCCCCTTGTAGGTCAAGAAATAGTTACAGCCACTTAATACCGGGTTTAGGTAGGAGTGTAACACCATTTAAGGCCCTTTTAGCAGACTATTTTATGACTATATAGTTGTCCTTATGCGTGAACTCCTAGCCACTTAATACGTCCCTTAGATGGTGGTTCCTTTAGGTCTTCCATATAAACCATCTGTAGGTCAGCCGTCACTAAGCCACTAGATAAGAAGCAGACGTTACTTGGAAAACTACTCTACTCATACGCTATCGTCTAATAATACCAATTAATATCATATGTAAAGAAAGGCGGACCCAAAGACCACTTAAATCCTCGAGGGGGTGAGGATCCCATGACTGGGGTCTAGAACCAAGGTGTGAACCTTAGGAATGGACCTAGTCCTAACAACTTAACGCCCAATAAGAGGCAGGCCAACCGCTTAATACATTTCCCAAGGTAGGTTTACTTCACACACAAATATATATACACACTAGACATGTAGCAACCCAAATTTCGACGGACCTGAACTTTTTTCAAAAACCAAAACATATCGAAGCTCGAGTTAGCTTGTCTAATATCCTATAGAAGTCAAAGATAAATATATCAGAGCTCATAATAGGAATCTCACAGTCGAAGGAAATAAAATATAATAGTAGGTAAATACTTACCAATATAATGACACTAATCTAACAAGTGTCCCTAAGCTGTAGAATCTCAACCAGTTATCTAACCTGCGGGTTTGTTGTAAGGAGGGCATCAAAACAAAAGTTCTGGTGAATGGACAAATTACACTTTCTACAAAATAACACTACATCTATTGTTCCATCACTGGTTCATATTTATTAGGTTATTCGGATTTATTTTGTTATAAACATTCGATTTTCCACATAAATCGTACCTATCTACTTCCTAATAGATTTAGTTAATAAATCACTTATATTTAGCTAAATAGCTGACATCTCAAGGTACTCCCCATAGTACGCTCCTCGAATAGACTCCACCGTCACACACCAAAAGCATACCTAACCTCCATCCTATGCCTAGCCACATATGGAATCTCCATCACTATGCCACGTAAATGCACCGAACCATCATTGTTATGCCACATAAGCAATTTGATCATTATATCCGAACTCCACGGTCGAGCTAAGGCCCAACGCAGAGTTAAATGCCTTGACGTCTACGATACACCACCCTGTGCATGTATCGAGACCCTCACATCAACATACTACCTATTATAATTTGAGTTCCGCAATCAAGCTGCACCTGTGCATGGAACTCAGTCGGGAGATTTCAATATTCATAAAGGACAGCTTCTTAAGCTTACAATACAGATACCTAAAAATAGGCTTGTCTCTTTTCACGGTGGCTATGGCCCCCACCCCAACCCCTTCCTAAAAAAGTGAAAGACTACTACAAGATCTAAGTGACGCGCCCAAACATCCAATATATAGCTTGGTTTAGCACTAATTTGTACACATCTCACGGACTGCCTGTAACACCCCACACTTTTCTGCATCCAAATTTCGAAAAAAATCGAAACTCAAACACATCCAAGCATGGAGCATGTAAATTTGGTACCTACAATAAATGAGCATAAGCATAATCGGAGTATGATAAGATAACTCACAACAGAAACAAAAAAGGGTAAATTAGTATTAACTCAAGTAAATACCTTTTTCAAAGTAAGTCACTTTGCCAATACCGAGCATGATAGAGAACTTGAAACAAAAGCCAAACTTAAACACCTGTAGGACCCCGGCCTTCTCTAGAAAACCTGGGTGGTTGTAATGAGGAGGGGGGTCAGAACAACAAGATTCCGGTGAACAGGAAATGTATAACATAGATTATAATACACAGATGTATCCCGTTTGGTTCAACCCAAGTTGTATGCCTACCATGGTTAGTGACTTTATCCTAACCTTGTAAATGTTTACGCACGACCCTAATACCCTTCGTTATGTAGACTTCCCAATACATATATTGAGATAGAATGTTTACGCACATATTTGTGAAACCTTTATACCAGAACATGGCTGGTTATTTAATCGAGGCTAGACCCCTAGTAACGGAGTTTTTATATATATATACTTTCGTTCTAGTCACTTATTATTCCTCGATAACTGATTCAACGTTAACATAAACTAGAGGGCACTAGCTATGGGCCCCACAAGTTAAGGCTTCTATTATTCACGCATATACCCTTACCCCGTATAAGGTGAGAGATGGTATTTTATCGTTCGCTATACCATCTAGATGATCTTATTAGATAACCCCCTTAGTCGCTTACTACTTCCCGTAGGATAGGTCGTCATATCTGACGTTTAAGTTTCCAGGTTTGGGTATGCCCACACACACCTGCCATTTAAGACCCCTAAATCGAAAGACCTATTCCCAGGTGGACTCTTCAACCCCAGCCGCTTAAGACCCAGGAAGCGGACTATACGCAAAGGTTATTAGGTTTGTACCCCATTAGCCTTTAATACTTTTCCCTTTTTGGGTTAAAGTGGGCTACGTTATTAAGTCATTCTCGTTTAGTCCCTCTACACGGAAATGTTATATGCACACGATCCATTATCGTCACAGGTTCATATGGTTAATAATATTTTGCATTATTAACCTACTAAGTCCAACTCTACTTTTAATTATAAGTTCTATATTCATTAATATAAATAAGGAAAGTTATATCCTCTTTATCCTAGGATATTTATTTGGTTACTTCCCTAATTGGACTTAGTGTTTAAGCAACAATCAATATCCATTAATCACCTTTTTTCCATTGATTATAACTAATGCCATTTATGGGCCTAACGGTCAAAATTTTCCTAAGGCATTAATTCACAATGAATATCCTTATCTTATCAGTCACGAAGTATTTACTTGTTGTACCCCAACAAAAAATTTATACTGCTGTTTATTTATTGATTGATTTATATTTATATATGTGTGTATATCTATATATTCATATACTAGACCTCTTACATTGAGTTGACTACCTGTGGATGTTGGATTTTCCGGGCGATTCCGAGCAGTCTTCTACCGCAAATTGAACTTAACCTCATGCCATGGTATATTTATATTTATGTATTGGACCCCTCACATTAAGCTGACCATCTATGGATGTTGGATTTGCCGGTCAGTTCCAAGCAGACTTCTACCACAAGTTAAGCTTAACCTCGTGTCTAAATGCAGTTATAATTGAAATATCTTAATTGGGGTGTACAACATTTATCCTAATTAATTTAGGAATTCTAACCATTATCCTATTATATTTACTTTCCCAAATCAACATTGGTATTGTTGTTTATTGATTTGCATTCCTATTTATAGCAATAAATCATATTAATTGCTATAATAGTCACCATAAATATATTAATTCAATATGGATTACATTTTCATATAATTACATAATTAAACACCATTCAATATTCAAACATTCCATACAATGTATATTTTACCGTTTTATGCTGATTTGGACGGATAATATGTATATATTTATATTTTATGCTTTCATGCGGTCATCGTAGTTATCATTTTTATTATTATTATTTATTCTTTTAAATTTAATGATTTGGTTTAATTGACAACCAAACATTCCTTTTTTCAATCAATCTTGTCAATAGTTTCAAATTTTACAAAAAGATCGTTAGCCGTAATCATTGCAAATTATGCCTAAATTGTGGAATTGACATATTTCCAAATCACAAGAAATATATGTAAATATATAATTTGGAATAGTTGATGCAAATTATGCATAAATATGTATATTTATATTTATACGTACATTTTTTTAGCCCTTTTCCCTTTTTGATCTTTTTATCATACCTCTTGTGATTTCAAAATAATGCCTTTTTATTTAAAAGGAGGAAAACGGCATGTTTACAACAATTAAGCCAAAACCCAACAATATTGAATACAAACATGAATTTTCTTTTAGTTTTACAATCACATAATCTACCAATCGTATTTTTTATCCAAAATCATATAATTTATTATTCAACACTGAACTAGAGATCTGGAATGTAACTATATCTAGTTGGTGTTTACATGGGACTGATTTCCAGATCTATAGCGCTTCGTAATAATTACAATACATTTTACAATATAACGTAGGAATATGTGTATACAATTTAAGAAACCTACAATTAACATTATGCATAACCGCAATTTGCAATCCACAAGTTTTTAACAATTTTTGTAATCAGATCTGATAGGTGCTAATTCAATTACAATCATATTATAAGCAAATCTGATGAAAATAGGCATATAAACTTGAGATCTAATACAAACTAGATAAATGTATATATAAATTTCCCACTCACCTTAAAGCATCCAAATCCAAAGTTTGAACCTTTTAGGCCTACAATTCCCAAATTCTTATAAATCTACAATTTATCTGAAAAGGGGAAAATTCCAGATCTGTTGAGATGTAAGAAAATAGGAAGAGAGGGGAGAATCAATTGTTGAGCGCTAATTTGCATTCTTTTCCAATGGATCTAATAATCCTCTCATTCCTATGTGATTAGGATTTGATTTGTTGTATAAGTATATATTTTAGATTAAGAAATTAGGTTTGGAGAAAGAGGAAAATGCCAGAGATTCGCTGCTGCCAATAGATTTGTATGGAAAAAGAATGAGGCATTACCCCTCTATTTATAAAAGTGTAATTGGCCTTAGACCGTTAGATGTATTTTAGTTAACATTCGTGCATCCATATATAATTTTATATACTTAAACACTTGTCGTCACTGCCTGGCTCGACCAAGCGGTCGGTCGACCTGGCAGTGAGGTGGCTGGGTAATTATATATTACTATATATATATATTATTCTGATTTATTTATTTTCCGTTCATTTTTGTATCTCATCCTAACTTTTTCATACGGACTCCATCCACGAAACTCCAAACATGAAAGTTGACCATAATTCTGAGACGAACGCATCGTTTAAAGTTTCATGGTCAAATTCAGTCGTTTGTAGAAATTCCTATTTTTGAGATTCTAATTAAATAACTAATTATTGTCAAAAATCCAGGTTGTTACACCATTGATGACAGGTATCCGACGATGCTATCCTCATTTGGCCCCGACCGGCCTCCTTCCCGAGCGAGGTAACCGGCGGATCGCCCTAACGTCATCCGCCCAGCCTTCTGGCTGCCACATCACAATTGCAACCAAGATATACTCTTAGATGCAACTACAGACCTATCTATGGGCGTATGGCTTCATACAGTGTCCCTAGAAGGCCATCTCATAGTATTCTCCCACATCCCGCAGAAGTCTCATACTTCCTTCCAGTCCCATTGAATAACAAGTTGGATGTGCTCCTCTCGTGTATCCAAACACCCGCGATGATCTACCTCATTGGGATTTTCATCCCAAACACGTATGAATGAGTCCAAGAGCATCTCATCATTACGTGATCAGACCCTACATTTAATCTTTAATTATGCGCATGTTTTACTTACCGCATTGCTAATTAACTTAAACATTTGCTTGTTTATTTTGCATTCAGGTTATTTGTTTATTAGCTTTAGTTGGTCGCTCATTTTCCTTAATTAGACTTCACTGCTAGAACATATAACATTTCATTCATTTTATTGGCCACTTATTTTACCCAATTAGCTCTCACTATCGGAACGAATCAGTACTTATTATTATATTCATTGAATTTAATTTCTCAATTATAAGTTTACAAATAATAAGCCTACTCTACTCTTTTCCATTTAATTATAACCCCATGTTATAATATTAACACAACTATAATTGTGGGTTTGCCTATTGAACTTATGTATCGTAATTTAAGTTCAGTTATAATAGTTTCTTACTTTCCATTTCATCTATTAATTATAACCTATATGCTATAATCTTACTTGCACCTATGATAGGGCTTCCTATAATATTACATCCTCGTCTTATATAATTTATTATAATACATTACATACTTTATAGGTTTTTTATTATTTAACATAACTCTTATAGTTACTAATCTACATACCTCTTTATTAATTTACACATTTACAAGAAATAATTCACACACCTTATCTAGTTGGTTGCTGGAAATGTACTAAAATCTACTTCCATAATATAAATTAACCGAGATCCTAATTGCAAGATATTAAACTTTAGTAGATTATTTTTAGGTTATTGGTTAGTGCGCAATATGACAAAATCCCTATTTTGCACTAACCCACATTATATCAATTTTCTTGCAATTACGTTCTCTGTATTTAACAAGAATATAATTATGGAAATGTATCCCATTTCTACAACCCACTGATTCAGTTCATTACTAATTTCCCAGTTTTTATTAGTTATATTATTATTTCCTATCTCTTATCCATTCCCTAATTTCTTTATTTATTTCATTTTAAATCTGAAAGGTGGTTCCTTACAAATAGTATGGAAATTCTCAAATTTACCATTTTTGTACAAATTTACTGCACATAACCTTAATAATGCCACGCCAATCTATGTCACATTTATTTAATAAGCCTTACCAAGTTTGCCTACTTCCAAATTTCTCTTTTATTACAATTTGGCGTAATACATTTATTAGCCCCAAATCATCAAATTTCCTTCTTTGTCCATAATCCCAATCAATTGCAGATAACCACAATTCAATTAGTTTGTGTCTAACAACAATTTAATTATTTTGAGCATAACCACAATTAAATTATTTTATGTATAACTACAATTTAATTTAAAACTGTAAAATACGATGCAGAAAAGAGAAAGGAGGGTTGAGAGAATATTTTATTAACTTTATAGAAATCAAACAATATCATATACCATTGTATGAAAAATATATTTTAAATCCATTCACTTGACTATTTCCTGAATCTGATTCATCTATCATTTGTGGTTTCACCAACTGAATCTACTACTGTAATTACTACGGATTTACAAATCTGATTTTAAAAAAATGAAAAGAATAAATCTAGATTCAGGTTCACGGAACTTACCTCGTACAAAAGAGAAATATGAGCAACTACAACCTAAATCTACGATTTTCATTTCCAAATCTCAAATATAAAGTCCTAGACGAATATTTTATAATTCAGAAGAGTTTGAAGGAGAGAAAAATGGCAGAACTCTGGCATCCTCTTAGAAAATATGAGTTAGAGGCTAGGCCCTGCTCGTTTATTTATAGCTGCTCAAAAGAAACTCGTCCGTATGATTTGAAATGAATAAATATGAACCATTCAGAACAAAACAAACCATACTGCCTGACCCGAGGCGGGTCGACCCTTGGGTCGACCTAGTGCCCAAGTTGGTCGACCATTAGGTCGACACACTTCTAATGTGGGTCGACCCATATACGAGTGTAATAATCGTATAATGGGTCGTCCGTTCATGATTGTCTCTCCAATTAAAACGTTTAAGTATAACGTTATTTTCTTGCCTATTTTAATCCATCCTACTTTATTATTGTTTCCAGTTTTTAATACATGTTTAAACATGTAAATAAATGTGCATTCTAATTTTAAGTTTAAATGCTTACTATTTATTCCATTGATGCGTGCATTAACTTCCCCTAATTCATGCTTGTAAATTCTTTTATGATAGTTATACAAATCATTTATCTGGATTTCCAGTTTTTACTAAATTTTATTTTATTCTCAACACGTATTAGATCTCAACTTCAAATGTGTTCATTACTGAAATTAATATGCATGCATATATATTCTTGAAATAAATACATAAATGTATATTTACGCGCATTTGCTTCATTTGTTTCGAATTAAAGCACCACCTAACTAATGTCAATTAGATTCCTTTTTTATTGCGTGATTTTATTCCATTTATGCCATGCATTGTAAATCAACTAAATGTTGCAATTTGACATTAATTGCTTTTCGTTTCTAATACACATCGAATTCCATTTTCAAACGTGTTTATTACTAGAAGTTTATTTTTAAATGGTTAAGCCTGTTAATACGTTAATAACCTTTACATATATTATTTATTCAATTAATGTGCATACCATTTATTCCGTTCTTTCTTCCGTTTCTGTTTATTTAATTATATATATACATACTATTACACATTTAGTTTACATAATGGCAACTTTTTATTTCTTGCCAAAAATTATAGCATGAATTTGTTTTCATAAATGCATACTATTCCATAATTATTTTCACAATTTTGTAAATCATTATTATTTCAAAAATGCGGGGTGTTACATTCTCCTACCCTTACGAAATTCCGTCCCAAAATTTAATAACGGTAAGATTATGTTATTCCTCGCATAATTTGCAACCATAATGTGTACATCCAATTTCGCAACCATATGTGCACTTGCGCAAAGTGTAACACAGCATAAAAATGTATGAATGCCTAAGCAGTACCTCCTATATGAATGTAAATTTTCTTGAAAATCTTTTGAAAACATGATGCACACATCCTAAATGTACTGGAAATTTCTATATGAACACAAGATTTTGAAAATCAAAAATACTTTTTCATCCAATTTTTTTCACTCTTATAGAGTAAGAGCATAGTTCATTCAATTTTTGCATCTAAAACCTACCAACCAATATTAAATTTTTGAATTTTAGAAAAAACTAATTTTCTGAATTCTATTTTATGTCAAAAAAAGATAGAAAATGGAAAATTCTACATTTTCCATACTACTTTTATGCACCTTTTCCCCCATACTTGAAACTTTCCATTGCTATTTTCTAAAGTTCCTATTTTCTATTCCAAGCACAATTTATATAAGAATGATTTCTTTTTCAATTTCCCAAACCTACTTTGGAAGAATTTATTTTCTCATTCGTTGTCGTTTGTCGTTTTTTTTCCTTTTAGTTAATCACCTTTTGCTTAAACTGTTATTTTATTTTCAATATCCTATGTCCTTATTCTTTTCTAGTGATCATCTTAAACACCTAGAAAGAGAATATCACACCACAGTCGTCTTTTCCTACAATTTAATAGTATACTATATAGGACTGCAAATCTATACTAAAAGGAAACATGTGCTCTACTACAACCCCTACCAGGTAAAAGATACAACGACTAACTGTGGTTATCCACTAGGACAAGGAGGTCTAGGTCTTCGTCCCTCTAACTTTAAAAAAAATCATATCACTAAATCCAGATAACCATAGTGACCCTCCTTTCCATCCACCGATCTCTGCAAACTCATGTCGTGTACACTTAGTTCTATTTAACTTGTTCCTTTGATTGAATCTATGTGAAATCTATCTTATTCTAACTTTTCCCTTGCAAACCATGTAAGTCTTAAGATTTTAACTTTTCTCGAATAATTTTTCAAAATTTTAACACTTTAACTTAGTTGGAGTTTTTACCTACTTAATATACATTTCTCTTCCAAGAGGAATTAATAAGATTATGTTTCAATGAATCTTTTCTAAGGACTTTTGTGTTCTCTATAAAGTAACAAGGAAACTTCTCTATTTTAATTTACAAAACATATTAACAGGCATACATTGTGGTGTTTTAATTTTTCCAAGAGGTAGCACAAAATTAACAGGCATATATTTTCTAAACATATTAACAGGCATATATTTTGTGCTATCTCTTCAATATTTTTTCAAGTTTAACCAAAAGTTCAATTATGGTTCTAAGCACAAAGTGGTATCTTGAATTTCCTTTCCAAATCCTTTGTGCAAAAATTATTTCTTCATCCAAGTCCGCGTTCACACTAATTCCTTCCAAAACTACGTCTAAACTGGAATCTAAGCCTAATACCCCTTTTTGCGCTAAATGCACATATATATTCCTTATTCTTTTTCCTTCTTGCCATTTCCCAATTTATAACGCTCTATTGCCAAACCCACTAATCTAAAATACAAAAATTTCCGATACTAACATATGGAATCCACCTTTTCAACTCAAAATATATTGTACACTTTCCACTAAAGGACCTATTATCCTCAAATTTTCAAAACCAATTCTTTAGTGCAAAAAACTATTGTATATAACGTTGTTGTATACACAATTATATGATTTTTGTTTGATGATAAGAGCCAAATATATATTATTATAAATGTGTTTGTTATTGTACTGTCTCTTATATACATCACAAACTGGAATATAATATTTATATTTAAATAGAATACGACTGTACAGAAATTTAAATATTCACACAGTATTTTATTTAAATAGAATATTTTATTTCAAACAGTACAACTTTTATAACTCCTCTATTTGTACACTCCACTGATATATTTCATTTCATACATATACAATTTCATACATCAATCCCTTACTACAGATACACTCAACCACTTGTATTCAGTTCACATATATAGGCACATACACTTATATACTTTCACTGCTTATACACATTTATTGTTTCATATTGACACACTGTTTGTCTTCTGTCTTCACAGCATCCTTCAGTCAGTCCAGTCACCATCTGCTTACCTGTTACATGTTGAAACACATAGTACACTGCAATAGAAATAAAAACTGAAGTGCATACACATATAAATTTATTTTTTAAATTTTATATGCCTCAGAATTTTGGTGTGTTTCTCATCATTTTTCTTTCTTGATCTGATTTATATTTTCATCCAACTGTGTCTAGACAGCTTGTGATATTCACAGTGATACACTGTACATACCACAAGGCTGACAATGCATATATAACTATTAAAGTATAGGGACAGGAAAATCAGTCTGATGGCTGCATATACACACGTATATATATAAACACGTATATATATACACACGTGTGCACTGCCTCACCAATCAGAATGTGGTATTGCATCTGAGGAGCAACCACGTGGACCCACTCAACTTAGTGCAACCAGTACACATGTATGCAAACATGGTCGAGCACAAGGCAACTTGTAACACCCCAAATTTTTAACAACATTAAAGAGAATAAATTAAATAATAATTAATTCAATATTCACAATTAGAGGAAACGCCGTCTCAAAATTCTGGTCAGGATAGACATTTGGTTTGCATAAAACAGACACTGTATGAAGAAGTTATGAGGGTTTTAAGTTTGAATACGCGCAGAAAGATTATATATATACACATAAGTCAGATTTGAGTCAGAATTTTATCCAGAATAGTTCGAATTTGAAAATTTTGATAAGGCGGCAAAAATCCCGCTCTAGGGGGTCGACCCCCCTAGAGGGGTGTCGACCTAGGGCTGGACCCCCCTTAAGGGGTGTCGACCCACCCACAGCGGTGTCGACACCCCTAGGGATGATGTGGCACTCAGTTTCAAGGGGTCTGGCAGCTATATATATGTACCCTATTCTCCTATTTTCTTCATTGGAAATCATGGAGGCCATATGCTGCTGGGATACGAACTGAGACGAAACCGTTTTCTACAACAACGTACTTTGCAAATAAAATTAAGAAATTCAAGATCTGTTCTTTCTCAATTCTCCAAACCTAACGTTGTAAGTTTCTAGTTGCTTTTAGGTTTAGATAAATAAAAGTAAATTGTGAAAGACTATGAATTGGATATGTTGTAAACTGTGAATCTATGCCATTGTTAAAACTTATACTATGTCATAATAGATCTACACTTTTAGATCTAATGGAACAGTGATTATTCTATTACCTATGTGGATCTTGACTTGTAACTATATTGTGGTGAATGTATATCTGTTAATTTGGACAGTTGCAACATTGGTTAGATTCAATTCTTTATGTAAATCACCTTTCACCTGTCATATTGCAATCAACTTAGATAAGTTGTAAACTGGACATGAGAACCCATATTTAGATCTAAACATGCTATTATGTCATTCTAATGGTGTTAGATCTACTTTCACCTCTAGATCTGAATTATGTTATCTAATTTATCACCTTGTGTTATCATGTTAGTTCTAATCCAACTGGACATCTAAATTGCTAATTTAGATTTTACTATGCTTATTATGACATCATAGTTATGTTAGAATCAATTGACTGCCACCAGTTCATCAGTTTTATGTCCACCTTGTTATGATGTTAATTACAAGTCCATTTACCTTACATGCTAGTTTATGTTTATGCCAAGATGATCACTTTAGTTATATTCCCATTATTTTCCCTATTATCGTTTATAACTAGGATATAGTCTAGCCTAGGCATGCCGCCAGTTTATGAGTACGCTAGTAAGGGAATGGGGGAGAAGGGTTAATATTGGCATAATTTGAATATGAACATTACTGGACATATAATTCAAATGGGGATAAAAAGAGAAATAATCACCTATAATAACATAAGTAGATTTGGATAAAAATGGAATGTCTAGTAAATATAATTAGGAATTGTAATTGCACATATGACACGAGGTTAGGTTGCATTAGTGGTCGAAGTCTGCCCGGACCCGACCGGCATATCCAGTAGCCACTAATGTTGAACCTAATGTGAGAGGTCTAAGTGTGCAAATATGAATCGGGCTAAGACACGAGGTTAGACCCAACTGTGGAATAATACTGCCTAGACCCGACCGGCATATTCAACATCCACACGTTGTAGGCCTAATGTTGGAGGTCTAGCCCATTATAACCATAATTAGACATGGTAATGAATTGGACTGCTTAACCTAATTTAATCCATAAGGATTGTATGATTATGAACTTAAGTTAGGGTTAAGTAAAATTGGATGGGTAGTGGATGGGTTGAGTAAATTAGAGTGGGTGGGTAATATTTACGTATAGGCCCACGAACTTAACTCAATAAGGTTATGTAATTAAAGACACCCTTTAGGGTAAGCATAACTGACATAGGGCTATGTAATTAAAGACACCTAGGGGTATACATAGTCAGTGAAAATCCCAGTGGGGATACAAGACAAAGGGGAGAGCTTGTATCATATTGTGTAGGACCCATTTCAGTCAGTAACCCGGAGTAGGTATCAAATAAAGTACTCTGTGTTAGGCGGAGAAGGGGCACGCTTACTGATTGATTATAAGAGGTCCAAATGAGACGGGCGGTATGGGCGGCGCAAACCAACCAGGCCATTTGCATGCATGAGCCGGGAAGAGGGGGATAAGACGACCATGACACCAATAGATATGGTTGTGCACATCTTGGGTAATGAAGGGCTGCCACTTTAGGAAGTGATACCTCCTACTGTAGGGGTAGCACAGGATATCTACGGAGTAGGGAGCTGATCGATTAGGGTACTGGTTAGGGTACACTTGGACGTATGCCCTAAGTCTACCAACTTATAGTGGAAGGGATCATCTCATTTTAGTTATACTAGTAATAGTTCAGAGTAATCATTAGAGAAGTGTATACACCTTACCCTGTCTACCTTGTCACACCTGCCATTTATGTAGTGATCTGTCTTATCCACTTTATATGCCTATCATGTTACTTTTACTTATTTACTTGCTAAAAGTAACTAGACTCGCTAGACTTTATGTCTGACCCTTTTGTTTCTCCTTCTTTCTTCTATTTCCCCCCTCAGTTTCTCAGGGAGGAAACACTCAGGCTTAGTCAGGACTTAGATATCATCTTGCTAGGAGCTACTTCTGAAGTATGGCTCAAGTTTATGTCTCTACTATGGTTTAACTCTTTCAATTGGGGAATTATGCTTTTTATATGCTTATATACTCTGATGGTGCAAGACAGAAGTTATTTTATTGTAATGGTTTTTGTGACTTATGGTATTGTGGACCACAGTATGATGATTTATGTTTGAAATAAAAATTTAAATTTCCGCTGCTATCTTATTTACATATATCTTGTAATTATTCTATGTCTGTTTACCTATAACGCTTCACGAAACTTAATCCATTCCCTTAGTGAGTGACATTAACGGACATGGGGTGTCACACTTGGTATCAGAGCTGAAGGTTACCAGAATAGATGAAAGTTTTTGAAATTTTATTTTTCAAAAAGGTTTTAAAAGAAAGTATCTTCAAAAAGAAAAGTCTGTTTTGAAAATATTCTCCAAGAATCTATATGTAATATCCTTCGGTCCTTTATCTAAATTTCTTCCTTTTTTTTTCCTTTTTCAGCATGTATGGGGAACAAAACGTTCCTAATATCGATGAGGGCGTCATAATACCTGGATGGTTCCGTAGGTAGTTGGAGGCCACGACGCCTGTTGAAGGCCAAAGAGACGTTCCTCCCCTAGCTGCACAAGTCATTCCTCCTCCTCCCCCTTCAAGAGCAGATAACTTCGCCAAGATCAGCAAGAACTTCCGTGTTATGGGAGGGAAGCCATTCCATGGGAACGAGACATTCGTAGAAGCTAGGAACTGGCTTAAGGAGACCGAGGACTTGTTCATAATCTTTGAAGTAGAGGATCGAAGAAAAATTCAGTTAGTTGCTTGGCTATTAAAGGACAAAGCCACAATTTGGTGGGAAGTCACCCAAGTTGGACGTCCGGTGGAAACTTGGAAAGATTTTAGACAGAGGTTTGAAATGAAATTTCTTTCCCTAGCTGAGAGAAACATACAAATGTAGAGGTTCTTAGCACTCAAACAAGGAGACTTGACGGTGATGGAGTATGTGAACAAGTTCAACCTGTTGGCAAGTTTCGAGTTAGAGTTGGTGGGTACACCGCACAAAAAGGCTTTGCGGTTTGCTAAAGGACCGAATGAGCCTCTGCATGGGTTAGCCATGTCCCATATTCCAATGGGAGCCACTTTTGAAAATCTTGTTGGTATGACCCTAATGCATGAGGAGGACAAGGGAGAAATGAAGGAAGCATAGGTTGAGGGAACATCGCAGAATAAGAAGGTGTGGCCCAAGAAGGGTCAGCAACAGCAGAAGAAGAAATGAGGGAAAGATGACAAAGGCAGGAATAAGAGAAAATGTCACAATTGTGGAAAGGTGGGTCACTTGATCAAAGACTATAAGAGAAAGAAGGGCAATTGCTTCAATTGAGAAGAGGTTGGACACTTCTCTAAAGAGTGCCCAAAGAAACAGGGATCGAAGCGACAAGGTCAAAGAGCAGGAACTTCTAGAGGGCAGGTGCATGCTCTCGCGATCAGTGCTCCTGAAAGAGGTAGAAAAATTTTCATAGAAAGTTTAGTTTCACTTTCAAACCATCCAGTTAGAACACTTTTGATTCTGGCGCTTCACACTCGTTTATATCTAGTTCTGTGTTTGAATCTCTGTACTTAATTACTAGTATGGTAGTAGTTCCCATAGTTGTTTCAAACCCCATTCGTGGTTCGGCTCATTTATCGATGATTTGTCGGGGTTTGAAAATATCTGTGTTAGGCGTTGAGTTTGAGTGCGATGCATACGTGCTTGGGTTTATGGGCTACGGGTTGATTCTAGGAATGGATTGGCATACCACGTAAGGGGCCATTCTAGATTGTGAGAGGAGGGTTGTTAAACTCCTGACTTGTCATGGGAATACCCTCGAAGTTTCTTTTGACCCCCAAGGGTCTGTTATGCTTAGCTTTCTAGAGTCTCTAGATGCATCCATAGATGATTTGCAATCTGTTCCAATGGTTCGAGATTATTCCAATGTTTTTGATAAGGTACGGGGTTTACCTCCAAGGAGCGAGATCGACTTCCGCATATATCTGGTGGATACATGGCTCCAAGGGAAAGGAGGGAGCTGAGTAAGCAAGTAAAGGAGCTACGTGAGAAAGGGTTTATCAGACAAAGCATATTTGAATGGGGTGCTCCAGTAGTATTCGCAACTAAGGCGGATGGTTCGCTTCATTTGTGTGTTGACTATAGAGAGTTGAATAAGCTCACCAAGAAGAATAGGCACCTGCTTCCGAGGATTGATGATTTATTTGATCAGCTTGTTGGTGCCTCGGTATATTCTCAGTTGGACTTGGCTACGGGGTTCCATCAATTGAGGGCGGCTGAGGACAACATAGATAAGATAGCTTTTAGAACTCCGGACGGTTCCTTTGAATGGCTAGTGATGCCTTTTGGGTTGACGAATGCACCCACCTATTTTGTCGATCTGATGAACAGGGTGTTTCGGGAGTTCCTAAACAAATTTGTCATAGTCTTTATTGATGATATTTTGATCTTCTCCAAAAGCAAAGAACAACATGCCCAACATTTGAGAGAAGTTTTGAAACTCTCTGTGACCATCAGCTTAAGGCGAAGTTCTCCAAATGCCATTTTTGGAGCAAAGAAGTGAGATTCTTAAGGCATGTGGTCTCCAAAGAAGGGATAGTTGTAGATCCCGCCATGATGGTTGCAATGCAAGATTGGCAGGTTCCTAAAAATGCAACCGAGGTGAGAAGCTTTCTTGGGTTGGCAGGTTATTATAGGAAGTTCATTAAGGACTTCACGAAGATATCAGTCCCTTTCACCGGGCTAACAAAGAAGAATTTGGCATTTTCATGGGATATAGACTGTGGCGTTTCTTTCCAACGACTGAAGAGGGCTCTGACAATAGCCCCAGTCATGACCTTGCCTGACGGAAGTAAAGTGTTTACTATTTATACTAATGCATTCGATATAGGGTTTGGCATGATTCTGATGCAAGAAGGGAAAGTAGTATGTTATGGGGGTAGACAGTTGAGAGTTCATGAGAAGAACTACCCCGCCCATGATCTAGACCTGTCTGCCATAGTATTCGCATTAAAGGCGTGGCGTCATTATTTACTTGGAGAAAGGTTCGAGTTATACACTGATCATAAATCTCTCAAGTATCTATTCTCACAGAAGGATCTCAACATAAGGTAACAACAGTGGGTGGAGTTCTTAGCTTCTTATGATTTTGAAATTGCTTATACACCTGGCAAGGGTAATGTGGTGGCAGACGCACTAAGTAGCCAGAGGATGGCCCCGAGTCCTCTGTTTGTGGAAAGAAAGAACCTGGAGTTCATATCAGCTTTTGATTTTAGACCCTCCATCGAGGTTTTGCCTGATTTTTTTGCATCCTTGGAGATACGACCAAATCTTATGGACCAAATAGGAGCTTCGCAACAAGGTGACCCACAGATTTTAGACATCATGGAAAAGCTCAGAAGAGGGGAGACTTCTAGTCACCTCAGTAGATATGTCATAGATGAAAAGGGGTGGTTGCGACGAGATAGAAGGCTTTGTGTTCCTCAAACTGAAAGCTTGATAAAGGTATTCCTAGAAGAAGCCCACCATTATAAGATGACTATTCATGTAGGTGGTGACAAGATGTATAGAGACATGAAGAGGGTTTTCTTTTGGGCTAGGATAAAGAAAGATGTAGCTGAATTGTTTCTCAGTGTTTAGTTTGCTAACAGGTCAAAGCTGAGCAAAAGAAGTCCGATTGATTACTTCATTCGTTGGAGGTTCCGCAGTGGAAATGGGAGAGCGTCTCTATGGATTTCATAGATGGTTTGCCTAGGTCAAAGAAAGGCAGTACCAGTATTTGGGTGGTGGTAGATAGACTCACTAAGAGCGCTCACTTTATTCCAGGTAAGAGTAAGAGGATGGCATCGTGGTTGGCAACAATTTATGTTCGTGAGATAGTTCATCTTCACGGAGTACCTCCAAACACCGTAAGCAATCGTGACCCTATCTTTACTAGCGAATTTTGGAGGAGTTTGCAAGAAGCATTAGGTACATAATTGCGTTTGAGCACCGCTTATCATCCTCAGACCGATGGGCATATGGAGAGGGTGAACAGAATTCTTGAAGATCTTTTGAGACTGTGTATCCTAGACTTCGGAGGGACTTAGGAAGAGCATCTTCCTTTAGTAGAGTTTGCCTATAATAACAGTAATCAAGCTAGCATCGGCATTGCACCCTTCAAAGCATTGTACGGACGACACTGTAGATCACCAACTTGTTGGTGGGAATCTACAGAAAGATTATTACTTGGACCAGATATGGTTAGGGAAACATTCGAAAAGATTGACTTTATTCGACGGTGGATGAAGACAACTCAAGATAGGCAGAATTCCTATGCAGACAAGAGAAGAACTGACATCGAATTCAAAGTAGAAGACTTAGTTTTTATCAAAGTATCACCTCTGAGGAATGTGGTTCGCTTCGGAGCAATAGGGAAGTCGACACCAAGGTTTGTGGTACCATTTCCCATAACCGAGAGAATTGGCCAAATAACCTATAGAGTGAAACTCCTAGAAAATATATCTGGTGTTCATGAAGTTTTCCACGTCTCTCATCTGCGGAAGTGCCTGCATGACACCGCAGAAGTTGTTGAACCGAGTATGTTGGAAGACGTAGAAGTGGAACGGGAGGCGATTGTCAGACGAGTCCCTACCCGTATTCTGGAATCAGAAGTTAAGAAGCTGCGCAATAAGGAAATCAAGTTGCAAAAGGTTCAATGTGAAGATAGCCCAGAGGATGTGACTTGGGAGACCAAAGACAAGATTCGTGCTTCATACCCTTTTCTTTTCGAGGATATGTTCTTAACTCCTTTTTCAAAGTTTTATCAGTACTTGTTTCTGTCAATTGAGTATATCTTATCCATAGTGTTTTTCGGCCTTTAGATAGGAGTCCTATGGATGTAAACATATGTTTGAAACATGTTATGTTTGATGGATGCAAGTGTTTGCTAGTGGTTTCATGTGGAGGCATATACACACACATTAGGCACTAGATCGACTCAATCACTCTCATACTGCATATGGATGTGTGTGCATTTTCTTTTCTTTTATGGATGAAAATGGATGAGTTAGCACATGGATGTTGCATTTGGACAAATGAATGTGCACACATATAGAACTCACATGATATATAGGATTACTTGCATACATATTGGATTCATGGCACTAACATACATTGCATTAAGGAGGTCAACTGAATCAGTAGACCGCCTGATTTTCGCATTGGTGTTGGGACGTATACACACGCCTTTGCATATATTCATATATTCATTAGAAATATATAAGGACAATGGATGTCAGTGATTGGTGGATGAATAGATGGATGATGGATGGTAGGATATGCATTCTTCTCAACTTAAAGATTTCGAGACAAAATCCTTTGAGTAGGGAGAATGTAACACCCCGAATTTATAACAATATTAAATAGGATAAATTAAATAATAATTAATTTAATATTCAGAATTAGAGGAAACAGACTACACCATTGCGTTTGTCTCCAAATTCTGGTTAGGATAGACATTTGGTTTGCATAAAATGGACACCGTATGAAGAAGTTATGAGGGTTTTAAGTTTGTATATGCACAGAAAGATTATATATATACGCATGAGTCAGAGATGAGTTAGAATTATATCCAGAACAGTTCGAAATTGAAAAATTCGATAAGGAGGCAAAAATCCCGCTCTAAGGGGTCGACCCCCTAGAGGGGTGTTGGCCTTGAAGTCGACCCCCCTTAAGGGGTGTCGACCTATGGGTCAACCCATCCACAGAGGTGTCGACACCCCTAGGGCTGACGTGGCACTCGATTTCAGGCAGTCTGGCAGCTATATATATATATGTCCAATTCTCCTATTTTCTTCATTGGAAATCATGGAGGCCGTATGTTACCGGGATACGAACTGAGACGGAACTGTTATCTACAACAACGTACTTTGCAAATCAAATTCAGAAATTCAAGATCCGTTCTTTCTCAATACTCTAAACCTAACGCTGTGAGTTTCTAGTTGCTTTTAGGTTTAGATAAATAAAAGTAAATTGTGAAAGACTGTGAATTGGATATGTTGTAAACTGTGGATCTATGCTATGGTTAAATCTTATACTATGTCATAACAAATCTACACTTTTAGATCTAATGCAACTGTGATTATTCTATTACCTATGTGGATCTTGACTTGTAACTATATTGTGGTGAATGTAAATATGTTAATTTGGATAGTTGCAACATTGGTTAGATCCAATTCTTTATGTAAGTCGCCTTTCACCTGTCATATTGCGATCAACTTAGATAAGTTGTAATTGGACATGAGAACCCAATTTAGATCTAAACATGCTATTAGGTCGTTCTAATGGTGTTAGATCTACTTTAACCTCTAGATCTAAATTATGTGATCTAATTTATCACCTTGTGTTATGATGTTAGATCTATTCCAATGGGACATCTAAATTGCTAATTTAGTTCTTACCATGCTTATTGTGACATCATAGTTATATTAGAATCAATTGACTGCCACCAATTCATCAGTTTTATGTTCACCTTGTCATGATGTTAAATACATGTCCATTCACCTTATTATCATGCTAGTTTATGTTTATGCCAATATGATCACTTTAGTTATATTCCCATTATTTTCCCTATTATCGTTTATGACTAGGTTATTGTCTAGCCTAGGCATGCCGCCAGTTTATGAGTAAGCTAGTTAGGGAATGGGGGAGAAGGGTTAATATTGCATAATTTGAACATGAACATTATTGGACATATAATTCAAATGGGGATAAAAAGAGAAATAATCACCTATAATGACGTAGGTATATTTGGATAAAAATGGAATGTCTAGTAATTACAATTAGGAATTGTAATTGCACGTACGACACGAGGTTAGGTTGCATTAGTGGTGGAAGTCTGCCCGGACCCGACCGGCATATCCAGCAGCCACTAATGTTGAACCTATGTGCGAGGTCTAAGTGTGCAAATATGAATCGGGCTAAGACAAGAGGTTAGACCCAACTGTGGAATAAGACTGCCTGGACCCGACCAGCATATCCAGCATCCACACACTATAGGCCTAATGTGGGAGGTCTAGCCCATTATAACCATAATTGGACATGGTAATGAATTAGACTGCTTAAACTAATTTAATCCATAAGGATTGTATGATTATGAACTTAAGTTAGGGTTAAGTAAAATTGGATGGGTAGTGGATGGGTTAAGTAAATTATGAGGGGTGGGTAATATTTACATATAGGCCCACGAACTTAACCCAATAAGGTTATGTAATTAAAGACGCCCTTTAGGTTAAGCAAAACTGACATAGGGCTATGTAATTAAAGACACCTAGGGGTATCATAGTCAGTGAAAAACCTAGTGGGGATACAAGACAAAGGGGAGAGTTGTATCATATTGTGTGGGACCCATTTTAGTCAGTAAACCAGGGTAGGTATCAAATAAAGTACTCTGTGCTAGGCGAAAAAGGGCACGCTTACTGATTGATTATAAGAGATCCAAATGAGGCAGACAGTGTGGGCGGTGCAAACCAACCGAGCCATGTGCGTGCATGAGCCGGGAAGAGGGGGATAAGACGACCGTGACACCAGTAGATATGGTTGTGCACATCTTGGGAAATGAAACGTTCCCACTTTAGGAAGTGATACCTCCTACTGTGGGATAGCACAGGATATCTACGGAGTAGGGAGCCGATCGATTAGGGTAGTAGTTAAGGTACACTTGGACGTATGCCCTAAGTCAACCAACTTATAGTGGAAGGGATCATCTCATTTTAGTTATACTAGTAATAGTGCAGAGTAATCATTAGAGAAGTGTATACACCTTACCCTATCAACCTTGTCACACCTGCCATTTATGTAGTGATCTGTCTTATCCACCTTATATGCCTATCATGTTACTTTTATTTGTTTACTAGCTAAAAGTAACTAGACTCGCCAGACTTTATGTCTGACCCTTTTGTTTCTCCTTCTTTCTTTTGTCCCCCCACTCCAAAGGTTCTCAGGGAGGAAACACTCGGGCTTAGTCAGGACTCTGATATCATCTTGCTAGGAGCTACTTCTGAAGTATGGCTCAAGTTTTTGTCTCTACTATGGCTTAACTCTTTCAAATGGGGAATTTTGCTTTTTATATACTTATGTACTCTAATGGTGCAAGACAGAAGTTATTTTATTGCAATGGTTTTTGTGTCTTATGGTATTGTGGACCACGATATTATAATTTATTTTGAAATAAAAATTTAAATTTCCGCTGCTATCTTATTTACATCTGTCTTGTAATTATTCTGTGTCTGTTTACCTATAACGCTTCACGAAACTTAATGCATTCCCTTAGTGAGTGACATCAACGGACGTGGGGTGTGTCACAAATCAATGGAACAGTGGAGCATAGTGCATATTGTTGAAGAAAAGTGAACATGGGGACAAGCATACGTAGTCGAGGCAATGTCACAAGCACAATATACATGGTTTAGCAATGTATAGCAGCAAATACATTGCTGTGCAAAGCCCAGAAGGCAAGACTGATGGCAAAAGTGAAGCTACACGGTACATGGAGGATGACCAAAGACACACAAAGACCAACCATTCAAGTATACAAAGTGAAAGCATGGCTTCATGAATTCAAATCAGTTTATGCATGGTGTATACAAAAGGGGTGTATACATGCAGATGCTAACATATCAACATGATCAAGTTCATAGCAGCATTAACATGGCAGCAGTTTATACAGTGGAGCGGCATATACAAGATTGGTGTAACATGCAAAATGTGTCAACAACAAAATCTAGTCAGACTGGTCAGGACAGCATATATGGGTAATACTTGTATATGAATGGGCATATACACACAGCATGGAACAACAACAACGGTGAAAGCATTTCGGTGAACAAACATGATCAAAACAGGCAGTTGTGCAATATATATGGTGCACCAATATGGACTGTTCTGATAGCAGATGTAAGTGGTGCAACGATTTTCAGGAATTAATTAACATGAATACTTTTGGGTAACATTTCAACATATATGGATAATCAATACAAGCATCTTTAGAATTTCAGCAAACAGCTTTTTACGGGATGAAAACAGTTTGACACTTTCATTCACAATCATTTTTTTGGCAAGTATAAAATCAAAAAGGACCACAAATCAAGTCATTTATTTCCAAAGATCAGAGATCAATTTTTGGCAAGATTACATTTTACAGTGGGAGCAAGAATCAATCAAACAAAGCTCGGTAGAAATTCTCATCACTTTATTTGGGCAAGAAATCAGGGGTTTGTTTCCAGTAGAGAATTTTAAGTGACTAAAATCATGTACCATTATTTGGCAAAGATTCGATGAATGGGAAATAATTTGTTTCCTATTTTACATGAGCATATATGGCAATTGATAATTCATGGTTCATCGTTTGGCAAAAATTTTCAATTATTTCCAGAAAACCAAAATATCTTTTCAATGCAAATTCGAGTGTGGACATATATATGTGGCAAGCAAGCAATAATCATCTAATATCCAGATTCATCAAAGACCAGACATCATGTCTAGATTCATCCCAATTCAGCCAAGATTTACAAAACCAAAAAGGGAAACACGCCAAATCCGATCAAATTCATTTTTGAAATCATAGATGTTTAAGGATTTCTAATCTTATTTATATCATCATTACATCCTTGGCATTTTGCATCGAAAACAAGAGAGCATAATCGAAATATAAAATCCAGAGAAACTCACGTTCTTATCCATCGTTTTCGATTGACATAAATTCCCTAAATCAGATAGCATTCAATCGAAGAAGCAAGCAACTCGAGATTGAATCCATACGAGAAACCTTTCAATAATCGAATTGATTTGGGAGGATTTCGTAAACCCTAGAAATTTTTCCAGAGCAGCCACCATATCAAAGCAAGGAGGAAGTGATCGGATAAAAGGAAATAAGGGTGAAACCAATATTGAAAGTGGTCGGTTAAGCATAGCTCAAGTGCTAAAAAGGGAGATTAATATTCCTTTTAAATTCTAGGATTTTTCTTTGTTTAATTTTTGTTGTATTTTCTATTTCATTTGTAACCGATCCAAACAGTTTCTAGAGTCTGTAAAATTCTAGGGAATCCAATTAGGGTGTCAACTAGCAGTTTCTAGAGTCTGTAAAATCTAGGTGGTTTTCTAGTTTCGTCTGTAAAACTAGACAGTTTACTAGAGTCTGTAAAACTAGGGGAAATCTTATCTAGGGGTTTAGATCAGTCTAGGGTTTTGAGCGTAGGATTAGAATAGGAGCGAGGGGTTCACGAGTTTACATGGTCTTGTAAGCGGGATCTGTTCTATTACCTAGTAGAAACCTTAGGAATGCATCAGTAGGCAGGATTTTTCCAAAGCTGGGTATATCTTGCGTCACTTACTTTTCTGCATTTATTTTCTGCTGCAAACTATGATCTGATATTTTTAATATCTCGCTTAATTTTCAATAAACCCTTTTCACCCCCCTCTAGGGTTAATCTAGATCCAACAAGTGGTATCAAAGCCTGGTAATTTCATTGAGCCTAGAATCATGGATCCTAGTTGTCAGTCTTTTGAGAGTCAGTCCAGTCGTATTCCATCTATTTTTAATGGTACAGATTTTTTAAATTGGAAATTAGAAATTGAGTTATATTTAAAATATGTTGATATTAAATGTTAGGATACTGTTATTAATGGATATGATATGGTTAGTAGAAATGATATTGGGTTTAACTCTTGTGCTATTCATACTTTATATTCCTATATTGATGATGTCCAATATAGCCTTATCTCCCATTGTTTAACTGTGCAGGATATCTGGAGAACTCTCAACACATTATATGGAAAATCTGACAACTGCTCAAAACCCTCAACAATCAATTCAGTTTTAGATTTGCGCTTAACAGGTTGTACAGATGGAAATTCAGATGGACACTCAATAGGAGATCTTTCTTGTAAAGATTTAGTTCATCATTTAAATGGTTTAACTGAATCTGTTGAGAATCTAAAATCTAAAAATAAAATTCTAAAATTTGAAAAACTTGAGTCGATTTGCAAAAATAATCTTTTGGAATCAAAGCTTAAAAACGTTAAGAAGTCTTCAAATTCTAATTGCAAAAATTGTTTAAATTTGAAAAATGATCTTGTTCATCAAAATAAAATATTCAAAAACTTGAGAATAAAATCCTGATTTTAAAAGAGAACAAGATAGAGCTTGAAACCACAAACAATTGTTTGCAAAAAGAATTTGAAAATTTTAAGACGATTGAAAATTCCAAATATATTTTTGCTAAAAAATAAAACTTGTTGAAAACTGAGTCTATTCTGAATGAGCTAGAAATTGAGATTGAAAAGCTCAAGAAATTTGAATCTGAGAGTCGAAAACATTTTGAATTTGAAATTGTTGAGTCCCAAACCAAAATTAAATTGCTTAATGATGAAAATTTGGTCTTGAAATCTGATTTTGAAAGATGTAAGATAACTAAAAATCGTTGTTCAGATTTAATGAAAGAAAATGGTGATCTTAAAACTGAAATCCAACAACTTGAAACCATTTTGAGTAAATTTTCTAATGGAGAAAGATCTTTGAATATGTTGTTGAAAAACCAAATTTATGTTGGAAATAAACGTGGTCTTGGTTTTAGGAAAAACAATGTTTTTGAAAAACTAAATTCTTGTGATTTTAAAAGTCCTTTAAATTGCTTCAAGATGGGTCATTCCGAAATTTAAACTCTGAAAATTCCAAAAGGTTTTTGAATCACAAACGAGACAAGAATTTGTTTGATAACAATCTATTTAATCCTTTTTGGACTCGAAAATGAAGTACTGTGAATTCGTCTAAATTCAAACAAGCTTGGGTTCCTAACGGTACAAAAATAAATTCTCATGGATTGTTATATAAACAGGTTTGGGTACCAAAATGTTTGAACAAGACTGTGAGTGGTTTTGCAAATTTTGTTAGACCATTCGATCCTATAAATTCATAGGTACCAAAGGATGGTTGAGGAACTATTTTGTTGAGAAGAGATTGTTTCCAAGCTGCCCTATATTTTCTGTATCTTTCAGAGTTCCTTGGCCAAGCTTATTGATTCAGAGATTCTTTTGCTTACATCATTTTCTGGTATGATCTCTAGGCTCATAATTTATTTTGTATATTCCTTGTTTTTATTCTTCCTGTCTTTTTCCTCCCTTTTACTCTTTCTTTTATTTTCTTTTAAGTATTTTGTTTTTGATTTGTCACTACCATATCTTTCTCTTTTATTCCGGGCTTTTTTAACTTCAAATTGCAGAATTCATGATTTTCTGGAAATTCTTTTCAATTGAATAAAACTCTTATGTTTTAAACATTTCTAGATCCTGAATTTAAACTTGTAAATATTTGCAATTGTTTTGAAGTTTATTTGTTGATTTCTAATTCACAACAGTGTTGATGTATTCTTGTTATATGTTGAACACTTTTGATTTGAATTCTAAATTTTTGAAGATCTGAAAGATTAGTGAAATTTCACACACCTCTGCTGTTTTGAGCTTCTTCTAATTCATTTTGGAATGGCTTGAAAATTTATACTCATTAGAGCACTCTTCTATTTATCAGTTGTGATAATTTCATTGATTTTCAGTTTGGCTTGAATTTTTTTAATTGTCTTGAATTAGTGATACATCTTGAAATTCATCTTTGTTCATGATCATTGTGGTTGAAATTAGTTTGTTTGAAATCATCTGAAATTCTAAATATCACACACCTCTTAAAATTGAAATTATCAATCTTGTGTGACTGATTCATTATATCTCAAAACTTGACATTAATTCAAGTGATTTCAAATAAATTATTTCTTAAAAAATTTCTGGATCGTGAATATTTCTCAAGGTTGATGTAAATGATCTGAAATTTCTCTTAGGCTTGTCAAAAATATTTGTGAAAATTCTGTGAAAGTCTAGTCATAAAACTCACTGTTATTTCCTGATTATTTGATTTAAATATATGTTTGTTTAAAATTATTTGAAATTATTGATTTATTGAATCATACACATATCTTGGATCTGAAATTTATAATCTGGTGTGATTAATTCATTGAATCCTGATTTTTCACTTTTCCTCAAATGATTTAAAATAAACTAAATTTCATAATCTTGGATCATGGAATATATTTTGTGACCATCAGAAACATCTTCTGAAAAGTCTGTTGTGCTATTGGTTTCTATGCTGCTATGATACTGGTTTTTAAAATGATCTTAGATAACTGCTTGTTTTGATTTGTCTGCTGCTTTGATAAATATGCCAAGTCTATTGTTTTGTCTGCTTGGACATTGGGCTTAAATTTCTTCTATCTGAAATATCCTGGTTTGTCTCCTGGTTATTGCTACAATCCTTATTAATAGAGACACCACAATTGTTATAAGTTTAGAGGTGCTGAATTTTTTTCATCCCGTATATATATATATATATATATATATATAATCTCTCTTGTCTTCTATAGATCTCCCAATTTCCTCTTGTAATTGATTTTCAATTTTATTATTTATTAATTATTCATTCAGAAATTGAAATCAATATCCAAATTGAACTGTATCTATAATTCATTAAAATCATTATTTGATTTGAAATTGTGATGAGTTGTGACTACAGTATATTTCACTATAAGAGAAATTTCTATTTGAATTTTCATGATGGTTGAACAGTTATTATAATATCTTTGAATTAGCGACTATTTCACGACCGTCTTCATTTTATATCATCTTTTTGCTATCCATCGTGATTTTATATTGTTAGCCTACTTTGTGAGTTAGGCTACACAAAGTTAGAAGATCAATCATGAAGGATGTTCACTAAAAGAATTCCTACCTCAGCAACCGGATCGGATCGGTATTACTTGGTCAAGGCAGAACAACGCAGAGAAGGGAAGGAAGAAGCGCAGGCTGAACCGGATTGGTTTGGGGTCAACCCGACCCATCCCTCTGATCCTAAGCATATCCGATCCGGGCCATAATCTATGACAGTTATAGCCCACGTTCCCTGAATGTTCGAAGCGATTGCGAGCCCATCACCCTACGTTCACCCACTTACTTGATGCACTGTCTTCACCAGAAGAGATCCGAACCCGACACACATGGGATGAGCGCCATGTGGATCCGAACTGAAGCCATTCCAGAAGAATTTTCCACCTATAAATACACCACCAAGGCACATTTGAGAGGATCTTTTGGCATTTTCAGAGTTGAAACTCCTTTGAGAACCGAATTCCATTACCATTTTCAGACTACAATCATCTTTTAAAGTACATTTCCGAGAAGATTGAGTGAATCTATGCATTGTATGAGTGAAAGTGAGTGAGAATCATTGTTGTATCTACATTCAAATCATCAATTCAAAGAGTAGAAAGTGGACGTAGGCTATTTAACGCCGAACCACTATAAATTGTGTGTTCTCTTTGTTTTTAATTTCATTTCATTAGAAATTGTTACTAGTTTGGGTGTTAGAGCCATTTTTGGATCTAATATTTTGGTGCTTTCACTGAGAAATCTTTGAGTTCTTCGCTTTTTGGGATTATCGTTCTACTATTTGGACCTTCAAGTTCAAAGAAGTTAATCCTCTATTTCCGACACTTTCAAGTATTTGCTGATTAATTGTTGAAAAATTGGACATTATGGCTAAAGGAAAAGGAAAAGAAGTGCAAGGCATTAGGGAGAACGATGCTAGAGAAGATCAATAAGCCATCGTATTGACGAGGTCGTGGGGGCAGAGCTCTGGACAAATCCGATCCGAACCGAGCTGCTCAGGAGAATCCAAACCGACTAGGAAGCGTTGGAGCTGCTCAGACACCCCCTTTGAACCGATCCGACTCTGGCACCCTACTCTGATCCGAACCGAATGAGACTGAAGCCAGTACATCTACTCGAGCTCCCACTAATGCTCCGCTGCAGGCCACGACGACTGGTGATCAACCTGCTCCATCCGCACCCATTACACACCGGGATTTTTCGCGTTTTCTTGACATGCTTGAGAGTACTAGAAATGCGTTGGAAGCCCATAAACGTTACAATCTTTGCATGCAAGAAAACATGATCACCATGAGTAGGGAACTCAGTGAGCTCCAAAGGCAAAAGACACCTTCCCCAACACGCCGCCTTGTTGCAGACTATTCGTCTTTTTCGGATGAAGGACGTCCTCGTGAAAGAAGGCCGCTTGAGCGACCTCAAAATCTTGATCAGTTGACCTTTGGATCTTTAGGATCCCGTGAAGATGTTGCTCGTGTGTTAGGACCTGATGACTCGAGCCTGAAAGAACCTATGTTGTTGCCCAAGCGTGGATCCCACGTTCTACCCAGGGATCCTAATATTACTAATCCTATGCAATAACAAATTCTCCAACCCCTTCCTCCTGAGATCGACCGAGAGCATAGGGAACAGTATAGAGCAGTTGCCGCTAGAAACAGGAGGTTATCCCTTAATCAGGAACACAGGGGTAATCCGAATATTAGACATAGAGAGCCTGTGCAAACGTTAACAAATGTCGATAATGGGCAATGGTGCGTCAAATCATGTCCGAAAGCCGAAGATACACTAATGAGGACTGGGGTATTGAGCGAAGAAATACCCCCTTCACAGATGATATATTGGACTTTCAGTTCCCTCGGCAATTTAACTTGCCACTAATGGATCGGTATTCAGGGAGAACCGACCCAGGACAACATCTGATGAGGTATGTATGGTTCATGAATGCTGCAGCAGCTCCAGATGCTGTAAAATGCAAGGCCTTCCCGATTTATCTAGGAGATTTTTGTAACACCCCACCTCTATTAAGGTCACTCACAAAGGGAATGCCTTAACTTCAGTGGAGCGTTTTTGGTAAACAGACACAGAATATCACAAGACAGATATAAAATTTTTGCAGTAGAAACAAATAACTTTATTAAATCTCCAAAATACTTTGTTACATAATACCATGAGTCATAAAACTATTACAACAAACCACTTCTATCTTATATCATCAGAGTACATAGGTATTTAAAAGAAAATCATCATTCCCCATATTAAAGAGCAAGCCATATAAGAGACAGAGACTCGAGCCATACTTCAGAAGTAGCTCCTAGAAGATGATATCCAAATCCTGACTAAACCTGGGTGTTTCCTCCCTGAGAACCTGGGGGGGAAACGGAAGAAAGGAGGCGAAACAAACTAGGTCAGACATACGTCTGGCGAGTCCAGTAACTTTTAGCCAGTAAATAAATAAAGGTAAACATGATAGGCATACAAAGTGGATAAGAGGATTCACGGTACAGATGATAGGTATGATAGGACAAATAAGGTAAGGTGTATGCATGCTTCACTACTAACTACTCTGCACTATTACTAGTAAACTCAAGATGGGGTGATCCCTTCCGCTAATGATAACGATGGTGGTAGTTTCGTGTATTCCTAGCTGTTGTCATAGGTGCCGCCTTCTCCTGTCTCAACTAGTCGTACCCATTACCCTCTTCTATAAATTGGTAGACTTAGGGCATAAGTCCGGGTATACCCTAACCACTACATTAATCGATCGGCTCCCTACTCTATAGATACTCTATGCTGGTCCCACAACTAGGGGTTATCACTTCCCTAAAGTGGAAACCCAAGGTGTGCACAGTTATACCTACTGGTGTCGCGGTCGTCTTGTCCCCCTTTGTCCAGCCCATGCACGCACATGTCCCCGGTCGGTTTGCGCCGCCCACACCATCTGTCTCGTTTTGGATCTCTTACAATCAATCAGTAAGCGTGCCCCTTCCCCGCCTAGTATGGAGATCTTTACTTTGATACCCCTCCGGGTTACTGATTGAAATGGGTCCCACACAACATGATACAAGCTCTCCCCTATGTCTTGTATCCCCACTAGGTTTTCTACTGACTATGTATACCCTAAGGTGTCTTTAATTACATAGCCCTCAATCAGTTATGCGTACCTATAGGTGTCTTTAATACATAACCCCTATTCTACCTATCGGTTATGCATACCTATAGGTGTCTTTAATACATAACTCTATCTATTCCCATTAGTTATGCGTACCCCTAAGGGTGTCTTTAATACATAACTTTACTATTCTACCCCGGTTATGTATACCATTAGGTGTCTTTAATTACATAACCCCTTTTTAATGGTTAAGTCAGTGGGCCAATAAATATTACCCACCTACCCTTCAGTTGTACTTAACCCACCCACTGATTTAAACTTATTTATTTAATGGTTAAGTTTGTGGGCCTATATATACTAATATTACCCACCTACTCATCAGTTGTACTTCACCCACCCACGATCCAATTCGTTTTGCTTAACCCTAACTTATGTCAATCATCATACAATCCATATGTATTAAGTTAGGTTAAGTAGTCTTTAATCAGCATTAATTAATTATTGAGACACCTAATCGTATTTCACATGCCACCCAAGGCACCCACTTAATTCCACATGCCACCCAAGGCACCCACTTAACCCCCTCATGTCCCACTACATGTTTATCTGGTTAAGTGTTTCTTAATTCATTAAGACCGTAACCTTATAAAGACCTCCCACATTAGACTGGCATTTGTGGTAGCTGGATTTGCCGGACGGGTCCGGGCAGTCTTACACCACAAACGAGTTTAACCTCATGTCTTTACAATTGTTACGTATTTAATTTATGCCTAAGACCTCCCACATTAGACTGGCATTTGTGGCAGCTGGATTTGCCGGGCGGGTCCGGGCAGTCTTACACCACAAACGAGCCTAACCTCGTGTCTTAGACGATTAATTACTCCTAATTAATCATCCCTCAATTTGAATTACTTTCCCTATTCAAATTATCAATTAATTACAAATTTCACAATGGCCATAATTGACTCAATTATGTCCATCTATTTATGGTATGTAAAATTATACCAATTATCACCACCAATTTATTTTATGCCATTTAAGGCATTTATGCCAAATCGCAATATTAAATTTTCAGACTTTAATTGCTTAAACATTCCTCTTTTGATTAATTAAGTTAATTAATTTATCCTTTCCTTTTTCATAGGTGTCAATACCTATCTTATTAACAATTTGGATTTCTTATCCATAAATGGTCATATTCAAATTATACCATTTTTACCCAATTTTACCCATGTCATAATAGGTAATTATTTATATGTTTCCATACTTGAATCATGTGTCCAATTTACATAGTCACTATGTAAATTATGCCTATTACAAATTCCCCCTTTTCCCTGTTTCTTAAGTAGCGTAACCGTTTGCTTTTTAGCGTCATCGAGGCTACAAAGTAGTCTCGCCATAACAATAAAATAAAGGGAATGTCAAGGTGATCGTTTTCAGTACAATTTTTGGCATAAGCATGACAACTAGGGAAAATGACATGATAACTTCACATATAATTATGATTCACCACATAATTAACAACTTGCATAGATTCATAACAACTTGCATAGGTTCATGAATTAACAACATAATCAACAACTTATATAGGTTCATGATTCTCAACATAATCAACAACTTATATAGGTTCATGATTCTCAACATAATCAACAACTTATATAGGTTCATGATTCACAATATAACAACTTGCATGATTCGCAACATAACTTCTTGCATAGGTGATCTACATAGGTTCATGATCCACAACATAACAACTAGCATAGGTTCACGAATTAACAACTTATCAACTTGCATAGGTAACTTACATAAGTTCATGGTTCATAACATAACAACCAGCATAGATTCATGAATTAACAACGCAACAACTTGCATAGGTAACTTGCATAGGTTCATAATAACTTGCATAACTTCATGATTCACAACAATAATAAACTTGCATCATATCATGATTTACAACAATAATGAACTTGCATAACTTCAGGATTCACAACAATAATAAACTTGCATCATATCATGATTCACAACAATAAACTTGCATATCTACAAACAACATATACCCAAATCATAGTCTACCAAAATTCACTTTTATTTATTTAAACCTAAAAGTGACTAGAACTCACCGAATAAGGGGTCTTGAGTTCTGGGATCTGAATTCTGTAATTGGTTAGCGTTCCCTTGTTGTAGACAATTATGTTGTTGTAGTTTTAGGCTTGATTTGAATTGAATTGTTGTCTTTAATTTTCTTCTAGTTGGTGGCGGCTACTCTAGGGTTTGGAGTGACAACATGACGACCACTGATCTAATTTTGATTTGATTCTAGGGTTTGAGTCTACACATATTTATATAGAATTTCAATTTAATTATAGTCGTCGTATGACCCTAGAGTTAATCGCAACCATTCAGTCCAGATTAGAACTATCCAGAAACCCTAATGACTCATTAACTAGTCAGAAATGACTCAGCACGGACTCACCGTTCGAACCAAAGCCTCAGAAATCTGTGCAGATTTTTACCTCGGCCTGGGCGCACCTGCCAAGTGCGCCAGTGCAATATTGCATGGGCGCACTTCCCAAGTGCGCCAGTGCAATTTTTTTCTGGTGCACTTTCCAAGTGCGCCAGTGCATTCTGGCCCGTTTCTGGTTTTTCTGCCTAACTTCGTTCGTCTATATCTTCTTCATACGGCATCCGTTTTACACAAACTCGAACTCTATCTCAACCAGAATTCCGAGACGAACGCAATGGCGTAACCCGTTTATCATAATTCCCACATTTGAATTTAAGTATTCTTAAATTTAGTTAATTTGATTATTCAAAAATTCGGGGTGTTACATTCTCCCCTACTTAAAGGATTTCGTCCCCGAAATCTTCAAGTTAAGAAGAATGTGTCCTACCATCCAATCACCCATTTACTCAACCATCATCCACAAGCATCCATTGTCCTTAGAAAACTTCTAATGTTGTATGAACATATGCAAAAGTGTGTGTATATGTTCCTTATCTAATGCAGAATCAGGCGGTCTACTGATTCAGTTGACCTCCTTAATGCAAACCATGATAGTGTCGTGCGTCCATTATGTATGCGAAAGAATCCTATTGATACATATTATTTCTACATGTGTGCTCAACCAATCATCAAAATGCAGCATCCATATGATAACACAACCATTGTTCATCCATTAACCTAAATATGCACACACATTTATATGCAATATGAAAGTGATTTGAGCGATCTAGTGATTAATGTGTGTGTAAATGCATCCACGAGCAACCACTAGCAAACACTTGCATCCACTTGCAACCATCAAACATAACATGTCCCAAGCACATGTTTACATCCATGGATTTCGTATCTAAAGGTCAAAGATTCGGTTGATGGGATATAAGCAAATGATATAACTAAAGTAAAAGCTCTGTTCCCATTTGACATCAGTTAAGTGAATAATTCCCTAAGTCTCAGCCCCGAAGACCGAAATCAACATCAGACTGACACCCAAAGAATTACCCCCATTAAACAATGTCAAAACAGGAGATCTACTCCATGCTTCGAGTAGAAACCCATATCCTTCAGAAATATTCAGATACTTATAGACTACTGGTACATATCAGATTACAGAATGATTCTCAGAAAGCTAAGCATAAAACACCCTTGCGGGTCACAAGAAACTTTGGGGTCTTCCCATGACAAGTTAGAAACTTAACGACCCTCCTCTCAAAATCTAGAACGACCCTCTACATTGAAAGATGGTCCATTTAGATCCAACCCATAGCTCATAAACTTGAGCACACAAATGTCACATTCAAATTTTTTTGTCGCCTAACACAGACAATTTCAACCCCTTACAAATCACTAATAAATGAGCCGAACCACCAAAGGGGTTTGAAACAACTACGGGATCGGAAACAAGACTAGTACTAAAGTGCAGAGTCTCAATGCCAGAATCCAAAAGAGTCTTAACTTCATAATCAGATAAGGAAATTAAACCTTCTACATAAATTTTTCTATCCCTATCCTATCCCTCCGCCGCGAGAGCATTCGCCTATCCTATCAAAGGAAGAGATTTTAGAAAAAGGACCGAAGGATACTACATATGGCTTTTCGGGGAATGTTTTTCAAAACAGGTTTTCCTTCTTGAAAATACTTTCTTTTAAAATCCTTTTTTTTGAATTTTTTTTTCAAAACTTTTATCTAATCTGGTAACTTTCAGCTCTGATACCAAGTGTAACACCCCACCTCCATTAAGCTCACTCACAAAGGGAATGCCTTAACTTCAATGGAGCGTTTTTGGTAAACAGACACAGAATATCACAAGACAGATATAAATTTTTTGCAACGGAAACAAATAACTTTATTAAATCTCCAAAATACTTTGTTACATAATACCATGAGTCATAAAACTATTGCAACAAAACACTTCTGTCTTATATCATCAGAGTACATAGGTATTTAAAAGAAAATCAGCATTCCCCATATTAAAGAGCAAGCCATATAAGAGACAGAGACTCGAGCCATACTTTAGAAGTAGCTCCAAGAAGATGATATCCAAATCCTGACTAAACCTGGGTGTTTCCTCCCTGAGAACCTGGGGGAAACAGAAGAAAAGAGGCGAAACAAACTAGGTCAGACATACGTCTGGCGAGTCCAGTAACTTTTAGCCAGTAAATAAATAAAGGTAAACATGATAGGAATACAAAGTGGATAAGAGGATTCACGGTACAGATGATAGGTATGACAGGACAAATAAGGTAAGGTGTATGCATGCTTCACTACTAACTACTCTGCACTATTACTAGTAAAATCAAGATGGGGTGATCCCTTCCGCTAATGATAACGATGGTGGTAGTTTCGTGTATTCCTAGCTGCTGTCATAGGTGCTGCCTGCTACTATCTCAACTAGTCATACCCATTACCCTCCTACTATAAATTGGTATACTTAGGGAATACGTCCGGGTTTACCCTAACCACTACCCTAATCGATCGTCTCCCTACTCTGTAGATACTCTGTTCTGGTCCCACAACTAGGGGGTATCACTTCCCTAAAGTTGCAACCCAAGGTGTGCACAATTATACCTACTGGTGTCACGGTCGTCTTGTCCCCCTCTGCCCGGCCCATGCACGCACATGTCCACGGTCAGTTTGCGCCGCCCACACCATCCGTCTCGTTTTGGATCTCTTACAATCAATCAGTAAGCGTGCCCATTCCCCGCCTAGTACGGATATCTTTACTTTGATACTCCTCCGGGTTACTGATTGAAATGGGTCCCACACAACATGATACAAGTTCTCCCCTATGTCTTGTATCCCCACTAGGTTTTCTACTAACTATGTATACCCTAAGGTGTCTTTAATTACATAGCCCTCAATCAGTTATGCGTTCCTATAGGTGTCTTTAATACATAACCCCTATTCTACCTATCAGTTATGCATACCTATAGGTGTCTTTAATACATAACTCTATCTATTCCCATTAGTTATGTTTACCCCTAAGGGTGTCTTTAATACATAACTTTACTATTCTGCCCCGGTTATGTATGCCATTAGGTGTCTTTAATTACATAACCCCTTTTTAATGGTTAAGTCTGTGGGCCTATAAATATTACCCACCTACCCTTCAGTTGTACTTAACCCACCCACTGATTTATTCTTATTTATTTAATGGCTAAGTTTGTGGGCCTATATATACTAATATTACCCACCTACTCATCAGTTGTACTTAACCCACCCACGATCCAATTCGTTTTGCTTAACCCTAACTTATGTCAATTATCATACAGCCCATATGTATTAAGTTAGGTTAAGTAGTCTTTAATCAGCATTAATTAATTATTGAGACACCTAATCGTATTTCACATGCCACCCAAGGCACCCACTTAATTCCACATGCCACCCAAGGCACCCACTTAACCCCATCATGTCCCACTACACGTTAATCTGGTTAGGTGTTTCTTAATTCATTAAGACCGTAACTTTATAAAGACCTCCCACATTAGACTGGCATTTGTGGCAGCTGGATTTGCCGGGCGGGTCCGGGCAGTCTTACACCACAAATGAGTCTAACCTCGTGTCTTTACAATTGTTACGTATTTAATTTATGCCTAAGACCTCCCACATTAGACAGGCATTTGTGGCGGCTGGATTTGCCGGGCGGGTCCGGGCAGTCTTACACCACAAACGAGCCTAACCTCGTGTCTTAGATGATTAATTACTCCTAATTAATCATCCCCCAATTTGAATTACTTTCCCTATTCAAATTATCAATTAATTCCAAATTTCACAATGGCCATAATTGACTCAATTATGTCCATCTATTTATGGTATGTAAAATTATACCAATTATCACCACCAATTTATTTTATGCCATTTAAGGCATTTATGCCAAATCTCAATACTAAATCTTCAATCTTTAATTGCTTAACCATTCCTCTTTTGATTAATTAAGTTAATTAATCCTTTCCTTTTTCATAGGTGTCAATACCTATCTTATTAACAATTTGGATTTCTTATCCATAAATGGTCATATTCAATTATACCATTTTTACCCAATTTTACCCATGTCATAATAGGTAATTATTTATATGTTTCCCTACTTGAATCATGTGTCCAATTTACATAGTCACTATGTAAATTATGCCTATTACAAATTCCCCTTTTCCCCGTTTCTTAACTAGCGTAACCGTTTGCGTTTTTGGCGTCATCGAATCTACAAAGTAGTCTCGCCATAACAATAAAATAAAGGGAATGTCAAGGTGATCGTTTTCAGTACAATTTTTGGCATAAGCATGACAACTAGGGAAAATGACATGATAACTTCGCATATAATTATGATTTACCACATAATTAACAACTTGCATAGATTCATAACAACTTGCATAGGTTCATGAATTAACAACGTAATTAACAACTAACATAGGTTCATGATTCTCAACATAATCAACAACTTATATAGGTTCATGATTTTCAACATAATCAACAACTTATATAGGTTCATGATTCACAATATAACAACTTGCATGATTCGCAACATAACTTCTTGCATAGGTGATCTACATAGGTTCATGATCCACAACATAACAACTAGCATAGGTTCACGAATTAACAACTTATCAACTTGCATAGGTAACTTACATAAGTTCATGGTTCATAACATAACAACCAGCATAGATTCATGAATTAACAACGCAACAACTTGCATAGGTAACTTGCATAGGTTCATAATAACTTGCATAACTTCATGATTCACAACAATAATAAACTTGCATCATATCATGATTTACAACAATAATGAACTTGCATAACTTCAGGATTCACAACAATAATAAACTTGCATCATATCATGATTCACAACAATAAACTTGCATATCTACAAACAACATATACCCAAATCATAGACTACCAAAATTCACTTTTATTTATTTAAACCTAAAAGTGACTAGAACTCACCGAATAAGGGGTCTTGAGTTCTGGGATCTGAATTCTGTAATTGGTTAGCGTTCCCTTGTTGTAGACAATTATGTTGTTGTAGTTTTAGGCTTGATTTGAATTGAATTGTTGTCTTTAATTTTCTTCTAGTTGGTGGCGGCTACTCTAGGGTTTGGAGTGACAACATGACGACCACTGATCTAATTTTGATTTGATTCTAGGGTTTGAGTCTACACATATTTATATAGAATTTCAATTTAATTATAGTCGTCGTATGACCCTAGAGTTAATCGCAACCATTCAGTCCAGATTAGAACTATCCAGAAACCCTAATGACTCATTAACTAGTCAGAAATGACTCAGCACGGACTCACCGTTCGAACCAAAGTCTCAGAAATCTGTGCAGATTTTTACCTCGGCCTGGGCGCACCTGCCAAGTGCGCCAGTGCAATATTGCATGGGCGCACTTCCCAAGTGCGCCAATGCAATTTTGTTCTGGCGCACTTCCCAAGTGCTCCAGTGCATTCTGGCCCGTTTCTGGTTTTTCTGCCTAACTTCGTTCGTCCATATCTTCTTCATACGGCATCTGTTTTACGCAAACTCGGACTCTATCTCAACCAGAATTCCGAGATGAACGTAATGGCGTAACCCGTTTCTCTTAATTCCCACATTTGAAATTTAGAATTCTTTAATTTAGTTAATTTGATTATTCAAAAATTCGGGGTATTACAATGTGGCGTTAATGTGGTTCACCCGACTCCCTCCACGGTCGATATCAAATTTCACAGAATTGAGTGAATGCTTTATGAACCAGTTTTGACTTCACGCTCGAAAATCCAAAAGCGTCATAGAATTGTCAAGAATTAAGCAGGCTCCAGGTAAATCTTTGAAATTGTATTTAGACTGCTTCAACCTGGCTGTCGCCGAAGTCAGTGACCCTCATGAGCCCACTATTCTGATGGCCTTATGTAATAACCCGGAAATCCGAGCCAATTTAAAAATTTTATTTTGGCAATTTTGATGAATTTTGAATATTTAAAATGAATTATTTTAAATGAAAACGACGAGAAATTTATTTTGAATAGAATTCGAACGTATATATTTATATAGATCATCGTTAGAATATAAATATTTATATTTAATTCTAAAAGGAATTGAAAATGGCGCGGTAGTTTGAAATTTCGATTTAAAAGTTCAAATGAATGTACAGGATTCAAAATAAACTGGATTTTAGTGAAACCAAAAAATATTAGAATCTATTTGAGAATATCTTTCCTACGAATCTGAAAAATCAAAATTTCATAGCGGGGATAAAAAGTTATGCCCAGTTGAAATTTCAGATTTGTGAAGAATTAGGATGAAAATTTCCATATTTGAAAAGATAAAAATAGTTTTTTATCAAAATGAACTAGTTTTGAACTAGAATTATAATTCCATTTATTTTTAAAATAAATAAAGTGGATTTGAAACTGTTTTGAAAGTAACCAGAATTTCCAATAATTGAATTGGAATGGATTTGAATCGAAATTGTCTTTGGAATATTTCGATGTTGGATTTCGTGATTATACAGATATTGTTATGGAAATTTGAAAGATATATTTATATCGTTATTTCCAATATGATATTTGTTGGTCGTAGAATTTGATATTGAATATAAGCCGATATATTTTCTATTCAGAGCCTTGTATTTAATATCAAATGTGATTTGGGTTTGTCGTGAATGGTGTCTTCATTAACACTGTTCTTAAAACCCAGTTGAGAAAAAGATTAAATCTTTTTTTTTAGATTTAATGAAGTACACCAATTAAATGGTATTTAATTGGAATTGAATTTGAATTGATTTTTGGGTTTACCTTGAACGGTGTTTTAAATAACACTTGATCTTTAACCCGATAATTAATAGAATGTGATTTTGGGTTTATCGTGAACCGTGTTTTAAATGACATTGGTTCTTTAACCTAGTTAAAGACAGGATAAGATTTCCCAAGTTAAATAATCATTGATAGTGATTATTGGGAAGAAAACCAAGTGGAGTTTTAATGAGTCTTTAATTAGATTGAAAAGATCGGGAATGGAGTATCACCAGTTTTGCTTCAGGCGATAGTTAAATCTTTAATTAGATTTGAACGTGAAATGATAATTGAATTTACCGATAACACCGTGGTGTTAGATATGAAGTATGACCAGTTTTACTTCATGGGATGAATAGGTTGGGATTGGGAAATAAAATAAATGATTACTTCGGTGTGGTTCGCTAATCCCGACTAGTTTGAATTGATATTCAAAAGAAGACTAAAGAATAAATTTTAAAAAAATTATCTTTGATAAATTTAATGGGAACCTTTCCCAAAGTGTAAGAATATGTAGATAAAAGAGTATTCTGAATTGGAATGAGGCGTATGTTGTGTTTGTGTAACACTTGTTTATTATATACGCGAGTTATTCAGAAAGACCGGGTTTATCTCATTCTGAATAACTGATTCGACGATGTGTCGAGGATGAAGACGGTGGTCGAAGACCGGAGGTCTTCACATCGTTTGGGTGATTACTGATGATCTTGATTAGGCTGTACACCCAAGAGGAGGGAATCAATTGGTGATCGTCCAGACGTACTTGGAGATCAATGGATATGCGAGGTACAAGGTGCCTCCGGTTTCGTTCAAACCCAGAACGTACTTGTAAATGGACTGTGTGTCTGACATTGGATTTTATTCTATGTGATTGATTTCTATTAAATATATATCTGTTTTGGCGGCGAAGAATTTATTCTCTTGCTTAACGCCCTTCTCTGAGACGTACGAGCTTAGAGGTTATATATTGATAGATACCAATCGCATGGAGTGAATTGGCTGTGAGGCATGCCTAAGTGGCAAATGATCAAGGCTTTTGTTGAAAAGCAAATTCTTGTGGTTGATGATAAAAGCACGGCCTGTGTGGCATAGCTTTGTGTATAACGTTGATTCGCGAGCCTCACACCCCGGTTGTGAATCAGAAACGGGAGAGGACATCAGAGAGGACATGCGTTTCTTTCTAGCTAGGGTGGTGTCAGTGACCTACCAGCCTTGACATTTATATTATTTTCACATGTGTGTTGTTGGATTGCGAGGCGCCTCGGATATATCGGTGACTGTGTGGAGCCAATGGAGTCATTTGGCTCATTTGCGCCCCAAAGGGCGGGGAAACGCAGTTTTCAGTCATTTTAATCCACATCGGTGGACCGGCCCTGACGATCCAAGGGTCACTCGAGCTCTGATCCTGAGACATAGTAGGCTAGAATGTCTCGAATCAGTGATGACTATCTTTTGCCTCGGTTCACAGATGGAAATCCAGCTTCCAATACGTGACATTTGCGGTTTTGATTGTAGAGCCTAGTATTGGCAACATGATATATAGTACCCATGTCGTCTATGATTGATATTTATGATTGAAATTGTTTTGACACTATACACTTATAATAGTATCAAATGAATTGTTTTAACGTACCAAGCATGTTTGGCTATTATAAGGGAAAACCCTATCCTCTGGCTTGTGTTGCATTGTGTGATGGGACCTGGGTCTTATAATAGCTTCATTTTTCCAAAAAGCATTTCGTTGTTTTGTTATATGCACTAGTATTCTTGGGAGGAAACCTGTTCTGTGTTATATGGTGTGGTCCCTTGATATATCTGATTTAAAGTAAAGCTTTAAATAACTGTTTTAGTTCTCACACCAGTCACATGACTGACCTGGAGTTTATTGCTTTAACCTAAACTCTGGGTGCCCCTATTTCCGCACGGGCAGCTAGTATTTTTGGTTTTGCAGATTTATATTCACAGGAACCTGGTTTACAGCTGGAAAGATACTCGGAAAGCTCTGTATCCGTGTATTACTTTCAGTTGTGTTTTGTATTATTTTTCCGCTACTATGTAATGTATTGTAATCTCTGATATTTATCAAATGTGTAATATTTATTCATATTCTGTATATTCTTGTATTCTGAAGAATTGTTGTAATTAACAATGAAATGCTCTACTGTTTGCGTTCCAATTTGTCTTGTTCTCAAAACAATCAGGGGTTTCGAACGGTCTTGGTCGGTTTAGCGATCGATTTGAATCGAGCGGAATTCCTATTGTCACAGTTGGTATCAGAGCTTTGGTTTACAAAGCTCGGAGAACAAGACACGTTAGAACCAAACGAAAGAATTCATCAGAGATTGGATTAGTAATATCCAATGAGAATGACTCATTAGAGATGGGATCAGTAGTATCCTAGAACGAGTGTGAAGAGTGATGTTTTTAAAAGTAAAAGTGAAAACAAGTTTTGTTTTAAAAATTTAAATCAATTATTCGTATTTGAATACTATTTTAAATTGATTTGGACAATCTAGTATATAGAGATTTTAATATACGTCTGATCCACGTGTATTATAAGCCTCAAATATATTCGATAGATATAGAATCACACTCTAGTCGCCCGGAGACGATTCTGATGATAGTCTAGACATCATCAGCATTAGTGTTCGAGTTTCGAAAGTGGGATTTATATATATTTCCATTAGACTGGTGTGAGAACCAAAGCTAGATAGGGCTTATTGTTGTGATTTGGCATCAAAAATCTAATTTTTGGACTATGTATCAAAATTATGAATTTGAAACATTAATCAACTAATTGATTGCTGGTTGTGTTGTTTGATTATGGTTTGATTAATTAAATTTGAACCATTTAGCCAAATTGAACCAAATAGTGAATTGTATTGAAAATTTGTTGCATTTGCATACGTATACATGTACTTACATTGAACAGGTCATAGCAAGGAGGCTAGAGCAGAAGAATAAAATTGTTTGCCCGACAAATAGGTACAAGTTTATTGTATTTATTTGGGTTTGGATGTTTTATGAGCCGATTGGCTAGCCGCTTGGCTTTTTCTTTTTCTTTTGGATTGGTGAGGGCCATGGGAGGCTATTTGAAATATCCCGAAGCCCCCGGGGCAGGGGAGGCTATGGCGAAATTTTTCGAAAATTTAGGGTGTTAGCCAAATTTGAGAAGTTCTTAGAAACTGAAAAGTTGAAGAACTTAAGCCGTAATGAAAACAATGAAAGTTGAGTTGATTAGTTAAACAACTTTCAGCTTCGTTCCTTTTCGGGAATGAAAAGTCTTAAGTGGGGGAGATTGTAATAACCCGGAAATCCGAGCCAATTTAAAATTTTTATTTTGGCAATTTTGATGAATTCTGAATATTTAAAATGAATTATTTTAAATAAAAACGACGAGAAATTTATTTCGAATAGAATTCGAACGTATATATTTATATAGATCGTCGTTAGAATATAAATATTTATTTTTAATTCTAAAAGGAATTGAAAATGGCACGGTAGTTTGAAATTTTGATTTCAAAGTTCAAATGAATGTACAGGATTCAAAATAAACCGAATTTTAGTGAAACCAAAAATATTAGAATCTATTTGAGTATATCTTTCCAACGAATCCGAAAAATTGAAATTTCATAGTGGGGATAAAAAGTTATGCCCAGTTGAAAATTCAGAATAGTCGCTATGGAATTTTTGGCCCTTAAAAATGGAAATTTTGCAAACGACCTCGGTTTTCGATGAAACCACTTTCGGTTGATCCGTGATGTTAAGTTATTGCTAGGTTTCAAAATTCATAATTTTCTAAATTAATATGTGAGCGTGGCAAAAGAAAACGCGTTTGACCAGTTTTAGTTGATTTTAATCGACTGGAAAATGGCTATTTTTCAAACGGTCTCAGAATTCGACGAAATTAGTTTTGTTAGGACCGTATCGTCAATACGAAGTTAGAAAATATTTTTCGGGAATTTTTAGGGTTGGTATGTGGCCCCGGTAAATTGAAATGCGCGTTCAAATTCAATATATAGATTTATATCTTGATTTTGATAGAAACTGATCGAAACAGTCGAATCAGCTTGCGAAATATACCCCATTGTATTTGAAATGAGGGTATTTAGCTAGGGGCGACAGTTGTTGGGCCTCGTTTGGGTTTCAAATGAAAAGTCAACCTTTTTGGGGATTAAATAGAAAATAAATTAAATAATATAAATATTAATATCCCACCCTCTCTATACTCTCTCTCTCACCGTTCATTTTCAATTCAGGAAAAAGAAAAAAAACAACAAAATTACAATCGCGCCCCCAACGAAACCGCGCTTCCAGCCTCCTATGCCGCCGCCGCCTCCTTATCTTCCTCCTCTCCATCCTCTCTCCCTTCTAACAAGAATCTGTCGCCCTCGGGCCCCAATCGACCAAACCGCACCTGCCATGCCCCACTCGACCCGATAGCCACCGTGACCTAGGGCCTCCCCACCGTCATACGCCCCTCCTCAGCCCCGCCACCACTTCCACCGCCTCTCTTCCCTCTAAACCGAAAATCCCCAAACCTTAGCACTTGAAACCACCGCCTGCGACCGCTGCTACCTTCCTCCTCACCTCGAGGTCTAGAAAATTTACAAAGTGAGTCCTTCTAATTTTTATTTTATTTCATAAATTAAAGCACTGGTTTTAGAATGATTTTTAAACTAGCTAGGATGGGATTTTTAAATTAGCAAAGTTATGATGTTAAGTCGAGTAAAAATATAATTTGCAAGGCAAAGATACGATTTTTATTTACATCAGGGCATAAAAAAAATGTGATTTTTGTATGAAGGACATCGTTATAAAGATTTGATTTTTAATATGAAGATAAAGATGTGATCTTTATAGAAGTAACAATGTAAAAATATGATTTTTATATTGTAGAGATAATAAAAATATGATTTTTATATTATAGAAAGAATAAAAAATATGATTTTTATATTATAAAAAGAATAAAAATATGATTTTTATATTATAGAAAGAATAAAAATATGATTTTTATATTGGTAGAATATTAAAAATATGATTTTTAATGTATAGAACATCATATTAAAAATGTGATTTTAATATGAACAGCGTGGAGAAGACTGCGTTGGAAGTACGGCCAAATCCAGATGTTCTGAAATTCAGAAATATAATGGAGGAGTGGAACCCTCAGTGAGAACTTCTCACTTTTAATTTGTTTTGTAGTTGAAATATATACTAGGATGCAGACGGTGCTTAGTAGCACCTGACACCCGTCGTCCACAGACCATGGACGACTTGTTTGTTTGATTGATGTGTTGTGAAAATTGATTGTGTGATTGGATTGAAATAGAATATATATATGTGTTGAAATAAAATATATATTCATGTGTTGAAATAAAATATATATTCATGTGTAGAAATAAAATATATGTTCATGTGTTGAAGTCAAATATATATTCATGTGTTGAAATAAAATAAATATTCATTTACAAATCGAACGATTTGTTTATGTACACCGATTTGACTGATATTGATTGGGACGATAAATTTTATACATCGGCCAACTGCACAAATAAAATTTGTGTTTGATTGTTTGAAACCCCACATGGGTGTTGGGATGAAATTGGACATACACTAATCCCAATAATTAGCTGTATGTCGATCGATTGATTGACAGGCTGTTATAAGCGTTGAATATTTATATTTGATGCTTATACAGTGTAGAATGCACTCTGGATAATAGTTGATTATTTATCGTTGCTATTATATACATGTGTTGTATGGAATCCATATAATTAACATTATATGGTAATCGATTGGGCCTCATTCCAATTTGGAAAATATAGAATATTATAAAATGAAAATTCATGTGTTGAATGAAAGAAAATTCATGTGTTGAATAGAATAAATAGTCATGTGTTGTCGATACTCATGTGTTGAGAATATTCATGTCTTGAAACTTATCATGTGTTGAGTAAAATATTTTAACAATAAAATTCTCATTTTTATCAAATATGAAATTAGAAACTAACTGGAAATCAGTTAAGATGAATGGTTTCCTGGGTATTGATCTGATGTTGGTTTCGGCCTTCGGGTTAATATTTAGGGAATCATTCTCTTACTAATTTACGGTTAGAGTCTGATTAAGAATTAAATGATATAAAACACAATTTTATAAAATATATTAAATAATAAAAATAGTCATGTGTTGACGATACTCATGTGTTGAGAATATTCATGTGTTGAAAGAAATATAGATTCATGTGTGGAATAGAATAAATATTCATTTGTTGAATAGAATAACGAAGTTATTGAAATATATATAGCCGTGTGGATTAGATTTGCGCCATTTTGACGCGAACGATATTTATATCGATTATATTTGTTTTTATAATGAATACAGAAAAGGAAGTGATTTCAAAATATAACGTTTTGAAAATATTATCATTTGGATATCGATGATATGGAATATTCAATTTTGATTTGAAATTGAATATGAAGTTGAAATCGTATTTAAAATGAAGTTAAAACGATTTATAAAATGCGTTTTGAATTGAAATCAACAAAATATATATTATATATATTATATATATAATATAATGGCCTGAATAGAACGCGCCGCGCTGCGGCGTTCGCGAATTTCGACCATTGACTTCGAATTGATGTTGTGGGAGATCCGACCGTCAAATTCTCCTAAAATCGGAACCGTTGGGTTCGTATCGAAAAGAGCTTTATAACGAATATTAGAGATTTGAAATCTAATGGTTGGATTTGGAATTAGGTCCAAATCAAATTTGGAAAAGGTCATTGTAAGTGCAGTTCGATGGCCGTTGATGGAAATCGACTGTACGGGCCTTGATAAAATTATTAAAAATAGTAATAATTTGTGTAAAATCATAAGAAATGATTTGTGAAGAATTGGGATGAAAATTTCCATATTTGAAAAGATAAAAATAGATTTTTATCGAAATGAACTAGTTTTGAACTATAATTATAATTCCATTTATTTTTAAAATAAATAAAGTGGATTTGAAATGGTTTTGAAAGTAACCAGAATTACCAATAATTGAATTGGAATGGATTTGAATCGAAATTGTCTTTGGAATATTTCGATGTTGGATTTCGTGATTATACAGATATTGTTATGGAAATTTGAAAGATATATTTATATCGTTATTTCCAATACGATATTTGTTGGTCATAGAATTTGATATTGAATATAAGCCGATATATTTTCTATTCAGAGCCTTGTATTTAATATCAAATGTGATTTGGGTTTGTCATGAATGGTATCTTCATTAACACTGTTCTTAAAACCCAGTTGATAAAAAGATTAAATCTTTTTATTTAGATTTAATGAAGTATACCAATTAAATGGTATTTAATTTGTAACGACCCGTATCCTACGCATCGGAGGATCATAGAATATTTATTTCTTTCCCATATGAAGTCGTATGGTCATGTAACTTTGGGAAACATCTATTAGAGTCATTTCCCATATTCATGATTTTTGTCGATTTTTAAATGACCATTTTGCCCCTAGTTGATCTTGTTTTGGCCATAACTTTTGATTGGAAAGGAATTTTGACCTGAAACAATTTCCATTAGATTCGTTTGATGGTTTTCCTTTCCGTAGAGTGGTCATAATAGCCAAACGGACTTACCGTTTGGGAGATATGGCTGAAATAAGGTTTGGAAGGTGAAAAACTGCTTAACCGGGCCAAATAGGGTGATTAGTGAGTAGGCCCATAACCCATTTCGGGATTACGGTTATGGGGAGGCTGAAATGAAGTAGAGAATCATTCCATTTCAGTTTTCTAGCCTCCACTTATCTCCAAGGAACCATAAAAATGGCCTCCAACCTCTAAATCACCTCCAAATCATCTTTTGGTCAAGGATTAAGCTTAGCAACCTCTAATTAAGGAAGATCTACACCAAATCAACATTGGAGCTGCTGTTTAGCATTGGGATTCACATCAAATCAGAGATTTATTTCAGATCTTAGTTTATTTGTGGCTAAGGTGAGTGATTTGCATAGGTTTGCACTAATTATGGCTAATTAAGGGTAATTAGTGTTAATTAGCGAATTTGAGCATGATATAATTCTGGAAAAATGTTCATAAATTCTTAAATGATGTTTTAGACTCTGATATGAATTTGGGTTAATTTGGTTAAGTTTTGCTAATCCTATCATTAGTTTCACCCAAACATGTTTAAGGGGAAAATATGGGGTTTTGATTTTTCAGATTCGTAGGAAAACTTAACATGTTTAAAACCATGTTCATAAATTCTTAAATGATGTTTTAGACTCTGATATGAATTTGGGTTAATTTGGTTAAGTTTTGCTAATCCTATCATTAGTTTCACCCAAACATGTTTAAGGGGAAAATATGGGGTTTTGATTTTTCAGATTTTGAAATATTATTTAAATAAAAGTTTTTAAAAAGGGAAATAAGTGTTTATTCTTATTTTATTGATTGAGTTAGTAAAGTCAATTCTGATGTTAATCGGAATTTAAAGTATGAAAATAGGAAATCTTCCTAATGGTTAAAGTGAATGATTATTTTGTTAAAAACCATTAAATGGAATTGAACGGGATTGGTAAAAGTGAATTTGAGAAGAAAAGAAAATCATAAGATTTGAAAACCAATCCGAATGATAAAATGAAATTGTTCAATAAGGGTAAAGGTTAAAAAGTGGTATTTTATAAGGAATTACTTAATTATTGAATTAAGGAAAAATGTGATATTCGAGAAAGAGATTTTCAAGCGTAAGAAGGTTTTCTAAAACCATATTTTGAATAGTTCAGTAATGAAATTTATATTAATATTAGAATGAGATATGTGTTTGGATTACAACTCGTATTTGTCTTTAGATATGAACGTTGTTGATCAAGGTCTGAGAGGTAATTAAAATACCCCAACTTGAACGACTTCAGGATTATCCGAGGATGATATTAGTTGTAATGGTAAGAAGGTTAGTGAAAACGTATTATTTCCATTAGAGAAATAATAAAGGCAACGTTTGCTGAAAATTTGGAGAATATACATATCATGTCGATTCCAAGGTAAAAAGGAAATAAAAGGTGTTGCGTGAGATTATAACGACAATTTCAAGTTTAATAAGGGAAATGTAAAAGATGAGCTTTCTTTTATAAGAGTAAGCGTGGAGTATTGTTTCATGTAATGAATTAAAGATATCTCGTAACGTTGTTTACGAGTAACAGGTTAAATTGATTTCCCAACATTTTATAAGAATGTGGCTAACGTTTTTGAAAGTTAGAAAGAGAAAACTAGTAGAGATGATATAAGATTTTCCTAAATATAAAAAGGGATTTTGTTAAAGAATAACCTTACGTTACATAAGAAGCGAGAAAACGATATTTCAAATATTGAAAGATTTAAGAGTTGAATTTACATTTGTTTTAAATTAAAAGGCCAAGTGAGACCGAATACTGAACCAGTGAACTCATTGGGTTGTCATGATTGAAACACTGTTTATTTTGATAGTTAAATCACCGACTATCAAATCTGTCCAATACGATTGTTGGTACGAAAAGATCGGGATCAAATTTATATTCGAAAACCATTCCGACCAAAAAATACGTAAAGATATTAGAGATGATCGAGATGGAGCCTTGAAGACCATGGATTTTCGTAAACGGAAGAACTGCTAAAAATCTCTGGTCTGCAGCCAGAGATGTACTGTGGTTCTGTCGTGGTCGGAATCTACGGGTTGCAAGGACTTCTCGCTACTGATCCATAGGGTGATTCCTATATGAGATGCAGTAGGAGAGTACCTTCAGTTCATCCTGTTCCTGGATGACTTGTATGGACGAGTGTCTGATAAAGTATTTTCAAAGGATCACGTACGTTGATTTCTTCAAACGTGCTATAGTTGGTTAGCTCCCAACTAGAGTATTTTTGTGGACGTCAATTGGTGATATCTGGCGGATCTGACGATGTGGCATTCAAAGTGAATGGTGGCCAGGTGTTGTAAAGGAAATTCAAACCTCAAGCCTCATCAACTGGGAAATGACAAAAATCGGGCAGGCAGCATGGCTATATGGGTCGCTCCCATTAGGGTGTATAATCACCTATCTAGAGAAAATCCTTTTGTTTATTAAATCTATCGATGATGTCCCTTTTTGGGAAGACGGTGGCTAGCTACCACCGTTGGTGATATACATTCGATACACTCAAGCGAAATGAGTGGTCGGTCATGTGTGGGCCGGGTTGCAAGACGTTCTTGTTGAACCCAGTGTATTTGCCTCTAGAGATACACTATCGGCAGGTGGTCCCATACCTTGTCAGAGTTGGAATCCAATCTCCAATAAGCGCCCGCGATTTTGATTGTATACTATATACGTAGAGCGTGAGATGCAAGCGTCCTACTAGATTCTATTTACTTGTATTTAGGCATTATTATAATATCAGAAAAGATATTGATTTCAAAAATGTTTTGGGTTATCGTAAGGTAAAAACCATCCGTGTTTATGTGTGGATTTGGTCTTATGATTATACTTCTTCTTTGAAATATTTTAACTTTAAAATCAGGTTGTGTGATACCCTAAATACTGTGCGAGTTTTTCTCACTCTGGTTCACCAGACTGACCCGGTGTTTTGTAAATGCTCGGGTTAGCCCGGGGTGTACAGGTTCAGGTTATCGAATGCTGTAAAGAGACGAGATGGAAGAGTTCAGACGTACGATATTATATAGCTATTATTCCGATGTGTGTTGTATATGGGAACAGGTTAATATAACTGTCCAGTTGTGTGAGGTACTCTGATATTGTAAGTATTTTTGAAAGCTCTCAATAAAGTTTTATTTCTGTATTATATTTTGTTCCGCTGCGATGTGAGACTCTGTGATGTGTTTTTTCTTCTTCTTCTATTCTAATATTCTTTCTTTCTTATCTCACCTTCTAAATTCTTTCTAACAACGTTCCAGTGTTTTCAGTGTTTGGAAGGTCGGCATGGGTTACGGTAAAGGTATTTATGTCGATTTTCAGGGCTGAAAATCCCTGGGTCGTTACATTTACGGTTAGAGTCTGATTAAGAATTAAATGATATAAAGCACAATTTTATAAAATATATTAAATAATAAAAATAGTCATGTGTTGACGATACTCATGTGTTGAGAATATTCATGTGTTGAAAGAAATATAGATTCATGTGTTGAATAGAATAAATATTCATTTGTTAAATAGAATAACGAAGTTATTGAAATATATATAGCCGTGTGGATTAGATTTGCGCCATTTTGACGCAAATGATATTTATATCGACTATATTCGTTTTTATAATGAATATAGAAAAGGAAGTGATTTCAAAATATAACATTTTGAAAATATTATCATTTGGATATCGATGATATGGAATATTCAATTTTGATTTGAAATTGAATATGAAGTTGAAATCGTTTTTAAAATGAAGTTAAAACGATTTATAAAATGCATTTTGAATTGAAATCGACAAAAAAATATTATATATATTATATATATAATATAATGGCCTGAATAGAATGCGCCGCGCTGCGGCGTTCGCGAATTTCGACCATTGACTTCGAATTGACGTTGCGGGAGATTCGACCGTCGGATTCTCCTAAAACCGGAACCGTTGGGTTCGTATAGAAAAGAGATTTCTAACGAATATTAGAGATTTGAAATCTAACAGTTGGATTTGGAATTATGTCCAAATAAAATTTGGAAAAGGTCGTTGTAAGTGCAGTTCGATGGCCGTTGATGGAAATCGACTGTACGGGCCTTGATAAAATTATTAAAAATAGTAATAATTTGTGTAAAATCATAAGTAATGATTTGTGAAGAATTGGGATGAAAATTTCCATATTTGAAAAGATAAAAATAGATTTTTATCGAAATGAACTAGTTTTAAACTAGAATTATAATTCCATTTATTTTTAAAATAAATAAAGTGGATTTGAAATGGTTTTGAAAGTAACCAGAATTTCCAATAATTGAATTGGAATGGATTTGAATCGAAATTGTCTTTGGAATATTTCAATTGATTATACAGATATTGTTATGGAAATTTGAAAGATATATTTATATCGTTATTTCCAATACGATATTTGTTGGTCGTAGAATTTGATATTGAATATACGCCGATATGTTTTCTATTCAGAGCCTTATATTTAATATCAAATGTGATTTGGGTTTGTCGTGAATGGTGTCTTCATTAACACTGTTCTTAAAACCCAGTTGAGAAAAAGATTAAATCTTTTTATTTAGATTTAATGAAGTATACCAATTAAATGGTATTTAATTGGAATTAAATTTGAATTGATTTTTGGGTTTATCGTGAATAGTGTTTTAAATAACACTTGTTCTTTAACCTGATAATTAATAGAATGTGATTTCTGGTTTATTGTGAACCGTGTTTTAAATGACATTGGTTCTTTAAACCAGTTAAAGACAGGATAAGATTTCCCAAGTTAAGTAATCATTGATAGTGATTATTGGGATGATTAAAACCAAGTGGAGTTTTAATGAATCTTTAATTAGATTGAAATGATCGGGAATGGAGTATCACCGGTTTTGCTCCAGGCGATAGTTAAATCTTTAATTAGATTTGAACGTGAAATGGTAATTGAATTTACCGATAACACCGTGGTGTTAGATATGAAGTATGACCAGTTTTACTTCATGGGATGAATAGGTTGGGATTGGGAAATAAAATAAATGATTACTTCGGTGTGGTTCGCTAATCCCGACTAGTTTGAATTGATATTCAAAAGAAGACTAAAGAATAAATTAAAAAAAAAATTATCTTTGATAAAATTAATGGGAACCTTTCCCAAAGTGTAAGAATATGTAGATAAAAGAATATTCTGAATTGGAATGAGGCGTATGTTGTGTTTGTGTAACACTTGTTTATTATATATGCGAGTTATTCATAAAGACCGGGTTTATCCCATTCTAAATAACTGATTCGACGATGTGTCGAGGATGAAGACGGTGGTCGAAGACCGGAGGTCTTCACATTGTTTGGGTGATTACTGATGATCTTGATTCGGTTGTACACCCAAGAGGAGGGAATTAGTTGGTGATCGTCCAGACGTACTTGGAGATCGATGGATATGCGAGGTACAAGGTGCCTCCGGTTTCGTTCAGGCCCAGAACGGACTTGTAAATGGACTGTGTGTCTGACATTGGATTTTATTCTGTGTGATTGATTTCTATTAAATATATATCTTTTTGGCGGCGGAGAATTTATTCTCTTGCCTAACGTCCTTATCTGAGACGTACGAGCTTAGAGGTTATATATTGATGGATATCAATCGCATGGAGTGAATTGCCTATGTGGCATGCCTAAGTGGCAAATGATCAAGGCTTTTGTTGAAAAGCAAGGTGTTGTGGTTGATGATCAAAGCACGGCCTGTGTGGCATAGCTTTGTGTATAACGTTGATTCGCGAGCCTCACACCCCGGTTGTGAACCAGAAACGGGAGAGGACATCAGGGAGGACATGCGTTTCTTTCTAGCTAGGGTGGTGTTAGTGACCTACCAGCCCTGACATTTATATTATTTTCACCTGTGTGGTTATTGGATTGCGAGGCGCCTCGGATATATCGGTGACTGTGTGGAGCCGATGGAGTCATTTGGCTCATTTGCACCCCCAAAGGGCGGGGAAACGCAGTGTTCAGGCATTTTAATCCACATCGGTGGACCGGCCCTGACGATCCAAGGGTCACTCGAGCTCTGATCCTGAGACATGGTAGGCTAGATTTTCTCGAATCGGTGAGGACTATCTTTTGCCTTGGTTCACAGATGGAAATCCAGCTTCCAATACGTGACATTTGCGGTTTTGATTGTAGAGCCTAATATTGGCGACATGATATATGGTACCCATGCCGTCTATGATTGATATTTATGATTGAAATTGTTTTGACATTATACACTTATAATAGTATCAAATGGTTTGTTTTAACGTACCAAGCATGTTTGGCTATTATAAGGGAAAACCCTATCCTCCGGCTTTTGTTGCATTGTGTGATGGGACCTGGGTCTTATAATAGCTTCATTTTTCCAAAAAGCATTGCGTTGTTTTGTTATATGCACTGGTATTCTTGGGAGGAACCCGTTCCGTGTTATACGGCGTGGTCCCTTGATATATCTGATTTAAAGTAAAGCTTTAAATAACTGTTTTAGTTCTCACACCAGTCACATGACTGACCTGGAGTTTATTGTTTTAACCTAAACTCTGGGTGCCCCTATTTCCGCACGGGCAGCTAGTAGTTTTGATTTTGCAGATTTATATTCACAAGAACCTGGTTTACAGCTGGAACGATACTCGAAAAGCTCTGTATCCATGTATTACTTTCAATTGTGCTTTGTATTATTTTTCCACTGCTATGTAATATATTGTAATCTCTGATATTTATCGAATGTGTAATATTTATTCATACTCTGTATATTCTTGTATTCTGATGAATTGTTGTAATTAACAATGAAATGTTCTTCTGTTTGCGTTCCAATTTGTCGTGTTCTCAAAACAATCAGGGGTTTCGAACGGTCTTGGTCGGTTTAGCGGTCGATTCGGATCGAGCGGAATTCCTATTGTTACACCTTAATAGAAGGAGTTGACCCGGACACAGAACTCGGGGATTATCTGTCCGGGAAACCACCCCCCACTAGGGAATTATTCTACGAAAAGGCCAATATCTGCTTAAGGCGAGAAGAAGCTCATGAAAATAGAAAGAGAAAGTCTGAATGGGCCTCGAGGGAAGGCGTCCAAAGTAATGTTTCTGTGAAGACAAGGTTGAGGGGAACGTTGGCAACCAAAACGGAGGTAATAACAACAGGAATGGAAATGCCAATAGGAGAAATAGGAACCGACGGAACAATTCCAGCAAAAGACCTCGATTCCAAACTTTTGAGAACTATTCGCCGTTGAATGACACATTGGAAAACATTTATTTGGACACATACAACATATTGCAATATAAAAAGCCACCCCCAGAGACTCAACTGAAAAAGAGATCGCTACGGGAAAGTTTTGTTTGTTCCATGGAACCCACGGTCATTCTACCAACGAATGCCGTCAATTGAGAGATGTAGTTGAGAAATTGCTGCGGGAAGAGAAGTTAGACGAGTACAAGGTTGCCCTATGAGACAGGGAGCAAGGAGGGCAAGCCCGAACCAAAACCAGCCTACTTCCAAACCCACAGCCCAGCAGAAAGGTAAAGGGATCGTTATCAATACCATTATAGGCGGACCCCATCTAGCTAGCCATAGTTTCAAAGCAATGGATCAGTACGTTAATGCCGCCAAGCACTTTGAGGTAGGAGAATGCAGTAACCTCAAAGACATTACTCCAGTGAAATAACAAAAGATGATGTCAGACGACGTCATATTCCGTGGTAGAGACGATTCCGGAATTCAATCACCAACTGAAAACCCACTGGTAATTACCAAGGCCATCGGCCCCGCTTTATTCCATAAGGTGTTGGTAGACAACGGAAGCTCAGTTAATATCCTCTTCAAGAAAGCCTTTTAACAAATGAAACTCGAAGCAAAAAATATAAAGCCCTGTGAAGGATGGATACGGGGCTTCAAGGGGCATCAACGGCTCCGATGGGCTACGTAGAATTACCAGTGACATTAGGACAAGGAGATCGCCAGAGAGTGAGAATCCTGCCATTTGTAGTTTTGGATGTTGAGTCACCCTACAATGCTTTCCTAGGCCGACTGGCCCTCGCAGAGTTTAGGGCATGTATTGCACCTTGGTGCTTACTGCTTAAGTTCCTGACTGATGCAGGAGTAGGGGTGATGAGAGGTGACCAAGCTACATGACGAGCTTGTTACATGACAGAGTTGAAGATGCTAGTGAAGGGGTTGGATATACAACCCAAGGATGTTTCTCCCTCTTCGAAGGAAAATTCAGCATAGCAATTAAGGGGTCCATCCCCAGGAGAGTCGCCCTTAGATGTGCTTGAAGATATAGATCCCAGAGAGGATAGAGAACCCGAGGACAGAAAGGCGACTCCAAATGAGACGATAGTAGATATATCCATTGATGATGTGGATTCAACAAAAGTATTGAAATCGGATCACATCTGAATCCAATTCGAGCGAAAGAGTTGGCTGATTTTTTAAAGGCAAATTTAGATGTGTTTGCATGGACTCATGCTGACATGTGTGGGATTTCGCCTGCTATTATGAGCCACTCTTTGAGCATCAATCCAAAACACCCGCCAGTCAAGCAGAAGAGACGGATGTTAGGCCTAGAGCGGTCAGCAACTTTGAAGGAAGAGATAGAGAAATTGAATGATAATGGATTCACTAAGGACTCGAAATATCCCGACTGGATATCAAATCCTATCCTGGTTAAAAAAATCTAACAGGAAGTGGCGTACGTGTATTGACTTCTCTAACTTGAACAAGGCTTGTCCAAAAGATAGATTTCCTCTTCCCAGGATTGATCAACTAGTGAACTCGACGGCCAGATACGAGCTCTTATCCTTTATGGATGCCTATTCGGGATGCAATCAAATTCCTATGCACATACCAGATCAGGAGCACACAAGTTTCATAACCGACTTGGGGTTATATTGTTATGTGGTAATGCCATTTGGATTAAAGAATGCAGGAGCCACATTCAGCGCTTGGTCAACCGCATGTTCTATAATCAAATCGGAAAAACCATGGAGGTTTATGTGGACGACATGCTTGTAAAGTCTAGACAATCTTCCGATCATACAAAAGACTTAGCCAAAATGTTCAGCATTCTTCGAAGGTATGGGATGAAGTTAAACCCTCTAAAATGTTTGTTTGGGGTCGCGTCTGGGAAATTCTTCGGGTTTATCGTGAGCTCTCGAGGGATTGAGATAAATCCTAGTCAGATAGCAACAATAAGGAATATTGAAGAACCACGAAAGATTAAGGATGTTCAAAGCCTGGTCAGAAAAGTTGCTGCATTTAGCAGCTTTATCTCCAAAGCCACAGATAAGTGTGTACCTTTCTTCGATCTGATAAAACAAAGGAAACGAAATTTTGAGTGGACTTCTGATTGTGTGGAGGCTTTCCAGAACTTATTAGACTTATTAGAGAAGCCTCCAGTATTGTCAAAACCTGTGGAACATGAGGATCTGTTCGTCTACCTGGCAATATCGTCTCATGCTGTCAACACAGAGTTGGTGCATGAAGAATATAAAGTTCAGAGGCCTGTATACTACGTAAGCAAGAAGCTAGCTGCCGCAGAGCGTAATTATCCAAGAATAGAAAAGCTTGCTTATAGCCTCTTGATTGCTTCCCAAAAACTCCGCTATTATTTTCAAGCTCACCCGATAATTGTATACACTGATCAACCCTTAAGACAAGTGTTACAAAGACCCGAAGCATCAGGGCGATTACTTAAATGGAACATCGAGTTAATCCAATTCGATTTGAATTTTCAACCACGGAAATCAATAAAGGGACAGCCCTTAGCCAATTTCATAGCAGAATTCACGATACCCGCAGAAGAAACGGTGGACGACAAGGTTGTTGCTTCTGAACACCAGCTGGAGCTTAGTCCTTGGAAACTATATATGGATGGGGCCAAGAATGATTGAAGATCCGGCGCCAGAGTTGTTACAATCACTCCTGAAGGATGATCTATTTATTATGCCCTGTGATTAGAATTTTCTGCCACCAATAACGACTCCGAGTATGAAGCCCTGATTGGCAGGCTAAAACTCGCTAAGGAGTTAGGAGTAAAGACACTAGACATACTCTATGACTCCAAGATAGTTGTTTGTCAGGTGCGAGAAGAGTTTGTGACCAAAGGACCTCGGCTTGTTACTTATCTTAAAAAAGTAAAGGAGTTATTGGGCAGTTTGGAGCATTACATCATAACGCACATTCCAAGAGCGGTGAATCAGAAAGCAGACCGGTTGGCAAAACTAGCAAGTTCTGACAACCCTGAAGAAACAGAAATGGTTCCAATAAGGGTATTGGAGTCACCGAGTTTCGACTTAATGGAGGTGGAGCTAATCCTAGAAACTGAGCCAGAGAGGGAGTCTTGGGTGACACCAATCAAGAACTTTCTCAAAAGCGGATTCTCCCATTAAAGAAAAGCGAAAGACGAGCTGTAACATGTAAGGCTGCAAGATAGGTTTTATAGGACGACATCCTTTATCGCCAAGGGTTTTCCATCCTGCTACTGCGGTGTATCACACACGACAACATCAAATGTGTACTGCAGGAAGTACATGAATGGTGACAAACTTTTTGGTAAAAGCTGCCACACTGAATATCTGGATAGCATCGCGCTCGGATATGGAGAACAACATCAGAAGACAGACAGCGATTTGGTCAAAGTCGCATCACGAACAAAGAAAGGCCCAAAACTCCTATCAGACGACCTTTTTTTGGGCCCGAAAACAGCAATTATGGAGATGAGCTTTGTAACACTTGTAGATCTCTGAATTATCTTCAGTTTGAGCTTTCGTTTGGCTCAATCGGACTTACGGTTTGAAAGTTACGTCCGTTTTCGTAAATGGGTGTAATCTGGCAATTTCCTGGATAAAGCGACGAAGCGTCACACGATCGGAGTACGGCTCGTGCATCCTCTCTGGCTCGTGGTGCACCCTCAGTTCGCCCTTCATCGGATCGCCCCCCTCGGATCGTGGCGTACCCTCAGGCCACGACCGGTTCGTGGAACACCTCCTGATCACGACCCGCTCGTGACACACCAGCTTCACCATACAGCTCACGACCAGACCTCGGTTCGTGGAGCAAATATCACGATCCGATCCCATGACCACAAACCGACCCCTGCACCTGCTGATACATGCACTATTTTGACTTGTTCTCATGCCATATCTTGCTCCTAATTTTCCGGATCAGGTGCCACGTACCCCATCACGAACCGGCCTTCCCAGAAGATCTCCTACAGCTATAAATACACCATTTGAAGGCACTTTCAAGGATTTTTTGGCTGAGACTTTCTTCTACATCTAGACAGCCTCTGCCATTACCGATTGCAAGGACTTTGCACCTTTCTACACATAAATTCTCCTCTTGTAATCTCAATTAACACACAGATTGTGTGTCTGCATATAACTGATTCTTGTAATTTGTCAGTATAACAATAAGATTATAAAGTGGACGTAGACTAAATCTACAGCCAAACCACTATAAAAACCTCGTGTGTCTCCTCTTTATTTACTCTTTTCTGCATTATGTGATTTGTGATCTGCATTTGGATGTTAGGCCCAATTTTTGGTCTAACATTTTGGCGCGCCAAGTAGGGGGTCGCACGACAACTTCAACTTTTGCTTGGATTTTTTGACTATTGGACAAATGGCAATCAAAAGGAAGAAGACTGGAACTTCCACTCATGTTGATGATGCTGACGCTGAAGACACAAGGAACGAGGTAAGCCAGGAAGCTTCCTCTCATGGAGATCCTTCTGCATACTTGACCAGAGACGAGATGGACGGAGTTCTCACTGAACTGAGAGATCAGATGGCACGACAAGATGATCTCCTCTAGAAACAACAGGAAATTATCAACCAATTCTTCTCTCGGATGGATGGAAGGCAGAGTAACGCTCAAGTCATTGGAAACAAGGCCACAGAAGCGGCTCATGCATCACTAGGACTCGGGGGCAACCCACTCGCTCTTGGAAATGCACTGCGATCTACTTCAGCTCCAGATCAGATGAACACCGGATTGCAAGCCCCCGTTCAATAGCATCAACCATCTCGTGATACACCTCTAAATCGCGATCCGGATCGTGGTGCACCACCAGGCTCACGAGCCGATCCCAGCAACTCGCTCCCGTTTGCTCAACAACAACCGTTTCGTGACCTACCTCCAGGACACAGTCGAATCGCCCCCCTGCTTCACGAACCTACCTCACGAACCGACCCCCTCGAACCGGATTGGGTCGCCACCCTCGATCCGCGAGCAGCGAGCCGCGATCCCCAGGCAACAGCTCACCAACAGCTTCCATCCTCTCCTGCATTCAACGCTGGGGCCACCAACTCTGATCTTGGCAAATGGCAACAACTTTTTGAGGGCGATCGGCTCGCCAATCTCATTTAATGCCTCACGAGAGGCCGCACTTATCAGACCGATGTGGACGACGTCAACCACACTCCTTTCACTTAGGAAATCAGGAATTCCTGCAGTCCCCCAGATTTCAAACTTCCACAACTGGAGCCCTACAACGGAAGGACAGATCCTACTGTGCACCTGATGCGCTATAAACGGCATATGGAACTTCAATCGACATCAGAAAACGTCATGGCAAAGTGCTTTCCTCTCTTTCTGACCGATATAGCTGCTATGTGAATTCGGCAGCTAGAAACTGAATCGATCGACAGCTGGAACGTGTTGGTTGCACGCTTCATTAAACAATTTCGGGTTCACATTGCACGACCCAAGAACGTCATGTCACTTACTACAATCAAGCAGAGGCCCAGAGAAACTCTGTGTTCATTCCTGGAAAGATTCAACGTTGCAGCAGCATCAGTTGATCGCCCTGAACCATCCATGGTACTGATGGAAGCAGTATCCGGCGTTCTAGATAACTCGAAGTTCAAAAAATCTTTGTACCGAGATCCACCACGAAATCTCGGCGAATTCTACCTTGAGGCAGATAGATTTCTACGGGAAGAAGATGCAACTTCCGAGAAACGCATTCTCGATGTCAATATGCTTAAAGATGGAGAACCGTTTGATTCTGGAAAAGGCAAAGGAAAAGCCGATGTCAAGAATGATCGCAACAATCAGCCCTAAAGAGGGCCCAAATATGAAAGATACACTAAACTGAATGACAGTCTGAGCAACATCTACATGGATACAGGAGGCGCTACCTCATATCCAAGGCCTCCCAAGAGGGAGCCAACGCTAGCACAGCGCAACTCCGGAAGGCATTGCATATTTCATGACATGGACGGTCACAACACTGATGACTGCAGACATTTGCGTGACCTTATTGAGGCTCGGGTCAGGCGAGGAGAACTACCCGAGTACGTCACTCAACCAACAGCGCCCACACCTACGCTGCCATCGCCGAAACCCCGGAGAGGGAACGACCCTGGATTGAGCAATCGTGGGCTTATCATTAACTGATCCCACTCAGTGGATCTCTTCAATTTGGTGAACTCCGGTTCGTAGTTCATGTTTTTAGGCTTTTAGGTGACTTCTCGCCCTTCTTTGTTTTCCCTGCATGTAATAAGAGCGGTCACATCAGCCCACATGCACGGAACCAGCTTGTGGTCTCCATTCGTGTCCGGCAAACGACCGCTGCATTTTCATGACTTAGTAATAAGCATTAAGCTCTGGCTCCCAACTGGATCCGTCCAGTATAAACAAATTCTCATGTGCTTTTCCTTGGTCGTCTTACTTTGGTAAGGCCATCTTGGAACCTCATGTGCTTTTCCTTGGTCGTCTTAATCCGGTAAGGCCATCTTGGAACTTTCATGGCATTTCCATGGTCGTCTTACTCTGGTAAGGCCGTCTTGGAACCCCTCTAACATCTCCTCGGATGGTTTACTCCGGTAAGGCCATCTAGGAAATATTCTTGCATTATTTGTTTTATCTTCTTACAGGTACAAACTCCTGCTCTTTTTGGATTTCTCTGGCCTTAATACGATCCCGTGTGATCGTCGGTTTTCTGGCCTTAATACGATCCGGCGTGATCGTTGCATTCTGGGTTTGGATTTCTCAGATTATCCAGAACACATCTTCCTTCAACCAGCAAGTTATATTCTGGGGGGAAAACATGTTGACACACTTTTTGGTAAAAGTTGTCACACTGAATATCTAGATAACATCGCGCTCGGATATGGAGAACAACATCAGAAGACAGGCAGCGATTTGGTCAAAGTCGCATCACGAACAAAGAAAGGCCCGAAACTCCTATCAAATGACCTTTTTTGGGCCCGAACTGAAATAACAGAGCTGAGCTTTGTAACTCTTGTAGATCTCTGAATTAGCTTCAGTTTGAGCTTTCGTTTGGCTCAATCAGGCTTACGGTTTGAAAGTTACGCCCGTTTCCGTGAATGGGTGTAATCTGGCAATTTCCTGGATAAAGCGGCGAAGCGTCACACGATCGGAGTACGGCTCGTGCATCCTCTCTGGCTCGTGGTGTACCCTCGGTTCGCCCTTCATCGGATCGTCCCCCTCGGTTCGTGGTGCACCCTCAGGCTATGACCGGTTCGTGGTACTCCTCCTGATCACGACCCGCTCGTGACACACCAGCTTCACCATACAGCTCACGACCAGACCTCGGTTCGTGGAACCCATATCATGATCCGATCCCATGACCACGAACCGACCCCTGCACCTGCTGATACACACACTGTTTTGACTTGTTCTCATGCCACATCTTGCTCCTACTTTTCTGGATCGGGTGCCACGTACTCCATCACGAACCGGTCTTCCCAGAAGCTCTCCTACAGCTATAAATACACCATTTGAAGGCACTTTCAAGGACTTTTTGGCTGAGAATTTCTCCTACATCTAGACAGCCTCTGCTATTACCGATTGCAAGGACTTTGCATCTTTCTACACATAAATTCTCCTCTTGTAATCTCAGTTAACGCACAGATTGTGTGTCTGCATATAACTGATTCTTGTAATCTGTCAGTATAACAATAAGATTATAAAGTGGACGTAGGCTACATCTATAGCCGAACCACTATAAAAACCTCATGTGTCTCCTCTTTATTTACTTTTTTCTGCATTATGTGATTTGTGATCTGCATTTGGGTGTTAGGCCCAATTTTTGGTCTAACAATGAAGGTGAGTGTGGAGATCACACAGGGGGCCAAACCCTAGCAAAGAAGGTATTGCGGTACAGATATTTTTAGTCTACTGTGAATAAAGACGCAGCTGACTACTCACAACGCTGCGATAACTGTCAAAGATTCGCCAAAGTTCCCAGACCACCCCCGACTCAACTTAAGTCAATGGTAATCCCATGGCCTTTTTCTATATGGGGAATCGATATTATTGGAGTGTTACCCATCGCCAAAGGAAGAGCAAAGTACGCGATCGTAGCCATGGATTATTTCACGAAATGGGTGGAAGCTGACCCCTTAACCACGATCACGACAAGAAAGGTGATAAGTTTTGTGGTCAGAAACATTATCTGCCGATTTCGGATACCGAAGACCATTATAACTGATAATGGGACACAGTTCGACAGCGCTGAATTCAAAAACTTTTGTCAGAAATACAAGATCGATAAAAGGTATAACGTTGTAGCTCACCCACAGACAAATGGGCAAGTTGAGGCAATAAACAAGGTTATTAAATCCATTCTTAAGAAGTGGTTAGAACGAGCCAAAGCCAAGTGGGTGGATGAGTTGCCGCTAGCTTTGTGGGCCTATAGTACAACCTTTAAGACGACAACTGGCCATACTCCCTTCTCACTCTCCTTCGGATCGGAGGCAGTGATCCTAGTGGAGCTCGAAGTCCCCTCTCATAGGTTAACATACTATGACCCAATGACAAATAGAGCACTCCTCCTAGAGTCTCTTGACATAGTTGAAGAAAAAAGAGACAAAGCTGACCTGCGTGCCTCAAGACATCGACACCAAGTAGCACGTTATTATTGTTAGAGTTTATGCCCTATAGGCAATTCGTTTGATGAGATTGATAACACTGTTGATGTTATTATTTTATTTGGAATAAAATAATATTCTGTTATATTATATTTACTGCGTAATATAAATATTAATATAATAGAAGTCCTTAGAATCATAATACAGAATTATATAGTTCAAGTAAGTGACTTGAATTTGAGATAATATAATATGTAAAGTATTGTAATTCTTAAATGTCCCTAGTCAAGTTTTATTGTTTATATAGGACAACAATAGAGCACTGAGACTAGTATGTTGATTGACTGATGATCACATCTCTTTGATTATTAATATATGTGATATTAATGTCAAAACATAAATACGTATTGGAGAATATCGTATTGGGTTGACCCACCGTGAGATAACTCCATGGATTATAATTAACAGTATCATAAGTTATTCTCATAGTGACAGTGATGTAATGGTCCTCAGACCTGTAATCATTATAATTTTATTCGATGATATTTGTGTTTTGATACCATCTAAAGTTATTCGTAACACAGTAACGATATCGGTGATTATTGGATACATCTCGAATCGAATGAAAATTATGAATGATCTAGATGGAATTTAACCCCATAATATATTCATGGTGATATCCATGGGCCTCTTGATTGAGTGAGACTGTGAAATGCATGGCCATGCTCAAATACTGATTTGTTTTAAACAGTCTACTCATCGATCAAGAAAAACGGATTAAATTATAAAGAGGATGATATGATCCATGCCTTGTGTTTAATCTTGGATATATCGGTTAAAAGGATTATATTACATTGATACACTGGTCACAAAAGGTTGTATCGAGTCGATAATTTTATTATAACTTGGGTAGCAGCGACGCATTACTAGACGCCAATCACTGTTTATGGTTTTAAATACGATTTAAAACCATTGCCAACGTTGTAGTAACCTATAGGGTCACACAAAAGGAACGTTACAAAGGAGAAACTGATTTGAACAAATAAAATGTTAATTTGTTGATATTTTATTTGGGATTTGAATGGATATTGGGTGGTTCCTAATTTTAAGGTTAATATTTGTATTTTAAAAAGGGGTTAGATCAGATATAAAATCACGCCACTCAATTCATTCTTTTCAAAACCCTAAAAAAATTGGTCATGGCGGCTAGCACCGCATCCGTTGATCTCTTCTTCAATTTGATTGGAAAATGGGAACGTTCCAGTGGACTCCTCTAGAGGCTCTACACTTGGAGGGCTCCTGAATCGATTCTTCCATCTCTTCTATGCTTCGAAGACAACATGAATTCCGTCAGTTCAACGCCTCAGGTATAAGTATTTAATCCCAAATTTGTATAAGTTTTGATTTAATTTCTCGCTAAGATCCTATTTTAAGTTGTTAAAACACAAAGTAAAACACGATTTGATCGAATTTGTACTTTCAATGGTATCAGAGCTTTAGGTTATTGCGAGAAATTATATATTAAACTTTGATTTTGGGGTTTATTCATGGTTGCATCTTTATCTGAGTTTCAATTTCATTAGTAAGTTATACTCTGAATTGATTTTAGGGTTTACGGTATTGGTTTGATGATTAAATGAAAAACTGTTTCAGTTGATTACGAATTCATATCAGATATAAATTCTAATTACTGAATCTAATATGACTACACTATGAATACATGGATGTGACCTAAAGCAGTGAAGTGATCTGTTTATACAAATAAACAATTCGAAATTTATTATCAAAATGTTTTATTAATAAGTTTACATGTCCAGATTTTATCATATATTTTGTTCTTTTGATTAAAATTAATTTTACTGATTAATGAATCAGTAAGATATCCTTCTGATTGATTTTGTTTTTAATGAAATCATTCATATAGAAATTTGTTAACGGAATTTTAGATTTGATCTTTATGACTGGAAATAAAATTAAAAACTGTTTAATTTGAATCAGAATTAATATGAGATATTGATTTTGTTTACTGCATATTAGAAAATCATACCATGATAATATTGATCTGGTCAAAAAGAAAGTATATTGATCTGTTTACAGTAAACAGTTCTAATCTGATAATAAAAAAGTTCGATTGAAAACATATACAGATTTGGATCTGAAACAATGTTTTAATTTTCTTACTTGTTTGTGTTTTATAAGAAATATGTGTTAAGAACACTAATACGGATGAACTGAAGACTTAAAACATAATTTTGTTCTATTGAAAATTGTTTGATCCATAATAAAATTTCATGTTTAATTTAAATTTGAAAACTATTCAAGAATTGATATTAGATATCTATTCTAATGCTAATTCCTAGTGTATTAATCCAATTATGATGGATCAATTATATTGATAAACTTAAATATGTTGGAACCATTTATATTCTGTAAAGGTTTTAATGCTAATCCATAAAAGTCCAGGTTGATATGCAAAGTGTAACAGATTTCATAAATCCTGTTATGTAACCATGAGTATCCTCTTGATATCATATAGAAACTGATCAAATAATGTTCATATTGATGACATTGATAGAAAACAGTTTGACTGTAACTGATTGCAAAAAGCCTTTTAATAAACTTGTTTATTCTTAGCATGTTTAAAATAGCCTTTTGGTTTTGCTCCAGATTGAATATTGATCTGTTACTGATAGTGGTTGTACATTATGTTGAATTAGTCTATTACCTGTTCATTGTATGATTATATCTAAATTATTTTGTTGAATACCATATTATAGTAAACTGATAGGTTAACTTTGCTTGTTACGCTTAGTTAAAAAGGGTTGTGAAATCATTTTGAATGATTTTGAACCTGATTAGTGAATTTAATTTATTGTGCTGAGTTTAAAGGTTATACATATGACTGTATAATCCCTAGCAATATTACCATATTCAATTACGTATATATATGTGTGTAATATGTATATATATTCGTTGAGTATCTGAATTATTTATATATATTAATATATAAACTAATCATATATATAATGATATGTGAACCATGTAAATGTGATTTACAGAAAATATGATTTCTATATATTTATACACATTTTGATATTTTTATGAGCATTTTAATTTTCTACTTATCTTATGCATACCACTGCAAATTTGATTTGCAACTAGATGATGTAAGTATTTGTGTCTGGTTATATGTTCACAATTATAATATTGGTTCAATCTACACATTAAAATCATAGACTGAACATGATTATAAGATATAAGTTTTGGGCCTGACCCTATGGTTGAGAACCATAAACATAATCTAGTTATATCATGTTTTAACTTAATATTCAGATTTCATTTGAATTTGAAATGATATATATTTTATTATATATATAGTAACACTTTATATTAGGTGAGACTCGACTTAGTCTGTATATATCGTTGAATGTTAGAATCTCATTAGAAACTGTTCATATGTTAACTGATCATTACTTGTTTGACACTATTGTCGTTAGTTTAAGTTTTGAATCAATTTGTACATTCATGATTATATAAAGTACAGAACTAAATGCATGTTATATGAGATATCATGCTATGTTTTGACATTAAAAGGACAAATCATGTTTATCCACTTTAGTTAATTGACAATTCATTCTGGGCACAATTGGATGACTGATCCATATATATATACTATCATATAAATTGTGTTACGGATACCATCCTGAATATATATGTATATAAGACATAAAATGGTTGTGCTTGTATGAAGTCATCATTGTCTTGACTTCCAATGGCAAAATTTTAATACTGCATTGATACATATTGATGTATCAATATTGCAAGTTTGACTTGCAATTATATTAATTTTATTGCTTGATAATTTAACGGTAGACGCTTTCTCCATAAATTTGTATATTATCATAAATTAACTAGGAATCACATTTATATGCTGCAGTTTATTTACTTGACTGGTTCACATATTTTATTATATGATACTTGTATTATCACTGCCATAGTGTTATTGAACATATATAAATGTGTGTGTGTGTGTGTGTGTATATATATATATGCTGAATAGGACTTTATATTAGATATGTTTATAAACACATTTAAACAGGTGTGACTTGTTTTTGGTTGATATCTGAATATATAAGTCATTAAATGGACATTAAGTGAGGCTTTAGAATCTGAATTATTGGGTATGAGATCTTAAGGGAATAAGCCTGTATATCCATAGAACTAATTGTTTAAACTACAATTATAATACCAGTATGCAATTACTAGTTTGTGTGTAATTGCATATACATAAATATATCTATGTTTGACATAGATAAGGGATACTGGTAAGATATACTTGCTAATTTCAATGTATATTATCTTGTTTGACAGGTCTGCAAGAAATGCTGTAATGTTGCGAACATTAAAGCATGGGTTAGTGTGACTAATCATGAAAGTTTGCATTTTGAAGGAATCAGTGGTGCAAATGTGATTTGCAGCCCCTCACCATCAAGTCGTACTATTGTCTCTGGCCCAAAAACTATATATATAGATGGAATCGTTTCACTCTTTAATTGTATAAATTGTGTGTGTATGATTGTATGGGATTGATATATTTGTATGTATATTAGCAATTAGGAGACTAATTCTAATTGTAGCTCATTGTATAAACCAATTCAATGTCTAGATGTTTGCTGAGACATAAAGTATTACCCTGCATGTATAATTGTATACGATGATTATCAAATATTGTTAACATTGATGACAGTCTTTTGATTGTTTAGACTTATACATTAAAAACTTGCGTTTCATATGTTTATATATATGTACATTTGGTTACTCAATTATGGAAATAGGATTCATATATAGATATGCTATTTTGAACATGATATAGTAACAAGTTATATATAACATGTGAGCATATGATGGATTTAATAATAGGCTGAATGTCTTATTTGTTTCAAAATAGAATTAGTTAATTTAAATTCATATATGAATATACATTTGAATATAATCTCTATTTCTAAGATTATGGTAATCAATTGTTTTGGAATAGGGAATATATATATTGTTGTGATTCATATATATATATATATATATATGTATGTATGTATGTATGTATGTATGTATACATATATTATTAAATTCAGTTAATATTACGAATATCAAATACATATACCTTGATATATGTAAATGACTATAATATTGTTTCGCCATTACGAATTATAAATTCCCTCTAAAGCAATTTTGTTATATTGAGTCATGGTGACGTCTTCCAATAATACACTCATCAATGTCCAAAATCACTTGATGTAGGTAATGCCAAAGCATTGTGCATCCTTTTATTTTGGTTATATGCGACGGAGTAAAAGTGATACTTGAACTGTATTATTGGGTCTGACTTAACTAAGCTGCATAATAAGATTATAGCTTAGAGACAACAACATGAATTATTTATATTTTGAGCAAATAAATAATACTGAACAAAATGTTCATCATGCGATCCAAGAGTTATATATACGATATAATTGACATAAGATGTCTACCTAAAAGGTTATGTTTTGGGGCGTAGCCAAAGCCTGGTCAAGGCATGACTAGATACGGATCTTGGAACACCATTATATTTGTATATCGATATGTATATATAAACAGAGGGATGTTAGTTTGAGTAGGAGCGTATTTTAGTTTAAATTAAACATTCATGTTAATATAAAATTTTGATTGTCAAAGTTTATATTAAATAAATATTAAAGAATCAGTTATTATTTATTATCTACTGTAGATATTAAATAACAAGATAAATTCGATAATTTAAATTAATCCTTGAGAAGGATAAATTGAATTAAATCAAATTTCTTGACCGACATTGAAATTTGAGGATTGTCCTCAAACAAATTAAAATATAATTGTTCTAACATATATAGAGGATATAAACCAAAAGTTAAAGTATGACTTCAACTAAATAAGATATAAATGTTATAATAATCTACTTATACATTGCTAGTATTAGATACTAGATATAAAAAGGACATATGGATTTGTGATTGGAAATAAAACAAATGTTGTTGGATTATCCAAAGGAAGTTGATTCTTGTACTATATACTAGCTTAATTAAAATAGATAAAATAATTGTTATTATGAAATTCCATTTAAAATAAATGTTATTATAAATCTTGTTTTGACAGGTTTAAATTTCATTTGTAGTAATAGAACAATTGTTGTTCATTTTATTTAAATGAAATATCTAATGGAATTTCACAAATAGTTAATGAATTTTGTAAATCTTTAACTATAATGTACCTGACATAAATACCAAGTGGATTAAATTTAATGATTTAAATCCAACATACTTTTAGCATTACCAGTTAGCCAATATAAACATGAAAGTATATCAAAATCCACAATGGTGGAATTTTGGGATCATTTGATTTTGAATTATATGACGAATACAAATCTTGTTTATTAGGCAAAATAACTGAATCACCTTTTCACTTGACACAGTGATTGAGTGACAAGTATTGAGTCTCGAACATAATGATGTATATGGAGCAAAGAATATGTAACACCCTGTGAATTCTATAACATTAAGCTTCACAAATTAAAGTGTAATTAATTCTAAATGAAAGAATTAAGGGAAATGGGTTACGCCATTGCGTTCGTCTCGGAATTCTTCTTGAGATAAAGTCTGAGTTTGCGTGAATCGGACTACGTATGAAGAAGTTATGACCTTCGGAAGTTTCAGAATAAAATTTAAATTCAAACAGCTCAGTTTTAAATTCGAAAAACAGGTTCAAACTGGGCTGGGCGGGAAAATTCCCGCCCAGAGACCAGGTCGACCATAGGGTCGACCATGGTGTCAACCTGGCCTCCCCAGGTCGACCATGGTGTCGACCTGGCCTCCCCAGGTCGACCATGGTGTCGACCTGGCCACCCCAGGTCGACCTGGGTGTCGACCTACCTGGTCGACCTGGCTGGCTAGGTCTGGCTCTGGCTCGAATTTCTGTGGCTCGGTGTTCACTAGGGCTGACATGTCACCTCTTGATTGGCTCTTTGAACTTTGTATGGTCTAGATTCCTCCTGTCTTCATATGACGACTCAAAACAATTTAAAAATCTATAAATACACCCTAAGTCTCAACTAAAAATTCACATAAAAAAATAAGAAGGAGTCGTCATGCTGCCAGGGAGGAATTGATCATAGTCGTCAAGAGAGAAAAGTCTAGAGACGAATCAAATTAAGAAGAAGATTATAGTTTAATCAAATTAATCAACGCAATGTTAATCTACCCAAAGGAGCGCATCTCAATTTCAGAATTCAGAATCCAGAATTCCAGATTCTGCATTCATTGTAAGTATAGCGACCTTTCAGAACATGAATAAAAACTGTGATGTGATTCGATGTAAATGAAAATAGAATTGTGTTATTGTATGAATATGATATAAATTCTATGTATTGTAATGATTCTGTCATGACTTGTTTATTGATATTTGTGGCCTAAATTGATTGATGCAAGCCTATTGGACATTTGTATATGAAAGTAATAACAATAGCAAGTTATGGCAAAAACTAGAAATTGATCCCTTTATGTATATGTCGATGGCATGGACTATGTATACTCCCTTAATCTAAGTTAGAATTTATGTAAACATGTTCTAGATTTGAGATCCTTTTTATGCCTACATGACCCAAAACCTATGATATCATTCTTATGTTAATTTGCAAGTATAATTGGATCTATGTTAAGTATCGTTTGGGTTTCATAAACTATGCAAGTTCATGTTGAAATAGGCTATGTGATTAGATGTTATAATTGGACATTTTGGTGAATATACAACATGCTAGTTTTGTGGTTGACATTATGCTAAGTTAAACATGTTTAAACACAAGTTTGTATTAGCCTAAACTATGCTATTTCATATGTCACCTACTTAGTTATACTTTGATTTGACTGCAAGTTCACATGACCCATTATATGTTAGTTGAATCGCTAAATTGCAAGTTCATGCGCCACACACCTTTATGTAATACATGTTCTTGATTTTCCCTTTTTCTCACGTTTATAAAGTTGGTCCGAATTGTGACAAGCCTAACACATGTTATAATGTTGCGAATGTACAAACGGGGGTAATAACGTTGGGTGTAAAACATGAAAATATATGTTGGCATGGTTGGAACATGCCAACGACAATGACATTTAAGCGGTATGAATTGATATACCCAAGAATAAAAGATATGACATTTACATATATAATTGAGAAATAATAAAATATGTAAATTTTGAAAACACGATATGCTTAACCCGAGGTTGGATTGAGTTGTGATGTAAACCTGCCCGGACCCGCCCGGCTGTCCAGTAGTCACAACAATACCTATCCAATGTGGGTGGTTAAGCATTGAGCCCAATAATGACCCGAGGTTAGACTGAGCTACGGTGTAAACCTGTCCGGAACCGACCGGCACATCCAGTAACCGTAGCAATACCTATCTAATGTGAGTGGTCTGGTGCTCTAAGAGGCTAAGTACAGATGGTAGGGTTAAGTCAACTATAACACTTAACCAAATTCAACATGTTAACAAGAATTGATGGGTGGGGTTAGGTTAATACAGACACTTAACCACTTAACATGTTTGACTAGAAAATCCTAGTAATGAGGGACCCGTTTCAGCAGTAACCCAAGTTAGGTATCATGGTACCCTGAAACTAGGTAGGGTGGGGCACGATTACTGGGCTGATTGTAAGCAGTCAAAGCGACGGCGGTGGGTGCAATAGTGTAGGTTCTAACGGGGTGAGGGTGTGCACACACTCCGGAGCAGACAAACAGGGCACTGGGGGCACCAGTAGTATAACCTATGCCTTCTAGAATTTGTGTTGGGGCCGCCACCATGGGTCTTGATACACCCCATGGTGGGACCAGCATAGGTATCTACAATTCTTGGGGGTTGTATGACACATGTTTACGCGAGTAGGAGCCGATCTTTAAATAAAAATGGGGATCACTTTACCCTCAGCATGGGGTGCCAGTTAAAGTAAGCTCAAGTAGGTGCAGAGATATAGTATGGGTGCGATAGTACATTCGACACTTCCTTAGCTTGTGACACTTTCCTGTTTTCAGTTTATATATATCATGCCCTTTTCTTATTCACATACTGAAGAGTTACTAGATTTACTCAGGCTTTATGTCTGACTCTATTTTCTTTTCGTCTTCTTTTCTTTCGTTCCCCCCCCCCCCCCCCCAAGGTCCACAGGGAGGAAACAACTCAGCTCAGCCAGACTCTTTACAAGCTCCAAGAACGTAGATATATGATTTGGATCTCTTTTGCTCGGATTATGGCTTTGGATATCACTATGGGGATTTTTGTCACTTTATTTATGTTTTATGCTTCTTTAATAATCAAGACAGTAATGAGGTTGTAATGTTGGAAGTATTTTGAGACAATTATGGAATGTTTTGTTTGAACACGTATTGATGAAATAAAAGTCTGTTTGGTTTCCGCTGTTTAAAATATGTGTATTTATATCTGTCTTGAGTTTATCTGTGGCTTTTACTTATAAACCTCCACCAAAGTTAAGGCATTCCCTTTGTGAGTGACCTTAACGGAGGTGGGGTGTTTCAGAATACATAAGCTAGTGGTAGGTTTTATTACTTCATTATACTTACTGATGATACCGGTAGATATAGATATGTATACATATCAGAATCCTTTGAAAAGTTCAAATAATTCAAAGTGAAGTTAGAAACCAATTTTAATAGAAAATAAATATTTTTCGAGCAGTTCGAAAAAGAACATTTAAGCCAATGAATTTAATGACTATCTGAATGAGTTTGGAATTGTTTCATAACTCTGTCCACCTAGAACACCATATTGAACTGGTGTGTCTGAAAGGAGAAATCGCACCTTATAAGATATAGTACGATTAATGATAAGTCATATAGATTCTCCAATAAATCAAATTTAGAACAATTGTATTTAGTCCTACTAAAATGGTCTTGAATCGCCATATAAGATATGAACTAGGAAATGTCCTAGTGTATCTGATACAATGATTTGAGATGTAAAGACGTTTATTAAACATCCTTCCTTTGATAAGATCGGACTTAAATCAAATAACTATTTTGTGAATATAAATTATCTGAGAATAAAATGTTTATTGCTCAATTGGCATTCCCTATAAAGGAGAACCAATCTCTAAGATACCGATAGGAATGAAATAGAAGTCGAAATGTCTCGAAACCACAAAATGTCATTAAATCCTGTATAGACAAGAAATTGAGTGGGAGTGAGATAATAATTCTAATGTTATTTGATAACACATTAATTATTGTACATCATGTTAGTTTTAAAACAAGAAATAAATACTGATTCTAAGAAAGAAAATGTTTGGATTAAAAGTTCGTAAGTTGAACTTAATTCATTGTTGATCCAATGATTTACATTGCGATAACAATGTGGCTGATGCTCAGGCCTAAAACCTTGAACTCACTACTGATCCAAACATATATTTAAGAAATATAATTCTTATGTGAAATTGTTCACAGAAGAAATAAACATATCTGCAAAGTTACAAAAGTTGTATTGTTGCAGACCTACTAAATTAGACTCCGTCGCAGCGGAAGTTTAATAGTCACACTAGTTTCATGAGTGTATGATACATGAATAATTGACTCTAGTGCAAGTGGGAGATTGTTAGAGTTTATGCCCTAGAGGCAATTCATTTGATGAGATTGATAACACTGTTGATGTTATTATTTTATTTGGAATAAAATAATATTCTATTATATTATTTTTACTGCGTAATATAAATATTAATATAATAGAAGTCCTTAGAATCATAATACGGAATTATATAGTTCAAGTAAGTGACTTGAATTTGAGATAATATAATATGTAAAGTATTGTAATTCTTAAATGTCCCTAGTCAAGTTTTATTGTTTATATAGGACAACAATAGAGCACTGAGACTAGTATGTTGATTGACTGATGATCACATCTCATTGATTATTAATATATGTGATATTAATGTCAAAACATAAATACGTATTGGAGAATATCGTATTGGGCTGACCCACAGTGAGATAACTCCATGGATTATAATTAACAGTATCATAAGTTATTCTCATAGTGACAGTGATGTAATGGTCCTCAGACCTAAAATCATTATAATTTTATTCGATGATATTTGTGTTTTGATACCATCTAAAGTTATTCGTAACACAGTAACGATAACGGTGATTATTGGATACATCTCGAATCGAATGAAAATTATGAATGATCTAGATGGAATTTAACCCCATAATATATTTATGGTGATATCCATGGGCTTCTTGATTGAGTGAGACTGTGAAATGCATGGCCGTGCTCAAATACTGATTTGTTTTAAATAGTCTACTCATCGATCAAGAAAAACGGATTAAATTATAAAGAGGATGATATGATCCATGCCTTGAGTTTAATCTTGGATATATCGGTTAAAAGGATTATATTACATTGATACATTGGTCACAAAAGGTTATATCGAATCGATAATTTTATTATAACTTGGGTAGCAGCGACGCATTACTAGACGACAATCACTGTTTGTGGTTTTAAATACGATTTAAAACCATTGCCAACGTTGTAGTAACCTATAGGGTCACACAAAAGGAACGTTACAAAGGAGAAACTGATTTGAACAAATAAAATGTTAATTTGTTGATATTTTATTTGGGATTTGAATGGATATTGGGTGGTTCCCAATTTTAAGTTTAATATTTGTATTTTAAAAAGGGGTTAGATCAGATCTAAAATCACGCCACTTAATTCATTCTTTTCAAAACCCTAAAAAAATTGGTCATGGCGGCTAACACCGCATCCGTTGATCTCTTCTTCAATTTGATTGGAAAAGGGGAACGTTCCAGTGGACTCCTGATCGACGCTAATCTATGAATTAGAAAAGCGCGACATTTGTAATAAATTCTGCAAGCATACAGGTGTGTAGCATACAGGTCGAACACAGGGAGGAAAGTTAAATTTTATTATTTATATGTTTCGTGGGCGTGTTAGACGAACTTTGGAGGTTGATTTTGCAAATAAAACAAAACAAGATTAAAACTGTGATTTGATTCAGAACAGATCTAACTGAACCGACGATCAGATCACAATTTCAATGGAAAAGAAATAAAACTATGAATTAGATTTGAATCTAATCAAATCCAATTTGACCTAAGAAAATAATAAAAGCAGAAATTGAAATTGCAGAAATTGAAATAACAAACAAGAATTAAAATTAGGATTTCCGCTGAATCTAATCAGACGGTAAATCACTAATGCAAATAAGTGCAAAATACAAATAGTGTTCTACCGAATCTAATCGTGTAGGCAACACTTGTTGCTAAGAAAACAAAAAAATGCAGAAAATAAAAGAGAAAGAAGAACTTTTATTAGAACAATGGAATAAGAGATGAGATAGGATGGTCGCTACAATGCCATTACAAGGGTATATATAGGGTAGATAGCCAAACCCTAACCCTAATGGTAAATGGGCCTGGTCATTACACCACTAATTAGTTTACAATGAGAAACATAAATGGGCCTTAGATAAATAAAGCAAATTTGGGCCTTTTCTCTTTTTCCTCTTGCTTCCTTGATATTTCTTCATTGATTTGTGATGTTCAAAGCCTTTTTATCAATCCTTTTCTTGTCCAACAGCAACTAGATGTGAGATCTTCATCTACAATTCTTCAAACTGCAAATACACAGCAATTTCATCTCTATTTCTCTACATTTCTGGTTGCATGCGGGCTGGGTTGGAATATCTGTAAAAATAACAAAACAATACCCAAGTAATATTTATTTATATACAAAAGATAAGAAATAAGAGCATAAAATAAACACATTTCTATGTCAATCAAATACCCCCACACTTATCTTTTACTCGTCCTCGAGTAAAACAAGAAATGAAAAACTAACTAGATAGGTCACACTTTCGTAGGAAACACGATTGCATTGAGCGCATGCAACAAGCCGTTAAACCTCTAGGTGTCCCTAGTAGGACGAGTGGTGTCTCGTGAGGGTTTTCAGCGGATACTACCCACAAAATCCAAATGCAGTATGCTATGATTCTAATGAAACTACATGAATGCAATGGACATATGCAAAAATAAAAAATGAAAAATGACAACACGACTTATTTCAGGAAAGTGGTACAACAAATTAAGTTAACAACTTCTAATCAGTTGATTTTATTTTAGATACCTCAACTTGTCACAAATTTTCAATATAAATCAAGTTTTCAAATGTTAAATTTCAGTTTGGTCAGTTAGTTCGGTCGATAACATAGTGCAGCCATGAAATAAATTCTTAGTTTGCTTGGCACAGTTTGCAAAGTGGTATTCTAATTTTCTCATGTATGGCTAGTCAAATCAATAAGGTCAAGAAGTGTTTGGGTATCATCGCTTATTCTTTATTCTATAAAATTTTAAGATTTATGATTAAGTACATACACCTAACTAAAAAGACCAAGGTTTACCACCCATGCACTGCCTCGCGGACTAACGGAGAGTAGGTAAAGAGCTTGGCGGATTGTGCAGGCCGACTTTGACTTTGTCAACAACGTGTCGGTAATCCTTAGGTGTCCAATCTCATAGAATGAGACCAAGATATTCCGACTTTGACTTTGTCAACAACGTGTCGGATAGAGCTTGGCGGGTTTGCACACCAACGCTCGATATACAAGCAATGTTGGATACCCTTGGAATACTATTATTATTATTATTATTATTATCGAAAATATAAGCACAAAAGAGAGTTACGCGAATTCAACTTAACACAACTTAGTTTTAAAGATTTGAGAAGCCAATATAAGTCTTTTAAGTCCCCCACTTATTTAAACAAAGTCTACAATATAGAATAGATTTCATGGCCATCACCTAAGAATCTCCCTATGTACCGGTTACACTATTATCCCTCAAGATTAAACTTTTCATTATATTTCAAATTCGAACTTAGCTGAGAGAGAAAAATACTATCAACTGGCTACAAATTGTAAACTTATTTTGCTGTATCAATTGAAAATGAGTCGTATTTCAAAAAAAAAAATTTATGTTATGTTACTACAATCTAAAATGTATGAAGGTCCTACTTAAATGGCTGAAAATGAAAAGAAAGAAAAAAAAATGAAAATGAATGAAATGCAGACTCCCCCCCACACTAGAACTAAACAGTGTCCACACTGTAAACGTTTCCTAAATTTGAAAGATAAAACCCATAGATGGATTAGATGCAAAATGATTTGAAGAGTGAAATGGAGTTTAACCACTATATGCGAATGCCAATCATATGTACAATGATATATGTGTTTACGGTGCACGCGATGCAAAGAATTCCACCAACGTTTTCCCCCACACTTGGTTCTTGCCCGATGGATCCCATTCTCACTGTGTCTAGACATGTTTTCTAACAAGCAAGAGTTTTTGAAAACCATCTCATCTTTATACCTCGACTTGTAGTCCAGGAGATAAATATCTAGGGTCGTCCTAACCTGAAGTTTTTTAACCAAGCCAGCATTCCAAAAGTAATTCATGTATTCAACAAATTTGTCAGTGTAATTTTTCAAAAACTTGTGATCGTGTATAAATTCAGTGAAATTTGAATTCCGAGTGTTGTTCAAGAGTATGTGATCACCTTTCTCAATTGACAAGGTATTTTTAACACTGGCAATTTCAAGTTCATTTGAAATCTCAAAATTTTCAAATTTGGATTCGTGACCTAATTCTGTTTCATCCTCATTCGGCAACTCCTCTTCATTCAATCCAAAAAATTCATGTTCATTGAAATTCTTCTCCAACTCTGAGTTTTTGAAAAATTCAACATTATCATTTTGTTCAACTTCTAGAATTTCAAGTTTTTCACAGCCTAAAAGAGGAAGGTCAAAATCTAAGCTTAAATCTTTTTCCTGAAAAGAGCTGAAGTCCAAATCATTTGTTGAATTTTGAAAATCTTCATCAAGATGATTATTCTCAATTTCCAAAGTCGTTATTTGAAAATTTTCAATGTCAGTAGAAATTGGATTATTTTCTGATTCAATGCTCATTTGATTTTGTTGCTCTTGTTGTTCTTTAAAAGATTTCATTAAGTAAAGGAGTTCATCAAGCTTTCTATCTTGGTTTTCTACCCTCTCTCTGAGAATGTTAAGATGATATTCTTCAGAATCGTTGATTTGAAAGCTCTCGTTTTGGATTTCTTGATTCTCAAAATTATAGTCCACATCAATTTCACGATCAATATCATTCCCAATGTGGTGGTTGTTTGAATCTTCAGAAAAATGACAATGATATTGGAAATCATTTTGATTTTGAAAATTAGGGTCATAACCAAAACTGTTGAAATTCGATGAAAAATTGAAATTTTGGTTATTTTCAAGATGTTGATATGGGTTGTAATTTTGAAAATTTTGATCGATTTGAAAATCATTTTCAAAATTATTTTCGAATTGGTTTCCAACCCCATGTTGATCAAAGGTACGTTGCGATTCAAAACCGTTTTGATGTGGATGTGGCCCATAATCGAAGTTATTGAAATTTAAATTGAAATCATCATTTCGATTATATCTATGATTTTGAAAATGTTGGCCATTTTGAAAATTTTGAAAATTGTTGACATTGGCTTCACCAAATTTTGGAAAATCTTGTTTCATGAGTTGTACTTCATACTCATAGTCTTCAAGAGGACGTCTACTTCGATTATTATCCCACATTTCTCTCAATGATTTTTTTGAATTAGACATTTGAAATGAAATCACGGCAAGACAGAAATTATTCTCAATTCAAAATAATATAAAATAATGAGTTGTGCTCTATTAATTAACTGACTCAATTGGAAGGGGGAAGAGGGTCTTATGGCCGTTCACGTATAGTATAAAACTAAGGGATACGACCAATGTTTTACGGGTAGTATGCAACCTCTTTTGCTAGAAGTTCAATAAATTGAACTAATATATATCCGCGATCCAATTGTACGAGACAGTCAACTTCACAAAGCACCACTGTTCAATTATATTATTTCGCAACGTCTGTTTTTATTGATGAAAACAATGAGATTGAAGATTTCAATTATGAAAATATCAGTTTGCACCAAATTAGAACAGTCACAGAACAGTCACAGAAATATAAATTGCAGAATTAAAATTTTTACATTCAAGCCGTTGCCCCTGCAGAAGATTTTTACAACAATATCTATATTTATTTTTTTCTTTGCGGCAGAGCACCTGTAGAGTTTTAAAAGTTTTCACCTTGATCGGCAGTCCTCCAGTGAATTTGAGAAGCGCTAGCGCGTTCACACCCCACTTGGTGTGCAACCGCTCCAACTCATCTGAATCGTCCGTTGTTTTCTGTTGTTGTCCCCTTCTATTGATTGCTTGACTGCGCTGCGTTCACACCCTTTTTTAAATTTCAGCTGTACCTGTTTGCATTTTTTTTTTTTTGAATGAAGAAAACTATACTAAAGAAAAGGAAAAGAAAAACAAAAGAACTAAGCTAAAACAAAAACAAAGAAAAACTAATAAAAGCAAGGAACTATACTCAACAAAAGACACAGCTCAAAAAAACAAGGTACCCTATTCTTTAGCCAAGGAACCCACGATATAAAGAGAGCCGAATATAATTAAGTCTTTCAGAACGCTCAAGCAAAAGGCAACAAGGGTCCAGATATTTTGTTCAAAAAGAATGCGACTATAAATCTGGTCAAAAACCAAAGGGGGAATCTAAACAAAAGTTCACTTTTTTTTCGCAAAACTTCCCAGAAACCAAATCGAGTCACTAAGACAAAACTTGCGTATTAAAACAAAATCAACCCGGCCCCTTTTTCTCTGTACTTCTTTCGTTTTGAAATCGATGCAAGATAATATCGATTGGTTCGAATTAATTTCGGTTTATTTCTGCTTCGGGTTGGGTCGATCTTGTGTTGTGACTTGCTGAAGTGATGGCTTCTGGATTTCGAATTGGGTTTCGATGGCTGATGGTGAATTTGCAGTGTTGATGAGGGCGGTTGTAGGGTGGTATCAGGTTGCGGATGTTGATTTGATTGACGAAGGGAAGTTTGTGGTATTGGTTGCGGTGGATTTTGGCTGTTGTGTTTCGAACTGCTATGTGATTTGCGATTTGGAGATGAGAGTTGGTGTGGCTATAACGTTTCAGGATTTGTGGTGTTGACGTGAGTTTGAGAGGAGGATGCAGACGTTGATTTGCTTGTGGTCGCTGACGATGGATGAAGGTTGTCTTGTGACTTTTGGTACTGGGGATGACAAATCTGATGAACAGATTGTGTTTCAGGGTGAAATTGTGTGGCGCGAGCTTGATGAACGGTGAAGTTTGGAAATTTGGTGGGCTTGTATGAATTGTGATGTTGAGCGATGTGAAAATGGTTGGATATTTTTGCGGCAGTGGAGAACTTGTATGGCAAGATGGTGGATTAGAAAGGAAAGATGTTCTGCGTGTGGTGATGTATGGGGTTTGGAGGAGATTTGTGTATGAAGAGGGTGATTATTGGAAGTAGGTGTTTGGATGGTGAAGGGGTGCGGCAAGACTGGGTGAAGATGATGTTGTGGTGATGCTGTTGAAATCTGTTATGGGAGGTGAACGGTTGCAGGATTTGTAATAAAAGTGGGGGAGAAAGTAGACGCTAAGTTTAACTTGTTTGATATATTTTTTGACAGAGCTTTGTTATTTGTTTATGGAGATGGGAAAGGGATCAAAAGAAATCAGAAGAGAAGGAAAGAAATATGATTTTTTTTTTTTTTTTGGTTTATTGTTGTAAGAGGGGAAAGAAATTTGTAATATATATATATATATATATATTATATATATTCAGAGAAATGGAAAGAAATTGTAAACAGAGAAGGAGAGAGAGAAAGAAATGAGAAGGGGAAAGCAATCAAACAAATATGCAGAATTTTTTTTTTTTAATTGTTGCAAGAGGGGAAAGAAATAAAAGAAAACTCAGCAAGGTTTTTTTTTTATTTTTTTTTTTCTTGTTTGTGAGACTTGGAAGAGAAGAAATATAAGATTTCAGAAAGGGAAGGAAATCAAAGAAAATAGGCAATTTTTTTTTTTATAAATATATATACAAGAAAACAAAAAGGAAAAACAAACAAAAACTAACACGAATCGGAAATTAAATAAATAATAAAATTCAATCGTTACCTCCCCGGCAACGGCGCCAAAAACTTTATCGACGCTAATCTATGAATTAGAAAAGCGCGACATTTGTAATAAATTCTGCAAGCATACAGGTGTGTAGCATACAGGTCGAACACAGGGAGGAAAGTTAAATTTTATTATTTATATGTTTCGTGGGCGTGTTAGACGAACTTTGGAGGTTGATTTTGCAAATAAAACAAAACAAGATTAAAACTGTGATTTGATTCAGAACAGGTCTAACTGAACCGACGATCAGATCACAATTTCAATGGAAAAGAAATAAAACTATGAATTAGATTTGAATCTAATCAAATCCAATTTGACCTAAGAAAATAATAAAAGCAGAAATTGAAATTGCAGAAATTGAAATAACAAACAAGAATTAAAATTAGGATTTCCGCTGAATCTAATCAGACGGTAAATCACTAATGCAAATAAGTGCAAAATACAAATAGTGTTCTACCGAATCTAATCGTGTAGGCAACACTAGTTGCTAAGAAAACAAAAAAATGCAGAAAATAAAAGAGAAAGAAGAACTTTTATTAGAACAATGGAATAAGAGATGAGATAGGATGGTCGCTACAATGCCATTACAAGGGTATATATAGGGTAGATAGCCAAACCCTAACCCTAACCCTAATGGTAAATGGGCCTGGTCATTACACCACTAATTAGTTTACAATGAGAAACATAAATGGGCCTTAGATAAATAAAGCAAATTTGGGCCTTTTCTCTTTTTCCTCTTGCTTCCTTGATATTTCTTCATTGATTTGTGATGTTCAAAGCCTTTTTGTCAATCCTTTTCTTGTCCAACAGCAACTAGATGTGAGATCTTCATCTACAATTCTTCAAACTGCAAATACACAGCAATTTCATCTCTATTTCTCTACATTTCTGGTTGCATGCGGGCTGGGTTGGAATATCTGTAAAAATAACAAAACAATACCCAAGTAATATTTATTTATATACAAAAGATAAGAAATAAGAGCATAAAATAAACACATTTCTATGTCAATCAACTCCTCTAGAGGCTCTACACTTGGAGGGCTCCAGAATCGATTCTTCCATCTCTTCTATGCTTCGAAGACAACATGAATTCCGTCAGTTCAACGCCTCAGGTATAAGTATTTAATCCCAAATTTGTATAAGTTTTGATTTAATTTCTCGCTAAGATCCTATTTTAAGTCGTTAAAACACAAAGTAAAACCCGATTTGATCGAATTTGTACTTTCAATTATGACTGAAAAGTTCGCTTCAGGATTTTCAAACTGGGGGACTTAGTATTAAAATGAATCTTTCCGCCTTTAACCCAATTGGGTCCAAAGTGGGAAGGACCATATGTCATCCAACGGAAGCTTGATACAGGAGCCTTCAAGCTAACGACCGTGGATGGCGAGGAGATTCCCAGAGCTTGGAATGCTCAGCACTTGTGGCGATATCTGAGGTAAATTGGAAATGTTTTCCTTTTTTGTTTTTATAGACTATGTAAAAAGGCACGACTTGCCTTAAAAATTCTGTTTATATGAATGAAAAGTTATGAAGTGGATGTAGGCTACGACTTAGCTAAACCACTATAAAAATATCGTGTGTCATCTACTTTCCTGCAATATTTTTATCTCCACTAATTGTTCTATCATGACTACGAAGCACAAAACATTAAATTCAACTTGAAAAATTGGAGACAATTCGTGTGCAGGAGCAATGACCGTTTGTGTAATAAGATAGAAGGAATGGGAAGACGAAATTCCTAACTCTTACTCTCATGAATCGAGAGAGAGTATAAAGGACGGGAAGACGACGTCCCTTGAGGCGTGAAGGTGCACCCCGATAAGAGACCGCCTCAGTAATACTCTAACCTGGTTATGAGACAGGAGAGTATAAAAATGCTAGAAGAGTAAGCGTCAATGACAAAAGAAATGTAGCCCCGCCGGAGAGTCAGGGGCCACTGGATGTTGAATTTAATCAATCTCGAATAATCCTTAATTAGTCATCCAAGATTGATTGGGGGCATATATATATACATATGTTCCCTTAATAATGACTTTATTGTATAACTATGACATGTTGTTTATCTGCATTTTTACTGAAATAATAGATTCACAAATGTTTGACATTGCAGGGAACAAACTACTTTATTCACAAACACATGAGGTTATACAGAAAAACTAAGCAAAAGACGTGAGGGCCGCACTCGCTACAACAATAACGGACCAGTGGAATATCAAAACAAAAAACAAAACGCATTGTCATTTGGACTTTGGAGTAGACTTTTCTTTCTTGACAGACTTAAGCTTTTTATTCTCCTCCTTGTCAGTTTCACTAATGATGCATTTTTGCCTCTTCTTCTCCAAAATTGAGGTGTTGGAGTCCACGGACTTCTTCCCAGGAATTGGAGCACTGGGGTCAACAGAAGATTTTTTTAGCAAGTTCCTCAGTGATCGATCTAGTTGAAAGTTTAACGACTAACCTTGACCCGGGATGTACTGTCGCAAGAGGTTTAAGATTTTCAGGATCTATCTCCTCAACTTTCAACTGCACACGCTTATCTTGCTTGGCCTTCATCTCCGCCAAAGTCAGATCATCGACATTCTCTGCTTCCCCAGTTATAGTAACGTCGGGGTCTTCATCATTCTCGTCATTACCACCCTCATCTTTCAAAGCAGCTATTATTTCATCATCATGAGGAGTTTCAGTGTTAGATGGTACAGGAGCCCTGTCAACAACCTTCTTTCTCTTGCCCTCGTCATCCTTCCCAGGATCTGTAGCAGCGAATTTATCCTGTTTCTCCTGGGTCTCTTCAGTAGACTTTTTATCCGGAGATGCCTTTTGTGAATCGTCGGCCCTTTCAACTGGCTTGGTACTTACAGAGCAAGAAGCAACAGTTATTAATTCAGGAGAAAACGTGGGGTCTTCAATAGTCTGTCCAATAATATGACCAAAGGTTGAAATAGCTTTGATGAATTGAGGCGAAAAGGTAGAAATACCTTCAGCAGACTTCTCGACTTGAACAGTAGTAACGTCAGAGGTAGACTTGGTTATAGGAGACAAAAGAGAAGCCTCAGAATTCCCGGCCTTTCCAGGTCATATCCCTCTACTCCAATGACCTCAGCTGTAGAAGACGAGGAGCCAGTTTCAATGTTATTTTTTCCTTTGGCCTGACGTTTCTCCTCCTCCATGGCAGCAGCAATAAGTCTACACCCTTCGGCCAAGTGCACTGATTCCTCACCTCTAAGGAATGTCTTCATAAGCTTATTTTCATCAATTGAACCCACCCCGAGTTTTGCTTTCTCCCATTCGACCAACTGGTCTCATGCATATACAAGGGGAGTGGGATAATCCTTAAGCCAGGCAAGGTCTCAGTGACGGATCACTTGAGCAAAGAATCCAACCATGGTTTCACCACTCTCATCAATCTCCCTTTGGGCATCTTTGAGCTGTTTGTTGACTTCTTCAACTTGCTGCAAAGCTGTTTTTACATTTCCTTCAGCGAGAGCTGCCCTTGTTTCGGCCTCCAATAGCTTAGCCTCAAGATCTGCGTTCTTATTGGCTAAATCTGCTTTCTCTTGGACAAGCGGGTATTTTCAGATTTGGCATCCTGAGCCTGTTTCTTTAAATCTATCCGCTCCTGGCTATGGGATTCAAGCTCGGAAAGATAACGCTTTTGTAATTCCTCAAGCTGCTTTTTATAATTATCTACGTCACGCTGCACAAGAGCAAGCTTAGCTTGGGCATCCTACAGATCTTTTTCATAATTTTCGATGGCCCTCGCATCATACTCAGCAGCATCAGCCATGGTTTTCACATTTGCTACTAGATCACTAATGATTTTAGAGAGGGTATTTGCATACTTATTCATTTCTTTATATTGTTCATCCATGAAATCTATGGTAGCCTTGGCATCATTGGCCCAGTCAGGTTTTACTGGTTTGAGCTTTGGAACGAAATGCATATGCCCGAAATGGTGTTCGGGAAATTACTGACTCAGGACTTCCAGTCTAGCCTGGTTCTCGTCATTGAGGATAACCGGTCTTGTGGTAGTTATGTCAATAGTGCGACGAGATAGTTCCGCGGTGGGTCGTTTCTTCCAGACATCTTTCCCCGATTCTGGTTGTTTCCCTTTGGGTTCAGAAAACCTTTGTGAAGTATCATCTTGAGGAATCATGCCCTTAGAGGGAACAGGAGGCTTAGCACTGTGCTTGTCTTTCTCATGATCTGAGGAATGACTCTTGTGATTGTTTAAGCCTCTGCAGTGTGGGGACCGAGAACGGGAAGGTCGATAAGGCTTTGGAAGTCGATCCCTCGTGTCGTCTCTACCCCTACTCTCATACCGATCATGTTTATCGTCGGGATCTATTGGGGGCATGCTCGAACGAACATCTCGCATATGGTATCGCTACCTCCCCATTTTACCTATAAGAAGAAATGAAAGAATATTAAGATCAATATTAGCGTAAAGCTCAAGTACTGTGACGTGCAGTGCTAGAGTGTTATGTGTATCCTAAGTTATGTTTCCCCCCAAACAGACAAGAGCCCAGATTGATAGTATCCCCGGCCTTAACAGGAGTGATCTCTTCCTCGGAAGTAAAAGTGAGAGGATTTGTTGGGAAATCCTATGAAGAATAAAAAGTTTCGGGCAGGGGAAGATCCCCTAGGCCCTTAAATGTGGAATCATCGGCTATGGGAGTGTATCCTAGAGGAATAACCGATGGCAACCCCTTTGTAGAAATTGGCCCCTCAGGAGTGGTCGCATCATCAGGAGTAATATATTTGTCCCTATCAGCGGCAGGTATGTTCGCTAGTATGTCATCTCGAGTTGCAGAAGATGAAGGAGAAGGAATCTTTTGAGGCATCGGAGATCCTTCAGGCTATCTCTATGCCCCAGTGAGGCCTCAATTGGCCCTTCAACAGGAGGTATATACCCATAGGGTCCCTCGCCATGCCCTATGCTACGAGTTATAACAACAAGACGATGCCTATGAAGATAGTCATCCACCAAACACTCTTTGATGGTCAAGAATTTCTGGTCACCATTGAGTAGCCGATTCAAGCGATCAAATTGTATTGAAAGTTTTTATTGCGGCGGATTAGGAACTGCAAGTAAAAACAAGTGATGTTAGTACGTTTATGAGGTCTGAAATTTAAAACGTTGATGTCCTTACTTGACTTGATCTACCTTCTGGCGCACCCTGGATGTTGTCTAATGTAAAACCACTCAGGCTTTGGATCCCCAGCATTGCTACTAAACGGAACGATGATAATTTTCCTTTTTGGCAAAAATTCGAAATATACAAAGGACGGAGGTCGTTGTTTCGATGTTTGAAGTTGTAAAAGAAATGAACATCTTCAAAAATCAACTCTTCACCAAGAATTTCTCTATAGGCTATGTACATGGTATACAAATAGGCGTAAGAATTGGGAAGAAGTTGCATGGGGCAATCCTTAACTGTCCCCGGAAATCGACGATGAATGGTGGGTATGGAGGTATCGCTCAAAAAAGACACATAAATCTGGAAATAGCCATACATCCTTCTGGTGGATTATGGGGGCGATCTGTTTTTGAGGGTAAAAGGGTATCTCATTGAAGAATCCCATGCTTGAGGCGTATCCGTATTAGTCTACCATTATCAATTGTCGACTCAACTGAATCTTTAGGCGATTCTAAGATATCTACATCCCTGAATTCGTCGGGAGCACGGTTATCTCCTACCCCTCCTTCTTCTTCTTCTTCGCCGAGAGAGATATCACCCCCAGAAGATGCTTCACTGTTATGAACTTCCATCTCGTAGTCTGGGCCTTCACTATTCCATCCTGAGTCTGAGGTGGAAGGTGCATCCTCGACAAGTGGATTATCAGATGACCTTGCAACATCTCCCTTTTATGCCAATCTAGACGAGCGTCTTTCTGCCATGATCGCTAAGCTATTGAAGAAGCAAGAATGGAAGTTAGAGTAAAGTTGCCCATATCCCCCCATGCATATGTGTGAACTAAAATGTACAAAGTGTGTGCAAGAGATTCAAAGTAAACGTAGAAAGGTACAATGCAAAAGTTTGACGAAGCAGTAATGTGTTTAGGATAATCTTGCAATTTCAGTCATGATTACAAGGCTCTATCCTAACTGTCCATAAGTCATAGACCACGGCTAATATTGATTAAGTTAGTTGAGTCACTTTTAACAAAGTCACTTCAGATCGAATTGTTAGCCCTGGGTGGTATGGGATCGGTTCGGATGTGCGTGTTATGATCAGATTAGTTTAAGTTCCCTCTCTTATATCAAGACCGGATCGGTTCGCTATCCCGGGGTGGTATGGGATTGGTTCGGGTACACAAGTCATCAACATGTAATTTTGAATTGTTCACCGGAGCGGATCGGATCAGATGGATTTAGAAGAAGGTAGCCACGAGTGGATCAGTCGACACCAAACCGAACCATCCTTATGTCATTAAGCTTATTTTTCCCATGATCATGCTTCACCTTCCGACCCGACCCGATTAGATGAATTTATTTCTCCTCCCTCTTGTGCTTCTTACTTCGAACCGATCCCATTCCTCTCCCACTTTTCTATCTTCTCCATTTCTTTATCAGCACCCAACCCGCCTCCTCTCCAAAGCTCATCCACTTTTCACGAATTCCATCACAACGAAGTACCCATGGATCTATATGTCCAGCGCGGGCTCCAGCTTCCTCCGCAACCATCTCGAGGTGGCGACGAGACCACCAACGTCGATGGCGTGGGAGAACTCAACATCATGTCGAAGTTGACACAATGATGGGTGAAATTATTCGAATCGCTCTTAAATTCTGAATTAGAATCAGTTAAACAACATATTAAAGCTTTACCTACGGATTTATTTCGAGGGATTGAGGATTTTTTCTTCGTGGTTTATGAACTAGGGTTAGAGATTGTGCTGAGCAACAAGGAGGAAGGCGGAATAAAGTGAAGTGGGGGAGAAATATTTGTGCAAATACATATAAGGATAGGGGGATTTTTGTTTTCTTTGTGGGCCCCCAATGCCTGACTCGGCCAGTTGAGAGAAAGGCCCACATCAGTGCAGCCTTAGGATTCATCGCAGTGACAACCGGATCGGATAGGATGGACATACAAAGCATGAAGCTCAACCCAATGCGCTAGATAGATTCAGAAAAAGAAGTGGCAATCTAATAAATATGCATCATTAAGTTTACCTGGAGGAGCTACCAGACATCAAGCAAAATTCTCAAAGTTATTTGAAGTAACGAAAGCAATTTGTGCGCTTTATGATATATATATATATATATATATGTATATAGACACCAAGAAGTGCAACTTGATGAAGCAATACAACTTTACAAGTGAATGGAAGTGACTATTCAATGATTTAAATTCAAAGATCAATGGATAGACAATTTCGAAGCTTGCACTATTTTCAATAGAAGCGTACTTCGAGGGGGCAAAATTTTAGCCTACTTTGTGAATTAGGCTACATAAAGTTAGAAGATCAATTATGAAGGATGTTCACTAAAATAATTCCCACCTCAACGACTGGATCGGATTGGTATTACTTGGTCAAGGCAGAACAACGCAGAGAAGAGAAGGAAGAAGCGCAGGCTGAACCAGATCGGTTCGGGGTCAACCCGACCCGTCCCTCTGATCCTAAGCATATCCGGTCCGGGCCATAATCTGTGACAGTTATAGCCCACGTTCCCTGAAAGTTCGGAGCGGTTGCGAGCCCATCGCCTCACGTTCACCCACTAACTTGATACACTGTCTTCACCAGAAGAGATCTGAACCCGACACTCATGGGATGAGCGCCACATGGATCCGAACCGAAGCCATTCCAGAAGCATTTTCCACCTATAAATACACCACAAAGGCACATTTGAGAGGATCTTTTGGCATTTTCAGAGTTGAAACTCCTTTGAGAACCGAATTCCATCACCATTTTCAGACTACAATCATCTTTTAAAGTACATTTCAGATAGATTGAGTGAATCTATGCATTGTATGAGTGAAAGTGAGTGAGAATCATTGTTGTATCTACATTCAAATCATTAATTCAAAGAGTAGAAAGTGGACGTAGGCTATTTAACGCCGAACCACCATAAATTGTGTGTTCTCTTCGTTTTTAATTTCATTTCATTAGAAATTGTTACTAGTTTGGGTGTTAAAGCCATTTTTGGATCTAACATATATTAATGTGGAGAGTTTAATATTTTTTAAATCATCTTAAATAAACAGTGAAAATATTTGTGATAGAAATAGGACTATGTTATTTTTTTTAGAATTAGTGATAATTGAAAATTTTCAATGATCCCGGTACAGTTGAGCATATTTCATAATATGATTAATTTAGAAATTTATTTCACAAATCATTTTCTGTACCTACCACATTTCTATCATCCATATTGGTTTTGTATACCTAGGAGTTTTTCCTTTGAAGCTGAAAATAATAAATAATACATAAGTGTGTCTCTAACCTCATTTAAAAATCCAAGATCTGGTCATGCATTGTTATGAGACAACTTATAATTTAAGCTGCGACTGGCCTCATTTAAAAATCCAAGCTCTGGTTATGCGTGGTCAGTGTGCTCTTAAATAAAAATGAAAGTAAAGGAAATAATGTGCCATAAATAGAAATTAATATGAATTTCTCCTTGGTATGTGAAAACCAGCCTATCAATCCATCTTCTAATTTGTGAAATGTGTTAATATTTTATGACGTATTATGATATGTTGATTGATAGCTATTAGGATTTGAGATTACTTGATTTTGTCACTTAAGTTGAATTTATAACTGTAGTCCAAATCCATCACCGTTTTTGTGCTCAATTTTATAAAACTCTTTTGAAAATAATTGGAATTCAATCTTTAACTCTCCCCATTTTTATAAATTCATCGTAAATCCATCATTTCTACAATGTGAAATATGACACTAGTTCTCAGTTTATTATGATTTTTGTTTGATTAATCGAGATTTATGATGATCGTTCTTCCTCTTAAGATGAAATTATAATTTTTAGTCATTTTTCATCTATATTTTAATTTCTGAATCCTTTTGATGATAACAAAAGGGGGAGAATGGATTGAGATTTTTATTTATGAGTGAATATTTTATAAATACTTTAATTTTGAAAATTTCATTCTATTTTCATTTCATTTCACTCATGCACACTTATAGGTGGAGTTTCTGTTGTAGGGGGAGCTTTCAAATAGAGGGCGTCCAGTTTTCACTGTCAAACACATTTATTATATTCAAAATCTTAATATTTGTTTGTCATCATCAAAAGGGGGAGATTGTTGTATATAACGTTGTTGTATACACAATTATATGATTTTCGTTTGATGATAGCAACCAAATATATATCATTATAAATGTGTTTGTTATTGTACTTTCTCATATATACATCACAGATTGGAATATAATATTTGTATTTAAATAGAATATGACTGTACATAAATTTAAATATTCACACAATATTTTATTTAAATATAATATTTTATTTCAAACATTCAAACAGTACAACTTTTATAACTCCTCTATTTGTACACTCCACTAATATATTTCATTTCAAACATATACAATTTCATACATCAACCCCTCACTACAGATAGACTCAGTCACTTGTATTCAGTTCACATATACAGGCACATACACTTATATACTTTCACTGCTTATACACATTTATTGTTTCATATTGACACACTGTTTCTGTCTTCTGTCTTCACAGCATCCTTCAGTCAGTCTAATCACCATCTGCTTACCTGTCACATGAAACTGAAACACATAGTACAATGCAATAGAAATAAAAACTGAAGTGCATACACATATAAATTTATTTTTTAAGTTTTATATGCCTCAAAATTTCGGTGTATTTCTCGTCATTTTTCTGTCTTAATCTGATTTATATTTTCATCCAACTGTGTCTAGATAGCTTGTGATATTCACATTGTTACACTGTAAATACCACAAGGTAGACGGTGCATATATAAATATTACAGTATAGAGACAGGAAAATCAGTCTGATGGCTGCATATACACACGTATATAAATATACACGTGTGCACAGCCTCGCCAATTAGAGTGCAGTATTGCATCTAAGGATCAACCACGTAAACCAACTCAACTCGGTGCAAAAAGTACACATGTATGCAAACATGGTCGAGCGCAAGGAAACTCAATGGAACAGTGGAGCATAGTGCATATTATTCAAGAACAATAAACATGGGGACAAGCATATGTTGTCGAGGCAATATCACAAGCACAATATACATGGTTTAGCAATGTATAGCAGCAAATACATTGCTGTGCAAAGCCCAGAAGGCAAGACTGGTGGCAAAAGTGAAGCTGCACAGTACATGGAGGATGACCAAAGACACACAAAGACCAACCATTCAAGTATACAAAGTGAAAGCATGGCTTCATGAATTCAAATCAGTTTATGCATGGTGTATACAAAAGCGGTATACATGCAGATGTTAACATATCATCATGATCAAGTTCATAGCACCATTAACATGGCAACAGTTTATACAGTGGAGCGGCTTATACAAGATTGGTGTAACATGCACAATGTGTCAACAACAAAATTTAGTCAGACTGATCAGGACAGCATGTATGGGTAATACTTGTATATGAATGGGCATATACACACAGCATGGAACAACAACAATGGTGAAAGCATTTCAGTGAAAAACATGATCAAAACAGGCAGTTGTGCAATATATATGGTGCACCAATATGGACTGTTCTGATTGCAGATGTAAATGGTGCAATGATTTTTCAGGAATCAATTAACATGAATACTTTTAGATAACATTTCAACATATATGGATAATCAATACAAGCATCTTTGGAGTTTCAACAAACAACTTTTTAAGGGATGAAAACAGTTCGACACTTTCATTCACAATCATTTTTTTCCGGCAAGTATGAAATCAAAAAGGACCACAAATCAAGTCATTTATTTCCAAAGCTCAGAGATCAATTTTTGGAAAGATTACATTTTATAGTGGGAGCAAGAATCAATTAAACAAAGCTCGGCGGAAATTCTCATCACTTTATTTGGGCAAGAAATCAAGGGTTTGTTTCCAGTAAAGAATTTTAAGTAACTAAAATCTTGTACCATTATTTGGAAAAGATTTAATGAATGGGAAATAATTTGTTTCCTGTTTTGCATGAGCATATATGGCAATTGATAATTCATGGTTCATCATTTGGCAAGTTTTTTCAATTATTTCCAGAAAACCAAAATATCTTTTCAATGCAAATTCGAGTGTGGACATATATATGTGACAAGCAAGCAACAATCATCTAATATCCAGATTCATCGAAGACCAGACAGCATGTCTACATTCATCCCAATTCAGCCGAGATTTACAAAACCAAAAAGGGAAACACGCCAAATCAGATCAAATTCATTATTGAAATTAGAGAAGTTTAAGGATTTCTAATCTTATTTATATCACCGTTACATCTTTGGCATTTTGCATCGAAAACAAGAGAGCATAATCGACATATAAAATCCAGAGAAACTCATGTTCTTATCCATCGTTTTTGATCGACAAAAATTCCCCAAATCAGATAGCATTCAATCGAAGAAGCAAGCACCTCGAGACTGAATCCATACGAGAAACCTTTCAATAATTGAACTGATTTGGGGGGATTTCGTAAACCCTAGAAATTTTTCTAGAGCAGCCGCCATATCAAAGCAAGGAGCAAGTGATCGGTGAAAAGGAAATAAGGGTGGAACCATTATTGAAAGTGGCCGGTCAAGCCTAGCTCAAGTGTTAAAAAGGGAGATTAATATTCCTTTTAAATCTAGGGTTTTTCTTCGTTTAATTTTTGTTGTATTTTCAATTTCATTTGTAACTGATCCAAACAGTTTCTAGAGTTTGTAAAATTCTAGGGAATCCAGTTAGGGTGTTAACTGGCAGCTTCTAGAGTCTATAAAATTTAGGTGGTTTTCCAGTTTCGTCTGTAAAACTAGACAGTTTACTAGAGTCTGTAAAACTAGGGAAATCTGATCTAGGGGTTTAGATCAGTCTAGGATTTTGAGCGTAGGATTAGAATAGGAGCGAGGGGTTCGCGAGTTTACATGGTCTTGTAAGCGGGATCTGTTCTATTGCCTAGTAGCAACCTTAGGAATGCAGCAGTATGCAGGATTTTGCCGAAGCTGGGTATATCTTGTGTCATTTATCTTTCTGCATTTATTTTCTACTGCGTTTTGTGATCTAATATTCTTAATATCTCGCTTAATTTTCAATAAACCCTATCCACCCCCCTCTAGGTTTAATCTAGATCCAATAAAAACTAATATCCTATCTCTTTGCATATGTCGCTCTTTTTGTTTAGTGTGTTCTTCTATGGATCTAAGTATATTTATATATCTAATATATTTACATTTCAAAAATACAAATATGCTCAGTCACTATCTATATAGGAATCCTAAAATTGAGCTCTGATACCAGATGTAACAACCCGAATTATGATAGACCTGATTTTTTTTCAAAAATCCAAATCTATCGAAGCTTGAGTTGGCTTATTTGGTATCCTATAGAAAGTCAAAGATAAATATATCAGAGCTTATAATAGAAATCTCACAGCAGAAGGAAATAAATATAATAGTAGGTAGATACTTACCAATATAGTGACACTAATCTAACAAGTATCCCAAAGCTACAAAATCTCAACCACCTGTCTAACCTGCAGGTTTATTATGAGGCGAGGTCAGAAAGATGTTCTGGTGAATGGACAAATTATAATTTATAGAAATAATTCTACATATAATATTCTATCACTAGTTCATATTTCTTAGGTTATTCGGGCTTATTTCACAATGTACTTTCGATTTTTCCACATAAATCATACCCATCTACTTCTCAATTGATTTATCAAATAAATAATATATATGTAGCTAAATGCTCGATATTTCAAGGTATTCCCCTACATTGCCCTCCTCGTACGGTCTCCACGGCCATGCCATGTAAGCATACCTAACCTCCATCATACACATACCCGTGTTTGGAACCTCCATCACTACGCCATGTAAACATATAGAATTATAATCACTATGCCGCTTAAGTGTACGGATCCTTGTATTCAAACTTCATGGTTGAGCTAATCCCCGACGCGGAGTCAAATGCCCTGACGTCTAAAATACACCACCCAGTGCATGCATCGAGACCCTCATACGAATGTACTGCCTACTACAACTTGAGTTCCACAATCGGGCTGCACCTGTGCTTGGAACTCAGTCGGGAGCTTTCGATATATGTAAAGAATAGCTTCGTTAAGCCTTCAACACAGATACCTACATATAGGTTTGTCTCCTATCACGGTGGCTATGGCCCTACCCTGGTCACTCCCTCAACTAGTGAAAGACTACTTCAAGAGCTTAGTGGCATACCCATAACATCTAATCTAAAGCATCCAATTGGTGTGTTCCTCATCTAGTGTCTCGATAGTGAAAGATCATTGGCCTGTTGGTTTAGCTCTAGTATTTCTGCATCCCACTGGCTGTCGATGACAGTATCCAGTGACTACTATCCTTATTTGGTCCTGATCAGCCTCCTCCTCGAGCAAGGAAACCACCGGATCATCCTGAGGTCCATCCTCCCAGCCTTTTGGCTACCACATCATAATTGCAACCAAGGAATACTCTTAGATGGAATTACAGACCTGCCTCTGGGCATAGGACTTCATCTGGTTTCCCCAGAGGGCCATCTCAGAGTACCCTCCCATGTCCCGTAGAAGTCTCGTACTTCTTTCTAGTCTTGTTGAATAACAAATCAGACGTGCTCCTCTCGCGTCCTCAGACACCCATGATGATCTACAATGTTGGGTTCTTTATCCCAAACATGTACAAATCGGTCCATGCGCATCTCACTGTTACGTTATTAGACTCTATGTCTAATCTTCAATTACGCGCTTGTTTTGCTTACCACGTTACTAATTAACTTATACATTTACTTATTTATTCTGCATTTAGGTTATTTGTTTATTAGCTTTAGTTGGCCGCTTATTTTCCCTAATCAGACTTCGCTACCGGAACATGCCACCTTTCATTTATTTTGTTGGTCGTTTATTTTCCCCAATCAGCTCTCACTGCCGGAACGGGCCATTGCTTATTATTATATTCATTAAACTTAGTTCCTCAATTACAAGTTTATTAATTATAAGCCTACGCTACTTTTTCATTTAATTATAACCACGTGTTATAATATTACTACAACTATAATTGTGGGTTTACTTATTAAACTTGTTTCCCGTAATTTAAGTTCATTTATAATAAGCCTCTTACTTTCCATTTCATCTTTTAATTATAACTTGTATGTTACAATCCTACTTGTCCCTATGACAAGCCTACCTATTATATTACATTCCTATCTCATATAATTTATTATAATAGGTTATATTCTCCGTTCATTACATGCTTCATAGATTCCTTATTATTTAACATAACTCTTGCAGTTATACTTACCTTTTTGTAAGTTTACCCATTTACAGGAAATAATTCACTTACCTTGTTTAGGTTGTACTGGAAACGTACTAAAATCTATTTCCATAATATAAATTATAACCGAGACTCGTAATTGCAAGATATTACTCTTTAGTAGATTATTTTTAGGTTATTGGTTAGTGTGCAATATAATAAAATCCTTATTTTGCACTAACCCACATTATTTTCCTTTTTCTTGCAATTACATTCCATATTTATAAGAATTTATTTATGGAAATGTATCCCCTTTCCACAAACAACTGATTCAGTTCATTACTAATTTCCCACTTTTTATTAGTTATATTGTTATTTCCTATGTCTTATCCATTTCCTAATTTCTTTATTTATTCCATTTTAAATCTGAAAGGTGATTCCTTACAAATAGTATGAAAATTATCAAATTTACCCTTTTTCCACAAACACCCGATTCAGTTCATTTACTAATTGCAAGATAACCTTAATTATGCCACGTCAGATCGATTTACATTTATTTAGTAAGCCTTACTAGGTTTGCCTACTTCCAAATTTCCTTTTTTATATAGTTTGGCATAATACATTTGTTTAGTCCCAAATCATCAAACCATCTTTTGTTCATAATTCCAATTAATTTGTGCATAACCACAATTCGATTAATTTATATCTAACCACAATTCAATTATTTTGTACATAACCACAATTCAATTATTTTATGCATAACCAAAATTCAATTTAAAACTGTTGAATCCGATGTACAAAAGGGAGGAAAGAGGGCTGAGAAAATATTTTATTAACTTTACATGAATAAAAAGATATCACATACTATTATATGAAAAATATAATTTAAATCCACTAACCGGCTGCTTCCAATTCCTGAATCAGATTCAGATCTGTCGTTTGTGGTCTCCCTAATTGAATCTACTACTGTAATTATCATGAATTTACAAATCTAATTCTAAAAGAATGGAAAAAGAATTAGATTTAGATCCAGATTCACGGAAATTACCTTGTACGAAAGAGAAATCTGAGTAGCTACAATCTAAATCTATGATTTTCATTTTCGAATCTCAATCCCAAATTCCTAAACAATTATTTTATAATTCAGAAGACTTTGGAGGAGAAAAGAAATGGCATAGCTTTGGTGTCCTATCAGAAAATATGAGTTGGAGGCTAGATCCTACTAGTTTACTTATAGTTGCTCAAAACAGCCTCATCCGTATGATTTAAAACGAATAAATCCAAATCATTCAGAACAAAACAAACCACATTGCCTGACCCAAAGTGGGTCGGCCCAAGCTCTAGGTGGATCGACCTAGTGCCCAAGTAGGTTGACCCCTGGGTCGACCCACTTCTACTGTGGGTCGACCCAGTGCCCAAGTGGATAGATCCATATACGATTGAAATAATCGTATATTGGGTCCTCCGTTCATGACTATTGCTCCAATTAATACATTTTCCTGTAACGTTATTTTCTTGCCTATTTTAATCCACCATATTTTATTATTATCTCCAGTTTTTAATGCGCATTCAAATGTATAAATAATTGTGTGACCTAATTTTAAATTTAAACGCTTACTGTTTATTCCATTAACGCATGCATTAACTTCTCCTAATTCATGCTTTTTTATTCTTTTATGACAGCTATACAAAACATTTATCTGTATTTCCGGTTTTTAGTAAATTTTCTTTTGTTCTCAACACGTATTAAATCTTAGTTTCAAATGTACTCATTACTGAAATTAATGTACATGCACATATATTCCAGAAATAAATTCATTTAGTTTACATGCATTTAAATTCATTTAGTTTACATGCATTTGAATTCATTTAGTTTACATTACTGAAATTAATATACATGCATTTAGTTTACATAATGGCAACTTTTTATTTATTGCCTAATGTATAACATGCATTCGTTTTCAAATTTCAAACCCACACTCTTCCACAATTTTTAGGACAATTTTTTTAATATTTATTATTTAAAAAATGTTTAGTGTTACAAGACATCTCACATTAAGCTATCCGCTTGTAGATGATGTATTTGTAGGGCGGTTCCGGGCAGACTTCTACTACAAGCAGGGTTTAACCTTGCATTTAAGTGTACAAATTGTAATGGTACATGACTCATAGACCTCTCACATTAACCAATCTTACTTGTATATGCTAGATATGCTGATCGGTTCTAGGCAAACTTCTATTACAAGTAACAGTTAACCTCATGTCTGTGTGTCATTAATTATAATTAAAGCCATTAACTCACACACATGCATACAAATTCCTATTTTATTTCTTAGTTTAAACATATTTAGTACACACTTAATATGCATTAATATTACGTTAACTACGCTATTAATATATATATATATATATATAAGAGTGAATTATGCATACGAGATTAATGTCCTAACCACATTTGAAATGTCAATCCTAATAATAAAATTATACAAGTTAATTTACCTATCAATTAATATGGTCCGACATGCATACTCACAACTAAATGATGAAAAGGGAAATAACAATATCAACATATAACTTGTAACCAAGGATTGAATGATTACTTCAATAACAGAATAGAGACAAGGTGTAATATTCCTAAATATATAAGTAAAATCCTCTTTCTGGTACCAATCCACTTCTTTATGTAATTTTCATTTACAAAACCTTAATATTTCAATAATTAACAAATATGACGTTTAAATAATCTATTTCAGAAATAGATGTTTAGACCTATTCAAATTGCAATATTCAAGTCCTTAAGCTTTTGCAACCAAAATATACATATTTATATGAATTTAAAGATTTATAATAAGAGAATTAGACCAAATTCGAGAATCATACCGACATCTAAACACCTATTGTTCTATTAAATCAATAATCTAAACCCAACTATAATTGATTGACCATTTCTACGTTAAAACAAAAATAATGGAAGATTTAAGGGATTTGATATTGTTTTCTTTTTGTGTAAACCAAATCTTCCTAGGCACAATAATCCAAATTTATACTATCAAATCGCAGAAAATAGCAAATGTAAATGATTTCCACTTACATTGATTTGAGATAGAAAACAGTAGAATTTGCATCAGAAATGAAATCTAGATTCAGCCTACGAAAATATGCTCTAATTCTTCTATAGTGTGTATACATACATATATATATATATATAAGAATTAGAATCTCATGTGTATATATATATATAAACCAAATTTCTAGAGTTCTAAATCTATAGAAAACTTAGACTAGACATGGTTGAATGAAGATAAGAGAGGTAAAAGAAGTCCTAACCTTTCACTGGAAATTAGCAATGGCAAAAGGGCAGAATGAAGGCGTAGAGAGGAATAAGAGTAGATTTTAGAGTGTAGCTAGGAAACTCTTTTTATAGTTGTTAGTGTAAGTGTAAACCTTTAGATTATTTAGATTAATTCTGGACAGTCCAACTGATGCAAGTTTGTGTAAAATTACCTAACAAAACACTCTCCCCACCTCAACACCCAGGAGGGAGGTTGATTCCCTCTATAGGACGGTGATCGACCCCTCTCTTATAAGGGCGGTCAAACCCCCTTTTGGGATTGGCTGGGAAAACAAAATTCTCCTGGAACATTTGTTATAAATTCGGAATATTCATTTCCTTAAATTGATTATTCTTGTCCCCTATTGCAAGTAAATATATACACAATTTCATATTCACTTGGAATATTCTTTTAATGTTAATCCATAATTAATATATTCCAGATATATTTGTAATTTATTTGAATTTCAAACTTTATGTGTTAATATTTACGCACAGCTTGTTTGTAACGACTTGCCTTTTGACTGCTCCTAGTCGTTTATTAAACCAACTCGAAATGTTCAAAACGACAGATTGTTATTTAGCTTACATGATTTAAATAGAATATAAACACAGAATCACAGACAAAAAAACAATATCTCACAGCGGAATTTTATTACAAAATATCAGAGTTAATTTCATTTATACAGTGGAAGATTTTACAATACAAGTACATAGATTTTAAATTAAACAAAAAAGGGAAGAATGAACCAAAGCGAGCAACGTATCTTCATGAATCTTTATCGTCGTCAGTTTCAAATCTAAGCTGTAATTACTCAGGTCTGACCGCTGACCCCGACCCGAGCAAACAAAAAAACTCGGATCAGGTTGTATTCAAGTAAATCAACTTCAATAAAATACAGAAATAAAATAATCCCTCCTAACATAAATTTAATTTATTAAACATTATTTACGCCATTATTATTTTTCCGTTTACGGATGCATCAAGGGACATGACAATACCAAGATTTAATGCAACCATACAAGTGTACAATCCATACGGGTGTGGCATGCGTTTACTAACAATGTACAGGAAGGTAATTGTACTTCAGTTTATTTAATAAACAAGCAAGTGCAGCAGTACATATGCCTAAATACACAAACAAAACAAAATAATAGCACTGATTTATAGATGGCAGCGCAGCAGTAATCTTATGGGGCAAAAAAATTGAAATATGTAAGAACTTCATTCAAAAAATTATTGATAGAATACATATGAAGCAGCAAAAATACATATTCATGGTGGTGAAGTGATCGTACCATCGTGAATAACAAGAGAGGAAAATTTGGTCCAAGTTTTATAATCAACGGCTTGGGCAACACAATTTTTGAAAATGTAATACCCTAAAGCTTGGTACAAATATCCTATTTGCATTAGATAACATGATATAAACAAGAAAAGGGTTCCAGCTTTGATAAGAAGGGACAGGGAATTTCAAGGATGTCCCATCTATGTGTGCACATATAAATACATTATTAACTTGGCATGCATAAATAAGTCGACTAAAATAAATGCAGAGTATGTATGCAGGTTTTTAAATAAGACGAGCTAGTGGTGCATATATTATTCCATACTTATCATTCAAGAATATATACCACTAAACAGTGGCCTGGGCATGAATATTTCTCAGTTAAGCAAAACACAAATATAACCATATGCACAAATTTTAGTTTCAGACATGGCAGGAGCCAAGTTTACAAATAGGATATTAACAATACCTACCTATTTCTAGTACAACAAAAACTTATCTTCACACTGTGTATTTATTTTGCTCAATGCTACTGCAAGTTGGAACAAACGAACTGGGTACTTAAAAGTTTAATCCTATGCAGACCCACATATTTTAGGCACTAAAATGTATGCTCTTGACAATAATCAACATACCACAAGACAGATTCAAATGCATAAATGGTATGACACTAAGATTTACCAACAACGCCAACAAGTGCAGCAGTCAGTGAATCACCCGGGTAAACCAACAACCAAATTCGTTCATGCATGAACAAACAAAGACAAACACATAGGAGCAGGCAAGAAACGGTTTCAAACTTGAAATAAGAATCATGAGATAATTAACTCACCGATAATCGGCGGTGAGATAACTGGAGGCAAGGCAAGCGCTTGCGGTGGTTGATGCACTGGAGCATCGACACTGCGATGGTGGCACTCCTGACAAACGACGGAAAAAGGGGCTCGAATCAATTTAGGGCTTCGCGAGTTGATGACGGAGTGGAGATTTGCGAGGCTTTGGAATACTTTTCTTTTTGGGATATGTGATTTTACCCGGATCGGCCTATGAATGTAGAAAAGAGGAGGAAGCGTGGAGAGAAGAGGAGAGAAGCAGCTTATGTTAAATGAAGAGGAAAGATGATACTTTTGTTTCTGGAAAGGGTTAAAATGAAAGGATACTGATTCAAATACAAATATCACGCAGCTTTCCACGTATTAATACTCTTCACACTCTCTCACATGTTATATTGCTCTAAAATATTTTCAAAATCAAAATAACATTGATCTTTGAAATATTCTCATTGTGGTGCTACAATGAAATTGTGGTGTATGATAATGTAATATATTCAGATGAAACCTACTAACTACTAATATCGTCAGGGCCGGTTTTAGGGCTAGGCAGGCTAGACCGCCGAATAGGGCAACCCACCTCCAAGGGCAACGACAGAGAAGGAGGTGGTGGCGATCAGTTGGTTTGCTGATTTCAAAATGTGACTACTACTTACCATTAACAACCATATGTAGCTCAGTTGGTCTTGATTATCAATCAGTGTGTGTTAGTGCTTAAGGTCTGTGGTTCAATCATCCAGCTTGCTGTTGCTGTCAATTTTTGCCCTACGTTTAAGGGCAACCTCCTACAGATTTTTCTTTTGTCCTCAGCATTATTGCCTAGGGCAACCCAAAACTTCCAGCCGGCCCTGAATATCGTACCTATCATTTATAATGTTGTGTCCCAAACATTACCTTCGACACATTGCTGTAGAAGTATGCACGCATTTATTTTGTCATTATTTACCTCTATGCTTCACACGTCGGCATGCTTAAATAATTAACTTATATTATTCAAATGGGTGAAAATTTGAAGCATAACTTACAATAGCAGATAAAGCTGCCACATGTTTGTATCTACAATGCGTTCACAAATGTTTTTAACAGGTACTAGTTTTTTTTAAAATAAAGGATGCAAGTTGGCATGTTTCAAAAGGAAACGTATGATTTTACTTAAATGAGAAAGACAAAGTGTTTGCTTGAAAACTAAAGTGAGGATGTTTCACGTTGTAATGCAATGAAAGAAATGGGGAAGCCTAGAAAAGGCAACGGGCATGCATGAAAATACTTTTGAGTCTCTCTCTCTTTTTTTATAGGCCATGCGAATGTTATAGACTAGGTTTTGCTTACTCAAAATGTCTAAAACAATATGCAGGACTCGAATATGGACACATCGAACTCAAATGGTTATGTTTCACAAATGAACTGTGCAACCCTTTTAGCAGTTTAAGCATGAACCGGACACCAAAATCAATAAATGAATATATTGTGATAATCAGCATGATGCGATAGACACAACGGTATAAAGTTTGTTGTGTCACAATGCTTCGTTCAAAAAGGAATTACGGACCCCTTTAAACGTAAAATTCAGATAGGAAAACAATTAAAAGGAGATCAAAACGTCTGAATTTCGCAAAATGAATTTCGCCTTTGGATTCGTGACAATGAATAGAATATTTTTCATGTTTGTCCGAACTGATTTCGAAAAGATTTAAAATTGCTAAAATTTAAAATGTTATGTGCAGCTTAGCACTGAAAATTGTGCGATCGACAAATTTTCCGACAAAATTTTCACAACTGCTACATATCACTATACGTATTTCAAATTTCAAATTTCAAATCCCCGCTATGAAAAACGATAGAATATTTCCGAAATAAAATTTTTATTTAAATCGTTAAAAATAGCGAGTTGTTACAAAAACTGATTCAAACGAAGTGACTAAAATTTGACGTTTTCAATATAAAATTATTTAAATCGCTACTAAATGAAAATAACAAATTTTAAACATCAATATTTCATTATAAATCGATTTCATGATTTAAACCAATACATTCTAAGTTACGTTTATCATTTAATTATTATTTTAAAACCATTTTAAATCAATAATTAAATTTAATTCAATAACTTAAAAGATTAAAATATGCGGATGTTACATTGTTTTATTAATATCTTTTACATACAGACTCCATTTTAGTAAATAAAATATGAAAATGGATCAGAATCTCGCCATAATAGCAATTTTTTCATGGCCCAATTCCCAATTAATCAAAATTCTCTTTTTCAACCCATTAACTTATTATTTATTATTATTATTTATTTTAATTAAATTACCTTATGTTTATTTTAGGTTTATTTTAAGGGATGTTACATACACTCTTGGTTCCTGCATTGTACTCGAATCTGAGAAAATTTTCACCATTGTAATCAATTTTATCAGGTTATAAAAGAGATTATAAAGCGGTCATAGGCTTGTTTACGCTGAACCACTATAAATTTGTGTTTGCTTATTTTTCCTTGTTTTTAGTTTATTATTCTTCATGTATTTCTCCACATTTTTTATTTGGGTTTTTGTGCCTTATGAGGAAGCCATTAATTTATAGTTTTAGAAATTTGTTACAGAGAAAAATGAGTGAAGAGACATGAAATTTTGAATTAAGGAATTTAAATAAGTATAAAAACTAATTTCGGTGGGAATTTTAATTTTGGATTTGATTGTTACATATCAACATAAGGTTAGTACATGTCGACATGTCTATGTGAATTTTGAATTTTTTTTATTTTACTTTTTATGTTTTAATATGTATACAAATATATCCAGTTATTATATTTCAGTTAATGAAGAAATACCAAGTTCTCTTCTTAATTTAGTAAACATCGGTTCATTCAAAGTTTTAGTTAAAATATCTAAATGTTGATTCTCAGTTTTAATCAATTCTAGTGAAATATTTTCTTTATTTACATTATCTCTTAGAAAATGATGTTTGACATCACTATGTTTAATTCAAGCATGATGAGTTGGATTTTTAGATAAATTTATTGCACTAGTATTGTCGCAATAAATTGGTGATTTAATTAAATTTAATTCAAAATCTTTTAGAGTTCGTTACATATAAATTACTTCAGAACAATCCAAAGCAGCAGAGATATATTTTGCTTTAGTTGTTGACAAAGATACAATATTTTTCTTTTTAATGAACTAGGAAACCATGGAATGCCCCTAAAAAGTGACAAGTTCCACGTGTACTTTTTCGGTCTGATTTACAAGCAGCATAGTCAGCATCACAATATGAAATTAAATTAAATTAACCATTTTTAAGGTAGAATAACCCAAATTCTAATGTGTGTTTGACATATCTTAAAGTATGTTTTACGGCTTTTAAGTGAGTTTCCTTAGGTTGGGATTGATATCTAATGCAAAGACAGACACTATGCATTACATTTGGTCTACTCGCAATTATATATAGTAATTAACCTATCATGCCTCTATATATATTTTGATTTATGTCTTTGATGAGTCATCTTTACTTAAAGCTTCATTGTTTGCCGTAGCAGTAGGTTTTCCACTTGCATTAGTCATATTAGATTTAATAACTAAATCTCTAGCATATTTTTCTTCGTTAATAAAAAAATACCATTATTCAATTATTTTATTTGTAATCCTAAAAAGAAAGTGTTATGTGACTCATTTCAAAATCTTTTGTCATAATCTCAGAAAATTATTGATTCATTTCATTATTTGTTGATCCAAAAATAATGTCATCTACATAGATTTGTACTAATTAAATGTTATTTTTATTGCGTTAAATAAGAAGAGCATTATCTAATTTACTAATTTCAAATTTTGATTGTAATAAATAGGATCTTAGTCTATCATATTAGGCTCCAGGAGCTTATTTTAGACCATATAAAGCTTTCTTTAATTTATAAACATGATTAAAAAATCATCTTCAAATAATGGGGGTAGTTCAACATAAACATCTTCTTTAACAAATCTGTTTAAAATGCACTTTTTACATCCATTTGAAACAATTTGAAATTATTGTAATTAGCGAAAGCAAGTAGATTTCTACTTGCTTCTAATCTTACTACTGGGGAAAAGGTTTCATTGTAATATATCCCTCCTTCTAGACAGAAACCTTATGCGACCAATCAATTTTTATTTCTAACCACCTCGTCGAGTTCATTCATTATATTTTTTAAACCCATTTAGTCCCTATTATAGTTTTATCCTCAGGTCTAGTAACAAGTTCCCATACATTATTTCTAGTTAATAGATTCAGTTCTTCTTACGTAGCGAGTATCCAAGAATCATCATATGATGCTTCCTTTGGATTTTTAGTTCAATTATCGATACAAAAGCAACATTACTCAATTTATTTAATTGATTTTTGGTTACAGATTCAATATTTCCTAGTATATTTTCTACATGACGATCTTCCAAAAATTTAATTCTTTTATTAGGTTGGTTGGTTTCATAATTGTAACAACCCTAATTTTCAATAGACCGATTTTTTTTCAAAAATCCCAAAATACAGAGATAATAAATATATTAGAGCTCGATAAATACCTTACAGCGGAATGGATAAAATATAATATAATCAAATATAGCCTTACCAAAGTAATAATATTGTCTAACCAATATCCAAAGCCATCTTATCTCTATCACAGACCTAACCTGTGAGTGTGCCATGTGGAGGGGTTTAGAACACAAAAATTTTAGTGATTGGACAAATTATACATTCTGAAATAACCCTACATATACCGTCTAGCAATGTTTTCTTATTTATTAGGTTTTTTGGGTTAACATCACTCAAGGCTCTACACTCACGTCGTACTCATCTATGTCCCAACAGATTAACCTGACATGGTATAGATGTAGTTACCCCCAACATACCAAGCTATTTCCCATAATACCCTCCTCGCATGGTCTCCACCATCATGCCATGAAAGTGTATCCTATGCCAAGCAATGTACGAAAATAGAAATCATAACGCCACATTACCACACAGAACCATCAACGCTATGTCATGCAAGCGTATGAAGTAACACCCTAACGTCTACGATACACCACCCGGTGCGTGTACCTAGACCCTCACATGTACATACTACCTACAGTACTCTGAGTCCTGTAATAGGGTTGCATCCAATGCACGGAACTCGGTTAGGAGCTTTCTATATTTGTATAGATCCTCTGAAAGGACCTATAGAACAGATACCCAAGTTTGGCCTGCTTTTAACGGTGGCTATGGCCCCCACCCCGGCCCCTCCCTCAACTAGTGAAAAACTACATCAAGAGTTAAGTGACATGCCCCTAGCAAACAATATATCATCCAATTTGGCGTGTCCCTCAACCAACGTTTCGATAGTGAAAAATCGATGGTCACTTGGTTTAGCTCTAGTCTTTCCACTTCCCACTGATTGCCGATGACAGGTGCCCAACGATTACTATCCTTAATTTGATTCTGACCAACCTCTTTCGAGGCAAATCGCCGAATCACCCAACGTCATCCACTATAGCCTTCTGACTGCCAAGTGCCAACTCTACCGTTACATCCAAGGTATACCCACCGAGTGGTATCACGCAGATCCCCACCTCTGCTAGTACATCCTGAGCATGTACCGCAATAGAGGACCACCACAAGTACCCTACCATGTCCCTCGGGAGCCATGTTCTTCCCTCTAGTCCAACCGAGCAATCATGTAGAATAATCAGATGGACGTATTCTTCTCACGCCTACAGACACCATGATAAACTACCATGTTGGGTTTTTCACCTTCGTACATGCAGACTGGTCCAAGCGCATCACGCAAACGTGTTATTATACCATATGTCTAATCTTTTAATTAAGCGCTCATCATATCTCACCATGTTGCTAATTAATTTGGTTGTTCTCTTTTTCACTGTTATCTCAAGTTACTAAATTCATTAACGTATGATTGACTGTTTACTTACTTTATTCGGTCCTATATCGCCGGAGTGGACTTCCGGTTATTATTGATTCCCTTTATTAGACTTCATAATTCTCATTTATAAGTCCATTAATAATAAGCCTAACTTATTCTTTCCTTTTTGATCATGAACCTATTATGCATTTATTAACTTAGTTCCCTTAACTAAGATTTATTAATAAGTTTCCTTTTTCATTTATCATAACCTATGTTATACATCCCATTTGTCCTTAGGACAAGCCTACCTACTGTATTACATTTTTATTCTCATAATTACTTATAATAGGTTATATTCCCCGTTCATCACATTTTCCTTGGTTTCTTATCATTAACTAAACTTTTACTGCTGTAACACCATTTTTTACCATCTTGTATATTTTCATTATTTTGGGAAAGTATTTCACACACCTCATTAGATTGATTAGTGGAAAGATATTAAGATCCATTTCCATAACGAACAAAGATTAAGATCCGTAGTTGCAAGTTATTTCTTTTCTTTTTCTAGCAAAAACATTCTTAATAATCCTACTCTTATGAAATTGTATCAATCTTTCCCAAATCCATCTAACCTAGTCCATTACTAATTTCCCCTTTTTATCGAGTTAGATTTTATTTATTATATTCCAAACCACAGTAGATTCTTCATATAATTTAGCACGTCTATTTTTTTCCCTTAATTTCCAAGTTCATTATATTTAAATTCATAATACATCCAGTTTGTCATTAATAACAATTATAGTAACATATTATGTTTATTGTAAATCCTACAACTTTAGGGTTACATTGAATTTTCAACCAAATAGAACCGTAATAGAATAGGTTTGTACAACAGTGTATTCTTAAAATTCTAGAGAATGAATTATGCCTCGGTTCACAATTTACAATTATTTAACATATTAAGGGTAATGGGGAATGTAAACGATAAGTATACCATTATTCAAAAGATATAATTCTAAATCCACTCACTTGACAGCTTTCCAATCCTTGAATCTGATCTAAATATGTTATTCCATGGTCATCCTAACTGAATCTATTATTAAAACAACCACGGATTCAAAAATCTGATGCTAAAAGAAGAGAGAACAGAAGAGGGAAACCTAAATAAATCAGATTCAAGAATTTACCTCACGTTGATCAGAATTCTAAACACCTATGTTGTAGACATATATTCTTTACCTGCAAATCTTGAATCAGAATTTCCTAAAACTATTTTTTTCTAATTTATGAAAAGGTTTGAAGAGAAAAGAAAATGGAAGGGCCTAGGCGTCGCCTTAGAAAATAGAGTTTAAAGCTAGGCCATGCTAGTCTATTTATAGGTGTATAATAAATCTTTATCCATCAGATTTGATACCCTAAATTCGATCCTTTCAATTTAGAAAAACACATCACTAACCAGTAGATCTGACCCTAAGTGGGTCGACCCCTGGGTCGACACATGGGTCGACCCCCTTGAGGACTAAGTCGACCCCCTCTGGGTACGCACAGGTGTTTTCCCTCATGTTAAATCTTGATTAACGTTAACTAATTAACGTTATTATTTATTTATTTATATAACTTATCTGAATTGTAATTTCTAGTTATAACTTACGTTTACGTTTGAATTTCGAATATGTGCGTATATATATGCATACAATATTCTAATTCATAATTCGTTAACAACTTTCCTATACGGTCTCTATTTTGGACATGTCATGTATCAAAGCGAATCAAAAAATTACCACAAACGAAATGGTATATGCTTCGGGGTCAAATTCTGAAATTATAATTATCGCTATTTTCATTTATTATTTATAATACGGGGGGTTACATTCTCCCCTCCTTACAAAATTTCGTCCTTGAAAGTTGATAAGGATGGAGTGATATTCTTCCACGTATAAATCGTAACCACTATGTGTACATCAAATTTTTCAACCATCTGTGCACTTGTGGAAAGGTAACACAACATAATAATGCATGAATGCAATGAATGTCTAAGTGGTACCTCCTATATGAATGCAAAGTTTCCTAAAAAAATTTGAAAACATGATGCACACATCCTAAATATAGTGGTAATTCTATATGAATGTGACATTTTTTAAAACTAAAATACCTTTTTCAACCAATTTTTCCCACACTTTTATAAGAGCATAGTTCATCCAACTTTTGCATCCAAAACCCTACCAACCAATTTTTTTAAAGTTTCTAATTTCAGAAAAATTAATTTCTAAGTCTTTGTTCCTCACAACATTTTTTAGGACTGGTAATGTCTTCTGTTTGTTACTCAACTATTTTTAGAGATTTACCAAGAACTTCATTAATTCGATCGAAGTTTCTAACAACAACAAAACGCTACTACAATAAGTTCAAAGTACAAGCTTTACTACAAAAGTCAAACTGATAAAGATAGTCAAGTTCTAAAATAAAAGAGTCGTACAAGCAGTCATATTAACAACCATCTATCCCTGGAATGGAGGCCTGGGTCCTGACCCAAAGATGTCACGGAGAAAAGAATCCAACCACCTAGGCGCTCCTCCTGGCGCCTAGTGCTTTCCCTAACCTCTAGATGCATATCATGCATCTCTAACTGCATCTGCTCAAACCGCTGTTGGGTCACATACATCTTCTGCAAAGACTGTTGTTGGGTCTGGGAGAACTCTATTTGTAGGCCATGTCTTTCTATACAAGCAAGATATCCTGATGCTCCCTAGCCAATTGGACATGCCTCTCGGATATGGACCTAAGCTCTATCCTCAAATCCCATGACCCCGGTATTGGCCATGAGTCCCGTGATGACTGGGTAGACTCGGCGCCTCTTTAATACTGCTTTGCATCCTTCTTCTCATACCTTGCCGAAGGATTAAAATACTGGTACTGCTCCTGGTACTGCCCCTATCCCTCCTCCGGTGCAAACGGGCCTCCAATCCCCGCCTTCGGCTGATACTCAACCACCGCCTTATGTTGAAAACCTACTGGGTCAAACTGATGTTCCTCCTGGTTCTGGTGACCTACACCCTCATCATCTCTACCCTTAAACTATCCCTCTCCATCACCACCCTCAAACTCATCATCATGGTCCATAGACTGGGCCTTCTCCTCCTGACGCTCGGCCAAGTCGATACACATCTTAGTCGGAGTGGATGCATTAATAAGCGGGTGAGACTTTGTGATGGAACTCTCTATCCCTAAAGGAATCCGATATGCTCTAAACAATACTGTCCAAAGATGTCCAAATGGGATAGTAAACTACCTAGTGTCGAGATCTGTAGCAAAATGTTCCATAATCACTCTTGCCTAGTTGACCTCAAAGCTAGCAAAAATAGTATAAGTGGCCTGCCTAGTCATAGTAGCAACTCTGTCAAAACTACCTATCCGGACAGCTAGGTTATATTGCAAGATGCGTGTAACCACCCTAGCCAACAGACGTAGATGCGCCACATCCCAAGCTCTATGACCGACATCCACAAAAGTCCTACCTAGCACCGCCAAACTAGTCATCTTTACCTCCTCTAAATGCAAACCCTCTCCTCTAATCTCAAGCATCTCCCTAAACTGTCTCTCGGTAAAAACAAACGGTGTCCCCTTCACCTCAGACTCAAATACTTCCTCTCCATCCCTCTTCTATAATTTAAATTTGCATCAAAAAGACGAACTAACCTTGGGTAGGTAGTTATAAACATCATGCAATAATTTCAAGTTAACTAGGGATGGAAATCGATCGGTTTTGATCTAAAGCCTAATCAAATCAATAGATCCAAACATTGTTATTCCTAAACAATGAAATAACATCAAAATCAAATAAAAACAATCATGTGAACAGTCAATCAATTTGGTTATGAAAAACAGTCAAATCAAAATAAAAGATGAATTATTATTCACATTAAGTAAGATAGGAAAGTTTGAGATGGTAGTAGCAAGATCCTAGGCTTTTTTCCTTAGCTTTTTCTTAGAATTTTCTTCTAGGTTCTAAAGGCCAGCCACAAAGCCTTTGCTTTATAGTTTCAAAATGTTTTGAGTTGTAAAATGAGAGAATGAATATGAAGGGGAAAAGGTATAACACATATATAGCATACTAAATTCTTATCTTACCCTTGCTATATCCCTCTCTTTATTATTTTGTAATGTCTCATCAATTAAGGCCAACCTACTTGATTACAAATCACATATCATATCTTTCTATATTATATTATTTTATTTATCGGATTAAAATTTCTAAATAATATTATACCAAAATTAAGGGTGCTACACATTGCATTCTTCTTTGCACCATCTTCATCATCTCATTCATCATCGAAATCTTAATATCCCACATCAGTTATAATTTTAGCATCAGATAGCATTGATGAAATCTGTGTTAATTACTGAGTGAGAAGGAGTAGTTGCAGAAGTGTATGCTAATTAGGATGGCAGTGGTAGGTGAATACAATGATGAAGTTAGAGTGTATGGTTGTAATCAAATTTTGATCATCATCGGATCTATCATTTTCTACCAAAGAAACAAAAGTTTGTAGTAGCATGAAAATGACAATGAAGAAATGGTGGTTGGAAAATTTGAAGAAAGTATATACGTGGGAGTTGATAGCGTGAGGTGGGTGGAAGAAGAAGATGGAAGCGTATCAAGGATCAAGAGATGAAGAAGTGTGGTAGAAGTTAAGGAGCGGGGATCGAGAGATCAATTTGAGAAAGAGAACTATGCCTTAAAAATTTAGTGAAGGGAAATGTTTATGGACGATGGGCTTTGGGCTTATCCTTGAAGTGGAAAAACGTGGCTGCCTTTTGCCTAATATTTTGCCATAATTTGTCCTTCATAGCATTTTCCCTTTTTGTACAAATTGTGTATGCTTAACACATTCAATAGAAACGATATGCCTAAATATTTAATCATACTTAATTTGAGTATTTAATTATAAGTTGCTATATCTAATATTTTTATTAATTTGAGTTTCATTTCTATAATTAAATAACTAACATGAATGATGTTTTGAGTTTGTAAAGAAAGTTTATTTTTAGTTCCTATATTTAAAGCAATATAAGATATTATTTTTAGGCGATACTAAGATCTAGTAATGTCCATAGGGGTATTTTTATAATTCACGCTGATTCCGAAAAATGCGGTACCAAAGCTATTGTAATTATTACTAAAGATTTTCCGTACAACAGATCATAAGATACAATTGAAAGTTTTAAACATCGCTAAAAAAATCTTTACTAGCTAACATATTACTAGATTCATTTTTTAACAATTTTTTCAAACAAGAACTAGGAACCGAAGAAAAAACATTGAAGAATTAGGTGAACCATGTTAATTAAAAGTAGTAACAACTGAATAATTATAAGACTCAACATCAGTTAAATTGCTTTTAGATTTCTTTAAATACCTAAAATAAGTAGATTATCCTTGGGACTATCAACAACCAAAACTAATATACTATGCAAATCAGAATTATTTTCATTTTTTTTTCTTTTCTTACTACATTTTCATAAACCAATTCGATTTAGTCAGGTGTTGATTCAAATAAATAGTCATGTATATAATTTCTTAGTTTGAACACAAAATTACTCAAACTAAGCCACATGCCATAAATATCATTACGCAACATGAAAACAACAAAAAATCAATAGTGAAAAGTACACAAAAATAAATATCTAATGTTAATCCATTAGAACAACAACATAAACTAAAGTCAAGGACCACTAGCTTAATAATAAGTGGTATAATGTTCTAAATAGAGGTTCTAGATGTCATGGGTTGAACCTTTAAGACATCACAATGGGTGTTCAATTTGAATTAACAACCACTCGTATAAAAGAATAACATCAATAGGAGATAATAAATTTTTTGAAGCATTAGTTTGGCAAATATTTGTCCTATCGATACCGGTTTCGATAATATTTAATTAGCAAATGCTGGTTATCACATTATTTTTGTATCATTCTTCGTATTGTCAAATACTTAATAGCATTAGGTTGTTCAAACTAGTAATGGCATTCAATTGAACAAGTATTATAAATATCATTTAAAATAAAAAATAACTAGAAATCTAACTAAATATGAACTCGTTCTTAATAACAAATGGATTCATATACTTAATAAGAATTCATGATCCGATATAATTTTTGAAATGAAAACAAAAGAAGAAATCAAGTCACACCAAAAACAAAAGGAAAATTATCGCCTTTATTCTATTTTTTAGAAAATATTACATGTTTTGACCAGTTTTGAACATAACTACACATATAGGCACTGACTGGATTTTATTTAGTTGGCAACTTTTAAAAAGTATCCTAAAATCGATTTTTCAAAAATCACTAATTGGGTAAAACACATGGATCTTTGAGCGATTTTTGAAACATCACCTACTGGCGATTTTTCAAAAATTGTCAATTACATGTTGTTAAAAGTTCAGTCGGCAAGCATTCTTTTCCTCACCTCTCATTTTCCCAAATTCTTAACCCGTTGCTTTTTTTAGACTAAAATAATAAATTTTCAAGATTTCATATTAAACGAAATTGCATCACGTCAACTGAAAGTGGGTTGTTCGTTCTCTAAATCCGGACGACGTGCTACAAAAAAGATCAATGTCATTGAAGGTACTTCCTAAACCTAAAATCTTATTTTTTTTGTGAGTTAGTTTATGATAATGCTATACATAAGCTACTGAATGTAATTGAAAGAACGAGTTTTATGAGTTAGAATCAGTTATATATTGTCCTCTTAATAATTTTGATAAACATGAATGACTAGAAATTTGATTTCTACGCTTTGTTACTATGATGGTGAACTAACTGTCAATGATCGAAAAAATGGCAAATATGTTGGTGGTATCTGTAACAACCCGGAAAATCAGAACCAATTTAAAATTTTATTTTAGCTATTTTAATGTATTTTGAATATTTAAAATGATTTATTTTAAATAATAACGACTAAAAATTTATTTTAAACGAAGTTTGAACATATAAATTTATTTTAATTATAAATGAATGGGAAACGACGCGGCAGTTTGAAAATTCGATTTCAAATTTCAAATGAATGTACAGGATTCAAAATAAATCGGATTTCAGTAAAACCAGAAATATTTGAATCTATTTAAAAGTATCTTTCCAACCAATGTGAAAAATCCAGATTTCATAACGGGAATAAAAAGTTATGTCCAGTTTAAAATTGAAAATAGTCCCTATGGAATTTAATTATATTTTCATTATATTATGAATGACCCAAAAAGTCACATTTTGCATACGGATGAATTTGGACTCGAAAACACTTCCATTGAGTTCAAAATGCCATTTGTGACTCCTAAAAGTATAAGCTTCGATATATCTGAGGTTCGGAATTGTGGCATTTTGGTTGGGTTTTGGGTTAGTCAAACATAGCCCTTAAAAAGTGAAATTTTGTTATGAGTTCAGAATTCGACGAAATAATTTTTTATGGATTCACAATGACAAATCATTGTTGGATTCCAAAAGGCGCGTCGAACGGAGTTAGTATGTGGTCGTGCATGCTAAAACAGTTCAGGGTAAAACAAGCAATCATTTTACAAAGGAACATTATTGTGACGATCTCAGAATTGAATTCCGGGTTTTTTCTGGATTCGTATCGTCCAATAATGGTTAAATCCAAAAGGCCATGATTTTTGAAGTTAGTGTGTGGGCGTGCAAGGAGAAAAGGTGCGCTAAAATCGCATTTTTGAACAATATCTGAGCATTTTTGATAATTTTAACGGAAGGTCAAACGAACTCGGAATTCGACGAAACTTGTCTCGTTGGACTCATCTTGATGTCTACTATCTCATGTCCGAAATCTGCGGCAAACGGAGACCGCTTGTATTCGGACGATAGGCGAGAAACTAGCATATAATCACTTTTACTTCATTTCTCTCTTCATTATTTCACTTCTCTCTTCCTCTTCAAAAAAGAAAAAAATGGCCTCCCTCCTCTTCCATGTGTTGTCGCACCCCATCATCCCCCTCCCCTCCACCGCTGGCACCCGCACCCCCCTCTCCTCCTCCTCTTCCTCCTCCTTCTCTTTTTCTTTAATTTCATGAACCGCTTGTATTCAGGCTGTTGTAAGCGTTAATTATTTATATTTAACGTTTATGCAGTTGTGTAATGCACTATGGATGATGGTTGACTGTGTATGATTATTGTTGTGTACATGTGTGTGAAATCCATATAAATAAAATTATATGGTAATTGACTGTGTCTGATTCCAATTCGAAAAGAACGAATATTTTAAATTAATGGATATTTTAAATTGGCGAATAATGAATATTTTAAAATAACAAATATTTTAAAATAATATTCAGTAATGGATCAAAATATGATTTTGATGTCCGATTTAGGATGGACACGAAAATATTGAAATATATGAAGCCATGTTGATTAGATATGCACCATTTTGACGCGAACGATATTTATATCGATTTTATTCATTTTTACAATGAATATCGAAAAGGAAATTATTTCAAAATAATGATATGGAATATTCAATTTTGATTTAAAATTAAAATGAAGTTGAAATCGTTTCTAAAACGATTTATAAAATACGATTTAAATGGAAATCGACGAAATATATATAACATATATATTATATATATTTAATGGCCTGAATAGAACGCGCTGCCCCGCGACCGTTCGCGAATTTCGAACATTGACTTTGAATTGACATTACGGGAGATCCGACCGTCAGATTCTTCTAAAACTAGAACCTTGGATTCGTATCGAAAAGAGCTTTCCAACGAATACAAGAGATTTGAAATCTATTGGTTGGATTTGGAATTATGTCCAAATAAAATTTGAAAAGGGTCGTTGTAAGTGCAGTTCGATGACCGTTTATAGAAATCGACTGAAAGGGCCTTAATAAAATTATTAAAAATATTGATAATTTGTGTAAAATCATAATAAATGATTTGGAAAGAATTGGGACTAAAAATTCCATATTTGAAAAGATAAAAATATATTTTTATTGAAATGAACTAATTATTAACCAGAATTATAATCCGATTATTTTTAAATAAATAAATTGGATTGAGAATGGGTTTTAATATAACCAGAATTTCCAGTATATGAATTGGAGTGGATTTGAATGGAAATTATCTTCGTAATATTTCGATGTTGGATTTCGTGGTTATACGGATATTGTTATGGAAATTTGGAAGATATAGTTATATCGTTATTTCCAATATGATATTTGTTGGTTTCAGAATTTGATATTGAATATAAGCCGATATAATTTCTATTCATAGCCTTGTATTTGATATCGAATTGGATTTTGGGTTTATCGTGAACGGTGTCTTAAATAACACTGTTCTTAAACCCAGTTGAGAAAAAGAATAAATCTTTTAATTAAGATTTAGTTAAGTTTTCCAATTAATTAATATTTAATTGGAATTGAATAAAAGAATTGGACTCAAGGTTTGTCGTGAACGGTGTCTTAAATAACACTGTTCTTAAACCCAGTTGAGAAAAAGAATAAATCTTTTAATTAAGGTTTAGAGAAGTTTACCAATTAATTAATATTCAATTGGAATTGAATAAAAGAATTGGATTTTGGGTTTTTCGTGAATGGTGTTTTCAGTAATACTGTTCTTGAACCCCGTGTGGAAAGAATAAATCGTTTAATTAAGATTATTAGAGTTTCCAATTATATTTAATAACTGGAATAAAATGGAATGTGAATTGGGTTTATTGTGAACTGTGTTTTTAATGACATTCATTTTTTAACCCGATTTACAATGAAATATGATTTGGAATTTATAAATCTTTTATTAAGATTTAAAGGAAAATTTTCCAAAGTAAAGTTTTCCAATTTAATACAATGAATTGGAATGGAACGGACTCCGATTTGATAATAATCGAAGTGAGCTTCTGTGGGGGAAGACTATTAATATATATATGGAATTTAAAAGGCTTTGTCGTTATTTCATTTATATTATTAGTCGGATACGGAAATTGATATCAATTATATATATTGATATGTTTTTCCATGAAGATTCCATAATTAATGGAATGTGATTTTGGGTTTATTGTGAACCGTGTTTTAAATGACATTGGTTCTTTAACCCAGTTAAAGACAGGATTACATGTCTAACATTGTATTTCGAACTGTATGGTTGATCTCTACTAAATATATATCTGTTTGGTGGCGGAGAATTTATTCTCTTGCTTAACACCCTTCTCTAAGACATACGAGCTTAAAGGTTATATATCGGCAGAAGCAATTGTACGGTGTAGATTATCGATGCGACATGTTTGTGTTTCCAAAGTTAAATAATCATTAATATTGATTTTTGGGGAGATTAAAACTAAGTGGAGTTCTAATGAATCTTTAATTAGATTGAAATGAGATTGTGTGGGAAGATTAAAACTAAGTGGAGTTTTAATAAATCTTTAATTAGATTGAAATGAGAGTGTGATAATTTAAAATTATCAAATTCGGGAAATGATCGAGAATGGAGCACCACCAGTTTTACTCCAGGCCATAGCTAAATCTTCAATTAGATTTAAACGTGAAATGATAATTAAATTTACCGATAACACCGTGGTGTTAAATATCACTACTACAAAACAGGCCATTTGCTTCAGTTATTTACCCCCTGTGTAACACCTCGTATTTTCTGTGAACTTAAGAATTACAAATCTGAGTATAATTAAAATATAAAATCAGAATCAAGGGAAACGGGCTGTGCCATTGCGTTCGTCTCGGAAAAATACGCGAAATAGAGTCCGAAATTTCGTAAATCGGAGTCCATATGACCAAGTTATGGCCTTCCAAAGTTCAGAAAAAAATTAAACAGCACAGACCAGGTCGACTGGGGAGTCGACCCTAGAGTCAACCTGCCCCCAGGGGGTCGACCCTAGAGTAGACCTGCCCCCAGGGGGTCGACCCTAGAGTCGACCCTAGTGTCGACCTGGGGGTCGACCTGCCTTCCGAATCTGCTTTTCTGCCTGGGTGCGTTCTGATGTATCTGGTCTCGTTTTCTGTCTAGATTCGTCTGCCTAAACCTATTTAAACAGCCCCAAACCCAGCCTTCTCTGCACACAATTCTATTCTGCTTCTACTCTGCCTCTGTTCTAAATTAAAAATAAAAATGGCGTTGCTACTCTGCTGAAATCAAAACTAGAAGACCATCAACATCAACCTAAATTCAATTAGAGATTAGAGCTTCTGCAACGGTTCTACAACAACTAGAGTTCTTTCTTTAATCCAATTAAGGCAAATACAGTTATTTTCCGCTATAAACGTTAATTCTGATTTTGACATGAATTGTGAATCTGAATCTGAGATTATATCTGTTCTGTTCTGATTTGATTTATCTTATTCTGTACCTCTTTCCTCTTTCTGTTCTATAGCCAGGCTACCACGAGCCTGAGCCAATCTCATAAGAGATTAACATGCGCTAAAATGTTTGGGACAGTAAAATGAATGATGCATAAATTGGGCATGACCAATAGGTGACTAATTTGAGGAAAGAACATGGACTGTAGCTAGAACATGAATCTGAGACATATGATTGGACATGTTATATTTATAACATAAAAAGGTATCGAACATATGATTTGTGGACATGACAAGGTATATAATTGAACATAAATATAGACTGTATTGAACACATGATTTAGGATAAAGAGAATATGGCCTAGGTATAAAGATTTACATGATAGTAGGATATCTATTAATGTAAATAAACACCTAAGTAAGGGACCTTTGGGATATTTGACATGCATAGTAATCTATGGCTATATTTGGTATAAATTATATGGATCTTCTGTACTATGCAAGTTTAATAAAAATTTGGAACATATGATATATGGTAAAGTTATGACCATAATCTGTGCTATGTAAATTTAATACAAACATAGGGTATATGATAATATTGTGAATCAAGACTATTATTTATGCACTTGAACTTAGGCAAGATTTATAATTAGGCAAGGTATGAAACTTTAAGAAATGAGTAAATTTGTTATATTTGCCTAACTTGCTAGTTGTGTTACATTGCCTAATCTGCTAGTTCTGTTATATTGCTTAATCTGCTAGTTCTGCTCTACTGCCTAGTCTGCTAGATTTGTTCATCTGCCAAATCTGTCATCTGCTAAGTCTGTTGAAAATACTAAATCTGCTAGTTTGCTTAATATGCTAAGTCGCCTAATCTGAGAAATCTGTTATCTGCTATATCTGTTGAGTTGGTATAATTAGTCCGCTATTGACATAATCTGAATTGGCTATAGTTATGAATAATTGACATGTATATTAGGCGTGGGTATAAATGGTAAATCATTAATTAATTGGCCGCAAAGATAAACATGGCTAACTCGAGGTTAGAATGAGTTTGCGGCATAATTCTGCCCGGAACCGCCCGGCATAATCCAGTGGTCGCAAACAATAGGTTCTAATGTGAGAAGTTAGTCATAACGTGCTAGAAACCCGAGGTTAGACTCAGTTTGCGACAGAAACCTGCCCGGAACCAACCGGCCTAACCAGTAGCCGCAAACTGTCAGTCTAATGTGAGAGGTTTGGGCATTAATATTTAATTAATGAAAATCTGAGATAATTATGATGTCTAAAACGTGTTGGGTAAGGTTAAACCAATTGGACCAATGAGTCTGATAAACCCGTTTCGTGAATCCGTAGGCCCAATACAAAGTTAGATAATCTGGAACCAGTTAATCTGTAAGCCTATTAATCCGAACATCTGATCCGTTAGTCTGAAAACCTGTTAACTTGATTTCCTGATCTGTGAACTAGTTAATCTAAATTTTGTATGTCTGAAACTTGTAGACAAGTTAAACTAAAATCTGTTAGTCTGGGGACACAAGGTTAGGAGGGGAATTACTTGTGTCATCTGTTGTTTGGGACCCATATTAGTCAGTAACCCTTTTTGGTATCAAAACTTTGACCCAACAGTAGGTAGGGTCCGGGCACGCTTACTGAACTAATTATAAGCGGTTCATTCTGATAATGGCGAGGGGTGTTGATGGTGCGTTCCAACCAGGTCATGTGCGTGCATGGATCCCGGTCTGCCTCTGAGGATGTAAGACGTCGTGACATCTGTAAATAGGTCTGTGCCAATTGGTTGTCACTTTAGGGAGTGATACACCCTACTGTGGGGCCGACACGGGATATTTATGTATTAGGGAGCCGATCGCTTGGGGTAGGGTTTTAGGGTACACTTAGTTCTGTCTGTTTCTGTTGGTACCGTCTGTTTCTGTTGGGTGGTTACACCTGTCTGTTTCAGTGTGGTACCGTCTGTTCGGGTGGTAAAGGCCCATTACTAGTGTACACCTAATTCTACATTCTGTTTCCGTAGGGATTAATCTGCTTCTGGCTGTTTCTGATCGGGTAGTAAAGGCCCATTATTAGCATTCTGTTTCTGTTAAATTATTCTGTACCCGTTCCTGCTTCAGTTTAGACATTAGGGTGACACCTAATTCTGTTATACTAGTATTAGTGCAGAGAAGTGTAAAGCAATAGTTTATGTCATTCTGTTCTTCTGTTATATCTGCTACACCTGTTACAGTTATCCCTCATCCAGTTTTATATTCATGTCATATTATTATTATTATCTGTTCATATGCTGAAAGTCACTGGACTTGCCAGACTTTTTGTCTGACCCTTGTTGTTTCGCCTCCTTTCTTCCGTTCCCCCCCAGGTTATCCAAGGAGGGAATACTTTAGCTTGATCTGGATTTCTCTTTGCTTGAAGTGCTTAAAGTATGGCTTGGCTCTGTATAACTTCCGTTCCATGGGGATTATGATTTTAAACCATGCATTTTGAAGGCTTTTGTACAAGACTGATATTTTGTACTTGAATTCTGAGATTTGAAAGGATGTAACCATATTGATTTCTGTTTCCGCTGTAATAAAGTTAAAAATTTTCAAGTACTGTTTTATCTGTCTTGTAAGTTTCTGTTCTGTTTACTAAAATTCTCCACCAAAGTTAAGGCATTCTCTTTGTGAGTGACCTTAACGGAGGTGGGGTGTTACACCCTGTTGCTTCTGTTCAACAACCGAAGCAAATGCAGAAGACGCAGCATACCAAAATTTGTTGCTTTAGCTGAACAACCGAAGCAAATACACTTTTTTGCTTCAGTTGTTTACCTCATGTTGCTTCGGTTCAACAATCGAAGCAAATGCAAAAGACGCAAAAGACCACAATTTTTTGCTTCGGCTGAACAACCGAAGCAAAAAAACCTCCATGGAAAAAAATCACTTACAAATTACTATATTTCTCGAACATACAAAAATATGAATACATATCAAAACAGATAATTATTGGTTGCACTCATATGATCGAACAAGATAACAACATAAATTGGATAGTACAATACAAAAATAAATTTAATAATTCCATTGATAGTGTTAATAATTCATACATTTAAGAATGACAACATAATATAAGAAATACAATTCAATGATAGTGTAAATAATCCAATCTTATTATATAAAAAACCAAATACAATCTAAAAATTCTAACTTGCTAACCATATCCACATACTTCAAGGCTCTGCAATATTAGGCTGAAGCACAAATGTTTATATATTGTGCCTTTTGAGCATTTACCCATTTTCATCCAAAGAATCGACGATTGCGGAAAACCAAAGGATCAAATCCTTAATAACATTGCTGGAAGCCCCATGCAAAGTGGCAGAATGAACATAGAAAACAGTAACTCATTCGAAAGAGAGCCATATACGGGCCTAGCAAAGAACTGACTTGTAAATCAAAGCACGTCTCTTTACAATATTGGGGAAGATGGCTAACTGTTAACACCAAAAACCCACCAAAGACTGGTTGTGAAGCGATAAATACAGAAAGACCGCCATAAAGATCAAAAGCCAGATCAGTGGTAAACACCCAAAGCATGAACGTCGCTAATCCTTAGTGGACCGCATCCTTCCCATAATATCGGCAAGAAAAAGAAGAACTAATAGATGGCAATTCAAGCATACCAAGTCACGAGTAAATACACTCATGACAGTCTGAGCCATTCCTTGACCTATGCTTTCAGCCTGCTGACGGGAGAAGTGCTGTAAGAAGAAGTCAACTTCTTGCTAAGACCACGGAAGACCTGCTCGATGATGGTTTGGATATAGTGGTCGTGGTCTGAATTGATGAAGATGGCCTGATAAGAAACGAATACTTTGAGGGAGGATGGGTTGAAGGTCGTCGATGTCAGGTCGACTGGATTTGATCCATCCGAGCATGTGATCGAAGGAACGATTCTCCATGACGAGGACCACTAGGGTTTTGATGGGGCCGTTGATTTCGTGCTCTTTGTTTCTACCCCATTTTAAATTGTTGGTGGAAGAGTCGAAGCAGTGAGCGGATACTAGGAGATAGAGGAAGGCAAGGAAGAGGAGAAGGTGCCAGCGGTGACGACCAAAATTTTGGCGGTGAACTGTAAATAGGAATATAAAATTAATAGCAAAAGGGGATTTCACAAGAGATAAAATTTTCGGATCTTAGGGATTTCACGAGAGAAGAAGATAAACAGGAAAATAAAATTAACAAAAGTAGAGGAGCAGTTGGTTCTAGCAGTGTACCATTGCATGCTGAAGCAGGAAACGAAAAGTAAATGGAGGGAAACAAAAAGTTATTGGAGGGAAATGAAAGTTTGAGCGGCAAAGAAAGAAAGAAAGAGTAATTTTGTAGTACTGCTGTTAACAGTAAAAGATAAGTTAGAAAGATAAGTACAATTTCTAATTTATTAGCATTTATATATTAATTATTGGTTATCTTCTATGTTAATAGTTGGAATAAGAACAATGTTTTAATCCGAAAAGATTTTGAAAATATCCTTACATGCAAATAAAATAATAAGATTTTGATTTCTATCGTAAACTAAAATTTCAAATATAAATAATGTTAAAGGTTCAAAATCCTATTCCGATTAAAATATTCCTTTTTTTAAAAAATGATTTTACAACTTGTTTATCAAAACTTCATGGAAATTTCAATTTAATAATCCTTTATGAATCTTTTATACGTACGTGCCAAAAAATCATATTAATTCTTTGTAACTGAATATTAATTGTTTAATCTTAATTATTATATATAATTATTATTTAAAAATAGTTATTGTTAACTATTAACTAGTAATTACTATATTTGAATTAGTATATATATATTATCAATTACTAATTTTATATAATTTGAATACAACATTGATATTCAATTTTATATTGAATGCTAATTATTAATTATTTAAATTAATAATTAATCCGTTAAATATTAAGTGCATTTTATAAATATTAACAGCAATTTACTAATTAATAAAATTAATTTTAACGCTATAAATATAAAAACAATTATTGAGTATCCATAATAATTACTAATTATAAATTATTTATTATAATCATTAAATATGATAAATTATAAATAACGATATATATAAGTTGTTTATGATTATTGGTACATGCATTTGCTCCAATAAAAATAATTTATAGTTGCTTCGGTATAATTGCTTCAGTTTCTAAGAAACTGATGCAATAACATTATTCGCTTCTGTTGCAAAAGCAACCGAAGCAAATAACATTATTGCTTCGGTGCATTAGCTTCCGTTGTTAACAAAACCGAAGCAAATGATATTATTTGCTTCGGTCATGAGCATAACAGAAGCAATGACACTATTTGCTTCGGTTGTCTCAACAAAAGAAGCAAATGATATAATTTGCTTTTGTTTTTAGCACAACAGAAGCAAATGAGGCAAGGCAACAGACATATTTTGTACTAGTGTATGGAGAATCACCAGTTTTGCTCTATAGGATGAATAGGTTGGGATTGGGAAACTAAACAAATGATTACTTTGGTAAGGTGCGCTAATCCCGACTAGTTGATAAACCATAATTTGGTTTAGGATTGATATCCAAAGGAAGATTAAAGAATAAATTTAAAAGAATTTATCTTTGATAAAATTAATGGGAACCTTTCCCAATGGATATGAATATTTAAATAAAAGAATATTCAGAATTGGAATGAGGCGTATGTTGTGTTTTTATAGCACTTGTTTATAAAATATGCAAGTTATTCGGAAAGGTCGAGTTTATACCCATTCTGAATAACTGATTCGACGATAAGTCGACGATGAAGACGGTGGTTGAAGACCAGAGGTCTTCACATCGTTTGGATGATTACTGATGTCTTGATTAGGTTGTACACCCAAGACAAGGTAATAAGTGGTGATCGTCCAAACGTACTTAGAGATCGACCGGATATGCGAGGACCTCTCTCCTGTATTGGACATATGAGACGAGGAATAAGGTGCCTTCGGTTTCGTTCAGACCCAGAACGAACTAGTAAATGGATGTGTGTCTGACATTGGATTTTATTCTGTGTTGATTGATCTCTATTAAATATATATCTGTTTGGTGGCGGAGAATTTATTCTCTTACTTAACACCCTTCTCTGAGACGTACGAGCTCAGAGGTTATATATCGATAGACATCAGTTGCATGGCGTGAATTGTCAGTGTGGCATGATGAGATGCAAATGATCAAGGCTTCTGTTGAAAAGCAGAGTCTTGTGGTTGATGATCAAAGCACGCCCTTAAAGGGCATAGCTTTGTGTATAGCGTTAATTTTCGAGCCTCACACCTCGGTATGAGTCAAAAACGGGATTGGACCGTTGGGAGAACATGACGTTTCTTTCTAGCTATAGTTGGTGTCATGTTATGGAGCCCAGACAATTATTATATGTTTACCTATGTGGATGATGGATAGCGAGGCGCCTCAGATATATCTGTTACTACGGAGCCGATGGATATAGGTCCGATAGGACCGAGAAACGTGTTATAACAACCCGAAAAATCAGAACCAATTTAAAAAAAATATTTTGGCTATTTTATTGAATTTTGAATAGTTTAAATAATTTATTTTAAGTAATAACGGTTAAAAATTTATTTAAATCGAAGTTAGAACGAAATATTTTTATTTTAATTTTAAAAGGAGTTAGAAATAGCGCGGTAGTTTGAAAATTTGAATTTGAACTTTGACTGACTGTACAGGATGCAAAATAAATCGGATTTTGGTGAAACCAAAAATATTAGAATCTGTTTAATGATATCTTTCCAACGAATCCAAAAAATTGAAATTTCATATGGGAATCAAAAGTTATGGCCGGTTGAATATTCAAAATAGTCCCTATGGAATTTAATATAATATATAGCCCGTATAAATAACCCTTTTGCAAACGACCCCCGTTTTCGACGAGACCACCCTGGTTGGATCCGGAATGTCAAATTATTGCAGGATTCCAATTTTCATGATTTTTGGAATTAATATGTGAGTGTGGCAAAAGAAAATGTGTTTTATCAATTTTAGTCAATTTGGATCGACCCGAAAATGGTCATTTTTCAAAAGATCTCCAAATTCGACGAAATTAATTTTGTTAGGACCGTATCGTCAAAACATAGCTAGATTTATTTTTCGGGGATTTTTGGAGTCAGTATTTGGCCCCGGTAAATTAAAATGTTTGATCAAATTAACTAATTAAATGTTTTATATTTAAATTTAAAGAAAAACTTATCGAAAAAATTGAATTGTCTTACGGGACATATCCCATTGTGTCCGAAATGGGGGTATTTAGCTAGAGGCGACACTCGTTGGGTTTGGTTTAGAGTTAGGAGCGATACAGAAATTAAATTAAAATTAAAAAGAATTAAATAAATAAAATACATATAAATACATATTCCATATAAACCCTAACTCCATACAAAGCAGCCGCCATCACTACAGTTCGACAAACAAAATTGCTTCATTGTTCCCCCTCGAATAACTCCAAATCCTCTCATCGAAATCGTTCGACTCTTCAGGAGATTTTGTAGAAAATCTTGAGTGCTTTGAATTGGTACCGGTTTCACCCTCTATCATCGCGTTGTTCTTGAGAATTGGCCCCCTGAAGTCACGTCGCTCGCACCGGATTTTGTCCCTCTGACCAAGTTCGAGCTCGATGAGTGTGGGACCGCCGGGTGCGCCATTCTTAGCTCTCCGATGTGGTGGAATCCGATCGTCCTGCAACTACACGGATTTGAAGATAAATCGAGACCTAGTTTTAAACAATATCGAGAGGTAACGGCTGATGAAATTTTAAACTGTTTTAACAGTTTAAAAGCGTCACAAATTCATATTTAATTATAAAATTCATATCTTGCTCATACGATAACGAAATTCGATGAAACAGGAGACATTGGACTCGTGTGGACGTTCTCTACATTTCAGAAGAGACAGCAGAATTTTTAGAGCTCGCTACAATTTTAGGCGAAGCCGACAGAAAAGTGAGATTTCTGAATCCGAATTAATTAAATAAAATTATATTAGGATGCAGACGGAGTTTGGAAACTCCCGAGACCCGTCGTCTACAGTCCATGGACGATTTGATTGTATTGTGATGTGGAATTGGTTGACTTTTGTGTTTGATTGTGGTTGAAATGAAATTGATTGATATTGTGGCATTAGACTGCCTAGAAAAATGTATTAGGAAATTAAACCCCTTGTAAACGCCGCGAGGCCTAAGGTAGTGCGAGGAGCCGTACATCGGGACGGTGCCAGTTTTAATTACCCTGCCGTTATGCTGCCGAAATTTTCTGAAATATTCTTGTGTTGTAAATATTCATGTTATTATATATTAATTGTTTGAATAATATGAAAATTATATTTTTAATATATATATATATATATATATATGAAAATGATCCTTATATGTCACATAAAATTCATGTTTTGTTGTAAATTAAAAATAGTCATTTGTTAAATAAAAATGTATTTACATTTCAAATTTACATTTTTAATGTAAATAAAACAGTAAAAACAAACATTGTAATATAAAATGCATTTACATTGCATTTTACATTTTCAGTGTAATGCAACATTAAATAAACATTTTGGAAATAAAAATGTTTTGATATTGGATTTTACATTTTTAATGTATATACAATATTAAAAATAAAACATTGTAATATGAAATGTATTTACATTAGATTTACATTTTAATGTATATGAAACATTAAAATCAACATTTTGATATAGAAATGTATTACATTGGAAATCTTCTTTTTAATGTAAATGAAACATTAAAATAAAACATTGTTATATAAAATGTTTACATTGAAAACATCATTTCAAATGTAAATGAAACATAAAAAGATAACATTATTTTAATGTAATAAAATAAATGTATTGATATGGAATTTATATTTTTTATGTATGCCAACATTAAAAATAGGCATTGATAAATAAAAATGTATTGGTATTGACATATACATTTTAAATGTAAATGCAACATATAAAATTAAACATTTTGAAAATAGAATGTATTGCCATTAAAAATTTACATTTTAATGTAAATAAAACATTGAAAATGACCATTGTTATATTAAAATGTCTTTATTTTAAAATATGTATTTTTAATGTAATGCAACATTAAAAATAGTCATTTGTTGAATAGAAATGCATTTATATTAAAATATACATTTTTAGTGTAATGCAAGATTAAAAATAAACATTGTTAAACAGAAATGTCTTTACTTTGAGATATACATTTTTAATGTAATGCAACATTAAAAATAATCATTTGTTATATAGAAATGTATTGATATTGAATTGTACATTTTTAATGAAAATGCAATATTTGAAAACAAACAGTTTGAAATAAAAATGTATTGATGTTGAAATTTACATTTTTAATGTAAATGAAACATTAAAAATGTCCTTTGTTATATAAAATGTCTTCTCCTTGAAAATTTACATTTTATTGCAAATGAAAACATTAAAAAGGACCATTTCTATATAAAATGTGTTTATGTAGAAATTTCACATTTTTAATGTAAGAAAAGATTACATAGAAATTTACATTTTTTTCAATGTAAATAAAGAATGAAATAGAAATTTACGTTTTTCAATGTAAATAAAGAATGAAATAGAAATTTACATTTTTCAATGTAATAAAAAGATTACACAGAAATTTTACATTTTTATTTGTAATCAAAGAAAAGAATAAAAGATTTCATTTTTAATGTAATAAAGAAATGAATAAAAGATTTCATTTTAATATAATAGATGAATGATAAAAAAATTACATTTTTATGTAACATATATGAATCATATAAAAGAATCAATGTTGGAAGAAATTGTATTAACATAAAAAAAATTAAATTTTAATGCAATGTATGATTTCATATATAAAAGAAATCAATGTTAAATTGAAAATGGTTTGAAATCGTTGAACGATTTATATTTATATATTTATATATAAATATAAATTAAAATAAAATGAATCACGCTGCTGTAGTTCGCGTTTTGAAATCGTAACTTCAAACGATTATACCGAGAGATCCGACCGTCGGATTTTCCCAAAACTGGAACCATTGGGTTCGATTTGGAAAGATCTTTCCAACGATATAAAATTTGCTAAGATCCAACGGTTATATTTTGAGAAATGTGTAAATCAAATTTGGGTGAAAACAGCGCCAGGGCCATGTAATGACCCGAAGCGTCGTTTAATTGAAATTGGCTATTTTTAAATAAATAAAAATAGCGATAAATTATTATAAACGATATGGAATTAAAAGAATTGATTTAAATTATGTATATTCGAGAATTATTTGAAAAGGCTAAGTTAAATCTCATTTCAAATAATTATACAACGATTAGAAGTCGAAGATTTGAAGACGGTGGTTGAAGATCAGCGATCTTCACATCGAATGGATGACTACGGATGCCCTGGACTGATTTGCTCCTAGGAAAGGATTATAGTGGTAGTCGTCCGGACGTACTTGTTGATTATCCGGATATGCGAGCACCTCTCTTCCGTATTGGACATATGGGACGAGGAATAAGGTGTCTCCAGTTTCGTTCAGACCCAGAACGGACTTGTAAATGGATGTGTGTCTGACATTGGATTTCATTCCATGTAAATTGGTTTCTATTTAATATATATTTGATTGGTGGCAGATAATTTATTCTCATGCTTAACACCCTTCTCTGAGATGCACGAGCACAGAGGTTATATATTGATAGTTATCGATCGCATGGCGTGAACTGTCAGTGTGGCATGCCAAGATGCAAATGATCAAGGCTTATTGTTGAAAAGCAGAGCCTTGTGGTTGATGATCAAAGCACAGCTTTATTATAGTATAGCTTTGTGTATAGCGTTACTTCGCGAGCCTCACACCCCGGTATGAACCAGAAACGGGAGAAGGATCCAGGGAGAACGTACGTTTCTTTCTAGCTAGAAGTGGTGTCTGGGTTTTACAAGCTCAGATATTTTTACTTATGTGGATGATGGAAAGCGAGGTACCTCGGATTTGAATCCCTAGTGGCTCTATTTACGCCTCATAGGGCGGGGAGACGTATTGTTCAGGAATTTTATATAATCCGATCCACTAACATTAGTTGTGGATCGACCCTGTGGCTCTAAGGGACGATGCATTCTGTTCCTGGGGCACGGGCTAGAGTGTCTCGAATTCGGTAAGGACGATCCCTTGCCTTCGTTCATGATGGAAATCCAACTTCCAATACGACCCATGCGGTTTTGATTGTAAACCTATATATGGCGACATAGTTGTAACACCCCACGCCCGCTATGGTCACTCACTATGGGAATGCCATAGCATCGGTGGAGTATTTTAGTGAATATAGAACAGAAAAATTACAACAAGACAGATATAAATAGTACTTGAAATTTAAAATATCATCTCATAACAGCGGAAATAAACATGTCTGGTTACATCATAAAACCACGATAAAAGTCAAGTACAATATCCATCAAAATAAAGAAGTACATAATCCCACTCTCTCATACAATAGCCAGAACAAAAGAAAAGATAACTGGATAACTGGAGCTTTACATCTACCCAAGCTCCTAAAGACTGGAACAGCAATCCGATCAAGCTCTACTACCGCTAGGATCCACCGTAGGACCTGAGGGTTGGGAAAAAGATAAAAACAACGGGGTCAGACATAAGTCTGAGTGAGTCCTATAACTTTAACAATACAATCATTAAAGTAACCAGAGAAGACATAAACTTGACCTATGGTAATATCTGGGGATGAATGGCTACACTAAGCAGCTTGGTAGACTTAGAATAAACTAAGATAACCGTCAGGACGCATCTACCCACCCAAGGATAATTACTAACTGCACCACACCAGTCATTCCTACTTAAAGGTTGATCCCTCCAAGGACTTAGAAAATTTCCCCAGTAGTTTCGTGTACTCCTAGCCCACTACATAGGTGCCGTCTGCCCCTATCTCCACTGGGTGTACTCAGTAATTCTTACCCAGTAGTTTCGTGTACTCCTACATAGGTGTCGTCTGCCCCTATCTTTATTAGGTGTACCCACTACTCCCCATCGATCGGCTCCCTACCGTAGATACCCGTGCTGGTCCCACAGTGGGGTGTATCACTCCCCTAAAGTGGCAACCCAATACTATCAACGGTGCACGGCTTTATATCTACACGATGCAACAACGGCTTATCTACCAGCCCGGGCCCACACACGCATATGAAACCCGTTGGACTTGCGTTGCCACCGCTAACCCGTTTGGCCTCTTATAATCAAGCCCAATATGCGTGTCCCGTCACTCGACATGGGTCGATCCCACAAAGATACGTTTGGGATATTGGTTGAAATGGGCCCCCACAAGCTACCCACTTAAGCTTGTCATATATCTAGTGTATCCCACTTAACCCTTTAATCATGTTTAATTACATGTTTCCACTTGGTTAAGTATTCTAATCGTATTTTCTATTGCCACCCAAGGAAACCCACTAGATTCCACATGCCACCCAAGGCAACCACAATATTTCCACATGCCACCCAAGGCACCCACTTAACCCCTCATGTCCCACTACATGCTAATATGGTTAAGTGTTTCTTAATTAATTAAGACCGTGATCTCCCATAAAGACCTTCCACATTAGACTAGCTGTTATGACCGCCTGGTTAAGCCGGTAGAGTCCGGGCAGTCTTACGTCATAACAGAGCCTAACCTCGTGTCTTTACTTTAATCACGTATTTAATTTATGGCTAAGACCTCTCACATTGGGCTGACATTTGTAGCAACTAGTTAAGCCGGTCGGGTCCGGGCAGTTTTACACTACAAATGAGTCCAACCTCGTGTCTTAGTCGATTAATTACACCTAATTAATCACCCCCATATTAATTATCCCTAATTAATATCAAGTTTTCCATAACATGGGTAGACCTAACTCAATAGGTAAATTCCCATGGGGTAGACCTAACTCAATAGGTAAATTCCCACTTATGGTAATTTATTTTTATGGTATGCTTAATCATACCCAAACATACATTTATTAACATATTTACCAACCCCATCGTTCCCCACGTAAATCGTTCTCATTTCATGACATAATAAAGGGGAAGATCCATCACAAATATCATGGGTTTAGCATATAACTTTGTCATGGGTTAAGAGGATGTCAACTTGCATATATGAGCATATATTAACCCAACTACATTTAACCCAAACTTGCATATTATCATACACATGATTTGCATAACATGTTGCATATGAGCTTGCATATTATCATACACATATCTTGCATAACATGTTGAACTTGCATATAAGCATTCTCATAACTTGCATAATATGTTAAACATGCATTTAAGCATACACATAACTTGCATAAGCATCCACATACTTGCATAAGCATGCATAACTTGCATATCACATTAAACTTGCATTTAAACATATACATAACTTGCATAAGCATCCATATACTTGCATAAGCATGCATAACTTGCATATCACATTAAACTTGCATTTAAACATATACATAACTTGCATATGAACTTGCATAACTCACTTTGTTAAACATGCATAATTCCACTCATTAAATATGCATAAAGCCACTTGTTAAACATGCATAAACCAACTTATTAAGCATGCATAAACCAACTTATCAAACATGTATAAAGCCACTTATTAATTATGCATAATCATAGTAAAACATAGAGTAGCATATCATTACAAATGATTCAAACTCACTAATCCGCATTTAAGACCATAAGTCTCATTATACCCAATCTACTTACTTTAACAATTGATGTTAAAGTGATAGAAACTCACTACTAGCAAATTTGCACTCCAAATGAAGAAGATTAAGATGCTTAGAATGGATTAGAGGTTGATTAGAGAGTGATTTGCTTGCAACTTCCTTCATGAACTAGTGGAGGCCATGCTCAAATTTCATTTTGCCATAGTTTAGTTACAAGACTTAATTATGAATGAATTAGGGTAGGGTTGGGGTCTTATTTATAGGATTAGGTGAGTGTTTTAGGCCCTTAGATTAACCCTAGATTAGGTTAGGACCCTTAGATTTAGGAAATCTCTAGAACCAGCCCTCCAAGCCAGCCTAGAACCCAACCTGGTGCAACCTGGTGCACCCATGTTCTCTGGACGCCGCACCCCTGTCGACAGGCAAGTCGACCCCCCTGTCGACAGGCCTGTCGACAGCCCTGTCGACATGGGTAGGGCGGGAATCTTCCCGCCTGGCCCCGCCTGTTCCATTTCAATTCTGAATTTTAAATTTTTAAATCTGTTTTTAGTTTTGAATTTTCTGCAAACTTCATCGGGCCATAACTGGGCCATACGGACTCCGATTTTCGAAAACTCGGACTCTATTTTGCGTATTTTTCCGAGACGAACGCAATGACGCAGCCCGTTTCCCCTGATTCCCACATCTGAGATTATTTATTCTGTAATTAGTGAATTTTAGTATTAACCCAAAGTACGGGGTGTTACATTCTCCCCTCCTTAAAGGATTTCGTCCCCGAAATCTCTAAGCTAAGGAGAATGCATATCCTACCATCCAAACAACCATCTACTCAATCCATCAAACACGGGCATCCATTGTCCTTAGAACAATTTCTAATGATGTATGAGCATATGCAAAGAGTGTGTGTATATGTTCCCTATCTAATGTATGAACATATGCAAACCATGATAGTGCCATGCATCCATTATGTATGCGAAAGAACCCTATCGACACATACAATATCTACATGAGTGCACAATCATTCACCAAAATGCATCATCCACATGATAACACAATCATTAGACATCCATAAATATAGCTTTCTACACACAATTTTATGCAATATGCAATATGAAGTGATTGAGCCGATCTAGTGCCTAGAGTGTGTGTATATGCATCCACGAGCAACCACTAGCAAACACTTGCATCCACTTGCATCCATCAACCATAACATGTCTCAAACACATGTTTCAACCATAGGTTTACCCTATCTAAAGGTCAAACAGTACTAACGAGAGGACATACTAAAGATAAGATAAGTACTAGACAAGCGATAAAGGAGAAAGTAAAAACATACCCTCAAAAAGAAATGAGTACAATGAACGCATCTTCGCTTCCGTCTCCCAAGTTGCGTTGCTCTCATCTTCTCCCCATTGCACTTTGACTAGTTGAACCTCTCGATTCCTCAATTTCCTAGTCTCTGACCCAAGGATGCGAGTAGGAGCTCGTCGGATAGTCGCATCACGCTCTATCTCTATATCTCTAAGCAAGCTCGGCTCTACCACCTCTTCGGTCTCATGTAAGCATTTCCTCAGATGTGATACATGGAATACATCATGAACACCACTAAGTCTGTCGGGCAACTCCACCCTATATGCCATTCGTCCAATCCTTTCCTTGATAGGAAACGGCCCAACAAACCTCGGTGCTAACTTCCCAACGGATCCGAAGCGAACAACATTTCTCAACGGAGATACCTTAACAAAAACCATATCCCCAACCTCAAACTCAAGATCCGTCCTTCTCTTGTCCGCATAAGATTTTTGCCTATCTTGCGCTGCTTTCATCCTTCTTCGAATCAAATCGATCTTCTCTGAAGTCTCCCTAACCATATCAGGCCCAAGCAAGATCTTATCCGTAGATTCCCACCAACATGTAGGTGATCGACAAGGCCTTCCATAGAGAGCTTCGAAAGGAGCCATCCCAATACTGGACTGAAAGCTGTTATTATATGCGAACTCCACCAATGGAAGATGCTCTTCCCATGTACCTCCAAAATCTAAGATACAAAGCCTCAAAAGGTCTTCTAGGACACGATTCACCCTCTCAGTCTGGCCGTCCGTCTGAGGATGATATGCGGTGCTCAAACACAATTGAGTTCCTACTGCTTCCTGTAAACTTCTCCAGAACTCACTAGTGAAGATAGGATCTCGATCACTCACTATGCTAGAGGGTACCCCATGCAATCGAACTATCTCTCGAAGATATACTGAAGCTAGCCATGGAGCAGTCCTCTTGCTCTTCACAGGTATGAAATGGGCGCTCTTAGTAAGTCTGTCTACCACCACCCAAATTCCTGTATTACCCTTTCTCGATCTGGGTAACCCGTCAATAAAATCCATCGAGACGCTATCCCACTTCCATTGCGGAACTTCCAATGGGTGAAGCAACCCACCAGGTTTCTTTTGCTCCGCTTTCACCTGTTGACATACCAAGCATCGAGCTACATATTCGGCCACATCTTTCTTCATACCGGCCCAGAAGAAAACCCTCTTCATATCTTGGTACATCTTGTCCCCACCGGGATGAATGGTCATCCTAGAACGGTGTGCATCATCAAGAATAACCTTCCTCAACCCTTCATCTTGCGGTATACAAAGTCTACCGTCTCTACGCAAGCACCCCTTATCGTCTAGGGTGTACCTACTCAAATGGCTGGACGACTCCCCCCTTATGAGCTTCTCTATCAACTCAACCAACTGTGGGTCGTCCCTCTGTGCTTCTCCAATCCGCCCCAAAAGAGTAGGTCTAACTTCCAAAGAAGCTAGCAAACCGGGTACATAGTCAATGGAAGGTCTGAAATCAAACATCGAGATAAATTCCAAGCTTCGTCGTTCCACGAACAATGGACTCAAAGACAACCTTTTTCTGCTCAAGGCGTCCGCCACCACGTTACCCTTGCCAGGGGTATACGCTATCTCGAAATCATAGGATGCTAAGAACTCCATCCACCTTTGCTGTCTCAGATTCAAATCCTTCTGAGAAAACAAGTATTTCAATGATTTATGGTCAGTGAACAACTCGAATCTCTCACCAAGAAGATAATGGCGCCAGATCTTAAGCGCAAAAACAATAGCGGCCAGCTCTAGATCATGGGTAGGGTAATTTTTCTCATGTGGCCTTAACTGCCTTCCACCATAGGCTATTACCCTTCCCTCTTGCATTAAGACTGCGCCAAGTCCTGTTCCACAAGCATCGGTATAAACAACAAATGGCTTGCTCCCATCTGGCAACACTAAAACTGGAGCAGTGGTTAAAGCTCTCTTTAACCGTCGGAACGCATCATCACAATCTACGTCCCATGCAAAAACAAGATTCTTCTTCGTTAAGCGGGTTAATGGGGCTGATATCTTCGCGAAGTCTTTAATAAACTTCCTATAATAACCCGCCAAACCCAAGAAACTTCTTACTTCGGTAGCATTCTTTGGAACCTTCCAATCCTGAATTGATACTACCTTCGCGGGATCCACAGCTATCCCCTCCTTGGAGACCACGTGCCCCAAGAACCGTACTTCCTTCCTCCAGAAGTGACATTTAGAGAATTTAGCTTTAAGGCTATGCGCTCGAAGAGTCTTCAACACCTCCCCAAGATGTAGGGCATGCTCTTCCTCACTCTTAGAAAATACTAAGATATCATCCACAAAGACCACCACAAATTTATTAAGGAACTCCCTGAACACCCTACTCATCAAATCAACGAAGTATGCAGGGGCGTTCGTCAACCCAAATGGCATCACCAGCCACTCATAGAAACCATCCGGAGTCCTAAAGGCAGTCTTGTCAATGCTATCCTCAGCCACCCTCAACTGATGAAACCCCGTGGCTAAGTCCAACTGAGAAAATACTGAAGCGCCAACCAACTGATCGAAAAGATCATCAATCCTTGGCAATGGGTGTCTATTCTTCTTTGTGAGCTTGTTGAGTTCTCTATAGTCTACACAAAGTCTGAGGGACCCATCCGCCTTCGTAGCGAATACTACTGGAGCACCCCACTCCGATATACTTCGTCTTATGAACCCCTTCTCAAGCAACTCCCCTACTTGCTTATGGAGTTCCCTCCTCTCACGAGGAGCCATGTGGCGCACTGGTAAAGATACCGGTTTAGCATTATCCACCAAATATATTCGGAAGTCAATCTCCCGTTTCGGAGGTAAGCCCTTCACCTCCTCAAACACATCCGGATATTCCCGGACCACTCTAACAGATTGCATACTTTCGACCGAAGCGTCAAGCGATTCAAGATAACTTAGCATAACAGAGTCCATGGGATTACAAGAAATCTCGAGAGTGTTACCCAAACGGGTCATGAGCCTAACAACTCTCCTTTCGCAATCAAGAACGGCACCATTATTGGATAACCAGTCCATGCCCAAAATCAACCCATAGCCCGTGAAGCCCAAAACAAAAGCATCACATCTAAACTCAATGCTAAGTATAGAAATCTTCAAACCCAAACATATCATGGACAAATAAGTGGAGCCCCCAATTGGGTTTGAAACAACCAAGGGATCGTCTACCAGACTGGTGTCTAAGTGCAGTGACTCAACTAATGATGATGAGATAAACGAATGCGATGCGCCTGAATCAAACAATGTACGGACAGGATGATCAAATAGAAAAACCAGACTTTCAACGGAGATAGTTCTACCTCTTCCCTGAATCGGTGGAACCGCGAGAGCCTGTACTTGCCCCCTAGCCTGACCTGGTGCCATATGAGCTTGCACCTGTCCTCCTGAGGTAGACCCCGTCCTTTGCCCTTTCTTAGGGCAATCTTTCACTAAATGCCCTGCTTCGCCACAGTGGAAGCAGCCAGTCTTCTTCTTCTTGCGACAATCTTTGCTTAGGTGGCCAGGTGTCCCACAATTGAAACACTTCTTCTTCTTGTCCTTGCCACCGTTGCCTTTCCCACCTTTGTTTTGTTGTTGTTGCTAAGGTCTCTTTTGATCTCCCTTCTTCTCGGGTGCCCTATTAGCATTGGGACCCTTCTCTTCTTCATACATGAGTGCCATGTCAACTAGCTTCTCAAAGGTGGCCCCCATAGGGATATGAGTCATAGCCAACCCATGCATCGGTTCATTCAAGCCTTTCACGAACCTCAAAGCCTTCTTCTCCGGTGTATTCACCATATCTAGGCCAAACCTTGCCAATTGATTAAACTTATTAACATACTCCTTCACCGAGAGATTTCCTTGCTTTAGAGTCAAGAATCTTTCCATATACAAGTTTTCCTCCGCCCTTGAGAGAAACTTTGCCACAAATCTTTGCCTAAAATCCGCCCAAGAGTCAACGGGGCGTTCTCCATTAGTGACCTCCCACCAGAATGAGGCCTCTCCCTTCATTAACCAAGCAGCCAACTTGACTTTCTTTCCTTCTTCCATCTCAAAGATATCCATCAACTCTTCCACCTCCTTAAGCCAATCTCTAGCCTCCACAAAGGTTTCAGATCCTTGAAAAGGTTTTCCTCCCATAGCTTTGAATTCCTTACAAGTCTTAGCAAAAGTATCCGTGCGAGGAGGAGGGGGAGGAGGAAGATCGGGTGCTACGGTTGGTGGAGGAACATTTGCTGGACCCGCCGTGGTGGCCCTAGCCTCCATCAATCTCCTATACCATACTGGTACCGTCACACCCTCCGGAAAGTTAAGATCCTCAGCCATGCTGAAACGAAAAAGGAAAGATTCAAAACGGAGAATTCGAAGGATATAGATATGGCTATTGGGGATTATGCTTTTCTTTCAAAAACTTTTCTCTTTAAAGACATGTTTTTGAAAATATTACTTCCAAAAATGTTTTTAGAAAAATAGTTTTCTAAAAATTTTATCCGTTCCGGTAACCTTTGCTCTGATACCACGTGTAACACCCCACGCCCGCTATGGTCACTCACTATGGGAATGCCATAGCATCGGTGGAGTATTTTAGTGAATATAGAACAGAAAAATTACAACAAGACAGATATAAATAGTACTTGAAATTTAAAATATCATCTCATAACAGCGGAAATAAACATGTCTGGTTACATCATAAAACCACGATAAAAGTCAAGTACAATATCCATCAAAATAAAGAAGTACATAATCCCACTCTCTCATACAATAGCCAGAACAAAAGAAAAGATAACTGGATAACTGGAGCTTTACATCTACCCAAGCTCCTAAAGACTGGAACAGCAATCCGATCAAGCTCTACTACCGCTAGGATCCACCGTAGGACCTGAGGGTTGGGAAAAAGATAAAAACAACGGGGTCAGACATAAGTCTGAGTGAGTCCTATAACTTTAACAATACAATCATTAAAGTAACCAGAGAAGACATAAACTTGACCTACGGTAATATCTGGGGATGAATGGCTACACTAAGCAGCTTGGTAGACTTAGAATAAACTAAGATAACCGTCAGGACGCATCTACCCACCCAAGGATAATTACTAACTGCACCACACCAGTCATTCCTACTTAAAGGTTGATCCCTCCAAGGACTTAGAAAATTTCCCCAGTAGTTTCGTGTACTCCTAGCCCACTACATAGGTGCCGTCTGCCCCTATCTCCACTAGGTGTACTCAGTAATTCTTACCCAGTAGTTTCGTGTACTCCTACATAGGTGCCGTCTGCCCCTATCTTTATTAGGTGTACCCACTACTCCCCATCGATCGGCTCCCTACCGTAGATACCTGTGCTGGTCCCATAGTGGGGTGTATCACTCCCCTAAAGTGGCAACCCAATACTATCAACGGTGCACGGCTTTATATCTACACGATGCAACAACGGCTTATCTACCAGCCCGGGCCCACACACGCATATGAAACCCGTTGGACTTGCGTTGCCACCGCTAACCCGTTTGGCCTCTTATAATCAAGCCCAATATGCGTGTCCCGTCACTCGACATGGGTCGAGCCCACAAAGATACGTTTGGGATATTGGTTGAAATGGGCCCCCACAAGCTACCCACTTAAGCTTGTCATATATCTAGTGTATCCCACTTAACCCTTTAATCATGTTTAATTACATGTTTCCACTTGGTTAAGTATTCTAATCGTATTTTCTATTGCCACCCAAGGCAACCCACTAGATTCCACATGCCACCCAAGGCAACCACAATATTTCCACATGCCACCCAAGGCACCCACTTAACCCCTCATGTCCCACTACATGCTAATATGGTTAAGTGTTTCTTAATTAATTAAGACCGTGATCTCCCATAAAGACCTTCCACATTAGACTAGCTGTTATGACCGCCTGGTTAAGCCGGTAGAGTCCGGGCAGTCTTACGTCATAACAGAGCCTAACCTCGTGTCTTTACTTTAATCACGTATTTAATTTATGGCTAAGACCTCTCACATTGGGTTGACATTTGTAGCAACTGGTTAAGCCGGTCGGGTCCGGGCAGTTTTACACTACAAATGAGTCCAACCTCGTGTCTTAGTCGATTAATTACACCTAATTAATCACCCCCATATTAATTATCCCTAATTAATATCAAGTTTTCCATAACATGGGTAGACCTAACTCAATAGGTAAATTCCCATGGGGTAGACCTAACTCAATAGGTAAATTCCCACTTATGGTAATTTATTTTTATGGTATGCTTAATCATACCCAAACATACATTTATTAACATATTTACCAACCCCATCGTTCCCCACGTAAATCGTTCTCATTTCATGACATAATAAAGGGGAAGATCCATCACAAATATCATGGGTTTAGCATATAACTTTGTCATGGGTTAAGAGGATGTCAACTTGCATATATGAGCATATATTAACCCAACTACATTTAACCCAAACTTGCATATTATCATACACATGATTTTCATAACATGTTGCATATGAGCTTGCATATTATCATACACATATCTTGCATAACATGTTGAACTTGCATATAAGCATTCTCATAACTTGCATAATATGTTAAACATGCATTTAAGCATACACATAACTTGCATAAGCATCCACATACTTGCATAAGCATGCATAACTTGCATATCACATTAAACTTGCATTTAAACATATACATAACTTGCATAAGCATCCATATACTTGCATAAGCATGCATAACTTGCATATCACATTAAACTTGCATTTAAACATATACATAACTTGCATATGAACTTGCATAACTCACTTTGTTAAACATGCATAATTCCACTCATTAAATATGCATAAAGCCACTTGTTAAACATGCATAAACCAACTTATTAAGCATGCATAAACCAACTTATCAAACATGTATAAAGCCACTTATTAATTATGCATAATCATAGTAAAACATAGAGTAGCATATCATTACAAATGATTCAAACTCACTAATCCGCATTTAAGACCATAAGTCTCATTATACCCAATCTACTTACTTTAACAATTGATGTTAAAGTGATAGAAACTCACTACTAGCAAATTTGCACTCCAAATGAAGAAGATTAAGATGCTTAGAATGGATTAGAGGTTGATTAGAGAGTGATTTGCTTGCAACTTCCTTCATGAACTAGTGGAGGCCATGCTCAAATTTCATTTTGCCATAGTTTAGTTACAAGACTTAATTATGAATGAATTAGGGTAGGGTTGGGGTCTTATTTATAGGATTAGGTGAGTGTTTTAGGCCCTTAGATTAACCCTAGATTAGGTTAGGACCCTTAGATTTAGGAAATCTCTAGAACCAGCCCTCCAAGCCAGCCTAGAACCCAACCTGGTGCAACCTGGTGCACCCAGGTTCTCTGGACGCCGCACCCCTGTCGACAGGCAAGTCGACAGGCAAGTCGACCCCCCTGTCGACAGGCCTGTCGACAGCCCTGTCGACATGGGTAGGGCGGGAATCTTCCCGCCTGGCCCCGCCTGTTCCATTTCAATTCTGAATTTTAAATTTTTAAATCTGTTTTTAGTTTTGAATTTTCTGCAAACTTCATCGGGCCATAACTGGGCCATACGGACTCCGATTTTCGAAAACTCGGACTCTATTTTGCGTATTTTTCCGAGACGAACGCAATGACGCAGCCCGTTTCCCCTGATTCCCACATCTGAGATTATTTATTCTGTAATTAGTGAATTTTAGTATTAACCCAAAGTACGGGGTGTTACAATAGTATATGGTAGCTATGCCGTCTATGATTGATATACTATGATTGAAATGTTTTTAAAACATATATACACTAATAATATTATCAAATCCGTTTTTATCATATCAAGCATTTTTGACCATTACAAGGTAAAACTCTATCCTCCGGTTTGCGTTGCATTGTGTGATGGGACATGAGTCTTATAATGGTTTCATTTTTCTAAAAAGCATTGCGTTGTTTTACGATTCACTTTATTTCATGCACTGGAAATCCAATGGAGTAAACCCGTTCCGCGTTAGCGGCGTGGTCCTGTGATTAGCCTTATTATTAAATAGGTTAAGTAAGATTTCTCATATCAGTCCCATGACTGACTCGTAGTTTGTTTCACTTCGCAAACTCGGGTGCCCTCTTTTCCACACGGGCAGCCTTCTATACAGGTTTTAGCAGATTCATTCTGGATAGTTATGGACCTGAAGATGGATCCTATCATTTCTATTTTGTTGTTCAGACTTCATTTAGTATATTATGTTTGATTCCCCTGCAGACATTTTATATTAAGTTGAAAATTGTATTATGTACTAAGTATGATCCGATTATGTTGTGTAGCTCTAATGATATATTATTTCCAGTGTAACTTGATATACATTATCTGCTGTAATTCTATATTTCTGTTCTGTTGTTATTGCTTATGTGTTATATTCCAATGACTATCCTTGCTTTCGTACTATGGGAGTTTGGGGTTATCACACGTGTGTTCAGGAATAACTAATCCTCAAACGTAAGGGAGGACCAGCCCAACCGATCCAAGGGTTCACTGCGAGGGATCCTAAGGCATTTTCTAGAGTGTCCTGATTACTTATATTCATGATTGTGATTGATTGATTGTTTAGATTGTGCTCGACCAGTTTATGAGCAAGATATGCTTTTACATTTAGCATTGGGTAGGGTAGAAATACTGGTATGCTAACATATTGTAAAACACTTCACGATTTGACTATGAATTGTGTAGCGATGTTGTTGTGTTCATTTCAAATTTAATGAATGATTTTGAAATGATATTTTTCTTAAGTGAAAAGAAATGTATTCCAGATTTTGGGCAAGGAATGTTTTATAAAACAGAAAGGATTTCGAGGCCTAAGCCCGATGATTTCTAAATTGATTTAGAAATGTATTATGTGTTACATTGTAGTTCAACACATAACCGATTAGTTGCTATTGATGATATATCTGTTTGGTGGCGGAGAATTTATTCTCTTGCTTAACACCCTTCTTTGAGACGTACGAGCTCAAAGGTTATGTGATTAATATAGTGACTAATCATATGTGTGAATTGCTGTGAAGTACTATAATTTGAAAGTATTTGTGATTATTATGTGGCGAAATGATTTTCCCTACTTCGGGATGTAAAATGATTTATCAAGTATATGGCTAAAGATCGGGTGACCTGGACAACTAAAATTATGGGCTGGATCTAGGACCTTAGGGTGAGTGGTCAGCGTGTAGCATGCTCCATAGTGGGAGGTGCATATATATATATATATATATATATATATATATATATATATATATATATATCGAGTTGGAGAGGCGTGTACAGCCTTGTCTGAGGGAAGATTCCCGATATTTAGTTGCATACTTGTTTGTATGCATTGTTATGTTTTGGAATTCATATTTCCAAACAATTTGGTTTGAGATACCGAAGTGAAATCTACTTTGATATAAAAGCTAGATATGTATTTCGAAATGATTTGAAATAAAAATCAGGAAATAAAGCCCAAAGGAATAATTTCTGTAAATTGAATTGGGTTTGGAAAATCTAAGTGTGGTGATTAATCTAAATGGGTAGATTAGGATATTTCATGTTGATTGATGCATAGTAGATCCATATCTATATTACTGATTATTGTTTATGCACTGACAATCTAATGGAGTAAACCTATTCCGCGTAAGCGGCGTGGCCCTGTGATATGCCTTATTTAAAATAAAGTTAATAACTGTTTTGAGTTCTCACGTCAGTCCCATGTCTGACTCGGAGTTTATTGCTTCTACCTAAACTCTGGGTGCCCATATTTTCCACATGGGAAGTCAGTAGTTTAGTTTTGCAGATATTTCATTTAGCAGGATTCTGGATCGAAGCTTAAAGCTGTGTCTAGAGCATTTATAGCCTTCCGCTGTGTTAGTTTATTTGTTTCCGCTGCACTGTATTACATTTATTGTAAATTAATCTTCCGCTGTATTATATTTCGGTATACTATGATATATTATGTACTCTGATGTAACTGTTCAATGACGAATATTCTATGAATTAGAATATCGTCGCGAAGTGTAATAAACCGCAAGCGCACAACGTACACTTGTAGTACGTTAGCGAATATGGGTCGATCCACAGGGAAAAATAATTTTAAATAATATTCAATCAAATTAAACCAAACTTTAAAATATGTTAACTAAACTTTAACAAATTACTGACTAAGTTGAGAATACAACTATTGGTTAAGAGAAACTTAGAGGTGTTTTCACTCTATAGATCACACAAATCAACATGATGAAGTTATGATTTCTATTTGTTTGGTTAGAAGCCCTACAACAAAATGACCCTATTACAACGGTGGAACACAGTTGTAATATACATTTTACAATGGTGGGCAAACCGTCGTGTATTAAGAAGTTGTAATAGACTAATATCTTTTACAACTTTTTTGCACCGTTGCGACACCGTTGTGAAATGTATATTTTACAACTGTTTTCCACCGTTGTAGTAATACATATTACAACATTTTTGCACTGTTGTAGTAATACATATTACAACTTTTTTTCACCGTTGTAGTAATTCCTACTACAATTAATTATAACAATATGATTTTTGTTTCATTATACATTACATTTCATATAAAAATAAATATTTATATTAAATAAAATGATACAACTCTGAACTGAAATAATCAATTAAATATTTTATTTCAATATTTGAATTAGTACAACTTTCTGATCCACTGTCGTACAACTCACTTTTACATAATACAGTCATAACAATACATACATTCCTCACTACAAACTGATCACTCTATACACTCAGTTACATACACACTTACGTATAAATATACATACACACTGACACACACCGAGTCTTTATGCTCCAGCATCCAATCCAGTTACCTATCACATACATATTCAAATGTCTAAACAACTTACATAGCAGGTGGTTATGTAGTCTTCAAACAACATGTATATTCTAACTTGCCTGAACAGTATTAATTAGTAGGTGGTCATATATTCCTTATATGAAAAGCACCATTATCTTAACTGTCTAAACAATGTCAGTTTATACTTAACTACCTTGCATTTATTCAACTATTTATAAAGAGCATCAACTTATTTCCAAGTCAGACATGGAAGATAAAATATAGCCAGAGCGCTTATATGAGTATATAAGTCAATGAATATAATATACACACATTTTATATGCATATATACCTGTATATTCCAACAATTTCAGAACCATGCAACAGTCTATTACTGAGATATGCATATGCACATAATTCCCATTTCTATGAACAAGTCAATTCACTTAGACATGAATAAAGGGTGCCAACAGATCATGGGATGTATTTTCAGTATAATCTATGTTTTTCCTATCTCATAACAGTTTATATGTATTTTACACATATTCTTATGTACATAGTCAACCAATTGCAATCCATTTTGCCACAACAAAAACATCATTTTGCCAACTGGTACAATCATTCATATGTCAGTAAACAACCTTAGTCATTACAAAAGGATTTTAAACATCTACGACCATTCGATATACACAATAACCAAAAAGAATTAATACTCGAAAACTATTTAAATCAAGGTAGCTTTTGTAAAACACTATTAATTTTCAAAATGCAGAGCGCCCCTTCTTAAAAACAAGCTTCAAAAAACACCCATATTTGTAGTTTAAAATTATCCCACAAATATTTGGAATTTAACGTGCAAATACTTGCAGTTTCTTAAACTGCAAATGCTCACAGTTTAAAATGAAAATATTTGGCAGTAAAAACTACAAATATGTGCACTTTACCAATAAATAAATAAATATTTTTGATCATAGAAACATGCAATTACGTTCAGATTTAATTTTAAAACAGAGAAAAAAATCAAAAATAAAAATATAGGTGCAATTCAATACATGTTTTTGAAAGGGGATTCCCATATATCGGACTTGAAAACTGAATGGAATACACAATGGCAGTTCAGATCGCTCATGTATTTATGCAATATCAAATCACATCAGTTTTTTTTTTTTTTTTTGACCATTTTATACAAAGTACTCCATGTCGGTAAACCATTTTCACATGAGATTGTTTTTGTTATGAATGTTGTTGATTGGTCCAATAAGTGAGAAAATGCTTGTGAAATTATGTTAACAACAAGACTAACCTTAGTACAGAACCAGTAGAATCATTCTGAAGAGACATATGAATAACACCAACTTGTGATATGTTCTGCAGTTTCTCATGCAAGGATCGAACATGAACGGAGGGATGCCAAGATAGCGATGGAGAAGCTGGAGGTGTAAAGGATAATTTTCCATCCAAACTAAGTGGGGGGACTAAATCAATATGATTTGTGCGCCTAAGACCATATTCAGGGCTGTATTTAAGAGGACTAAATGGAAAACTTCCAATGAATAAAGGGGATGATGAGAATGGTGCAGTAACTGGAATCGCTTTATAGATCCCTGGATTTTTAATGGTAAGTGCCAATTTTATCTTGTTGCGAGCGCAGAATGTCTCAAGTGAACGGGCATGGTTTATGGGTTTTCCAGTATCGGGATCATTTAAGGACTCTAGAAGTAGTACCATGCGTCTTCGCCTTAATGACGGTTTACTTTCTTCAGGTCCTGAAAAAAGAATATAACCAAATAAATATTCACATCAATTTGAATATGTATAAAATAATAATCAACTATCCTATAATGTAGACCTGGATGTAAATTGTTTGTCTTTGATGAGAAATGAGTCCTCACTTGCTCAGAAGTTTTGTCATCGTTTTGATATCTTGCAAGTAAGCGATCACAAACACCTTTGAAATCATTTATGTTCCATTTAGATCGGTTCATGTTGAACTGCCAACTCATTTCTTAATCAGCATCTTATACTCTGTTATTCCTATATTTGTGTGCCTAGATATAGTGTTATATATATATATATATATATCTCCCACATTAATTAGCATTTGTCAAACTTTTGTTTGTCACATATTTTCCCTTTTTATGGCTTACAAAATACCACATGATGATTTCATACTCCAAATTCACTAACAGGTAAACAAATAATATTTATTTATAAACCTGTAACCAATTTAAGCATACAAAGTAGATCATGCATTAACAGCCAAGTATTCAACACAAGACAACCACTTGAAATTTAAATATTCAATTCCCCAATCCTTTTCTTAATCTGGTGAATCCCCTTTTTGTCCTTGTACTCATACCCCAATCCAGATGTGAATACCCAAATAAAGCATACTGAAAGAGATACTGAAAGAGATGCTTTTCATACGCCAACCCTAACAACATGTCATTCAAATTAGAAAGCATCCATTCACAGCAAACATCCATAAATAACATAGCATTCACGCATTCATCATATAGATTCTACCAAACTAAGCATACTGAAAGAGATACAAGCAATGCGGCTGCCTCTAAAGGTCTTAATGCCAACGAAAAGTGAAATACACTCACATTAATTTCGGTTTCGTGCTTCCAGACTTCGATTTCTCTCCGTGGTTCCTCGATTTAGGCTTCGATCTCCCTAGACCTGCCGCCGCTTCCCTCTAGAATCCATCTCTCTCACGAATCGGTTCTATTTGATGCGAGATGGTAAATTGATCAATTTCCCCCCAATTTTTATCGGCTAGGGCTTCGGCCTTTTTTTGTTTTGTTTTGTAATGAACGAGAGAAATGAAGTGAGGGTCGGCCGATTGTTTTCTAGCTTAAGTTACTAGGATTGTGATCTTGCTAATTCCAACTTTGCCCCCTAGGTTTTTCTTTATTAGCTCCATACAACACTTAACCCATTTTACAACATTTAGATCCATTTCCATGTTATACAAAATATGCAATAGACATGTATATTTTGTCAACAATTTTAACCATGTACAAATTTGTATATATTCATCATATACACACAAATGATCTATTTATTTATTCATTTGTTCATTCACCCCAAATATATATTTAATTCTAATCAATATTATTTTTGAGTCACTAAATTTTGGGTTCTCACACAATTGCTAACTATAATTATTAAACACTAAATATCACTTCAAAAGTATTAATGTTTTGATTAATTATGACTCTTAAGTATTAATATTGAGTATATATTATTATGTATCCATTTTTATTAGAAATTATTATCATTAATAATTATCAAATATTAATAAATAATAATAATTATGTAATATTAACTATATTTTTTAATTATTCTTCTTAATTGCTAAGTATTAAATATTACGGATTGATTATTAAGTATTACTTCCTAATTGATTATTAATAGTAATTATTAGTTATTAATTATAAATAATCAATATAAATGTATTAAATATTAATTATTAGTTGTTAATTATATTAAAATATAGTCATATATTACAACAGTCAAAAAATAAAAGTTGTGATAGGCTTTTATTACAACTGTCAAAATAACACAGTTGTTAAAAATAAGTTTATTACAACTTTTCTAGAAAAAAAGTTGTAAAAAAAACATTTATTACAACGGTGCTTTTATCACCGTTGTATAATTAAAGTTGTAATATGGTGTTTTTGTTGTAGTGAAGTAAGGTTAGATATTGTGTTTATCATAAGTATGACATATTTATGCTATTAATTAGCATAACATAAGTCATCAAACTATAGCACAAATCTAATTCACTATTTAATTCTCATGAAAAAGACAACAAGTTTAAAGCAATATCAATTTTAAGAATACTCTATTTACTATTAGTTAGTAATATAGAATATCAAATGTTGATTAACACTTCCTCTTTTTGCTAAAATCTTATATAGATGAAAAGGAAAATTTTGTTGTGTCATTTAATCAAGCATGATCTATCTGTTGGATCTAGAATAACCCTAGAGGGGGGGTGAATAGGGTTTTTCACAGTTTTTAACAGAATTAAAAACTTAACGAGATATATAATAATAAACTGATCACAGAAAATTGCAGAAACTGAAATGCAGAAAATAAATCACACACAGATGTACCCAGCTTCGGCAAAACCCTGCCTACTGCTGCATTTCTAAGGTTTCTACTAGATGATAGAACAGTTCCCGCATACAAGACCATGTACACTCGCAAACCCTGCTCCTATTCTAACCCTACGCTCAAACCCCTAGACTGATCTAAACCCCTAGATCAGATTTCCCGAATTACAAAACCTGTAACTCGTAACTCAGATTTACAGACTCTGAAACTGACAGTCAACTCCTTGACTAAATCCCCCTAGATTTTACAGACCTAGAACTGTTCAGAAATGATTTTACAACACAAAAAAAACAGAATGTAAAACAAAAAAATGTAAACCCTAGTTCCTAAAATAAGATAAAAAAGAGATTTTATATTAAAGGGGTCATCCCCTTTTAGCCTTTAAACAAGAACATGGCCGGCCCAATCTCATTTTCATTTCACCCGATCTCTTTATTCTGTGGAAAAAGAAATGGCGGCTAGGGTTTTGCAATTCTCCCCAAATCAATCGGTTTCTGAGCGAGATGATGATGGTTATTGCTTCAATTCTCTTGCGCCTTGTATCTTCAATCTATTGCTCTCTGATTTGAGGGTTGTTCTCTGGTCTGATCGAAACTGTGAGTAATTTTTGATTTTGAGTATCTGCTTGAAATTTCTTGCGAGTTGTTGTGTGGTTTCGATGCATAAACTGCCTGTGATGATGTAGTGTCATATAGGATTTCATATCCTTAACTTGCGCTCTGATTTCTTGAATGATTCGATCTGATTTTGTGGGATTCGATCTTCTATATTTGCCGATGATGAAATGGTGTGATAAGATAGGATTTGAAATCCTTAATCAACTCTGATTTCGCTTATGCCTTGATCTGATTCGCTGTAGCTTTCCCCTTTTGATTTGCACGATTTTAATTTGATTTGTTGCCATTAATTCTCTCACTTTGCCGTGATAAAAATGTGAATTAATTCCTTGAATCGGAAATTGCTTATTTCCCCTTTTTGCTGGCCCCTGTTTGAAAGTGATTTCCTTTTTTTTTTAATTCCTCGATTGAATTTCTCCTTGAATGCTTGTCAATCTGAAATGTTCCCATACTTAAAAAAAACTTGAATGAAAAAGTTGTTTTACTTGCTCGAAATTATTTGTTCCTGGAATAGATTAAAAAATTTCTCAAAACAGATTTCATACTTTCCAATTTTGAACTTGATTTTTGGAAACAAAAAACAAGTAAATTTCTGCAAATAAAAAGAACTGAAGTATTTCTGGAAACACATTAACTTGTACTCGAATTTGGCACCACCAAAAAAATTTTGCCATGTATCTTGTCCCCACTATGATCTGCTGACTTGATTATTATTGCTGTCATGACTATGATTTGTTTGTGCTTGACTGCATGTGTAATACACCTGATTTGTTCACTGTCTTATATTCACACTGCACTTATAACCTTCCATGATATGCTTGTATCACCATGAATGTGTACACCGACACACCTGTGCACCTTTGCATGCTTTGTTCTTGCTCATGTCCATGCTTTAAACTTGTTTGTGCATATGTAAAATCCTTTACAAACTGCTGAATATATATATATATATGTGTATATATATGTATATATATATATATGGACTTGATCTTGTGCACATGCTGAGTCATGTTGAATACATCTCATATGTTACTCTCATGTCCATTCTAATGTTTGCCTTTTGCACCTTTGTTTTGACCTGAAAGACTTGACTGCACATATTGAACTTGACCCCATGAACCTGAAAGCTGCACTTGCATGCTTGTTGAAACTTGAATGTACACCTTTCCACTTGCTTGTGTTTAATGTTGAGTTGCCATTGCCGCTTTGACCACTTTGCACATGAACTTCCTGTTGTGAATCTGTTTGACCATGCCTCGACCATTTGCATCATTATTGATCTGCCAAGTTTCTTGTACTTGATCATGTATGTTGGCTATGTTACTCGACCACTTAAATATTGCTTGAGTTACACTGAATTGAGTTGGTTTGAATTATCACTTGTGGCACTGCCACCTTTGCTGATTTGCCTTGATCATGACTATTGTTGTACACACTATATGTATTGTTGCTTAGCTACTTTGTTCACTGAAGGTACCTTGAGCTCAACTGAGCTGCACCACCACTATGCAGTACCATGTGTCGATCACTTTCATTTGCATGTTCTTCTTTGTTATTGTATTTGCCATTTTGTTACTCCTATTTAACCGATCTGAAAGCATGCATGCTGATTTAAATAACATTTGTACATGCCTTGGTCTTGAATATGATCTTGCTGTCCTGTACCTTGCTGAGGCTTGCATAGCTCGACCACATTTATTTCCTGTATGTAGACCTGCTAGAATATGAGGACTTGATCATCCACCATCTTGACCATGCATCCTTGCTGTTCTATGTTGACTTTTGCTTGGCTACCTTTCTTTTATATTTTGCCTCTTTGCTGATTTTATATGCATATTTGATTTTTGAGCTTCTAGCTTTGACTTTTCTTATGTCAATTTTGACCATGCTTTTTGGCATTTTGTATAAGTTATATCAGCAGACTAGTCACACTATGTTGAGGCTGATCAAAAATCAGCAAACTAGTGTGATTATGTCGAGGCTGATCAAATCAGATTGAGTCAGAAAAATGATGAGAAACACACCGAAATTCTGAGGCAAATAAATTTTCAAAAAAAAAAATTATATTTTGCATGTATTCTATTTCATTTCTATGGCAGTGTACTGTGTGTGTGTTTCTATGTATGACAGGTGTAGATGACTAGACTGACAGAGAAAGCTGTGAAGACAGAAGATAGAAGACAAGGACAGAGTGTCAGTGTGTCTGTATATACAAGTGAAAAAGGATATATATGAAATGTAAACTGAATGAATGTATGAGTGTTGCAGTGAGGGGCTGTGTATATATGAAATGTACTGATGTCTGTAATAAACAAGTTTGATCGAAATAAAATATCATTTTATTGTTGTCAAACAAACTTGTCTATTTTATTCTGTTTATATACAAGTACAATATACAGTGAATGTTTAAATAGTGGAGTTATACAAAGTTGTACTGTTTGAATATTGAAATAAAATATTCTATTTAAATAAAATACTGTGTTAACATTTGAATTTCTGTACAGTCGTATTTTATTTAAATATAAATATTATATTCATTGCTGTGATGTATATATATAACAGTACAGTACCAAACACATTTATAATAAAAATATATTTGGTTGTTATCATCAAACAAAAATCATATAATTGTGTATACAACACCGTTATATACAACAATCTCCCCCTTTTGATGATGACAAACAAATAAAAGATTTTGAATATAATAAATGTGTTTGTTCGTGGATATTTGAACTCCCCCTATTTAAATGCTCTCCCTACAACAGAAACTCCCCCTATAACTATGCATGAGTGAAATGTATAAATAATTAAATTTTCAAAATTAAAAATATTTATAAAATAGTCACTCATAAATCAAAATCTAATCCATTCTCCCCCTTTTGTTATCATCAAAAGGATACAGATTTTTAAAATATAGATGAAAAATGACTAACAAATACTATATTAGCTTAAGAGGAAGAACAGTCATCATAAATCTCAATCAGTCAAACAAAAATCATAATATTCTAAGAACAGGTGGCATATTTCACATTGTAGAAAATGACGGATATACGATGAATTTTATAAAAATGAGGAGAGTTATAAAAAATATGAATATTTCCCAATTATTTTCAAGAGAAAAAATTAAAGCACCAAAAATGGTGATGGATTTGGATTATAATTAAAAATTCAATTTAAGTGAGAAAATCGAATAATCTCAAATCTCAATATCTATCAATCAACAAATCATAATACGTCATAATATTTCAACATATTTCACAGATTAGAATATGAATTGATAGGCTAGTTTTTATATACACAAAGGAGAATTTCAAATTAATTTCAATTTATAGCACAATTTCCTTTTTTTTTTTTTTTTTTTTTTTTTAAGAGCACACTGACCACGCATAACCAGAGCTTGGATTTTTAAATGAAGTCAGTCGCTGCTTAAATTATAAGTCGTCTCTTAACCATGCATGACCAGAGCTTGGATTTTTAAATGAGGTTAGAGACACACTTATATACTTGTTATATATATATTTATCATTTCATCTTTTAAAAAGAAACACTCCTTGGAATAAAACCAATATATGGATGATAGAAAATGTGGTAGGTACAGAAATGGACTGTGAAATAAATTTCTAAATTAATTATATTATGAAATATGACCAACTGTACCGGGATTATTGAAAATTTTCAATTATCACTAATTCTGAATAATAATATAATCATAATTCCATCACAAATATTTTCACTGTTTATTTAAAATGATTTTAAGAAAAAAAAATTAAACTCTCCACATTTATATAAAATCATAACGGATGGCAGAAGGATGATAAGTAATGAAGATGGCAGTGAAATAATTGCCAGTTCAAAGATATTATAATAAATATTCAATCGTCATGAAAATCTAAATAAAATTCTCCTCTTGTTGTGAAATATACTGCAGTCACAATTCATCATAATTTCTAAATCTGGTTATAATTTTGATGAATTATAAATACAGTTTAATTTGAATATTGATTTCAATTTCTGAAAGAATAATCAATAAATAATTTTAAAATTGAAAATCAATTACAAGAGGAATATGCTGATCTATGCATGACAAGAGGGAAGAAAAAAAAATACATATATACAGCAAAAAAAATTATGCAGCACTTTTAACCTGATACCACATGGTGTCTCTACAAAGTGAAAAATCAGAACAGATGGATGTGACAAATATAAGGCGCTTCTGATACCAAATGTTCTCACTTTCTCAAGGATTTTAATGACACCCCGGTGACAAACAATGGTACCTCAGTTAACAGAAAAGACTTAATTACAAAGCAAGCAACTCAAGCACACAAATTTCATTTATCAGAACACGATAAATCTTTGATACCAAATCAAACAATCCTCAAAAAAAAATTTACACATCAATTTCTTATAATCAGAGCAGCATGATTCCAAAACAAACATTTTTCAAAAACAGTATCAGAGCAGCACAGAGAAATCAGTAACACAACAGACTTGTCAAGATGTTGGTCACATAAGGTGGTTCATGATTCAAGATTTGCAAATATACTCCATTTTAAATCATTTGAAGAAATGTGAAAGTATTAGGATTTAATGAATCTATCACACCAGTTTATATTTTAGATCCAAGATATGTGTAAGATCCAATAAATCAATAATTTCAAATGATTTTAAACAAACATATATTCAAATCAAATAATCATGAAATAACAATGATTTTCAAAGACCATTTTCAAAAAGAACATTTTCAAGAATTTCTCAAAACTATTTCCGACAAGCCCAAGAGAAATTTCAGGTCATTTACATCAAATTTGAAAATATTCATGATCGGGATAATTTATTTGAAATCACATGAATCAATGTAAAGTTTTGGGATATAATGAATCAGTCACACGAGATTGATAATTTCAAAAATAAGAGGTGTGTGATATTCAAAACATCTAGAATTTCAGATGATTTCAAACAAACATATTTCATTATAATGATCATGAATAAAGATGAATTCCAAGATGTATCACTGATACAAGCCAATCTGAAAATCAATGAAATTATCACAACTGATAAGTAACAGAGTGTTGTAATGAGTATAATATTTTGAGCTTTTCTAAAATGAATTAGAATAAACTCAGAACAACAAAGGTGTGTGACATTTCATTAAATATTCAGATCTTCAAAAAATTTAGAATTCTAGTTAACAGTGTTCAAGATATGATATGAATGCATTAACACTGTTATGAATTCAACAATCAGAGAATAAACTTCAAAACAATTGCAGATAATTACAAGATTAAATTCAGAATCCGGAAATGATTATAAACAAGAGAGTTCTATTCAAATAAAATGAATTTCCAGAAAGTCATGAGAACTGCAATTTGAAGTTTAAGAAGCACAAAATAAACAAAGAGATATGGTAGTGACTAATCAAAGAAAAAAAAAACAAACAGAAGGAAAATAAAATAGAAAGGGGTAGAAGAAGGAGAAATAAACAAAGAAATAATATATTTACAAGGATGAAGTTAGAAATCATACCTGATTCACAGAAGACGTTGTGGATCTCTAACTCATCAGCCTTGGCTAAGGAACAGTGGATGATTCAATAATATAAAGCAGTTTGAATTACTTTTCTCTTTTCAGCACAGTTGTTCCTCAGCCACTTCAGGTACCTAATAGTTGATAGGGTCGAGTGGTCTAACAAAATTTGTAAAACCACTCACAGTTTCGTTCACGTGTTTTGGTACCCAGACTTGTTTATATAACAAACCATCCGAATTTACCTTTGTGCCTTTAGGAACCCAAATCTGCTTGAATTTAGTCAAAGTCGTTTTAATTTTATTCAGGATCCAAGATTATTTAAATGGTTTATTATAAAACGATTTCTCATTACAATCTCGATTCAAAAAACCTTTGAAATTTTCAGAGTTCAAATTTTCAACGTAGTTCTTTCCAAAGCAATTTGAGGGATTTTTCAAATCATTTGAATTTTGTTTTCCAAAAACATTATTCTTCCCAAAACCAAGACCACGTTTATTTCCAACAGAAAGTTGGTTTTTCAACAACATATCCAAAGATTTTTCACCGTTTGAAAATTTAGATAAAATTGTTTCAAGTTGTTGAATTTCAGTTTTAAGATCATCGTTTTCTTTTATTAAATCTGAACAACGACTTTTAGTGATCTTATATCTTTCAAACTCAGATTTCAAAATCAAATTTTCATCATTAAGCAATTTGATTTTGGTTTGGGACTTGGCCATTTCAGAATCAAAATATTTTCGACTTTCAGATTCAAGTTTCTTCCAATTTTCAATTTCGATTTCAAGTTCTTTCAAAATCAGATCTGTTTTCAACAAACTATCATTTTCAGCGTTTTCATGTTTGGAATTTTTGATAGCCTTGAAATTTATAAATTCCTTTTGTAAACAATTGTTTGCATCTTTCAGCTCAATCTCGTTATCTTTTAAAATTAAAATTTCTTCTTCAAGCCTTCGAGCATTATTATTGAAATGAACGAGATCAGTTTTTAATTTCAAACAATTTTTACAATTAGAATTTTCAAATTTCACGACATTTGACAATTTCGTTTCCAAACAATTTATCTTGTTGGTCAACTCAGAATTTATAGATTTCAGAGATTTATTTTTCGATTGGAGTTTGTCAACAGACTTGGTTAAATCAACACAAAAATAAACCAGATCTTCATATGAAAAATTTCTTATCTCATCATCTGTTGAGTCTTCATCAGCTGATTCATCTGTTGAACAAGGATCTGAATCTGAGTTGACAGTTGAGGGTTTTGAGAAGTTGCTGTCGTTTCCATATCTTGTAGTTAGAGCTGTCCAAATTTCCTGCGCAGTTAAACAATGAGAAATCAGACTGTATTGATTATCATCAAGGTGAGAATACAGAATATGTGTAGCACGAGAATTAGAAGCTTTATCTACCATGTCAAACCCATTGATAACAACATCCCAACATTTAATATCAACAGATTTTAAATAAAATTCCATTTCAGATTTCCAATTTAAAAAATCTGTTCCAGTGAAAATAGTTGGAGATGAACTGGACTGACTTTCTGTGGACTGACAGCAAGGGTTACCCATGACTCTAGAGTTAATGAAATTACCAGGCTCTGATACCACTTGTTGGATCTAGAATAACACTAGAGGGGGGGTGAATAGGGTTTTTCACAGTTTTTAACAGAATTAAAAACTTAACGAGATATATAATAATAAACTGATCACAGAAAATTGCAGAAACTGAAATGCAGAAAATAAATCACACACAGATGTACCCAGCTTCGGCAAAACCCTGCCTACTGCTGCATTTCTAAGGTTTCTACTAGGTGATAGAACAGTTCCCGCATACAAGACCATGTACACTCGCAAACCCTGCTCCTATTCTAACCCTACGCTCAAACCCCTAGACTGATCTAAACCCCTAGATCAGATTTCCCGAATTACAAAACCTGTAACTCGTAACTCAGATTTACAGACTCTGAAACTGACAGTCAACTCCTTGACTAAATCCCCCTAGATTTTACAGACCTAGAACTGTTCAGAAATGATTTTACAACACAAAAAAAACAGAATGTAAAACAAAAAAATGTAAACCCTAGTTCCTAAAATAAGATAAAAAAGAGATTTTATATTAAAGGGGTCATCCCCTTTTAGCCTTTAAACAAGAACATGGCCGGCCCAATCTCATTTTCATTTCACCCGATCTCTTTATTCTGTGGAAAAAGAAATGGCGGCTAGGGTTTTGCAATTCTCCCCAAATCAATCGGTTTCTGAGCGAGATGATGATGGTTATTGCTTCAATTCTCTTGCGCCTTGTATCTTCAATCTATTGCTCTCTGATTTGAGGGTTGTTCTCTGGTCTGATCGAAACTGTGAGTAATTTTTGATTTTGAGTATCTGCTTGAAATTTCTTGCGAGTTGTTGTGTGGTTTCGATGCATAAACTGCCTGTGATGATGTAGTGTCATATAGGATTTCATATCCTTAACTTGCGCTCTGATTTCTTGAATGATTCGATCTGATTTTGTGGGATTCGATCTTCTATATTTGCCGATGATGAAATGGTGTGATAAGATAGGATTTGAAATCCTTAATCAACTCTGATTTCGCTTATGCCTTGATCTGATTCGCTGTAGCTTTCCCCTTTTGATTTGCACGATTTTAATTTGATTTGTTGCCATTAATTCTCTCACTTTGCCGTGATAAAAATGTGAATTAATTCCTTGAATCGGAAATTGCTTATTTCCCCTTTTTGCTGGCCCCTGTTTGAAAGTGATTTCCTTTTTTTTTTTAATTCCTCGATTGAATTTCTCCTTGAATGCTTGTCAATCTGAAATGTTCCCATACTTAAAAAAAACTTGAATGAAAAAGTTGTTTTACTTGCTCGAAATTATTTGTTCCTGGAATAGATTAAAAAATTTCTCAAAACAGATTTCATACTTTCCAATTTTGAACTTGATTTTTGGAAACAAAAAACAAGTAAATTTCTGCAAATAAAAAGAACTGAAGTATTTCTGGAAACACATTAACTTGTACTCGAATTTGGCACCACCAAAAAAATTTTGCCATGTATCTTGTCCCCACTATGATCTGCTGACTTGATTATTATTGCTGTCATGACTATGATTTGTTTGTGCTTGACTGCATGTGTAATACACCTGATTTGTTCACTGTCTTATATTCACACTGCACTTATAACCTTCCATGATATGCTTGTATCACCATGAATGTGTACACCGACACACCTGTGCACCTTTGCATGCTTTGTTCTTGCTCATGTCCATGCTTTAAACTTGTTTGTGCATATGTAAAATCCTTTACAAACTGCTGAATATATATATATATATATATATATATGTGTATATATATGTATATATATATATATATGGACTTGATCTTGTGCACATGCTGAGTCATGTTGAATACATCTCATATGTTACTCTCATGTCCATTCTAATGTTTGCCTTTTGCACCTTTGTTTTGACCTGAAAGACTTGACTGCACATATTGAACTTGACCCCATGAACCTGAAAGCTGCACTTGCATGCTTGTTGAAACTTGAATGTACACCTTTCCACTTGCTTGTGTTTAATGTTGAGTTGCCATTGCCGCTTTGACCACTTTGCACATGAACTTCCTGTTGTGAATCTGTTTGACCATGCCTCGACCATTTGCATCATTATTGATCTGCCAAGTTTCTTGTACTTGATCATGTATGTTGGCTATGTTACTCGACCACTTAAATATTGCTTGAGTTACACTGAATTGAGTTGGTTTGAATTATCACTTGTGGCACTGCCACCTTTGCTGATTTGCCTTGATCATGACTATTGTTGTACACACTATATGTATTGTTGCTTAGCTACTTTGTTCACTGAAGGTACCTTGAGCTCAACTGAGCTGCACCACCACTATGCAGTACCATGTGTCGATCACTTTCATTTGCATGTTCTTCTTTGTTATTGTATTTGCCATTTTGTTACTCCTATTTAACCGATCTGAAAGCATGCATGCTGATTTAAATAACATTTGTACATGCCTTGGTCTTGAATATGATCTTGCTGTCCTGTACCTTGCTGAGGCTTGCATAGCTCGACCACATTTATTTCCTGTATGTAGACCTGCTAGAATATGAGGACTTGATCATCCACCATCTTGACCATGCATCCTTGCTGTTCTATGTTGACTTTTGCTTGGCTACCTTTCTTTTATATTTTGCCTCTTTGCTGATTTTATATGCATATTTGATTTTTGAGCTTCTGGCTTTGACTTTTCTTATGTCAATTTTGACCATGCTTTTTGGCATTTTGTATAAGTTATATCAGCAGACTAGTCACACTATGTTGAGGCTGATCAAAAATCAGCAAACTAGTGTGATTATGTCGAGGCTGATCAAATCAGATTGAGTCAGAAAAATGATGAGAAACACACCGAAATTCTGAGGCAAATAAATTTTCAAAAAAAAAAATTATATTTTGCATGTATTCTATTTCATTTCTATGGCAGTGTACTGTGTGTGTGTTTCTATGTATGACAGGTGTAGATGACTAGACTGACAGAGAAAGCTGTGAAGACAGAAGATAGAAGACAAGGACAGAGTGTCAGTGTGTCTGTATATACAAGTGAAAAAGGATATATATGAAATGTAAACTGAATGAATGTATGAGTGTTGCAGTGAGGGGCTGTGTATATATGAAATGTACTGATGTCTGTAATAAACAAGTTTGATCGAAATAAAATATCATTTTATTGTTGTCAAACAAACTTGTCTATTTTATTCTGTTTATATACAAGTACAATATACAGTGAATGTTTAAATAGTGGAGTTATACAAAGTTGTACTGTTTGAATATTGAAATAAAATATTCTATTTAAATAAAATACTGTGTTAACATTTGAATTTCTGTACAGTCGTATTTTATTTAAATATAAATATTATATTCATTGCTGTGATGTATATATATAACAGTACAGTACCAAACACATTTATAATAAAAATATATTTGGTTGTTATCATCAAACAAAAATCATATAATTGTGTATACAACACCGTTATATACAACACTATCCTCTATTAATTAGAAGCATAGATCATCAAAACCAAGCATGATTAACAAAATACACTAAACATCCATTCTTCAATAAGCACAAATAGAGAGCATGAAAAATAAACTATGTTGAATCTATGTGATTAGATAGCTTCATTACCCCTAAATTAAAGGGATTAGCCTCTCATGTTTATTATTCTAACAGCGAACGTAAATTGCAACATAGAACAAAAAAACAAGAGAAAAATAAAATAAAAATAAAATAAAGGAAAATCTAATCTACTTGCAGAAAAGAAAATAACATGTAAATAAAAAACTAAAACTAAAGAGAATAGGGAAGAAGAATTTTATTCCAAGCAAAGAATTACAGAATAAAGCCTAAGATTGAATGAATCCAAATGAACTAGATACGAGTATATTTATAGTTGCCTAGGCCAAGACTAAGAGGCCTATTACACAATGTGGGACAAATGCCTTTTTTCAAAATAACACATAAATCAACTAGCTAAATGTGAACACGTAAGAATGGATTTGCAAGTGTCATAGCTTGTGGGCATCAAATGGCATCAACTCCAACTATTTTGAGCACGAATAGGAACTCCATAATATCTGTGACAAACTATCTTTATGAAAAGGCATTGAATCTTTAAAATATGCGGTAGAAGTTGGTTGAACAACAACATTTCTTCAAGTTTTAATCTATTCTCAAAATCAACACTCTTCTTACATCAATTCTTCAAGTTTTTCAACAATTAAGTACATCAATTCCATTCATCTTAAAAAAATCTGAAAACACAACTATAAATACACAGTATCAATTATTTTTAAGAGAAAACAAGATAAACAAGCGGATAAAATATACACATTTACATGTGTATCAGTAACATTATTATGATGTTTATAAAAGTTTTCTGTTATTTTTTCTGATGTGTTATATGCCCAGAGTTAGCGTATCTGCCTTTTTGGTTCGATTTAAGTCAGTTTAACGATCGATTAGGATCGACCGAGAAGGAGGGTCACTACATATGGTATCAGAGCTTTGGTTTACAGAGCTTGAGAACAAGATACATTAGAACCAAACGAAAGAATTCATCAGAGATTGGATTAGTAATATCCAATGAGAATGACTCGTTAGAGATAGGATCAGTAGTATCCTCGAATGAGTTCAATGAGTGTTATTTTTTTAAAAAAAATCAAATTTAGTTTTAAAATTTTATATTAATTATTTGTATTTGAATATTTATTTTAAATTGGTTTTGGACAATCAAGTATATAAAGATTTTGAATATACGCGTAATTAACGTGTATTCGAAGCCTCAAATATACTGGATAGATATAGAATCACACTCTAGTCACCCGAAGATGATTTGGATGATGGAGCTCCATCATCAATATTTATGTTCGAGTGAAGAAAGTGGGATACCTATATATTTCCAATTGACTGGTGTGAGAACCAAAACTAGATAGGGTTATTTGTTGTGATTCGACACTAAAAATATGGTTTTTGTGTGTGTGTGTATATATATAAGTTATGTGTTTGAAACGATAATCAACTAATTGATTGCTGATTGTGTTGTTTGATTATTGGTTTGATTAATTAAAATTTTGAAACATTAAGCCAAATTGAATCAAATATTGAACTGACTTGAAAATTGATTGCAATTGCATATATGTACATGTGTATATAATGAACAGGTCATAGCAAGGAGGCTAAGAAGGGGAATCAAATTGTATGCCCGATAAATAGGTACATGTTTATTATATTTCTTGGGTTTGGGTGATTTTATGAGCCGATTGGCTTTTTTTTCTCTTTTGGATTGATGAGGGCCCTGTGTGGAAAGTTGCGGTTTTAAAGGTCTCCTCATACAAAGGAGGTTATGGCGAAATTTTTCAAAAATTTAGGGTGTTAGCCAAATTTTTGAGAAATTAGAAATTCTTAGAAACTGAAAAGTCGAATAATGAAAGCTAGAATGAAAGTTGAGTGGGTTCGTTAAACAACTTTCAACTTCGTTCCTTTTCGAGGACGAAAAGATTTTAAGTGGGGGAGATTGTAACAACCCGAAAAATCAGAACCAATTTAAATTTTTTATTTTAGCTATTTTAATGTATTTTGAATATTTAAAATGATTTATTTTAAATAATAACGACTAAAAATTTATTTTAAACGAAATTAGAACGAATAAATTTATTTTAATTACAAAACGAACGGGAAATGGCGCGGCAGTTTGAAAATTCGATTTCAAGTTTCAAATGAATGCACATGATTCAAAATAAATCGAATTTCAGTAAAACTAGAAATATTTGAATCTGTTTAAAAATATCTTTCCAACGAATGTGAAAAATCTAGATTTCATAACGGGAATAAAAAGTTATGTCTAGTTGAAAATTCAGAATAGTCGCTATGGAATTTAATATAATATATAGCCCTTAAAAATAGCCATCTTGGCAAACAACCTCCATTTTCGACGAGACCACTTTTATTTGATTCGGAATGTCAAATTATTGCTAGATTCCAAATTTCATAATTTTTGGAATTAATATGTGAGCATTGTGAATTAAACGTGTTTGGCAATTTCAGTTTGAATTTCATCGACTGGAAAATGATCGTTTTTCAAACGGTCTCCAAATTCGACAAAATTAGTTTTGCTAGGAACGTATAATCAAAACATAGCTAGATTTATTTTTTGGAATTTTTGGAGTCAGTATGTGGCCCCGGTAATTTAAAATGCACGTTTGAATTCAATATATATTGATTTATACTTCAACTTAATGAAAAACAGATCAAAAACATTAGAATTGGCTTACGAAACATATCCCATTGTGTCCGAAATGGGGGTATTTGGCTAGGGGCGACAGTCGTTGGGGTTCGTTTGGAGTTTAGTATGTTAAACAAGGATTTTACGAATTAAATATTATTTAATTGTATTATATATATACATATATATAGATAGATATATTGTTTTCTGTAATCAAACCCTAAAAACAAAATTTCGCGATCAAACAAATTTATCAGCCGACTCCTTCCCCCAACGAACGTCCAAAATCGTTCGAAAGAAATTCATTAATTCCATCCATTTCAGTTCGAACTAGCCGTCGATTTCAAAGCAAGGATTGTAGATCTTCTCGAGATCTACTGATTAACCCGTTATGATCAAATGTTTGGCATCATGGAGGTGGATATGGTGGCAGGAAGGGACACCGTTCACATGGATTTTGAGGGGTCCTGGAAGCTTCGATTTGGAAGATGGTCAGCACGAGGGGAGATGAAGGAGAGGCGCTCGCGTGGGTCACCATCGATGGTGGTCCGGCGGCCCTGATTGTGGTGCGCAGGCGATTTTCAACGTCGATGTTGGGTTCGTAATTTGGGGCTGGGAAAAACAACGAACGGGAATGAAGGAATTAAGGGGCGGGTTAAGTGAAATTAGTGTTTAATTAATAAATTAATTATTTAATTAATGTAATTAAAATATAAACTGCTATATCTTGTTCAAATCTTATCAGAATCGAACGAAATAAAATTCGTTGAAACCGTGATGACGAGCACTACAACGCAGAACTGACTAGAACAAAAACAGGATCATTTGGAAATTTTGATTGAATTAAATGTGTAGTTTAATTCAATTAAAAACAATCGTTATCAATGATTTCGAACCAATCAAGGTGAGAACTTCTCTCACTATAAACTTTTGTACTGTTATTTATTTTCTGTTAGATCACCTCCCTATCGTCCACAGACCATAGACGATTTATTTGATTGTGTTGTGATTGTGATGTACAAATATATATATGCGTTGTGAAAATAAAATATATATATGCATTGTGAAAATTATATATATGCGTTGTGAAAATAAAATATTTATATATATATGCGTTGTGAAAATTATATATATATACGCGCTGTGAAATTAATATATATATATATATATGTGTGTGTTTGAAAATAAAATATATGCGTTGTCAAAATTATATATATATATGCGTTGTGAAAATAAAATAAAATATATACAATGTGAAATATATATATATGCATTGTGAAACTAAAATATATATATATGTGTTGTGAAAATTATATATATATATATATATATATACGCGTTGTGAAAATAAAATATATATACGATGTGAAAATAATATATAATATGGAATGTGAATATATATATATATATATATATGAAATGTGAATAATATATATACGATGTGAATATATATATATATGTGTGCGATGTATAAAATTTATATGTGCGATGTGAAAAATATTTGTTCGCTAAAAAAATTATTTTTAGCTTATATATGCGATATATAAAATGGTAGTATATTGAAATGATTATTAGAATGTTAAAAATATAATTTTTAACATATACATGCACTGTATAAAATTGTCATGTAATGGAATATTCAATTTTGATTTAAAATTGAAATGGAAGTTGAACTCGTTTTTGAAATGAATTTAAAACTATTAATAAAATACGTTTTAAATGGAAATCGACGAAATATATAACATATATATATTATATATATTAAATGGCCTGAATAGAACGCGCCGCGCAGCGACCGTTCATGAATTTCGACCATTAACTTCAAATGGACGTAATGGGAGATCCGACCGTCGGATTCTCCTAAACCGAAACCATTGGGTTTGTATCGAAAAGAGCTTTCCAACGGATATAAGAGATTTGAAATCTAACGGTTGGATTTGGAATTATGTCCAAATCAAATCCGGAAAAGGTCGTTGTAAGTGCAATTCGGTGGCCGTTATTGGAAACCGACTGTACGGGCCTTTATAAAAATATTAATAATTTATGTAAAATCATGATAAATGATTTGGATGAAAAATTCCAATTTTGTAAAGATAAAAATATATTTTTATCCAAATGAGCTAGTTATTCACTAGAAATAATAATCCAATATTTTTATATAAATAAATTGGATTGAAATGGTTTAAAAATAACCAGAATTTCTCAATGTATGAATTGGAATGGATTTGAATGGAAATAATCTTTGGAATATTTCGATATTGGATTCCGTGATTATACGGATATTGTGGAGGGATTTGGAAGATATATATATATCGTTATACCCAATACGACATTTGTTGATTTCAGAATTTGATATTGAATATAAACCGATATTATTTTCTATTCAGAGCCTTGTATTTAATATTAAATTGGATTTTGGGTTTGTCATGAATGGTGTCTTCACTAACATTGTTCTTAAACCCAAATGAGAAAAGATTAAATCTTTTAATTAAGATTTAATGAAGTTTACCAATTAATTAATATTTAATTGGGATTGAATTGAAATTGGATTATGGGTTTGTTGTGAACTGTGTTTAAATGACATTAGTTCTTTAACCCGAGTAAAAGCAGGATTAATTTCCAGAAAGTTGAACGATCAATAAGAAATGATTTTTGGGATTAAAACCAATTGGAGATTGAATAAATCTTTAATTAGATTGTTAATGAATAAATGGTAATTGAATTTACTAAAACATGTGATGTGATTAAATCAAATTTACTTGGTTGTTGATATTCATGATTGTGATTGATTGGTTGTTTAGATTGTTCTCGACCAGTTTATGAGCAAGAGATGCTTTTACATTTAGCATTGGGTTGGGTAGAAATACCGGTATGCTAACAACTTGTGAAACACTTCACGATTTGACTATGAGATGTGTAGCGATGTTGTTGTGTTCATTTCAAATTTAATGAATGATTTTAAAATGATATTTTTCTTAAGTGAAAAGAAATGTATTCCCGATTTTGGACAAAGAATGTTTTATAAAACAGAAAGGATTTCAAGGTCTAAGCCTAATGATTTCTAAAATGATTTAGAAATGTATTATGTGTTACATTGTAGTTCAGCACATAACCGATTAGTTGCTATTGATGATATATCTGTTTGGTAGCGGAGAATTTATTCTCTTGCTTAACATCCTTCTTTGAGACGTATGAGCTCAAAGGTTATGTGATTAATAGTGACTAATCATATGTGTGAATTGCTGATGTGAAGTACTATAATTTGAAAATACTTGTGATTATTATGTGGTGAAATGATTTTCCCTACTTCGGGATATAAAATGATTTAGCAAGTATGTGGCTAAAGATCGGGTGACCTGGATGACTAAAAGTATGGGCTAGATCCAGGACCTTAGGGTGAGTGGTCAGCGTGTAGCCTGCTCCATAGTGGGAGGTGCACATATATATATCGAGTTGGAGAGGCGCGTATGGCCTTGTCTAAGGGAAGATTCCCGATATTTGGTTGCATACTTGTTTGTATGCACTGTTATGTTTTGGAATTCATATTTCCAAATGATTTGGTTTAAGATCCCGAAGTGAAATTTACTTTGATATAAAAGCTAGATATGTATTTCGAAATGATTTGAAGTAAAAATCAAGAAATAAAGCCAAAAGGAATAATTTCTGTAAATTGAATTGGATTTGAAAAATCTAAATGTGGTGATTAATCTAAATGGGTAGATTAGGATATTGCTTGTTGATTGATGCATAGTAGATCCATATCTATATTACTGATATTATTTATGCACTGCCAATGCAATGGAGTAAACCCGTTCCGCGTTAGCGGCGTGGTCCTGTGGTATGCCTTATTTAAAATAAAGTTAATAACTGTTTTGAGTTCTCACACCAGTCCCATGACTGACTCAGAGTTTATTGTTTCTACCTAAACTCTGGGTGCCCATATTTTCCACACGGGCAGTCAGTAGTTTAGTTTTGCAGATATTTCATTTAGCAGGATTCTGGATCGAAGCTTAAAGCTATGTCCAGAGCATTTATAGCCTTCCACTGTGTTAGTTTTTTTGTTTCCGCTGCACTGTATTACATTTATTGTAAATTAATCTTCCACTGTATTATATTTCGATATATTATGTACTATGATGTAACATTATTATGATGTTTATGAAAGTCTTCTGTTATTTGTTCTGATGCGTTGTATGCCTAGAGTTAGCGTATCCACCTTTTTGGTTCGATTTAAGTCGGTTTAACGATCGATTAGGATCGACCGAGAAGGAGGGTCACTACAGTATCGGTAAACTAGAAAAAGTGCAAAAAGATTGCAAAATAACAAAATTGAACGAATCATTATATAGAATGAGTAAAATTAACCCAAATGAATTTGATATTGACTTGGTGGTTAATTGGGGCACGGATATTGGTTCAAATGCAATAGCACTAGCAGATGATAGAGATGTTAAGGTAACGTCTTCTGTCATAACAAAGTCGATTGAATTATATGTTAGAAAAGTTGCAAAGCAACAACTACAATGTTCTCGTTTCTGTGGTTAATATTGGAATTGGGTATTATACACAAATATCATAGATGTTGACTCCATCTGCATGTTATGTTCCTCCTAGTCATAGTGACACATACATAAGTGCTGAAGGTTACAGTCATTCATCCATGCCTTACAAATTAATGCCACACATGAATTTGCAACCTCAACCCATGCAATAAAGCTTTCCTATTACCTGTGCAGTATATGCCCCCCTATTACCCCACAACATCCCCGTTATATCGTGTAGCAGATTTCTATCGCTACGCTATTTTTAAACAGCCTCTGAAATAGCATATCCGCTTTAAGCCCCGCTATATTCCGATATTCCCGATGTATCCCATTATTTCGGCTATATTCCGCTATTTTCGCTATATCTTTTTCAACAGAAATGAATTTAAAAATGGCATTTATACATTATATAATTTATAAAATTAGCTTTTTAATATAATTTTTTAACATATATTTTTTGGAATATAAAATACTACAATATTCCATTAAATATAATCAAGCTAAATAAAAGTTTACATTTATTTACATATATTTGCTTATGCTTTTATTTAAAATTAAGAATGCACTAATTATAATTAAGTTAAATGTTAATTTTCCATTTATTTATCATTTGTATATTTGTAAAAGCGTTAAATAAGAGTTTTATGTACCATTTTAGACTCATCCGCTATATCCTGATATTTCATCGATTTATCCTCACTGCAACTTTTTGTACCTCCGTCGCATTGGATCCGCTGAGCGCTTTAACTGCATAGCCTATTACGCACTTCATATAAATCTATCGATGAGAAAGGAAACGTAGCTATGATGAATAGTTAGATTCAATGGCATATATTTCAATTTTCTTACAGCATATTATTGCTTAATTAGCTTCAAACTACAAACCGCTCAGCAAAATAATGGAAAATTGTCAAATCATCATCAATCGTAGTTCACATACCTTACTCCATCAGAACTCTATGTTATGAGTCAAAGTTATGACTGCATATTTAAGTTAGTTATGGTGTTTCTGTTATTGGTTGGTGGTCACTTGATGTTAATATTTGTAATAGATGCATGACAGGCATGGCTGCACAATCGAGTGTTGGACTATCCTAACATTTTCTAGATGCAAATGCTATTGTTGATATAGACAGTGACGTTGGTTCAGTAGTTAGTGAGGATCCTCCCGTTGATAGCAGGATTGTTGCTACTATGATTTATAACGAAGATCTTAGATTGGTAGAATGCAAATGAACAATGATCCGTTGAATTATGACTTTCCTGCAATAGACAGAACTAAAGCTGATAACGATGAACCAGATATGGAAGTACCTCTGGATGATGATCATTTTACTGCAAAAATAATGGAAAGATCAGTTGTAGTTAACCTTCATTACATGGACGAAAGATTCTCAGTTGTTAGTGTCGAAAATGGATTTAGTTTTGGAATTCTATTTGGGAAAAATATTTTTTACAATGGTAAACGGAGTGGTCTATTTCACATGTGGTCTTGCAAAAACCTATAAAGTCGAATAAAACAAAATATGCATTTATATGCAGTGTTCGACCATGAAGAAACTATGCCATGGTTTCCAAAAAATACAATCCGTATGATAGGAAAATTAAAATTATCCGGTGAACATGATTGTGCGAACCGAACAATAAATTCGAACCATAGACAAGTTAGATCAAAGTTTCTCGTGAACAAAATCACGTCTTTTGTTAAGGTAAATTTGGATATTTCAATTGGCACAGTGCAAGTGCTTGTGCCTGACCGATTGTTCGTCAACATTAGTTACATGGAAGCATGGAGAGGACTAAGCAAAGAGGTAGAGAAAATATATGGAAATTGGGCTAAAAATTTCCACAATAATTTGAGGTGATAAGAGAACCATTCCTATAACTATAGTTCATGTGACACACGAAGATTTTGGAGTATTTGATTGTGCATTTTGGGCATTTGAGCCATACATTACAGCCTTTCGACACTATCGACCGCTGTCATGTATTAATGGTACACATTTGTATGTTAAATACAAAGGTACATTGCTTGTTTCTATTTTTGTGGACGTAGATGATTGTCTTTTTTTCCATAGCTTAAGAAGTTTTTGAATCTAAGCCATGTGATAGCTAAGGCTGGGTTTTTTTGTGTATGAGCAAATTCATTCATAATGTCCGTGACTGGCGTGTAACATTCATATCAAATTGGATGAGAGGAATTTTTAAAGATTTGAATGATAAATGGAGAGAACCATGCAAGCATCCTAACCGTGTCATGCATATAAAAGCAAACTTCCAAGCAACTGGATTCAAAGATGAACGATTGTGACTGGTTTATTTTACTTTGCAGCTTGTGCATTGGTAGTAGTTGAATAGCGAAAATAAGAGAAGAAATAAAAGCTACAAATCGAGACGCTCACAATTGGAACAAGAAAAATTTAGGAAACATCAAAAAATAGTTTTTATGCAAGGATGATAGAGGTTGCTTTCATGTAATGACCACTAATCAGGGCCGGCCCTGATCCTTTGGCTATTCAGTGTTATTCAAGAACACAATCAGAAGTCAAACTCTTGTTCTTTGTTGAAGTCCTGTGTGTGATCAGGAAAGTGATGAAGTGTCTTTTCGTGAAGTGTCCTTTCATGAAGTGTCATTTTGCGAAGTGCCTTTTCGCGAAGTGATGAAGTGTCTTTTTGCGAAGTGTCTTTTCGCGAAGTGCCTTTTCATGAAGTGATGAAGTGTCATTTCGCGAAGTGTCTTTTCGTAAGTGCATTTGTGTATGCTATATATTTGAGGACAGATTTTAACAATATATAACATCTCTAAGACACAATTAAATAGATAATCATAACCTATATCACTTTTCTTTTGATTTTCTCTTCTTCCTTGTCATGAATCAAGAACCTGTGATCTAACATTCTCCCCTTTTTTTGATTGATGACAACCTCTTGCAATCTTGTAGAGTTATTTACTTTCTCCCTCTGAATGTATGCTTGCATATATTTATCTCCTCCTGAATATAAAGCTTCTCTGCAATATTTTGTTAGTGCATACGTAAAATACTTACCATTTGTTACCCTATAACAAAATGTTAGCGTATAATGCATATATATTCCATAATTTTTCTCCCCCTTTGTCATCAATTAAAAAGAATATGTAACATGATAAAGCAGTAATCGAAAACAAACAAGAGAAACAAGCATAGATAGTTTTCAAAGAGCATGCGAGACTATTTATTATACGTCCATAGAGATGATACCTAAATAGTCTTCTCTTTATTGTGGTGTACCTGCAAAAAATATGATGTATATACTTTGGTACCCACTTGTTTCAATTGGGTCCAGGAGTTAGATAGAAGGTAACCATATCCAAGAGGGTTTAATGGAACATTTAAAGATAAAATTTTCATTATTAACTACTGAATCAAAATAATCATCAATATATTTTTCTCTTTTTCTCCAATTTACAGGAACCCAAATACTTAAGTGGTTTCTATTGATATTTCTTTTCGTACTTCTAGATGTCATAGAAGTATTCGAATAATAATTGGATCTAGGATGCGTATTAGTACTAGCAGTGCTATTCTTATTGTACATAAAAGCGTATCTAGTACTATTTCTATGATTGGTTTTATTATATCCTGAACCACTTTTGTCATGTAAAGGTCTAGATTTAGATAAAATCATATTTAAATCATTTTGACCTTTATTAAATTTCGCGAACTTATTTGTACATTTTTCAAAATTTATTCCAAAGTCGCGATTGGTATTTTCAAAAGAAATTTTGGTAGTTTTTACGATATCAATTTCCTTATTGAATTCAGAATTCTTCCTTTTTAAGGTTTCATTCTCATTTTTGAGATAAAAAATTTGAGATTCTGAATTATCTAAAGAAGATTGTAATTTTCCAAAATTTTCTTTTGAGTCAAAAATTTTATTTTGCAAAATATTATTATTCACCTTTGAAATCTCATATTCTTTAGATAATTCTAAATTCTTTTCAGTTAAAGCACCATTCTCTTTTTCAAGAGACAAAATTAAAGAACTAGAATTATTTAAAGAATCTTCTAATGATATATTTCTATTTTGCAAAAGATCGATTTCCTTTAAAAGAACATTGTTTTTATCTTCTAGTCGCTCATTTTCTCTTTGAAGGAAATCTTTTTGAGAAACAAGCTTTTCTAAGGTATTTTCCAAACATTTGGCTTGTTTTACTAAAATATGTTTTCTTCTTTTAATTTGGAATTTTCTTGCTCACAATTTTTTGATTTAGCTATAATGACTGTATTGAGTTTACTCAAAGTTTTAAAATCTTTCAATAATTTTTCATGGTCTAACAAAAGATCTTTATATAATGAATCCATACATACCGATTGCGATCTGACTTTAGCCATGAGACATTTGCTTCCTTACTCTCCTGATTCAGCTTTGTTATTCTTCCACTTTCTAATACCTTGACTAGATTTCTTTACTGCCATTTGTTCTAGGATGTTGTTACGATCTCTAGAACACCAGGCGCTGATACCAATTGAAAGTGTGTGTGTGTGTATGTGCTAAGAATAATACACACAAGGATTGTGTAATATGACGAACAATAGTCAAGTATGGAGTAATAGATAATCACAGAACTGTATAATAGTAAATGCAGTAAAAATAGAAAAATCATACCAGGGATTTTTATACTGGTTGAGAGCACCGTCCTACGTCCAGTCCCAGACTTCTATCTGGATTTTCACTAATCAACAACCTCACTTCACCCAAAGGAACAGGTATACAACACCCGAGCAGCCGAACGGGATTTCACGCCTCTATCAACACGAGGACTTCACAACTTACCTCTTACAACACGGAGGACTTCAAACAAGACGAATAGACTTGTAATTTGACAATGTGTTTTCTAAATAACACGAATTTGTCAATTCTTGTACAACCTTCCTATAATCTTATCCTCAAGTATATAACGTGTATGTGAAGATTGAAGGAAGTATATTACTTATTGAATCAAGAGATATGAAATAATTTCAATGATTCAACAAGTAATTTGAATAATGAAGAGCTTTTTAGTATGCAAGAATGTATAGAGTTTAAGATCAGAAAATATGAGAAGATTCGGTGGTGTGAAAAAATGCTTTGATATATATATAATCGTTGAAGAGTTGTCAACGTCCATGAAGAGTTTTATCAAAGAGATGCACCCATTTCTTTTCAGAAATAAAAAGTAATCTCTTCATGAAATATGATGCCTTTTAGAAAATATGGCCGTTGTAAAATATGACCGTTGGAAATATGACCGTTAGAAAATATGGCCGTTGTAAAATATGACCGTTGTAAAATATGACCATTGGAAATATGAAGTGTCTCTTCGTGAAGTATCTTTTCGTGAAGTGTCTTTTCGTGAATTGTCTTTTCGAAGTGTCTTTTCGCGAAGTGATGAAGTGTCTTTTCATGAAGTGTCCTTTCATAAAGTGTCTTTTCGCGAAGTGCCTTTTCGCGAAGTGATGAAGTGTCTTTTCGCGAAATGTCTTTTCATGAAATGTCTTTTCGCGAAATTTCTTTTCGCGAAGTGCCTTTTCACGAAGTGATGAAGTGTCTTTTCGCGAAGTGTCTTTTCATGAAGTGTCTTTTCGCGAAGTGTCTTTTCGTAAGTGCATTTGTATATGCTATATATTTGAGGACAGATTTTAACAATATATAATACCTCTAAGACACAATTAAATAGATAATCATAACCTATATCACTTTTCCTTTGATCTTCTCTTCTTCCTTGTCATGAATCAAAAACCTATGATCTAACAGAAAACAAATCACGTGGTGGGCAAAAATGAAAGCAAGTATGGAGAATTACATAAAAAAAAAGGGATAATGTCCTGATGGGAATTAAACGCGGGTGGCTTGCATGCAAGAGCAATTACTCTACCAGTGAACTACAGTCATTTCTCATTTTGCTTAGCAACAAGATTATTTACATAAACCATTAGAAAAAATTGAGGCCCCCAACTTCTAGAGGCCCTAGGCCACCGCCTAGGTGGTCTTTGGGCCAGGGCAGGGCCTGCCACTAATGCATCCGAAAGTTTCAATGGTGCACTTAAAGGAGCTCGATCAATGCCTATAAAGGCATTCATAACACAGACATTCTTTCATTCAATTGAATATTTAAGTAAAAGACATCAAAGCGCCGATGGACTAACGACACGATTGACTCCAAGGTGGGAAGCTAAAATAGCGGAAAGGGTTAGTGAAGCTCGCTGTTGTAGACTTGTACGATTTAGCCAAACCGAATGGCAAGTGATACATTATTTTGGAAATGAATACAAAGTAATAACCAAAGGTAATTATTTCTCGTACGTGTGCAACATTCCACTGCTCCAAAAGTTACAGTATGCTCATGTATTGGCAGCTTATTCAGCGTAGGACAGTTATGCTAATAGAACACACCGCGATTTCGCTTCACAGTGGTACTCAGTTGAGTGTTACAAAAGTTTATACACATCCAAGTTTTATCTCGTGAGTGACTGAAAGTAGTGGAGTCCATATAATGGCCAAAAAATATTATCACCTCATGTAAGAATACAACCAAGGAAGCTGCAATGTACAAGGATTAAGGTGTGATGGGCGAGAACCAGCCGTCGGAAGCAAATGAGGTTTTCCAGATTATAAGGTTTGCCAGATTATAGCCAAAAGTGATGCACTTCGGTAGTGTAATTTTCAAAACTCTATTGCTAAGTACCAAGTTTTCTATATGTAATATTCATGCATTATGTTTTCTACTATTTGTATTTCGAACACAAATGCTTTGTTAGCCGACATTAAGTCAGAAATGTTTGAAATATGTATTTGCATCTCTATGTGCTTTTGAATAGTTGTTGTTCTGTTGCCTTTTTTTTGTCAAACTTAATGATAAGGCTAGAGGAGGCTTGTTGCTCGGTTAGTTACATGTGCAGGTTGAGATTGTGATTTTTGAAAAATCGCATATTGGCGATTTTCAAAAATCATAATTTCAGCCTACACCTATTAACCACCAAAACAACAAGTGTCCTCTAGCCCTATCACGAAGTTTGATAGTAACACAACAGCCCAGACATAAAAGATTTGGCAAGTTTATATGAATAACAATACAACAAATCCATATCATCAAGTGAAAAATCCATATCATCAAATTAAACGTTCGTAAGTAACAACATCAACTAATTAATACCATCAACCTTCCAACGATTAGTACTTAACAACAAACAAAATACTTACAACAACAACAACAAATATTAAGTTCGCAACAATCAACCAATCACTTCAAGTTCTTAAGTTCACAGGGAGTCTTCATCTTTTTGCGATGTCATAGCGAAGGGACCTTCTTCTTCGACATCGGTGATGGGCTCCAAAGTGGGTTCCAACAAATTTGGATTTCATTGTTTTCCCAGATGGACCGTTCATATATACTTTATATGACGACACACTTGCACCTTATGAAGAAGAACTGCCATCACCTCTATCTTGGCATGTGTAATGTAGTAATAGAGGAGGAAGAGATGAAGGGGTAAGACTTGGAGGTTTTGGTTTATCGAGTTTATTCCTTTCAAGAACCACTCGAAGAATGTTCTTTATGTTCAAGCACATCCCCTTCAACTCCTCGTCTGTTTGGCATTTTTCAAGGGTCTCCGTTATCTCTTAAGCCTTATAAATGTCACCGACTTATACACATTAAAGTAATTAACCAATACACAATTTTATTACTTATTAATTCAAATAACAATATGCATTGAACTTACAAAATTCATCTCAAGCAGCGTACGAGGGGTGTACGAATTTCTAGACTGCCTACACTTGCCATTAAGAACGTATCCATACCCTATCCTATTATGTCGTCGATAGTATACAACTAAAATCGTAAAATCGCGTATTAGAATTTGGATTTCCATCTATGAGCCAAGGCAAGGAATCTCTTCTCACCGAACTTCGAACATCTCTAGCAAAATGTCCTAGGGAAAAACGTATCCCTGGTGGATCGGCAGCGTCGGTCAGCAGTACGTCGCTGATTAGTATTACCTGAACCATATGTTTCCCAGTCCTATCGGACCTCTTGGTCAGTACGTCGACCATCTTGGCTTTGTGCAGCCATATCCGAGGCTCCTCTCTATCCATCATTCACATAATTAAGTAAATTGTCTGAGCTACATACCATGGCATCACTTCTAGCTAGAAAGAAACGCATGTTCTCCTTATGGTCCCTCAGCCCTTTTTGACTCATACCGGGGTGTGAAGCTCGCGAATTAACGCTAAGCACAAAACTATGCTATATTAAAGCCTCACTTTGATCATCATCTATAAAACTCGGCTTTTCAATAAAAGCTTTGATCCACGCATCTCAGCATGACACATTGCTAATTTATACCATACAACTGATGTCTACCGATATACAACCTATGAGCTCGTATGTCTCAGAGAAGGATGTTAAGCTAGGAGAATATTTCATCTATCGTAAAGGGCTCCATCTCTACGTATTCTATAGTATTTCATGCAAAACCCAAAATTTTCATCAAAAATATATGTAGATGTACCTAGATTTGTAAAATCCAAACTTACTTTTAAGGGTTTTTAGACAATCGCTTGTTTCAACCTCATAAAGCTCTAGCATGATAATCAATAATATATTTTGATAGGATTGTTGCAAGATAAAGATATATACATAAACCTAGATTTGTAAAACAACTCAATTGGAGAAGAAATTCATACCTATATCCTCTTCAATGCAAAATGTGTTTTGCATAGTCATAATTTGAGTTTAATTTAATGAAAAAAATGAAAAATAGAAAATTTTAGGTAGTGTTTGGTTTATTTTGAGTTTTCAGTTTTCAACGTTAATTTTAAAATGTGCGAAGATTTGAAGGATAACGGAGTTAACGGACGAAAGACAGAGAGAATAATAGAGAAAACGGAGGGATGATGGATAGATAAATATCATCGCTCTTCCGTCGTTTTTTAAAATATAGATAATAATAAAAAATTGTTTTTTATTTTTGTGTGTTAACTTCGTTTTGTAAAATGATCGTTTTTCACGATATGTGTGTGTCGTTGGTACTTTTGTATGTACGAAAACTGAAAATTAAAAAATATAAACCAAACGCACCGTTAGGTTTTGGGATAAAAGAAGCGAAACTGGGTCAGTTTTGTTTGAAGAGGGGTGTTTTGTGATATAAAGAGGAGAGATGGGTTGCTGTATGTTTTGTTACAGGCTCCACCGACTTGCCATTTATCGATTCGGAAAATTGCTAACTGGTAAAGCCTGTAACAACACAAACAACAATTGTTTTAACTTTATCGTATCTACAAACTATATCCTCTACTCCATAACATCTAGTAACAATACCACAGTATCAACTGCTCGCATAAATAGTTTTCAAACAATTTAATTACATCTTCAATATACAAACATGAAGTAAAAATTAATGGATACATCAAATTACATAAAAAGAACAAATATTGCACAAACTAACCAGACATTATTCAATTAAATAAAAAGGAACATCGCAAATTTCTTTGCTTCCACTAATATATAATTAACCATACTTGAACATACATCTACTAATACGTGCACATGAAGTAAAACAACATGCAAGTGAAGAAGTATTTTTTTAGCTCGCAACTACGTCCATTTTTAATCTTTTCTCGATTCTCAAGTCGAAATTGATAAAGTCTATTTTCAGCTTACAATTCAAGTGCATATTCAAGTCCTTTAGCATACGTGGATGATCAATCCATTCAAAATAGTTACAACATTGAACTTCTCCAAGGTACATTTTATTGTCCTTATAAAAAATACATCTAAAAAATCTAAGTTCAACTTTTTTATCATTAATTTATAGACACAACCGCCACACATCCATCTCCACATCGACATATTGGATAAGGCCCTGTTGACATAGCAGTAGGAACATGATGTAGATGCTCAAGCATGTTTCCATCAACGCAAATCTGCTTTCTGGATCTTTGGTTCATTACAATTTTGTGTAAACAAACAATTAACAGTGATGCTCCCGAATGAAATTGATGAGGTACTAGATCAAATTGAGTCTTTGAAACAAAATCGACATCATCATCAGTTTGCTTATCCTACTCAATGCTTATACGCCCCTCAAATTCATCATTGTGTTTCACCTAGGTTTCATCATTAAACTCTGAATCGTCCATCACTAAGTTCATAAAAAGTTATACAATCATATTCCACAAAAACTACTAACACACATTCTAATATAGAAAAATTAAAAAAGGATTTTAAATAATTCTTTACCTTGCAATGAAGAACTTGTTTCAAGCTTGACATAAATTTGAATACAACTAATGAGAATTAACTAAAAATTTATGTAGATCTACCAAAAATTGGATTTTAAAGTTAAAAAAAAGAAGGGCTATTTTTTGATAAAGTGGAAAGTGAGGAGGAAAAGATAAGATGATGAGTAGATTTAAGTACATAAAAAACTTCAGATGATTTTTGAAGAATCACCGAGTTTAGGATTACTCAGTTAGCGATTTTTTTAAAAAAAATCACATGTGAGTGATTTTTGAAAAATCACCAACTGCATAAAATCCAATCAGCGCTTATGTAGTCATAAGTGACCTATATATGTAATATTGTTCAAAATTGATTTAAACATGTAATATTTTCTAAAAACTAATCAAAATGCGAAAATTTTCCGAAACAAATAACCTAAAATTTTGATCTAAAAACACTTACTCAGATTCTAATAATTTTGTAGCATTTGAGAGCAAAACTTTATAGACCAAGCTTTAAGACGATGATGATGAAATCGATGAAGTTGAAACCCGAAAAAAGAAAATACTAATAATAAAATAAATAGTAATAATAATACAAATGCATGAGATTTGAAAATCGATAAAGCTAACACTGATGAAATTATAATCGCATGAGATTTTAAAACAGAAAGAATAAATGGCAAAGGAAATAAAAATAAGGAAACAAGGCAACTTAAAAGAAAGGTTAAATTGTAAAATATAAAAAAGGAAATAGATAAACTAGGATACTAAAAATAAAACAAAAAAGGCACTGATGTAAGTTATACACACATGAATATTTAATTAGTGTGATGCTAAGGGCACATCGTTTTCCTCTTCCTAATACCACGAATAAAAATAATAAACACAATAAATTTTATGTACTTTCTAATATCACACTCAATTCACACAGCACTCAGCCATCATGCAAAATCATTTTGTACGACAAATAACCGCCGACCAACACTGTTTTACACGGTTATCAATCGTCGAACTGCTGCTGATCGATGGTTGATCACCAAAAAAACAGTGTTGATCGACGGTTGTTCGCCATATTGTATTAATAAAAATAATGCATTTGGTAGCCCCTTGAAAAGTTTGGTATTATGAAGAGTGTAATATAAAATTTTATGGTATTTTTTAGCAATGGTATTAGAAAGAAGAAAATGAGGTGCTTTTTTATTTTACTGACCATCTATAATCACAACCAACAACAAATTGAATTTGACAGTGAATTATCTATTCCATAACAATAAACAGGATTGTGAATAATTTTCAACCATATATACGTCATACTGACCATAGGATAAACATGAAATAAAAAAGCCTTTGGCTCCACATAGAAAATTGAAATTACTTATATCACCCATAACCTCATCAGCCTTTCTGTTGTTGTCTGTGTTACAGACGGAAGTTATAGAATATCTTGTTTCTGAAAATAAAAGGACTAGCGGACGAGCTAAGCAAGCCGAAAGTCAGCTTCTGATCAGCAAAATGAATGATAGAGATATCTTAAAAGGTGTGCTCATTGTTACACTGCAAACAGACTTAAATAGAGTTCATGCTGATGCCATAGCACTACGCAAATACCAATAGGTTCCGTTCAAAATAATGATGGAATGAGTACATACAAAAACATCAGTCTGTTCAAATCACTTTTGTTCAACCAAAATTGCACAGCTTCAGTTGGAAGCTTCTAATTGTTTTTTCTATATATGGTCTGCGTTTCCTCAAGTTTATGATTACATATAGAGGATGTAGAGAGAGAGAGAGGAACTGACTTAGATAAAGAGAGAGAAGATTTACATATAGAGAGCATATACATGGAGGATATAAATAACCATGACTGGAACCGATTCCAGGATATCAAATTATGTCAGATACTTTAAGGGAAGATAGAACAACAAAAATAATCCAGAGAAGCATAAAGTAGGCAGATGTGAGCCAGGCCCAAAGGCGAGGCCCACCAAGCTCAGCACCTAAGATCTTTCGCCTGAGTACCAAGACAATGATGCATCCAGCTGAAGTAGCGAAGAATACAACGAGAGAAAAGCTAAGCCCTTCTGCATTCTGAATATAAAGTGGTTCTTTGTAGGCATAGTAGTTGTAAATAGTATCTATTAGCCATGGAACACCAATCCCTATGTATATATTCACAGAGTTGCTGCCAGCAGAACAAAAAAAAAAACAGTTCAGTCAGTTTGGAATGGTCGTACGATGAAAAACTGATCAAAACATAACATTGTGATGGATAGATCGTCCCGTAGACTACAGATAATAATTGCATACTAAGCTAAACATCGATACAAATGTCAAAACATCCACTAAGAATATGCACATGTTAGGCTCCAAACACATTACACATAAGTGACTACTATATATATTGTCATTTGGTTTTGTGATAGGTAAGTGATTCATGTTACAGGTTGTCATACACAGTTGAATGATGATACCTATGCATACCAGAAAAGCATTCCTTCATGGTAGGATTCAGTTTGATGTTTAGTTACTGAACCGGTTGGTTTAAGCGTATGGAGAAAAACAGTATTATTAATATAATAAATAATAACAAATAGTCTAAATGAGTTAAGTTTACACACATGCAAGAAGAAAACACAATGCATTAATACATTGCCCAGAAACTGAACGGCAAATTAAACCATAAGAAGCTGCGTAACTGTATAAGAACTTGTAACATACAAGAGAAATGCTAAGCACACTCTCTCATAGGAAGAGTGGGCTTATACTTGCCACCTGATTGGTGGAAATGAGTTGGCATTAATCATTAGTTTTGTATGATGTAATAAATGCCAATCTATTTCCATCAATAAGGTGGTAAGTATAAGCTCACTCTCCCTAAGGGAGAGTGCTTAGCATTTCAACATACAATATAAGAGTACATGATTATATATGGCAAAAAAAATAAAAATGA